>JAPDVU010000003.1:57264082-59696582 GCA_026230045.1 Corynorhinus townsendii | reverse complement strand
TTCTGGTTAATGCTGAGAGAACTACCACCATTTCTATCATAATAATAAAAGTGTCCCTGGAGGGCTTACTATGGGCCAGGACAGAGTAGAAGGATTCATTTCTTCATTCCTTCCTTTGTTCTATAAATATGTTTTGAGCCTAAATGTGCCTCATATTGTGATAGTTACTAGGAAACAATGGTGAGTGAAACAGCATGTTCTTACTCACACAGCAAGGGTGAGACAGACATTAATTATTTAGTGTATACAACCACCTAAACAAGCACAAAAATATAAAAATGTGATGTAATAGTAACAATAAAAAGGGGCACTAGAAGACCTAAGGGCCCTAAATTTGAGAAAGCACTCAAATGTGAAGGATGAGCAGGAGAGAGCTTGAGGAAGAGAGGAGAATGGGCACTCCAGACAGAGAACAGCTCTTGAAGGATCTGAGAGCCAGAGAGGGCTGGGATGTGGAGAGAGGCCACACAGGGCCTAGCAGAAGATCTTAAGTAGCAATAGAAAGCTGTGAAAGGTTTTTAAGAACTGATATAACATGATCTTTTTTTTTTTTTTTTCAGGTATCCCTGGCTACAGTGTGAAGAATGGGCTGGAATGAGTGTACAAACTAGTTAAGAAACCAGTTGCTTGGACTGTCATGAGAAAGATAAGGAATAATCATTTAGTCAATGCTCACAGCCTAGTGGGATCCTCATTTTGCAGAGGGATAGACAGAGAGGTTAATTCCCAAAGTCACAATGCCAACAACATAAGAGATTAATTCTTTTATATTCAGTTTTTCTAGTTACATATTCATTGAAGCAAGATTTATACAATGTGGAACTGAAAAGGAAACTTAGGTTCTATGTAAATTAATTCAATGATTTATTCAAATAATATTGTTGAGTGGCTGTTCTAGGCACAGAGGATAAAATATTGAAAAAAGATAGAAAAGTCCCTCTTTCTATAAAGCTTACATTTTAGTGGATGAAATGATAGTAGATGAATAAACTTGCTACCTAACTATCAGTGATAAATGATAACAATAAAGCAGGGTTATGTGAGAGGCATTGACAGAATACCTGCGTTTGTTTGAAGGTTCCAAGAAAGGCCTCCTAAAACCAGAATGACAGGAAAAAGGCAGCTGGGCAGAAGACCTAGGGAAGAGCCTCTCAGGGAGTGGGGACTTCTGGGAGAAAGGCCCTGAGATAGGGACAAGCAAGGCATGTTTGAAGGTCAGAAAAAACACACTTTGGCTGGAGGACCATGAACAACAGGAAGGGTGGTACGGGGTGCATTTGAAGAGATTATCAGGATCCAGGTTACCAAAGACCTTGTAGGTGTGGGGTTTAGATTTTAGTCCATTTGAATTAGAAGCTTAGGAAAGGATATGAAAGGAGACAAGGTGAAAAAGACAGGATATGATTTCAGTTTCAAATGTTTGATTTTTTGTAATCCTATCTAATAAAAGAATAATATGCAAATTAACCATAACTCCGCTACACCCACAACCCACACCCACGAGCCAATCAGGAGTGAGTAGGCAAATTCACCCAACCAAGATGACTGCGGCCATGGAGAGAGCAGGAGGCTTGGGTTTCCCCAGCAATGGAGGAAGCCAAGCTTTCCGTACACCCTGGCTGGCCCAGGCCTCCACACAAGGCTTCAAAGTTTCAATTATAGAAGATAAATAAAGCCCAACAAAAATGGCTGCGGCCACAGAGCAAGCAGGAGGCTTGGCTCCACTCAAGGCTACAAAGTTTCGATTATAGAGGATAAATAAATCCAGATACCAGGGCCTCCGCTTGGGTCACTGAGGGGTGGGGCCGGCCTGCAAACCACCACAGGCTCCTCGCCCAGGCCACCCCATGCCCCAAAGGAACCCCCACCCTGATCTGGGACACCCTCAGGGCAAACCAACTGGCCCCCACCCGTGCACCAGGCCTCTAGCCTATCTAATAAAAGAACAATATGCAAATTGACTGTCACTCCAACACACAAGATGGCAGCCTCCTTGTGGTCAAAGATGGCTGCCCCCATGTGGACACAAGGTGTCTGCCACAAGATGGCCAGCAGGGAAGGGCAGTTGGGAGGGACCAGGCCTGCAAGGGAGGGAAGTTAGGGGTGATCAAGCCTGCAGGGGAGGGCAGTTAGGGGCAAACAGCCTGGCAGGGAGCAGTTAGGCATCAATTAGGCTGGCAGGGGAGTGGTTAGGGGGTGATCAGGTTGGCTGGCAGGCAGAAGCAGTTAGGGGCAATCAGGAAGGCAGGCAGACAAGCAGTTGGGAACCAGCAGTCCTGGATAGTGAGAGGAATGTCCCAGTTTGGAGAGGGTGCAGGCTGGGCTGAGGGACACCCTCCCACCCCCCATGCATGAGTTTCGTGCACCAGGCCTCTAGTTTATATATTTAAAAAATTGGGTCACCTTCTTAAAAGTGTTCATCAATTTGGATTTTTCCTAATTACATCTTAATGGTATCGTGTTATTTTTTTCTTTACTTCCTGTATATTTTATAAGTTAGGTTTTGGAATTGACTATTACTGAGTTAAGGAAAGGTCTGTGAGGTTTGGGATGTGTGGAAAATGAAGAGAGAAGGATTATATGCCTTATAAATATACAAGTATATATTTCAAGAAGCCAGAAATGGAATCAGAACTGTATAGTATAGTCACAGTGTATACAGTTAACCCTTAAACAATGTGGGGATTAGGGATGCCAATCCATCATGTAGTTGAAAATCCACATGTAATGTTTGATTCCCCTGAAACTTGTCCCTCAGTATCCATGGGGAATTGGTTCTAGGATCCCTTGTAGATACCAAAATCTATAGATGCTCATGTCCCTTACATAAAATGATGTAGAACAATGCATAAAGTCAACCCCCTACAACCCCAGATTCACAATGTGGACTGAAAATTCTGTTTTTGAATATGTGGATAAAAAAAATCCAGTGACAGGGAGGGCGATTGTATATTTATTGAAAAATAACAATAAGTCACATAAAAGTGGACTCATGCTGTTCAATTGATGCCTAGGTAGAACCATGTTGAGAATTGAACAGAAAGACCAACCTATCTCAAGAGGCCTCTTTCTGTTCGCCAGCATAGCTATGCTTGCTTGGGGATTAGTAGTACTAATAACAAAAGGCAGAGAACATGCACTTGTCACATGCATCTGAGACGCAGCCATCAGGAAGAATTTGTTGTTTGTCCACAGCATTAGCAAACACTATAGCAAAAGGAGTTATAAACTCCATCCCTGCTGGGGTAGGCAGAATTCTAACATGGCTCCATGACTTTTGTGCTTGGTGTTACTTCTATGATTATATTACATGGAAACAGATATTTTGGAGATGTAATTAAGGCTATGAATCTTTTGACCTTAAACGAGGAAGACTCCTGAGTAGGCCTAACTTAATCACATGAGCCCTTTAAAAGTAGAGTTTACTCCTGGTGGCAGAAGTGGAAGTCAGAGAGATTCTAAGAGTGAGAAGGATTTGAGAAGGGATAGCTTGCTTGAAGATGGAGAGGTTCACATGGCAAGGAATACCAGTCACCAAGGAAATGGGAACCTCAGTCCAATAATCACAAGGGACTGAAATTTACCAACAATCTGAATGAACTTGAAAGTGTATTCTACAGAGCCTTCAGATCACAGGGCAACCTGGCTGATACCTTGATTTTGGTGGTGTGAGTCTTTAAGCAGAGATCCAGTTGAGCCCACCTGGCCTTCTGACCTATATAACTGAGAGAGAATGAATGGGTAGTGAGGTAAGTTGCTAAATTTGTGGTAATTTATTACAGCATTAGAAAACGAATCTGCCTACAATCTGCCAGACACTGTAATAGGCTGCTATGAGGTGTGCAATGATAGCTCTGCATGAATCCTGCTTCAGATGGTTCAGTCACTCATCTATGGGAAGAGAAGGGGTGGAAATGGATTCTGTCTTGAGAGCTCAACCAGCTCTTCTCTTCGGTGTACATACAAGCCGCCATAGGCCCCATTCCTTCTTCTTCTCTTCTTCTGGACTGAAATAGCACACACGTGGGGGCAACAGGACTAACTGACGTATAACATTTATAAACTTGGCTGTATTGGCATAGAAACATTCATTTAAGCTGGAATGTTATATGAGGAACAATGACATGTGCTCAATAATTATTTAAAAATAATATCCAAAATCTATAGTAAGCACAAACAGGTGCACTAACATTCACGTAGGAAATTTGTGTTCTTTTCTCAATGTACAAAGATGAGCAGGCTGAGAAGACAAACCTGTCTGGGTCTTACTGACACTTAATTGACAGTGGCACACCGGATATGTGGCCATGCTCTCAAGAGCACTATTTTAAGTTAGTGAATATTAAGTCTTTTAGTTTTATAAGTGCCAAGATAGGGCTTTAGACATAATTTGATAAGAAATACAGGCACAAACTAATTGGAGAAATGTTTATTCAGTGATTGCACCAAAACAAGCAAACTTGGCAATGCATGTTCATGGGAGCAACTCCTGGGAGGTGAGCGGTCCGATTAACCACGGTATCAGGAATTCAGAGAAAAGACAATGGAGGTCCAACAGGTTAGGGGCTGTGGATATAGAAGTGGACTGAATTAACAGACATTTAAGAGGTGTCAATTGGTCTTAGTGACTTTAGAAAGGAGTGGGGGTCAATGTACTTTATAACTCCACAGCTTTTAAGACCGAGTGAGTTTCTACTATACTCTTGAGACCCTTTTTATTTTTATGCTCACCCCTCATCTGATCCCAAGCTGCGGATTTTTTTTTTTTCCTTTTATTTATTTATTTATTTTTTAATTTTTATTTTTATTTTTATTTTTTTTAAGGCAATAACTCTTTTTTTTTTTTACATAAATCTTTACTGTTCAGATTATTACAGGTGTTCCTCTATTTTTTCCCCCATAGCTCCCCTCCACCTGATTCCCCACCCCACCCTATGCCCTTACCCCCGCCACTGTCTTCATCCATAGGAGTAAGATTTTTGTCCAATCTCTTCCCGCACCCCTCACACCTGCTTCCCCTGAGAATCGTCAGTTCACTCCCTTTCTATGTCCCTGATTCTATTATATTCACCAGTCCATTCTGTTCTTCAGATTTTTTATTCACTTGATTTTTAGATTCACTTGTTGGTAGGTATGTATTTGATGTCATTTTGTTGTTCATAATTTTTATCTTTACCTTTTTCTTCTTCTTCCTCTCCTTAAAGAATACCCTTCAGGGAACAACCTAAGACAGGCACAGTCGCAGAGGGGCCATCAGGAGAGAACTTGGGGGGGCAACAGAAGTGGGGCACAGACCCTCACCCCCCCCAACATTGCAGGGGCTTGAACCCCCACCCCCTTCTAAAGGAGGTCTCCTACCCCCATGGCTGCTTCGCGCTTCCCACACCCAGCTCAGATCGGGACCCAGGCAACAGAAAGAGACCCGGCCCAGCTCACATCGAGATACAGGTGACAGACAGAGACTTGGCCCAGCTCAGATCGGGACCCAGGTAACAGACAAGAGACTTGGCCGACAGCAGTTGCCCTATATCTAAATTCAGCTGAGCATTTGGAATGCTCAGGGCCCACTCAAGAATGCAAATAATCCTTCCCACTAATATTTACAGGGTAAACTAAGATTGTTGGTAGAGTATTAAATTTGACAGTAAAATAGTAATCGAGTTTTCAGATTAATTTAAATAGGCTAATTGAAATAAGTGAATATTCAAGTACTGGACAAAAAGCTATTCTTAAAGTAATAACTAAAATTTCTATTGGTAGTTCATCTCATGGTAAAAATTCCTGAATATGCAATGAACCTAAAGCAGTCATATGTGTGGGGGAAAAAAATTTTTTTTTTAATTTAAAGTTATCAAGACTGCATTATAAAATTTACAAAAACCTCCATTAAAAAAAAGGGGGGGGGGATAGTAGGGCAATATCATGTAAGGAAAAATATCCTATAAGTAAATTACATCTAGAAAATTTTTACTTTACCAAATTAAGGTTCATTTGCAATGCTAACAGCAAGACGGCCATTAAAAACACACATGGTGTCTAAATAAGACAAAGGAAAATCGTTTGAACAAAAATAAAAAGGATCCCAAATCAATTATATAGAAAAGATTCCTTTATTAACTTGTGGTCGAGAATATATTTGTATATTTTCAGAAAACAACCCCAAGACCAGAAGGATTCCTGCAACAGAGAGGAATTGACAGGAGTGCTCCAACCACGGAGACAAGAGGAAAAAACAGTCCAGAGATGGAAGACGCTGACAACGCCTTGCCATGGGAGCAGTCAGCAGCTGTGCACCGCTGCAGGTTACCTAGGACCAAACCAGAGAGGGTCGGACCTGCATTGCCACCATGTGCCCACCATCCAGATATCACTGCTGACATGTACACATAAGGAACTGTTGGACATTGAAATTGGGACTCAAACATTTTTTTGTTTTGTCTTGTTTTGTTATTATATGTTTATTTCCAGTCTGCAAAGGCAAAACTTTTTAAAGGAAAGAAATGGTGGGAAAAAGATACAGAGGCAAAGAAGCATTGAACAGACTGTCAAACTACATTGGGAAGACAGGGGTGGTTGGGCGAGGAGGGCTGTAAGAGACCAACCGAAGGACTTGTACGCATGCATATAAGCACAACCAATGGATATAAGACACTGGGGTGGGGGGGGAGGGTGGGCAGGTGAAGGCATGTCCTGGGGGGTAGGGGTGGTCGGGGGGAGATCAAAGGGGAAAAAAAAAAGGAGACATATGTACTACTATTTGTAATACTTAAAACAATAAAAATAAAATAAAATTAAAAAAAAAAAAAAAAAAGAATACCCTTCAGCATTTCATGTAATCCTGGTTTGGTGGTGATGAACTCCTTTAGCTTTTTCTTGTCTGTGAAGCTCTTTATCTGACCTTCAACTCTGAATGATAGCTTTGCTGGGTAGAGTAATCTTGGCTGTAGGTTCTTGCTGTTCATCACTTTGAATATTTCTTGCCACTCCCTTCTGGCCTGCATAGTTTCTGTTGAGAAATCAGCTGACAGTCATATGGGTACTCCCTTGTAGGTAATTAACTGTTTTTCTCTTGCTGCTTTTAATATTCTCTCTTTTTCTTTTGCCCTTGGCATTTTAATTATGATGTGTCTTGGTGTGGTCCTCTTTGGATTCCTCTTGTATGGGGTTCTGTGTGCTTCCTGGACTTGTACATCTATTTCTTTCACCAGGCAGGGAAAGTTTTCTGTCATTATTTCTTCTAATAGGTTTTCAATATTTTGCTCTCTCCCTTCTTCTGGCACCCCAAAAATTCGGATGTTGGTTCGCTTAAAGTTGTCCCAGAGGCTCCTTACACTATCTTCATATTTTTGGATTCTTTTTTCTTTTTGTTTTTCTGGTTGGATGTTTTTTGTTTCCACATATTTCAGATCTTTGGTTTGATTCTTGGGGTACCTTGATCTACAGTTGAGTTTCTGTATATTCTTTATTTCAGACAGTGTATGCTTTATTTCTGACTGATCCTTTTCCATTTTTTTGGCATTCTCACTAAGCTCCTTGAAGGTCTCATCAAGTTTCTTAGCGGTTTTAAGAAGATTCTTGAGTAACCTTATACATGTGGTTCTGAACTCTATGTCATCCAGTAGTTTGCTTTCCTCCGTTTCTTTCATTCGTGACATGTTTCTTTGTCTCCTCATTTTGGCTGCTTCCCTGTGTTGATGGAGTAGCTTTGTGTGGTAGGTGACCTATAGGGGGCAGTAGCTCAGCCTCCCCAATCACCTGATGTGGACACTCTTGGTACACCCCTTTGTGAGCTGAGTGCAAAGACTTGGTGCAGTTAAAGCCTTAATTGCTGTTGGTATACTGGGAGGAATTGACCTCCAGGCCAATTAGCTGTGAGCACTCACTGTGTCTATAATGGAAGAACTGCTGTGCTGAAGACACACTTATGGGGCAGGACTTGTTTCAGTGGGGCTTTGGTGCTCACTGAGTCTGCCTTTGAATGTGTCACTTACAGATGTGAGGAGTTGAAATCTGGTGTCTCACTCTGACCACTAGGTACACTGGCTTCTGGATCTCCAATGGGGTGCAGGTCAGCTACTGTCTGAGGCCATCCAGCAGGAGCTACAGTGAGAGCTACAGTTTTCTCCTCTTTGCTTGGGGTTTGGAGGTTTTGGAGCTGTCTGACCCAGGCTGCAAGTTTGCTAGGTTAAGCTGCGATAGGGCGGGGCTTTCTTCTGCTAACGCTGCTGCTTGGAGCTTGGGTGGGTTTGTAGGTTGTGCAGGGCGGGGTCTCAGGGTGTCACTAGGTTAGGGCGTGGCAAACAGCAATGGCTGCTAGTTAACCCGCTCTGTGTCCCCAAGGGCGTCCCGGAGTCCCGTGCCCCAGTGCAGTAAACAATTATTCCTGCGCGCAGCTCTGCAAGTAAGCCCCCCTCACTGGCAGACAGTCCAGCTTCTCCCCGTAGGAGTTTGGGTCCCCCGCGTCTTCCCAGAAACTGGATTTCAGAGTAGTCGGGGGCTTGTCTCCCTTTGGGTTGAAAAAAGCAACGCCCGCCGCCAGCCCGGATCACGCGCCTCCGTACCTCAGCTTTTCAGCGCTCGTGCACGTCTCAATGCTCTTTTCTCTTTCCTTCTAGTTGTAGAACTTCCACTCAGCCAGCTTTCCCGTGGTTCTGGGTGATAGACGTTTTGTCTTTTAGTTGAATTTTTGAAATTGTTGCGCGAGGCAGCAGTTTAGGTGTTTACCTACGCCGCCATCTTGGATTCCCAAGCTGCGGATTTTAATCCTATCTCTGACCTACCTGTAAATCGAAAAGTCATCAAAGCCTCTTGTTGCAGTCCCACATCTAATCTTCCCCTTCAATCCAGGAGCAGGGGGAACAGTCCAAGTTGGTATTTCAAAGAATTTTGTTTGTTGTAGTATATGACTGTTCTCCATTCTTGTTATGTACTGGGAGCTTTAAAGTTACTCATAATTTGAGATGGTGGATCTGAAGGCATCCTGACAGATGAAGGTTTTGTGCAAATTTTTTCCTGCTCCTTTCAAACTCATGCTGTGTGCTTCAATACTCCATGTAACAGCAACTCTATTTTAATGCAGACAGCTATGAAAAAATAAAACTATCAGTCATTGTCAAATACTTTCTAAATGGAGACAGAGGAGGGCTTTAGTTCTCTGTGTAACAAGGACAGAGGAGAGAGGTCAGCGATATATCATGTGGTATAAGGATTTCCCCTTAAGGGATCTTCTGCTAAGACTTGCTCATGGTGTGGAAATTTCTGTCTGGTCAGGGACTATTAAGATTGCTCCTCAACTGAAGGCTACAAATATTCAAGTCTCTGCTCTGTATAGTTTTGGAGAAAGAAAGAATGGGTTTCAAGTGGAATTGGGGAAAGATTTTTTTGCCGTTTATGAAGGCTAGGAACTAATATTGATGGCTGTTTAACTTATGAAAGATTAATTAGATAACATAAATTATGTATGTGGGAAAAAGAAAATCTATCAATGGATGGTTTGACGATTCAGAAGAGTCCTTAAGTTTATAACAAAAGATATTTTGTGCAGCAGGTCACGTTTGGGGTGGGCACTTGTTCTTCCTTTGTGCCTGAAAATGGTGAATACAGAATTGTTCTCAGGCTTTTCCCTGGGAGGGAGGGAGCTGGTCATTTCAATCGAGTTCATCACTTTGTGCTTGTCACTGTTTGGAGGCATAGAAGGCAACTGACAAAATTTAATAGGGAAGCCAGAGAACTGAAAGGTTGCTAGAAGAACTAGAATGTCTGAATACTAAACCCATGTGCCTAGCAACATGGCATGATCTCTTATTGAGCCATTCTCCCAGATTGCTTGAGAAACGAATAAATATAGTGATTCTGGAAGTCAAAACCTTATATGAAATGTAAATATATTTGTTGCCAAAAGAACTTTAGATTTATATTTTAAACTCTCTTGTAGAGTAATAAAACATATTTACTTACATAGCATCATTGTGGGTTTTAAAGGAATATTTAATACTTTCTTCTTGTTAAGTTTATTTTCCATACCAAGAAATATAGACAGTTGTAACACCCACAAAGAGTTGCAAATTAGAGCAAATGTATTAGAAATGTTTACTCTCACCTTGAAAGATACATGATAAATATGATTATTAATTAATATGTCTGTTTAAAAGTCTCATAAATCTATTTTGGATCAATGTGGATGTATAATAACTAAATATAAATAAATGTGGTTTAAATTCAAAACAATTTATTCTAGTTTAAATTGTATAATGAAAAATGACAAATTATAATTCAGGAAATAGTAGCTATTCTGAGTTAATGATATATTTACCTTTGGTTCCAATCTTGGTAAGTGTGATTGGAATCTTTAGTATAAATTAAATTCTTCAATTATTGTATCACAGAGTATTAAGCATTGAATGAAAAAATTTACATTTCTGGTACTATCTGGTATTTCCTACAGCTGTTTTCTTTAACCCTTTTCCTCTCTACTTTTTGAAAAAAATACATTGTTTTATTTATTTAAAGAAAATAGCTTCATTAATACTATGCAATAGTGTCTAATGAAATTGAAAGAAATTAATGATTTTTCCTGGAATTAGAGAGATTTCTAAAAGGAAAGTACAAATATACCAAAAGGACAATCTAAAGAAGAGGATACTTTCCCCCACACTTTTAGCAATCCCAGGTGCGTTTGGCATCTCTCACTCTGAGGAGGATTGTCTAAGGGCCGCACTGTGGTAGGGGATGTACTGCAGGACGCAGCTGACTTCCATGCTGATATTACCCTAGAGATTTTATCTTATACTTACGATTTTGCAGAATAAAAAATATGGACAAAAATAGTAACTGCAACTTTTATTTTTAAAGAAAATTTTTTTTATTGCAATATAAAATGCACTTATAAAATGTCCACAGAAGACATAATTCTTCAATGCTATATAAATTTATTGGGAATACGTTATTCACCTTCTATTGTTATGATGACACCACCTAAAATATACTGTAAACGATGAGTTACACTCTATAACAAATGCATCACTGATTTTTCAACAATCATTGGTTTAATAATAATTAGTTTTAGGACTCTATAATTACATCTATATTCTGGAATGTCTATTTACTTTCATGTAGTGTAGTGGAATTTAGAGTATAATTGCACATGGATAGTACAGAAAAACATTCACTGCTGAATTATTTTATGACAGGTTAACAATCTTCCTGACTAAAAACAACAGCTTCAGGATTCTCAATGCAGGAATTTGTGTGTATGTTGTGTCTACATGTGCACCCATGAAACAACTTAAAATATATCTTTTGTAAACAAGTGCAACATTACTGTTATTTTGCATAAACATAATAGTCTGATTAATTGTAAACAAACAAAAACTCACACAAATACTCTTATTTAATTCTAGGAAAAAATATCTGTCAACCTATAATTATTCTAATATGCTTTACTTGAACACACAGTGAATTTCTGAAAGGTGCATATATTACCTTAGGTCAGTGGTCGGCAAACTGCGGCTCGTGAGCCACAGTTTGCCGGTCTGTTGACCAATGAGTCCGCCGACCACTGACCTAGACTCTTGATTCCAATAATTACAGGCTGTTGTTGTTCCTTGTGATTAAGCCCCTATTCCAGTTGGTCGGCAAACTCATTAGTCAACAGAGTGGCAAACCGCGGCTCGCGAGCCGCATGTGGCTCGTGAGCCGCAGTTTGCCGACCACTGCCTTAGGTAATAATGTGTAAAAGTGAGTGTTTTGTATTTTATACTATGAAATGTGCATTTCTGATGTTGTTTTATGCAGCATAAAGTTTAGATCAAAAAATTCGAAATTCTGGATCCCCACAGTTCATTTAGAAAACACCTCCAAGGTATGGCTCTCGCAGCAGGTTTAATAGATTAAACATAATGAAGTGTTCTAGCTCCCTCTATTTCAAGTATCAAAGAAAAAATGAGGCTCCAAATCTCTGTAGGTTGTAGGTAAAAATGCAAAGCTTTGGAAAGCAGTTAAATGTGTCTTGAAATAAGATGTAAATCGAAACAAGATTCTTTAGTGTTCATCTGTGTTATGCCAACTACTGGGACTTTAAAACAGTTTGGTTAAATCTGAATATTTGCTCAAAAGTGATAAGAGAACACAATTTGCCTATAATACATGGTTTTGTAGAGAAATCAATCTTGATGTTTTCAATATTACTGACTTTAAATATTTGCTTTGGAATTATATTAATAATATGATATTACATTCAACTGAACGTAAATATTTGGCCTCATACTACTTACAATGAAATGATTTACTTTTGAAATTGAAATTTAAAGCATTAGAAAGAGAATTTACTAAAGCTATATAAACATGTCTTTCAATGACATGAGAAATCCTGCAGTACAGAAAATATCTTGTACCCTTAAGGTTTCAGAGTGAGCTGATCTTCTGAAATTTTAATGCCATTTTAAAAACCAAAAAGTGAAATAGACTGCTGCAAGAAAGCACTGTTTCTAAAAGTTGCAAACATGATACCACTCTGAGAGTTAGCCTGCTCCTCAAAGTAAGCAACTTTCCACCTCTTCTTAGGCACACAAATTTTCAGCTTAGAAAATAAACTAACCTGGTTCTTTTTTTTTTTCTTTATTGATTAAGGTATTACATAATCCTTAAGTAGTATGAATATTTTAAGGCCTTTCTCCCTTAAAGAAAAAATTTTATGTCTCACTAAATAGTAATAAGAAGTACATCTTACTTTCAGACATTAGACTTTCTGGAATTGGCCTAACTGTATAAAACTTGAAGAATTCTTTGAAAGTGTGGAATCATCACTCTTAAAACTGTGACAAAATTAAACATCACTATATTGAACCCTTTTCTAGCTTTAACTCAAAAATAGAAATCATGAGACTTCTATAACATTAATTTTAAAAACACACAGAAGTGAAAAGTGCTATTTTTCAAACAGTTCAAATTTTTTCTCTACTACATATCAACATGGAATGATTTTAGTTCTCCTGTACTAAAAGTTGTACTTTTAAAAAACTAGTATTGTAACACTTAATATAATGATATTAATCAGTAGTGGCTTCAGTTTCAGCTGGACCCCTAATTAGTCTTTGAATTCCCCTTTTTCCTGCAGGACCTTTAGGTTTTGCAAAACTTTGCTTATGTGCATGCTGCTTGGGGTGTACTTCTTCATAAAGGAAGTCCGCAGTTAGCTCATCCCCATTGCCTATCTCAATCTTTCTAGTGACATCCATTTGTAGTTGTCTTTCTACAATTTCTAGCAGAGGACTCTTGTAGATAGAATACAGCATCCATTCTCTTATACTGCATGTGTATCCAGGCATTGAATAAATAAAAACTATGGACTCCAAATAGTCTCCTTCATGGGAATGTTTATACAGAAAGAAATGGTAACGTGCTGAATTCTTGGGAATCCTCTTTGGCAAATCTTTTAGTTCTGTATTTGTTGTGTTGGACAAAATTATAATTTCATTTTTTATGTCTATTTCCAATTGCACATAGTTGAGTTGTCTGTTACTCAATTTTTCCAAAGCTTGAAAAGCTTCTCGAGAAATAGGAAATGCCACTCCTTGCAGTATTTGATGCTTAGTGTCCACACTCACGTCAGTTTGTACCTCATTCATTTTAATCTGTCGTAATTCTTCCTCAGCTGCAGTCAGTGGGGCAGGAGAAGATTGTGACAGCAAGTATTTTTTATATCCATGTAATGATACATCTTCCTTTACTGTCCCAAATACTTCATCTTTAATGTGGCCACCTCCAAACTCCTTTTTCAGAGTTGCTCTTGTTGCTGCATACAACGTTTTTTGACGAACATGAGAATGATCTGGAGACCATGCAATGAATATCCATTCATATCCCTGGGCATTCTGAGAATCTAACCTGAACAATATATAGCATGGTTGCTTGTCCTCCAACAGGGGTAAAACAAAGGAATCATAATCCTTATCCCAGGAATCTGAAGGTTGACTACACGATCCAATCACAAGTTTCTCATTTTCAATAGATATTTTCAGAAGTCTGTATTTTCCATTTCTTGCTCTGGCAAATACATCTTTGACATCTTCACTTGCTTGGATGCCAGTCTGGTGGGACATGGCGGCTGCCGCGGGCTCCCGGCTCCAGCGCTGAGTACAGCGAGCGCCCCGGCCGGCGACTCCAGGAAGAGTAACTGCAACTTTTAAAATTAATTCTAAGATCCTCTTTTAATTCACAGGTACCCAAATATTACCTGAAAATAGAGTGGCTGAAATGTGTCTCATTATATTCTAGGCATTTGCAATGTCAGATCTGCAGAGACAGGTGCACCTAGAGACAAATGACCAGACTCCAATAAAACAGAAGCTTAATTATGTTCACTTGTATTTTCAAATTATTCCCAACAAATTACCTTGTGTAGGTGACACATCCATCAAGGAAAAACTCTAATTTCATATTCACAGTAATGTGCTCCTGTAAACTGCTCTAATACAGCTTTAACTTCGTTTTCCTCGTGACCTCACTGAGCTGCAATTTTGCGTGCCTCCGGTTAATTTCTGACCTTGGTTCTGCCTGGGCACAATGAAGCAAGTGAAGGGTGGAGATCAGATTTAATTTTGAATTTCCTGACTGTTGCTGGTTTGTATCTCAACTTGAACATTACTTAAACATGTTATTTTTGGTCAATGACTTTTTTATGCCGCACAGTGGGCAAATGTAATTAAGTGGGCTAAGTTTTCTTCTCAGCTGTCCCTCTGAGTTCTTGTATGGGAACTTAGAGTCTCAACAGGAAACACCTGTATGGTCGTTGTATACCAAGCCTTCCCAGAGAATGAATATGTAACATTGTTCTGGCACCTCTCAAGTTCTTCCCCAAATAGAAATGCCCAGCTGTATTTGAAGGCTGGATTTTTAATTATTAGTGAAAATCCAACCTCTTGACTTAGAAGTGAACTTTGTTATATGGTCAATTAGGCTTTGCTATATCAAAAATCAGCCACATCACTCATAGATTTTATCATCCAATTAAAAAAAATTTACTCAACCAACCTTTATTGAGTGCCTACTCTGTGTTGGAATTGTGGCATTATACCAAGAGAAAAAAGATGTAGGTTCTACCCTTAAGAGAGATTAAGAAGAAAAAAGTATTGCTTCTAATGGAATCTATTCAATTCCTTTTTGGAAACAACCAGAAGATATTTGGATAGGCTGTTTGCTTTGTGAAAAATAAGTTGAAAGCATGCTGTTAAACCCAATGGACCTTCTGTGTTTGGCAGTGTCTGAATTAGACATAAAAAGTTTTAATAAACATCTAGAAATGGAGGATAAACAGTAAAATTAGATTTTAAATTTCATAGCTGAGCTCCTGATGAAGTTGGAGAAATCCCCAGAAACAAAAAACGAAGAGGGTTTTGAAAATAAAAGTGGTAACTCAAATTGAACATGAGGCTGCAGTTGTCCTCATAAAACTCACCGACTTACTTCACTCACAGGTTTAGGTTTAATAACCCAATGGGCATAGGAAACAACGCCTTGAGCCTGAGCAAGATGAGACATTAGACTTGATATCCCAGCATAAAGCTGAAGGTCTTGAAGAGTTGCATCCTAAGTGAAAGGCTGGATCAAGAAGCTCATCTGCTGCAGCAGGGAAATGACAGGGATATTTATTTACCAGGGTCAGCCTCAGCTCAGGAGAGGGGAAAACATTTACCCCAAAACCTGCAATCACAGATTGTCCTTATTTGCATTTAGAATTTGCATTTTCTACAGCAGAAATATCCAGATAATATCAAGCTTAAACATTAAGTGTTTAGGGCTTGATAGTGCCCATAGAGTATAATAGAAGCAAACACACAACTTCAGTCAATAATGATGCATGTTCAGCTAGACCTCACATTTTAACCCCAGAGTTAAGGTATCAAGTTTTAATAAAATATTAATATTTGTATCTAATATATACAAAGAACAGTTAAAACTCACTGATAAGAAAATAATTAATGCAATTAAAAAATGGACAAAAGACCTGAATTGACACTTCACCAAACAAAATATATAGTCCTGGTCATTGTTGCTATATGATTAGAGCATCAGTCTATGCATCAGAGGGTCATAGTTTCAATTCCCAGTCAAGGGCACACACCTGGGTTACAGGTTCGATACCTGGCCCTGGTCCAGGGCACATGTAGGAGGCAACCAATCAATGTGTCTCTCTCACATTGATCTCTCTCTTATGCTCCCTCTCTCCCTCCCTTCTGCTCCCTTTAAAAATCAATGGAAAAAATATCCTCCGGTGGGGATTAACAACAACTATATGTCAAATAAGCTATGAAGAGATGTTTGATATCATCATCATTAGGGAAATGCAAATTAAAACAATAATGAGATGCCACTACACACCTATTACATTGGTGAAAATCCCAATGCTTCAGATTCAAAAGCTGTTGAAGATGTGGAGCAACCCGAACTCTCATTTTTTGCTGGTGGAAATACAAAATGGTACAGCCACTTTGGAAGACAGTTTGACAGTTTCTTACAAAACTAATCATAGTCTTGCCATGTGATCCAGCAATTGTACTTCTAGGTATTTACCTAATAAATTGAAAACTTAACGTGTACAAAAAAATGTGCACTTGGACTTTCATTGCAGCTTTATTCATAATTGCCACAAGTTGTAAGCAACTAAGATGGGTAAGCAAACTGTGATACCTTCATACAATGAGGATTATTCAGAAATAAAAAGAAATGAGTTATCAAGCCATAAAAAGACATGGAGAAACCTTAAAAATATGCTGTAAGTGAAAGAAGGGACTCTGAAAAGGCTATGTACCATATGATTCCAACAATAGGACATTTTGGAAAAGACAAAAGTATAGAGACAGTAAAAAGATTAGTCATTGTCCAAGGTTCAAGGGGAAGAGAGAAAGGGAGAGGTGTATAGGTGGAGCACAGAGGATTTCTGAAACAGTAAAACTATTTTGTATAATACTGTAATGGTAGATACATGACATTATACATTTATCAAAATCCACAGAACTGCATAACACGAAGAGTGAATGAACCCTAATGTAAACTAGGGTTCATGGACTTTAGTAAGTAATGATTCAACATTGTTTTAATAAATTATAACAAATGCACCTCACTAATTTATAATGTTAATAAAAAGGGAAACTGTTGGGGTGGTGGTGAGGGGAGGAAGTATTGGGAACTCTCTCTACTTGCTGCTCCTTTTTTTTCTGTGTATAAAACTTCTCAAAAAATAAAAAGAACACATAAAAAAAGAAGCTACCATAAAGCAAAGTTATTGGAATAGCTAAAAGGTAATTGGCACTTCAGCAACATAAAACAATTTATTGGATATAGAATATAAAATTAGAACATTTAAAATGTTTAAAAAGCAAATATTAAATTGATCAAGAAATTAGGAAAGATGAAGGAGGGTAAAAACTCAGCAATATTTGAAAATTGATTAATAGATATTCCAGAAAAAAATTTTATAACTGAAATTAAAAACTTATTGAGAAAGTAAGTCTTCACTTTCAGCCAAGACAGAACACAAGAACTATATTTACCCTCCCATCTATACCAACTAAGAAATCAACAAAATATAGGAAATAATGGTTTTTAAAATCCTAGATATCAGATATCAAGGGATAGTGATAGCTGTGAGATAAGAAACAAATTGGTTTTGTCTTATAATTTCCTGAGGTTACTGTCTTGGGAGAGTTTTCAATCCATAGTGCAGGAAGGGGAAACTCAGAAAAAACCCAACAGACTCTCTCAGTTGAGAAGATAGACTGATAGCCTAACTTAGAAGATCAAGGTAAACAGACATTGTACGATGGATTACCTCAAAAGAGAGAGCTGCTCAGCCACAGAACGCTGGAGATCTGAAGATGGTTCCCTTTGAGTATTCAGCAGAGTTCTGGGCAGCCTATGCATGCTACTGGAGGTTGGAGCTGTTAAACCACCCAGAAAAATTTGAAGTAATAGTGCCCAGTGCTCATTCAGGACTGAGAACAGTGTCTGCTCCACTGGGCAGACTGGAGAAATCTCAAGTTTCACAAGACATTTGGTAAAGTATAGAGAAGGGTCTTGCCTCAGTAGTGTGGAGTAAATAGCTCTAGACTGAGCACTGCTCCAGCTCTATTCAACAATTCTTCAAAGCGAGACCAAAATGATCAAGCTGTTTCCAAGTAACCTTACTGCTTCCTGGATAGAGCACAAGAATATTTTTAAGAATACAAAATGTTCAGCATTCAATAAAGCAAAATTCAAAGTGCATTGAATCAAGTAAAAATTTATCAGGCTTGCAAAGAAGCAGGGGAATTCCATTCACAATGAGGAGATAAATCAAATAGTAGAAAACAACCCAGAAGTTACACAGTTGTTAGAATCTGTAGACGAGAATTTTAAAATGATTATAACTGTATTCTATATGTTCAAAAAGTTAGACATAAAAGGACCTAACTCAAACTTTTATAGATGAAACTTAAAATGCGTTAAATAAAAAATACATTGGATGGGATTGATTGTGATAAAACATTGTAAAAGAAAATATGAGTAAACTTTCAGACATAGCAATATAAATTACCAAAAATAAAGCCCAGAAAGAAGAGAGAATTTAAAAAAAAGATAAAAAATAATGAGCTATATGACAACTTCAAGTGAATATACAAACAATTGGAGTCCTTTAAGAAGCAGATAGAACTGGATACAGAACAAATCTTTAAAGAAATAAAACCCAAAACTTTTTCAAACTTGATGATAATTATAAACTCACAGATCCAAATAGTTCAATGAACCTTAGGCTTAGGAACTATAAAGATAACTACATCAATGCACATCATAATAAAATTGCTTGAAATCTGTCAAAAGAAAAAATCTTAAAAGTAGACAGAGAAAAATCACATTACATACTGAGGAGCAAAAATAAGCATGTTAGCAAATTATATTCAGAAACAATGCAAGTGAGAAGACAGTGGAGCAATATGTTTAAAGTACTGAAATAAAAAACAAAACAAAACCTGTCAGTCTAGAATTCTATACCAAACAAAAATATCTTTTAAAAATGAAGATGAAGAAAAGGCTTTTTAGCCTGGTCCATGTGGCTCAATGGTTGAGCATTGATCCATGAACCAAGAGGTCACCAGTTCGATTACTGGTCAGGTCACATGCCCAGGTTGTGGGCTTGATTCTCAGTGAGGCACTTGCAGGAGGCAGCTGATTGATGCTTCTCTCTTACCAATGTTGCTATCTCGCTATCCTTCTCCCTTCCTTTCTCTCTAAGAAAAAAATCAATAAAACATATTCATAAGAAAACATATTCATTTTTAGATATAAGAAGCTGAGAGAACTCATTGCTAACAGTATCACTATAAGACATATTAAAAAGAGTCCTTAAGGCAAAAAGAAAATGATATCATAATAATCAGCAGAACATGAAGAGCACCAGAAAATGGTAACTGCCTAGTTAAACTTATAACCTATTTTTCTCATTATTTAAATCTCTTTAAGAGAAAATCGGCAGATCAAACAAAGATAATAATAATGCAGTGTGGGCTTTACATCATATGTAAAAAGCACAAAGGTCAGTAGGGGAAAATTGACTATACTAGTATATGTTTATTCTACTATATGTTCAGTGGCATAATATCACTTTCAGATAAACTATGAGACTTAAAACTGTATATAGATATATATATTACTAACCCAAAAGAAACCACTGATATAACAAAACCAACCAAGAGAAATAAAAATTAAATCATTAAAAATATTCAAATATTCCCAGAAGAGGTAGAAAAGGAAACCAAAGGACTTATATGCATGCATATAAGCCTAACGAATGGACACAGACCCCAGGAGGGTGAAGGCATGAGTGAGGGGGTGTGGGGGGGCAATGGGGCGATAAGGACACATATGTAATACCTTAATCAATAAAGAAAAAAAATAGTTGGCTTAAAAAAGTAAAAAATAAGGGATTTAAAACTTGAAAAAAGAAAGAAAGAAAGAAAGAAAAGGGAACAAATGACAGAATGGGACAAATAGAAAACACCTAGCAGAATTAAATATTTGAACCTAGCCAATCCATAATTGCAACATAAATGTAGAGATACATCATGTTCATGAATTAGAAACAGAACATTGTTAAGGTGTTTATTCTCCCTAAACTGATATCTAGATTGAACATAATTCACATAGAATTCCTAACAGGGTATTTTGTAGAAACTGATAAAGTGATTTGAAATATGGAAATGCAAAGGATTTAGAATAACTCAAATAACTTTGAAAAAGAACAAAGTTGGAGGACTAATACTACCTTCTTTCAAGACTTACTATAAGTCTACACAAATCAGAATAGCATTGTACCAAGATAGAAAAATAGATGAATAACATAATATGAAGTCCAAAAATAGAACCATACATATACAAAAATGGATTTTGACAAAGTTACAAAGGCAATTCAATGGAGAAAGGATAGTCTTTTCAACATAACTTACACCATATATAAAACTTAACTCAAAATGAGTAATAAACTAAATATAAAGCATAACATTATAAAACTATTAGAAGAAAACATAAGTGGAAACTTTTGGGACCCTGGGTTAACCAAATTTCTTAGCTGTAACACCTTAAAGCACAATCCATAAAAGAACAAATTGATAAATTGCTCTTAATCAATTATTAAAAACTTCTAATCTTTGAAAAGACAAGTCATAAAATGGGAGAAAACATTTGCAAATCATATATCTGATGATGTACATGTACAAAGAGTGTAAAAAGAATTTACTAAAATTGAATTTTAAAAGAACAAAGTACCAATTTTTAAAGAATTGGCAAAATATTTGAGTAGTTATTTCACCAAAGAAGATATACGGATGATAGATAAACACATGTAAAGGTAGATGCTCAACATTAATCGTTAAGTAAATTGAACTGAAAACCACAATGACACACCAGTACACACCTATAAGATCAACTAAAACTTAAAAAAACGGACCTGCCATGGTCAATAAGGGTCAGTTGGTTGAGAGTCATCTCATGCACTGAGAAGTCTTTAGTTGGATTCTCTGTCAGGGCACATATCTGGGTTTCAGGCTCAATCCCCAGTAGAGGGCATGCAGGAGGTAGCCAAGTGATGTTCTTCTCTCATCAATATTTCTCTTTCTCTAAAAATCAATAAAACATACTTCAAAAAAAGATTTGCCTACCAAGTATTTGCAAGGATGCAAAGGAACTGGAGTACAACCATGTTGGAAAACATTTTAGCAGTCTTTTAAATTTATTTATTTATTGATTGATTTTCAGAGAGAAAGAGGAAGTGAGAAAGAAAGAAAGAAAGAAAGAAAGAAAGAAAGAAAGAAAGAAAGAAAGAAAGAAAGAAAGAAAGAAAGAAAGATAGATAGATAGATAGATGATGGATAGAGAAACATTGATTTGTTGTGCCACTTATTTATGCATTTATTGGTTGCACTGACTAGAAATTGGCATATGGGAGGATGCTCTAACCGACTGAGCTACCTGGCCAGAGTGTGCCAAGGTAAACATGGACTAGTAGGTACTAGGGGCCCAGTGCACAAATTCGTGCACCTTGAAAGGAGCTGTGGGCCAAGAGGCTGCAGTAGGCACAGGGGCGAGTCTCAGCCCATCCTCCACATCTCTGCCTGGCCCCTCCCCGATGGTCCCCATCCCCTTTCCTGTCTGCTGGCAGCCCCACTCCCGCTGCCACTGCTCCCACACACTGATGCTGATGGAGCTGGTCCCGCTCACACCTGCTGATGGTGTGGAGCCATTAAGGCTGGAATGCAAGCAGGGCTGGCACAGTCAGTGAGTGCAAGTGGTGGCTGCTGCCCCAATTGCCCCTCAGGAGCAGGTGGAGGTGGAGGAGCCCTCAGGGGTGATCAGGCAGCTGCCACTCGCACCTGCTGATGGCACTGAGTGAACCAGCGCCAGGCACCAGCAGTGGGTGTGAGTGGTGGCTCTGGTGCTGGCTGCGGGTGCAAGCGATGCTGACAGTGGGTGCCAGTGGCAGCTCTGGTGCTGCCAGCAGCAGGTGTGAGCGCAGGGCAGGACTGCGGCGCATGGGAGCAAAGAATTTTCAGTAACCACCAGAGGCTCTCCCGATGACAGGGACTGGTGCTCTGCCTTCTTCTGGCACACCCCCCTCACCTGCTCCACCGTCCCACCACGGCCAACATCCCTCATGTTCAGCACACGTCCCCTGGTGGTCAGCACATGCCATACAACTGTTTGTTTGGTTGTTCCAATTGTTCTGTCGTTCAGTCTATTTGGATGTTAGCCTTTTATTGTATAAGATTGAAGTCACTAAGAATGATGATAATCATATAAGATAGTGACAGTGATCTGCTAAAACAAAAAACAAACAAACAAACAAACAAACAAAAAACCAAAAAAATCTTTTAAGGGATGACAGGAAGAATTGAGGGATTTGTAAATATGTTTAACAAAAACACAGTGACAAATCTTCTAATAAGATGACAAGAACTTCAAAAATGAGGCTTTTTTAAAAAGGAAGGGCAAGCATCTGGAAGTAGTAATGAGGAGCAACAAGTACACATAATCATCTCTAGATCCACAGACAAGAAGGTTGTGGGAGAGCACAGCTCCACTTGCGAGGTCAGTGAGGGGAGAGAACCTTAAGGAAGAGCCAGGTTTCCCTCAGAGCAGGAAGGTGACAGGAAAAGTTCCTAAGAAAGGCTGAACACGTAGAGAATTTTGATGATGACAGACTGCGAGTTTCAAGAAATGTTAACAAAATTGTTTCGGAAGAAACCTTGTTTATCTGAGGACTATGAATAGATTTTATTTTGTAAACTGTGTACAAAGGCAGATGTTTATGTGTGACCGGTACTCATGGGTTGCCTTCCCATTAAAGATCCCAAATCAATTATATAGAAAAGATTCCTTTATTAACTTGTGGTTGAGAATATATTTGTATATTTTCAGAAAACAACCCCAAGACCAGGTAGATTCCTGCAACAGAGAGGAATTGACAGGTGTGCTCCAACCACTAAGACAAGAGGAAAAAACAGTCCAGAGATGGAAGATGCTGACAACACCTTGCCACGCGAGCAGTCAGCAGCTGTGCACCACGGCAGGTTACCCAGGACCAAACCAGAGAGGGTCGGACCTGCATTGCCACCATGTGCCCACCATCCAGATATCATTGCTGACATATACACATAAGGAACTGTTAGACATTGAAACGGGGACTCAGAACTGTTGGACATTGAAATTGGGACTCAAACATTTCTTTGTTTTGTTTTGTTTTGTTTTGTTTTGTTATTATATGTTTATTTCTAGTCTGCAAAGGCAAAACTTTTTAAAGGAAAGAAATGGTGGGAAAAAGATACAGAGGCAAAGAAGCATTGAACAGACTGTGAAACTACATTGGGAAGACAGGGGAGGTTGGGCGAGGGGGGCTGTAAGAGACCAACCGAAGGACTTGTACGCATGCATATAAGCACAACCAATGGATATAAGACACTGGGGCAGGGGGGAGGGCGGGCAGGTGAAAGCATGTACTGGGGGGTAGGGGAGGTCGGGGGGAGGTCAATGGGGAAAAAAAAAGGAGACATATGTACTACTATTTGTAATACTTAAAACAATAAAAAAAATTTAAAAAATCCATTGGAAAATCTTAGAAAAATGCTAAAATGATTAATAAAATTGCTGTTATCAGCATAAAAGAAAAGACATTTTCTAAAACACAAAAGAGGATTCTGTCAACACCAGAGTAACTATATGTTTGTTATTTGTATTTTGATTGTTCAGAGAGAACTTCGAATAGAGAGTCCTTGACACCTGTTGTTAAATGCAAGGCTATGAAACTGAGATGTATTTGTGAAATTCAAACATTTTCTTTGATTCAAGGTAGCTATATTTTAAATCCTCACTCAAAAATATATTCTATTAATTCTAGAGGGAGAGGAAGGGAGACAGTAAGAGGGAGAGAGAAAAACCAGTTGCCTCCAGTACATACCCCGACTGGGAATGGAACCTGCAACCCAGGTATGTGCCCTGATAAGGAATAGAACCCGCAATCTTTTTGGTGTATGGTATGATGCTCCAACCAACTGAGCCACACAGATAGGGCCAAGGGAGCTATTTTAATCGATGCATAAAATGTTAATAAAATAAATGAGTAGCCTTGCCTTTAAAAAAAAGACATTTTCTTTACTGTCAACATCATCATTTACAAACATGAAAGATTTCTCTCTTTTTTTTTTCTCCCAGTGTAATGTCTGTATGTACATGTGTATACCTAATGTTTTTAACCTGGCTAATATTAACCCAATTTAAGACTGATAAATAAGTCATTGGATAGAGAACGGAGGTGTCAACATAAGCACAATATAATCAGCATATCTCAGATGAGGAATAGGCATTAACCAGAACTTGTATGAACACTCATTTCCAGTTTCCTATTTGCCCTATGCTCCCAATATAGCATCTCTACTAGTATACTGATTATTTCTCAATACACAGAATAGAATATGTTTGTTATGATTGACTGGAAGGTACAATTTCCTTTTAGTGAACTGCAATTCACCATCGCCTCATTTTACACAATTCAATGTGCACTGCAGGTGCAGAGGAAGTTTGAGGAGTAGTGTTAGGATGAGTTCCATTCTACCAGGAATCTGCTTCCTCCACTTTTCCTGAGATTTAAGGAAGGCAAAGGGAGCTGCTGGCGCCAGGAGCCCACCACTCACACAAGCAGGAAGAAGGGAAAGTTAATTGTTCTCTAACTGCAGCCATGGCTGGGCAAACTCACTTTCTGGCAGGATGTGGAGGCAAAGAGCTTCTGTATGTCTTCCCACATAACTGCATTTATGGTGGGATGCTTTCCTATGGTTTTGGATATCTATGATGACCAAGAATCTCACTATCTCATGTTACATATGCTTAATACATTTTGAAAATTCCCACATTACATAACTTAAATACCAGAGCTTATTTCACAATTGGACTCTGTATTAGTACAGTTATAGGATTTAAAAATTCCAGGCATCATACACCCAAAATTTTAATGTGACTAAATTAAGTCAATGTATTAAAAACTTTAGGGAATTATTATTTCAAATATATATATCCTTTCATGAAACTTTAAAACTGACCAGCAAAACAGTTAAAATTGACTTCATTTTCTACATAAATTCTTTCAGAGTGTACATTTTTAAATACAGTTGCTGAATTTTACTATTCTGAAGAGGGGGGAAATCAATTCTATCTTAAAAATTTGCTCTGATTTTTACACTTTCAGAATATGTTTGGAGACTACAAGTTGATGCTATATGCAGAACAGTAAATCAAGCTTGTTCTTTAAAGTCTAAGTAACTGCTAAACTTAATAGTAAAAAATAGTTGCTGTGGCTGTACAACTATTTAACTGCAATTATTCTGTCATTCAGTCAATTTATACTTAATTTTATGACTCTCATAAAAACTATAGCAATGTAGAATGTTTACCAATTTTCATTTGAGCAATAGTAATGGTTTTAAACATGCCTGTTGCACAAATAATTTCTCAAGTTTTATAAAATAAATGTTATTGTTTCATCATTTCTATTACCATAGGTTTCACATGGTTAGTGAAATTCAAAATATCTTTAAAATTGTTCAGAGTTCTAACAGCAGCTTGT
Source organism: Corynorhinus townsendii (assembly GCA_026230045.1). Lineage (NCBI taxonomy): Eukaryota > Metazoa > Chordata > Mammalia > Chiroptera > Vespertilionidae > Corynorhinus > Corynorhinus townsendii. The sequence goes on along the minus strand of JAPDVU010000003.1, from coordinate 59,670,940 downwards.
AAGAAAAAGTTCCCTTTAGAAAAAAAGAAACCACTCATATTTGAAGCTTAAACTCATTCAACAAATAATAATCCGGGGTGTAATGTATGCCTGGCACTCTATCAGTCAATAAGAATGTAGATAGGAGAATGCAGAAATCTCAAGGGCCAGACGATCACCCTCTGGTGGTAGTGATGACAGTGAAGGGGAAGAGAGAAGTCAACAGTTGACATTAAGTTAATTAAATGTAATAACTGAGATATGTACGAAGATTTATGGGAACCCAGAGAAGAGAGAGAGAGATCCCTATTAAGAGAAAGCTCCTCAATAAGAAGGGGTATGATAAGTTGAACTACATTTTTTAATGTTAGTTTTGCCATTTAGAAAAGTCAGAGTGGGGAGAAGGTAGTCAAAATGAAGGGAATGGTATGTACAAAGGTAGTATGGAGTGATGAGGTAAGAATAGCAGTTAATTATAGCTGGAATATGTGGTTAATGGAGGAACAATGAAATATGAGGCTCTAAAGGAAGATACCAATCAATCATGAGGGGTCCTGCATTCTATGGAGTTGTTCTGCATCTCTTGGTGATGGAGAGACACTAAAGATGTTTTTTTAGAGCAAGAAATGGGCAGGATCATATTCATACTTTAGAAGACAATTTTGGCAATCATCGTCATCAAGTTATCTAGTGAGCGATTTATTTAAATACATTATCAAATCATAATGTGAATGAAATACTATTATCCACATTTTACAAATAAATGAGTTAAGGAATTCATCCAAAAGTACTCATGGATTAAGTGGCAAAGCTCCCTCACTCTTAACCACTACATTTCAATGCCTCTGAAACTATTATAGTGTAGTATGAGGGACCAGGGAATGGGCAAAGAGACTAGTGAAATAGAATATGTGAGGAAGTAGTTGATGAGGAACAAATATAGTCAAGAATTATTTAGCCTGCCTGTGTTGCTAAGTGGTTGAGCATTGACCCAGGAACCAAGAGGTCCACCAGTTGGATTCCTGGTCAGCACACATGCCTGGGTTGTGGGTTGATCCCCAATAGGGGGACATGCAGTAGGCAACCGATCCATGATGTTTCTCTCTCATCGATGTTTCTATCTCTCTAGCCCCTCTCCCTTCTTCTTTTTCTAAGAATATATAAAAACATATTGGGAAAGTAGAGTATCCCAATACTTGGTTTTGAATTGGATCCATCCAATTTTTCCAGCATTTGAAATGTCTGGAAAATATGTCAAAAATACATTTTTTTATTAAAAAGTACTATTTTTCTGTTGTGTTATTACTTGTATACAAGTCTTTTTGCTCCTTTGCTGGGGCTACACTTAACTCAGACACTTTGCTGGTTGGTTAACTTAAGTCTTATTGTACAATTGGTGCAGATTACTAAAGCCAGCTTTATTATTCTGAATTTATGACCTTGTCTCACATGCAGCAAAATATGGATAAATCTATTACTAACATTTAAAAAATACATAATATTTATGCTATTTTGTTCTTGTTATTCAGCTTTTATCTTTCTTGTATTTCTATGTGCTCCTTTTAGGAAAGAAATACTTGGTAGCTTTAATGGGTTGGCTACCCTAAATCAAGAATTTTGTTCACCACTTTCTTGTTATCATTAGGAAAAAACATAGTTTGTTGTTAGGAGAATTACATTTGTATTATAGAAGAACTTTTTTTTATAGTTGATAAATGTAATTGTAAATTTAGATATAAAACATTGAATGTGTACCCAAGAGTGTTCTAATAGCTGGCGATTTGGTTTTATTTTGATAATTCATGATAGAATGTCCTAAATAATTATGTTTGGCTCATCAATAGATTGCCATCTAACTCAGTGTAAAGTCAGTGTTCTTACAAAGGTCTATCAAACTTTACCTGATTGACCTAGCCATTTCAGCTCATTGGGTAGATGCCCATTATCTACCCATTATCTACTCAATCTCATCTTTTACCCTGCCTCCCTTAACTCATTCTTCTTGGCCCCAATGACTTCCTTGTTTTTTCTCAAACATGTCAAACACCCAAGTCCTTTGCACTTACTTGCTAACCTCACTATCTGGGATGCTCTTTCTTCAGATATCCACATGGCTGGCTCCTTCACGTCCTTGAAGCCTTTGCTTAAAATACCCCTTGATCAACAAGGAGTCCTAAACCACTCTATATATGGTACTTTTCTTAAAATTCTATTTCTTTCCTTGTTTTATATTCCTTTATTACACTTATCATTAACTCAATTTCCAGCCCTTCTCAAGAGGGGAGGGGAGGGACTAAAAGTTCCAAGCTCCATAACTTGGTCTTTCTGGTGACAAGACTCTACCTAGGAGCCCATCAGGAATCATCTCATTAGAACAAAAGACATTCCTATTACCAAGAAAATTCCAAGGGACTTAGTTGCTAGGCACATGGGTTTAGTATTCAGACATTCTAGTTCTTCTAGCGACCTTTCAGTTCTCTGGCTTCCCTATTAAATTTTGTCAGTTGCCTTCTATGCCTCCAAACAGCTGACAAGCACAAAGTGATGAACTTGATTGAAATGACCAGCTCCCTCCCTCCCAGGGAAAGGCCTGAGAACAATTCTGTATTCACCATTTTCAGGCACAAAGGAAGAACAAGTGCCCACCCCAAACGTGACCTGCTGCACAAAATACCTTTTGTTATAAACTTAAGGACTCTTCTGAATCGTCAAACCATCCATTGTTAGAACAAAAGACGCTCTAACTATTCTTATCACTTAGAAAATTACAAGAGTTTTAGGAGCTCTGTTCCAGAAACTGGGGGAAAAGAATATGTGTATATTTTATTATTCCATAGATGTAATTTCCCATACTTAAAACATAATATTCAATGACTTTGAATAATAATAATCTATTAATACATGAACAACAGGAATATTTTTTTCTCCTAAATACATTGTTCTTCTAAATTTCTTTAAAGTGACTCAGTATTCCTTTATAATTTCTGTATCCTGGCAACATGGAAGGGACATTTAGTGTTATGAATAATCTATGATGGGATAATTGCAAATATTCAAGGTTAAGTCAGTAAAGCCTACACTTGATTTTGCTTAGTTTTTAATATACCATTCACCATGTTGAAAGCAAAATGATGCATGTTTGAAAAATAAAAACCAAATTAAGTCTGTACTAGCTAATAAAACAAAGATATTGTATGCTATCATCAAGAAATTTTTCATATTGTCACTACATATTTTGGTTTATTAAGCATTGAATATTTTTCCTTTAAAGCTAATGGAAGAATTCCATAGCACTAAATTGCCAAATTATTAGAGTGGGAATGAGAGAAGGAGTTAAGGTTTTACCTACTACTATCTGGGCAGGTGGCCATTTCATTAACTGGACTGAAATTCAGAATAAAAATTTAAGAAATGATTGCTGGAAAGGATAGCAAAGATAGAACAATGTTTTGGTATTGAGATACTGTTTCATATTCAATTACATTTATGTAGTAAGAAATAATCAGAATTTTATATCTAAACTAGTGGCCCGGTACATGAAATCTGTGCACAAAGGGCGGGTTCCCTCAGCCCAGCCTGCACCCTCTTCAATTGGGGACCCCTTGGGGGATGTCCAACTGCCGGTTTAGGCCTGACAGGGATAGGGCCTAAACCGGCAGTCGGACATCCTTCTCGCAATCTGGGACCGCTGGCTCCTAACCGCTCACCTGCCTGCCTGCCTGATCACCCCTTACTGCCTCTGCCTGCCTGCCTGATTGCCTCTAACCCTCTGCCTGCCTGCCTGATTGCCCCTAACTGCCTCTGCCTGCCGGCCTGATCTTGCCCCCAACTGCCCTCCCCTGCCAGCCTAATCTCGCCCCCAACTGCCCTCCCCTACAGGCCTGGTTGTCCCCAACTGCCCTCCTTTGCCAGCCTGATCTCACTCCCAACTGCCCTCCTCTGGTGGCCAATTTGGTTCTGATTGGTCGGTTTCTATGCCAGTCAGCGTCAATAGCTCCGCCTTTATGCAGCCATTGGCTTCTCACACTTCACCCAGATTTGGTTCTGATTGGTCAGTTTCTATGTCAGTCAGCATCAAAAGCTACTCCTCCTAGGCAGCCATTGGTTCCTCACAGTTGACCCAGATTTGTTTCTTTTGTTGTTGTTGTTTTTTTGGTGGGGAGGGGCTTCGGCTGTTTATTAAGTGGTTATTACAGGGATCAGACCACATAACTGGTGTCAGCCCCAGGAATGCGACCTCTCAATGTTGATCACAAACCCCCCAAGGCTGGTTCTGGTGAGCCCCAAGGTCAGAAATGAAACTGAAAGGCCTTGGCCACATGCTGCTTCCAGGTGTCCAGGGTGGGCAGCAGGGAGGAGATGCCCATGATGTGCCAGGTCTCCCCATCAGACACCACCGAGGTCTGATAGGACAGCAGCTGCATGTCTGCCTCTGTCAGGAGCCCAATCATGGTAGGCAGCATGGCAGAGTTGGAGTGTTGAGCCCAGAACAGGAGCAGGGGCAGACCCCTGCAGAGAGGCACTTCTGGTCTGAAGGCAGCTCCATTGAGTGCCTGCCACACAGGTGTGGTGCCCTGGACAAAACCCACAGCCTGGTAGGGGGCCAAGGCCATGCTCAGGAGGCTTTCCCACATCCTTGCTCTCCTGGCACAGTGGGGTTATGGGAGGTGGTTACTTTGAGGCTGGCCTCCTTCACCAGCAGCTTGGCGTTCACCAAGTTCACATCCACATGATTAGAAACATCTTTGAGGAGGCCAACAATGACTGCGGGGCTCAGGCAGTTCCTAGCATTCTTCAGGGATAAGCCTTGCATTACCACCTGGATGGTCCCTTTTGGGGGACCCTGCCCAGGCTCTCATCAGAGACCCCAGAGCTTCTGCCAGGTGGATCCAAGGCTTGGTGTGCGGAGAGAAGGTGCTGGTAAGGGCCTGGGCATTCATGACCCCCACGAGGGCTCTCCCCTTCACCATGTCCATGAACTGGACAGCGATCTCCTCCCTGCAGTGGCTCTGGGCCTCCTTGATGCTGGCACCCAGGTGGGGGCAGCTGATGTCATTCTTGTGGTCCACCAAGTCCAGCACTGCACCCGCGTACTGCCCTGACTGCAGGGCCTGGCGCAGGGTGCCCTCATCCATGATCCCTCTGCAGGTGCAGTTCACCATGCGCACACTCTTCTTGCACAGGATGAAGGTGCTGTCGTTCAGCAGGCCTATCATATAGGGCAGGAGAGGGGTGTGCACAGTGATGAAGTCACAGAGAGGCCAGAGAGGCGGGGCAGATCAGCAGCCAGGGTGGAGTCCTCCAGGAGCAGCTGCTGAATGCTGAAGGAGGCCAAGACCTCTGGTGAGATGATGGGGTCGTACCCTACAGTCTACATCCCGAAGGACTGCATCCGGATGGCCACCTCTCTCCCGATCCTCCCCAGGCCAAGAATTCCCAGGGTCTTTCCATTCAACCCAGTTCCCATGAACTTCTTTCGGTCCCGTTTACCATCCTTCATTGATTTCACCTGGGAAATCTGCCTGGCCAGACACCTGATCATCCCACAGGTGAGCTCTGCAGCACTAAGACTGTTCCTATTGGGAGTGTTCATGACCAGGATGCCCTTCCTCATGGCGGCCTCCAGATCCACATTGTCCATGCTGGTGCCGGCCCTGCCCACCACCTGGAGCTTCTCTGCTGCGTTGATGATATCCACGGTCACCTTGGTGGCCGAGCGGAGGATAAGGCCTTCGCAGTCTTACAGCTCGGCTCTCAGCTCTGCTTTGCCCAGGTTCTCTTCTCCACCACCTGCAGCCCTCCATCTTGCAGAATCTTCCAGCAGCAAGGGTCCAGGCTGTTACTGATGAGCACTTTCTGTAGATTGGTGAAGGCCATTGATGGAGCCAGCCTCCTGATGGACCACTCTCCCTGAAGAGAAACACCTCTAAGCCCCCAGATTTGGTTCTGATTGGTCAGTTTCTATGCCAGTCAGCATCTCTGGGCCTATCAATCGGGCCTGATCAGAAAGGCGGGGCAGATCAGCAGCCAGGGTGGAGTCCTAGAGAGAAATAGAGGCACAGCTGCTGGCCAGACTGGGAGAGAAAGAGAGAGGCAAGTACTAGTCAAAAGCTACCAGAGGCAATGGATCAGTCTCTGCTTCTCTCTTCAGGCCTCTCTCTGGCCCTGATTTGTAGCCCCCTCAGCAGTCAGTGCTGGGGCACTGTGCCTGCAGTGGAAGCAGTCAGAGCTGGGTTGTCATGGCAACCCAGCACTGACTTCCGGTCTGGTCGAGCTTTGGTCTTAAAGGTGTTACACCCTGGCTCTTTATTAAAGAGATACTAGCGGTCTGGAGCACAAATTCATGCACTGGTGGGGTTCCTCAGCCTGGCCTACACCCTCTCACAATCTGGGACCCCTCGGGGGATGTTGGACTGCCAGTGTTGGCCAGATCCCTGCAGACCAGGCTGAGGGACCCCACTGGTGCACAGATGCACCAGGCCTCTAGTATGCATATAAGATCTTTGGTTAATCTCTTCCCACCCTCCCCGCTTCCCCCTTCCCTCTGAGATTTATCAGTCTGTTCCATGTTTTCATGCCTGTGCATTGAGCATCTGCCTCCTAGTGATCAGTGTGCATCATAGCTACTGGTTGAATGGTCAAACGGTTGCTTAGGCTTTTATATATATAGATTAGAAGTATGTTCTAAAAATAACAATTTTAGAACTGCAAGAATATATACAGTCATTAAAAATATGTGTTTAAGGGAGGTTGTTTAGGGAAGGTGTATATATAAAGATAAGAATATTGGAGAAAAAAAGAATATGGAGAATATTATTCTGCAAATGCTTAACCCACTGATTTGCTTTTATTCCTTTATTGCAATAATCTATTTATCTTTACTATACCTGCACTTGTATTCTATTCTTTGCTATAAGTTGTTTTTTTTTATGTTTTTATTTTATTTTATTATTTTTTTTTTCTTAATTAAATCTTTATTGTTCAGATTATTACAGGTGTTCCACTTTTTTCCCCCTATAGCTCCCCTCCACCTGATTCCCCACCCCACCCCATGCCCTTACCCCCCGCCACTGTCTTCATCCATAGGAGTAAGATTTTTGTCCAATCTCTTCCCGCAACCCTCACACTTGCTTCCCCTGAGAATCGTCAGTCCACTCCCTTTCTATGTCCCTGATTCTATTATATTCACCAGTCCATTCTGTTCTTCAGATTTTTTATTCACTTGATTTTTAGATTCACTTGTTGGTAGGTATGTATTTGATGTCATTTTGTTGTTCATAATTTTTATCTTTACCTTCTTCTTCTTCTTCTTCTTCTTAAAGAATACCCTTCAGCATTTCATGTAATCCTGGTTTGGTGGCGATGAACTCCTTTAGCTTTTTCTTGTCTGTGAAGCTCTTTATCTGACCTTCAACTCTGAATGATAGCTTTGCTGGGTAGAGTAATCTTGGTTGTAGGTTCTTGCTGTTCATCACTTTGAATATTTCTTGCCACTCCCTTCTGGCCTGCATAGTTTCTGCCGAGAAATCAGCTGACAGTCGTATGGGTACTCCCTTGTAGGTAATTAACTGTTTTTCTCTTGCTGCTTTTAATATTCTCTCTTTGTCTTTTGCCCTTGGCATTTTAATTATGATGTGTCTTGGTGTGGTCCTCTTTGGGTTCCTCTTGTATGGGGTTCTGTGCGCTTCCTGAACTTGTAAGTCTATTTCTTTCACCAGGTAGGGAAAGTTTTCTGTCATTATTTCTTCTAATAGGTTTTCAATATTTTGCTCTCTCCCTTCTTCTGGCACCCCAAAAATTCGGATGTTGGTTCGCTTAAAGTTGTCCCAGAGGCTCCTTACACTATCTTCATATTTTTGGATTCTTTTTTCTTTTTGTTTTTCTGGTTGGATGTTTTTTGTTTCCACATATTTCAGATCTTTGGTTTGATTCTTGGGGTATGTTGATCTACAGTTGAGTTTCTGTATATTCTTTATTTCAGACAGTGTATGCTTCATTTCTGACTGGTCCTTTTCCATTTTTTTGGCATTCTCATTAAGGTCCTTGAAGGTCTCACTAAGCTCCTCAGAAGTGTCATCAAGTTTCTCGGCAGTTTTTAGAAGATTCTTGAGTAACCTTATAAATGTGATTCTGAACTCTATGTCATCCAGTAGTTTGCTTTCCTCCGTTTCTTTCATTCGTGACATGTTTCTTTGTTTCTGCATTTTGGCTTCTTCCCTGTGTTGATGGAGTGGCTTTGTGTGGTAGGTGACCTATAGGGGGCAGTAGCTCAGCCTCCCCAATCACCTGATGTGGATGCTCTTGGTACACCCCTTTGTGGGCTGAGTGCAAAGTCTTGGTGTAGTTAAGCCTGAATTGCTGTTGGTACGCTGGGAGGAATTGACCTCCAGGCCAATTAGCTGTGAGCACTCCCTGTGTCTATAATGGAAGAAGTGCTGCGCTTATGGGGCAGGACTTGTTTCAGTGGGGCTTTGGTGCTCACTGAGTCTGCCTCTTGAATGTGTCACTTATGGATGTGAGGAGTTGAAATCTGTTGTTTCACACTGACCACTAGGTACACTGGCTTCTGGATCTCCAATGGGGTGCAGGTCAGCTACTGTCTGAGGCCACTCAGCAGGAGCTACAGTGAGAGCTGCAGTTTTCTCCTCTTTGCTTGGGGTTTGGAGGTTTTGGAGCTGTCTGACCCGGGCTGCAAGTTTTCTAGGTTAAGCTGCAATAGGGCAGGCTTTCTTATGCTAATTGAGCTGCTTGGAGCTTGGGTGGGTTTGTAGGTTGTGTGGGGCGGGGTCTCAGGGCGTCACTAGTTTAGGGCGTGGCAAACAGCAATGGCTGCTAGTAAGCCCGCTCTGTGTCCTGGAATCCTGTGCCCCAGTGCCGTAAACAGTTATTCCTGCACGCTGCTCTGCTAGCAAGCCACTCTCACTGGCAGACAGTCCAGCTTCTCCCCGTAGGAGTTTGGGTCCCCCGCGTCTCCCCAGAGACTGGATTTCAGAGTAGTCGGGGGCTTGTCTCCCTTCGGGTTGAAAAAAGCAACGCACCCAGTGGCCGGCCGCCAGCCCGGATCACGTGCCTCCGTACCTCAGCTTTTCAGCGCTCGTGCACGTCTCAATGCTCTTTTCTCTTTCCTTCTAGTTGTAGAACTTCCACTCAGCCAGCTTTCCCGTGGTTCTGGGTGATAGACGTTTTATCTTTTAGTTGCAGTTTAAATTGTTGTCGGAGGCAGCAGTTTAGGTGTTTACCTATGCCGCCATCTTGGATTCCACAAGACTCAGTTTTTTCTTTGCTATAAGTTTTTAAGAAACTCCTTTTTTTCTCAATCAGTGATGTTAGATGTTTTCATTTTGTTAGTTTATCTAAACAATCAACTTTTACTTTTAGTTAATATCTCAATCACTTTTTATTTTTTGCTTTCTATCCATTGATGTCTACTCTTTATAATTTTATTCCTTCTTCTTCCTTTAGGCTTATTCTGTTGTTGTTTTTCTAGCTTATTGAACTGAATACTATGGAAAGAGAAAATTATAAGTCCCCTTTTTGTTAATGTAGGAAGTATAAACTCTATGTTCTTTGGTTCAGTTTTTTATTTTGTTAAATTCTATTTGGCTATTAAATTATGGTTGAAGCCAAAAACTAAAAGCCTCTAGCAGTTGTCAGTGAAATGCTTTGGCTAAATAAGTGATTGTTGAAAATAGTGCAGTGTGTATTGGTTAGTTATTGCCATAAAAATGCTGCATAACAGCTACCGTCAAAACTCAGAGACTTAAAACAACTGTCATCTATTCTTATAGATGACCTATGGGCTCAGCTGAGTGGCTCTGTTGGTCTCAGCTGGGCTTGCTCTTGTTTCTAGGGTTCAGCTAGAGATTGCTGATCTAGGCCAGTGGTCTGCAAACGGAGGCTCACAAGCCTTCGTTTGCAGACCACTCTTTGTGGCTCTTTGGCCCCTTGAGTGTGGCTTCTCCACAAAATACCATGGCCTGGGAGAGTCTGTTTTGAAGAAGTGGCGTTAGAAGAAGTTTAAGTTTAAAAAATTTGGCTCTCAAAAGAAATTTCAATCATTGTACTGTTGATATTTGGCTCTGTTGACTAATGAGTTTGGTGACCACTGATCTAGGCTGTATGTGGCTGGATAGTTGAATTCTGCTCAACCAAGCATATTCTTCTCATGGCAATGGCAAATGTTAAAGAGAGCTAGACCAAGAATGCAAGCACTTTTCAAGTCATTGGTTATATGATACCCAGTAATAGTTCATTACAAGTCGTATGACTGAACCCAAAGTCTAGGGGTAGGAATACATACTTCTTTTTTGTCAGACTGCAAAATCTCTTGTCACAGGGCAAGGATACAGGGAGAGGTAGAGAACTGTAGTCTTTACTGAAATAAATCTAACATAATATGTATACATTTATATTATAACAAACTATATTTTTTGGTTTGGATTCTTAAACATTTCTATTACTATATTATTTATTTACTAGAGGCCCGTTTCAGGAAGAGATTCATGCAAGAGGCCTTCCTTCCCTTGGCTTCCAGCACCGGTTTTCCTCCGGCACCGGGACCCAGGCCTTCACTCTGGCCAGAGTCTGCCTTCTTCATCTTCGCTGCATACTCTGGATTCTGCAGTCTTGTCTCTGCTCCTGGAGATCCCTTTGCCCCTGCCCTCCCTCTCATAGCAGGTGTCTGGCCCCACCAGGCCACTCTGTGCCTGGAGCAGCTGGGCAGCTGCCATCTTTGGCCTTCTACTTTGCCTACTCACTCTGATTGGCTGTGGGCATAGCAGAGGTATGGTCAATTTACATGTTTGTCTATTATTAGGTAAGATAATATTTTTACTACACTATTTTTCATTTTCTGTTCTCTTTGTTTTTATTTTATATATTTTTCTTTTAGTGCAGTGGACTCTTGTCTTCTTATATCTCATTGAGGATCCTTAACATATATACATTGATTTTTATAGTACTCTAGTAAATTTACATTGTAGTAGATTGAGTTCATTACATGGCTATTGTTCCTAAATTAGTTTTCCTTATGAATTTTGGAATATTGGTTTCCAGGTGTATCTGGACTGGAGGTTCTGTAGCCTCTCTTAGAGTCTCTGTCCAACAGTGATACTATAAATAGTTCAAATCTAATTGCCAGGCTTGTGGATAATGTAGTCTCTACCCTGATTTAAGTTCTATTTACTTCTTATGCCCCTAGTGATGCAGTATTATAAAAACTTAAACCATTGGTTGACATATATAATGAGTACCCCTGTCCTGAGCTCCCTTCTTGGCAGGGAGCGCTCCCCTGCAGCCCCTAGTTTTAGACTGTGAGTTCTGGCTTAGTCCTATCTCATATGTGGACTTTTTAGTTTTTATTACCCACTAGACTCACACCTGCCAGCAGTCTATGCCTGCTTCCAGTTCTGAAACAAAGAAACCCCACCTGTTGCTTTGTATTTCTTTTCCATTTCTAATCAAGAAGATGCATATCTCGTCTTTGAGAGTGTTTTTGAATTTCCAATTTCTTTTATTTTGTTAAAATTCAAGATGGGTATGAACTTAAAATCTATGGACTTAACACTGTTCATTTTTGTGATAAGGTGGAAATGGCAGCTATAGTTAATTAAAGTATTTTATATTCTGAATAACATACTTGTTCTTATATAGGCAAGTGGTTCAGGGCCCTTGGACAGGCAATGAAGTAGTTTGGTGCATTTCCTTTACATAATAAAAATAGGAGAGCTAAGTAATTTTCTGAAAAACATTGTTTTTTTTGTATACACCCAGTTCAAACCAAATATTTGTTTACTAAGTTTAATGACATTCTCTTTTGTTTTGCTTATTAGAAACCTGGACTTAATATTTCATTGTCTCCCAAAGACCTGACGTGCTCAATGTACCATTCAGTGAGCAGAACCAAAATGTTCTTTATATAGGCTCTAAAACCAAGTTAATGATCTTTCATTCAATAGCTTTTTCTTCTTCTGTTTTTAGTCTTCCTTCAAATGTTCATGTGACTGATAGCTTATCCATGTGCATTGTACATGACAAATAAACTTGTCAGAAAAGGAATTATATATGTCAGGGAACCAGAGATAACCTCAGGAACCCATTTCTCATGCTCTACCCCTGGATAATGTGCAGAGTGTTATTTTCCTAGGAAGAAAAAAGTTTTCATTATTGCCACAAAATCATTATTATAGTAAGTTGGTCCCAGAATTATAGGTAGTTGAAGGTTTACTTTGCTTTTTGCTAGGAGGGCCACAATTGCAATAAATGCAAAGTGTGAGGTTGTCATTATGCTTCTAATATGAGAATAATATATTTGAGGAGATGTTTAGAATGGGAAACTAAGGAACCTGTTTTGAATTGCTCTCCAAAGGGGTATGAAACGTGACATGGTTAGTAAATTCTTATTATACTAGACAGAAGGAAACATCTTTCACCTAGAGAAACTTCATAGATACTATTTTAAAAATGTTTTTGTTTCTTTAAACAAAAATTCAAATTGTTAAACAGCTTTCATTATTGTACAGAATTTCTAGCAACAAAACCAAGGGGAAAAGTTAAATTAGGAGACCATTCAATGAGCCTAAACTTTAAATTCAAAGAAGACAAAAAGAGGAGGAGGAAGAAGAGAAGGAGAAAGAGGGGGGAAAGAGAACATCCAGAAATTGCCCATAGCTCTCCACATGTAATGTTAGGGGGAGAGTTGTCAGTCCAAGAGATAAAAGAATCAGTAAAAGGGAGTCTGGGATTTCAGGTCTTCTAAACACAGTGCTGCTCCACAATTTCGGAAATGGAGGCTCTAAGCTCTTTTTGTATCACACTTTATAAAAGTATTAACTGTATATATCAAAGATTGTAAGGAGAGAAGCAGTTGGAGATTACAGGCAGACTATCCCTCACTTTCTTTCCCTGTCTAATGATGGGAGTAGTTATAAACATAATTGAGCCTAAAACAGTCTACGTGCTTTGTGTCCTATAAGCGTTCCTTCAACCTCACAAAATGAGGGATAAGAAAATGCAAAATTGTGTATTGAACATTCCAGAGTCATTTTATGAGATAAGACAAGAGAAAAGTTTCCAATGTGGGGCATCTGAAATATGTTCTTGGGAAGATGAAAACAGAATAGGTTGAGTCCAGTCTGTGAGTCACAACCGGTGCCAAATGAACAGACACAGAGCATCTTGGTCCCAAGTAGCTATAATAGATGAACTGGCTGAGTAAGTCCATTTTATGAGTATTCATATACACAAACCATAACCAAAACCAAAATTATGGGAGGAAAAATGTCTACAGGACTCTTTTGGGGTAGGAGGAGAATTTTATTGTTTAAATTGGGTCTAAATGAAAATCAGAGTTCTCCTGCTTAAATGTGAAAGATTCAAATTAAATTTGGTAACTTAAAAATAAAGATTTTTACATTAGACATGAGATAACTCTTGGTTAAAAAAAATGAAGTAACCTTCTAGTAAATGTAGATTTAAAAGAAATTACCAGCATGCATGAAATTTCTATTTGTCCTAAATGGATGATTTCTTGGAAGGCGGCTGCAAAAAGTATCCATGAAAAGCTCATAGATGTCTGCCATTCAAAAATAAATTTGAAAATAAAAGTGAAAAAGTATTAAGATTTAGACTCTGAATTAGAAAGTTGGTGGCCTTAAAATAGCTAGGATGCTGGGTATGGCAGAGCACAGTACTAAATTTTTTTTTTAATAAGTACTGTTCACTATATATAATTTACCTTGTTTAATTAGTTGTTTAACTTTCCTTTTTGAAGGCCTGCTATGCCCAGGGAACTGTATATGAGGAAATACAGCATTATGATCAAAAGCACAGGCTATGCAATTGGACCATGGCTGTGTTATCTTTAGCAAGTTACTTAACCACCCTCTGCTTCATTTCCTCATCTACAAAATAAAGTTAATAGTACTTATTTAAAGGAGTTGTTGTCAAAGTTTTAATATACATAAAATATGCTTAGAGGGCCTGGCACATATATAAGCCCTAAATAAACAAGAAACACACTATAATTGCATTTGACCTTCATATATGGTGTTTTAGTTTTTATAAGTATTTCATGTGTGCTATTAATTGAAATATTCCTGGGAAATATCCATTATTAACTTTATTTTTCAAAAGTAGAACTAAGCAAAAGAGGTGTGTTAGGCCACTCAGCCAATAAGAGGCAAATATTGAAGCAAAGTTCAGGTTACATAGCTCCTGCCCAGGATGCAACCCACTATGCTCCATGGTCCCTTGACAATTAAGTTTTAATTAAGTCTGAAAAAAATCATACACACACACACGTAATGATAGATAACTTTGGATATACAAGGAAAATAATCGCACTGAGACTGTACTTCAGAGAAGAGAAGCTATTATTTAATCACCTGAGGCCTGGTGCATGAAATTCATGCACTTGGAGAAGGATTGCAAGAGGGTACAGGCCAAGGTGAGGGACCCCACTGGTGCATGAGAGACACTTGAGGTTGGCCAGCAGGGGAGGACCACAGGGGGCTCCAGGGTATCTTTGGCCCATCTCACTCAGTCCTGATTGGCTGGACCCCAGCAGCAAGCTAACCTACCAGTCAGAGCGTCTGCCCCTGGTGATCAGTACACATCATAGCAAGCGGTTGAGCGGCCTTAGTATATCATTAGCATATTATGCTTTGATTGGTTGAATGGACGACCAGACACTTAGTATATTAGGCTTTTATTATATAGACTAGTCAAAGAGGTGAACAGAGCACAAGGAGGAGGCAATCAATCAGAAAAGTCACCCAGGTTGTTTCATCTGGTTTCTCAGGATAGTGATCATAGTGTAACTCAGTGGCTGAGAAAGAAACTCAGCTCCCCAATCTGTGCTAAAGGAATCCTGCAGGTTGTCTGGGACATTGCTGTGTGGCAAGCAGAGCCACAGACCCTGATACCTTGCCTGAGGGAAGGCAAGGTGGGGGTCTATCCATAATTAAATCATCTGTTCTCAGAAACATATCAAGGAATCCACAAACAGAAACAAATCAAGAATACCACAAGAGGTGATGCCAGAGGACTGGCAGTGTGAGAGGTTCCCCTGGTCTCTCTTCTGGGAATTATAACAACTTAAACAGCTATAATTCAACAAAGCGTTCCCTGCTCAACACACAAACATGTCTGAGAGATCCACATATTGAAACATGTGAAGGTGGGCCAGTGTGCATGCTGGGGAGATGGAAAGGAGAACTGTGGAGATGGATGACATAGATGCAGCCTGAAGCTCACTGTGGTCTTAAAAAGGGGAGGAATCAAGTTGTCATCTGCACTTTTTGAGCTTAGAGGAACAAAGTGATACAGTGAGCTCTCCTGAGGGAGTGATCAGGAGAGCAGAGATACAGAGGTGAGGCAGTGGAGGTCTGGCAGTCACCATTATTAGGAGGAGACAAAGTCATAAAGTTACCAGCCAGGCTCTCACAGCTCACCCTGCTCCCTCCTCCTACTATACATTTAATAGAGTACTGTTAGGTGTATATATTCCTATTTGTATTTAATATTACATTACATATTAGCTTGCTGTCCTCATTCTCCACCAACATTTTGATGTCTGAGAAGAGGGTTTATTAAACATCCCTGATAATAAGAATCATTTGGGACTCAATTAATCAGAGCTATGATGATTATTTCTGCCCTAGTTAAGAGTTCCCAGTTGTTAAAGGATATCTCGGGAGCACACTGTTTTCATCAATATAAGTATTGCCATACCAAGCTATTAGTTCATCATGGATAATATGTTCAGAGCTGTCAGAGTTCGTAAATATCTTTTAGTTAAGTCCCCAGAGTGGCTGTTATTTGCACAAAAGTAGAGGACTTGGTGTGAGAAGTAGGGCAAGGATTCAATTCTCCTGCCTCCCAGTTCAGTGTAGTTCCTGTTGTACTGTTACTACATTATCATTCCTTCTGCTGCACAATCAGAATGATGTGCAATCAAACTTAGAAGGCAGAAGAATTCAGAGATAGCAGGCATAGGATTCCTTCCAGTTGTTGACTAAACTTGCAGTAGTTTAATTTTTAAACTCAATTTCACTATTTCTATTGCCACTGTTTATTTACCACAGTCCTCCTCTACCTGGGCCCAATATTCAGATGTACAAAATAAGTGGAGGCAAGTGGGTGAGACATCTTGTGTACAGAAGCTCAAAGTTTAAATAATAAATTGGACATTTCTGAGGCTTAAATTTCAGAAATGGTTTACACAGTATTCTTCACATCATGATTATGAGATCACATCGTGGATCCACATCCACTTGTGCTCATCAGAGGATCATACTTCTTGAGCACTCAATCTTGTGGTTTAATTAATATTACTATATGCCCATGACTCCTCTTTCCATAAGTCTCTTTCCACTCTCCTTTACAGGAACCCCAAAGTGTCTGTTAGCCTTTCTCACAGTATATTTTTCATCCCTTTGGCTTTATTGCTCCCATCCTAGTAGGAATTGATCCTGTTCTAGCCTTACCAATTTTAAAAATAAAAACAAAACCTCCTTCAAATCCACCTTTCCATCCAGCTCTCATCCCTATCCTTCTTTTTACACTCAAACCTGTTGAAGCATTGTCTATGCTTCTTATCTCCATTTTCTCCAATCCTACTCATTCTCACTCTCAAACCTACTCCAGCCTGGCTTTTACCATCACTGCAGCACCAAAAGCACTCCTTGGGAGGTAATTAATGACATGCATGTCACTAAACCTAGCGCAGTTTTTTTCATCTTCCTCTTATTTGGTCCTGCAGGAGTACTGAGACAGTTCAGCACATCTTTGTTACTGCCACACTCCTTTGCCTTTGGTAACCTTATATTCTTTGGGTTTTTCTCCTCATTCTCACTATGCCAGTTCGTTTTTGCCTCCTGGCCTTAAGTAGTCGATATTTCTCAAAGTTTTATCCTAGATTTGTTTCTTATTCTGTATCCCCATAGCTTTCCCCATAGCTTCAACAATCACCTATAACTGATGCTTTTTTTTTTCCGGTTGACTCTCACTGTTCTCTGAACTCCAAATCCAAAGAACAAACTGTCTCCTTGCCATCTCCACTTGTTTATGAGCATCCTGTGATTCACATTTCCAAAACCAAGCTCATTGTTTCCTCTGCACATCTGGCTCTCCCCCATTATTTTTAAATTTTATTTCAGGGAACAACTCTGCTATCTATTCAATTACACAAGCTAGATAGTTGGAATTATCTTTGACATCTTCCAGTCCTTGGTCTCCATATTGAACCAATTGCCAAGACGTCCAATCTTTTTTCAAATTATTTCTCATGACCTACTTATCTTTATATGTATGATGATTATGCTGTTCAAGCTTCTGTTACCTCTCACGTAGCTCCATACTGGCCCCTTACATGTGTTCTTGCACTCCTCTAATACTCTGACTTCATTGTGGACAAAATGATTTTGAAAATGCTAATCTGTTTATGTAATTCTTCTATTCTAATGCCTTCCTTTTGTATTAAGATAATATCCCAAATTCTGAATATGGACCACAAGATCTGGTATGATATAATGTCTGTCTATCTCATCAATCATGCCTAGAAACACTCAACCCTCTATTTCCTCTACATCAGCCACATCAGCTTCTTTTTTTCAATTGTTTGGATATACTTCTTCCTGTTTTATTGCCTTTGTGTACACTATTCCTTCCTCCAGGAATAATCACTGCCCCAGTAATGAGCTAATTTCCACTTACTAGTATATACAAGTTGCTAATTATTTATGTATTACTTCTACATTTACAGATTCTCCAAAATAGTGGTATTTCCCCTTGTAAGATGCTCTCTTGACATCATCATAGCACTTATTACAGCTGCAATTAGTTAGTTGTTTATTATATAAACCCCCATTCAAAAATATGTGTTGAATAAATGACTCCAAAATCTGTATCTCTAGTTTTGTATCTCCTCTAGAGTTTCTGAGTTTTCTTTTTCTTCTTCCTAAATATACCCTCTGAATGTTTTCTTATATGTTCAGTTTCAGCTAACAGTCTCATAATCTACATCACCCAAATCAGAAACATGGGAGTCATCCTAGAATTCTCTTTCCTCCTCTTCTCCATATCTAACCAATCTCTAAGTCCTGCAGGCATAGCTTATAACACATTTATTTCATCTATGTTGTTCACTATCCTTACAACCACCTTTAAGTCTGCTTGTCTCATCCTTTCATTCTTTTGTTTTTTTCAATTCCGGAGGGCTTTTCCATTTGTTTTCCAACACCTATTTGGTAAAAAGTTGACAGCAGATGTTTCTGTTGTAGGCGGTGAGAATGTGAGAACAGCACCAGGTGTTAGACTGGTGGGATCAGACAGGACATAAGTTCAGCAACCTCAGTATTTGAATCCTGTTTAGGAAAGAATACAAAGCTAAGACTCAAGCTATAAGAGAGCATTTATTTATTTAATCACAGAGGTGGAAGAAGTAATTCGTAGAAGAAATGGAGTTAGGAAATAAGTTATAGAGGTAAAGGAAGAAACCTTGGAGCTTGGGAGTGATGAAGGTAAAAGTGATTGATCTGTCTGGGGGGTTGGGGGGAGGGCAGGGGAGGAAGTGGGAAAAGGAAAAGGTGAGGGCATGCTCCCAGGAGGGAGAGCACACTGGGTCCTCTGTCCTAAGGGTTTTAAGGGTGGAGATTTTAGGGGAGGTTCCAGGGGAAAATCTCAATAGAATATTCAGCAGCTTTCCAAGTATGTCCTTTCAAGGTCCAGGTATCCACTGATTGATTGGTCCATGCTAGGGCAGGGGGTCAGTATTCAATGCAGCTGGTACTGACATCAGCCTTGGTATAGCTTGTTGGGTTTTGCTATTTTTCTGGGCTTAGAGCTGAAATACAACTGAGGCCTAGATGTTATTTCTAGGAAGGAAAGGTCAGGGGGTCCAAACCCCATGACCACAGATATGCTAGGGAAGGAAAGGTCACCCTGGAGATGAGGTCCCACTCTACAGTTGTCCTTTGCTAGGCACCCAGGTGACCTTCTATACCTGGCCCATTGTCCTTGCTCTGCTCATGTCTGTCTAACTGCCTACTACGTTTTCAGATCCTAATCAAAAGATTTTTCCTCAATGGAAAATTTTGATGCTTCTTTGATAAAACTTGTTTCAAGATAAAGTCTTCTTTTAAATGCTAGAAAACCAAGACTTTTCTGTAAAACATAAATGATTCTAGAATTACATACTATCCAGACATGAATTTATAGTTTGTTTCTACTCTTTTGAGTGGTTTCCTGTACATTATTTCATTGAAAAGTGATTAAACATAAACAATGACAACATTTTGTGAGAGACTGAATATACAGACAATGGCTGGACCATACATAGGATAGGCCTCTGACCACAGCCTCTTCACCCAGCCCAAGCAGCTAACCACAACCTCTGCAGCAAGACCCCAGCCAGGACTTGCACAATAACTGCCAGCTTCCCTAATTTTTGTCACTGCTTCCAACACAAGATCAATCAGAAAAAGGCAAATATGCTCCCCAAACTAATTACATCATATATACCCTGCTTCTAGTTAGTCCACCTCCTACTTTCCCACTCCAAAAACTTGCATTCAAAATGTATTTGAAGCCCTCCTTATTTTTCCACTATGAAACTTTTCCACCCCACTGCCTGCCTACCTTCGAGTCTTTGCCAAACACAAGTGAGGGTGTCTGACTCCCTTGAAAGCACTAAATAAATAGCCTTGGCATGTTGTGTTTGGGTGGTCTTCATTTATTTCTACACCTGAATGACAAAATAGTCTTAAATCTGCTTTATCTTGTTTCAGTTACAAAAACTTTTTGTGGTTTTAATGAGAAGAGAGAAGGTTCTATCCAAAACAATATTTCACATTTAGAAATGGCCAATTTGGCTGAGGTCAGAGGGGCTGATACCCTGAATGCCTAGCCACTTCCTAGGAGATTTGGGAGGCCCAGCGTCCCTTGTGTAAATTTCCTCTGCCCCAGCCTTCCCTAATGAACTGAAGGGAACACCCATTCCCAGATAAGGCAAATAAATAGTCCATTGTTTGCTCTAAATTCAAGAGTATCTTGAGAGCTTTTATAGGTACTCTTATCTCCTTAATATTTCTGAGATGGCTCCTAAGAGTGGGAAATATAAACAATAGGCATTATGCTTCCAAAAGGGCTTGAGGGGGAGAAGTTTGGAGCAGGGCAAGCTTTTATAGGGAACTAAGATGTTTCAAGGCTTAAGTATAAGCCAGACTGTTTTTAATGACCCTGGGAATTTTCCCAGACTGCTAGCCTTAAGTAATACTCAGTATTGCTCTTTTGGAGTAAGTGAATTGAAAGGGAAGAATCAATTTCTGAATGGAAGCTAATAGATAATTTACTAAGGGAATCCAAGATCTGAAGGATGTGACAGATGGCAAGTCTCAGCATAATTGCTATGCAGATATTGATTATATCAGGAACATTTGAAAATCTTGCAACGCTTCCCACCTTCTGATAAGGCCGAAAAGTATCAGGGAAATTGATAGTGTGTTTCCTCAGGAAATCAGGGTGAACAGAGTGGAAAAGCCAGGCTCAGAGGCTGGTGCCAACTAATGGATCTTTGCTATAACACATTATTTCCCCTTTACTTACTAATTGGACATACATTTTGTAATTTTTTTTAACTTATAGGGAGTGGCTCTTATTAAACTCTAATTATACTGTGTTTTTGTTGTTTTATTTAGTTCTGTTGTCTTCAAATTTGGCCTCAATACTAGGCTTTCTTTGTTAATACATATATTCTTTTAATGCTTGTTCAATCATTTGAGTTGGGTAAATATCTTTCTTAGACTATCAGCTACCAAACATGCCTCTGTACATGCTAAGAACAGATTCTGAAAAAGGTCAAATATATTGATGAGTAAATATTATTTTAACATTGGACCAAAATCTTTCAGAGTGTTAAATCTATCCTAAGAGCTTTAATTAAATTCAAGATAAGGTCAGTTAGAGCCTGCTGTGGGTGACATACTCTGAGATGAAGGCCTATAGTGATGGCCACAAAATGTGTCACAAATAATCACAAAGTTGTACAGAATCTACACTAATAAAAGAGTATGATACAAATTGACCATACCTTCATGACGCCCACCAGCCAATCAGGAATGAGTATGCAAATTAACCCAACAAAGATGGCAGGTTAATTTGCCGCTCAGAAGGTGGAAAGGTGGCTTCGGGCTGGAGTGAAAAGGTGGCTCTGGCCAGAGCAAAGGCGGTGCCAGCAGCCAGAGGAAGGAAGGCCCATTCTTGCATGAATCCTCGTGCATCGGGCCTTTAGTGTTAAATAATGTCACAGTGGTACCAACTGCTATGAGAGCCCAAGGTATAAAGATATTACTTCTGGTGGGATAGCCTGAGAGAGGGAAGGTTTCAAAAGAATTGATACTTAATTTGAAACTTAAGGCATTGGTATATTCTAAAAGACAGCAATGGGAGTAAGGATTTTGATGTTGGGAAGTACAGCAATGGGGAAGGAAACTATAAATCAGAAAAAACAGTTTGAGCCAAAGCAGAGAGATGGAATGGACTTGAGCAAGTTCAGAAAAGAAACAGTTGTCAGCTCTCTAGGACACATGGATATGGAAAGGAGACTGTAAGTCCAGGGAGGTAGGTTGGGTTTAAATTTTATTTGGAAAAATCTTTAGGATTTAATATGTCACTAGAGGCATGGAGGAAAGTCATTTAAGATTTTTGTGCAGAGAACTAACACAATCAAATTTGCATCTTAGAAATATCTTTTTGTGTTTTAGGAAAATTATTCTATACCCAGAAAAGACTCATGATAAATGTGCATGATAGATTTTAATAAATGTGCCATGATTTACAAGTGGGGATAATGAGGCAGTCATGAAAAAAACATACAAAAGTGGTAAATCAACATAAATGCAAAGGAGTTTCAGACCATGGAGGTACACTAATTCTACTTATTTTTTTAGGGCATATTACAAAATTATTTATAGTGTCCCATAACTGTGCTTTTAAAAAATAGATTGATTTGACACTAATCCCTGGATTACTGTATAAGTGGTTTTAAGAGAAAACAACTTGAAACACAACTTTTTGCTTTTGCAGCTTGGTCATTTTTCTGAAGCATTTCTGAGTCTAGACTCTGTGAAGATGGGTTTTTGGTGCTTAGATTTTCCATGTCTCATGCCTTCTTATATGCTCCAGAAATTGAGAAGTGGGAAGAAGTTTTCTCTTACTCAGATAAAATGAAGAGAAAAGTTAGACTACTAATAGATTCTAGTTGAGCAATTTTTAAACCAAGGGCAAGGAAACATTTGATGTTAGAATTGTGGTAATATTAAAGGCAAAATCAATAAAATGTAGTTCATATCAATACTGACAGTGTCAGTCACCAAATACTAAGCTTCTGATTTCCCAGGGCAGGTTGTGATGACTCCATGGGCAGTTCCTTTGGGTTTCCTCTTTGGTCAAATCTGATGTTATTGAGGTGAAAAGGGAGCCTAGAATCAAGTGAGTCTTAATGAGCAAGACTGAATGGATCTGCTTTCAAGTTCAAGGTCCTAAGGAGGCTAAATTAAAAGCCTCAGGCCTTTCACAGGTATAATTTATTCAGGCTGCTAAGAAGTCCTCTATTTGCAAGGTGGTTGAGCAAAACTTCAGATTGATTTATAAAACACGTACTTAAAATATCCCTGACTGGAATGATCTGGAGATGGTACAGTTCTGGTGTTGGGTTCTCACAGCCTCTGAAGACCTTTCTTTGTTCCCCTTCCTTCTTTCCTTTCACCTTTATTTGCAACTTCCAGTGAACTACCCACATGCCCTGGGCTGAGGCTGGCTACTTGCTGTATTCAAACTGCCAAGCAGAGTTAACCTGCCTCAAGCTGTGCACAAGGACATGACTTTGTTCCTGAATAAATTTACTAAATTCAGCTCAATTACAAAAGTAGCCTTGATTTTACATTTTCGACAGTCCCAATCTCAGTATAAAAAATTATTAAAAAATATTTGTACCTCCACTCAGTTCTGCTGTGAACCTAAAACTGCTTTTTAAAAATCGATTAAAATTATTAATGAAACATAATAGCATTTTTAATTATCTAGGATAAATAGTTTTCCCTTTATGACTTTGTTGGAATCATCCAGTAAATAACTACTATGGTTATATATGCATATATAACCACATCACCATCTGTCAAGGGCTGTCTTGGGAACCAGATTTTATCATGAGCATTTGTTTTATGTGGTACTTAAAAGATAAATAGGCCCACTTCACTGATCTACTCTACCATTTAGCAATGAATGGAATTTACTTTTTTTCTCCCTGTTAATGTATAAAAGAGAAAGTCAAGAAAGTAAATATAATTTTTTTCCAGATATGAATTAAAATTTTCTTAAAGTTCTTGGAAAATATTAATAAAATTAAACAGTTGGCAAAAAGAAAAGGTCCATCCAATTCAGCCAAATTTTTTTTCTCGTCATTTCATTGTAATGATAAATATTTTTAAGACATAAAGTGCTAGATAATGCAGCATATTATTCATATATTGTATCTAGTGGAGCAGGTCGCACTGATGCATTGAAACAAAAGACAACAGATGATTTACTGACTTTAGAACTGATTAAAATGGGTGCAAGGTTTTGATAAAAATAAATACAACTTAGAAGAGGAGCATGTGTTCTTGTTCTGTATATTTATCGCCTATACAAGAAAACCTCAGATAATTACAAATCTACAGATCTCATCAATTTTAATTCTACCTTTTAGTGAAAAGACTAAAGTAGATATTAAAGTATGTGAATCTGCTTTCTAACTTCAATATGTGGTTTAATCAGAGGCTACATTGTGATTTGAAATGGAAATAAATAATTAGATGATATATTCATTTCTTCACATAAAGGACTATTATACTATGAACAGATTCCATATTGTAAGATATCATAGAAGTTAGAAACTAGAAAGACACATTAGGTCATCTGATTGATCTCTGTACTGAGTACAGCATTGTTTGGTACAATATACCCTTCAGTGTTTTGTAATGTCAAACTATTCTACAAGACTAAGTCCAAGCAAAAATACGTTGTAACCGTGGAGTTATAAGTAAATCAAAGTGATGGAAGACTAGATTACTTCTCAAAGCACAATCTATGCCCTGGAAATCTACTAATGCATGAAGAAGTCATTGAGAAAAGCAATTATTAATAGAATAAGAAACATAAAATACTGCCACAGTAGAATTTTGAATTGGAGAAGGCAATGTCTAAATGACCTGGAGTCAAAAGAAGCTCAGACATATACTCAAGATGTGAAGACATCCCTTGGGGATAGACATTGTAATTCCTTTAGAGGTGATGAAAATTATTAAAAATCACACTGAAATGTGAAATGACTGCTATAACTATTGTGTGTGTGTGGTGGTGGTGGTGGGGGGGATAGGAGGAGTAAAGATATCAAAAGATCAAGAAAGAACAGTCAGACCAGACCATATCCTTCCTATCATGTAAATACCTCCGGACAAGTCATATCCTCAATGAAGCCCTACTGTGGTGATTAAAAAACCATTAACCTCTCGGTGAAACCAGTATAGACATGGATATGTGGAGTAAGTCTCCCAAATATATACCACAGGTAAGTCTCCTCACAACTTCATTTCCTATTCCAAGTGAGTAGAAAAAAACACCCACCAGGGCTTCACATATTCTTAGAATCCATCTTCACAATAACCCTATGAAGTGGAACAGTCCCATTAACACATGGTACCATTAATTTCAAGAAATCAAGGAATTTGACCAAGTAGTCACTGGTCATCTAATTCCAAACTTATGCTGATTCACCAAATGCATCTATGGGCCTCCTAACATACTTTTATCATGAACTTGAAAGGAATATATATCAATGTCCACACATGAATTTTTTAGTTTCTATTTGCCTCTCTTGTTTGGATGCTCCATGGATGCACATTCATATTTTAGATTACCTGCTTTACCTATGAGCTACTATAAGACTGGCATCACACTCTCTTCAGTTAACTTCTGCTTCACTGGGGCACATGCTCAGGCTTTTTAACAACATACTCTCCTTTCTTTAACCTCTCAACACTGGAGTTCCTCAAAGCTAAGTGTTAGGCTCCCTTCTGATTTCTCTTTAAATTATCTTCACAGATTTTATCTATTTTCATCTACAAAATATAAATCCAGGGTGAATCCTATATTTATATCTCTAGCCCAAAATTTCCCCTTAAGCTTTAGACTCATATATATCAGACTGTCTACTTAACATATCCACTTAGATGTCTCACAGCATCTCACATTAACCTAGCTAAAAT
Organism: Corynorhinus townsendii; assembly: GCA_026230045.1. Classification (NCBI taxonomy): domain Eukaryota; kingdom Metazoa; phylum Chordata; class Mammalia; order Chiroptera; family Vespertilionidae; genus Corynorhinus; species Corynorhinus townsendii. The sequence goes on along the minus strand of JAPDVU010000003.1, from coordinate 59,645,657 downwards.
AGTGTGTTTCAGGGATTCAATCACAGTGAACTTCAGAGAATTTTTCTGAATATTCTGGATACAGACTTTTCTTTCTCAGCTTCTTGAACATTGGCAAGAGGGCTTCCAACGACAGAGTCAGCTCTAATGAAGGAAAGCTGTGAAATGGAAAGAGAGAGCTCTTTGCAGCTAAGAAACTGTTTCATGGCGACATCACATGAGCCGCTGGAAAAGGTCTGGCCTGCATCTGACCCTACTTTTGGGCTTTTTTAGTAACTTTTCAGTTCTTTGGATTTTGGAATAATTCCTCTAATTGTTTCTCCCTATTTCAATTGAGTTTTTCATTACCTGCAGCCCAAAACAGACTAACACAACTTGCTATGTGAAGTCTCAGGTTAAGGGGAGGAGGCAATTAGAAGGTAATTAGATTAATGGACAGATTAAAATTTGAAAACTAACTCTAGTATATAATCAAGGAAAAAATTTTAACCTGAGTGAACAATCCAATAAAATAATTTTAGATAATTACCTTTTCATTTGGAAAATTATTTTTAGATCTTCACTTACTTCTTACTATTAGTAAAAAGGCATCCAAAATGGTTCAGATATCTAAATGTAAATAAATAAATAATAAATAAATTGACAAATCTAAGAAGCAAACATAAAACATCCACATATTAATTTAGGTGAGGATGGCTTTTTAAAACAAAAAAAACAAAGTTATAATTGAACCATAAAATAAAATGATAAATTTGATTACTTAAATCATAACAAAGTTTTATATGACAAAAAGCATTCTAAAATTGTTAAAAGAAGAATGCACTAGGATAAAATATTAGCTGAATATATAACATATAAAAATTAATATTTAATACATATAAATATCTTTTTAAAATATATGATGAAAAGACAACACAATAGAAACAATGGTAAACAATTAAACTGAGAACTGATAAATATGAAATTACAATTGTCCAATAAGAATATGGAAAGCTATTCAAGCTTTCTAAGATTAAGGGAAACTATTTAGGATAAAAATGAGATAGCCCTTTTTCGCTTACTAGAATGGAACTATCTAAATAAATAATATAAATATCAAGTCTTGGTCAGTGCATAGGTAAATACTCTGCTTATAAGACTATAAATTAGTTCTACTTTGTGATCAGTTTAATATATCTAATTAAATTAAAATACATATAGCATATGACATATCAATTTTACTTTTGGAATCTGCTCTATTTCAGATTAGTACACATAATGTTCTCATGTGAATAATAAACATATTACAAGGCTGTTTACTGCAGTACTAGTTTTAATAGAAACATAGAAGAGAAACTTTGTTATCAAAATGGAAATGGCTGGAAAATTATGACATTCATATTGTAGAATGTATTGCATATTACATGTAGAATGTATTGCAGCAGTTAAAGGATATAAATATTCATTTATTCTTAGAAAGTTGCGGTAGATGTACAATGCAATTTTTAGCACAACACAGAGTGATACTTTTTATTTATATGTACAAAGTAAAAGGAACTCACAAAAGTATAGTATATGTAATTTCTGGGGATGACATATCAATATGTTAAAAGAAGAGCAGATGGTAAATTATATAATATGGCAAGACATATGCTGTAAAAATATAGGCATAGAAAAAGTTCTGAAAGGATACACACCAAATTCTTATTTGTAGGTAACCCAGAATAGTGGCTAAGACTACAGGTAGTATTCAGAAGGGACTTAATCTAATCTGTTATATTTTCTTTCTTTTTTTTTTTACTATGAGAAAAATTTCTATGAAATTAAAATCAATTTATAAAAGAATCACAACATTTATACATACTTGGACAACATGAAACTGAACTGAAAAATGGAGTCAAGAATCTATTGCTAGTATAGGGAAAATACCATTCTGTATTCTTTTTTAAAATATATTTTTATTTATTTCATAAAGGAAGAGAGAATGAGAGAGGGAGAGAGATGGAAAGATCAATGCTGAGAGAGAATCATTGATTGGCTGTCTTCTTTATGCCCCAACTGGGGATCAACCCCGTAACCCAAGCATGTGCCCTGACTGAGAATCAAACCATGACCTTCTTGTTCATAGGTCGATGCTTAACCAGTGAGCCACACCGGCTAGGCTCACTCATTATTCTTTTTTTAAAAAATATATTTTATTGATTTTTTTACAGAGGAAGGGAGAGGGATAGTTAGAAACATTGATGAGAGAGAAATATCAATCAGCTGCCTCCTGCACACCCCCTACTGGGGATGTGCCTGCAAACAAGATACATGACCTTGACCAGAATCAAACCTGGGACCCTTCAGGCTCCAGCCGACGCTCTATCCACTGAGCCAAACCAGTCAGGGCTCACTCATTATTCTTTATAATATTTTGTCTTAGCAATGCTAGTGATTTTTTTTTGTTATACCATATGCCTCACATGAGTGTTGAGAAAGCAAGTTTTGACTGGTCAGAAGATAGAGCCAGAGAGGAGCAGAGTACGAAATTTCCAGGGATGACACTTTTTAAGAAAATCATTTAGGGTAGTAGTCTCCTACAGAGACGGGGCAGAGCAGGGCCAGGATTATAAAGCCAGCCTCTGGGAGGTATTTACTAGTAACAGCTTCCTTGGAAAACAGTAGAGACTGAACAATTGTAAGAGCCTGTGACAGCATCACAAGAACATAGACAGGCAGTGCTTGATGACGGTTAAGTTCATTGACAAAACAACAACAAACAACCCAAAACATTCACTGCTTCAACTTATTCTTCACTCCCACACTCTAACAAAATTAGGGATTGGCATGAAGTATGCTAAGCATTTTCACATTTTTGTTTTATAAACCCATACCCCCATTTCCATGTCGACCAATCCATTCCTCACACAGTAAGAGATCCTTCCTAAACTGATCCTTTAGGAATGCCACTCACTCAGGTCACTCCAAAGACTTCTCATCACATTTTGAATTAAATCTAAATTCTTCACTTAGTCTCCAGGACCCACTTGATTTGACACTAGACCCACCCACCAATCTCCTGCCAACACCAACCCCTCTCATGGCTCTACTTCAGCCAAACAGAACTTCTTGTTTTTCCTTAAACATGGATGCACATTCTGCTATTCCCTATTCCTGGAGTTCCTAGAATATTCTTCACTTAGACATTCCCATCTTATCTTCATTTCAGTAAAGCCTTTCTTTACCTTCTTATCCACTCTCTACAATATGGCTCTTTACACTGCTATACCTTTATTCATGGCATTTACCACTACCTGATACTATGTATATTTCTTATATGTCTTCCTTTGTGATTATAAGCTCTAAAAGAACAGGGCGCTCTCTCTTTATTTCTTTGTACAACTAAGCCTAGAATAGTGATTGAAACATTACTGGGTATTCGGTGAATAAATTAATTAATAAATAAAGAACTAGAACTAAGAGACCAACCCAAGGTTACAATTCTGTGAGAACCAGAAGCAAAATTTGAACTCCAATTTTCTTAATTCAAACCCAGTGTTCTTTCTACTGTACCAAAGATGTCACATGTGTGTGTGTGTGTGTGTGTGTGTGTGTGTGCGCGCGTGCGCGCGCGCATGTGTGTGTAAATGCTTTTCTGGATAGTAGGGTATTTAAAAAAGCATTATAATGGTAAGTGACTTTATTCTTGAGAAAATATGTGAATAGGCTATATTAAATAACTGCTTCAACAGTCACCTATGCCTGATGAAAACTTTCTTTAGGGAAAGAAAGAGAGTGGTTGTTTGGGGCATGGAATAAACCATAATTAGTGGGTGATATGTTTCCAAATTACTGTGTTCCATTTGCACCATTTATGTCCTGAATGTCCACTGAATGTGAAATTGAAGAGCTCTATGGGATATGAGTATGATTTGCATTCAAATAATTCTAGCACATTTCATTTTGGAACTGAAGCTATGGGAACAATATCTACTGATGTGGAAATGACCTAAAATTATAGTAAGAAAGTACCACTACTAGAAGATATCAATTGTCATCAGTTGGCTCCTGGTTTTCAGACTTAGTGCATAGAAAGAGATCTTACTTGAAATTCCAATTCTAAATATGGTGGACTTTCACTGATAGTGAGATAAATGATCAATTTCTGGATTTATAATTCATCTGCAAAATATTTCTAGATTTTTCATAAAAGCATGGCATTGGTCTCAAAACTGTTGGTGTTTTGCTCACAGGAAAGCAGGAGAATCAATAGCCAGCAACACTCAGCCAAATGATCAGAAAACAGTTGCTTAATGCTCTTTTGCACAGGATCTTGGCCTAACCATACCTTTTCTGACTATCACAACGCACTAAACACATCATGGGCTAATGCACTGTATATAGGCCCAACTGTGCTTGTTCCAAGGGTAATCTTTCCACCCTCCCTGGCTCATTTTCCTGTGGGAGGTTTATTCTCTTTTTGGGAAAATGCATTTACCCACTTTCCAAATATTTATGTCAGAAATGATTCTGGAATTCAGAAGTCTGGAGTCTTCAAAATTTGGCAGATAAATGATGATTCCATTTGAGATTGTAGCTCAAGTACAATGTGTTTTTCATTTTCTAATGGAATCAAAACATAAGATGTACATGTCTAGACTTATTTTAACACTCTGTATTGTCATTTAAAGACAGACATTTGTGTCAGATCTAAAAGACAGGGAGGGATATGATATTACATTGGCTTAGAAATAAGTCAAAAGCATATCTGCCCTCTAAATAATATATCTTATTATATCATCACTTGAAAGGGTATGGAGACAGAAGGAAATAAAGCAAATTAGTTCACTGAGTTATTATAATAAAGTACACTTGCAGCTAAATCATTTATAAGAGAAAATTTTCAGAACTTAAATTGAGAAAACTTAATTGCTCTTCTTTATACACACACACACACACACACACACACACACACACACACACATTTATCTATCTATCTATATGCCAATTGATATAAATAAGAGTTAATTTCCTATGGAATATTTCTGATCACAAAAATATCACAAACTACTAAATAAAGATCCAAAATGCCTTCAATATTAAACAATGAAATAAATGTCAGCTACCTATACATTTAAGAAAAATTAATAAAAACAAGTATGGTAATTATTTCCAACTTGCTTTTTCCATTCAAGGATGGAGAGTGGCCAGAGCCTATCATGACAGCTCAGGGTGGAAGGCAGAACCATCCCTGAACAGAATGCCTTTTCACCCCAGGGTCACTCACCCACACGACCACACTTACTCAGACGGGGGCAATGTAGACACTCCAAGTAAGCTCACGTGCACCTGAGGTCACTGTGGGGAAAAACTGGAGGACCTGAAGAAAACCTATGCAGACATGGGGAGAACATGCAAACTCCATATAGACAGTGGTCCCAGCAAGTAATCGATGCTTTTTTCCTCATCATTATAAGCAAACGACATTGAAAGAAACTATGTTATTCAAGGACCTACTATATATAAACTTTAAATATTAAATATGATAATTATCACAAAAGATTTATGTTTTATTTCAAACCTTCTAAGTACCAGATACTCAAGAAGTTGAAACTTAGACTTTTTTAGTTAGCTAGTAAGTGGGTTCCACCATACTCCAATATGACTCCAAAGTGCAGAATAGCTAATATTTATAGTGTTCACTAAGTATGAAGTACTCTACCAAGTTCTTAATCTTCAGAATAACTCCATGAAGTAGGTATGAGTAATGCTATCATTCTTGCTCTACGGATGAGCAGATCAAGACTTAAAATGGGTAACTGTGCCAAAGGTTGCCAGCTGGCCTGTCATGGAGGTGGGCTATGAATACAGTTCTGGGAGCCAGCATTGCAGACTTTGTAGAACTCCTTTATGTAGAAGCCACTCTATTTCCTGCCAACGGTTAGGACAGTTGCAAAGGGCAAGATTTGGTGGAGAGGGGAACGGGTAGTTGATTGCAGGCTAAGTGACTCTTCCAAGCAGGCCTTACTGTACCCTGGGCTCGTCCCGCTGTACCCTCCTGGAATGACCTCTGAAGTTGCCCAGGGAAGTGCCTGAGCTGAAACTTTGAATAGTAATTCCTGGGAATTATCATTTTTTTTCCTAAACACCTAGATCAGTGGTCGGCAAACTCATTAGTCAACAGAGCCAAATATCAACAGAACAATGATTGAAATGTCTTTTGAGAGCCAAATTTTTTAAACTTAAACTTCTTCTAACGCCACATCTTCAAAATAGACTCGCCCAGGCTGTGGTATTTTGTGGAAGAGCCACACTCAAGGGGCCAAAGAGCCACATGTGGCTCGCGAGCCGCAGTTTGACGACCACTGACCTAGATCAAACAGAGACAATTGTAAAAAACAAAATGAATTACAGCAAATAGGAGGCATGATTTACCCTTTTCATGTTTAATTCTATCTGAGTTGGCCACTGAAAACATACTGACTCACTCGGATTCTGGTTTTTCTTTGTTTGTAATTTGCTTATACATTGTACTCCAAGACTGGTGCCACTAATTAGTCAAAGTTGTGGGAATGCCAGCTAACATGTTCTACGAGAAAATTCTTATCTCTGATGCCATGAGGGGGGAAGGGAGGGCTGTGTAATTTATTTATGCAAGGGTCACTGTCAGACTCTTTGACTTCCCTTATCTCCATGCTTTCATAGAGCATTCTCTTCCTTTGCATGGAGGTGTGTTACTATGTTCCCACATCAGGAAATGGGAACTGGATCTACTGTGTTCTTACCTCAATCTTCTAAATTATTTTAATTTAATGTGTTGTCACCAGTGTCATGACAGAGTGACTCCTTCTCTCCTTTCTTTCTAACAAAATGCCAATTTTCAGCTGATTGTAGGTCACTTCAAATAATATTGACAATTCCCAGGCAGCTTGGGGCTATTGTAGCCATCCAGTTTAGATGTGTGAGAATAAATGTATTGTGAGAGACTTCCAGGAAGATGCTTTGGGACCTTAGAGGCAGACTCATTTTGCTTTCTCCTGTTCTTCTTTCTGCTGTTTGGAATGTGGGTGAGATGGTCAGAATTCTGTTATTCATTCTGGATCATGAGGTCACTTTAAGTATGAAAGCAGCACACCAAAAATGATACAGCAAGAAGATAGAAAAGTCTAGGTATCTGGTGACTTCATGAGCCTGCCACAGCAGTCCTGGACTTTCTAACCCTGGTGTTTTAACACTCTGTATTGTCATTTAAAGACAGACGTTGAGAAAAACTTACTTGAGTGCTTGGACTACTGTTATTTTGGTGTTACTATTATTCTTGATATAAACGCTTTAAAAATAAAAATAAATACAATTTTAGAGGGCAGAGCCAAGTGTAGTACACTATACTGGGTATTAAATTATACAATCACAATAGCCTTATGCAATAGCTAATATAATCACCACTTGATAATTACAGACACTATACCTCAGCAAGAGTTGAGTATTTACTCTCTTTATATAGCTCGTGAAAATGGAGCCATAATTTAAATTCAAATCTATATAATTAGATTTCACATCCCATTCTTTTCTCCTTTTATTGTATGGCAGAAGTTTGCTCACATGTCTACAAATGAGTTTGTTGAATCTGCAGATGTGAAACCTGCCTTAATTCAAATACTGCCTCTGACTTGTCTGACCTTCAGTCATTTACCTTTAAGCTTCAATGTCCCCATCTGTACAGTAGAAATATTAATAGTACTTATTTCATAGGATTGCTGGGAGATCAAATACATTGATTTATTTTAAAGGACACTCTCAAAGTAGATCATACATATACTATTGTTAATAAATATTTTTATTGCATAAATTAAACATTTCTACATTGTAGTAGCATTAATAATTTGTATGACTATCTTGATATATTTTAAGGTCTCACTGGCAGGAAACATACTTTTATCATCTCTGCATATCATGTAGATTTTGTATAACGTTTTGCACTTATTAAATGCTCTATAAATATTAGTTGAATCTAAGTTATTTGAAAAGCAATATTGTTTGACACACTTTGTTTGATGGTTTGTTTAATTGTTATTTTTTAGTTATTTGGTGTATTTTATGGTCATTTTCATGATCCAGATGAATAGGTAAGTCTGAAGAATGTAGTTTGCCTGAGTAAAACAGAGGTCAATTATCAGTCACTTTTAAAATGTTGTGATTATTTGTTAGTGGGATTTAGCCATAAAAGCACTCATTTACAAATCATTTTAAGAAGCAAAAATTCGTTACATTGCTCATAGTAACCATTTTGAAATATTTAAGCCAAATTTTAATTTTAATTTGTGTCATTGACTTATAAGAGATAAACACTGTGTTATTTATGTTTAGCTATAAAATAAAAAAAAATCTTTGTCTTGTTCCTGTGGAACAGTTCTAAAACTAACAAACTCATCCATTATAGTCAAAGCTCAAATGCTGATGCCAAAGTGCATCAAATTAGTTCTTTCTTCAAAGCCTTTCATAAATGTATCTATCATAAAACAGAAATGATTCAACAATATTTATATAAGTATTTGTTTTTCTTTTAGACATATTTCAATAGGGCAATCTTAGATTGGATGTGAAATGCTTTAACAAATAATCCTTAAAAGTGAAATGCAGTTCAATGTCCCCTAGGATCTCACATTAAGGGCAGAATCCTCCAGAGTTATCTTCTGTTATTTGTTAAAATAACATGAACTTTGGGGGAAGTGACATCTTTTAGCAAAGGAAATTTCAATGCTGAGAGCATGAACTTGAATTCAAACCAATTAAAACATAATTTATTTGGCAAGGAAATAAGTATTTTGTTAAGTAAATAAACAAAATGTTACTTAATCTCATTCTTTACAACTAACAGAGGCTTTGGTTGTAGCTAGTTGATAATCTACGACAAATTTCCCCCCGATGATGCATTTTGTATACAATCAATAGAAAAACTAGAGAATTCTCTACAGAGCTCCATACGAGGTGGTAGACTCCAATGTGAACAGTTTACTGAATGTTGTTCTGGTAATTAACGGGTTGGTTATGAAGGTTCTTTGTAATCAAATTATTACATAAGTGAGAGAATATTTTGAAAACAGTAATTTGATGTTCTGGGTTCTTCTCTTCTATAAATCATGATTCATGGGGAAGCAGGGAAGGTAGAAACTTCCAAGGGAAGGAGATGCCAGAACAATGAGCGATGATCAAGAAAACCAGCGACACAGTCATCGCAGAGTTGTCTGAGCAGCACAGGTCCCTTACTACTGATCCATTAAGATCCTTCACTTGTTCAGATGAGGCTTCAAGGGGCTAATGAAACATAGAACATTGTTTTTGAGGGGGTGATAGGATAAAGGGTAGAGAGCCAAAAGGGAAAATCTCTCCTTAGTACATGCTTTAGCTCAGATATTTTAAGAACATTTCCTTTTAAAAGACAAAACCTCCATATTTATGACCAAAAAAATTCATAATTTCCATGTTTTCTCCTTAGGCATTGAATTTTTTTCTCTTTGAAAATTCAAATTGGGTCTTTCTATATCTTCCATATTTCTCTTTAATATGCTTATGTTTTCCTGTACTTTCTTGAACATATGAAATATATAGTTCATCCTTGAACAACTAAGATAGTAAAGGGCATCCACCCTAGTGCAGTTGAAAAGCCACATATCACTTTTGATTCCTCCAAAACTTAATTAAAGTTTGCCCTTCATATTCATGGCTTCAACTAATCAGAGAGAGAAAACAGTATTTTTGATCCATGGTTGGGAATCTGCAGTTGGGAATGAGAAAATACTGTTTTTGATCGGAAATTTGTTGAATATGCGGAAGTGTGAAACCTGCAGATAGGAAGGTCTAACTGTATTTATTGTAAAAAAAAAAAAAAAAAAAAAACAATCCAAGTGTAAGTGGACCCATGTAGTTTAAAACAATGTTGCCTAAGAGTCAACTGTAGTTTTAACAACTCATAACTCTCAAGGTACTCTTACTATCTATTCTATCAGCTGTGTCATATTTAGATCTGTTTTAATTAATGGATATTTTCCCTCATTCCTTGCTTCTTTGCTTATCTGTAATTTTTTATTAGATTCCAGACATTGTAGATTTCACCCTAGTGGGCACTGGATGTGTGTGTGTGTGTGTGTGTGTGTGTGTGTGTGTGTGTGTATCTACGACGTGTGTGCAGATACTAATCCTAATATTCTTGAGCTTTGATTTGGGACACAGGGTTAAATTGATCCTTTCAAGGATTGTTTTTAAGCTTTGTCTGGCAGTTTCAGAGAAGTCTTTTATCTTGGACTGATCTCCCTTCCTCCCCCCATTACTAAGGCAATAGTTGAGCATCTACTCTGTACTCCATGAATTATGAGGTTTTTCCACAATGACTGCTGGAAACAAACTATTCCTAGTCTGCTTGAGCTCCAAGAATTGTTCTGTCTGTTCTTTTACAGTGGATCTTGCCCCACTGAGAGAAACTCTGTAGGTCTCTGGGACTCTTTCTCATTGCATCTGTCTCCTCTTTGATACTAGACTCTAAGAACTCTAGTCTCCTTGGCCTCCAAGGAACTCCCAATCAGATCAACTCAGGAAGACCATAGGCTCAATCTACATTCCCTTTCCCTGCTCTAAATCCTGGGAACATTTCTAGGTAATTATTTGGTACAAAAATAGGACTCATGGTATTTGTCTCCCCTCTTTTAGGGATCATAGTGTTGCACGGCTTATTGTCCAATATTTGAAAACTGTTATCTCATATAATTATTTTCCCTTTTGTTGTTTAAAAAGTGGAAGAATACATCTGATTCCTTGAGCACCATTTTGGCCAGAAATTTCTCTCTTTTCTTAATATTTAAAAAAGTATCACTTTTATTTGGAAAAGTATGAAAGTTACTATACAAAGCCATGCATAATGAGATTGTTAATAATCTTTAGTTATTTTTAACACTTATAGTAAGTTCTATTTATTGGTAATCAGGCTTTTGTTAAATGTTTACTATATATCTGGTATTATTCCAGGAACTGGATATTGTTAAGATTAAAAAGCAATTCTTGCCATGTTCACAGATTAAGGAGTTTCTAGTATTTTAATCATTATTCCTCAAAAGTAAGTTTCCAGTTTACTTTTATATATTTAGAGATTCATCATTAGTATAAATTAATCTACATAACAGCATATATCAAAATAATAGGGACCTGGTGCACGAAATTCCTGCACTGGGTGGGGGGGGGGGGGGCCTCATCCCAGCCTTCCCACTCTCACATACTAGGAGCCTTCAGGGGGTGTCCTACTGAGGCGACCAGGCTGATCAGGGAAAGGTACCAGCCCCATCACCCTGCTGCTGCAGCCACTGCCACTCACCACAGCCACCAAGGTGTTTTCATTAGCATAGACTCCAGTTCCTTCACCATGAAAAAATGACAACTTTCTTTAGGCATTTTCAAGATGTGTATTTCATAGGATATGACATTTTTTTCTTTCTTTCTTTCTTTTGTTAATCCTCACCTGAGGCTATGTTTCCATTGATTTTTAGAGAATGTGGAAGAAAGAAACATCAAAGTGAGAGGAACACTTTGATTGGTTGCCTCCTGCATGAGCCCTGACCTGGGCTCCAGCCAGGGAGGAACCTGCAACCTAGGTACATGCCCTTGATCAGAATCGAAGGGGACTCTGCGGTCGGCAGGCCTAGACATTATCCACTGAGCCAAACTGGCTAGGGCAGGATATGACATTTCTTAGCCCTCCAGCGGGGGACCTTCCTTTTTTTCTCCAGAAATGTGGTGGAAAAACCCTAGATCACCTTTTTGATTTCTTATACCCAAGTTACTAAGAATATTACCAGTGGCAAACAAGGAGCTTAGCCAATGAGCGACAGAAAAGGTATTTCCTCTATAGTTCACACCCATGGTCTCTGATCTCTGGCTCTGTCCCTGCCAAGGCCTAAAGCCTCCCTGCCTGGGCAGGGGGCCCCCAGCTCCTCTGATAGCCAGCTCCACCCCTGCCAAGGCCTAAAACCTCGGGGACTGGGCAGACACCCCCTAGCTCCCTGCGATCACTGGCTCCACCTCTGCCAGGCCCCAAGCCTCTGGCCGGAACAGGGGACCCCCAGCTCCCTCTGATCGCCCTGATCTTCCCCTGCCCAAGTCCCAAGCCTCTGGCCAGGGCTTGGGGCCTGGGCAGGGGACCCCCAGCTCCCTCCCATCGCCCCTGCCCAAGAGCCCCCTGGCTCAGACCCTTCCCAGGTTGCTTAGGACTCATGGGGGGGCCTACCTCAGAGTGACCTGGGTGTTGAGAAAGTTCCTGGGACCCAGGCTGCTGGACACCTACTATGCAAATTAACCTCCATCTTTGTTGGGTTAATTTGCATACTCACTCTGATTGGCTGTGGGCATAGCAGAGGTATGGTCAATTACATGTTTGTCTATTATTAGTATGATTGCTCATTTCTAGAGTTGTTTGGTTTTTCTTCAGTTATAGTTGGTCCTGTCCATGCTAAAGAAATTTAATTTCTATAAATTTTCACATTAATTACTAGTTTTGGTTGAAAACACAGAAGTAAGGAAATACTTTAAAACTCACAGAAAAACAACAACAATGATTAAGGGATTGAGGATGATAATAATAAAACTTTTAAAAATTAGTTTTAAAAAACATATAAAAACCACGTTGACTCTTGGTTTAATATGTGTGTATCTTGGCTGAGAGACAGTTGGAAAGGGAGAAACAAACTGTGCCTGCTGAAGTTTGGGCAGCAATAGTGGTATCTCAGCTATGGAGTGGGCTTTTCTATCTAAACTAGAACCTCTAAGTACTCAGCATCTCCCCATTATTTTACCCTCCAAATTATATATATGTGTGTGTGTGTGTGTGTGTGTGTGTGTGTGTGTATATATATATATATACACACACACACACACACACGCACTGAGTGGCCAGATTATTATGATCTCTGAACGCATAATAATCTGGCCACTCAGTGTATATCCTATATAATAAAAGGCAAATATGCAAATTATCCCCTCAACCAGGAGTTCGACCAGCAAGCAGGCCGGCCAACCGCCCATGTCCCACCCATGCACGAATTCATGCACCGGGCTACTAATATATATATATATATATATATATATATATATATATATATAGGCTCATTGCATGAAGAGATTTGTGCAATAGGCCTTCCCTTGGCTTCCAGCACTGGTTTTCTTCCAGAACCTGGGACCCAGGCCTTCACTCCAGCCAGAGTCTGCTTTTTTCATCTTTGCTGCAGGCTCCAGCCAGAGTCTGCCACCTTTGTCTTTGCTGCAGACTCCAGCTGGAGTCTGTCGTCTTCGTCTTGCTGCAGCCAGAGTGCCAATCCTGTAGATCCCTTTGCCCCCCACCCTCCCTCTCATAGCAGGCGTCCTTGCCCTGCCCGGCCACTCCATGCCCGGAGCAACTGGGCAGCTGCCATCTTTCTCCTTCTAATTTGCACATCCCTCCTGATTGGCTGGTGGGTGTAGTGAAGTGATGGTTAATTTGCATGTTTCTCTTTTATTAGTGTAGATATATACTGAATGGCCAGATTATTATGCATTCAGAGATCATAATAATCTGGCCACTCAATGTGTGTGTGTGTGTATGTGTATGTATATGTATATATATATATTGCTCCCCCCCTGAGCTATATAAATAGCATATCTACATTTTAAAAAAGTCAAACAAAACTTTAAAGGTTGTTTATTTTCAAAAGTCACCTTATATTATATCTTATACTCTGAAATAACCAACATTAATTTTCAATGGTTGTCACGTTAAATATCTTTATGCAAGCACTAGAGGCCAGGTGCAAGAAATTCATGGATTGGGGAGGGGCTCCCCTCAGCCCAGCCTGCACCCTCTCCAATCTGGGACTCCTCGGGGGACATCCCTCTCACAATCCGGGACCACTGGCTCCCTAACTGCTCACCTGCCTGCCTGCCTGATCACCCCTAACTGTCCCCCCTGCTGGCCTGGTTACCTCCAACTTCCCCCCCTGCCGGCCTGGTCATCCCCAACTGCCCCCCCGCCAGCCTGGTCACCCCTCACTGCCCCCCTCTGCCAGCCTGGTTGCCCCTCACTGCCACCCCCCCCACCAACCTGGCCACCACCAACTACCCCCCCTGCTGGCCTGGTCACCCCATGCAGCCTGCTGCTTGGTCATTTGGTCAGCCCTCACTAACTCTCCTGTCGGCCTGGTTGCCCCATGCATCCTGTTCAGTCATCCTTTCAGTTGTTTCAGTTGCAATGGTCTCTTAGGCTTTTATATATATAGATAACTTATACTAATAAAAGGGTAATATGCAAATTGGTCAGGACGCCCTTATGCAATGACCAAACAACAGGCTGTGTAGGGTGACCAGGCCAGTGGGGGGGGAAGTTAGGGGCAACCAGGCTGGCGGGGGGGGGCACTTAGGGCTGATCAGGCAGGCAGGCAGGTGAGCAGTTAGGAGTCAGCAGTCCCAGATTGTGAGAGGGATGTCTGACTGCTGGGTTAGGCCCGATTCCTGGGATCAGATCTAAACTGGCAGTCGGACCTCCCCCAAGTGGTCCTGGATTGGAAAGGGTGCAGGCTGAGCTGAGAGGACCCCTCCCTCCATGCACAAATTTCATGTACCAGGCCTCTAGTTTTATATATAATCATATTACACATACTTTAAAAATTATTTATAGTTGAATTTGCTTTAAAATCTCTTTCCTCCTTCCTTTATCTGGAACCAAGAGTTAAGCTGGCCTTAAGAAAACTACATGGAGTGAGAGAGAGGAAGCCAAGAGAAATTAGTAGTCCCATTAACAGAACAAGGTAGATGGATGCAGGGCACTTAAAAAAATGCCCATTACATAAGGATTCTGGACATAGAGTAGTGAGACATAGGCATACAACCTAACAAACCTCTTATTAGCTTTGTGACTTCCCACCAGGTCCTTTTACTTTTCTGAGCTTCAGTTTCTTCATCTGCAATATGATTTTATAGAAATGAAATACAAAATGTATATAAAATGTAGAGCGGGTATTCCTTTATTATTCACTTCTCTCCTACCATTTTTCATACATTCATGTTTTCACCACAATTCTGTGTCTGTTTTGTGCCAGATACTATAGTCTTAATCAAAGAATTACATCCAGAAATGTTAAATTACATAATAAAAGGCATTCAGAAAGATTCCCTGAAGAAGTAGTAATTGTTCTGAGATCTGAAGGAGGGTCAGTGGCTGACGAGGTCAGGAGGTGGGAGAGTGTTCCAGGTTGAGAGAAAGCCCCCGGGAGGTTTGGGACTATGTGTGTTTGAGGAACTGAAGGAAGGCCAGTGCTGCTGGAGTGTAGGGACTGAAGGGCTGTCGAGTGGAGGTAAGATTGGAGACAGAGTTGCCTTGGAGACCACTGTAAGAATTTTGTTCATTATCCTAAGAATGAAGGGCAATCATTGTTGTATTTTAAATAGGGCAGTGAATAATAAGATTGCATTTTGAAAGGATCACTTTGATCACCGTATTGGAGAAGCCACAGAGTTGGAAGGTGGCTGACAAGAGTGGATACAGCTAGAGCAACTGGGAGGTAATTGGGGAAGTCCAGACAAGGTAATTTGGTAGATTAGACTAGGTGAACAGCCAGAGAAGTAGATGAATGCAGGATACATTAAGAATAGCAGGACTTGGTGATGGTCTTGATGTGGGAGATAATGGAGAGAGTGTGGGTGCTGAAAATGATTTTGATATTTTTGCTTTGGTGATGGAATGGAAGGTTTTACCATTCACTGGTATAGTTTGAAGATGTGATGCAGAGGGTAGCCACACAACTTGAATTGATTTTGACATATTTTTCCTATTTCTTCCACTAAGTACAAGTAAAAACTTAGGATATTATATATAAAACAAACATAAGAAGACTTCGAAAAGTAGAGAGAAAGACAGATTAAGGATCTTGGGACCCAGAGAATGACATGGTAGTGATTGTCCAGGATTCCAGACTTGGAGTTGAAGAAGCCAGAAACCCAGAGATACCAAAGAGCTCAGAAACAACAACAAAAACAATAAAAGTCTGATTTTTCTAGCCAAAGATCAGGAAAGAAACAATCTAAAAAGACAGAAAATATTTACACAGTAATTTCTCTACTCCAGGCAAACAACATAGAATTAACTTAGACACCTCCCCAATTCCACCAGCAAAGGCCTATTGGGGTGCCCAGACTTCCATATTTCCCATGTTATAATGAGGTGCTCCCAAAACTCTATCCACCTAGAGAAATGAAAACTTATGTTCACAAAAATACCTGTACACAAATGTCCATGGGAACATTATTTGAAATAGCAAAACTGGAATCAGCCCACATGTCTTTCAACTGATGAATGGTTAGATAACCTGTGGCATATCTATACTATGGAATACTACTCAGCAATGAAAAGAAATAAACTGTTGATACATGTGGCAACCTGGATGAAACTGCAGAGAATTTGCTCAATGGAAAAATCCAAACTGAAAAGGTTACATTCTGTATGATTGCCTTTAAAATATTTCTAAAAGAACACAAGTATAAAAATGAAGAACAGAGTAGAGATTGTCAGGGGCTAAGGAGGGCATGCAGAAGAAGGAAGGGAAGTGAGTGTAGCTATGAAAGGGCCGTATGATATGTTGATTTTATATTCCCAATTAGATTGCAAACGTCTAGAGAGAAGTATATAGCCGCCCATCTACTGGTCTACCTCTATGCTTATAGGTGCAGGCCCTAGAGTAAGTCAAGGTGGATTCTGGCTTTGCCTTTTGCTAGCTATGCAATTTTGAAAAAACTGTTTAAATTTTCTGGGTCTTTGTTGCCTCATCTGTGTGGATATAGGGATAATTGAATTTCATACCTCAAATGTTTGTGAGAATTGAATTATATATATATATATATATATATATATAGAATAGTACCTATATATATATAGGTACTATTCTATATATATATATAGAATAGTACCTAACACCTTGTGAACACTCAGTGTGCTATTTATTATTATCTGTTCTCTGTATTACTCAGCATTGTGTGGAAAAATCTTTATCCAACCCTATAAAGGAAAAGAAAATCCTAAAGACAGAACCAGTAAGCTGTTCATCAAAACATATGTTCTCCTTTCTTTCTGGGTCCTCAACTGAACCTTATTTCCCAAATCCTTAAGAGACTGGGTATTGACCAATAGAATGTTAGAGGGAGTGATATGTGGTATTTCAGGCTTAATTGATTAAGACTTCCTATAAGTACTTCTCCATGCCTCTGGCCACTGGCATGGAAATTATCTGAGACATGGAAGCCATGTGTTGAATATGGCAGCGCCTCTAACATCCTGTCACCACACCAAAGTATTCATCCACTGGTTAGTTGTGTCAGGCAGAAATAAATAAACTACTACTGAATATGATCCATAGTGCATTTCTTGAGTCTGTTTGTGATAGCAGTTCATACAACCCTGTTATTACTCACACTGAGGGGCTCTAATAAAGCTATACCACATCTTGGTATGAGTCAATGTCTCTATCTTGAAGTATCTGCCCATCTGTCTTTTAGTTTGGGCTTCCCATTCAAATGCCTGCTATTTTCTCCATCCACAGCTTCTCCACATGCATGGCAAGGCTTGCCTACTTAGCCATCTCATGGGATCCCAGTTGTATCTTAATTTTAGTTCTATTAAATGTAACTGCTATCTTTTTAAAGTGTATCTCAGGATCCTTCAAACCAAAAATTGCATTTTCTGCACAGTCCCTGTTTAAGTAAGAGCATTCCAAAAATCAAACACTATACCCAAAACTTAAACATTTTTTAAATAACTTGACAACAGTGAGATAGATGTGTGTTTGTGTGTGTGTGTGTGTGTGTGAGAGAGAGAGAGAGAGAGAGAGAATTGGTGTGTTTGTGATTTTCCTAAGTCATCTAGCACAGAACTGGCTATGAATTCACTGACTGATTGAACAAAGGCTACTCTGGAATCTTTCCATATCTACCGGAGCTGAAGTGTTCTCCTGGGTAACAGAAGATCACAAGTTGGAAAAAGCAGGTATTCCTGAGTAATCACTACTTTCTGTTCTTTGAAGCAAACTTATGTATTTATCCATGTCTCTCAATTCTCCCTCCCTGCTTTGTTCATGCAACAAATTTGGCTTTAGTTCAGTCAACAGGAAGACAAAGATGCATTAGTGCACATGACATTCTTAGGAGAGGCACTCTGACGCATCTGCCCATCTTGTGACTTCATTGCAGAAGCTATTCAAGAACTACTTTTCAAGAAGCATTTCTACAGGGTATTGGAATTTGGGGATAAGAAAACATGTAGGATAAGCCCTCAAAACAGCATGGAGTAAAAATAATTAAGTTCCAATATGAAAAAAAAGGGAAAAAAGATTTAGTCAGGGTCAGAATTGGGTGCTTTCCTTGAGAGATGGAAATTTAGGATCCTGTCCAGCATCATTGTGGTTTGAGAATTGAACTCTGTTCCCAGCAAATGAAATATGTAGGCAATTTCTTTCTGTGAGGTACCTGAACTATAGTAAAATGGCTCTAGAACTGCTGCCAGTAATGATTCAATGACTCAGTGTAAGCTGGAATGGAGTAAAACGTGCATCCGGTCACTGTGAATTCTAAGATTTGTGGGGCAGTGTCAAAATAACCGTATCTTGGCCAAAGTTCTATTGCTGGTGCTCAGGACTAGTAGCCAAGAAATGGCAAGATTGAGCAATAGCCCTCCTTCTTTTCTCCATCGACTTCCCTTCAGAACTGTCCCACCCAAGTCCCAGCAGATGTTAATGTTTGTGGTTTGACCTTACAGATGCATCAGAGCAAATTTATGAGTTCATGAGTTCCTCTCTTTTCCCTTCCCTCCCCCCTCTCTGGCAGCCTACAGTGATGGGGAGAAAGAGAAATATCCCGACAAAGCAAGAAACAAATCATGACTGCTACTTTTTGAGGGGTTAAAGCTATACCACACATCGTTCTTCACTAGGCTAGTAGTTTTGGTATTACACAGTACTTTTATGGTCATTTAAATATAGTCTTAGAATTTTAAATGCCACTTTAAATTACTAATTATCAGACTAAAGCTGGATGTCTCCTGATCCTGCAAAACAAGAGGCAAGTACCAGATGTTTAGTAAGTTTTTAAAAAATTCAGAAAAACAAAATTCAGGATCTCGGTCAGGAGGGCTTAAGATACAAAGCAATTGATATATACCCATTTGGAAATTTATTAAATTCTATAACTATACACACTCTATCACAGTCTTTTTTAGATCCAAAAGTTAGTTCTTAGAAAAACTATAGATAGTTATTCTAGGAGTGCCCAAATCATGTAGGCTAACTGAAATTAAACAAAGATTATGTTTGCTGCCTCCGTTTGAATGTGATTCTTTCTCAAATTATCCTTGGAGCTTACTTCTTGGACTCTGTCTAAAGGAAATAAAAGCAATACCACAAAATATGATGTATAAGCATGTGTAGCAGGACATGGTTTATAATAGGACTCATTGGAAAAATATCTAAGAACATACTGGTGAAAATAATTGTATTAGATTAATAAAATGTAATGTCTTAAATTTATTTTAAATATTATTATATCAATATAAGTTCATTTCAAATAAGTTCATCCCAAAACAGTGTATACTCACTTTAATAGCTGATAGCTCAATTTTGAAAGTGAAATGTTTTAAAAGTGAATTAAAGTGAGAAAAGGGCAACAAACAAAAACTATATAATGTGTAAAAATAATATATACATATACTATAGAAAGTTTAATAAAACACAATTATATGTATTAAAAGTTCCCTATATTATAGAAATATACTATATAAAATACTATAGAAAATACAATTAATGATTATCACTTCATGGTAAAATTACAGTTGTTTTTCTTACATATAGTATATGTGTTTATAAACATGAGTTTCTTATGCCATAAAGATGAAATTATATTAAAATATTATAGATTTTAGACTAAAATGGCAAAATGAAGCTGGGCCACAGAAGGTCTCTCCCTAGTAGGTAAAAAAATGAATAAAAATAGTAATGAATAAATAAAAGAATAACATTTATCCAACAATCAAACAAAAAAAGAACCACATGTCATCAAGTTCAAAATGTGTTGTTTGAGACAAAAACCAGTTTATTTCATAGAGCTGAATGGGTAGGTCCTAACCTTATCACCACGTTTCAGTAGTTACATTGGACAGAAAAGTTAAAATAACAAAACTCTCAACATTCTCATTAAGATCTGTATCCACTATTACCAGATTAGGGAGTAGTAAGCAGGCAGAAGTTGGGAGGTTGAAGAACTTATTCCAGAGACAGGCAAGGACAAATTCTATAGAGAAAAGACCTTATCGACAGAGCCAATAGAAATAGACCCCAACACCATTGAAGAGGCTAGGAATTATCCAGGACTTCCTGATAAATTCTGGGGGGGAAAATCCAAAGACCAAGTGAATTTCCTTTCAGAACTAAAGTCCCTTAGCAATTAAATGAAATGATATGGAACATTTAGGAAAATCCCAAAATAGAGAGCAGAGCTGGTGACCTTCAATGAAGGATACACACACACCAGCTGAGGTCCTTCCCACTCCACTTTTCTCCCCCAACACTCACCAGTGCCTCTAGGCTATAGAAAAGCAGGTGGGACACTACCTCAGCCTCCAAGGTGGTCAGCCAGGACCAACAAACAGGTTCTAAAACCTGTGGAGTGGTTATCAAGGATATTTTAAATACTTAAAACATTTCTTTCTTTCTATTCCTTTCAGCAAAATTTCTCCCCAACATATGTCAGAATTCTTTTGGTGTATGGGTTTTGCCCAACACATGAGGTAAAGGCAAAGGCAAAGGCAAAGAGTGAGTTATTCTTGGAAGTTGTTATTTACCTTTTCACTGAACTGTGGAAGAGGAGATATGTCTTGCTTTTACCATGGCAATCCCGTCTAGTGTCATGGGAGGATAATCCCTGTCTGTGCTCACTCTCTTTATCCTGACTTTCTCTTTATTCTCATCACCTTCTGCTCTTAAATCACTCAGTTCCAAATCTGTACAATATCCATTGTTTTCCTGGTATGGAGCTTTCCCTTCAGAATGCCTGACAAGCTGCTTGCCCCTGAGATGCACGCTGGGGTTAATGTTCTTGGTTGTCTTCCCACAGTCCTGGAGGCCCTCTGCGGTCCCCACCCACATGTTGGACTCCTTAAATGACCTGCTGAAGTGTTCCACAATAGGTTTTCTAAAGCTGCCCAAGTGGGAACTGAGCATGGAATCCTGGCCACATAACATCTCCCTTGGACTGTCTTTGGGGTGATCTCCCCAAACCAGCTCCCTCAGTGCCATTGGATTTGGCAAGCTTGGAGTTAGGCTAATTTTTCCCATTCCCAGTTAAGGACTGTCCATGCAGGGCAGCCTGAAGGACCAGAGATTTTCCCAGTGACTGCCCATGATAGAACTCCAGAGATGGAGTTGTCCAAGCAGGACTGGGATTTTGTGATTCATTCCTAGAAAAGCCCACAGGTCAGCAAATGATTATTCTTGCTCTCTAATGGATGCCTTGGGTATGCTATCATTCTCATTTCTAATGATTCCTGGGGCACTTGCATGCTCCCCATATTGTGAACAGAGGAGTTGCTGTCAGGAGAGAGGGGTCCATGTGGAACTGTTTGAGCAGTCTTCTGGTGGCTGATCTGAGCATTTTTAACTTTAAGGTATTTCTTGGTAATGGGTAAAACAATGAGCTTTCTCGTGTGCTTGTCAAAGGAAGTCCTTCAGCCATTTCCTGGTTAAGAAGCTGAAGATCTATTCCTGTACTTTGTTGTATGGCAGCTTAAGCTTATCTCGCCTCCTCATTATGTAGCACAGATTTCAGACCCACTCTAGTTCTTGCTGAAAATGCATAAGCATTTTCATGCGAGTATGAGTACTTTCTGCCTTTGGCTGCACTAGGCCTTTTTCTTCATCCTCCTTCAGAGGAAATAATAGCTTATTGCAGTTACTTTTCCTCTTCAGTTTCTAGTAGTTATAAAGTCCACAGTTACTGTGGGCAGCCCAGTTCTGTGGCCACATCTCCACCCTGACCAGGGTATAGGACTTCTCTAGTTCCCAAAGCTTCCGTGCTTGAAGGCTGGTCTTCTTGCTTTTGGCCTGGCTCTGCTCTGCAGCCCTGTACAGGGGGTACTGGGTCTCCCGATATTCTGCCTGTTTGGGCTGTGTTTGAGGTAGAAAGACTTAAACTTCACTTCATCCCCCTAATCTAAGATGGTCTTCATCTCTAGGCTAAGCTCAAAGTCACAGACGGCATGGAAATCAGTGATGCAGCTTTTCACTGAGCATTGAAGGCAAGCCCCTGTCTTTACCTTGCACAGGTAGCAGACTAAGGCCCACCAACAAGTGAGATGTGGGGGATCATTGCAATTGGTTCCATTCTTTCAGGACAACCAATGCTGACCTCTGGAATCTACAGTGCACAGCTGACATGACCTGTCCCAACGCTCTTCCTGGCTCCACCTTCCTTTGGACATAACAGGCTTGGGAATGAATGCCCAGTACACAGAAGTGAGCCATCCAGCTGCCTTCTGGGACCATAAGGATGCCATATCAGGTCAAGGTTACTGGCCCTGGGTGTAACCTAATGATTTAGTAGGGATGTGAAGGCAGAGGAGAGACTCCCAGGTAGGCAGCAAAAAGTCTCCCCAGGGGACATACAGCGATGTTATACTTATCACTGAACACTATATCATTCTCTTCTTCACTGTCTGAAGACCAGGACAAATCACAGATCACATCCTCATCATACTCTATGCCTAGCCCATCCTCTGTCACAATAGTATGGTTCATATTTTCATGTCATTGGCATTCCAGGACTTCTGTCTTTTCCATAAGATTCTCATCAACTGGCTCACAACCCATTTCTGCAAGGTCTTCATTTTTTAAAAATATTTTTTATTGGTTTTTTACAGAGAGGAAGGGAGAGGGATTGAGAGTTTGAAACAGCGATGAGAGAGAAACATCGATCAGCTGCCTCCTGCACACCTCCTCCTGGGGATGTGCCCGCAACCAAGGTACATGCCCTTGACCAAATCGAACTGGGGACCCTTCAGTCCTCAGGCAGACACTTCATCCACTGAGCCAAACCGGTTAGGGCTGCAAGGTCTTCATTGATTGCCTGGAGCCAAAAGATGTCCATGTCGTCTAGATCATAGTGGTACACAGATGCCACCTGCTTCTTGATCTTGATATAGCTATGCTCTGTGGCCTCTGGGATAGAGCAGTAGATGTACTTCCAGGAGAGGATAACAGAACATCCTTTTAACTTTTGGACTATAATTCTGAGGTAAGGCTGTGGAAGAGTGTCTGTATTGGCTTGTAACTGGACTCCCTTTTCTCATTCTTCTTTCCATGTATCCCCAAAGAGGTAATAGGATTAACATGGTGAGAATCTAAAAGTTTCATGAGGTCATTCTGGAATACCTCAGTAGAATTCTTGTGTTCATTTGGGATTTTTGACTTGTTCCTATATACTGAGTCAGTAAGGGAAGCCAGTAAGGGAAGTGGAAGGAGTCTCATCAGAATTGTCATTGCTGCTGAAAGTTCTATGACATTTCATTTTGTAAATGAAATGTCAGAAGGCCAGGCTGGGAAGTGAATTTAAGTCAGGATTTGGAAAATGTTTTCAAACAGATACATCAACCTGGAGGATGATCAACACCAAGGGCACTATCTTCTCTTCTACACTGGCTCCTCCTCGCTTCTACTGGTCTAAGTTGGCACCCTCCTATATGCAGTCATAAAATTTGCCATATAATTGGGACAGAAATGCACAAATAAAATTGAAGATGTGTTAAGAACCTCCGTTGTAAAGAGAGATGAAAGCAATTGAATTCTCTCTCCCCGTCCTAGACAGTACTTACTAATGCAGTAAAGCCAACACAACCACCCCAAACATAATCATTCTTTATTTTCCAGAGTTAGAGAGGAGTCAGAAAAGAGAAGGCCACTGGGGACTTGCATCCTAAGGAGAGCTTAGTGTTAGCAATGAAGGATTATACTCCCTCCCCATGGAGGAGAAGAAGGGATTCTCCTACTTAAATGATAGAAAGACTCCCACAGAATTAGATGTTGGGGATGTCCACAAAGGGAGGAAACTGGAGTCTATCTACTCCCTGGCTGGATGCTTGCTGAGCCATGTAATCTTTGGGCTCATCATGTTTCCTTGTCCAGTGAAATAGAATATGGTGAAGGAGTTCAGCATCACTTTGAGTTGTAAATGTTGCATTCTAAGCACTGATGACTACTGTTCTTCCAGAGATTTTAGGAGGTTCAGGATTTATTTGTGCAGACCATTCTAGCATGGGTAGTGGATTTGACAAGGAAAGGATTCCCGGCCTTGTTCTCTACAACACTTGAAATACCTCCATGCTTCCTATGACTCCATATGAAGGAAAACAGAGTTCAGAGGAGGAAGCAGAATATTCAAAGTTGACCAAGTGATCATTACACAATAAAAATGTAGCTTATAAGAAGGAAAGAGCCAAAGGAAAACGAGTGCTACTTTTACTGGTAGAATAGTTTTTACAGATGAACAGGACACAGTGAGCTGCATGCCAACTCAGAAAAACCACAAACAGTCTATATTGAGACAGCACATCAGCAGAGGCCACCAGCAGTAAGGGAACCAAACCAAGTCAGAGAATGTCAGAGATGCTGCTACATCACTGATATGGATGGTTATGAGTGGAAAAACCTCCCTCCTCTTCCCTCCCTCCCTCTCCTCCTTCTCCTTTTCTTAAGTCTTTATTATTGAAAGTATTACATATGTCCCTTTTTTTCTCCCTTTTAAAAAATGTAGATATATTAGAGGGAGAGAATGCCAACGAATTATTTGTAAACAATTGAATAGGGGTTTGTGAGTGAATGTGTGCTTAGGACTGGGGAACCAGGATTGGCATGGAGCAAGATGTTAACAAGGTAGAATAGATGCTCCTGGTGACATAGCAATAGTCTAATAGGGGAAGACTGCCAAACCCAGCCTAGATATTTTAGGCTCCAGCTGTACGAACAGGTGTTCCCACATTGATGAAGCTGTTTACATCTAACAGAGGACAATTTAAACTTTAAGGAGACTGCAGCCTAAGGTACTTTTCTTTTAAAAGCTAATGTGCTTATCATAAGACTTCATTCTTAGCAGAAAATATTAAAAGCAATGCTTTTAAAAGAAACTAGAAAAGTTGTGGCAATTTCCAATTAAAAATTATAATTTCTGAGTAAAAATGTTAATAAACTAAACTAAATCAAACTAAAATTATTTGATAATATTTTCACTAAAACTATAAATGATAAAACATAAAAATTTCATCAGTTAGCTTTTTTTTAAATACATTTTAAGATTCTGAAAAATGGAGCAGAACATTTTGTAATTATAGCCCAAAGGTATTTTCCTGTTAATTATGCAACAAATTAGATAATCCAATAGTTCACTGTGGACATTAAATTGGTTTTAAATAAAAAGATGGACAATATGCCAAGTTATAGTTTGGGTATATAGCTATGGCTTAGACACAAACTGAGGTAGAAGGCTTAGGAATGTATTAGGATAAAAATGGTAAAGAGTTAACTAAGTGCTAGCCTATCTAATAAAAGATTAATATGCAAATTGACCATCACCCCAACACACAAGATGGCTGCCCCCATTGGTCAAAGATGGCTGCCCCCATGTGGACACAAGATGGCCACCACAAGATGGCCAGCAGGGGAGAGCAGTTGGGAGGAACCAGGCCTGCAAGGGAGGGCAGTTGGGGGCAATAAAGCCTGCAGGGGAGGGCAATTGGGGGGGGGGGAGACCAGGCTGGCAGAGGAGGGAAGTTGGGGGTGACGGGCCTGCAGGGGAGGGCAGTTAGGGGCAAACAGGCTGGCAAGGGAGCAGTTAGGCATCAATCAGGCTGGCAGGGGACTGGTTAGGGGGTGATCAGACTGGCAGACAGAAGCAGTTAGGGGCAATCAGGAAAGCAGGCAGGCAAGAAGTTGGGAGCCAGCAGTCCTGGATTGTGAGAGGGATGTCTGACTGCCCATTTAGGATTGGGCCTAAACGGGCAGTCAGACATCCCTCAAGGGGTTCCAGATTGGAGAGGGTGCAGGCTGGGCTGAGGGACACACCGCCGCATGCACAAATTTTGTGCCCAGGCCTCTAGTATCATATAAAGAAAGAGAAAAAGATGTTTTTTCTGATCTGAATTTGAATTAATTGCACAAAATGACAAATAGAAATAAAAAATAAAAAATTGAAAAGAAAAAAGCACAATAAAATACTTTTTAATTTTGATGAGAATTTTATTAGTATCTGTTTACTCTAGTTTGATTTTTTCACATCATTCACATTTTCAAGTTTAACTCACAAAAAAAATGAAATATAATTCAGATGCCCTTTCTTATGAGCCAGAGAGACAAATCCCTTCCATTAAATTCCCAAATTAAGAGAAAGGAATTTTACTATGTGGGAGGTATTCACCTCTTAACCATGGAGATGGGGCATTGATGAGTAATCAGCTGAACAGCAGTTGTGCAATCACTTACAGGACAGCAGAAGTCACTGCTGGGAAAGTATAAGGAAGCCTGAGGATTCCAAGGATAGAGGGAAGGGCTCTCAGTTCCCTTGGTGGAATAAGGGAATTTATGGCTTCAGATAAAGGTGATGTGGTTTGGTATTTCTATCCCAGAAATATACAGCTGATAGTTCAAAAATGTTAACTGGATCTACAGCCACAAATTTTATTAAGAAAAAGTAAAAGAAAACCAGAGAAAAATGGTTAGGGGAATGAATCTTTACACAACAAAGTTAAAAAAGAAAAGTGTTCTTTGTTTCTCTGTATGTTACTCTGGATTGTAATATTTAAAAAACATTTAAAAAATGTTGCTGCCCCCCTGCCGGAAACACTGCTGATTTAAATCTATAACTTTCTCCATTCCCTTTTAGATTCTCATTTTAGCATCATAGTGGGCAAGTTTAAGAGTTCTTACAACTCCCCTTGCTGGCAGCAAATAAGAATTGCAGCTTTAATATGAATATGGAAAACTTCAGCATATTTACCCAGAAAATAGTGGCTAAATATAAGATCAATTTTTAATTTTAAAAACAAGATCTCTTCCATTTCTGATCTCTAAGTTTGAAACATAAATTAAAATCATGAAGAGTAGTAATAAAATTTTTTGGAGATAATAATTTCCAGAAGTCAGACCAATAATGAATTTTTAAAAATCTTTTTTAAAGCAATTGATTTGATAGCTAGCTTCAAATATTTATATTATTAAAATATCTTTTAAAATAATGTTATGATAGTTTGGACTTTTAGATTGTACCTCTCCTTGCTGCTATTTTCTCTCTGTAAATCCATTATTATCTATGGCAGATATAGGAAGTTGACCAATCATTTAATGTGGTCACACACTTCGCAGCCCCTGGCTTGCAGGTGGGTGTCACTTATTGGTCCACAAATACAAGATCCAGCTCATGATCCCCACATCTGTCTCCTCCACTGCTAGTGACACAGAATTTTTAGAATGGAACCCGGATTCTTTGTCCACCGCAGTTGAAGAATGAATCCACGCACAGAAGATGGTATAGCAAAGTTGGAGATTTATTGAAGAACAAGTACAGACTTCCACATGGGAAGAGGGAAAGTGTATCACAGACTTCCTGTTTCCATGGTTTATAAAGGCTGCAGTTCCTGTGTCCTGATATCCCCTCTGATTGGTCAATATTCCCTATCGAATTGGTTACTACAGTAAGTCCTGAGGCCCTCCTCCCTCATCATCCTCTTATTCCTTCTGGGCTTTCTTCCTTCTTCATTATTTTGTAAATATAGACCTTTTTTTGGCTACTTCCAGTTCCCTTATCTTATGGAAATAAACCTGTTGCTGCTTCCTTGTCTTATGGAAATGTACCTTCTCCCAGTCTGCAGCCCTGTGTTTTTTCCACGGACCCCAATTCTAAAAATTCCCTAAACCTGCTTATATCTCCCTAAAATTCCTGTTTCACTAGGGTCACTGAGGAAGTCCCAGATACCCCTTGGCCTAGGTAGTTGAGTATCTACATGGAGCAGAGTCCCTCTGTGTACCTCCTCTTCTCATTAACAGACAGTGGACTTTAATTGAGTGAGAAATATCTGTAAGGAGCTAAATAATTGCGGTTTCATGGTTCTTTCATCCTGAAAATTACAAAGTAGCTGATATTTTTAGATAACTTGCAGCACATTAGGCACAATCCTGAACACTGTATGTTTCAATTCTTATAACAGTGAAAAGGAAAATGGGCGGGGGGGGGGGGGGGGGGGGCCTTGCAACCTAGTTCAGTATCTGGTTAAAACTGTAGTCTTACTTCCCCACTCTGACTGACTTGGGCAGATCTGCGGAGCATGCCCCCAAGGCCTTGCCACAGCTGATTTGGGTGGAGCCATGGGGACCCTCAGGGGTCCACCACAGGAGGAGATATACAGGTCAGAGCCTTCCCACGAGTTCAGTTCAGGCTTTGGATCCAGAATTCCCCTCGACTAGCAGATCTGCGAAATAAAGGTTAAACTTTCCTCCCTCAGAGTGCTGGCCGGCCATTCTCCCGTGCATTCTGCCACAACATTTGGTCCGTTGGCCCAAAAACGTCAGCTGAGCTGGCTCTTAGGCCACTGCTGATGAGAGCGGACTTCGAGGAACTGGTTTTGGGCTCTGGGACCCAAGTAAGGCGCACCACTGGCACATTCGCCGGTTCCTGACCTCGGGGCCCAGAGGGACTGCAGGGACTCCGCGTTCTGGCTGACCCAAAAGAGGCAGAAAACACCTTTCTGGGACTACCTGGGAGGGAAGTCAAAATCAGATGTCTGAAACTGTTTTTCCCTGGGGAAACGAGTCTGAGTTATGGCCTGTCCTATGAGACAGAAGAGGTAGCTGGCTCCTACATAGGTAATTATTTACCTTAGGATACCCCGGATCATCTGAAGCAGGGGTCCTCAAACTTTTTAAACAGGGGACCAGTTCACTGTCCCTCAGACCATTGGAGGGCCGGACCATATTTAAAAAAAACAACCTATGAACAAATTCCTATGCACACTACGGGCCCGGGACGAGTCGGCTGCTAAGCAGGACAGGCAGTGGCACCCAGCGGGCCGGATAAATGTCCTCCGTGGTCTGCATGTGGCCCGCGGGCCATAGTTTGTGGATCCCTGATCTGAAGGAACAGTTTCTAGACAGTATTCACCATCTCTGGGACTTCCCAGGAGGGAAGTCAAAACTCGGACTGCCTAAGGGTCTGAGTCTGGCCTGCCTTTGAAAAAGGTAGAAGAGAAGTGTTGCTAGGCAGTTTTCTACTGCCTCTTTTCAGGGATTTGTTCTATATCTCTGCAAAATTAAAACTGATTTGGTGAATGCAGGGTATTCTGTGGTGTAAATGTGGCACACGCCTGTGGAAAAGTGTTCATTTACTGTTGGGGTTGTATGTTTGTTTGTTTCTGTGCTGTTGTTTTTTTAAACCTTCTAAATCTCTCCAGCATTTCCCTGGTGATTCAAAGATTTTAGTGGGGAATGTTATCCGTCTTTTTAATTAATTATTTTATTTTTAAATTTAATAAATCTTTATTGTTCAGATTATTACAATTGTTCCTCTTTTTCCCCCCATAGCTCTTCTCCACCCAGTTCCCACCCCACTGTCTGCCCTTACCTCCCCACCGCTGTCGTCATCCATAGGTGTACGATTTTTGTCCAATCTCTTCCTGCACCCCTCACACCTGCTTCCCCTGAGAATCGTCAGTCCACTCCCTTTCTATGTCCCTGATTCTATTATATTCACCAGTCCATTCTGTTCATCAGATTCTTAATTCACTTGATTTTTAGATTCACTTGTTGATAGACATGTATTTGTTGTTCATAATTTTTATCTTTACCTTTTTCTTCTTCTTCCTCTTCTTAAAGAATACCTTTCAGCATTTCATATAATACTGGTTTGGTGGTGATGAACTCCTTTAGCTTTTTCTTATCTGTGAAGCTTTTTATCTGACCTTCAATTCTGAATGATAGCTTTGCTGGATAGAATAATCTTGGTTGTGGGTTCTTGCTATTCATCACTTTGAATATTTCTTGCCACTCCCAAATGGCCTGCATAGTTTCTGTTGAGAAATCAGCTGACAATCGTATGGGTAATTACCTTGTAGGTAATTAACTGTTTTTCTCTTGCTGCTTTTAATATTCTTTCTTTGTCTTTTGCTCTTGGCATTTTAATTATGATGTGTCTTGGTGTGGTCCTCTTTGGATTCCTTTTGTTTGGGGTTCTGTGTGCTTCCTGGACTTGTAAGTCTAATGCTTTCACCAGGTGGGGGAAGTTTTCGGTCATTATTTCTTCAAATAGGTTTTCAGTATCTTGCTCTCTCTCTTCTTCTGGCACCCCCATAATTCAGATGTTGGTACGCTTGAAGTTGTCCCAGAGGCTCCTTACACTATCTTCAAGTTTTTGGATTATTTTTTCTTTTTGCTTTTCCGGTTGAGTGGTTTTTCTTCTTTGCTTTTGCTTTATTTTAAATCTTTGACTTGATTCTTATGGTCCTCTAGTCTGCTGTTAGGTCTCTGTATAATATTTTTTATTTCAGTCAGTGTGTGTTTAATTTCTAGTTGGTCCTTTTTCATATCCTCGAGGGTCTCACTAAATTTATCGGCCTTTTCTAGGAAATTCTTGAAAAACCTAATAACCGTGGTTTTGAACTCTATATCCAGTCATTTGCTTTCCTCCATTTCTTTCATTTGTGATCTGTATCTTTGTCTCCACATTTTTGCTGCTTTCCTGAGTTGGTAGAGTAGCTTTGTGTGATAGGTATCCTATAGGGCCCAGTGGCTCAGCCTCCCCCAGTTACCTGAGGTGGACACTTTTGGTGCACCCCTTTGTGGACTGTGTGCACAGCCTTGTTGTAGTTAAGTCTTGATTGTTGTTGGTATCATTGGGAGGAATTGACCTCCAGGCCAATTGTCTGTGAGGATCAGCTGTGTCTGTGCTGGAGACACCCTTATGAGACAAGACTTGCAAAATTGCAAAAGCCTTGTGCTCAGCTTAGATGGGGCAGAGTCTCAGGATGGAGCAGACAGTCTTGGCTTCCCATCAGCCCTGCCTTATGAGCCCCTGGGTCTCAGTGTCCCTTGGTAATCACTGCAAGCATCTTTGAGAGAAAACTGCCCTTGAGTTTCATTCGCTGCCAGATAGTCCAGTTTCTCCCTGAATGAATCTGGGTTCCCAGAAACTCGCCCAGAACTGGAGTTTGGCGCAGTTGGGAGCTTCTACCTCCCTCCCATTTTAGAAAGTCAGCCGCTCACTCAGCGACCCGTGCACTCAGCAGTCAGCCTCTCTGCGTGCGTGTGTGCCTCTGGACCTCTGCCTTCCGCAGCTCCCCTGAGTCTCAGTGTGCTTTCTCTTTTCCTGACAGTCCAGATTCCCCCCGAATGAGTCTGGGTTTCCAGAGTCTCGCCCAGGACTGGAGTTCAGCGCAGTCAGAAGCTTCCATCCCCCTCCCACTTGGGAAAGCCAGCCATGCACTCAGCCGCCCTTCCTCTCCACGCACGTGTGTCTCTGTACCTCAGCCTTTTGCAGCTCCTCTGAGTCTCAATGTGCTTTTCTCTTTCCTTCTAGTTGTAGAATTTCCACTCAGCCAGCTTTCCTGTGGTTCTGGATGGTGTCCGTTTTGTCTTTTAGTTGTAGTTTTGATATTGTTGTGCGAGGCAGCAGTTTAGGTGTTTATCATGCCACCATCTTGGTTTCTCTGTTATCTGTCTTTATTGGTTAAATAGGTCTCTTTGTTGTTTGTTTAAATTGTTTAGCTAGTAAAATTTCTGTTTGTGTCTCTTAAAAATATGAATGTATTTCTAATATGAGGAATGTTAATTATTTACATGTCACCTAAAAATTAAAGCTAAGAGTTCTAACTAACTGGAAAGAAAGTATGGCTTTGGTGTAATGGAAGAGGGTAAAGAGAAATGTTAGGAAAAAGTTGAATAAATGACAGGCCAGTAAGTCAGGACAAGCAGAATAGGGAAACTAATATGGTTAAATAGCAAATTGGAGGCATCTTGTAAATCCTGTCTTCCCTAAACCAAGGACACTAGGGAGTAAATGATCTGCATTTTGCCTTCCTAAACAGAGGTTAAATAGCTTATGTCAATGTACTCAGGGTAACTGAGAGCAAAAATCTGATTAGTTTCATTTGCTATCCACACCCAAGGACAAATGAAGTTAGAAAATAAGCCTTATTTTGATTAGTTCTTTTATTCAGGTATTTTTTTTTTTAAAGGATGCAACCCAGTCCCTCCCTGCAACATGGGTAAATAGCTTCTCCTCAAACTCTACTGTCTTAGAATGTTTGTTTGGGAATTTTAAAAAGGGCTTTAT
This sequence comes from Corynorhinus townsendii, assembly GCA_026230045.1. Taxonomy (NCBI): domain Eukaryota; kingdom Metazoa; phylum Chordata; class Mammalia; order Chiroptera; family Vespertilionidae; genus Corynorhinus; species Corynorhinus townsendii. The sequence continues at coordinate 59,613,308 of JAPDVU010000003.1, read as the reverse complement.
TGGGGACTGTGGGGTAAAACTAGTCCCCTGGGAGATAAAATGGATGTGTGAAATAAACTGGCCATCTTGTGGGGTAGAATGGCCATCATAGAACTCATTGGATGTCCCCACAATCAGGAATGTTCACAGAATTATCCCAGGATACCCAGGTCATCCTGACCAGTTCCCTTATATTGACCAGTGCTAGAAATAGCAGAGCTTAAGCTGCTTTGGATCTGGTTTTGTGCATATAAGGAAAAAGGGCAGCCTCCTCAGAAGGAGAATAAGCTTCCTTTTCTGCAGGAACCCCCTGAGGAAGCTCTGCCAGTTCTACCACCTCCATACATGCCCTTAGCAGTACCCAGTGCCCTTTGCTTAGCCAGGGAAGCTTAGATACACCACCTCCTCCCATCTCCCCCCAACTGGACTCTCCATAGCCAGGTGGATGATATTTGTGCTCAGCTGATCGGGGACCCAAACCACTCCTGGCTTTCAGATGCCTCTCTGGGGTTCTTATATAATTGGAGAAGAGGGGACACCACAAGAGGGGGGGGGGATCGATCTTTTACTGCCAGTCTTTCACTATGACCAATCTCTTAAATTGGAAGCATCACACTCCCATTTATTCCGAAAAACCTCACGCCATGGTTGACCTTCTGCAGTCAATTTTTCAGACCCCTAAGCCCACCTGGGTTGACTGCAAGCAAATCTTTCTCATGCTTTTTAACACTGAGGAGTGCATGAGAATAATTACAGAAGCTCAGAAATGACTCCAGACCCAGGCACCACCAGGGACATTAGACACAGACAGATGGGCCCGGAAGACTCTTCCAGATGTGGAACCCAGATAGGACCCGAATTTGGAGGATAGGAGGGCCAGATTAGAGAGATATCAGCTGGCCTTCCTCCAGAGGCTCTGGGCTGGGGCCAAGAAGCCCATTAATATGGCCAAGACCTCTTAGGTTTTTCCAGAGGCTTGATGAAAGTCTGGCAGCCTTTTATGAGAGACTCTGTGAAGCATATTGAGTTTACACTCGCCTTGACCCAGAGGCCTCAGAGAATCAAATTATGGTCAATGCAGCCTTCGTTAGTCAGGATCAGCCAGACATAAGGAGAAAGCTACAGAAGCTTGAAGGATTTGTGGGAAAGAATGCAACCTATCTACTAGAAATAGCAAACAAGGTTTTCATTAATCGGGACAATGTGACTAAAAAGGAGGCTGAGGAGAAACTAAAAAGGAAAGCGACTCTGATTGCTACAGCTGTTATAGAAGCTAGCTCCCAGAAAAGGAAAGGGAGACAGCAAAGAGCCAAGTCAGGAAAAGGAAGGACAGATCTTAAATGGGACCAGTGTGACTATTGTAAAGAATTAAGACACTGGAAGAATGAATATCTGAGCTGCCAGAAAAAGCAGGCAAGGCCATCAAAACCACCCAGCCACTATTGGCCAGAGCCGCCTGAGGCAGACCTCATTGGACTGGTGGCAGCTGACTCAGACTAGGACAGACTGGGCTCTTTCCAACTGGACCCCCATGAGCCCATGGTCAAAATGAAAATCAGGGGGCAGACTGTGAACTTTATGGTTGATACAGGGGCAAAGCACTCGGTAGTTACTCAGGAGGTGGCTCCTCTCTCAGGACGGACAGGAAGTCACCATTATTGGAGCTACCGGGACCACACCCACAGACCATTCTGCTGCCTTTGCCAATGTCAGTTAGGTGGCCACCAGGTGGTTCATGAATTCCTGTACTTGCCAGATTGCCCAGTCCCTCTAATGGGCAGAGAGCTTTTAGCCAAAATGGGAGCTTTGCCCCAGACAGCTCAGCACAACTGCACTTAGGTGAGAAGACCTCTCCAATGATCCTATCTTTAACAGTGCCTAAGGAGGAAGAATGAAGACTTTATACTTCCCAGTCAAAGGACTCACCATTAGAGCCTGAACTAGAGAAGGAGTTCCTGCTGATTTGAGCAGAAGGAAATCGGTCCTGGCTAAGAACCACACCCCAGTGCTAATTGACTTGAAGCCTGGGGCACAGCCTGTAAAACTTCACCAGTATTCAATTCCAAGGAACACATGCCTGCCTAGGTATCCAGGGCCACTTAGAACGACTGCTTCACTGGGGACTTCTTAACTGGTGTCAGTCTCCATGGAACACCCCTCTCTTACCTGTATTCAGTGCTGTCGAATCCATACACCCTCCTGGGACTCATTCTGTCAGAAGCGGAATGGTTAACATGTCTAGATCTAAAAGATACCTTTTTCTGCCTTCAGCTGGCACCTTCCAGTCAGCCCCTGTTTGCCTTCCAGTGGGAAAACCCAACCACAGGGGCTAAGGAATAGTTCACCTGGACCAGACTGCCACAAGGGTTCAAGAACTCACCAACTCTTTTTAGTGGAATACTAGCAGCAGATTTGTCCAAATTTTCAGGACAGGACATGGGGTGCGTTCTACTCCAATATATAGATGACCTCCTACTGGCTAGCTCCACTCAGTGTTGGGAAGGAACACAAATCCTTCTAAGACTCTTAACTGAAACAGGTTACTGGATGTCCAAAAGGAAGGCTCAAATCTGTCAGAAGGAAGTAAAATATGTAGGTTTCCAAATTACCCAAGGGAAACAAAGACTAGGGACTGAAAGTAAAAAGGCAGTATGTACCATATCAGTCCCCAGCACCTGGCAATAGATTTGGGAATTCCTAGGGGCAGCAGAGTTCTGTCGAATTTAGATCCCAGGATTCTCAGATCTAGTTAAGCCTCTGTATGAAGCCTTAAAAGGAGAGGAAAAGGCAGCCATTAACTGGGGTCCTGAACAGGAAAAATCCTTCGCAACCATAAAGACAAAGCTCATCGAGGGTTCCCAGATGTGACATGGGACTTTAACCTTTTCGTTCATGAGAACAATGGGGTAGCCCTAGGAGTTCTCTTTCAGGAGTTGGGACTCTGGCAGAGGTCAGTAGCCTATCTCTCCAAATAGATAGATCTGGTTGCCTCCGGTTGGCCCCCATGCCTCAGGGCCCTTGCAGCCATGGCCTTATTAGTCAAAGAGGCAGACAAGCTCACTCTGGGATAGAACTTAAATGTTAAAGGGCCTCATTGTCACCCTACTGGAAGCTAAGGGACAACATTGGCTGACTCATGCTTAGATGACTCAATACCAAGGGCTTCTGTGTGAAAATCCATGAATAAGATTAGAGGCAGTAAGAACTCTTAATCCTGCCACTTTTCTACCCATCACAGAGGGAACCCCTGAGCATGATTGTCTAGAAGTCCTAGAGGAAGTATATTCCAGCTGACCAGATCTAACACATAGGTCTCTACAGAATCCAGACTTGGTATTGTTCACGGATGGCAGTAGCTTCCTAGATGAAGGAAAAAGATGAGCTGGGTATGCAGTGGTATCAAACTTTGAGATAATAGAGGCACAGGCCTTGCCTGAAGGATGGTCAGTGCAGCGGGCAGAACTTTGGGCCCTAGTCAGAACCTTAAGTCTCAGTAAGGATAAGCGTGCCAACATCTACACTGACTTGTGCTATGCCTTTGCTACCCTGCATATCCATGGGGCCATATACAAGGAAAGGGGGCTCCTGATGGCTGGAGGAAAAGGAATAAAATTTCAGAATGAGATCTTGAAGTTACTAGAATCAGTCTGGGAGCCTAAGGAAGAAGCAGTCATCCATTGTAGAGGACACCAAAAAGGAAAAGACTCAGTGTCAGAAGGGAACCTTCGTGCAGACGCAGTGGCAAGGCTAGCTGCTAAGGAGCAGGCGATGCCATCGTGGATCATGCTGGTCCCTGAATTACCTGAACCTCTGAAATACACCCCTCAGGAAGAAGAATGGGCCTAGTGAGAAGGGGGTAAAAGGACGAAGGAAGGATATTCCCAGATCATAGGGACTATATTGCAGAACAGTTAGCTCATAGAGTAGTCCTCCAGCAGCATGAACTTACCCATTTAGGGAAGACAGCTATAGAAGCCTTGTTAAGCAGAAACTATCTAATTGCCCATCCCCTCTACTTATGTGCCTCAGTCTCTCAGCACTGCCTCGTCTGTGCACAGAACAATGCAAAGCAGGGTCCTGTAGGACCGATAGGAATTCAGTGCTGTGGGCAGGCTCCCTTTGAAGATCTAGAGGTAGACTTTACAGAAATAGGGCCTAATAGAGGAAATAAATATCTTTTAGTTTTTGTCTGTACCTTTTCAGACTGGGTTGAGGCATATCCTATCTGCATGGAAAAGGCAAGAGAAGTCACTAAGGCCTTGGTCGGCAAACTGTGGCTCGAGAGCCGCATGCAGCTCGCGAGCCATGGTTTGCTGCTCTGTTGACTAATGAGTTTGCTAACCACTGGGATAGGGGCTTAATCACAAGGAACAACAATAGCCTGTAATTATTGGAATCAAGAGTCTAGGTCAGTGGTCGGCAAACTCATTAGTTAACAGAGCGACAAACCACGTCTCACGAGCTGCATGTGGCTCGTGAGCCGCAGTTTGTTGACCACTGCACTAAGGCGTTACTGAAGGACATAATGCTGTGGAATAGAATGCCATTAACCAGGGTCAGATAATGGCTCAGCCTTTATAGCTGAGGTAGTCAGCAGGTAGCTAAGGCCTTAGGAATTAAGTGGAACTTACATACAGCCTACAGGCCCCAGCGTTCAGGGAAAGTAGAATGCATGAACCGGACTCTCAAGCAGGCTATAGCTAAGCTATGCCAGGAGGTGAACTTACCCTGGGCAGATATCTTACCACTTGTGCTCCTGCAGGTGCACTGTGCCTGGAGAGCCAGGGTAGGGTGCTCTCCATTTGAAATTCTATAAGGCAGACCCTCTCCCTTAATTTGGCCAAAGGAAGATTTGGGGAAAATAGAAAATTTAGAAATTCAGAAACAGCTACAAGGACTTGGGAAAACTATCCTTGAAGTCCACAGATGGGTTACTGATCGATTGCCTATCTCTCTAGGAACAGCTAAGCATCTTTACAAGCCTGGGAACTAAGTTTGGGTAAAAGATTGGAAAAAGGAACCCCTTAAGCCAAGCTGGAAGGGACCTTATCCAGTCATACTAACCACCCCCTCAGCTCTGAAAGTTGCAGGACTGAACACCTGGATCCACCACTCACAGGTAAAAGCAGCCCACTAGCTGGATAATCAGCATCCAGAGTGGAAGGTGAACTCTGACCTGAACCACCCCCTGCAGATCATCTTCAGGAAGACGATCCGACTGAACGACCTGAATCTCTTTATCCCCTCCTATCTGGATAATTATTGTTTTTGTGTTTTTTTCTAACAGTTTTATTCTGTCTTCATACAGGTGTCGCCAGAACCCCAGACTGGTACCAGGAGAGCTTCTCTGCCCTTGCTACTCTGACGTCCCCCTTGGGAAAGATGGTGAAGACTCGGGATACTGAACCCCCTTTTTCATTACCCCCCTTCAGCAGGAAGTAGCTAGAGTGATCCTTGACCTTATCTCTAATTCCTGAGTCTTTTGTAGTCCCAAAGGCTAAGAATAGCTTTTAGAACAAGAGGGGGGAATGAAAAGGAAAATGAGGGGGGAGGGGCTTGCAACCTAGTTCAGTATCTGGTTAAAACTGAAGTCTTACTTCCCCACTCTGACTGACTTGGGTAGAGCTACAGAGCCTAACCCCAGGGCCCCACCACAGCTGACTCAGTGGAGCTGTGGAGCATGCCCCCAAGGCCCTGCCAAGATTGACGTGGACGGAGCTTCAGGGACCCTCAGGGGCCCACCACAGGAGGACGTATATAGGTCAGAGCCTCCCCATGAGTTCAGTTCAGGCTTTGGATCTGGAATTCCCCTAGACTAGCAGATCTGCAAAATAAAGGTTAAATTTTCCTCCCTCAGAGTGCTGGCTGGCCATTCTCCCCTGCATTCTGCCACAACATTAGCACTCTGAAATATTTTAGATATATTATAGATGACAAAACTGTGGCAAAGGTAGATTAAGTTACTGATCATGTGGCTAGGAAGTGATGGAACCAGGAATAAACCCAGTCTCCAAATTCTTTCAATTTTTGTTTCTATGTTATATTGTCTCAAACTTCACAATTATTTAAAGTTAGTTACATTAAGTTGAATGTCATTGAAGTTATAAAGACAAATTATCATACATTTATCCAGTTAACCAAAAATATTTATCAAGAGTCTACTTTGTTGAGGCACACTCCTAAGCATATATATATATATATATATATATATATATATATATATATATCACAATGCTTAGGAGTGTGCCTATATATGAAATGTGAGATATATATGGCACAATTTTTTGTTTTTGAATCTTTGGCATTTTCCATTAGCTGCCAATTATCTATGTCTTAGACTGACATTCAAATAATTAAATATATATCTCACAATGCTTAGGACTGTGCCTATATATGAAATGTGGCCCCTTGCCATCATAGAGTTCATATTCAGGCTAGAGAGACCAATCAGAGAAACACGGAAAGCTAAATAGCAATAGAGGAGACTTAACAATTTATGACTCATTGTCAAATTAGCCTTTCACAAAATAGGTGGTCGGTAAATGTTTGTGGGGAGAAAGCAGAGGAGGGGATCAGAAAGGAAAGGTGAAGAAAAACCAAAGAAGGTAAATAAACAAGAGGATTACAGGGCAGACTCCCATCTTTCAGCATAGGGTACTCAGGCTCTATGAAAGAGGCGGAGCTTGAGCATGAACTTGATGGATGAGTAGGCTTTTATATTGACAGAGAGAGTGGGCCAGGGTGTTTCAGGTGAGTCGAGTAACAGAGATGCACAAATAGACATAAAACATCTCTAAGGAGAATGAGTAGTCTTAGTTTAGCTGGGACAGAAAACTTATGTGTTATTGAACATTGTGGAAAAAGGCAGGTAAGAATAATGTCACCAAATTATCAAGGAAAATGCAGTTATTTTATAGATAGAAAGACATCCTTAATGTTTGTAGAATATTGAGCTATCAGTGAAATATAAATAATGCCTAAAGATCTAGGCAGAAAGTGATCATTAATACACATAGGCACATGTGTGCATATTATTTTATCTATGGCAATCTTTCTATGGTGTCTGCATATACACTGAGTGGCCAGATTATTATGATCTCTGAATGCTTACCACTTGTGCTCCTGCGGGTGCACTGGCCATTCAGTGTATATCCTATATAATAAAAAGCTAATATGCAAATTGTCCCCTCTACCAGGAGTTTGACCAGCAGGCAGGCCAGCCAACTGTCCATGTCCCCTCCCCCTGGCCAGGCTGGTCGGACCCCACCATGCATGAATTTATGCACCAGGCTTCTAACATACACACACACACACACACACACACACACACACACACACACACTGAGTGGCCAGATTATTATGCGTTCAGAGATCATAATAATCTGGCCACTCAGTATATGTTTTCTCGAATTTTATCTGAACCACTATCAAAAGTGATATCTATTAATAGTATTTATGCTATTTCATTCTCTTGTTTTCTATATTCTTGAATTTAAAACAAATGAGATACCACAGACAAAGTAAGTGAACATAATTTTTACTGGAGAAATATATGCATATGGGTCACATAAAATACAGCAAAAGAACTTATGATATTTACCTCCAGTCCAATTCCCCAAAGATAAGCTCTTTTAACTGCCTCTTTTAGTCTGGAGTGATAATTACCTTCATTATTTTAAATGATATGCTCACACCCTTACTTCTTGAGTAATAAAATTTTAAAATTGTCTTTTGACTTCTTAATACAAAATAAGACAATTTATCTCATGCTACTCCATTTTTCTTGATTTGATATTTTACATCAATATCTTAGTTTTTTAAACTGCTTTTGTAACTCTTAATATTATTAACTTCTCTTTATTTTTTGATCAACTCTGACAATACTTTCCCACTTCCCCATTATGAGATGAGGCTGTGAGTATTCCAGCCTTTCTCTCCGCAAGTTCTTTTTCCTAAAAGTCCAACCTATAACATAATCTTATCAAGATTATTAAAATTTATAACCTCTCCAGTAACCCTAACCAAGGCTTTTTACCTTTTGACAATACATTGATGGTAAAATTTGAGAAACCAATAACCAATCTTTACACTGTTCTGATAATACCCATATACTAGTAATTCAGTGCCAAACCAATTTGTATGCTCAACTCAGTTTCCTCTTTTTAGACCCAATGCCTTCACCTCTTGATCACCCTACAAAAATGCTTTTACAGTTAAAGCCAATTCAATTTTCCTTTTAAATACTTCATCAATTATTAAGTTCATGTCACATAATTTTGCTTTTTATCTTGACAATGAATTTCATGATCAGAACTTTTTGTTTGTTTTCTGTGAGGTTTTTAATTGCCTTTTTTTTTTAAAACTTGTGTTGGTCATATTCATTATACCCTGTTTTTTCTCTTGTTCTTATCTTATGCACTTAATATGTTCTGATCTCTAAAAATATTAGAGACCTTGTAAATATCTTTCTCTGGGGTCTGTGTTCTGGTTGTTATTCTCTTTCCTGCTATTGATTTTCCTCATATGCCTGGTAATACTTGATTATCCATTCAAGATTAATATAGAAGAAGGGATAGCTGGTATGAGTTTCCCTGCTATTTCATTTATCAACTGAAGTTTCTCCCTGTGAGGGAATTATACTTGGCAGCTCTGCAAGGGTCTGGTCCAGGCAAACAGAATGACTGGATCTCTAATTAAATCTGTGCATATCAATATAGTCCACTCTTCCTTGCTGTAGAAGAAAGGGATAGTGACAATGTGTGATTATTATTTTTTTCTTTTTTCCCACATAAACAGGACTGCTCTGGTAGCCCTATGGCTAAGAGGTTTTACTTTAGGGAAAATGGGTCAGAATCCTTTCTCTGACTATAGCCCTCCAAATTCCAGAATGAGGGGGGTTTTAGTGGTTGGGGATATAACATCCCTATTGGAATCTATGACATTCTCCCTACACTTTGGTTAAGTTTCTTTAGAGAACAGCCATGCAATACTTTGCCTGAAGAGAATACCAACTGTCTGGGCTCTGTTCTGGGCATGGGGCAGTGGAATGGGCACATAGACTGGTACAATGGTCCCATAAAAGATCTTTATTGACTCCCTTGTTTCAACTTCATTTCCCTTTTCTGTACTTCATCTTTGGCTAATTCTAAACTCAGAGTCCTTTAGATATTACTCACTCTCTGGTAATATTTTAGGCTGACTTTACCTATTGTCTCATTTTAAAATTCATTTCTATCCTTTCTTTATTTCAGACATTTAAAAAAATATTTGTTCACTGACAACAGTTATTTCCAGTCATCATCTTGTTCTCTTAGATGCCATTGGTATATTCTTTGTGTACTTTATACCTATACCACCTCATCAACTCAGCCTGCTACTGTTGGTGTTTGAAAAAAATAAAAAAGATGGGAAGCAAACAGGATGTCAATAAAAATATCTTCTATTTTGCAGAGATATCACACTGTTTAGAATCTCTAATTATAGGTTTCCAAAAGGAATTTCAATATAAAGAATAAGAAGTAGAGGTTGCTACTTGAGGAGTCAAGTGGTATAAAGGAAATGAAGACATAGTTGTAATGGGTTATTGATCACATTTCTCAGCCTCATAAAGAGAATTGGGCCAACCTGATTTTTGATGAAGGAGATGCATTTGTAGTATTTTTAGAATCCTTACTTTTTGTCCTTTCAACTGTGTCTGGTTCAGTGGTTGCTCTATTTCAAACTTGCTTCTGCACATTCAGTTTCCTGATTCAGTGTCTTGAAGAAGAATGTTTCTTTCACATCTCTACATGATGTCTCCACAAAGAATTTAACCAGAATTTTAATTTTATCCCCACCATCATTGTTATTACGGAAAGGACTATAGAACACTGATTCCTATTTTTAACCTCTTAAAATCCCTTTGGATTTTTAATCTGCAATTCCCAGTGTTTGCCAGTTTAGTACCATCTGCAAATTAGTTAATGTGCCGTTTAGCCTTTCTTTGAAATCAGTAATTAAGATGTAAAGTAAGACTGAGCCTGAGACTAATTCCCTGGGCTTCCCACTGGGACCTCTCCTGAGTCTAATAACTCTTTTATCATCACCTCTGGTTTATCTGCTTCCAGCCAAGTCTCAGGCCATTTTACTAGGTATGTAATTAAGTTGATTTATTAGTTTACTACATTAATTTTATTTTTAAAATGTTGTCAGATACATACACTTATTTTGTTTAGTTGTGTATGTATTTGCATTGGAATAGCCAAAGTAGAGGAGAATATTTTCAGCCAAGTTAACCTTGGTATTTTCTGATAGGCAATCACTTGGTCTGGAGATATACAAAGATTGCTCCTTAATATTAGTTCTTAGTATTATTCCTTAATATAAAATTCAGCATCAAGAAAACAATTTTACAATTAAATTATATTTTTCTTCTATCTTATTTTTAATATTTTTTTGTTTTCTAGTATCTTTCCACTCCTTTAAGATAAAAACAACAACAAAAAAGTAACTCTTTTAATAAATTTATTCACTTATTACCCAATCAACCATGGAACAATTTTTTGTTTTTGAATCTTTGGCATTTTCCATTAGCTGCCAATTATCTATGTCTTAGACTGACATTCAAATAATTAAATATTCAGGTGCACTGATCTTGCCACCAAGAGTTTTATGAGCATTTGAGAAAATTGTTTAAGTTTAATTGGGAAATTAAGCCATGGGGCAACATTACTGCAAAGCTATACTGCTGTGTTCTGAGTAACTAGACTAATCTAGGTCAGAAAAGCACAATAGGACATACAAACGCCCAAAGAACTCAAAATTGTGCTTTTAATGACTGCCAAATTCTGAGATACTTTAATCTTCCCATTCGCAGACTCTTTCTTCTTTTTGGTGTACAGGTTGGGTACTGGTTTATAATCTAAATATTTTTAATGATTTCTAGCCCCTGCCTCTTCTCTCTGTTTCTCCTCTCTCCCTTCAGAACTCAATCATGTATTTTTTTTACTTGTGTGTTTACAAAATATATTGCCTTTTTTTTCCCCTGCAGCATCAGATAACACTCCCAGAACTCTGAACATCCTGGCTGTTGATTTCTCTGTTTCTGGGAAATACATCCAGACACACAGTAAACATTTTTATTTCACTCTAAGTACTTGAGAGTTTATGATGTATACATGACTGTAGAATGATTATTTTTTCCCCCAGATGGTTTTTAGCTACCTCCTGGTAGAGAAAACCAAATGAATGGGCCTTTCTCACTTCACATTTTCTTGAAGACCTGCTTAACATAACTGAAATGTACCAAAAGAGAAAGGAAAAGAAAGAAAAAAAAGGAGAAGAGAAACTGAGGGATAGAGAGAGGAAAGGATAAAGAGAGGGAGGGAGGGGAAAAAAGCTTGAAAGTATGTGAACGTGCTTCTAATTTTGAACTCAAACTTTCCCAGCCGTTTTCTATTATCTGTACAGTTAAGACACCTAAAAAATAAAATAAAATAAAATTTCCTGGACTCTCTTTGGGTGAAAAATTTCACAGCTATACAGTCACATTTCCTACTTTTTGCCTTCTTAGCAAGTAGAGCAAATAATTGAAGACCTGTACACGGCATTAAGAGAAAATTATGCATGTTTAAAACTTCTGAAATCACAAATCTCTTGAGATAGATATAAAGTGTTAGGTGTTTTTTTATTATTAAAGATAGAAGCCTTTTAATTAGGAGTTTAAGTAAAATTGAAAAGAGTGTTTTTTTTAAAAAATATATATTTTATTGAAAAGAAAGGAAAAGGATAGAGAGTTAGAAACATCGATTAGAGAGAAACATAGATCAGCTGCCTCCTGCACACTCTCTACTGGGTATGTGCCCGCAACCAAGGTACATGCCCTTGACTGGAATTGAATCTGGGACCCTTGAGTCTGCAGGCCGATGTGAAAAGAGTTTTGTCAATGGTGTTCTCAGCTCTGCTATTCCTGTGACTTGTATCCATCAGATATAACAATCCTGATTTTGGCTTGTTATTGTATTCTTGGTTTTGATTATATATTAATTTAGTCTTCTTCCTGCTACTTTACATTGATGATGACTTACAATAAAGCTCTACTAAACCTAAATACAATATGTAAGAGTAATTAGTATGCTGCTTTGTTTCTCCATGCATATTATGGGAACAACATACACAGGCCTATATGAAATGCATAATCTTGAATATCATTTGAAAAACATCTTATAATTGCTTATTTTTTCAGATAATTTGATAGACTAGATTAGCAATATTGGGATACTAGTGTTCTAAATAGGTAAGTAAAATTCGTATACCTGGTAAATAGTATTTTCTACTTCTAGCTGTATCAAAGGATTTTGGGAACAGACCTTTGATAGCAAAAACTTTTGGTCCATGGTGTTGAATTAAACTATGATCCTACATGTATCTTAGTTGGGTATGCCATTAAAATAAAGTACTTTCACTTGGTAGGCATGTCTCAGTGGTTGAACATTGACCTATGAACCAGGAGGTCACAGTTCGATTCCAGGTCAGAGCACATGCCCGGGTTGCTAGTTGGATCCCTAGTGTGGGCCATGAAGGAGGCAGCCGATAGATGATTCTCTCATCATTGATGTTTCTATCTCTCTCCTTCTCCCTTCCCCTCTGAAATAAATATAAGTATATAAATAAAAAATAACATACTTTGGAAGCTATAAGACAACTTAGAAATCAATTACTCTAATATTTCAACTTAGAGATAATATAACTAAAGTTCAGAGACTTTAATCCATTAGCCAAGGCAATCCAGAGAGTTAGCAGCTACGGAACTAGAACTAGAGCAGCTAGTTAGAGTATTCTGCTGTTTTCTCACCATCAAGATTCCTGCTTCATCTGAGCATGAGAGAAGCACTGAAAAACACACAGGCTTGTCTTTTAAGAGGAAATATCCAAGGCTATGGCCAGCACCAACGAAAATCCTCTGAAAATATACATAAATGAATAAATGAATTTTAATGCTACTTGTGTATTCTAAATGTAATAGGTAGGTGATTGTTATTGAAAGCCTTTGGCAAAACTCAGTGAGAAATGGTCAGAATATAAGAAGCTACAGAAGAGTCCTGGGTTAATCTGCTTGATATTAAAGTTAACTATAAAGAATGCACTATTTAAATATGCAAACCACTTAAAACACTACTGTTTCCAAATGTATTCATCCTTTGCATTATATAAAACGTTTTTAAAAATTCTAAAAACTGGGAATTCTGTATTAATTAATAACATGTTCTTCCATTAGAATGTACAATTAATTATGGAAGGGGTCATAGACACCATTAGGTGGCAGTATGACACAAAACTATTGTTTCTATTAAAAGCTTACAGTTCAGTTTCCACATCCACATTGTACTCATAGTAAGTGCTTAAATTGTAAAAATTAAGTGCAAATTAGAGACTGATCCAGGAGAATGAGACAGTACTGAGAGAGAAAGGTAAAAAAAAAAAGGACTGGGAAAGAGCATTAAGAACATGCAAACTGATGACAGAAAAAATGATGTATTCCAGGAAAACAAATGGAATTTCTCTCTACCATGCTGACTTAGTGCCAAAGTGATGCAAACACTGCAAAGTTTGGAAAACGTTTTGGATAAATTTATTTTATTTAAAATTGAAAGAAAAGTCATTTAATTACTCTGTGATGTCTCTAACTTCAAAATGAAGAGTAACCTATATCCCATCCATCATTAGATCTGTAGATAACCATCATTTTAATTTCTAAGAGTTGGGTATTTACTTTAATTTCTAAGAGTTGGGTATTTACTTTAGGATAATTTTGTATGATAATTATTTAACACATAAATTTTGTTTTTTTAAAAAAAGAAGATTTAGGTTTAATAAAACTGTTTTAAAAATAATCCAATTTCATTTTTGGAGACTATGGTTATGAAATGCAACTTACTCTAAAGCTTTGGCATTCCTTATAAACAGCCTGTTTTATCAGTGTTAACAGGAAAAAAAAATTGAGAGACTAACTCCAAACTTTCTATTTACCCCCAAATTACTTTATATAAAGTACAATAGACACCATGCTTTTAGGTAAAATTCTTTGCTTATGTGGAAACCTTATATTTCTTGGTAGGAATGTAGAAGACAGTAAAGCTGAAAGGCTCTATTGCTTTAATTGGTCAATGGTGAAATTAAGTTTTGAAGGGCACAACATAATACTCCAATTTTTAATACTTTTCACTCCTCTCCTTCCTTTGTATGGCCAGCTCCTGACATAATGAGAGAAAAGTAGCCTATTGGGACCAGCTTAATTCTGTGCCATGTTTTAACAAGGCATGATCTTCATTAATGCGAGGGACTTTTTGGAGCCCCAGTGGTACCCTCTTATAAACGTGATTTGTCTAGTACCCAGGTCTGCAATAGTATAGACTTGCCTGTCAGGTTCTTTCTTTTCCAGATTATTCTCCACAGTAGTGATCTAGTCTGGTTAGTTCAGTATTTTAGTGCAAATCCATAAACTTTGCTAACTTGAGAGTGTTATCACTCATGTATATAGAGATTTTTGAAACTAAAAATTTTATCCAGCCTTCCAGAAAACAAAAAAAACAAAAAACAAAAAATAATGCAGTTAGGATCTGCCCTATATACAGGGTGCCTGATTCTTTCATGCTCCAGGGCATACTGTTAACACCAGCTGTGGTCAGGAGAAAAAAAATCCCCATCCCTGTGATGTAATACAGTACAATTAGGCACATAATGTAGATTTTATGCTTTTCTTTGAAACATCTGGCATGCACCACTTTCTAAAACCAAACCTTGGAGAGCCAGACCTCCTGTAGCATTTTAATATCAATGTGTCTTTTCACATATTAGTTATCTAGTGTTTGTGCCAGTTTCTGAAAACACCACATCCTAAATATCAGCACTTGAATGAGTGTAAATTCAGAATGCCTGCCAGGGGGTTATATGTTTGGGGTGGAAACTAATATCTGCCCTAATCTGAATACCAAATGATTTTTAGATTGCTATTCTAGCCCAGAATTAACATTGGCCCTTGGGAAAATCATTGCTTATGTATTCTTTTCAGTTACCTGGAAATAAGAATCAATCTATTTAAACCTTGTTGCTAATATCACACTTGTATTTCTGGCATATTAGGAAAATGTGTATAGAATGATTACTTTGATCTCAGAAAAAGTTAGCAATTAAAAGTTTTAAACAAATGATCTCTAAGTTCTCAGGAAAAAAAAAGTCACTTGGGAAAAAGATAAAATATTATCTGAAGTCCTTGTGAAATAAAACTCTTTCACTGAGATCCATGATCTCCTCAAGGCAGAACAATAGGGGTTGAGGTAACAGTTCTAGTAAAATGCACTGGTCTTGTCATGCCATCTTCATAAAATTCCATTTTCCTATAAAATCCACATCTGAACAAACAAAGGATAAAAACCCCACAAATTACACAAAAAGAAAAGATTAAAACTAAAATAAGAGAAGCCCATTTATTCAGAGAGTTTAATAATATAGTAAATGTTGATAAAAATGTACAGGCTCAGTTGGCATTTAGTCATGATTCCATTAATTACATTGGAAATTTTAATAAGCAAATTATGGACTTATTTGAACCAACTACAACATGAATGAACTATAAAATAGTAAAAAAAAAAAAAAAAAACTAAAGGAAAAATGTTATAAGTTGCATAAACAATTTTCTACCTCCCAGATAATTGCTTTAAGATATGTTAATAAGCTTAACGAAGAGATGATATGGATACTTATTTTAACATTAGAATGTCAGGTTGATTCTGAACAGGAGATTCAGTGCCTCAGTGTTATTTGCTAGAGGTATTGCAAAGACCTTAGGAAATTTTTCTTGAACTCTCAAGGCTTTGGTTTTTGTCAAATTGAAAAGTTGGTTATCATGAAATGGCTTCTAAGGTGGTTTTTAGCCCTAAAATACTGAATCCATGGATTTTAATGTAATACCCTATAACTATGTGGTGAATGCCTTGCTTTGTGTATTGTTATTTGTACATTTTGATGCTATCACATCACAGTGGTTTCTAAGAAATATCAAAAAGCAATGGTCAAAGCACCATAACATGAAACACTTAGGAACAGATGGCAGTGCTGGATATGTCTAAGTAGAAGCACAGATGGAGTAGAACTTACTTTAAATCTGGAAGCTTGGAAGGGGTTGAATGAGAAGACTTATTTCTTCCTCTAATTTAAGATGTAATTTGGTGTAAGGACAAAGAGTACCATTTCAACTATGTAAAACAATATATAGAAAGGGAAAAAAAATGACTTCCAGCAATATGGCAGGCTGACCTAATATGAACCACTTTCCCTTAACTAAAAAACATAGTATGTTGTGTAAAATGTTATAGTATTGTTTTAGTTGAAATACATAGGTAAGTTAGAAAAACTAGAAAATTAGTAATTGCAGAGTCAAGTAATACAATCAGAGGCAGAGTATAAGCCAATGAATCGGGGCTCTGTTCCCTGAGCTCACAGCCTTAACAACTTATCTGCTTGATCAATTCTGGTGACAGAGCATCACAAAGTGTTTACTGCCAAAGGTTAGTACCAAATATGTATATGTCAATCACATTTAAATCATGAGAATGGGGATACAAATCATTGTTATTTTCTAATTTGTATTTTTCTCTAGTTCAAAAATGTCCACCAGTAACTGGTATTTACTTTATAACAAGAAAAAATATTGTGAAGGTGTCTGTTTTGCAGCATTCAACATACTAATTCTTGGGGAAAACTTTCAAGTTGCTCTCAGATCAACTAATATAAGTGTCAAAATTTCCAGTTGAACTTTAACTGAAAGGCTGCAAGCAACTGTAACAGTTTGGTTTGTAATAAAATTTTATTTTTATTCTTGAATAACCCTACCATTGCTTGTTATGTAAATCAATATTCTGGAAATGCTTCAGTAATCATGGAAATAATTATTCCCCAAACTCAGTATTATTTCCCAAAGATCTCTCTACCTGTTCTCTGACAACAATAGAAAAGGTATGGCAGTTTCAATTAATGAGATACTTTCATTAGTATATTGTCTTAATGTGATGATTAAAATATGTGGTAATTCATTAATATCAGAGTTTTTGGACACGAGGTAGTTAAGTTATATTAGAAAGCAAGGAGTGTTGAGCTAGAAGTAAGAATATATTTTCCTTGGTCTGCAGAAGTACAAATAACCTTTCTTTTTCTTCAAAAATATCAATGTGGAGCACAGAGGGTGGCATGCACTCAGCCTTTGGTAAAAGGAGGGGCCAGGGCTTAACAAGGGGCTGCCTTCAAAGCTGGTTAAAACCCAGGGGGGTTTTCATCACAGGTTTTTGGCCTGGGAAGGTCTTTGAAGATTTTTGGATTTTCACTTAACAGGTGGTCTCTGTGCCTGCTGCCTTCTCTGCTGATCTGAAGACACACAGCTCAGCACGACGCCTCCCTGCCTTTTTTTTTCTGGAGGTAAGACTTAAGGTATCTCTCCTTTTTTCCAGGTAACGATTACTTTTCTTCTGAGAAGGTTATGGTTTCCCTTCCCACCCACTACCAAGTGGTGCCCACACTTTGAGAGGAATACCTGCCCTTTAATGATACTAGACAGGAAGAGCCCTAAAGGAGAAGCAGTAAGATGAAAAGGGCCCACTAGATGGCAGAATTGATCAAGCAGATAGGTTGTTAAGGCCGTGAGCTCAGGGAACAAAATCTGGATGGGGAGAAAGTGTTCTGAGAGTGGGTGCCTGCATGTTTCCCAATACCTCTCCAGACCACCCCAGGTGCTGAGTTATCCTGGCCACATTGCATTTACATTCCACAATGAAGGGACACCTTAGGAAGTGTCATCACAGTGTCTGCCAATTGGCAGTAAACACTTTGTGATGCTCTGTCACCAGAGGTAAGAGATACCCCTGAACACTTTAATTTGAGAAGGGGTGACCTCCAGGACTGAAGCATGGAGCACTTAAGAAATTTGCAAAGATTATACAGAAGGAGTTTCTTCTGTACTGTGTAAATTTCATTCTTAGTTGAATTTGAGCACCATAAACGTTCATTATACCTTTACCTTTACTTAATGATTGCTTATAGGGTCAATTTTATCTTTTCCCTTATTTGTAACTAAGCAGTCACTGAACCTTATGCATGCTCTGAATAATGGGTAGTACAAGTGTTGGGCCCTCGATTATTTCAATTAATTGAGATTTAGAACATAGACCTTATATTTTCTATACAAATGTGGAATGATGAGTTAGCCTGTGCATATACAAAGTTTAAGGAGAAAAAGGACACTGGCATGAATAGTTATGTGAGTCCAATTTAATAATAGTTGGTTTTATTGGCAGTATGAAAATTATTGGAATTATAATTTCTGTATGTGTTGATGGAATGTTATTGAGCGATAACCTTATTTCAGATCTTATATTTCTCCTATAACAGCAACTCAAAAAGCTGAAGAGGAATTAAGGACTATCATTCTTGTTATCTCTTTTTTGTGTTACCTTTTTATTTTGGAATAATTTAAGATTTATAGAAAAGTTCCAAAGATAGTACAAGAATTCCTATTAGCTCATCATCAAGGTTTCTCTCATGTTAACATGTTACTTAACATAGTACATTTGTCAAAACTAAGACATTAACTTCAATAAAGTACTAGTGACTAAGCTACAAAGTTTATTCGGGTTTCACTGGCTTTTCCAATAATATCCTTCTTTATCCCAGGATCCAATCCAGGACACAGTGGTTCACCTGGTATCCTTCCCTTTTTACCCAGTTAGTGCTCAAGTGTAAGGCAGCATCATTGCTTCCATCTTCTGATGCCTGTTTGCTTTGATGTGAACCACTTTAAAGCCTAGGTATTTAATGCAAAGCTCATGGGTGTCAGGTCAAATGGGAGCCCAGCTTGAGTGAACCAAAGCCTGAGACACTTCAGATTGTGTTAATACCTTAATACCCTTCCAAATTCTCTGCTCCCCTACCTCACCGAGCTACTAAAAAAGAGACATTTTTATTCCATCTGTTAGAAAGAAAGAAAGAAAGAAAGAAAGAAAGAAAGAAAGAAAGAAAGAAAGAAAGAAAGAAAGAAAGAAAGAAAGAAAGAAAGAAGAAGGAAGGAAGGAAGAAGAGAGAGAAGGGAGGGAGGGAGGGAGGGAGGGAGGGAGGGAGGGAGGGAGGAAGGAAGGATTCTTCAGGCAGTACTTTGCTATTGAGGAGATACAAATGGATTTTTAAAGCTTGTGTTAACCAATGAGTGAGTCACTGTTTCTTTGGGAAGAATACTAAAGTTTTCTAATCATCAAGAGTTTGTTATATATAAAATCCAGGTATCCCTGCTTTGGTCATCTTATTTTGTTTTCTTGCTAGTTTTCCAGTGTCATGAATCATTCAGTATCAACACTACGAAAGGTGTTGCAATGCTTTATTGGTCCTACAAAATAATTGTTAACTGGAAAAAGGATGAAACAGAAAAAGAGTAATACAGAATAAGTGTACATTTCTAAGAGGGATCTCAGGAAAAAGTCACTTTTCATTCCATATGCAACAGGAGAGATCTTTACATGCTGACAACCGCTTACAAACAATATACTCAAGACAGTCACTTGGATAATATGAAAAGGTTACATTTATTCTTATTATCACTTTCTGGCATAACTAATGAGGCTGACTATATATGACTGGAAAAATAACTTCCTGGCTTCTCAGCTGTCATCTCTGTGCTTGGGTTATGCCTGCAATAGTCACACCGATAGGAAGCTTATATTGAAACCAGAATCAAAGGCGTGGGAGTGGGAATCCGCCTGCACTAACCAACCACTGAAGCCTCTCTGCGCACAGACGAGCACTAAGTCACTGGCTAGATCCTGGTGATTTCCCACTTGAGAGATGTGAAAAAAATGGCACAGTCAGACTAACAGCAAAGGCTTAGCAACTTGTAACAATAATTTCTAACATACAGGCTCAAAACTGTTGTAAGAATTATCTTGATAAAACTGTTGCAAATATTTTCATCAAGTATTTTGATTTGGCAGCGACCCTTGAAGGAGCAAGTCACTGCATAAGGAAGCATTGGGATTCATCTGATAAATCTTTCTCTGACCTTGTGAACACTTTGGTTACAATTAACAGGGTTCTTTTATGGCTCAAGACAGAGACGAGAGCTAAGTGACATAAAGTTGTGGGTTTTCCTCCCTTCAAATTGACTAGATAATTACATTGACTCTTTTGTTTTTTTTGTTTTTTGGCTGTAGTTGAACCATCTATTATATCATTTTACAATACAGAATGCTCAGTGTTGGGGCAAATTTCTGGTGCAAATTAAGAGGCTGATAGCAAATCTTGATGCTGATTACTCCATCTTATCACTGTAATGTACATCACAGAAGTAAAATTTGCTTTTTTGTCCTTTGTGAAGGAGTGGTTATTTTATTTTATTTATTTTTTAATCCTCACCTGAGGATATTTTTCCATTCATTTTTTAGAGAGAGTAAAAGACAGAGGGAAAGACAGAGAAAAATAACGATGTGAGAGAAACACATCGTCTGGTTTGGTTGCCTCCTGCATGCACCCTGACCAAGGCCAGGTCAGGGAGGAGCCTGCGACTCTGGTATGTGCCCTTGACTAGAATCAAACCCGGGACCTGTGGGTCCTCAGGCTGATGTTCTATCCACTGAGCCAAACTGGCTAGGGCAGCAGTTGGTATTTTAAATTAAGTCAAAAATATATATTGAGAATCTATTCTGCATTGGTTTAGTTACATGCATTGCTGTTTGTAATTTAATTAGCAGCATTTC
The DNA here is from genome assembly GCA_026230045.1 of Corynorhinus townsendii. Taxonomy (NCBI): domain Eukaryota; kingdom Metazoa; phylum Chordata; class Mammalia; order Chiroptera; family Vespertilionidae; genus Corynorhinus; species Corynorhinus townsendii. The sequence goes on along the minus strand of JAPDVU010000003.1, from coordinate 59,592,561 downwards.
CTAGACACATTCTATGTGCTGTGCAGCATGGGGATTTAGAGTAGTGAAAACCATAGTGCTTAAATTTTTTAGTACTTAATTGTGGAGAGGAGATAGAAAAAAGTGAGAAAAAATAAATAAAATAGGACAAGATAAAAAACACTACATAATATCAGTTATTATTTTGCTAAATTGTAATTTGGTTTGTCAAGTTTGTGTTTCCATATTCAATAGATTTGTTTCTGGGATCACAAAGGCTCATGTTTAGAAGAGTAACATTTTATTAAGACTTGGATTAGAGGATAACTTCCCTAATAACTATATAATTCCAATGTAGGGTCTTAATAAAATCTCATTATCTTTCTCCTTTTGCATCATATAATTAATGATACAATAAGTTAAACAGAAACATTCCCAGATATGTCCAAAAGCAGAAGGATTTTGTGAGCCTAAGTGGATTCTGTACTCAGCAAAGAAAGATTTTTAATTAGACAGAAAATAATCAGTAGGTTCAGGATACTAATTCAAGTTCTATTTTAGTTCATTTTATATTAGAATCTGGAAAGGATAAAAAAGTCAATGGACTTTTGTCTCTCCCTCCCCCTTCCCCCCACCCCATTCCCCCAGTACAGGGCCAACTGGATAAGGACAGCTGAGTAAAAATATGCAGCATCCAATTGTAGTACAAGGAGACAAAGACAGAATTTCAGAAAGTCTAGTTTAAGACTTCGGATAGAGAAGGAAAAAGATGTCTCTAGAAATATGCATGCCAACAGTAAAGTTTATGGAGATCAATTTCATTGGTGAAGAGAGAAGCACTTAAGATTAATTTTAAGGATTCATAGAAGGCATGATATTTGTACAGGACTTTGAAGAGTAGGTTGGTATTAGAAAGCCTGGAAGAAGAATCAAAGTAATTCCAAGAGGGGACAATATGGCGAGAAGAATTCCATAGTTACACATCTGCCAGATGTCCCTTGGAAATAATGGTATACCTGTTTTATATGCGAACGTGGGGAAATAAAGTTACAAAAGTGAGGGCAGACCTTTAGTGCCATGCTAAACAGTTTAGACTTGGTTTTGAAGTATTGGGAAAACACGGGTTTTTAGCACAAGGATGACACGATGAAGGTATTATTTTAGAAGGTTAATGTAGAAATAAATATGGTAAGGTTGATGCAGAGATTAATTAAAGGCTAGATAACAAATTGGAACAGTTCAGCTTTGTAGCCAAAGGGATTGAATCAGAGTGGGGGCAATTGGAAATATAAAGGAAGTGAAGGATATGAGAGGCAATTCAAAGCTAAAATTGCCAAGACAAGATTTTGCCCTTAATTGGATTTGGGGAATAACTAGGGAGGAGAGTTGAAAATAGTATGAAAGCTCTGTGTCTTCAAGACTAGGACAACCTTGATCAAATACATTCACACTGAGAAAAAGGGATACCTGTATCACAGAGCTGTCACGAGAAGATGAAATCTAAATAATAACCAATAAGGTGAAGAGGTGATGAATTCATTATCAAGCATCTTAAGTTTATGATTACCCAAGTGGAGATGACTAAAAGTGCCATTCTCAATTACTTCTGCAGGTATAAAAAAAATCCCCTGTTACTAATAAAAGAAACAGAGACCAGCACACAATCAGCTGTGAACATGACCAGAAACATGATCCAAATGCCCAACTCCATTTGGTAGTGGGTTAGGTTAATAGAGAAGGCAGCAAGGCATCACACAAAGGGAAATAAAGAAAGGCTAATTATTGTGTGTATTTGCAGCATACCAAGTGCTTTACTCCTCCATCTTATGTAAAAAATCATTAAGCTAGATGGTAAGATGCTCACTATAGAGGTGAGAAAATTGGTAATCAGATTTTAAGTGAATTACCAAGGCTTCTCAATTAAAAAGCAGCAAACCTGGTTTCTGATTCCAAGGCCAGCATCTTTTACGTACCTTTGTCTTAGTACTTGGACAACTAACTCAGCTTGGACAATGTAATCCCTCTGAACCACTGTTCCTACATCTGTAAGGTGGGAGTGATAAAATTTAAATAATGTCAAAGGATGCCCTACCTGGTTTGGATCAGTGGATAGGGTGTCAGCCTGCAGACCAAAGGGTCCCAGGTTCGATTCCTTTTAAGGGCATGTATCTTGGTTGCAGGCCTTGGTCAGGGCGCACGCAAGAGGCAACCAATCAATGTGTTTCTCTCACATTGATATTTCTCTCTGTCTTTCCCTCTCTCTCACTTCTCTAAAAAAATCAATGAAAAAATATCCTCAGGTGAGGATTAACAAAATAAAAAAAATATAATAATGTGAAAGGATGTGTAAGTTGTTGTATACTGGAACATAGTAGTTATTATTAGTGTGTAATGATTAGCACACTGCTTTGAACAGATAGAGGTTGTTATGAAAGGATTGAAGTATGGCTGATATTCACTAATCATCTGACTTAAAATTTTCAAAATTAATTTTTATTGAATAAATACCTCTCAAATATTACTTCCACTTGATTTATTTATGAAAAATAAAACCACAGACTTATTTTCTATTTTGGTGAGGCAAGAGAGTTTTAAGAATCACTTAAAGCTTATTATAAAATTATTTGATCTACAGTCTTAAGACTCCTTGAATATATTATACTAATATAGCTTTTCCATAAAAATCACACTCCCATACCAAACTCATGGCAATGCTTATTTTAAAGCCTTTAGAATGTGTAAAAACATGACCAGACTTTCAAAATTACGGTTGCCATTTTATTATATAATATTGTGTTTGTCTTTTGTGAAAACTTGCCACATTCAATAGCCATATGTATGTTAATGAAAGAATAATCATGACAACTAATAGAATACAAGAGCCATGTCAGTGTACAACTATCAGAGCAAATCAAAACAAAACTGCATAAAGACAATATGAATCCAGATCTGAAGCCTCATGGTTCTTCACTAGTTTTATGTTAATGAAACAATTATTAGAACACACAAAACCCTTCCTTTATAATTTGATAAATTGAGTGGTGATGTGAGTTAATTGAACCATTGGTGTGATAATAAGATGCAATTGGTATGATTTATCAGAGGATGACATGGTTGCAGGCATTGCTTCCACAGAAAATAATGGCTGTTATTACCACTTCCTGAGGTGAGTAGGTAAGCCATAAACCTAGGTTATTGCTACACAGGTCATAAAAATGAGGGGTCCATTTTGACTTTCATCTAAGTAAATATTTTAAGGCTGCCTCTTTAGAGCCACACTTACTAATTTTTTACTTATTTTTCCATAAACAACATCACTGAGTTTGTTTAGGCTATTTCATAATCTTAACATACTTAGTTAAGTATTGAAGTGAAAAACTCCTAGGTCTCTAAGAGTTTTGAGGTCTAATGTGAGTAATTAAAGGTTCATCTTAGATCTTTCTTTCTAAGTTACATTATCTTGTGGAGATATTTTCACAAACGGTTATTCTAGCAGAATAATCCTCCAGGGTTTTGCAGCTTGAGAAGCAAGACCCATGCTTTTTCACGTGTGATTCAGAGAATATATTACATGCTACCCACTGTTTAGTGGGGAGAAAAAAAGAAATGATCAAAAAGTCTGTTAGATTAAAAAAAAAGATATTCACATTGTTATATTTCATTATATCTTAAATTACTCCAAAATAAATAAAGATAAATCAATGTTATTGGATATCTGAAATATATTTATTGGGACATCTGATTTATTTCTGCCATATAGATATTCTGGCAAAACATTTAGCATATGTCCATACTATGAAAAATAAATCTAAGGTCAGGGAAGAAGCTTCTATCTATGCTAAGGAGCATATATCTTAAAATACCAATGAGACTTTCATTCTTCATTATTCATATTCATTTGTTGAGTTGATATTTTTAAAATTCCAGTATATACATTTTGGAAAAATTATATATATTTAATTCTTATAACCACTTCTTATGTTGGCATGATCAATCCAAGTGTTAAAGATGAAGTAAATAAGATGTGAGTGATAATATAATTGACTAGGGGCCCAGCGCATGAATTCATGTGCCTTGAAAGGAACTGTGGGCCACTAGGCTGTGGTGGGCACAGGGGGGTCTCGGCCCATCCTCCATGCCCCCGCCCACTGTGGCCCCTGGTCCCCTGTCTACTGGCAGCCTGGCTCCCACCACCATCACTCCCATGTGCTGACAGTGCCACCCCACTCTCACCTCTGATGGCGTGGAGCGATTGGGACTGGTGCCAGCAGCGGGTGCAAGTGATGGCTGCTGTCCCAATCACCCCTCAGGAGCAGGGAGAGGTGGAGAAGCCCTCAGGGGTGATCAGGGCTGGCAGCTGCTCACATCTGCTGATGGCACTGAGTGATCAGGGCCTGTGCCAGGCGCTGGCAGTGCATGCGAGCGGTGGCTCTGGTGCCAGCAGCAGGTGTGAGCAGGGCTGGCATAGCAGCAGGTGTAAGAGCCTGGTGGGACTTCAGCACACAGGAGCAAAGAATTTTCAATAACCACCAGAGGCTCGCCCCATTGACAGTGACTAGCATCCTGTCTTGGTCTGGCGCCCCTGCTCACCAGCTCCACCATCCCACTGCAGCCAATGCCCACCATGGTCCATGCTCTGTTGCCTGCTGCCAACACCCACCATGTTCCATGCATCCCCCTGGTGGTCAGTGCACGTCCTAGCGACTGGTTGGTTGGTTGTTCTGCTGTTCAGTCTATTTGCACATTAGCCTTTTATTATATAGGATTATATAAAATGAAAAACTCTTGAGAGGGTAAAAGGAAGCTCTTACTAATTAATCCTGTACAACAACTATGAACCAGGACTGCCCTGAGACCAGAAAATATAGTCACCCTAGATAAGAGACTTATCAAAATTAAGAAATTTTACAAAAGTAACACAGCTGGAAAGTGGCAGAGCCAGAATTTGGTTCCCTGCCTTTAGGACCTAAACTTTTCTACTATTCCCTCTCAGTAGATTTAGTGATTCTCTTATCTACTAATTATGATATGATTAGAGGAAAACAAGTCAGGGATCCTTTCCTGAAAAAGATCAATGCTAAAGTAGATGCCTTGTCTTATTTACCTTTGTGTATCTAACTTGAAGCACATCAGTTCTTCAATAAACACTTGTGGATCTAAACCAAATCATATTGCTTGATACTTCATTTTAGATGCATTTATTTAGATGGTAGGGGTTTTCTGCCATCAAGAGTCAATAATTAGAATAAAAATATACATACAGGGAGATACACATTCAGATCAACCATTCCTTCATTGTCTATTAAAATTAATTTACAATAATCTGGACAGAAATTTTATAAAAAGTTATGATAACTGTCAGAGAGTTTCTAGGCTCAGAAAGGAAAAGACCATAGTAGGAAGGTAGCAAAAGAGTAGTTTCAGTGGCTTTCACCATATCTTCAAATGGTCTGTCCTTATGTCAGTTTTAACCATGTCTATTTTCTCACCTTTAATAGCTACACAGACAACATTAATTTAAAATATTTTCCTTTTAAAAGACTCTCTGGTCTAGGTAAAATTTTTAATTTAATCATATTTAATTATAAGCAACATCATCTAAAAAACAGGAGCTACTAAAAAGAGAGGCCTAATGAGAAGATATAGAAAATATTAAGAAAAATAAATCAGGTATTGTAATTATGACACATTGAATAAAGCCACAGGTCTATACTAAATCTATTGTCTGAGCCTCTGATTCTTTCCTTTTAAGATGAGTTAATTAGCTTAGATTATATAGCATTTAAAAAATAGTTCTAATATTCTTTTGTTTTGTAAATCAGCTGCACTTGATAAAGCAATATAATTCTTACTGTTGGTATATGAGGAAACTTTCATTGCCTTCATTCTTTAGATAAGTCACCTAGACATTGAATGTTGTTTCAAGAAGAAAGAGTTTCAAACATAAATTTTTCATATTGCTATCATATTAGTAAGAACTATAAATAAAGGTTAAATTTAAGAAGAATTACAGCATGGAAAAATATTCACTTCTCTACATACTAAATATTGTAAAATATTTCTGGAAGCATTTTGCAACATTATCGGGTAGTGAAAGTGATATTTCCATGTAATACTTAATTCTATTATTTCCCCATTGTTCCTTCACTCCCTTTCTCATTCCTCATTGATTTTCTTTTATTTCTAACTTGCCACACTACCTAAGCATGGGATGTTAGGTATATTTTTCATCCTTTCTGAGTCTACTCTATTTATGCATATGCAAAATGGGGATGATCACATCTCCACCTGATCTCAGAAGAAACAAGTAAGCTTCTATTTTAATGCTGTATATAAATAAAACTTTATGACCATCATTTAAAAATTAGGTAGTCACTACTCTATAGCCCACGATTGATGAATCAGATCTTGGCTATTTATTTCCAGGTTAGATCTTCCTAAGTGTATTGATCTGGACACTTCCAAGCATCATAAAGAATTTGAAATGAATAGTCCTGAAATATTGGAGGATTTTCTACCCACATTTCACAGGAGGCACATTTACAGATTACAATTATCTGTTGTTAATCATGTTATCTTTTGTTCATAACATGACAGGGGCTGCAGAACACATAGGTTCAAATTCCAATTTTCTTATATTATATTTAGTCTGAGCCATATTTGTTGTCCTAAAAAAAGCCATTTAGCTATAAATAGCTCCTTAATTTGGAATGAATATATATATATATATTTTTTTTCTATCTAATAAAGGGGGAATATGCAAATTGACCATCACACTGTCACAAAGATGGTGGTGCCCATAGCCACAAGACGGAGGCACCCAGTGCCCTCAGCCCCGCTGGAGTCCCCCAGTCCTTTCAGCCCAGCCAAGGGGGCAGCAGGTGAATGGTGTGGCCGGACCCACCCTCAGCCCCCAGCTGCCCAGGGCCACCCAAGGCACAGGAAAGCCTCAGGTGGTAGCTGCCCAGCCAACACCCAAGGTGCAGGGAAGCTTCAGATGGTGGCTGCCCAGCCGCCCAGAGCCTCCCAAGGCTCAGGTAACCAGGGCTGGCCGAGGCTTGTGCTGCCAGCAGTGGCAGCAGCAGAGGTGTGATGGGGGCATCACCTTCCCCTGATAGCCAGGTCGCCTTCAGCCCCTGGGGCCTCCCAGACTGTGAGAGGAGGCAGGCCAGGCTGAGGGACCCCCCCTTCAGTGCATGAATTTTCATGCACCAGGCCTCTAGTATGTATATACTGTATACATATATATTATTTTAAGAACCAATCGAACTTTGTTTCTGACACTATTAGCAGTCAACACTTAAGAGAGGGTACATTTTTGGAGTTGTGATACCACACAGTTAAATATGTTGTGGTAATAGAACCATATCCTTGTCATGTAGCAGAGGGATTAAGGAGCAAGAAAGACTATAATGAAAATATTAGATTGTAAACTTCTAAAGGGAAAAGGAGACTACTTCTTACTCATTTTCTGCCTCCCACAAATACATGTCACTGTCTTATAGATAGTACTAAGACATATATGAAATTTAATGCTTCAAATAAGAAATTTTAGAGGTTATAAAACTGATTTAAGTTTTGTGGCTAATTATAATGCTTTGACATTAAAGCATGTATTTAATAAGGTAAACTCTTCTAAATCTTGAAAGCTTTAAAGTCAGAAAACTTTTAAGAAACTCAATTATTTAGACTGAAGATAATTCAGTAAGCTCTCAATGTAGGAAACTGGAAGTCAACGGTGTTTAACACAAAGTTAATAATCTGTGTTCAGCCAGTGTGGCTCAGTGGTTGAGTATTGACCTATGAACCAGAAGGTCATGGTTCAATTCCCAGTCAGAGCACATGCCCAGGTTGCAAGCTCAATCTCCAGTAGGGGGTGCAGGAGGCAGCTGATCAATGAGTCTCTCTTATCTTGATGTTTCTATCTCTCCCTCTTCTTTTCTCTGAAATCAATAAAAACATACATTTTTTTAAAAGTTGATAATCTGCAATTCTTTGGCAAATCAAAGAAGTTTAAATAAACATGAAGAAATACAGACATCCATAGTCTTAAGATTTCTACACAATGTAGAACAATTTTGTCAATATTCAGTCAATATTAATGAGTAAAGATGGGTCGGTAGCAGGAGATAAATAAATAGTGACACTCATTATTACCATTAGGCATCTTCCTAAAGGCCTTTTTGAAAAAAGCAGCCATGATTGCCATCAATAGAAAAAAATAGTGACAAATGTTCTATTTAGGCACCTCAGTACTTCTCTACTGACTGAAAATACTACCTGCAAGTTCTTTGTATCAAATACTTTCTATTGAAGTCAGACTAACAATGTGAAACTAGTGTGGTAAAACTACTGTGATTTGAATAGTGTTTCAGTCAAATGAATAGTGTCAGGAACAGCCTCCAAGCATCTTTATTAAGTCATTAAAATTACTAACCTACTTTTTTTCTGTCATCATGAGGCAACATTCAGACAGTTGGTAGGCTTACTTCCACCTAGAGGTTGATATTTATCAGCCAAGCTGAGCTTGCTGGGAATGTGAGAGGTGTAGCTAGTTGTGTTATGTTGTGTCGACAGTATTTTGTGTGATTTGATCCATATCTCCAGAGGTCTGAGGAAAGGTTATGTTTCCAGCCTTCTAGAACACATAAGATGACATGAAATACATGTTGACTCTATTGCACTGTCAGCATGGGCTGCAGACCCACAATCTGACTTCTGAAGGTTGAGGTTATGCATCAACTTGCTCTAGAGAAACCCTATACAGGCCTAAAGATCTCTAAAGGTGATATAAAGCTTAAAACTTCAAAAGAATGTTTCTGTATTGCAATGTGATCTATAATGATATATCTGCTAGACTAAAAGCTAGAAAATGAGATCCAGTTGGTAATCTAATTGACAAATAATTGTCATACTTGTTTATTTGAAATTAAAACCATATTCCCTGTATCAGTTGACATTTCTGCTTTTAATTAAGGGAAGCATGACATAAAAATATAATCCTATATAATAAAAGGCTAATATGCAAATTGACCCAATGGCAGAACGACCTGTCGCTATGAAGTGCATTGACCACCAGGGGGCAGACAACGCAGGAGCTGCCCCCTGGTGGTCAGTGCGTTCCCACACGGTGAGCGCTGCTCAGCCAGAAGCCAGGCTCACAGCTGGCGAGTGCAGGGGCCGTGGTGGGAGCCTCTCCCACCTCCACAGCAGTGCTAAGGATGTCCAACTGCCCCAAGGGCTCCTGGACTGTGAGAGGGCACAGGCCAGGCTGAGGGGCCCCCCTGAGTTCATGAATTTTGTACACCAGGCCACTAGTTAGAGTACATAATAGACAAATAGACCAATGAAGAAACAGAATAGAAAACATATAAATGGACACAAATATATATGAAAATGTGGGTTATAATAAAGCAATAACTCAGATTGACGATTTTAATATGCCATTGGAGCAAGGGGGTAACTATTTGGAAAAAAGACAAAGTTGGATCCTTTGTATTGTACATCAAGATAAATAAATATGAGATTTGAATCTAAAAAGGGAAACAACTAGCAGAAAATGTAGGCTCGTTCCTTCATAACCATGAACTGGAAACAAAATCCAAAAGCCATAAAAGAAAGGAATGACAACTTTTTCTACATAAAAATAAAAAATACATCACCAAAACAAAAATTCACTATAAGCAAAGTCAAACAACAAATGTCAAATTAGGAAAAAATATCTACAAATTATATCCATAAGTAGGGTTAATCTTTATATAAAGAGCTACTAGAAATTAAGTTAAAATAGACCAATAAGTCAATAAAATAATTAAGAAGCATATAGGTAGTTCATAGAAAAATAAATACAACTGGCATTAAAATAAGCAAAAAAGATAAATCACACCATAAGAGAATTGTGAAATGAAACTAGATATCTTTTCTCACTTATCAGACTGGCAAAAAATAAAAAAGTTGTTAATATGCTCAGTTGATACGGCTAGGGGGAAACAGGAACTCTTATACATTTCTAGAAAAAGTGTAGAATGATGCAACATTTATGGGGGTAAACTCAGCAATGGTTATATCAAATTTACAGATGCACTTACTTTTAACCCAGAAATCCAGCTTTGGTAATTTAGTATACAGGTATATTGCACAACTCAAGTGACACTATTATATCACACTGTGATATTGCTTATAAGAAAATATTTGAAACAAACCTTCTATAGACTATGATATGTGCACAAATTAGAATAATATGCAGCTGTAAAGAACAACCGGGAGTATCTCTGTCTATGGAATGGCAGAGATACAGAATACATTGTTAGGTGGAAAAGCATGTTCAGAACAGGTAGCATGCTCCTTTTGATATATGAAAACAAAGAAGGATAAGAATATTTATATTATCACAAATAGAAAAGCATTCTGGAACTAATAAAATCCTGGGGAGGTGAGAGAGACCAGGACGAATAGTTGTGAGAGTATGAGGTGCAGTATTTATTAACAACGATCTAAAAAAAGTTAAAGAAAACTGTAAATCCATAGGTTTAATAATATTAGAGATGCACAGTAACATGGCTTTATTTAAGGTGAAAATATATTGAAAGTGCCATAATAAAATGTGCTAATGCTTTGAGTATTGTGTAGTGCAAAAAATTAATTAGCAGACCATTTAATAGCTTGCTAGATCATAATTGACTATTTTACACAAATTCATAGTAGTCTTATTTTATATTATTATATCTTAGGTTCAAGTTTGAAAAATACTCCATAGGGAATACTAGCTACCTGGCCCTTTCATTTTAACCATTAGAGAATGAAGATTTGGCCTCTCTCTGAAGTTTAAGAAGAGCTTGAGAACTTCTGAAGATCAAGTTACACTTAGAATGAAAGGAATGGCTTTCATTTATTTACCAAGACATAGAAGTGCTAGAAAATATGAATAAATGCTGGACCTTAAAGGATTCCAAATGCATAAATAACTAAGTATAATGTGACACAAAGCATCCAGAAAAATTAAGTCTGTTTTTAAAAGCAACTTATTAAAGAAGTACTTCATGTCTAGTTTTGTCCACTCTGAGAGCCAGAAATCCTGATGCTAAGAGTGAGGTAGGGGACACCCAATATAGGTACCAATAGCTGGAGGCCATGTGCATAGTGATTATTGATGGATGCTGGCTGTACAGGTTTAAAGGACTCCACCATTTAATATGTAAGTGAAGCTGACCATTGAATTTCAGAAAATAGAATGATCAAGAACAGGGCGCTGTATCAATTAGTAAAAAGATGTTTTATTTTAATGAAAATGTCCTTCACTCTGACAGCAAAAGAGAAACCGCTAAAAACAATGACACATTTCTAAAGACAGTAGGGACTAACGGTAGATGAAATGGGAAAGTGACTCTAGATATGATCCATAACACAAGCAAATTTGTACATATGGAAACAATATTGTTGGCCCAGGCATATTTAGTTGAAAAAGACAAATTGCACTGGAGAAGTAGGAAAAGACTGATCTGCTTACATTATGCCCTGTAAATCCATATGAACTTAAAAGTATGGAGAGATTTCAAGACAGATTAGAATGAACATAAAAATGATTAGAAAGATTAAAGGGACTTGACAAAGAATTCTAAAAACAAGCACTAAATTTCATGTATTTGACTCCTGTGATATTAAGAATGTAAAAATAGGTATATAGCTGGAGACAAATGCAATTTAAGATAATATAGTTAAAGAACTTTGAGTGTGTCATCACTGTTAATAAGAATTTACAAAAATAGCTTATTGTGAATAAGAATTTATACAAATTGCATTAAATTAAAGCTAATCTACCTATTACATGCAATGTTTTGTGTTTTTTTGCAATGTTTAAATTTAAGTGCCGTGGAGTAAGGTCACAAAATGATAAGATGTGGTCCCTCCTGTAAGTGCACATGTAATCAAGATAGGGAGACAAACATTGGAAAATTAATAAGGCATCATAAATTAGTGTTAGGTTTACAGATATAAGTTAAGTACTCAGGAAGAAGCAATTATACCATGTACAGAATAAAAAAAAACTTTATAGAAAATTTGGCAAATGCACTTAGCTTTTCTTGATGAGTAATTGGAATCTCAGAGGCAGCAAAGATAGGAAAGGACCTTATAGGTTAAAGAAGAAAATGTGTAAGTGGAAAAAAATATCACATGTTTGAAGGCTGGGAATAGTCTAGAGTGGCAGAAACATGATATAAGAAATCCTATATAATAAAGAGGTAATATGCAAATTGACCATCACTCCAACACACAAGATGGTCACCCGCATGCGGTCAGAGATAGCCACCACAAGATGGCTGGCAGGGGAGAGCAGTTGGGAGGGACCAGGCCTGCAGGGGAGGGCAGTTGGGGGTGACTGGGCCTGCAAGGGAGGGCAGTTGGGGAAGATCAGGCCTGCAGAGGAAGGCAGTTGGGGGTAACCAGCAAGGGTGGGCAGTTAGGGGCAACGAGGCCTGCAGGGGAGGGCAGTTGGGGGAAACCAGGCTGGCAGGGGAGGGCAGTTAGGGGTGACCAGGCTGGCAAGGGAGGGCAGTTAAGGGTGACAAAGCCAGCAGGGGAGGGAAGTTGGGAGCAACCAAGCCTGCAGGAGAGGGCAGTTAGGGGCAATCAGGCCAGCAGGTGAGCAGTTAGGCATCAATCAGGCTGACAGGGGAGTGGTTAGGGGGTTATCAAGCTGGCAGGTAGAAGCGTTTAGGGGCAATCAGGCAGGCAGGCAGGTGAGCAGTTGGTAGCCAGCAGTCCTGGATTGTGAGAAGGATCCCAGATTGGAGAGGGTGCAGGCTAGACTGAGGGACACCGCCCCCCCCCTCCCCGCCCCATGCACGAATTTCATGCACTGGACCTCTAGTAAGAATAATAAGTTGATACCAGATCATGATGCATACTAGCATGTGGTTTGGACATAGTTCTAAGAATAACACAAAGCTGTTAAACTTCTTTGAGAAGAGGTATGGTAAGCATCAGATTTCTGGCATTAGTGTGAAGGTAAACAGGTTGAACAGCATGGAGGCCAAGCCAGGAGCCCATTAAAGACTCAAAGACTGAATAAGTGTAGTAGAGCCCAGCCAGCATGGCTCAGTGGTTGAGCATCAATTTATGAACCAGGAAGTCATGGTTCCATTCCTGCCAGGGCACGTTCTGGGGTTGTGGGCTCAATCTCAATTAGGAGGTGTGCAGGAAGCAGCCAATCAATGATTCCCTCTCATCATTGGTGTTTCTATCTCACTCTCTTCCTGTTTGAAATATTCGATTAAAAAATAACAACTTTTTCACTTTTTAAGAAAATTTCTAATTTTATGTTTAAATTTTAAGTTCTGTGATGGTAAAAACAGTTATTTCACATTTATATGCTTGGTACATCAAATTCTTAATAAATGTTTATTAAAAGCTTGATTGATTTTATTAAGCATGGCATTTCCTTTATTTGCACTTGTTTAAATGTGTGTATCTTTAAGAAAATACTAAATTTTTATAGGAAAATCAAGGGTTTTAATGAGTATAGTATTGAGCCCTGGACCAGATGTCAACAACATTCTTCTGCAAAGGGAAAGATTATAAATATCTAAGATTTTGTCAGCCACATTACCTCTACCACAAACACTCAATTTTTACATTGTAGTGTGAGGGTATCGGTAAACAAAGTTTGGCTGTGTTTCAATAAAACTTTATTTACAAAAATAAGTGGTAGGCCAGATTTGGCCAATGGGCAATTGTTTGCTAATCCCTGCCCTAGACCAATCTGAGGTTAACCATCTCATCTACAGTTAAAGTATTTAAAATTTCATATACTTAGTTTTTGAAAGATCATAATTTTTGGTAACATTTCATGTTAATTCCATACTATCTCCATTTCAGCTTTATTAAAATATAATTTACATATAATAAAATTTACATCTTTTAGTGTAAAACTTTAATTTTTTACAGCTGCATTCAGGTATAGAAACATTACTACAATTTATATATAGAGAAGTTCCATCTTTCCCAAACTTTCCTCAGTTTCTAAGTAGTTAATCTCTCTCCTAAATCCCATCTTCTACAAACCACTGATCTATTTTCTGTCTCCTTTGTTTTGCTTTTTCAAGAATGTCAAATAAATAAAGTCATACACTATGTGACCTTTTGAGTCTGACTTTTTTCATTTAGCATAATACTTTTGAGATTTATACAAGATATTGTCTACATTAGTTTGTGCCCCTTATTACTTTCTTCCATTGCATGGATTTTTTTCAAGTTTCTTCATTCACCAATTAAAGCCTATTTGGATTGTCTCCATATTTTGGCAATAACTAATAAAGCCATTACAAACATTTGTATACAGGTTCTTGTTTAAATATGAGATTGCATTTCTCTTGGGTAAATATCTGGGAGTGGTATCACTGGGTTGTATGGTATTTGTCTAATGTTATAAGGAACTGCCAAACTGTTTAGCAAAGAGCTGTACTACTGAATTCCTATCAGCAATGTGTAAGAGTTCCAATTGCTTCAAACTCTTGTCAGTAATTGTATTGTCAGATCTTTTTATTTTAACCTTTTCAATAGATGGGTAGTAGTATTCCATTGAGGTTTTAATTTGATTTTCCTAATGAATAATATTATTGAATGTATTTTCATATGCTTACTTGCTACCTACTAGTATATATCTTTTTTTGGTGAAAAGTAAGTTCAGATATTTTACTCATTTTAAAGTTGGGTTTTTCTTCTTTTGTTTTGTTTTATAGTTTTCAGAGTTCTTTGTATATTTTTGGATGCAAGTATATCAATGTATATATGTTTTGCAAATATTTCATCACAGTTTGTGGCTCTCCTTTTTATTTGCTTAACAAGATCTCAAGTTACTATATTTTTGAAATGCTAACAGCACTATACTATGCATTTTTCTAAAAGAAAATGGGAATAATAGAACCTTTTTTTGATGGACAATTTAAAAATGACATCCATGAATATTATAAAACCAAATAGCACATTTTATCATTCCAAAGCTCACTCTTCAATCTGAGTCTTAGTCATGACAATAAAGTCTAGACTCACAGATACTCTTTATCATATATTTAATTTTAAAGAACTTTAAATCTTTGAGAAGTGACAAAAGAAACTGACACATCTATGAAATAGGATATCAATCTGCCTGCCTTGGCTTACAAAGCACAGTAAAAGGGAACATTTTCAAATAGTGAACTGTCTCTTTTATTTATTGATCTTCAGCTAGAAATAAGGCTATAGTCAAATGCTCTCTCCATATCTTCCTTGCTGTATGAAAACAGGGTTACAGATCAATTGATTTACCATCACAATTGATTAGGTACCTTTCCTACTATCTCCATTGTGACACAAGACATGCAGTCATATAGATCTTTCATTAGGAAAGCCATTGAAAAGCTAAGGTTCATTGCATGCTTAAATGGTTTGTATCCCACTCATTAAGCCATTAACTGACCATTAATATTGCTTAACCTCAAACCTTACAGATAAAATAAGTTATTGCCATTTTATCTTCCCAGTGTACCTTTGCAAAGTGAACAAGTACCTGATTTTGTTACAATCTGACTTAAATATTCAGAGACATGCCAAGGAATTCAGGTATCTAGACTCTTAACCCTAAAAGGACTTTGTGTATTCCTTTGGCTGTATACTCCAAAGCATAAACAATGGTAGACCAACACAGAAGCATTATTTAAAATTGCTTTTCTCCCATCAATTTAAAGTGTTTTTTAATATTTTCTATATGTTACTACTATTATCAATAACATTCATTTTAATAATAATTTTTTGTGTGAAATTCTTAAAGATAGCAGTAAAAATAAAGAAAGAAAAGCTTTGTAAAGAGAAGTTAACCATTTTAAGACTGTTTAACTTATTTGTACTTCAACTGTAAGCTCAAATGAGTAAATGATCACATACAACATCTAACAACCCTCTATTGGTATGTTTCTCTTGAAATAAAGCCAGAGAAATTCAGTAGGCCCCCGTCATTATCAATAATATAGACAGATTATTTGCTATGTCTCATACAGAGTAAAACATTATTGCGGATATCCAAACCAACCATAATGCAAAAATCAAACATTTCTTTTAAGTCAAGAAGAAAAATGTGAGCACTTGAACAAGAACCTCATAGATTTATAGTATATATGCAAGAAGAAATGTGAACAGAGTCAAATGTGCAATTAAGAAAAGCAATAAATAGATTTCCAATTCATATAAAAGAGTATCACAAAACCATGGAGATGCTGTACAGTAGGTAAGGAAATGTGGTGACCTTTACCAACCCATCTACAAAGAGGGAGAAATTGATATGTATCTAGTAACTGTACTGAAACGTTGCTGCTCAATGTCTATTTGGTCAAATCAGGACTGAATTTCATTTTATTTTTTAGTTTCCAACTAGTTAAAACCTTTAGCATTTCTTGGGCCATAAAAATAAAGTACTAGGTCATGTGCCACCTTACGGATGAATGAGGGTTGGGTACATATAATATCATTATTTATATAAAATTCATGTATTCAGTTTACAAAATAACTTATAAACTGATAATCAACTTAAAGGGCCAACTCTAGAAGGCCTTAAATGTTCAGTTGTAGTTTGCATTTATTAAAATCATTTATAACAGCTCAGCCTTCCTCCATGGCCAGAGGAGCCTGAACTGGCCTCTTACAGGCAGGTGAATGTGATAAGCAGGGAGTTAGTGCCTTGGGCCATACCTTTCTGAGGCATTTTAATTATTTTCAATACACAGTGAGGAAAATGACACATGTCTAAAGAATCATGCAAATATTCCTTTGCTGAAAATATGTCCTATACCCTGAGGCACTGGAGAGGGTGGAAATGAACTTGAGAAGAGTCTGGAGTCAGTGCACCAAAGCATTGGAAGGAAAGGGACGCAGGGACACAGGGCCTTTTTAAGGGAGGTTAACCTGCCTGTTACCTCTCCCTACACCTTTTGAAAGTGCCTGCTCCTTATGTAGAAGTGTGTGTGCCTGGTATTCTGTTTTTGGAGAGGGAGGGACAGGATAAGGAAAAGAAAGATGATCTTTTTATTTTTTTGTGAAATAAAGCTGACCTATAGAACTAGATTTCCTAGAAAGCAAGACCATGTTTACCTACAGGCAAGTCCACCTTTGTGTTTTCTCAGGATTGATCCAAAAGAATGAAACCAACAGTAAATACAGGGATTTCTTTTCCGGACCAATGTCAGATGAAAACAACCCATGAGAGAGGCACTTGCCATAACACTTGTATCTAGTCCAGTGGTTGGCAAACTCATTAGTCAACAGAGCCAAATATCAACAGTACAACAATTGAAATGTCTTTTGAGAGCCAAATTTTTTAAACTTAAACTTTTTCTAATGCCACTTCTTCAAAATAGACTCGCCCAGGCCATGGTATTTTGTGGAAGAGCCACACTCAAGGGGCCAAAGAGCCGCATGTGGCTCATGAGCCACAGTTAATTTCCTCAGAGCATTTACATTGCTCAGAAAATATCCTAGGTTGAATTCTCTAGAGCCATCGTAACGTAGGAACAAAATCTCCATGACATTTTCTGGAGATAACGATAGAGCAATCTAGGAGAGAGAAGGGGCTTGGAACGTGGTGAGTGTCCTGGGGAGAAAAATCTCAGATCATGGAATACTCTCTTCACAGAAGCTTTCCCCTAGGGCAGTGGTTGGCATACTCATTAGTCAACAGAGCCAAATATCATCAGTACAACGATTGAAATGTCTTTTGAGAGCCAAATTTTTTAAACTTAAACTTCTTCTAACGCCACTTCTTCAAAATAGACTCACCTGGGCCATGGTATCTTGTGGAAGAGCCACACTCAAGGGACCAAAGAGCTGCATGTGGCTCGCAAGCTGCGGTTTGCTGACCACTGCCCTAGGCTATAAGACACTGGGTCAAAGTTTGGCTCAAGGACAGTGTTCCACAGAGAGGCCACAGGCAATGAGGTGTCAGCATTGACTTTTCTCATCTTGACATCAATCTGTTTATATTCTCCTAGAGGCCCAGCAAGCAAAATTGCGCGGTAGTCCACCACTCCGCCTGGCACGCACCCCGCCCACCCACCCGCCTCTGCTCGCAGAGTTTGAACTCTCTTAAGGGTGGATGGGAGGGAGTTTCCAATCCCACTCCTTTTCCTCTAATGGTTTTCCTGCCCCTCCCCCCTTTCCCTATGCTGGTCAGGAGGGCCTCTGGCTGCTCTCCCCTCAAGGGCTAATCAGGGGAAAGAGCCTTTGACCTTGGCTATAAAAGCACCTATCTAATCACTGAGCTCATTAGGCCTCCCAGAGTCCAGATGCATAAATTACTTCAAATAAACATTTTTGGGTATGTGTGAAAATTTAGGTCTCTGATATTGAGAGGAAAAATCTATTGCTTTAAAATAATGACAACATCTATTTTAAATATTGTAATGAAAATATAAAAAAAGCCACATAAAAAGGCCACAAAAATGTTATTTTACTTTGAAGACACTAATAACTGAAAATAACAGGTTTCTTTCAGACCACATCCTAAAAAGGTAGCTGCTTTTTTATGTCTTAGGCCTATACAAATGTCTTAAAAGACCCCTGACCCAGCCTTCTGAAGATTTTAGGTTAACACGTTTGTCTTAAAAACTGTGAGGCGCCTAATTTCTAAAAACAACCGGCCACACCCCCTTCCTCAACCATATTGTTGCATCATCCAAGTTATACTTTATAAACCGCCTTGATGTGCTACACACATGCAAAAAGTACACAAAGTGGGTAAACTACTTTGCCTTAGAAGTATAATTTAGTAATCACTTAGTTACATTATTTTATTTTTGTGAAATGAGAACTGATCGACTAAACCTTTTAAACAGACCCACCAGACGATAAATATCACCATATGTTTGATTCACAGTACATTGGGGCATAAACACTTCAATTACAGCTTTGTGTTTAGTATCAGAAAGCTTTTCTTGTGTGTGTGTTTTCACTATAGATCCCTTGCTCTGGATTACATTTAAAACTGCCTAAAGCACCTTTCCAGGTACGCTTCTGAGAAACAGATGTATTCATGCACACAAAAGTGTGTGCACACCTTTTCAAGCACAAATGTCCAAGTGATGCCTGTGCTGTGCTCCCAGCACATGCCCACCGCATGTGTGCAGTCACTTACCTGATCCTAGCATAAACAGGTTGTCCCCAAACACACCTGAGCCCCGCCAGCAAAGTTAACCAGCATTGGTACACTGGCTGCGGTGTGAACCTCTCCACCCCCAAAGGGCCTGGGGCTTGGGGCTGTGTGGCCCACACCCACTGGAGCTGCTCAGCCTGGGGCTCTGCAAGGGGTGGGGGTGGGAGCGGGTGGCCAGTGCCAGGAGGTGCCTTGGAGCGCCAGTGGGTCTTTTCTTATTTTTAAAAGACTGCACCACACACACCCAGCTCCCAGTGCCACCCCGGCCTGGTCAAGGGGCCACTGGTGATTTGCAGACTGGCTGTGCCCCCAGTCATGGTGGAGATCCCCTCTGGGACATTGGGCTGGCCCTGGGGGAGGGAGCTTTGGCTAGCCACCCCACCTTCAATCAGGGTAGAAGAGGCTGATCTGGGATGGGGCCTGGGGAGGGGCTGGGTTCACTGGCCACAGTGGGTGCCATAGCGACCGGTTGTCTGGTCGTTAGGGGCATTATGGCCACTGGCTTTTCATATACCTAGACTAGGGGCCCGGTGCACAAAATTCATGCACTGGGGTGGGGTCCCTCAGCCAGCCTGTGCCCTCTCACATACTGGGAGCCCTCAAGGGAAGTCCTACTGAGGTGACCGGGCTGATCAGGGGAAGGCACCAACCCCATCACCATGAAAAAATGACAACTTTCTTTAGGCATTTTCAAGATGTGTCTTTCATAGGATATGACATTTCTTTATTTTTTTTTTTTTATCCTCACCTGAAGATATGTTTCCATTGACTTTTAGAGAATGTGGAAGAGAAAGGGAAAGACAGAGAGAAACATCAAAGTGAGAGGAACACTTTGATTGGTTGCCTCCTGCATGAGCCCTGACCTGGGCCCCAGTCAGGGAGTAGCCTGCCCCTTGATCAGAATCAAACTGGACCCTGCGGTCAGCAAGCCTAGGTATTATCCACTGAGCCAAACTGGCTAGGGCAGGATATGACATTTCTTAGCCCTCTAGCAGCAGACCTTCCTTTTTTTCTCCAGGAGTGTGGTGGAAAATCCCTTTTGTCTTTTGGATTTTTATACCCAAGTTACTAAGAATATTACCAGTGACAAACAGGGAGCTTAACCAATGAGTGTCAGAAAAGGTATTTCCTCTGTAGTTCACACCAATCGCCTCTGATCTCTGGCTCTGTCCCTGCCAAGGCTTAAAGCCTCCTGGCCTGGGCAGGGGCCCCCAGCTCCCTCGGATCACCCTATCACCCAACTCCACCCTTGCCCAGGAGCCCCCTGTCTCAGGCCCTTCCTAGATTGCTCAGGACCTACCTCGGAGTGACCTGGATGCTGAGAAAGTTCCCCAGACCCAGGTTGCTGGACGCCTATATATGTAAATTAACCTCCATCTTTGTTGGGTTAATTTGCATACTCACTCTGATTGGCTGTGGGTGTAGTGGAAGTATGGTCAGTTACATGTTTGTCTATTATTAGGTATGATGCCCAGTTCAGGGCTGCCTGGGTTTCAGAAGCCTGGTCATTCTAGGGTGTGTGTAGTTAAGGAGTACCCTTAGAAAACTGATTTGACTTTGCAATTAAGAGACATGAATAGATAAGTTCAGGATTAGTCTGGCAAGACTATGCTTGATTAAAGTGACTTTATAGTTCCCCCAAGGCTGTCTCTGGGTGTTAATGGAGTATTGACAGAGAAATAACTGGGTCTCTTTTGTTACTTGACATTAGAATACTTCTTTCAGCATCCTGCAGCCCAATGCTATTGGGCATAGGCCTGGCATTTTGGAGTGAGAAATTAGCACTTATATTTTACTATGGAACTTCTTGCAACCAGTAAGTTCTCTGGTCACTAGATACCTTTAGCTATTGGCAGTACTCCTAAAATCAAAATTTAAAAAATGAAAATATATTTCTATCTGTTGATCTATCTATCTATTCTCTCTTACATCTCTCCCTCTCCTACCACCCCTCTCATATATAACATAATGTCTTCTTAAGGACATCTTATGGTAGCAATTTAATTTAAGAAGTTTTCATAGATATAGATAACCCCAGAAAATACTAGCAGAACTCTCCCCCTTTTTGTTTATGTAAGTAAATAGTATTTAATAAAATACTCAAATATTTGGTGCTTTTTGTTGTTGTTGTTGTTTTTTGGTTATCTAAACTAAGAGTAAGAAAAGCTTAAGAGGAGAATTTTTGTCTATTCCAGAAAAATTTTGTTACTAATTTATGATTTTCTTTAATATCATATTTGGTAAATAGTGTCAACAATTAGGAAGACCACATCATTTACTATGCACTAAAATATTTTTCGTTTTCTGAGATTATTTTCATGAGAAGGCATTTATTACAGAAATCATGTGATATAAAACAGGATCTCTTCATGTTAAATTTGTATAAATAATTAATTGAAGGGAAAGTATTTCACTATGATAAATGAGAGACTGTATGGATGGAGTGAAGCCATTTTGTGGGAGAAATAATAGAGTAACATGCCATTAAATAGAAGACATCATATTAAATTTTATAGTTAAAGTACAAAGACATCAAAATATATTAAAATTTGAATTGATTAAGTTTTCTAAAATTCTGGTCCTGGAGATATTAATTGGGGTTTTGCCATTCGAATGAAAGGAAAGAGAAAAAATGTTTAGTGGAAACGTAAAAACAATTTGCTAGAGAAAAAGATGGTTGCCAGTAAAGTAAATCAATATGCAATGAGGAAAATAAAGGATGTGCTGTTGGCTTAATGTAATAAGGATATAATTTTAATCAAAATGAGGTCCATGGTCAACAAGGACACAGTTCTAATAGCAAGGTAACTGTGATGCTACCTAGTGTAAGAGTAATTGCACTAAATTAAAACATGATGGCTAAATTAACAGTAGTTATTAACCTTCAGAACAGAGATGCCTATGAGAGTATAAAATACTTACTGAAGTGGTCAGAAAGGGTCCAAATCCATAGATTTACAAATACAGACACTTCATATGTGTGGTCTTTTACTAAACATGTTTTTAAGAAACATGGCTATTATTATTAAACTCTGTTTTTAGAAATTAAATACTAAGTAGTTGCAAAAGAATTCCTATAAAATATATGTACAATATAAAGATTAAAGAGTCATGGTATAATGTACACTCATTTATGCAGTTTAAGGAAAATAACAAATGTTTACTGTTCACAAAAAGTGTTTTGCTTTCTTCCTCATCCCATTCCATTCCTTCCTTCCTCAGAATTAATCACTATTCTGAACTTTGTGCTTATCTTTGTGATTTTTCAATTGTATTTGTATGCCTGAATATTAAATTTTATAGTTAAAATTTGTTTTGAACACTGATCATTTCTTTATAAAAGGAACCTTCCAGTACACAAGCTGACGCTCTATCCACTGAGCCAAACCAGCTAGAGCAAACACTGATCATTTTAAAAGATGAATATTTTGCTCAGTTTATGTGTAAATGTGTTGTCCTGAGATTCATCCACATTGTTAAAATCAGCTGTGATTTATAAATTTTCACTGTTGTATAATATTCAATTTGAAGACTATACTTTATTTAATGCTGATGGATATTTAGCTTATTTTCTATTTTGGCACAAAATATCATAATATTATAAATGTATAACATCCATGTCCATGTCTGCTGGTGCACATGTATGCAAGAGGGAGTCAAAGGTTGTATACATGTCCAGCTTTACTAGATATGGCACCAAATGGTTTTGTCAAAGAAGCTGTAACAACTTACACACAGAAATGGAAATCAGCCTTGTATTTGCTCTTCTCCCTGTGTACACTGGTAGACTACATTAGGCAGCCTCCCTGCTAGTGGGAGGGGCCCATGTGATTGAGAGTTATACAATGAGATTTAAGCAGGAGTGATTATGCCACTCCTGCACATGGCCCATAAAACCCTTACACATGTCATTCCCTAAGTATTTCCTCTTCTGTCTGACTGCCAGGAGACTACCCCAAGATGGTCTCACAGGCCACATATTGATGACAGAGGTACAAGATGAAAGGAGACTGTGTCCCTGCCACTGAACACTCAGAATATCTATTTTGGTTTTTATGTAAACAAGAAACACATTTCTATCATTTCTGAACCATTATATTATGGTTCAGTTTTTGTGATTTACCGTTAGCCTACTCTAATGGACATACTCCTCCTGGTAAGGATAAGGTACCTGTTACTGCAACATTAGAAACTTGTCAAACTTCATAATTCTTACCAAAGTGGTGAGTATGAAATGTTATGTTATTGTAGTCCATTTGCATTCTCCTAATTACTAGTGAGGGAAACTTTTCCTATAATAGCCATTTGGAATTCTTTTTTTTGTGAAGTGTTAAGACTTATACCCATTTTCATATTGGGCTACTTGTCACTTTCTGTTGATTTGTGGGAGCTCTTTATGTATTCTAACCAGAATGCTTTCTTACTTATGATGCAGTAAATACCTTATCTCAGTCTGTATTTTCTCTTTTTTTAAAAATACTTACTGTATTTATTAAATTTATTGGAGTGACATTGATCAACATAAACAGGATTAGGTCCTAGAAATCCTAATGTGCCAAGTTATTTGTCCATGGGAGACAGGTACAGAGGATGACTCTGCATCACTGACCAGAGCTTTGACCCCGAATCTCTATCTACGTACATGTAGGGAGCTACACTGCAACATGAGTGAGGCCTAATGCCTATTGCTGCCTCTCTGTCTTCCAGGCTAGAATTGAAGAAATAGAGCCAGGCTAACAGAAAGTCCCTTTCCTCTCATTATTTTTAATCAGGAGAAGGTCCACACTGGTAATTCTATACCAGCTCTTTTCCAACAAAGCAAAGTCATCTCAAGAGGAAAAAGGCACTTCACTGAGAATATAGAGCTTGTAATCCTTTTTCTGCCTCTTCAAAATTCTCCTGCCTTGTCTGAGCTGCTCCTCACCTTGAAAGAAGGAGCAGGGGATGGGCTGGCAGCACAAGGCTCCATGTCATGGGTGAATCTCCAAGTGTGGTCCATGGACCACCACTGTCAGGCCAGGCCGTCTACAGAGTGTTCTGTATCCGGTCCCAGCAGAACAGGAGAGGAAGTCAGTTTTTCAATTATGTTAATTAAACTTTCACAGAGATCCTGCATTATTAATACTTTTTCTTTAACATTTGCATTATAAAATACACATAACAAAACGTAACAGATTAACTATTTTTAAATGTACCATTTAGTTGCATTAAATGCATTCCCATTATTGTGCATCAAAACCATCCTTCTCTAAAACTCTTCATCTTACAAAATTAAAACTCTGTACCCATTAAACAATAACTCTCCATTCCCACCCTGCCTTCCACCCCAACCCATGGCAAACATCATTCTACTTTCTTTCTCTACAATGTTATTATTCTGGTTACTTCACATAAGTAGAATCAGTAGTACAATAGTTGGGGGATATGTTCTAAGACCCCCAGTGGATGCCTAAAATCAGAGATAGTACCAAACCCTATAAATTTTGTGTGTTTTCCTATACATACTTACTGTACATATAAAGTTGTATTTATAAAGCAGGCACAGTAAGATTAACAGAAATAACTAATATCACAGCAATTATAACAAAATACTATAATTAAATTACATGAATGTGACCTCTCTCTCAAAATATCTCATTGCACTGTTTTCACCCATCTTCTTGTGATGATGTGAAATGACACAATACCAAACCTATTCCTGAATCTTGTAGTAAATGGCGTGGTGTCACTTGTTTGAGGGGACCCCTGGCTGAAGTCTTCACATAGGCTCAACGTTTTTGGGTGCAACACATTGCTATCAATGGCAACACATTTTCTGTCCATGTGTTCCACACACAATTTTATTGTTTTTTCCACATTAGCCAAGCACTTATTGCACACTGTGACCATAACTTTTGAAGTTTGAGGTGAGGGAGCAAAACTATCACACACGTCTTTTTTCTTCTTTACAATTTCATGGATAGAAGAATCGCTCCTACTCTAAATTTTAGCAACCTCAACATATCCTTATTAAGTCAAGAACTTTCACCTTTTCACTTAACGGAAACACTTTACGGCTCCTCTTCGGCATATTGGAATGACCAGGGTCAGTCCCCTTGTGCCTGGGGGCCATCATTCCGTAAAAGTAGGGTGACTTGAACACAAGCACTGTGATACCAAAACAGTCGATGTGATAACCAAGAGGGCTACTAAGTGACTAACCGGCAGGGCAAAGGGAGGAGTCACATCCTAGGCATGATGGAGCTGGATGTCTCCAGATTTCCTTGTGCTATTTAGAGCAGCAAGCAATTTAAAACTTACGAATTGTTTATTTCTGGAGTTTTCCACTTAATAGTTCTGAACTGCTATTGACCATGTGAAGCGAAAACTCAGACAGGGAAACTGTGGCTTAAGGGGATGGTGAACAGCTTGTGTGAGAGGTAGAGGTGAACATCGCCAAGCCTGATCTCCTCGGGCTACATTTCTCAGAAGGAAGAAACTGGCCTCTTGCAAAATTGACATTCTGCAAAGGTCCTGGGAGAGCCCTGTGGGCCTCATGCTTCAGAGAGGACATCCTGGTCAGCCTTACGACTTGCACCCAAGCCACCTCACCACTGCTGTGACACTGTGTTCTATAAGAAGAACTGTCTAGATCTTTGTCCCAGTTTCTAGCACAGCGCTCCTAAAACCTTTCAAATGTCCTAGGGATGAGAGGGATAAGGGTGTCTTTTGTTATGCTAATGAGGTAGCTCTTCTGGAATTTTCCATTTAATATTTTTAGACTGTGATTGACTTTGGGTAACAGAAACTGCAGAAAATGAAACCTCTGATAAGGGAGGACTAGCGTATTTGTCTTTTTGTGACTGCCTTATTTCACTTAGCATCATGTCCTCAAGGTTCATGCACGTTGTATTAAAAATTCTTATAGCCTTAAATTTTGCACGGGTGCTGTAAGAACTGCATTGATCATGTTGTACCAACTTGATTTATTTAACAGTATAAGTTTATCTCTGCTAACAGTTTTTCATCCTATTTGTATGTTATTGTTAACATTTGTTAATTTTGCATGATTTAATGTCAGTGTTATTTTTCTAATTCACAAATGGTGAATAGCTGGACAGTTTTTTAAAGTAAATGTGATAAAGATTATAATGTTAAGACTTCAACTCAGACTAACACGGTAATGTAAACAATAGAGAAAAATGAGTAAAACTATAAAATATAAACCTATTAATTTATATGGGGATTGATGCAATTGGAGCGTTCATCTCACATATTACTTATGCTGTATACAAAGGAAGACTCAGACAGATGGACAAAATTTGTTTCATCCCCTCCAAGATGATACCATGGTATCCTTTATAACAGTTTGTCAAAAGGTGGCATGAAAGTGTTTCAGTTTTATTTTTTTATTTTTTTAATATATTTTATTGATTTTTTACAGAGAGGAAGGGAGAGAGATAGAGATTAGAAACATCGATGAGAGAGACGAGCGGAATTCAGCCTGAATTGGTGAGGGAGGCACAGCTGGTGAGACAGTTTGCAGCTGGGAAGAGCAGGGATCCCCCGGATAAAGGTAAAATCAAAGATCTAGGCAGCAGAATCTCCCGGACCTCTGTGCCCAGAAGGTCAGGGAGAAACTACACAGTGCCAGGCCGCGTCCCTGAGGACAGGCGAGGTCTGAAGGATTTTAGACCTTAGAGTCTGGATTTGGGATCTGAGCTCAAAGGCAGCCTTTGGGAGCTGCTGGACCCGGAGTGCCAGCGGGAGAGGAGCTGGCAGAGACGCGGTCCTTCCTCGCGCTGGGGCCTGTGCCTTTCCCCACTGAACCTGGTTCTGGTTCGTGGGACCTTTTGGAGACAGGCACTTACCTGTGACAGAGGTGTGGGACAGGGGATGGAGTTGTGGAATCTGGGCAGAGTGGGCAACAGACGGTCCAGGAGAGGTGGTGGCAAGTCTGGTGCTGAGTCATATCTAAGCACACAGAATCCATTTTCTCCTGAGAGATAGCCCCTCCCCCCAGTCTCCAGGCAGCCAATATAGCCACACCCAGATTCCACCCTGATTAACACCATGGAATCTGAATACTCCCTGAGGCCATAGGATCTACTCTAAAGAGAAATCTTTAGAAGCTAAGCACCTCAATTACTCGGCTACACTGCCAGGGCCCTTCGGAGTGCTTTAGTGTACCTCGCTGGCAAACTTACCGCCAGTGCTCCTGTGAGCCGCCACCTGGAGAAAGTGCCTACCCACTACAGACACAGCAGCAAAAGTTGAGTCTGCCCACCCCACAACTACAGAACTCTGGGCAACACAGTTACCCCTTTCCAAAGTGTAGCCCCCTGAGCCACACCACCCTGACAGACGGTTCCTTGGTGCCACTGTGAGGCCCCACTAGGCACACATGATTTAAATCAAGGGTGCAAGTCAGCAAAAATTGGGACACTCCCCTCCATAGCAGCTGACTTCTAGGCACTGCAGTTGTGCCTCTCAAGCTTGCAGGCCTACATCTAGAGAACCCAAATACCTCAAGTAGGGAGCTACACTAGATAACCAAGCCCAGAAGAACAGAAAGATTTCACCAGTAGCATCATCACCAAAAGAACCTGGGTAACAAAGCAATTGGATCTACAATTAAAACATTTCAGGAAAACATGGGGAGACAAAAAAGCAATACCCAAAGGAAAGAAAAAGAGGAATCACCAGAGAGGGAGTTAAATGAAACTGAGGCTAGCAGCTTAACTGAGAGAGAATTCAGAGTAATGATGATAAGGATGTTTAAACGGATGGATGACAAATACACACAACTCAATGACAAATACACACAACTCAATGAAAACTATAAGGAGCTGAATGAAAATGTCACCAACATGAAAAGAAACCATGAGGAGATGAAGAACGACATAGCTGCAATAAAGAACACATTGGAAGGCTGAAACAGTAGACTAGAAGAGGCTGAGGATCGCATCAGCGAATTAGAAGACAAGGCAGGAAAACACACACAAACACAGCAGCAAATGGAAAGAAGACTTAAAAAGCAATAGGAGAGCCTAAGGGAGCTTTGGGACAACACAAAGCGAAACAATATTAGAATAATAGGGATACCAGAAGGTGAGGAAGAGAAGCAAGGAATAGAAAACCTGTTTGAAGAAATAATGACAGAAAACTTCCCTGATATTGGCAAGAAAAAAACTATGCAAGTCCAAGAAGAACATAGAGTCCCAAACAAGTTGAACCCCAAAAGACCAACACCAAGACACATCATAATTAAATTGGCGAATACCAATGACAAAGTAAGAATCTTAAAGGCTGCCAGAGAGAGACAGAAAGTTACCTACAAGGGATCTCCTATTAGAATAGCAACTGATTTCTCCTATTAGAATAGCAACTGATTTCTCAACACACCAGGCCAGAAGGGAATGGAATGAAATATACAAAGTGATGCAAAGCAAGGGACTGAATCCAAGAATACTATACCCAGCAAGGTTATCATTCAAAAATTGAAGGTGGAATCAAGAGCTTCACAGACAAAAAAGGGCTAAGAGAGTTTATCACTACCAAGCCAGCAATGCAAGAAATGCTAAAGGGACTGCTGTAAAAAGAAGAAAGAGAAAGGCAAAAAGAAACACAAACACTAAGGGGAAAAATATGACAGCAAACATGTACTTGTCAATAATAACATTAAACGTAAATGGATTAAATGCACCAATCAAAAGACATAGGGTAGCTGAATGGATAACAAAACATGACCCATATATTTGCTGTCTACAAGAGACCCACCTCAGAGCAAAGGATTCACACAGACTGAGAGTGAAGGGATGGAAAAATATTTTTCAGGCAAATGGAAATGAGAAAAAAGCTGGGGTAGCAATACTTATATCTGATAAAATAGACCTCAAAGTAAAGGCCATGACAAGAGATAAGGAAGGCCACTACATAATACTAAAGGGAGCAATTCAACAAGAAGATATAACTCTGGTAAATATATATGCACCCAATGCAGGAGCACCCAAATACATAAAAAAACTCCTGGAAGAGATCAAGGGAGAGATCAACAACAATACAATCATAGTAGGAGACTTTAATACACCACTGACATCACTGGATAAATCCTCTAGATAAAAAATCAGCAAAGAAACAGCAATTCTAAATGACACACTAGATCAGATGGACCTAATTGACATCTTCAGAGCATTTCATCCCAAAGCCTCGGAATATACGTTCTTCTCAAGTGCCCATGGGACATTTATAAAAATAGACCACATATTGGGTCACAAACAAAGCCTCCCTAAATTCAAAAAGATTGAAATCATATCAAGCATTTTCTCAGACCACAATGGCATATTAGAAATAAACTATAATAAAAACATTCCAAAAAATTCAAACACATGGAAACTGAATAGCATGCTATTAAACAATGATTGGGTGATCAACGAGATCAAAGAAGAAATTAAAAACATCCTGGAGAATAATGACAATAAAAACACAACAATGCAAATGCTATGGGACACAATGAAAGCAGTCTTGAGAGGGAAGTTTATAGCTCTACAGGCCTACCTCAAAAAACAAGAAACAATGGTAATAAATCTTCTAACTCAACAACTCAAAGAATTAGAAAGAGAGCAACAAGAAAAGCCCACAGTGAGCAGAAGGAAGGACATAATAAAGATCAGAGCAGAAATGAATGACATAGAGACCAAAAAAACAATACACAGGATCAACAAAACCAAGAGCTGGTTCTTTGAAAGGATAAACAAGATTGATGAACCTCTAGCCAGGCTCACCAAGAAGCAAAGAGAGAGGACCCAAATAAACAAAATCAGAAATGAAAGAGGTGAAATAACAACAGACCCCACAGAAATACAAAGGATTGTTAAAAAATACTATGAACAACTCTATTCTAACAAACTACACAATCTGGAGGAAATGGACACATTCCTAGAAAAATACAACCTTCCAAAACTCACTCAGGAAGATTCTAAGAATCTCAATAGGCTGATAACTATGGAAGAAATTGAAGCAGTCATCAAAAAGCTTCCAGCAAATAAAAGCCCAGGGCCTGATGGCTTCACAGGGGAGTTTTACCAAACATTCAAGGAAGAACTAAAACCTATCCATCTCAGACTATTCCAGAAAATTCAAGAAAAAGGAACACTTCCAATTTCCTTCTATAAGGCCAGCATCACCCTAATACCAAAACCAGATAAAGACAACACAATGAAAGAGAATTACAGGCCAATATCCCTCATGAACATAGATGCCAAAATCCTCAACAAAATTCTAGCAAATCGAATTCAGCAGTACATCAGAAAGATTATACACCATGACCAAGTAGGATTTATCCCAGGGATGCAAGGATGGTACAATATTCACAAATCAATAAACGTGATACATCACATAAACAAATTGAGAGATAAAAATCACATAGTCATATCAATTGATGCAGAAAAAGCATTTGATAAAATCCAACACCCTTTCTTGATAAAAACTCTCAGCAAGGTGGGAATAGAACGATCATACCTGAACATAATAAAAGCCATATACGACAAACCCACAGCCAACATCATACTCAATGGGCAAAAACTAAAATCATTTCTCCTAAGAACAGGAACAAGACAGGGATGCCCACTCTCACCACTCCTGTTTAATATAGTACTAGAAGTACTAGCCATTGCGATCAGACAAGAAGAAGAAATAAAAGGCAGCCCAATTGGAAAAGAAGAAGTAAAACTGTCCTTATTCGCAGATGACATGATACTGTACATAGAAAACCCTAAAGACTCCATAAAAAAATTATTAGACTTAATAACTGAATTCGGTAATGTAGCAGGATACAAAATTAATGCCAAGAAATCTATGGCATTTCTATACGCCAATAATGAAGTTACAGAAAGAGAGACTAAAAAAGCAATCCCATTTACCATTGCACCAAAAAAATTAAGATACCTAGGAATAAACTTAACTAAAGAGGTAAAAGACCTATATGTAGAAAACTACACGACACTGAAAAAAGAGATAGAGGAAGACATAAACAGATGGAAGAACATACCATGTTCATGGATTGGTAGAATCAACATCATCAAAATGTCCATACTACCCAAAGCAATCTATAAATTCAATGCACTTCCCATTAAAATACCAACAACATATTTCACAGACCTAGAACGAAATTTCCAAAAATTTATCTGGAATAAAAAAAGAACCCGAATAGCTACAGCAATCCTGAGAAAGAAGAACAAAGTAGGTGGGATCTCAATACCAGATATCAAGCTGTATTACAAAGCTACTGTTCTCAAAACAGCCTGGTACTGGCACAAGAACAGACATATAGATCAATGGAATAGAATAGAGAACCCAGAAATTGACCCAAATCAATATGCTCAATTAATATTTGACAAAGGAGGCACGAACATTCAATGGAGTCAAGACAGTCTCTTCAACAAATGGTGTTGGGAAAATTGGACAGATACATGCAAAAAAATGAAGCTAGATCACCAACTTACACCATACACAAAAATAAACTCAAAATGGATAAAGGACTTAAACATAAGACGGGAAACCATGAAAATACTAGAGGAATCCACAGGCAGCAAAATCTCGGACATATGCCGAAAGAACTTCTTCACTGATACTACTCCTAGGGCAATGGAAGCTAAAGAGAAAATAAACAAATGGGACTACATCAAAATAAAAAGCTTTTGCACAGCAAAGAAAACCATCAATAAAACAACAAGAAAGCCCACTGCATGGGAGAACATATTTGCCAATGATATCAACAATAAGGGTTTAATCTCCAACATATAGAAAGAACTCATACAACTTAACAAAAAGAAGATAAACAACCCAATCAAAAAATGGGCAACTGATCTAAATAGGCACTTTTCGAAAGAAGACAGAAGGCAGGCCAAGAGACATATGAAAACCTGCTCACAGTCACTAATCATCAGAGAGATGCAAACCAAAACAACAATGAGGTATCATCTCACACCTGTCAGAATGGCTTTTATCAACAAATCAACAAACAATAAGTGTTGACGAGGATGCGGAGAAAAAGGAACTCTTTTGCACTGCTGGTGGGAATGCAGACTGGTGCAGCCACTGTGGAGAACAGTATGGAGCTTCCTCAAAAAAATAAAAATGGAACTCCCATTTGACCCAGTGATCCCACTTCTAGGAATATATCCCAAGAATCTAGAAACACGCATCAGAAAGGAAATATGCACCCCTATGTTCATAGTAGCACAATTCACCATAGCCAAGATTTGGAAACAACCTAAATGCCCATCAGCAGATGAATGGATTAAAAAACTGTGGTATATCTATACAATGGAATACTACGCTGCCGTAAAAAAGAAGGAGTTCCTACCATTTGCAACAATATGGATGGAGATGGAGAATATTATGTTGAGTGAAATAAGCCAGGCAGGGAAAGATAAATATCACATGATCTCGCTCATTTGTGGAATATAATGAACGGCATAGACTGATGAACAAGAACAGATCCAGAGGCTGAGAAACGTCGATCTGAACATCATACCTCAGGTAAGGTAGGGGAGGGTGGGGATAAGGTGGAGAGATCAACCAAGGGACTTGTATGCATGCATATGAACCTAATCAATGGACACAGACAATAAGGGGGCTGAGCATAAGTGGGGAGTGAGGGGTTACGAAGAAATAAGAACACATATGTAAAAAATAAAAATTAATTAAAAATTATAAAATAAAAATAAAATACTAAATCTAACCAATAGTAGTGGTCACCATAGCCTTAAGAGAAATTGTTTCATGTGACAGAAACTTTTAAATGAAACTCTCTGTAGACTGAAAATTATTTTGGAAGGAAACAAAGAGAAGTTTCCTTCAAAAGTCATAAGGATTGTAATTGAAAGTCGAAATATTTGGTGTCTTGAACTAAAGTAAGTAATTTGTGTTTTTGCCTCCCTGACAAAGTTTATATAAAGCTACAAAAAGAAATTGACAGCCAGTTTGAAATGGAATTGCCAGGGCCTAGGGCAAAGAATATCCTTACATGATATTATTCTACAATGTCATTATAATTTTAGATATTTTACAACAGCATATTTTACAATTATCCCAAACAAACTTACAAACTAATTCTTTGAATGGTTGGCAGCAATAAAAAAAAAAAAAAAGACATGAAAGGATTTAATTCCTTGAAGAAGGAATTAAGGCACTGGGAAGGCACTTGAGCATCCTATATTGGCCCCTCTTGCCCTTTGTGCCAAGAGGGACCCTCTTCTCACAATCCAATTGCCCTCAGCTGTTACCTGAGCTTTCTGTTCATGCTGAGCTTGAAGCCTCGTGGGGGCTGGTACCATGGATCTGTCTCACACCCAATTGTGTGAGCTGGGCCCTCACTGGAGAAGAAACCCGAGTTCCCCGAGATATGTTATCAGCACTGGGACCCTGCCAGCAGGCCAGGGCTTCCCAAGGCAGGTGCTGGGTGTGGAGGCCATGGGGGCATAGGCTACCAAGGAGACAGAACTGAACCTCACACCACCCTGCTTGGCCCCAGAGGATGGCTGGTTAGCCAGAGATGGGTAAGATTCCTGAAGGAAGGAACAACCTAAGACAGGCACAGTCGCAGAGGGGCCATCAGGAGAGAACTTGGGGGGGCAACAGAAGTGGGGCACAGACCCTCACCCCCCCAACATAGCAGGGGCTTGAACCCTCACCCCTTCTGAAGGAGGTCTCCTGCCCCCATGGCTGCTTTGCGCTTCCCACACCCAGCTCAGATCGGGACCCACGCAACAGAAAGAGACTGGCCCAGCTCACATCGAGATACAGGTGACAGACAGAGACTTGGCCCAGCTCAGATCGGGACCCAGGTAACAGACAAGAGACTTGGCCGACAGCAGTTGCCCTATATCTAAATTCAGCCTAGCATCTGGAATGCTCAGGGCCCACTCAAGAATGCAAATAATCCTTCCCACTAATATTTACAGGGTAAACTAAGATTGTTGGTAGAGTATTAAATTTGACAGTAAAATAGTAATTGAGTTTTCAGATTAATTTAAATAGGCTAATTGAAATAAGTGAATATTCAAGTAAACTTAATTGTACTGGACAAAAAGCTGTTCTTAAAGTAATTACTAAAATTTCTATTGGTAGTTCATCTCATGGTAAAATTCCTGAATATGCAATGAACCTAAAGCAGTCATATGTGTGGGCAAAAAAAAAATTAAAAAAAATTTAAATTTAAAGTTATCAAGACTGCATTATAAAATTTACAAAAACCTCCATTAATAAAAAAAAGGGGGGGGGGAATAGTGGCAATATCATGTAAGGAAAAATATCCTATAAGTAAATTACATCTAGAAAATTTTTACTTTACCAAATTAGGTTTTATTTGCAATGCTAACAGCAAGATGGCCATTGAAAACACACATGGTGTCTAAATAAGACAAAGGAAAATTGTTTGAACAAAAATAAAAAGGATCCCAAATCAATTATATAGAAAAGATTCCTTTATTAACTTGTGGTCGAGAATACATTTGTATATTTTCAGAAACAACCCCAAGACCAGATGGATTCCTGCAACAGAGAGGAATTGACAGGTGTGCTCCAACCACTGAGACAAGAGGAAAAAACAGTCCAGAGATGGAAGACGCTGACAATGCCTTGTCACACGAGCAGTCAGCAGCTGTGCACTGCTGCAGGTTACCTAGGACCAAACCAGAGAGGGTCGGACCTGCATTGCCAACATGTGCCCACCATCCAGATATCATTGCTGACATGTACACGTAAGGAACTGTTAGACATTGAAACGGGGACTCAGAACTGTTGGACATTGAAATTGGGACTCAAACATTTTTTTTGTTTTATCTTGTTTTGTTATTATATGTTTATTTCTAGTCTGCAAAGGCAAAACTTTTTAAAGGAAAGAAATGGTGGGAAAAGGATACAGAGGCAAAGAAGCATTGAACAGACTGTCAAACTACATTGGGAAGACAAGGGAGGTTGGGCAAGGGGGGCTGTAAGAGACCAACCAAAGGACCTGTACGCATGCATATAAGCACAACCAATGGATATAAGACACTGGGGCGGGGGGGAGGGTGGGCAGGTGAAGGCACGTACTGGGGGGTAGGGGAGGTCGGGGGGAGATCAATGGGGGGAAAAAAGAAGACATATGTACTACTATTTGTAATACTTAAAACAATAAAAAAATGGTAAAAAAAAAAAAAAAAAAGAAACATCGATGAGAGAGAAACATCGATCAGCTGCCTCCTGCACGCCCCCTATTGGGAATGTGCCCGCAACACAGGTACATGCCCTTGACCGGAATTGAACCTGGGACCCTTCAGTC
The DNA here is from genome assembly GCA_026230045.1 of Corynorhinus townsendii. Lineage (NCBI taxonomy): Eukaryota > Metazoa > Chordata > Mammalia > Chiroptera > Vespertilionidae > Corynorhinus > Corynorhinus townsendii. Next base: position 59,557,123 of record JAPDVU010000003.1, on the reverse strand, counting down.
TGCAGGCTGACGCTCTATCCACTGAGTCAAACCGGTTTCAGCAAAAGTGTTTCAGTTTGAAAATTAATTTTAAAAATGAAACTTCTGATAAATAAGAGTTCCCTAATGCTTTATAATTTGATAAATCTTAACATTAAATGTGGACTTAAAACATTGTCCTTGCATACAAGTGCAATCGTCATTCTGGAAGCTTTATGACTCTGTGATGTTTTCCTTGGCCAGCGCTCACTTACTGTGACAGCTCTCCCTCAGACTTCTGAATGCTATTCTGCATGACTTCCATTATTGTACCAGCCACGCAGTGCAAGTCTTTTGTTAGTAAACCATATAGTTCTCTGTATCTTCTCTGAAGACATTGTAACCAACGTTTTCAAGCACCATACCGACAGATTCCTTGTTTCCTTCCCTTGGTTCTTTTCTTTCTGGTTTTGGCACTCATTCTTCATTAGTATTTCTTACAAGACATAGCCATGAACCAAATAACAAATACCGCCACTTTAAAATTGTATTATTAATTATTTTTTAATGCCTTTAAAATAGCAAGAACATTTTAAAAAACATTTTATTCCAAATTTCTCATAAGATGGAATAAAACATTTGAATACAAGGCTAACACCTTGAAGGAATGTTTTAGAACTCCCCTGAATTATTTTAAATGGGGCAAAATAGTTGTATTATTGTAACAAGAAACCAAAGTTGGAGACACAGTATGGATGTCTCTTACTTCAATAAATAGTCTGAATTCTATGGTACAAGTACCTAGCCAACAGCTTCAAAATATACTTTAGGGGAGCTCCTTTCTACTTGATAAATGGGTGCTATCCAATTCATGAATCATCCAATACATCCAATTAGGTCTGCAAATACACACACACACACACACACTGAGTGGCCAGATTATTATGATCTCTGAACACATAATAATCTGGCCACTTAGTGTATATCCTCTATAATAAAAGGCTAATATGCAAATTGTCCCCTTGACCAGGAGTTTGACTAGCAGATAGGCCGGCCAACCACCCATGTCCCCCTGGCTAGGCTGGCCGGACCCCACCCATGCATGAATTCATGTACTGGGCCTCTAATACAAACACACACACACACACACACACACACACACACACACACTGAGTGGCCAGATTATTATGTGTTCAAAGATCATAATAATCTGGCCACTCAGTGTGTGTGTATATATCTACACTAATAAAAGAGAAACATGCAAATTAACCATCACTCCACTATGCCAAACCACACCCACCAGCCAATCAGGAGGGAATATGCAAATTAGAAGGCCAAAGATGGCAGCCGCCCAGCTGCTCCAGGTGAGGAGTGGCTGGGCGGGGTAGGATATCTGCTATGAGAGGGAGGGCGGGGAAGGGGAGGGGGCAAAGGGATCTACAGGAGCAGCACTCCAGCTGCAGCCAAGATAAAGACAGAAGACTTTGGCTAGAGCCTGCAGTAAAGACGAAGAAGGCAGACTCTGGCCAGAGCCTGCAGCAAAGATGAAGAAGGCAGACTCTGGTCAGAGTCTGCAGCAAAGGCAGCAGACTCCAGCCAGAGCGAAGGACTGGGTCCCGGGTGCCGGAGGAAAACCAGTGCTGGAAGCCAAGGGAAGGAAGGCCTATGCACGAATTTCTTTGTGCAATGGGCCTCTAGTATATATATATACACACACACACACATATATACACACACATATATATACACACATATATATGTATACATATATATATTTTACATTTTACACATATATATTTTACATTTTCTCAGAGGTGATATACTCTCCCTTATGCTTTCTCCTAATGACTGTCCAGAGTATCTTAGAGTTTCTAGTATGACACATGCATACCAGAGTGTGAGAGAGAAACAACATGAAGATTCAGGGTCCTGCTATATTGGTAAAATTTCTAGTACACCAGTGGTCCAAGGAACATCAGGCTATCCCTTCTAAGACAAATGATGGATGGTCACATCTCATACCTCTTACCACTAACAAAAAACATAGAAGGAGGTGGCCCCTGAGTTGATTACTACAAGATAATTAAACAAGAATGAAAGACGGCATTCTTGTCTAAAGAAAGACCAACTTCTAAAGGTGTAAAACAGCATGTTTACTGTGGGGAAGCAAAAGCAATTTGATATCATTAGAGCATAAACTTAACAACAAGGAATGTTGGGAGAGGTGATCAGAAAGGTAGAATTGAAATGATGGGTTTAACAATGGAAGAGTCTTAATAGGACAGATGTTAGGTTTTCCCGGAAAGCAAAGCTTGAGGCAAAGTTGATGTGCTACTAATATATTAGAAAATATCACATGAAAGCACAAGTAAGGGAAAAAGTGGAAGGATACAAAGTTGAAGCAAGACTGACGGAGGATGCTACTCTGCTACCTAGTGCTGATCACTCAGTCTCACACAGTGAGAAACCACATGAATAACTGCATCTACAGAGAACCTGTTCAGGGAGAGAAGGATAGAAGAATTTAGTTCCCAGCTTTCAGTTCCCATTGGTCAAAAGTTCACCCCATTGTGAGTTAAGGCCTTCTACATGCTTGGTGTGCCAGAATTAGTTACTCAGTAGTATACAGGGGTTGTTTTTCAAACTGTTAGGATTTCTCTGACACAGAAGTTGTGGCTTCAGCATGGATGGAACTGGAGAGCATTTTGCTAAGTGAAATAAGCCAGTCAGTGAAAGATAAATACCACATGATCTCACTCATTTGTGGGATATAAAGAACATTATAAACTGATTAACAAAAATAGACAGAGGCACAGAAGCATGAACAGACTGTCAAACTATAGCGGGAAGGTAGGGGAGGGTTTGGGGGTTAAGAGATCAACTGAAGGACTTGTATGCATGCATATAAGCACAGCCAACAGACGCAAGACACTGGTGGGGGGAGGTGAGGGCAAGTGCTGGGGAATAGGGGAGGCCGGTGGGAGGGGATGGGGGGAGGTCAATGGAAAAAAAAAAAGGAGACATATGTACTACTATTTGTAATACCTTAAACAATAAAATAAAAAAATAAAAAAGAAGTTGTGGCTTTGCCCAGAAACCTACGTGCTTTCACTATAACTCTCCTATTAGGGCTTATCCCAGACTCCACACAACATCCTTACCATCACAGACATTCCTATCAATTCTGTAAGGTTGAACAGTGTGAGCAGTGTGGAAATTTACATATAGTAGTTTGTATTTACTGAAGAAACCTCTCTTTCTGTCTGCCTCCCGAGTCACCCGATAAATAGGTGGATCAGCATTATCAAATGTATGTTACTTCCAAAATCCAGAGTTCAGGAAGTGCTGTGCTTCTTAGCAGCACTTAGAGATGATATCCTGCCATGTCCCAGACCACTGGACCACTAAAAATTCCACCAGTGGAACATGGCCCTATATTTTTGTTAACTTTATTTCCAACTTCTGGCATACGTGTCACACTAAGAACTCGATACTTATCATTTTCTGCTCATAAGATTCAAATATCATTAGGCCATAAATATAGTGCACCTATATCAAGAAATTCAATGTTTACATAGTCATATTGTTGGTTGAGTGATTATGACTAAGTAGTACCTTTAAGAGCAACACTCTCCGTTAGAGGAAAAAGGTCATATGTTTTTAAGATCCATTAACGATGCTCAAGGGACCAAGAAGAGGGCTTACCTTAATGAAGCCACCCAAAACTTCACTTCTGCTCACATCTCTGAACCAGGCTGCTTCTTCTGGTTCCTACACTTAGATTTAGGAAAATAATCTGAAAAATAAACCATCCTATTATTTTACGGGATAACTAACATGATCAGTACCCATACTAAGCACTTTAAATTAGATGTTTCTTTTAATTTTTACAACTTAGAGATGGGTACATTGATCACATTTTTGCAGGTGAAAAAAAATAGAATCTCAGAGGGACTAAATGACTTGACCAAGGTTACAAAGCTAATTAATGACAGAGCCAGTATTTGAACCTAGTGTGCCTAAGCCCTTGGCTTGTGATGACAGAGCGTATTACATTTTATTTTTCCCTAGTTTCTGTTTCCACATATAACAGTTGCTTATTTGTGCAACTGTCTCTCTGATTCATCTCCTACATGCAGTGTGGCCTCATGTCCTGGCTCCCAAGAATGTATGTGTTTAGTTTATGTCACTTGTTCTGGTGTTCTGCCTGGTTAGTCCATCTTTCAGTCTCAAAAGGGACTCACATCAGAGGATAATTATGTGGTTACCTTACTGAATGCAGGTAATAATAAATATTGGAATTAACCTTACATCTGATTGTAAGCAAGTCTCCCATCTGAGGTCCATGTCTACTCAGGGTCTTTGGAGCTTCTCTGACATGTCAGTGCAAGAACTTTAAATGCAAAAAAAAAATCTAATTTCTCACATTTACTTCAAGAAGAAATATTGGAAGAAAAATAAAAGGGAAAAGAAAACAAAGCTTTTCTAGTATGACTCTATATGACTAAAAACTGTTATTTTTTAATAACAGTTAAGGTAGATGGTATTATTTATACTACTAAAACACCTAGGAAGTATTCTTAAGAGTTCTTCTGACAACAAGGTCTTCATTAAAAGTTAGCTTAAAGATTATTAACTGAAAAAAGTAGGGGTTAAACTTGCTCAAAATGAAAATGTATGGATTCATCAGAGATAAAGGAAAGGCATTCCTGAAAATGTGCCATGAATAAAATATAAACATCTAAGTCAAGTTACAACAACCAATTAACAAAATATATCGAGGTCATGATTACATGCCTCTATTAGTATAATATTACAGTTTCTCTCAAAATATGTTGTTTTTAGTTCTGTCAAAAATTTTGCTTTCTTCAAGAGCACTTAATTGATGATTTTGAATTGCGATGACCTGTTAAGACAGAAACTTATAGCAGTGGCCCACAGTCATATCCATGATACCTACGCAGCAGATAGGATCTCTGTAGTCTAGCCCAAAATCACAGCTGATACTGAAAATAAGGTAAGCAAGGTAAATGATTATTTAAAAAAAATAATCATAGAGGAAGGGAGAGGGAAAGAGAGAAATGTCAATGATAAGGGAGAATGATTGATTTGCTGCCTTCTGCATGCCCCCCACTGGGTCTGAGCCCACAACCCTGGCATGTGCCCCTACTGAGAATCAAACTGTGATCTCCTGGTTCATAGGTCAACACTCAACCACTGAGCCATGCCAGTCAGGCTAAATGATTATTTTATGCATGCTTACAGATGTTTAAATTCATTACAGATTTTACTGAGCAGCTAAAAATATCTGGTAATGGTCAAGAAAATATAAGTATTCAGGATTTATACATGTTGCAAAGAGACATTTAAGAATGTTTGATTTCCTGAGGAATCCTCCAATTTAACAAATCACCTGGTATAGAGAGTTGAAAAAGCCCTAAGTTCAGAAATATGCTAAAACTGAATAGTATAACCGTGACTAAGTGCCACATAGTGGAATCCTATTTCTGGAGCCTTCTCTCTGCCAGATCTGCGGAGTGTTTTTCCAGTGTATACATGTAAAATTGATGCAAATTTTCCTTTATTTCCGGGTATTTTCCTTTTAATTGCTATATTCCACAGTCCTAGGAATTTGGGAATCAATTTGGGACTAAGAATCATGCCAGGAAGATAAATTACATTCATATGTCAGATATTGCCTCACAATGCTATCTCGCTCAGCAGGCTATAATGAGCCCCCACTCATCAGGCCAAGCTCCAGCCAAAAAAATAAATAAATATATAAATAAAAGAACACCTACTGTTTCTCCATCAAGGGCAACTCTCTCAGAGGGCAAACAAAAGCAACAGAGGGAGGCCGGCTAGATCCATGCAGTTCCACGGGTTGCTATGCAACCCTTCGTGCAACTTGGGCAGCAACAGATGGACATTTTGAATAGAATTAATGCCCCTCTGACCCATGTTTTAAATAGTGCCCAGACCTACTGCCTGATGAATTCTATTAACTATAGGCATACTTACCCATATAAAATATAGCATCGTAAGTGACATTGTTATTACCGTCCTTACTAACAAAAAGTCATAAATCTATTGGCAAAATTTGACACGGATAATATTCAATGAGATATTTCTCTTTTTTTCTCCTTTTCTTGATAGATGAATCACTGATATCCCATAACCGTGGGCTGCACATTTCCTTATGGAGTTGCTCTGATTACATATGCAAACCTGCAGTGCCTGCTCTGAGTCTCAGCTTCATTTTTACAGAGTTTGTTTCTTCCTCAGCTCTTGTTACCTGTGGGCTCTGGGCATTGTGTAAGAGACCTCTCTTTATTGTAACTTTAAGAAAGAACATAACACGGGATAAATATTTTATATGCTTTCATGAGGACAATGTTGTAACCATGTTCCTGATTGAACAATCAATCTGAAGTGTATGCCTAAAGCTGCAAAAGTTCTTTGTCCACTTGCCTTCTGCCCAGGTCAAGCTTCAGCCACTTTTCAGCACTTGTGGCAAGTAGGTTTCAGAGGAGTGAGGGTGCCCTCAAGCATAATCAGGCTAAGATCCCCTTCTTAGGTCTCTTATATTTTATAAACTACTAGAGGCCCGGTGCATGAAAATTCATGCACTGGAGTGGGGGTCCCTCAACCTGGCCTGCCCTCTCTCACAGTCCAGGAGCCCTCAGGGGTGGGTGGTGATCCAGCAACCAGGGGAAGGCAATGCCCCCATCACACCTCTGCTGCTGCCACTGCTGGCAGCACAAGCCTCAGGCGGCCCTGGGAAGCTGGACAGTTGCCATCTGAGGCTTGCCTGAGCCTCAGGCCAGCCCTGGGTGGCTGGGCAGCTGACAGTCAAGGCTTGCCTGCTCCTTGGGCTGGCTCTTGGTGGCTGGGGCCTGAGGGGATTGGGGGACTTCGGATGCAGGAGCATGGCAAGGCCTGCCACCCTGGTAGGGTTGAGGATACTGGGTGCCGCCATCTTTGAGGGCATGACAGTCAATTAGCATATTCCCTCCTTATTGGCTGTGGGAGCTACTATCTTTGAGAGCGGGGCAGTCGATTAGCATATTTCCTCCTTATTGGTTGTGGGCGCTTCCATCTTTGTGAAGACGTGAGGGTCAATTAGCATATTCCCTCTTTATTAGATAGGATGTGACTTACATTGTAAGAACTTCAAAGGGGCTAAAATCAGTTCTAAAAAAAAATCTAGCAGTACAGCATATCATATTGACAGCAAGCAGTTTTCAAATTTTAATGAAGCTCATTGATGATCTATCTACATAACAAAAGCCTAAGCAACTGTTATGGCAGAATGACCAGAGCTATGATGTGCACTGACCACCAGGGGGCAGTCGCTCAACGCACAAGCTGCCCCCTGGTAGTCAGTGTGCTCCCACAGCAGGAGTGCCACTCAGCTGACTGATGGGTGCCAAACGCCGGGCTCAGAGCTGCTGAGCACAGCTGCAGCAGTGCAAGCCTCTCCTGCCTCTGTGTCAGCATGCTACTGAGTGGTGGCTGTGGCAGGTGCAGCAGGGCAGCGCCTAGCCTGGGCTTCGGCTCCTCCCCAGTGTCCTGCTGCTTAGCGCACTACTACATCCCTAGGGGGATCCAGGACCCCTCAGGGGATGTCGAACTGCTGAATATTGCTGAAACTTTTCAGGCAGTCCGACATCCCCTGAGGAGTCCCGGATTGTGAGAGGGCACAGGCCAGGCTGAGGGACCCCACTAGTGCACGAATCCGTGCACCAGGCCTCTAGTATCTTAGTGAAGTGGTATAAGAAAAGAGGCAATGAGCCTGAGAAAGGTGCTCAAGAGAAGGGGTTCTGGTCCCAGCTCTCCACCTAAATAATCTTAAGAAAAAAGATTCTCTACATTTCTTGATGCCAGCTTCCTCATCTGCAAATAAAAGAGGTTTTAGTGAGATTGCTTCTTTAACATTTCCTTTAATATACCCATTCTCTGAATAAACAAAGATGCACTTATAAATGAATAGCAATTACATTCTAGTTGAGCATGGAGATGATAATTTTCAAAGCCCCATATTCACATGTAATCAATCATAAAATTCTTCTAAGGAAAAAATTGAAAAGCCTTAAACTACCACCTAGAATTTTGGGGGGTTCTTTCTTGGTTCTATGCATTCATTCCTTGCAGGTGCTCAGATCCAAGGGGAAAGAGGTGCTTGCCCATTGATAATGTGGCTTCTGTCAAGGTTTATGTTTCGCACTGTAATCTCTCGCCGGAGCCATCCCTCTGCGGAGGAGCAATAGCATGTATGCCTCCAGTTTTGCAAGTGGTGCTGCTTCTCTGTCAGGCCTCCTGCTGCCACCCAGTGTGTCTTCATTTTGGAAATATGAGCTTGGTTTCCCATTACTGCATCTCAGGCTTCTTGTCTCCTTGCTGAGAGCCATCACTAATCTATGCGTGCATATCCATACATGCTTCCATATGTACCATAGAAAAATATTGGTTTTGTTTGCTCCTTCTGCCACCTCCCTTGAAGACCCTGGGGGTGAGAAATGTGGCATCTTAAATTATGTTGTCATCTCACAGAGATTTAGTGTTAATGACTATGGGCTCTTACCATTTCAATACCACCTGAAGTAATCACATAGAAGCAATTCAGCTCAGTAACAAACCAGTCCCTATCTTTGTAGTTCCACATACTTTCTGATGAAACAAGGGATCTGATTTAGTCCTACACTTATTCTGGTATTTATAATCTCGCATTTTATTGAAATCTCAAGTTGTATATCTATAGAAAAACCACAACTCCCTATTTATTGTTTTATTATATAATGTTTGACTTGTTATAGTTTATATTATAAACTTTTTAATACTTTATCATCTTTCAAAATATATTATTATATATATGGATTTCCTAAAAATGTGCATTAGAGCAACTACTACATGGAAAACCAGGACTATTAGGAACAAATGAATACTAATGGATGAAATATATTTGAATGCTCTACTTCACATGTCTTTGTTTAAATTCATAGGAGAAGGGTCCCACATATCAGTCTTCCGCTTTATAAAAGTTGAAATTACAAAAATATTTACCAGGAGTGGTAAAGAGGGACAGTTAAAAAAGCAATTTTATGAACTGTTCATGTAACAATGTTGAGTACATGTTTTTAAAGAACATAAGCTCCAAGTTTAGAAATGGCCTACCTTTTCTTGAGGTGGAAGTTGTCCCTCATCTGAATTTTCTTTTAATTGAGTAATCACTATTGTATAACCTTTCAGATATCTAAGGGCCTTTAAGATTCTCCTAGGTCAATTACTTACTTTTTTATCCTCACCTGAGGAGAGAGGATATTTTTTTCATTGATCCCTAGACAGAGTGGAAGGGAGGGAGGAAGGGGAGAGAGAGAGAGAAAGAGAGAAGAACATAGATGTGAAAGAAACACATCAATTGGTGGCTTCCCAAAGGTGCCCCAATAGGGGGCAGTGATCAAGTCTGCAACCCAGGTTCATGCCTTTGACTGAGAATCAAACCTGCAGCCCTCCTTGGCACAGGCCGATGCTCTAACCACTAAGTCATGCCAGCCAGGGTGCCTTTTTTTTTTAACATGTGAGAAAACTGAATTTGGATTACATGGAATTATATTTAGACTGAATTTGTAGTGTGTATTTTGCCCTAGGCTTTTTTCTGACTCAAATATTGTTCTAGAGTCTCCCAAAAGTAGATAATTTCCTTTTTTCATTTTATTCTGGTAAAATATCATTTTAAAACACACATTAAAAAAATCCTAGCTTTGCTCTAGAAACAAGTAATAATTATACTTAAATTTCTGTTATGTTAAATTTCTGTAAATTTCCCTTAGCCAGTCTTTCAAAATATATAAATCTGTGGATAAAATACTACTTCAGGAAAATGATTCACGAGTAAAAGCATCAGTGAAGAATTAAATTTCCCTTTGGATTAACTTGTTCCAGTCTTAATGAACCTTTAACATTTAAAAACTAGTTTGAATGTTTCTCATATCCACTGCACTACTGAATTTTCACATCTCCTATAATTTGCATATTCATTTGATTTTTAGAGAGTTCTACTTACTAGACCCCTGGGTAAACACAGGGAATATTGAGGCTGGTTCTTATATCTAGAGATTTGACATTAGAACACCATAAAAATTATAACTCAACATATACATACCCACATAGCTTGTAATGGAACCTTGTTGGTAATTTGGTAGAATCATGACTTGACTGGAGACCAGCCATCTTACTTCTTATGCAAGAAGAAAAATATATAAGTCCAAATGCCAGCAGTCTGGCTCTGTAGACTTCCTCTAGGACTTTCTGTGTTCTCTGGAGCATATATTAAATACTCATATCCCCCTCAAGATTCATGATACTATTTTTAAAAATATGTTTTTATTGATTTTAGAGGGAGAGGGATAGAGAGATAGAAACATTGATAAGAGAGATACATTGATCAGCTGCCTCCTGAATGCCTCCTACTGGGGATTGAGCCCACAACCCAGGCATGTGCCCTGACCTGGAATCAAACCGTGACCTCCTGGTTCATAGGCTGATACTCAACCATTGAACCACACCAGATGGGCATGATACCATTTTTTGTCAACCTAATTGTTATGCGATCTGATTTTGTTTCTCATTCTGGAGACTTAGAAACGTTCTTTATATGTTATCCACCAGAAGTGTATATATTGATTGAAAGAGGAGAAAATTCTATGTGATGGAACTTATTATTGTTCTTTAAACCAACACAGAATAAGGGAACATAGCCTCCAACAGAACTATTTACATCTAAGGTATAAGGATGCTTATTTAAAATAATTTAAAGTAAATTTAAATATCAGGACCTTAAAACATTTTAATTTAAAACAATTCTTTTTCCTAAGGACTTTTAAAACCAGCCATGCATTATAGCAGTTTTTTCTCTGACCTTGTCTAGATAAGTAAACTGGATTTAATGGAAATTTTATTTTTCTACAAGCTGTTGGTTTCATCTGGCTTAAACATAGGTCTGACATTACTGGAGGAAATATGAGCTATTGGAGAGCAGCAGAACCTGCTCCCACCCCATTCATCATTATGCCTGTTCATACCAGTTTATGAGTGTTGTTAACAACCAAACTCTCAATTCAATTCAGATTCTTTCTGCTCTTTAACCATCAGAGAAGTACAATTAAATTTGGAGATGGTCTGAAACTATTTATTGTCAAAAAGAGAGAAAAAGCCATAATAGTATAGTAAAATGTTCCACTTTATATTTAAAAGTTTCCGTATGCCCAGGCCTACATTTTATGAAATTCAGTTTCCCTAGTTTTATGCACATTATATGTTAGTAATGATCCCATGTGGCATGTGTTATTTTAACACGTTGATTAGCTACAGTTATTAATAGTATTAGTTTTCACCTTCTATTTCAGAAGCCCCTTCCTCACTAGTCTCTTAAAAACATTTGCCTTCCTTAAAACCAATGTGTTTCAGAGTGTTTTCCTTGCAATTCTTGGAGAACACTAGTTCCAGGTCATGCTCTGCAGTAAAAGAGGAGGCTTCCAGAGTCAGGTAATTTTGGGAAACACTGCATACTATATTCTACCTCTTGTGCATTAGTATATTAAAGGCTTTGAGGAAATCTACAGTGATAATATCTGTTTATAACATAATTTTTAAAGGTAAAAATAAATACTTTATTATTCTTATTTTTTGTTTTTTCTTTATTTTATTTTTTCAACATTTATGTCCCATATATCCTCTAACACTACCACCTCCACCCCCTCCTTCCTGCCTGCAGTCACCACACTGCTCTCCATGCCCATGCCGAGTTTTTTCTCTTTTTTCTTTCTTTTTTGCTTGTCATTCAGTGTATTCCAACACCTTGCAAGGTGGCTGGAACACAATAGATTCTCAAAAGTATTTATTGAATGAATGAATTAAATAATAGATGGATGGATGTGAAAAACTAGAATTAGACCAAACTCTCTATGACTCTAAAACTTTAGTCCCATGCTACCTTTCATGGCTTCTTGTCATCTATGAGGGGGGGAAAAAGGACTGCAAAGTGTGGCAATGAAAGCCTTACATGACTTGTACCAGTCTGTATTTCCAGTATTGTCTTCTACTACCTCCTTTACATCTTGTGATGTAGCATTTGGCTTAGGCTACGCTATTCAAGTCTTCTGAACTTGCCATGCTCATTTCTTTCCCTTAATATAAACTGCAGTCACATAGAAAGTGTGGTCCCTTGTCCTTACCTACTACCAGAATTTCTTAACTGGATGCACTACTGTCAACGAGGGAGGTTATCTGGAAGTATTTTTGGTTCTTACAACATGACTATGAGCTCTATTAACATATAATGAGGAGTTCAGATATGAAAATGTTTTGCAATGCATGGGAGCATCCTGCCTAATGAAGAATTATCCCAAATACCAAATGGCAAAAACCTGCATGCCAATAACAATGACACTGAGATACAATGACTATCAAACTCAATCAAGTCAGTATTATGTAGTCATGATTAGCACTAGTGATACCAAATTTTTAATTCCAGCTGTGTCACTTACTAGTTATATTCTTTGAGTCATTTAATCTCTTGAAACTTCAGCTTTCTCATGTGAAAAATGGGTTTAATAATTCCTTTCAGCAATGTGAAATAGAGATAAGAAAAACAAAATGCTAGCATACAGGAAATTTTTAATAGGTAGAAGCTATTCTTAATATCACTGGAAGCCAGCATCAAGTCCAATCCTCCTTGAAGCTCTCCCTGCTACTCTGGCTGAGAGTGTCCTTTCATTTTTCTCAAACACTCTTTTTAGTCAAGAATCTTCCAGTTTTAAGAAAAAGAGACTTGTTCAAGTCATCTTTCCAGGGAAAAAGTTAGCTTATGGACAAAATATCAGTTAGGACTCTACAAGTGACAGAAAACCCAAGTAAAACTGACTTAGTAAAGAAAATACATTAGTTCACATAGTTTATAGTGTACCATAAACTTCACATAGACAAGTAAACTCTGTGAGGATAGAGCTTCTGTTTATCTTATTTATTTTTGGCTTTATTCTTATGCTTCATATGGTACCCTCAGGCAAATCAAAATTATCATACTGTGGTCACAATGGCTGCTGCAGATGCAGATCTCATATCCTTACACCAACTAATGCTGGAGAAGAGAATGACCAGTGGGTCCCAAGGAAGAAATAACTTGTCTCAGAAATTCCTTGGCTCTCATAGGCTTATGGAAATATTATAGATCCTAAACCAATCATAGGGCTAGTGTAAGGGTTAGAAGTATTTGGGTAAAAAATTATTTGCTTAAGACAATTTGAACTCAGCCTTGAAATTAAGGTAAATCAACCCTCCACCTGTCTCCCCCAAAACAAATGAGAATGGGAGGGGTCATCTCTGTTAGCAAGAGGGAAGGAAGTGAGATAATGTGGTACAAAATATGGCCACTAGGGGCTGTGGCTTAGATTTTCTCCAGATAAGAAGAGGTAGACAGGCACCTGCAAATATTACTTTAATACAGTAATAGCTGATATATAGGCTTAACCCTACTTTCAGCTCTGAGGTTGTAACTAAAGTAAAAATTAATAAACAGAAACCTCACTTAAAATGGAGTTAGAAGGCTAGGAGAGAGAACTGTCATACAAGTGTCACTCAATGCATCCTACTGACCCCAACAGGAAAACAGGTACTTTGCAACTCAGACAGAAAGTACTGTACTACTTTGCTACCTCAGCAAGAGGGAGAAAAGATTCCTCCTCACCCAGTAACAGTTCAACCACTGGGAAACTGTCATAGCTTAGCCAATGAAAAGCCATCATACTCCAAACTTTCAGTTCCCTGCAATGAACTCTTTGTTTACAACAGCTCCTCCCAACTCCATAAAAGATCATTCCTCTCCTTTGTTTCTCTGGACTTGCACGTGGTTTGTCATTAGGCCCAATGTCCCAAATTGCAATTCTTTTTTAAAAATATATTTTTATTGATTTCAGAGAGGAAGGAGAGGGAGAGAGATAGAAATATCAATGATGAGAATCATTGATTGGCTGCCTTCTGCATGTCCCATACTGGGGACTGAGCCAGCAACCCGGGCATGTGCCCTGACCTGGAATCAAACCATGACCTCCTGGATCACAGGTCAACACTCAACCTCTGAGCTATGCTGGCTGGGCTGCAATTCTTTGTTGTTCCAAAACCCATTGTGCTAGAGAAATATCTGGATGTCTGTTTAAGGTCAACACCTGGAAAAAAAAGGGCCCCCATTTCCCCACATGGGAGCTTATCTGCAGATGTTGGAGACAGCAGAACATAAAGACAATTAATACCTAGAGGGCCCCTGACTATAAGTGCTTTACTTGTTTGTAATTCTATTTATTTAGAATTTTAAAGATAATACAACCCACCACTATCAGCATGTGTCAATGGTGGGCAGACTTGCTATGGTTTTTCTCCCATATGTAACTTTTTTGCAATTCTAAAAGGCATACAGTTTTTGGTGTGTGTGTGTGTGTGTGTGTGTGTGTGTGTGTGTGTGTGTGTGTGTGTGTATGTTTTGGAAACACTATGTTTCAAATTGTGGAAAAAGTGCCATGCTAGGAGAAGTACATGGTGTCTTAGCAGTGCTGAAAAAATAATGGCACTAGAGGGTTGGATAGATGCCAGATCTAAATCTTGATACAAGATTCAGGAAACAGAATATTAATAGCCTCCACTGAGAGAGTGACAGATGAAGTGCTGATTCTTAGAGGTGAGTAGTTTTAGGAGAGCAGGGAAGGTGAACATGCTTGCCATACTTGAAGTCTTATATTTGCCATTATGTGCAATAACCCCTTCACCATTACGCCAAACAAGGAAGCTAATATTAAAAATTTAAGATATTTATGTTTTACCTCTTCAAGTAGATAATGTTATTTTTCTCATATCTTTTCACCTTATCTTGTACACTCAGCTAGCATACTGGTGATACTTAGTATATTTAGTAATCATTAGTCATTGAGTGAAATGAACCTAAATAAAAGGGTAAGGGTACATTTTTATAATAAAAATAGTATTTCTCATCATTCCCTATATATTATTTTGTTTTTCTGTCACCCTGGACAAGAAATTAAGTCATAATAATATAGCAGATTCTAACCTTATTGGGGGAACTTAGCAAGAAAGAATTAATCAGGTGATAAGAATTAATAGTGGAATTCATTTTAAATAAATTGTGCCAATAAACAATGGGATTTTTGCTGCTTTTAAAAAATGTATTTATGAAAGCTGAAAAGAGCCATACAATGGTCAGGGATATGACCAACGTTTCAATATTACCACAAGGATCTTGGAAAAGGGCCCATGGAGACAAGCAAAATTCAGACCAGCTTGTCAAAATTTGCCTTACCAAGCAGAAGTGAGTATCAGATCTATTTTCAGGGCTTCCTAGACAGTAACCTATGGGTGTCTTATAGAGTCTATAAATACCGCTTTTTCTCTGCCCTGGCAATGGAATGCAAGTTTATATACATGTGACAAAGCTCATATTTCTGGGAAAGTGTCAACAATTTCCCCAAATTTTCAGAGATCTGTAACCTAGCAAAAAAATTTTATTTTAATTTTTTAAATTTATCTTTATTGTTGAAAGTATTTTTGTTGTTGTTTTTTCCCATTGACCCCTTCTCCTCCCACCTGTCTCTCCCAAACCTTCACCACACTATTGTATGTGTCCATGGGCCATGCATAAATGCATACAAGTTCCCTGGTTAATCTCTCTCCCTCAACATCCTATTCCCACCTTCCCTCTGAAATTCATCAGTCTGTTCATGGTTCTATGTCTTTGGATCTATTATGTTCATCAGTTTATTTTGTTCATTAGATTCACATATGAGTGAGATCATGTGATACTTATTTTTCTCTGACTGGCTTATTTTGCTTAGCATAATAATCTCCAGGTTGATCCATGCTGTTGCAAATGGTAAGAGTTCCTTTTTTTTTTACTGCCGTGTAGTATTCCATTGTATAAATGTATAGAAAACATTTTAGACCCTCTGTTCTATAGTTATTATGGGGGTGGGTGATGTGAAAAGTTGTGATTATAGGTATATCTTGAAATATTATCTTACCTATTTAACCAATGGCAACTTCATCTTTTTTATAATTTTTTTTCAATTACAGTTGACATATGTTATTATACTAGTTTCAGGTGTATACCCCATTGACTAGACATTACATAATTTACTAAGTGGTAATCCTGATAAATCTCACACCCATATGATACCATATATAGTTATTAGAATATTTTTTACTATATTCCCTATGGTATACTTTGCATACTATTCTGTAACAAACAATTTTTACATCCTAATCCCCTCACCTTTTCACCTATCCCCTCAATCCCCCTCCCATCTAGAAACTGTCAAATGGTTCTCTGTATCTATGAGTATGTTTCTGTTCTGCTTGCTCATTTTGTTTTTTTAGATTCAATTGTTGATAGATATGTATTTATTGCCACTTTTTATTCATATTTTTATCTTTTTTCTTCATCTTAAAGAAGACCCTTGAATATATTTTTTAATTTTTATCTTTATTAAGTATTATATATGTGTCTTTATCCTCCCATTGCCCCCCCCCCCTTCACCTCCCCACTCATGCTCTCACCCCCCTGGTGTCTGTGTCCATTGGTTAGCTTATATGCATGCATACAAGTCCTTTGGTTGATCTCTTCCCCTTACCCCCACCTTCCTTTACATTCTCTCTGAGGTTTGATGGTCTAATCAATGCTTTTCTGTCTCTTTAATATTTTTTATAATACTTGTTTGGTGGTGATGAACTCCTTTAGCTTTTCCTTGTCTGGGAAACTCTTTATCTGTCCTTTGATTCTAAATGATAGCTTTGCTGGGTAGAGAAATCTTGGTTGTAGGTCCTTGCATTTCATCACTTCGAATATTTCTTACCACTCCCTTCTGGCCTGCAAAGTTTCTGTTGAAAATCAGCTGACAGTCTTATGGGAGCTCCTTTGTAGATAACTGTGTTTCTCTTGCTGCTTTTAAGATTCTCTCCTTGTCTTTACTTTTTAGCATTTTAATGATGTGGGCCTCTTTGGGTTCATCTTGAGATGCTCTATGCTTCCTGGACTTGTATGTCTGTTTCCTTCAACAAGTTAGGGACATTTTATGTCATAATTTTAAAAATAGATTTTTAATTTCTTGCTCTCTCTTTCCACCTTCTGGCACCCCCATGATATAAATGTTGGTAAACTTAAAGTTGTTCGAGAGGCTCCCTACACTACCCTCATTTTTAAAGATTCTGTTCTGATAGAGTGTTTTCTACTCCATTATCTTCCAAATCTCTGATTTGATCCTCTGCTCCATCTTCTCCACTGTTGATTCCCTGTAATGCATTCTTCATTTCAATAAATGTATTCTTTATTTATGATTGGTTCCTTTTCATGTTTTCTAGTTCCACTTTTATGTTGAAGTTCTCACTAAGTTTATCTACTCTTCCTTTAAGCTCATGGAGTATCCTTATAACCAGTGTTTTAAACGTTGCATCTGGTAGATTACTTGTCTCAATCTTGTTTAGTTCTTTTTCTGGAGTTTTGCTCTGGTCTTTCATTTGGGACATGTTTCTTTGTCTTCTTATGTTGGCAGCCTCCCTGTGTTTGTTTCTATGTATTAAGCAGAGCTGCTACATCGTGGGCTTGGTAAAGTGGCCTTATATAGCAGGTGTCTGCAGGGTCCAGTGGCACAGCCTCCTTCATCACCCAAGGTAGGCACTTGAAATGCACTCCCATGTGGGCTGTGTACATCCTTCTTTTGTAGTTGAGTCTTAATTGTTATTGGCATGTCAATGGAAGGGATTTATCCCCAGACCAATCAACTGTAAGGATTGGCTGTGGCCACAGACAACCAACCTCCAACTAATGTGAAGGATCAGCTGGGTAGAGACCCACCCCACAGAGCAGGACCTACTTCAGTGGGGCTCTGGTGCCCCCGACTCCACCCCTTAAATATATCACTTTTGGAGGTGATTGGGTAGTAGTGCTTCGATGTGGTCTCAAGCTGTCCACTGAGTGTTATAGCTCAGGGGCTCCCAGGGAGTTGCAGGCCAAATTCAGACACAGCCTGTATTCTGTCTGGGGCTACCTGGCATGTGCTACAAAGCAATCTGCTGATGGTTGCTACTTGTGCTGGGCTTATAGGTGCCCAGGTGAAGCCAAGCTATGAAACAAGGTCAGCTACTGCTAGTGCTGGGCCTGGGGCCACTTAGCAAGAGGTATGGGGCATATTGAGGCCAGATGCTGCTTATTTAAGAGATTTTAGGAAAATCCAAAGCATAAGCCAAGACAGGCCATTTGTACGGAAAAGCAACTAGAAACAGCTTGGGAAGACCTCAACATTGGGTGGGACAGGGCTTCTGGAAATCACCAGGGTGAGGCAAACAGTGTGAGCCAGGTTGATGCTGTCTCAAATATGATACCTGCCTACTGGCTCTGTTGGGGAGAGGGCTCATCAAAGGAACAGTGGCCTCAAAATAAAAAAAGAAACTATGACCTTTGCCAGCACTTCTTACTGGCAGAAAGTTGCCCCCCGCCCCCAGCTCTCACCCTGATACCAGACTCCCCCATATATCTTTGGTGCCTTTTGAGTTGCTGCCCCAGTGCTGGAATTCAGATGCAGTGAGTGCAAGTATGTCCATGTGCCTGTGTGTGAGCCCCTTTAAGAGAAATTGCCTGGGACTCCAGCAGCTCTCTGTCTTACTCGGCCTCAATTCCTGCTAGGTTTTACAGCCAGAAGTTATGACACTGCAACTCTGGGTTGAGGTTCTGGTGTGGGGCTGGGACCCCTAGCTCCTCAGGGGGGACGTCTGCAGTCAAGATATCCCTCCTGATTTTTTATTCTCCACTTATAGGTATGGCACCAGCCTGTTTCACATCTCTACCCCTCCTATCAGTCTTGATGTAACTTCTTTCATTCCTTAGTTGTAGGATTACCATCCAACCAGATTTCAAGTGGTTCTAAATGATGGCTACTCTGTAGTTTACTTGTACTTTTGATGTGGTTGTAGTTGAAGGTGAGTACGACATTTACCTATGCCACCATCTTGACTGGAAGCTGGCAATTCCAAATTTCTTATAAATCACTTTACCCCTGTCTCACAGACCTTGAGCTTGCTGTTTCTTTTTTTTTCTGGAATGTCCTTTGGCCTGCTATCCACTCAACTTGTTCTCTCACTTCACACTTTTATTTTAAAAGTCACCTCTGCCAGGAAGCCTTTTTTGGCCCCCTCACACTATTGAAGATCTCAACCTCAACTGCCTTACCTGCTTCATTTTTTTCTCATCTAAAATATAACATATTTATTTACTTATTTACTTAGTTAATTGTCTTCCCTACTAGAATATATATTCTCTATAGGCAAATATTTTTGTCCATTTTTATTCAATGCTATATCCCCAGTGTACCAAACAGTACCTGGTATATAGTAGGCACTCAATAAACATTTGTAGGATTTGTGGGACTGCATAACTGGGTTGCCCTATACTTGTCACCCACCTTTCAAGTGCTATGGCTTGCAAAAAAAGAAGGGCATCCTACTTTTTATTAGTTCTAGATCCCAAATATATAATGTTTATGTTCCATATGAAGTAAAATATTTGTATTTTAATTCAGAAAAAGAGAGCATTAAGTAATTAAAAATATACACAACTTTGGCATCAAACAGATCTATATTTATTTCCTGGCTCTGTTATTTATACATTATAAAATATGGGTGATACCTACCTTGTATAATTCTTGTGAGGAATAAACAATTGACATATATTAATGTTCAATAAATGGTCTGTCTTTTTATTGGGGTGATAAAAGACAGAGAAGATGCAAGAATGAGATTGACAGTTGGGAGAACACAATTTTTATGACTAAAAATATCTGTCATAAAGCCATACAAAGGGCAATACTTCCTATATTTTTGTTTCAAATAGTAAAATCCTGCCATTGTTTAGTTATCTTGGTAATTTCATACTACTTTGGCTAACTTAAATAATTTTTTTTTCTTTTTGCTATACACTAATTTTTTCAAATGATTTAGGGCTAGTTTCTATGTCAGACTTTATTTATTACTTTATAATTCAGGCAGCATGACTCTTGACTTCAGCAATTTTGTTTATGATGCCAAATATTGAACTATATTAATAGAATTCTATTTTGGCCAATTATTTAATTCTCATTAAATTGTATAAATACATATTTCCCTGAGAAGTATAATGAGGTGTAGTATTCCTATTTGCATATTGCATCTTTTGCCTGAAAAGTCTCCTTTGGGAAAATGTAATGACTGTTTATTGGAATTATTTTCAGTAGGTGGTAAAAAATACCATATTCAGCAAATTTCCTTTCTCTATTTTAGGTTAACAAAGACAAAGGGCATACCAATATTTGAGGTTCTAATTTATTTTAATCCATATCAGAAAAAATGAGAGCAGTTTGGATTAAGTAACTTTGTTAGATAAATGTATAAATAATAGGCATCAAACATGTATTAATCTTATTTTCATTTGTGACAGCCTCTCAATGACCCAGGGGCAGGGATATTCAATACTACAAAAGCTATGAACTAGACCTAGAGCGCTTTGTGCTCCTAATGATGAGATTATCCTCATCGGCTATCACCTAGGGCCAAACATCTGGAAATTAAGTAAGTTACTTATGGCAGGTCCTCATCTCCTCTGTCAAATGTATTTTTCTCTTATTAGTGCACTTTTTTCTTCCCAACACCCCAAGTCCCAAAGCTTCCTTGGTGGAGAATATGGTTCTAACAAAAGAAAAGAGGCGCCCAAGTGTTGGAGTTTTCTTGTGTTACCTCTCTGAAAGGCATTTTTGTTTAAAAACAAATCCGAGAAAAGATTAATGATCAAATAAAATATTGAACTAGCAAGAGTATAAATGTGCAATATTGGAGGCCAACTTTGTATCTCAAATCACTTCAGATAGACAAGTACCTTCCTAAAAAGCTAGTTTTACGTATTCTGCCAAACTTCTCACTTTGTAGTACATCTGATGGCTTATTTAGGAATGTCTCTTTAATATATTCTTAAGCACATTTTTTTGTATTCATTTGGTCTCTTTGGTATGCACACTCTTCATTTCTATGTATCTTTCCAAAGGAGCAACTATATAATTCTGTAAAGAGTGGACACATGCTCAATACCTGCTTAATAAATTTATGGAAAATTAAATTGAATAAGCATTGACTGCCCTCAACTGCCTTTCCTCCCCAGGCAGCTACAGTTTTCAATGCACTTGTATAATGGATATAACTAATACTTGAAGTGTTCAGTTGACCACATAGTCATGTATCCATTTATACATCTATTCATTTAATTAATATTTACTGTATTTCTACTGTATGAAAGATGCTGGAAATATATGGACAAATTAGATAGAATCCCTGGTCACAAAAAAACATATAATAGTAGTAACTCCATATAGAATGGTGACTCATAGGTTAGGTCAAATGTTAATTTCTAGTCATTAAAGAACAGTTTGATATTTAAATATATAGGAACAGTATGTTGGTCTTCACTTGTGCTAAGGAAATAATGGCATTGAGTACCAAATAGGAACTATGAAATTTTTACCAACTACTTTCTTTCCTGAAATTCAACTAGATGAAGTATTTTATTTCATTCATTCATTCAGTAAGAAAAGCAATTATCAAGCAATATATTATGCTTCAGGCATTATTCTAAGTGTTGGGTATACAACAATAGAGAAAACAATCAGAAACCAAGAAAAAAATGAAAGGTGTTGGAAATTATTAAGCTTGGGAAGTATGGACTAATATACATATAATCAAATAACTATAAAATTAATAAAAATGAGGGTGCTTTTTTGCCTTTTTGTGAAATGAATGAATATTAAGTGAGATTAAAATTTAAGGTTGTTTTTTTTTCCCCTCATAGACGTGTAAGGGCATCCTGTGCTACTTGTGAACACAATGTAGGATAATGTAAAAGCTATTTCAGAACGTATCTATAGTAGCACCAAGGGTAGAATATAATTCTTACTAAAAATCCAATGTTTATATCTATTCAAACAAGAATCTCAACTTTTTTGACTAAATAGAACAGTAGTTTTAGCAAATTCAATGAAAATATTAAATAAGTAATTTGACTGGATTTATTAGCTTATTTGAGTTAGATAACTCAGGATAAGTATTTCCACTGTTTCTATTTATTATATAGATACTAAAACTGCTCAGGTCCTTGCTTAACTTATTGACAGAATTAAATTAAACATACCATTAGGCCAAAGGTGTGTGTATACACACACACACACACACACACACACACACACACACACACACACATATGTATATATGCAAAATTAATATTTCTTTAAATATTACTTTTATTTTTTATGTTAGCTTTTTCCATACAAGAAGGCATAGAACTTGTCAGTGTGAAACATCTAATTTTTTACTTTTGGAATTCTGAGGATTATTGTCCTGTTGTATTGACATTTCGTTGATATCATAACTACCTTTGCATTATACAAAATAAAGGGAATGATTTCTCTTATTAATATGTCTAACTTACTTTTAATAACCTGATTTGCATCTTATTTACGTTGTTGCACCATAGTATACAGTACCAAGATTACTTTTTTTTATCATAAGGTTGAACCCTCCTAATTTGTCAAATCTGTTATCTGAACAAGTTGAATTGCCAGCTTTCATCTCAATTTCTTGACTGCTGTTTAAGAGGATTAGAAGCCTTAGTGGCCTTCACCAGGGTGGCTAACAGGAACAGGCGTCATGGCAGCTCAAATCCAAAATCAATGACCTGAGTCTGATTGACTCAGTCTCAATTCCTCTGTGGAAATAGCCTTATGCTGGTCTTCTCTACTTACACAGACCAAGTCAGGCAGAAACCAGCAGCGACCTCTTCTTTTTAACTTCAAGTATTAGGGAGGCAATAAGAAGAGAGCAATAACAACAACAAAAATATCAAGACATGGGAATGTAAAAGGATGTTCTTTGTACCAAAGAACTAAGGTGATTTCATCCTTTTGCTAAATATCCAAGTTCTCCAATTAAATAGTCTTTTGATTTTAAAAGTACACAGAACATCCACTTATCATCATCTCATTCTTATTTTATTCTTCTAGTTTTAATAAAACAAATTTACAAATCCAAACACCAAACTAAGCCTTCTATTAGAAATATTTTCTTTCATTCTAGGGAAGTTACAAAGTTAGAGGTATGGGAAAAAAATGATTTGATTTGATTTTGAAGGTGTTCATACAGGAAAGAGACATACATTTATTTTATTTAAAGGGGGATTTTTTTCCCTGAGAAAATTTATTGTCTTAAAAATGCGTCTAAGAAATTTAGATCTGACACTAAAATAGTTCTATTAGAAGTCATGCAACTTAAGTTACTGTAATCACTCAAGAAGTTGTGTAGCCCATTGGCAAACACAATTCCTTTAACTCTCAACAATTGGGCAACATTTTCTGGAAAGAAGAGAGTCCCCAGAGAACAACAGCATTTTATATTATAGAATTAGAGTGCTTTAGAGATTGCAACCCTCTAATTACAAAGGTCATAAAAGAGAAAACCAAAAATGTGAAGGAACTTGCCCCAGGTCACAAACCAATTGAAAGTCTTAAAATTAAGAGTGAAAAGCTTGATGCAGAAGATTTTAAGAGAATTTGAAAGAGTTGAACATTTATATCAGAGACATTTTCATCTTATTTGGAATATCAGTCTGGTCATCTTGTCGACAATTCTAATTTAGAGGTTGTAATTCATTTGAATAATGATTTTGTAAAACGTAAGTGCCTATTTTGAAACATCCTAGATAGTTTTAAACTGATGGCAACTGAGGCAGAAAAGGGATTTAATAAACAGAACACAATTTCTAGTGAAGGTAGTTTGTTTTATCTTTCTATCTAGAACTGACCTGTTAATGAATAATAGGCTCTTTCCACGCAGTATGTAAGTCTATGCCCTGAGAGCTGTTCTTTTCACTAAAAAGCAAGACTGAGACTGAGGCTGTTTTAAAGGAAATGGTCCTTACGTTAAAACAGTAATAATTCTGAATAACTTTTTATAAAAATAAAATTTTCTAAAACTTTAATTATTTGGCTTTTGTCACTATGAAGGCATTTTGCAGTAGAATAACTTAGTAACAAGTGAAATTTGGAATAAGTCAACATTCTCATTAAAATAAAGTTATCTGGTATTTCTGAGAACCATAAAACAGCCATTGAAACCTGAAGCTTCAGAGAAGGAAATCTTTATTATAATAAAGGAATCAGCAACGTTGTTTATAAGCATCATTTCCATGGCAAAAGATTAGTTCATTCAATAAGAATCTTGCAACATGGTGCCAGCACAGTTGCAATAAACTTTATGGAATGGCTCATAAGATTAGACTAATTAAAGATAATCTAATTTGGACAATTTTATCTTCTGGAAAAGAAATGTGATGTCATCCTTGGGGAAGAGACAATGTTTGCACATCCTTGGGGATGTGCAAAAAAAAAAAAAAAAAAAAAAAAAAAAGAAAGAAAGAAAGAAAAACCATACAAAAAAAATCCTCATAAGATATGTGCAATAATAAGAATTAGGGTTGATCCAAAGACAGTCTTAGATCTACCCATTGCCTCTCAAAAGATCCACCACATAGACGGTTAAGCCCCATAATTATCTCCCCTATTTGTGACAAGCGTGAGCTAATCAGTCTCTGAGGGAGTTTTCCAGCAGATTCTGAGGAGAGTGTGTGCACTTCACATTGCTCATCAAGCTATTTTGCACTCAGAAGCGCAAAGAACTGACCAAAGTTCATTATCCTCATCTAGACCAGAATTAATTCAAATTAAGAAAAATATACATTTTTTTAAATGTTGAGAGCTTATGATTTAGAACAAAGAGTCTTCACTATTTTTATAATAGCAACATAGGTTCTAGCTGCCTATAATCCCATATTAAAAGATTAGAAAAAACATCTGAAGAAATCAGAGAGTGTCTAATTGAGGTTCTTGCCTTTAATCCTGCAAGCCAACTCCCTCTTGGATATCAAGATCTGTCAGTGATGAGCCAGGGGAATTCTGTAAGGAAAAAGCAACTACGAGGAATATAACATATTTTTTCCCACTTAAGTAAAAAAAGGAAAAAAACACAGTTGGTGATATCAAAACATAAGCCAACAAAAAAATTAAGGGAAACACCCCAAATGAATTTGTAAATATAAGCTAATAAAAAGGAAAGAAATAAGCTTGGTATTGCTCTTTCATAATGTTTAAAACCATTGTGCAATATAGAGTACACAAATAAATAAATAAAAATTCTCATGGAAGAGTAAACATAAAAAGTAACAATAAAAATGAATCCATGCTCTTAATACATTTTTTATTTAATAAACATATTTTACTTGGATATTGATTGTTAAGATATTCATTACCTGATTGTCTCTATATAATGTTATTGATCCATCTTGCCAGAGAATTATATGTTAATAAGCACTTTTCTCTCAACACTAAGAAATGTCACTGTGAGACAAAGTTTTTCTGCATAGCTATTATGTAATTTTGCAGAACACAGTTTAGAAGCTTCACTTTTTGATAATTAACATTTTATGCTTATTTACTAAAGCACAGAAAAATTAGCTGACAGTTCATGAGCAGTAAGTTAAATTAGCATAAAAATTGAGTTTATTTTGTTTAGAGAAATACAAAATCTTTTATAACAATAAAAAAACAGTAATGAAGAAAAAGAGAAAGAAAAATAGTGTACTAAAATCAAGATATACTTTTAAAAATATCGTGTTTTAATCACAAAGTGGGATCTGTACTTTCCTCAATATTGGCTTAGAAATTGATATAAAATTCAAATTATGCAAGAATTATATATAATAATATATGTATATGTGCATCATAAACATATCTTTCTTCAGTCTGTTATGCATTCATACTTTAAAAGGGTTAATGTACTACATATTAGGAAAGTTATCTTTTATTTCCATCATAAATTCATATATAGAAACATCATTTAAAATATTGTAATAGTCATTTTAGCATTTTATTAATAATCTTCTTATAAAAGATGTCTCTTTTTATAGTAAACTGGAGGGATGACAAAAGTCTTTAGGAATCATTCCATAATACAGAGAAACTTGGAAATGAACATGAATATGAGAAAATGAAATCTTGATGCCTAAGTATAAACTCACCCTCCCCCCCCCTAATAATAATCAATCAGGCATCAATATTCATTTTAAAGCTCTCCAGGAGATTCCACTATGCAGCCAAAGTTGAGCTCCAACCCGCCTCTCTACCTGGAAACTTAGAAATCAGTCTTAAATGGTTCTCCAGAATTGGAGGTTTCTAACAGGGCAATTAATTATTCAATGGTTCTTATGCCTTTTGCCTCAGGTATCATTTTTCACAGTTATGGATTATTGGGGGTCCTGAAGAGTTTTTGTTGATGTGGGTTATATCTCTTGACTTTTACTGTATTAGAAATTAAAACTGAGATTTAAAGTTATTAATTAAGAATTTCAAATTAAAAGCAATGAACCCATTGCACATTAAGATAACTTTTATAAAAAATCATTGTATTTTGTCAAATAAAAAACATCAGTGAGAGAAGTACTAATGTTCAACATTTTTGGAAATCTCCTTAATAAGTGGCTTAATAAAAAAGGCAGCTCAATTTTCCTATCTATTTCTGTATTTAACCCATTGTAATAATGTAAATCTGGAAAAGCACACTATGCACTTATGAGAGAATGAGAATTTTAAAAAGGCAAATAACATCTTAGTACTATTATTAGGAAGAGGCACTCAAGATCTAATTGTGAACATTGGTTGGACACTGGCTCCAAAGAATTTCAGAGAGTTAGCCAATGTTTTATAGATTACTATAAAAGTAAAGCTTTTGACCACATGGGTCATGAAAAGCTGTGGATTGCTCTGAAACAAATGGCATTCTTCAGCACTTGATCATCCTGATATATAACCTATATCATGGACAGGAAGTCACTGTCAGAAGAGAATTTAGAGAAGCAGAATGGTTTCCTATAGCCATAGATGTTAGACAAGGATGCATTTTATTTCCCTATTTGTCTAATCTGTACTCAGATTATATCAAACAAAAAAACTGGGCTAGACTCAGAGGAAGGAGGAGTGAAAATTGGTGGAAGAAATATCAAAAAACTAAGATATGATGATGACATCATTTTACCAGCAGAAAGTAGCAATGATTTGAAACAACTTCTAAAAAAAGTGAAAGAATAGAGTGTAAGACTGCATTTGCACATTACAAAGACAAAAATCATGACCACAGAAGGAATGCACAGCTTTAACATACAGTGGAGACACTGACATTGTTAATGATTTTTGTTTACCTGGGTTCAGTCATCAATTCAAATGGAGACTGCAGCCAAGAAATTCAGAGAAGGCTGAGACTCAGAAGGGCAGCAATGGAAGAATTAGGAAATATTCCCAAGAGCAAAGATGTGCCATTAACGACCAAGGCTGAGATCATCCACCCCCTGTATTCCCAATTATTAGGTACTAGAGGCCTGGTGCACAAAATTTGTGCACGGGAGTGGTGGTAGGGGTGGCCCTCAGCCCAGCCTGCACCTCTCCAATCTGGGATCCCTCTCATAATCCAGGACTGCTCCCAACTGCTTGCCTGCCTGCCTGCCTTCCTGATTGCCCCTAAGTGCTTCTGCCTGCCAGCCTGATCACCCCCTGACCACTCCCCTGCCAGCCTGACTGATGCCTAACTGCTCCCCTGCCAGCCCGATTGCCCCTAACTGCCTTCCCCTGCAGCCTGGTCATCCCTAACTGCCCTCCCCTGCCAGCCTCATCACCCCCAATTGCCCTCCCCTGCAGGCCTGGTACCCCCCAACTGCCCTCCCCTGCTGACCTGGTCATCCCTAACTGCCCTCCCCAGTCAGTCTCATTACCCCTAACTGCTCTCCCCTGCTGGTCTGGTTACCCTCCCCCCCCAACTGCCCTACTCTGCTGGCCTGGTTACCCCTAACTGCCAACAATTGCCCTCCCCTGCTAGCCATCTTGTGGCAGCCATCTTGTGTGTTGTAGTGACAGTCAATTTGCATATTGCTCTTTTATTAGATAGGATAGTTACGAAAGCTGGATAGTGAAGAAGGCTCATTAGAAAAAAAATTAATTCATTTGAAATATGGTGTTTTAGGAGAGCTCTACCAATACTATGGATCATCAGAAAGATGAACAAGTGGGTCCTCAAGTGCCGAGAACCATTTCCAGCATGTAATAATTATAAGAGTTCCATCAAAAGGTTGATGGGACTTGGTGGGCTCAACAAGGGTGAGCCACACATGTAATTTATCTGTTGGAAATGGCTAAATGGCACTTCCCCCAAACCTGAATGGGATTGTTAACTGCCAGACAGCTCAGGGCATTTTATTGCCTCCTGTTGGCCAAACACCTGAACAGCTGTAGGCTATTCCTGAAACTGACTATCACTGTAAACCCTTTGATACCTTACCTTTTGAAGTGTATATTTCCATCTTGCCTTGGGACAAATTGTGTTTAATAAAAGCACAGGGGCCTGAGACAAGGAGAGTCTTCAGTTCCTTTTAGCTGAAGGTCCTCTGACCCCCAATGCCTTTCAAAACTATCTTTCGTCCATGGACTCTTTCTTGAATCTACACGCAGCCCCTTTCTCCAGAATGCTGAACCCTTTGTAAGGCTGGGAAAAGAACCCTGGCACTCAAGCAAATTGAACCCCAAACATTATTGGAGGCAAAAATGACAAAATGGAAGTTAACCTTCTTTGGGCACATCTTGAGAAGGCAGGGTTCTTTGGAAAAGACAATAATTTTGGGAAACATAGAAGGCAGCAGGAAAAGAGGAAGACTAAATATGAGATGGGCTGACTTCATAAAAGAAACCTTAAGTATGAGTCTACAGGAGCTGAGCAGGGCTGTTGAGGACAGGGTATGTGGTCATCCCTCATTCATATAATCACCAGGAGTAGAAGCCGACTTAAAATGACACAACCCACATTGTTATGAAAATTGTCTTAACTTTGTATGCCTCCAGAAAGGGTCTTGAAGAGCCCCAGGAGGTCCTTGGACCAAACTTTGAGAACTGCTGGCATAATGAAAGTAACCCCTACAGGATAGATAAACATAAATATAGCAAGCTCTTACCCTGTGGTCCATAAAAGTCTATGACAAAGTAAACACTTGGATGTACAAAAGAAATATTTTCTGTTACCATTTGCTTGGTGGTTTGTTAGGTATGGCAATCCAGATGCTATTCCAAAAAGTGACCCAATTTAACTAGAATGTTCCACTTTTTCAAAGCAATAAATATCTGAAAAATATTATTACTACTTTATATGATTTTTGCATGCTTCAGAGATCCAATTGTGCAGTCTAGTTGGTAAGACAGGCATATGTGAATGAACTTTACAGAAGGTTTTGTGAGCTCAAAGTTATACATACAATGAGTCACATGAGTAAAAACATATGTACAACTACTTTAAATTTGTTAAAATGCTCTCACTTTGCTATATATATATTTTTTACTTATTACCATCTTAGGTAGATAATTTACTTTTTAAGATGATAGGAACTAATGAACTCATATGCGTATATATATAACTGAAGGACAAAGACAAGGGGTGGTGAAGGCTTGGGGTGGGGGTAGTGGTGGGAGAGGGCAATGGAGGGAAAAAGGCACATATGTAATACTTTCAACAATAAAGATTTATTTAAAGAAAGATGATAGGATATGAAGAAAGGGAATCTTTATGGTAAGTGACTATTTGGATTATCAATATGGCTACATAAAAAATTTTAATTGATTCTTTAGAGAGAGAGATAGATTGGTTGCCTTCTGCATACGCTTCAACAGGGCATCAAACACGAATATGTGCCCCGACCAGGAATAGAACCCAGCACCTTTTTGTGTATGGGAAGATACTCCAACCAAGTGAGCCACACAAGCCAAGGCCAGATCAGTTGTTTTTATGCTTCTATCTTAATTGTTACTTTGTACCCTTCTTTTTTAAAGAGAGATGACCTTCAAATTGAAATGATATGATATTTGATGTATTTCCTTTGACCTTAATAAAGTGTTTTCTTATTAGTTTATATTTCTTTTGTCCTTTGTTGTCTTCTCTGCATATTCTATATTCTACACTACATATGCAACAGGAATGCCTACACATTCAATTTTATTCTTTCCAATTTTGATCAATGTTCACACTTATTATGGTCAGTTTTAACTCAAATTCTATTCTCCAAGATATTGGCTATTTCTTCTACCTTAATGTTATCAGCAGACTTAACAAGCATACTTGATATCCCATCATTCTGTTCATTGGAAAAATGTTAAATAACGCCGAACTGGGAACTGACCTCTACAGAACACTTTTTGTTTTATTTCCCCCTTAACTCATTCCCCAAATGATACTTATAATCTGCATCTTTAGATGTGCTCCAGGTGAGGCTGGCCAGTAGTTCTTTGGTATGTAATATATTTCTAATAATTAAGAAATATTCTAATTGGAAAACTGTATAGATAGCAGTAGAACTCTTAGAGAACTGAATATTCCTCATAAAAGGAGAGTTATGCATATGCATAAATTGGCCCTTATAAGTGTAATACAAAGTCATGAAGCAAGGAAAAACACATACTGTACTGAAATGTCCATTACTTGCTTCAACCTTGACTAAAACACCCACAGGACCCATGGGAAATTAGAAAGAAAAATAGCATTTTATAAATCATTAAACTAAAGTTCCATGTAGCTATCCTATTGGTAAATTATGTCTAAATAACTTTCTTTACTTCTGTTTGTAATTGGAACAACATATTTAGTGAAGCCTCATTTTTTTCTCTCTCTAACATTACCCCAACCAACTGGACATATCATACACACACACACACATACACCACCTTTTTTTTTTTTATTAAAGAAGAATACTAAAGTTTTTTGCTTGTGGTGTTTTTGTATGTTTATATCACCAAAATTTTAAAATATTGTTTTCTTGATTAATTAAACAATACTAGGATTCCATAATAATCACGTATTAATGCTACTTCCTTGGCAGGGAAAGGTAAGAGAACAGTAAGGCAAATGGAAGCTTTACAAAACTTCACTAGGAGATAAAGTTTAGAATAGTTTGAAATTGTTATTGAATAAGTCAATGAATAATAATGATTTGTTAATGTCCAATATTCTCTTAACACAAAGCTAGATGATCCTAAATATTATAAATTAACTAACCTCAAATAGCTCTTTCTAGCACTAATAACTTAATTATGAAAATAAGAAAATAATCAATGTTACTGACAAAAAAAAAGTAGGCATTTTTACTGCTTAACAGCACTGTTCAGAATGTATATCACAAGATTTTAGGGATTATTAAGAAGTAATGGTTTAATAGTCAAAACAAGTTTTTAACTGAAAGACAGCAGCTAAAGAAGGATTTGAAGGATGGGTGGCAAGAGGATGGATGGAAAGCAAGTGGAGAACATCCAGGTGATGGAAAAAGAATGTTTAAAAGCAGGGAGGCAGTACGGAGTCACTCATATAAAACAAAAAACCCTAGCTCATATTCTGTAGATGCATGTCTTACAAATGTTAGTGAATATGTGTTGTTTTCCCAGAATTCTGAAGGTGGTAGATTTTATAGACAAGTGCTCTGAACACAAACCAGAACAAAGAAGGCCCATCAGTTCTCTAAACTGCATAACAAATCACCCCCAAATTTAGCAGCTTACAATAGTTATTGTATCAGCTTCATTGTTAGCCTGCAGCAGTTCAAAGGATGGGTGGTTTTGGCTCAGGGCTCTCAGGAAGCTGTAATGAAATTGCAGTCTGGGGCTACAGCCATATCAAGGCTTGACTGAAAGAGGCTTCCACTGTTGTCTGTTGGCAAGCCTTCGAAGATCATTTTCTAAATTCACTTCTATGGGTCTCTCCCCAGGACTGCCTCCGGAGAGCCAGCTGGCTTCCCCTAAAGCCAGTGAGTCAAGACAGAGTGAGAGCACCCAAGACAGAAGCAGGTCTTTTTATGACCCAAACGCAGAAGCAAAAATTTGGGAGACAGAGATCATTGTCGACCATCTTTGATGCTGCCTATCACAGAAGACACGGTTGATATTAGGGAGGTGAAAGAAGAAATCTATGCTCTCTCTGCCTCAAGCTCTTGCAATATAATTCTTATTTTACTATGACATAGAGCACAGTAAAGAAGTTGGGAATTAGGAAATAATAAAATTGAGGATACTATAGCTTGTGAAATGTAGTTTAAACCCTCTTTCCTCATGTTATTTGATTTCTCTTTTCTTATTGGTTAGTCCAAGGATATAAAATAGATGTTGTTTCCTTTATCATTTTTCCTGAGATAATGGCAGGCATTGTTAATCAGTCATGGTACTCTTTCACTGGGCCCAGATGTGAGTGATCTCAGAATCTTTCCTGGTACACTGTGCCAGATGTTAATAACCAACTGATCAGAGATGAAATGTAACTTTTATTCAAGTTCCAGCCCTTAGAAGAGAAATTATCAGCCTTCATGAATACGTGAGCACTTAATTTATTTTTTAAAATGTTTTCTCAATAGAGTGGTGAGGAAAAGGTAGCCTTTCAAATAAGTGGTGTTGGGTCAAGTAGATATTGATAAAGAAAAAAAGTTAAACTTGGCTTCTTTCTCACACCATATACAATTCTAGGTAGACAATAGATCTAACTATGAAAGGCAAACCCATAAAGAAAAATACTTATAAGATAACTATTAAATTGACAAACTTTTATTTACCACAAAAAGGCGAGCCACATGGGTTGAAATATATGGCACACATGTAAACAATAAAGAGCTTATCTTTATAAGCTTATACTTATATACATATACACACATACAGTATATATATGTATACTTATATACATATACACACATACAGTATATATATGTATATATATATACTTATATATACATATATATACTTATATACATATATATGTATATATATGTATATATATACTTATATATATGTATATATGTATATATATACTTATATACACATATATATACTTATATACATATACACACATACAGTATATATATGTATACTTATATATATATGTATATATATGTATACTTATATACATATACACACATACAGTATATATATGTATATATATGTATATAGAACACCTACAGCTCAATATGAAAAAAACAGAGATAATCCAGTAGAGATAAGGGCAAGAAACTTGAACAGGGATCTCACAAAAGATAATATCTCAGTAAACAGTAAACTCACTAAAGATGACTGTGATGACTGGAAAGGTGAGCTGAGGTGTTTTCCCAGGTTATGTCTTGTGTCTTGCAATGCCAAAGAATGAACTAAGCAGACCAGAAGATTTAAGCAAAAGTGTGGAAAATTCATTACAAACAGATTCAGACTCCCCACAAGGGGAGGGGGACCCAAGAATGGGTTGTCCATTGAAGCTTTGTAGTCCAGGGGTATATATTTGCTACAAGCCTGCTCTATGTCTACCTGTGTCGTCACCTGATTGATTCCCTCAACTTTTTGCCCAGCAACGGACCTAAATTTTCCCTGTTTCTGTGTTTTCTGTCTCTGCTCCTATGCTGAACTTTCTCTGTTTCTGTGTTCGTACACCTTGTTTACTGCAGGCCCTCCCTTGGTTTCCCATGCCTCCCGCTTTGAGTCCAGAAGCATTTTATTATTTCTGCTTGGTTGGTTCCTGTGGTTAGGCTGCTCAAACTGCCATGTCTGCCCCTGCCTATATTCCACCTGCCTTTGTTTTCCACTGGACCCCTGCCCTGTCTGCCTGCATTTCAATCTAACTCCTCTCAGCTGGATAAACCACACATTCACTAGAAAAGCTCAAATGAAAAGCGCTAACAATTTTACTGTTGGTAATGATGTGGATGATGTCAATCCTCCATATAATGTAAATGTTGGCTGGTGTATCTAATTAAGTGGCCATATAGCTTATGGCCCAGGAATTTCATTCTAACAGATACATAATAAATTAGATACATGGTGACATGTTTATGAAATACTATATACAACAATGAAAATGGAGGGGGGATCTAAAGTTACATGCAACAATTTAGATTAATCTAACATAAAGCTGAGCCAAAAAAAAAAAAAAAAAAGCCAGATGCAAAAGTATACATAGATTGCATGATTCCATTTATATAACTTAACATATGCAAAAGTAATCTATGGTATTAAAGGTCATGATAGTGATTAATTTTGGAGAGAAAAAAGGAAATAGATGTTGGTGCAAGAATATGAGGGGCCCAAGCAGGAATTTCAGGGTACTGGTGATCTGTTTCTTGACCTGAGTGGTAGTCACATGAGTGTGTTCATTTTGTGATTATTTATTGAGTACTAGAGACCCAACGCGAGACACAGACCCGCCACACCAGCTGGACCCCAGACCTGCCATGCGCAAGTAGCTCGCCAACCCGACCGGCTGCATCACGCAAGCCGCGAGTCCTGCAGTGTAGTGTGAGCCATGAGCCCCATCCCAGCGCTGTGAGTGGCTCGTGGGCCAGGGGGAGGGAGGCACTCCATGCATCTCCTGGTGACCGGTTGTTTGGTTGTTCCGGCGTTACGACGTTATTGCCACTGGCCTTTTATAATATAGATGATTTTTGCACTTCTCTCTATATGTTAAACTTTACTGAAAAAGTTGAAAATGTATACAAGGATATTAAGGGAAAGATTCTATGCTAATTAAGAAATTAACTCTACATGCCCATCAACCATGAGATCAATATGACCATGTGTTGCTGAGTGACAAGGAAACTAAGAAAAGAGAGATTACAGAGTTTAAGGAATAAATATTACTTGAAACAAATACATGACCTGTGTTCTGAGCTGCAGCCATTTCCTGATAGCTTATTATCTCATCCAAGTGAAGAATATTCTTATAATATGCCCCAGTTGGAATTCTGATAAAACTTGCAAGTAAGATTCAAATTATATTTTATACACATTGATATTTCTCCTTCTTGACTTTTTGATGTGCAAGTCTGGCCACTTCATAAAGTTTGGTCTAGATTTAAGAACAAACAGGAATGATAATTTAGATGGGAATACAGTACATTTCTTCTTATTTATTATCAAATTAGCAAACAAGCAATGCCACGGGCATACTCATGATCAAGGGTACATGGAGGTATGCAGGAACTCAGGTCCCCAGGGCATCTTTGTTGCTTGTGGATGTAGACCTGAAGTAAATGCCACTGCAGCCACAGAAAAGAGGGAATCATCAGGTCAGGGAATTATGTGTAGACTCACCACCTTTTTATATCATCTTAAATGGAAAAGGAAAGGAAGAGGGAAATGTCAGCTCTCAGGGGTCCACTCTTTTACCATTAAACAAAATACCTTTAGTAGATTTTAACTTATATACAACCATGGTTATATAATTTAGTTCCCTGGGGTTGGCGAGGAGGGTTATACCCAACTCTATTACTGAGCCTGCTCCAAATTTCAGTGCCATATCCTTGGCTGTTGTCTACCACAATGGGTTAACATCATTTCTTCACTCACTTATCCTTCGTTCTTGAAATGTTTGTACATCCCAGGCAGGTATCATGTCTTGTAATAACCTGGCAATTGAAAGTTGAGTGGAGTTCAGTTTACTCCCTCTAGAAATCTTTAAAACATTGTCATATTCCAAAATATTTATCAAAAGAATTCTAAAATGTAGCATGAGTATTCATCTTTTTTTTATTTTTTATTTTTATTTTTTACTAAATCTTTATTCAGATTATTACAATTGTTTCTCCTTTCCCCCGCCCCCCATAGCTCCCCTCCACCCAGTTCCCACCCCACCTTCTGCCCTTACCTCCCCTCACTGTCCTCATCCATAGGTGTACGATTTTTGTCCAGTCTCTTCCTGCACCCCCCGATACCCTTTTCCCCCTGAGAATTATCAGTCCACTCCCTTTCTATGCCCCTGATTCTATTATATTCACCAGTTTATTCTGTTCCTCAGGTTTTTAATTCACTTGATTTTTAGGTTCACTTGTTGATAGATATGTATTTGTTCATAATTTTTATCGTTATATTTTTCTTCTTCCTCTTCTTAAAGAATACCTTTCAGCATTTCATATAATACTGGTTTGGTGGTGATGAACTCCTTTAGCTTTTTCTTACCTGTGAAGCTCTTTATCTGCCCTTCAATTCTGAATGATAGCTTTGCTGGATAAAGTAATCTTGGTTGTAGGTTCTTGCTATTCATCACTGAATATTTCTTGCCACTCCTGTCTGGCCTGCATAGTTTCTGTTGAGAAATCAGCTGACAATTGTATGGGTGCTCCCTTGTAGGTAACTAACTGTTTTTCTCTTGCTGCTTTTAATATTCTCTCTTTGTCTTTTGCTCTTGGCATTTTAATTATGATGTGTCTTGGTGTGGTCCTCTTTAGATTCCTTTTGTTTGGGGTTCTCTGTGCTTCCTGGACTTGTAAGTCTATTTCTTTCACCAGGTGGGAGAACTTTTCGGTCATTATTTCTTCAAATAGGTTTTCAGTATCTTGCTCTCTCTCTTCTTCTGGCACCCCCATAATTCGGATGTTGGTACGCTTGAAGTTGTCCCAGAGGCTTCTTACACTATCTTCAACTTTTTGGATTCTTTTTTCTTTTTGCTTTTTTGGTTGAGTGTTTTTTGCTTCTCTGTATTTCAATTCTTTGTCTTGATTCTTGCGTTCCTCTAGTCTGTTGTTGGGTCTCTGTATAATATTTTTTATTTCAGTCAGTGTATGTTTAATTTCTAGTTGGTCCTTTTTCATATCTTGAAGGTCTCGTTATATTTATCGGCCTTTTCTAGGATATTCTTGAAAAGCCTTATAACGATGGTTTTGAATTCTATATCCAGTCATTTGTTTCCCTCCATTTCTTTCATTAGTGACCTGTTTCTTTGTCACCGCATTTTCACTGCTTCCCTGAGTTGGTAAGGTAGCTTTGTGTGCTAGGTTTCCTATATGGCCCAGTGAGTTGGCCTCCCCAGTTAACCTGAGGTGGACACTCTTGGTGCACCCCTTTGTGGACTGTGTGTACAGCCTTGTTGTAGTTAAGTCTTGATTGTTGTTGGTATCACTGGGAGGAATTGACCTCCAGGCCAGTTGGCTGTGAGGATCAGCTGTGTCTGTGCTGGGAGAAGTTCGGTGCTAGAGACACCTTATAGGATTAGACTTGCCAAATTGCAAAAGCCTCTGTGCTCAGGTTGGATGGGGTGGAGTCTCAGGGTGAAGCAGATGGGGTGGAGTCTCAGGGTGGAGCAGACAGTCTTGGCTTCCTGTCAGCCCTGCCCTTGTGTGCACGCGCGCACCTCCAGACCTCTGACTTCCCCGGCTCCCAAGCCTCCACCCGAGAGTCCAGCTTCTCCCATAAGAGTGCGGGTCCCCAGGGGCTTGGCTGGAACTGGGGTTCAGTGCAGTCAGAACTGGGGTTCAGTGCAGTCGGGGGCTTCCTTCCCCCTCCTGCCAGAGAAAGTCAGCCAGGCTCTCAGCTGCCCTTCCTCTCTGCATGCACAAAGACCCTTTGCAGTGCTTCAACCCTTTGCCGTTCCTCCAATTCTCCATGAGCTTTTCTCTTTCCTTCTAGTTGTAGAATTTCCACTCAGCCAGCTTTCCTGTGGTTCTGGATGGTGTCCGTTCTGTCTTTTAGTTGTAGTTTTGAAATTGTTGTGTGAGGCAGCAGTTTATGTGCTTACCTATGCCGCCATCTTGGTTTCTCTCATGAGTATTCATCTTTTATCTAATTTTGCATTTTTCTTAAAATTTACAAGGAAAGTAATCTGGTCCTGGCCAGTTTGGCTCAGTTTGGCCTGTGGACTAAAGAGTCTCAGGTTTGATTCTGGTCAGGGGCACATGCCTGGGTTGTGAGCTCGATTCCCAGTGGAGGGTGTGCAGGAGGCAACTAATCAATGAGTCTCTCTCATCATTGATGTTTCTATCTCTCTCTCCCTCTCCTTCCTCTCTGAGATCAATAAAAATATTTAAATAAGTAAGTAAATAAATAAATAAAGTAACCTGAAAAAATATGGATCTTCTAAACATGTTAAATTACTCTCAGCAAAGATCTGAAGAATTTTTATAAATGATGTGATTTCTATTGATTAAGTAATTTTCTAAATTCCTTTTTGGTTTTAAAGCTGAGTGCCTCAATAATTTCAATAGCATCTGATATTACAATAATTACTCTTGTTTTTCCCTAAAGGACCTAATGCATGAAAAATTTCTTAGAAGTACTCTTTCCATCTCAATTAATTCTAAGTCTATGAACAGATTTAATTGTATGCATGAAGAAAGCAGTATTTAAACCCTAAAATTATGAATCTACAAATAGAAAGAAAACTAGGAGATAATCTTCCCTTATGGCCACAGACACATTTGACCCCAAATGAACAGCTGAGCTCAAACAGTAAAGTGACACAGCCTTGATGTTTACTAAAACAGCATGCATCTCTATAAAATCAACTTTAAATGATCATTTTCACTGTACTTATCAAGATTTTCCCCCATGAGTTTATTAATTTTTTCATAGATGAATCATTATTTTTAAATCTCTTAAAGCAAGGACCCTAGGTATCAATTGCAATCAAAGCTAATAATGGACCTGGCATGTCCTTTGTTGCCTCATTGGGCAGTGAGG
The DNA here is from genome assembly GCA_026230045.1 of Corynorhinus townsendii. Taxonomy (NCBI): domain Eukaryota; kingdom Metazoa; phylum Chordata; class Mammalia; order Chiroptera; family Vespertilionidae; genus Corynorhinus; species Corynorhinus townsendii. The sequence goes on along the minus strand of JAPDVU010000003.1, from coordinate 59,518,493 downwards.
TTTATAAGAATCAAGCTTCTGGGTCCTGAGGTCTGCATATAAAAACAGATCTTTTCTTATCCATTGTGGCATCTAGTGAGTCCTGAATCTTACTTAACCAACAATTTATTGAGTGTTGACTCTGTATCAGGCACTCTGCCAGGTGCTGGAAATTAAAAGGAGAATAAGTTTCTAACTTCACAGAGAAGCCAGTTAGGAAATTAACAGTAGAGGTGAAAATTGATGGAGCCTGAACCAATGTGGTCAATACAGAGGGACAAATTCGAAAGGAAATAAAGCCAGGGGAGTTTGAGGAGTATATCTGATGTAAAAATGACAGAATTTGATTAAAGTGTTTATTTAAAAATAAAATAAGCAGTTAAAGTTAAAACTGCTATTTTAGGAAAATCCAAAATGCCTGTCCCTTCAATAAAGACATTTCTTTAGTTCCTTTCAAATTTACATTTTCTTTGGGAATCTACATTGTTTGGCTCAAGAAATATTTCTGTAGTGAGAAGGAAAATAGCCCATTATTATTGTATTATTTAGGAAGTAGTAAAATCATTTATTATAATTCTTTGAAGGCTAAGACAGTTTATGTGGTATTATTGCAGACACCAGGTGTCTGACCAGTGAGGTCAGACCAAACCTGGGTTCAGCAACCTGAATACTTGGGTTCTAGCTAGGAAGGGATTCAGAGCAAGACCCAAACTGTAAGAGAATATTTATTTGGTAAATTACAGAGATAGAAGAGGTAATTCCTAGAATAAATAGTTTTAGGAAAGAAGTTATGAAGATAAAGGAAGGGCCCTTGAGTGTGGGAGTGAGGAAGCAAATGGTAACTGCCTGGGGCTGGGAGGGGGAGGGAGAAGAAGAAGGGAAAGGCACAGGCATGCTCACTGGAGGGAGAGAGTACTGGGTCCTCTTCCTAAGGGTTTTAAGGACTGAGATTTTAGGGGAGGTCCCAGGGGAAGGTCTTAATAGAATATTCAGTACCCTTCCAGGTGTGTCCATTCAGGGTTGTGGTCTTCACCGATTGACTGACTGGCACCAGGGCTGGGGGTCATTATTCCCAGGCATCTTCGTCCTGACATCAGCAGTTGCTGGTTTTATTGCTTATCTGGGCCTGAAGCTAAAATACAACTGAGGCCTAGATGCTATCTCTAGGGAGGGAAAAGTCATGAGGTCCAAACTGCATGGCCAAGGATATGCTAGAGAGGTCCCACTCTACAATTGATTGTCTGTTGCTAGGCACCTGGGGCTTTCCATCCTGGACTATCACCCTTGCTCTGCTCATGTGTGTCTAACAGCCTATAGTTACAATATAGCCACAGACAGGATATTAGAAAAACCTAAGTTCCAGCTAAACATTTTAAGCAGGTGGTCTGTGGACTATATTGAGTCAGAGAATATAGCACATTCTAGGTGGCCACCACACCCATATGATCTAACACTCCACTTATTCATGCGGTTGCCTGACTGGCCACTGAATAATTTGAATTGCATCCCCCTACATGTGGTTCCAAATTCTACAATCAACTACCTGCATATACTCAGGCAAGCAAAAAGGTACCTTTCAATTTATGTATCTGAAAATAAAGGCATTAGTGATCTTCCTAGCGCCTTCCATTTCTAGCATAGGAGTTGATGGTCTGTGTATTGCAGCAGCCCATTACTTCTATACTTCCTGAAAATCAGATTCAGAATCAGCTTAAGGACATAGGCATACTTTTATTGTTGAAGTCACAAGTTGAAATCCATCACATGAAGTGCCTTTCAACTTAAAATGTAAAGGCCTAGGTTGTTTTCTCTACACCAACTGTTTAACGTTGCCACAGTTTGCCATTTAACCATGCTATCACAATGTCTTCACAAAACAGAAGAAAATCGGTGTCTAACAAAATTTTGAGGAATATTAAGAAATTATACCCACCAAACAGACCTGGATACCAAAGTATGTGTGACTATTCAAGGAGAAACATGACTGAATATGCTTAAAAAGAGCAAAGATCTATTCTAAGCAGCAAATGTACTGTACTTATTTTTTTCTGAATGCTCAAGGGACCATCAGAATTATTTTCCCTGTGTTCTTGTTGTGTCCCTCTTGTTGTGTTCATAGCAATGGAGCCAGTATAATAAAAATACTTGTCACCCTAACTGGTTTGGCTCAGTGGATAGAGCGTCAGCCTGAGGACTGAAGGGTCCCAGGTTCGATTCCAGTCAAGGGCACGTACCTTGGTTGCAGGCATATTCCCAGTAGGGGGTGTGCAGGAGGCAGCTGAATCGATGTTTCTCTCTCATCTGTGTTTCTAACTCTCTATCCCTCTCCTTCCCTCTCTGTAAAAAAATTAATAAAATATATTTTAAAAAAATATTTGTCACCTGTTTTGCCACTCTGGAAAAGTTGCCAACTTGTACTGCAAATCAGAACAGATTATAAGAGGAAGCTCTTCCATGTCCAGGACAAATTTGATAGAGGAATATATTCTTTGGCTTATTTAAATATTACATTTTCATATCTCTTGTATTGATGAAGAATATTATTTATCCAGGGGGCTAGCATCATTTCACAAAGATGTCAGTGATGAGTCATTTGCCACATTACTATAAAATACCTTAGCAATGCTTGTGTGAATTACTGCTCAGTTAACATTGTTTACCACCTAATTATTGAGAAGCACTTCCATCCATCACTGACAACTGAGTAAATGACTCAAGACACTATTGTATTTGTAACTAGAACAACAAGGTCATCGCAAGTTTAATTAGCTGCTATCCATTACAAAAAGCAAATAGCCTATGATGACAAGTAAAATTCCAATTTCTGAATATGCATCATGAAATGGTGTAGGAATTGCTCACATATAAGTGATTCTAATAGCAAATATATGTAATATCACTTAAGAAAATTTTAAAATTATGAACTGCAGTGAGTGCTGAGAAGAATTAAACACAGATTATTCATAATGGTTCTTAATTTTAAAATAAACAGGCATCTTCCAACATTAGTACAAATGGAGATATCTTCAGTATGTGACATGTAAAAATGAGTTTGAAAATTCTTTTTGGAACTTGCATTTGGATAAATAAAGCGAACTCTGGGGCTATTCTTTGTTATTGGTGGATTGACTCAGACTTGCAAATATTCTGGAAATTATTCCACATTTAGACAAAAATACAATTTCCCTGTGTTGTATATAGGAATCAATCTGGTGTGAACAGACTCGTACATGTTTTCTTTCAGGGTTGTAGGGTTGTTTCCATCCTATCTGGTATGTCAGGGGTAGAACACTCTGAAAATATGGATGAGTAGTAGTTTACATGAAGGGCAAAGTATAGAACTCGGTCAAGGTTAAGATCCTGATAATTAGCTAGAATTGATCACAATCATCCTTTTGAGAGGCCACATGTTTAGGACTTTAAATAATACATTTCCAAAGATACAAGTTATTTCTAATTATTTCTCTTTCTATCCTTTACTTTCAAATTTTCTTCTAATTCTGTAATTTTGGTGGATAAAATGAGTATAAATCACATTAATATTTAATATTTTCTTTTATTTCAAATGTTTTTAAACCTCATTACTTGATAATTTTATCATGTAAATATAGCCTACTTATGTATAAATCTTAAAATTCCAAAACATGAACTTCCAAATTACTCTAAAAATGTGTCACATGTGACATGAAGTATAGCAATAATAAATTCCTGAATTAGTGAGAAATATAGTTGCTTTTATTGACTATACAGTGAAATATGCATTTATAGTAAATTCTAGAAAACTCAACATGGCATTGGTTTCCTCATTAAGTCATTTCCAGTATACAAGATCCTACTGAAAAAAAAAAGATCAGATGCACCTTTTATCTCATTCTTGGGACTGGTACAGAAGTCAGAAGACCACAATAAAGGTTTAAAGGGAAAGCAGTTATTCACTATCATCACACACACTCATCCAAATATTACTAAACTATGAATTCCTCTTGCTTGTATAAAGGCACTTTGCCCTTCCTACTAAACTGGATCTTTTAACACTACACAGTGTAAAGTAGTAAATGATTGTGACAGTGGTCACTCACATGGTTATGTTCTTTTGGTGGGAGGGGGACTCTGCGAGGCTGAGTGGATCTTCGGCCATGTTCCTCATTGTTATCCAAGAGAACTCCTACATGTAGCAATATATCTGCATTTTCTGTGTCAGAGAAATGAAAAATTATTGACTATAAATATTGCTCTGTTGTGAACATTATTATAGTTCATACCTTTAAAAGTGTTTCACAATATATATTTATTGATGTAATTTGCAATCATTTCTCATCTACAGTTTAAAAGTAAACATTGAATATTTAATACATGCCAGGCTAATTCTTTGCACAACTCCTAAATTGTAGCTAAGCTGGGGAGATGAGAGCAGGCATAAGATAGGAGAGAGAAGACAAACATTTATTTTATCTCTGGACACAACCAAATTCTCTACTAATTCTCAAACATTAGTGTGCATTAAAATCACTTCAGTCATGTGTTGCCATGCAAAGTCCTGGGCTCCCACCCTACATATCTAATTCCCCACTTTTGGGTAGGGTTTAGAGATAGGCTTTACAAACAAGTATCTCAGGCCTTCATTAGAGAAACCTGTATCTAAGTGAATCCAAACTATCTAAAGTGATAACCAGATACAAAATTCAATTTCTCTAAGAATCTACTTATAAAAATAAAGCATCAAATGTTGTTTGTAAATTTGTAATAATTTTCAAGATTAAATTATAGCAATGCCATTTGTCTTATTTCCCTAATCACTTTGTGTTACAAAAGTTAGAGTTTCCTGACTTAGACATATGTCAGAAGATGACCACTGTTTCATATATTTAAATCTTGAAAAATATGGATGATGTGATAAGTCCAAGAGATTTTTAATAAGTTTATGATTTTTGTATAGATATTCATATGCAATGTAATGTTTTTCCTAGAAAAATGGCTTAGTTCCAATAAAAAGCCTGGTGCATCAATGCAATATTGCTTTGTGGCACCAGAATACTTTACAAGCTCCCATTTCTTGCTTTAGTTCAGTCTATAAATAGATGCTATTAAATTTTCCTGGGGTGAAAGGAGAATGGATGTCATATACAGTCTTTCCTCTTTCTTTTTACTTTGCATCAAGAGAAGTAGCATTTCAAAGGAGAAAAATATTTTGCTTCTTGTTTCTTTTCCATCAATTAAAATGTCGTTCTTTTATAGGTGTACCACTGCAAACTCCTGTCACTATTTCTATCAAATAAGAAGAGTAAATGACATAATGACTCTAGTAAAAGTCATTGTAATCTCATTAAATCATTTCCCTTTGATTAATGTACCAATATACTTAAAATCTTGACCAATTCTATCCTTAGAATAAAACCAGCTGTTCTACACCCAACTGCGCACAAACCTGGATTGGATCCTTCCCCCACTACATGCCCAATTCAATTAATTAACAACTTCACTAGTATTTTTTCTAGGCTTTATTGCTGACACAATTGTTCCAGTGCCCTATTATCCTTGCTTCCAAATCATTCTCATTCATTCATTCATTCATTCAATAATGACATACTGGCACTCTATCATGCACCAGGCACTCTTATAGGGTCTAGGCACTGTGCTTCATTTGACATGTCTCTCAAATCCATTTCTCCTTTTATGTATCCATTTTCACAGATTTTAGGTCTTTATCCATTACTGTTGTCACAATGATTTCCAAAAACCTTCTTGCTTCCTTCTTCCCATCACTATCCTAACACCCTCTCATCCTTTTAACCATGCCTGCTTCCAGCATCCTTCACTGTAGAATAGTGTTTGTGATGATGGGTTTTGGGCTCAGTGCTTGGGTTGACTTTCAAGTCTGCTACTAATTCACTGAACAATCTTGGGCAAATTAAAATATGCACAAAATTGTTTGGTACAGAGCCACACACAATTAAGCACTTAATGAATATATATTTAATGAATATACATTTTATTTTATATATTTTTTCTTCATAAATATTGTATTGTAACAGTATGTATAAATTTTCTTTCTAAGGCTCTAAAGCAGCTCCATTTATTACATAATTTACATAATCAGAAATCTTCAAAAGGCCCATAGTGCTTACCTGAAAATTTAAGGCTCTTTGCATTTGGAATTTCTGTCCCAATTTGATCTCTTATTTTCTGGCTCTGGAAATGCTCTCCACTCCACCTGTCCCTTGAAACAAATGAAAATGCTTACCCCTTTCTCTACCCATCCCATCTGGAGTGACATCCATCCTCTAACCACAACAGTACAAAATTGTCTGTAATGTTCACATGACAAATATTTTCTTGCAGAAAAATTATTCTGTGATGGCCTTGAGCTATTTCCTAAAGATCTACTTTGTTCATATTGTATTTTGCAGTTCATTTGATTATATCTTGTCTACCATACTAGCTTGTGAAGCTATTTAGGGTAGGATCTGTCTCTAATCTTTTTATTCCATATCCATCTACAGTACCTTGCTCATATTAGCTGCTCAAGTCATGATTTTTAATGCAGTAATCACAAATGAGATAAACCCCAAATATATATATATATATTCATTTATAAATTATACACTTGTACTTCTATGAATTGATTGATAAATTGCCAATAAATGCCCATTTCTTAATTGTTTTTAGATAAAAATATAAATTTAAAAAAAGACTTTTTTTTTTCATATGCCCCAATGGACTACTTTGAGCACTCCTCAGGGGTTGTAAGTGTTCTACTGTAGACACCAGTGCTCTGAGGAGTGTTACAAAACATATCCATGAACTGTTTTGCTATTAACCCTAGAAGAGATAAGCCCTTGGCTTGGAATTTAACCAACTGTAACATTGTGGCCATTATTTAGCTCAGCTGAGGCTTTTTTCATAGGATTTTTCTGGATGAACGAAGCAGCCTGTTGACTTACCTAGGAAGCTTCTTACCTCTTATAGACTGGTTACTTGGAGTACCCCTTACTTAGCACATCAATTTGATTCAATATTCATTAATTAACACTTAATTTTGTCTGAGGCAATGTATTGGGCACTATTAGCATTACTCCAAAAATCAGAATCACAACCTTTGCACTGGTACATTTACAATCCAATAGATTAGCATATGAATCAATAACATTCTTTCTACACTAGTGTCCTTAAGTAAAAAGTGTGTGGATGCACATCTATCCTTATAAATATCTTTAGGAGTATAATACTTTGTTTTGTGTTTGCTATGCTAAATGCTTAACAATAAATAATCCCCCCCAAAAGCTGAAATTCCTTTTATTCTTATCTATGAAACAGTTACTCATTTTGAGGAAAATATTTTAAAATTTCTCCCTCTGCTTCTTTATTTCCCATTTAACTCCCATTTACCAGTCTTCCTGAGTGTTCCTTGACTGTCTCTATTTGGAATGAACACTTTGTTTCATGTACCATAAATATTATTTTTCAACAGGTTCACTTCTTGGCCCACTGCTTTTATCACTCTACTGTCCTCCTGGGCCCACTCTTAGGGAATTTCCCACCATTGTATGTCTCCTAGATGTGAAGCTCTGCTTCTCACCTCTCTCCTGAGCTCCAGACTGCTTAGATAGGAAGTGCTTGGGTTATATGTTCATGCTGACTTCAAGCTCACATTTTTTTGTTTTTATTTCCTGATCTCATGAACTTTTACCCACAAACTGCTTCTCCTTCAGTATTCTATTTCTCACCTAGTATATGTGAAATGTCAGACAGAGAAAGAAAAATGCTATGTGTTATCACTTATATGTGAAATCAAAAAAAAAAAAAAGGTCGAATTCATAGAAAGCAAGAATAGAATGGTAGTTGCCACATCTGGGGATTGGAGGAAATGGGAAGATTTTGGTCAAAGGTTACAATGATGAATAAGTTCTAAGGATATAATGTATAGCACGGTTTGACTATAGTTAGTAATTCTGTATTGTATACTTGAAATTTGCTATGAGAATAGATTTTAAGTGTTCTCACCACAAAAATAGTATGTGAAGTGATAGATATGTTAATGAACATTTGACACTATATACATATATCAAATCATCCCATTGCACATTTTTAATATATATAATTTTATTTGTCAATTAAACCTCAATAAAGCTGGGGAAAATAATAATATCATTTATTTACTGAGATATAACAGAAACCTGGGAATCATCCTATTCTCTCTCCTCTCCCTACTTTCCCTACATCTAATCATAAGTTACTATCAATTTGACTTATAAATACTTCTTAAATCCGTCCCACTTTTCTTTTGCTTTTTGCACTTTTTTGAGGCTCTCATCAATTATCAGAACTATTTCAGTTACTTTCTGTCTTTATTTTCTACTTCCAGTTCTTACCTTCTGCCTCTTGAAACATAAATCCATTGTAGGAAAAGTAGATCACAGCATGTTTACTTCCCTGTTGAAGACTTTCCATTTCTCCCCATAAAATACAGGATAAATTCTATGTTTCTTAGAAAGAGATACAAGATCCTCCATGACCCAGCTTCTATCTTTCTTTCCATCCTTATGTTACACCTCTCCCCATCTCACACCAGACATTTTAATAACAACAATAATAATTGTAGTAATTATTATCAAAATATGAAGGAGAAGGAACAGGACAGGGAAACAGTAGAGGAAGAGGAGGAGGAGGAGAAAAAGAAGAAGAAAAACTATGAACATAATATATGCTTGATGCTCATCACTATTCTAATATGTTTTACATTTATTATCTCATTCTCATAATCCTTGAAGTAGATATCACCCCCCCCCCCCATTATAGTTGCAGGTACTGAAGATTGAAGAGAAGAACTCTTTGACTATGTTCACATAGCCAGTAATGACCAAGTTGGAATTCAAACATAGGTTTCTCTCTACCAAAATTTATGTTATTGTTCAAAATTACAATACTGTCTGAAGCCTTATTATTTTCTTTCTTTGCTTTTTTTTTAATGTTGTTAGTACTATGTGCTCTTCCCGTCATCTCCAACCATTTTTTAACGATCAGCCTTGATCCTTAAAAGAACCTAAAGGTTCTTCCTCAAAGCACTCAGTGTATAATAAAACAGATAAGCTTGGAATGTATATTGTTTTGCAGTAATCCCTTTCTTTCCTTCTCTTCCATTAGATTATACTATATTTAAGTGCTGGCGCCATATTTACTTATCATGCTGGTCCCAATATGGACCCTGGTTCTTGAACAAGGCAAGTAAGAAATCAAAAACATTTGTAAAGCAACTTTTAGGCAGATTGGGAAAATATAATTGTCAAAGTGAAGTACTCACGGTAAAGAATTTGTATGGAGACATGAACATAAAAGTTTTCTCATAAAATGAGATGATAGCTTTTTTAGTTAGAATCCAGAGCTTCCATGGTTTAGTACAGAGAGGAAGTGGTATCTGCAGGGGGTCAGGGTGCTGACTTAATAAGGTCCACTTGGGATTCACATTCTTTTACTGTCTTATGCTTTAATCACTGCCCCACACATATCCCTAGGTATCATCATATTACTTTTATCACATTTTGGATCAATATTCAGAAAATAAGAAAACTGGAATATAAACCTCATGAAATCAAACTTTCTTTTCCACTAGTCTCTCCCTGTGCTATGACGGTGCAGACACAAGTTCTTCACAAACATTTGTGGAATGAATGTTGAGTTAAATCCTCCTTTCCTTTTTCCCTTCCCCACAGACAAATAGAGGTGGAAATTGAAATGACAGAGAGAGAGAGAGAGAGAGAGACAGACAGACAGACAGAAAGGGACAGGTTTATAACAGACATATTACTGCTTTAATTCCCTTCAATGTATTCTTCCACCCAAAGCCAGTTTGAACACTGGGCTCCTTTCATTATCTGTCTTAGAATAGGCAACAGGACTATCTAACCATTCCTGGCTTCATGTCTGAGTTCATGTGGAAGGCAACCTCTCTCACACAATCACCTGGCAATGTCTTCCTAGACTTCTTGTCATCTCTATGGGCAATACCAAAAGCAGCGTATTCCTCATTGAAACTTGAATCAACATTTTCTTCTCAGTTCTGATTTCTAGATAAGGAAATCCAGTTTCTTCTCTCATGACTGATACCAAGAATAACCTCACACTTACAGTGAATAAAGGCATTAAAAACCCAGACAGAAGCACAAAATATCTATTTGAAAATTCTGAAATTAAATACTAGCAGGTGGCTTAGAGAAGAATACCAGAACTAAACTACCACTAAACCAGTAGAGATTTACCATTAAGAAATGAACTTTCCAATAAAAATATTATTCCAGTATTTCTCTATGCATGTGGACATGGGCACTGTTGTGCAGCTAGAGCAGCTCCAGGAGAAGCCCACAGTTCTGGCTCAAAGAGCAGGAAAGGAAACTCTTGACACACTGAAAGAATGGGGGAATCTTCCATTTATTGTCCTCTTTCTTTTCTCCATTCTCCCATACCCAGCCCCAAACAATCCCGTGATTAGAGTGGCAGTGACTGGTAACAGGAGCCTGCCTACAGGAGGCAAAAATCTGAGATAGGGAATCTTTCCCTACCTGTTCAGTGGTCCTATGAGTATAAGAGGAATAAGCCAACTTTCTCTCTCTTTTTCTTTTTATTCCTGTCACTAGCATTAGACACAGACATAGTTGCAGCCATGCACAGAAGAGCAGGTTGAGTAAAGCCTCGCCTTTCTAGCCAGAAGACCAAAATGATGAGTCCCAGAAACCAGAAGTATCAAAGGGTCATGGAGAGAGAAGGATTGAGGGAAATGATTCCTCAAAGTAATTTATGAATGGATGGAACTGATTCTATTCACCATATTGAAGATTTTGAGATCTAAACTAACAAATAGACCAACCTCCATATGTGGACTGAGTAGAATATATACAGGTTAGATCAAATCAGCACTATGAAGGCCATGAACACTGAACAAGCAGCCCACAAAAGGTAGGTTGGAACTAACCAGATCAACTGTCTTCTAAAACAAAACCATCAACATTACCTATAGTATTAAACAGAGCTTAGTGTCTCATCAAATAATATTCAAAGCATCCCATGCATAATCCAAAATTATGCAACACTGGAAGAACCAAAAAAGTCTCATATCCTAGTAAAAGGCAATCAACAGCCAACGATGCTGACGTGACACAGACATTAAAATGATCTGACAAGGACTTTAAAGCAGCTATTATAAACATATTGCTTCAAGCAATCATGAACATTCCTGAAACCAGTGGAAAAATAAAATTTAGCAAAGAAATGAAATATGTCAAGAAGAATCAAATGTGAATTGAGAAAAAAAAATACAGTAATAAAAACTAAGCAATTCCATACACAATATACAAGTTTGTCTTAACAGGCCCACATTTTTAACTATATCTTAAGACAGTGCCATAGTCATTACACACATACACACACACACATACACACACACAATACATAGAGGTGAGGACATTTTTAGTGCATATAATTATAGATAAAGAAATCTATATATTAAAGTTGTTCCCATGATTTATACCTAGTAATCTGGTTACCTTGCATATTGCTTTCAAAATAGTAGAACAAAATCTGAACATTTTATAGTCTGTGGAAATTTAATGTTTTGCATTTACTAAGATAGAAGCCCATTGTTAAAAAGTACCATATGTACATAAGCAGCAATTCTATTTACAAAGAACTGCCCTAATGTGTCTATTTGCATATCATTTGCATTTTTGTCACCATACCTGTCAATCAGCTCCAGCAATGAGCAAATCAGGTAGCCCACATGGGAACCTGGGCCAAAGGAAACAAAAATGCAAGGTGATTTAAGATGGATAAACCCCTCATGTATTTATTTTTAAGGCAATATTTTTCAAAAAAGCATATTGTGTTTTCTGAATACGGGCAATTTAGCTGTTTAAACAAACACAACTCATCTTTTAATAACATTTTTCATACATTTTAAGAACTTCTGTTTAATTTTGGGATTTGTGTGTGTGGTGTATTTTCTTCAAATTATCAGGCTAAGCTAAAGTACTTTCAATTATCAAATAACACTCTGTAGTTAAACTGATTTTTTTTAAAAATTCTTAGCACTCATTTCTGGAAACATTTTTATATATATGAAAGCAATAAGATTAAAGATATTTAGAAAAATTCTAAAATTCAAGATTGATAAAAGATGCTTAGAAATACAAAGGTTATAGTTTTGAATACTAATATAACATCCATAGATTTGGTCACAATGAAAGGAAACTGGTATTTCTAGAAACTGGTAAATCTCCAGGATGTTGAGGGACACTATTCCTTTCAGGTAGGATTTCTCTGGTTTTCTCTTGCTACTTATATTTCTGCTTGGAAAATAAACCCTCTGTGAATGATGACACAAGGAAAATCCTCCTTGCTTAATAATGAAGCTTCCAGAACTGATGTTTCTTTGGGGGGTAATATCCAGTTATTGTCTCTGCAAAATCCCAGGATAGAAAAGATGCTTAGTAATCGTTATCATGATGATCGCTGGGTATAGCTGCTGAGAGAGGAGGGCCTGTATCAGGCCTCCTAGACAGCATAGCAGCAATGGCTGGCATAAAGTATTTTCCAATGGGTAACACATTTCATTTAGCTTTCCACGTGGCATTATGAAGCTGGCTTTTGCACATGGGAAGACTGCAAAATTAATATTTTGACCCTAATCATGAAAAAATAGAAAGCTGGCACCAAATCCACTTTGTAAGTTAATTGTGAAGTTGGGATCTTGGGATCCTCCTTGGGAACCTGGTCCCTGCCAGACACTTTCCTGTGCATTAAACCTGTGACTATACTAATGTTCATTAAAGGGGAGGGAAGTAACCCAATCAACAAGTTTGCTTAAACAGACGACCTTTCTTTGTTAAAACTTGTGCACAAAAGAGATGTTGTATGGAAGTAAAGACTAAGCAAGAAAACATTGTAGCAATTTGCTGAACATGGAGACTTATTGAGGATGCAGTCCTGAATAATATACACTAGCTTTGCTCTTCCTCTTTAGTCTGTGTAGAGAAGCTATGAATCATTCATGGTCTCCCAGCTGAGAAGGGCTTCAAAGGGGATGGTTCTGATTGGATGTCCTGTGTGAATTGCCATGCTGCAGAATCCGCTACACCCCTAGCACTGGAGGGTGGAGGAAGCACTTTCATCTGGGCCTCCAAAGTGTTTAGGGTCACAGTTCACCAGGAGATAACGATGTAGATGTACATTCAGAATTAGCTGCAGAGATACCTGTGTAGTGCGGTGTGGAAAAGTGAGCCAGTTAGATCCCCAGTGGATGCTGTGAATCAATTACTGTATTCTGAATACAAGGTTGGCTGCAGGGGATAAACAGATGTCAGAGAATTTTTCCCTAATAAGACCCTGGTAATAGAAGAGCACTGTCAGCTTCATTTTGCATTAAAAATCTCATTTCCTCTTTATATGACCAGTTTTATTAGGTCCCTAAACAAAGATATTTTGTGTAACTGTTAATAGCATAATGTGAATGATGTAAGTAAATTTCATATTTTTCAGATTTTTGTCACAAAAATCAATAGGCAAACAAAATAAGAGTCTTAGTCTTAAATTTGGTCTAATCAGAAAGGCTTTCTGTGAATCTGTTCACACAATGGTCGGTAATGGTAAATTTTCATTTTCAACCAGAAACATCAATATTCTTAAAGAATATAACCCTAAGAGTGCAAATTAAAGCTAAATGTTACATTTTCTCTGTGCTCTTATTTCCACTTTCCAATCATAGGTGACACTAGCATAAAATTGCCCTACTAGAGCTGGGCCACCATGGAACTTTCCTGGGTAATTTTGTTTTAAAAGCCATATACATTGTGAGATACTTCTGATATTTTATAATCCCAACATCAATCTCTCACTAAAAGGAAAGAAATTGACACTAAGATCCTTCCCTCTGTACCCTTTGGAGGCCCAATTGAAGTAGAAACATCATTTTGAGGTGTCTGCTAATATCCAATTAACCTCTCCTTTAATCTGCAACTCTTCAGAAAGGGAGTTACTCTCCTTCAGGCTGCCAGACAGTGTCCTTTCTACATTCAGCTCCAAGAGGAAAAACCAGAAGCCAAGGAGCTGATGTGAGTTCATTTTTAAAATTCTTCTATTGATTTGCTGAGAAAATATCATTTGAAGATTCACTGGACTCCTATCTTCCAAATGTGAAAACCTTCGTTCCCAACATCTGAAAATGAAGACAGCTCAAGGAAGAGCTGCTTCTTCATGATGAGAAGAAGATGAACTAAAATCACTTGGTGAAGTTACTCAAATGACATAGAGTTGGAAATGAAGGATGACACAGCTAGACCTCCAGGCAGGAAAAAGCATCGAACAAAATACACATTGTATAGTGTTATTGTATTGTAAAGCTGAGTTAATCTGTTGACTGATATAATGCTATTAATTTCTCTTTGGGTATCTATCTGCTGACAAATTTGATGTTGCATATTTGTGACGGTTATGCATTTTTTGGAGCTATATTCATCAGACGATAGAACTAAAATAAAAAAGAAACATACTTTTCCAATGCCCAATTTGTCGGCAGATAGATCCCCAAAAAGAAATCTCACTCAGTATAGAAAGGACTTTGATGAAGCTGCAGCAGATGGCGCTCTTCCCCTGGCATGGACGCCAACTGGGCCAATTCCTGGGTATGGGTTTGTTTCCCTGTTGGATATGCTAGGTTGGGGTGAAATGTTCAAACAGACAGATTTTAGTTGTTAAAGATACTTTGACGTGTTTGAAAAGAGTACTGGTGTCTTAGGAATATCCTACTTTGGATCAGCGGATCCTTCCTTCCATTCTTTTTCAATTTCATTTTAATTTGGCAATCTTCATTTATTGGTCTAAACATTGGGTAACAAGTTGCTGGTTCTCTTGAATACCTCCTATATTTCTATTCAAAAATAGGTAAACCTCTATCATTACTTCAATTATTTTTGCACAAAAACCGTTCTATAGGGTTTCTTTAAAACAAAATGAGTGGCACTATTTATTAACAATAGGCTCAGATTAATTAATAATAGATAAATTAAGAAAGGTGAAAAGCAAAACTGCAAGACTATTGACACACTGAATATTGAGTGAAGTACTCATGGAAAGTGAGAACTGAAGTGGAATTAGTCCACAGATAATAATGAAAAACTCTACAGGGCTTTTGAGCTTATTTTTTATGTTTATTCATCACAACAACAACAAAAAGAAACTAGCTACTTCTAAAGATGTGAAACCCCAAATTAAACCCATGTTTTCTTACTAAAAATCCCATTATTTGTTACTATAACACACGCAATTTATTGTTGGTAGATGAATACATGTATTTTTTCATGTCTAAAACATTTTATGGATAATTAATATAGTAGCTACATAATAATAGTCAGTTATAAAGAATTTAATAAACTAACTGGTTACTTTGATTCTGTTTGGAGTTGCCTTATCTATTTTTTGTCTAAAGTGTAGGTTGCCTTGCCATCTCAAAGAACATGTGAGAAATGTATTTTGTTCAGTTCTCAATGCAGAGAACGTAGGAAAAACAGACACTGAGGGAATAGAATGAACATCAACCCAAATGTTGGAGTAGAAGTTTACAAGGGCCTAGTAGCTAAGTGTGCGGTGCTGAGACTATCTATGGAACAGTGTATCCACACACCAGGGCTCTGATTTGATCCTGTTAGCTTCTCCAAAGTCTAAAAATTGATTCTAATATAAGCAGAATTTCTTGATAGGCTATGAATGCCATTAACACTGTTTTGTTTAATGCTATTTATGAGCCACTGAAACCTCAGGTACACATTCAATTAAGGCAAGTTCTAAATTTAGTCATTTGTCTTAGGTAAGGACCTCTTAATTTTCCTTATCATTTCTTCCAAAAAAAAAAAGCACCCATTTTCTGTAATAACATTTTATGAGTAGGAAATTTAAATGTATTTGCATGGTAGTTAAATACAAGATGTCAAAAGTGTGGTATGTGCTCCAAGGAGGTTTATACAATCTAACCAAAGTTTTAAAAAGTCTTTCCAATCATTTATTTGGATCTGTTCACTGCATGGATGGCTCATAGTTTGTATGGTATGTAGAAAGGTCCTTGCAGTTTACTCTAAATGTCCCAGGCTAGAGGTCAGGCCTCTTGAATTCAGTGTTTAGGAACACACAGTAGGTGCTTCATCAATATATTTAGGATAAATGAATAAATGAATAAATAGAGAATTGAGCCAAAACCAATTATATAAGGAACAGATTTGCTTTTTTCATTTTTAATTAGATAGTATCATATAATAAGCAGTGGGCTAGTTTTCTGGGAAATGTTTCAAAGATTCATTTACAAGCACCCTTCTCAACAAATGTGTACTGAAATATACGTACTACTAAGCAAGGTAAAAGACAGTATGTTTTAAAAAACGCAAAGATGAATGAGTGTAAGAAGAAAGATAATTCAACAAACAATTAAAAGTAGTGTGGTGAGTGCAATGAGAAGAGAAAGCTCAGGGTATTTAGAGACACTTAATCTGTTCCTTAATGTCCAGGATGACTTTCAGGAATGATGACACCTACCTTGAGCCTAAATCAGAGAAACATGTGGAAATCAAAGGACAAGATGAGGGTTCATGCTGCAGGACAGTGAGAGAGGATCCAGACTGAAGGAAGAATAAGTACAATGGAGCATGCAGTTCAATGACCTAAAGGTTATTAATAAAGTCACTGTACAAAATAAAATATCACATAAAATTTGACATCAACCTGAAGATGATTATGAAGTCACAGATAGGGATAAAAAGTGCTCATAGATTAAAGCCGTAATTGGATAAATAGAAATAATTTAGAACAGCCCATGATTTTACTGAAATTTAGTTTTATATCTATTTTGAATTGTCCAGACATGATAGCCAAAAAAGTTTACCTGAGTCAAAATTTGGTATTTAAAAGGACACAACTAATAATAATATTATAGTATGAAAAATCAACAAAAATAATCTTCTTCTAAAATGTAGAAGATAAAGTGGAATTATGAAAACATTAAAATTAAGATAAAATCATAGGCTTATAATATCATTGTAATAACCAGTTTTCTTTATGGTTTTTTTTTGTCATGAATATCCAAGGAAACTGAGGGCATCCATTATGAAATGAGAGGGAAAACCTCTTTTGCTCCTCTGGTTTTCTTGTATTCCTAGAAGTAGATGCCAAACCCATGTAATATGTATAATTATTCTTCTATCCAGACTATAAATTTGGTGATAGAAAATAATCATAGAGATAATCCATACATTTTAAGGTCATATGACTAAAATTAGGTTTCTCTTAATCCCTAGGAGGACTCTGGTACAGTCACACATCAGTTATCTCAAAATTGCCCTTCAGGTGCCTGCTGACATTGGCTTTAGCCACTCTTCAGTGATCTGTTGTGACAAGAAAGCCACAACTGATAAGTTTCAAACAAGTTGTCTACAGAAAGAACTCAGTAAACTCATTAGAACCGTGTAACACAGTTTTATGTCAGTTGATTGTATTCTATTTTACTTCTGATTTTATCGAAAAAGATGACTACTTATTGGCTGGACCAGCTACATTTTTTGGAGGCCAATGCAAAATGCAAATGCAAGGCCCCTTACTTTAACACTACTAAGAATTAAAACTAACAGCAGAGAATTAAACCAAGCATAAGGTGCTGTGCAAATTCATGGGTCTCGCATTTGTGAAGGCAGCCCTGATTCCTGGGTAATTATGATACAGGAGTCTTAAGCCACACTTTATTAATGATAACATGATGTTGACTTCAATATGGACTCTGGGGAGGGAGATCCTGAGAATTATACCCTTAAAGGAACAGTGTACTGCTGTTGAAGCTTTCCCACCAACAAAGATGTAATTAGTTTTTCCATCCCAATAAGTATGGAGAAGGAGAAAAGATGAGTAAAGAATAAAATGAGATAGAAGGCCCTGACTGAGCAATCCAGTGGTTGAAGCATCATCCTCATACACCAAGATTATGAGTTCAATCTCCAGTCAGGGCACATATAAGAAGCAATCAATGAATGAATAAATAAGTGAAACAACAAACCCCTCTCTCTCTCAGAAATTAATAAATAATTTCTTTTTTTTATTATTATTATTTTTTAATTTAATAAATCTTTATTGTTCAGATTATTACAATTGTTCCTCTTTTTTCCCCCATAGCTCCCCTCCACCCGGTTCCCACCCCACCCTCTACCCTTACCCCCCCCCCCCACTGTCCTCATCCATAGGTGTATGGTTTTTGTCCAGTTTCTTCCTGCACCCCCCACACCCTTTTCCCCCTGAGAATTGTCAGTCCACTCCCTTTCTATGCCCCTGATTCTATTATATTCACCAGTTTATTCTGTTCATCAGATTTTTTATTCACTTGATTTTTAGATTCACTTGTTGATAGACATGTATTTGTTGTTCATAATTTTTATCTTTACCTTTTTCTTCTTCTTCCTCTTCTTAAAGAATACCTTTCAGCATTTCATATAATACTGGTTTGGTGGTGATGAACTCCTTTAGCTTTTTCTTATCTGTGAAGCTCTTTATCTGACCTTCAATTCTGAATGATAGCTTTGCTGGATAAAGTAATCTTGGTTGTAGGTTCTTGCTATTCATCACTTTGAATATTTCTTGCCACTCCTGTATGGCCTGCATTGTTTCTGTTGAGAAATTAGCTGACAATTGTATGGGTGCTCCCTTGTAGGTAACTAACTGTTTTTCTCTTGCTGCTTTTAAGATTCTCTCTTTGTCTTTTGCCCTTGGCATTTTAGTTATGATGTGTCTTGGTGTGGTCCTCTTTGGATTCCTTTTGTTTGGGATTCTCTGCGCTTCCTGGACTTGTAAGTCTATTTCTTTCACCACGTGGGAGAACTTTTCGGTCATTCTTTCTTTAAATAGGTTTTCAGTATCTTGCTCTCTCTCTTCTTCTGGCACCCCCATAATTTGGATGTTGGTATGCTTGGAGTTGTCCCAGAGGCTCCTTACACTATCTTCATATTTTTGGATTCTTTTTTCTTTTTGCTTTTCCGGTTGGGTGTTTTTGCTTCTCTGTATTTCAACTCTTTGACTTGATTCTTGTGGCCCTCTAGTCTGCTATTAGGTCTCTGATTAATACTTGTTATTTCAGTCAGTGTATGCTTAATTTCTAGTTGGTTCTTTTTAATATCCTCGAGGGTCTCACTAAATTTATCGGCCTTTTCTAGAAAATTCTTGAAAAACCTTATAACCATGGTTTTGAACTCCATATCCAGTCATTTGCTTTCCTCCATTTCTTTCATTTGTGATCTGTTTCTTTGTCTCAGCATTTTGCCTGCTTTCCCGAGTTGAAAGAGTGGCTTTGCGTGCTAGGTGTCCTATAGGGCCCAGTGGCTCAGCCTCCCCAGTTACCTGAGGTGGACACTCTTGGTGCACCCCTTTGTGGGCTGTGTGCACAGTCTTGTTGTAGTTAAGCCTTGATTGTTGTTGGTATCACTGGGAGAAATTGACCTCCAGGCCAATTGACTGTGAGGATCAGCTGTGTCTACACTGGGAGAACTTCTGTGCTGGAGATACCCTTATGAGACAAGACTTGCAAAAGCCTCTGTGCTCAGCTAGGAGGGGGCCGAGTCTCAGGGCAGAGCAGACAGCATTGGTTTCCTGTCAGCCCTGCCCTAATAGGCCCCTGTGTTTCAAAGTCCTGTGGTAATTGCTACAAGCACCTCTGAGAGAAAGCCGCCCTCGTGTTTCGCCCATTGCCCAACAGTCCAGTTTCTCCCCGAATGAGTCTGGGTCCCCAGAGTCTCCCCCAGAACTGGAGTTCAGTGCAGTCAGGAGCTTTTGTCTCCTTCTCCCTTGAGAAAGCCAGCCGTGCACTCAGTTGCCAGTCCTCTCCGTGTGGGTCTCAGTACCTCTGCCTCCTACAGCTCCTCTGAGTCTCAGTGTGCTTTTCTCTTTCCTTCTAGTTGTAGAATTTCCACTCAGCCAGCCTTCCTGTGGTTCTGGATGATGTCCATTTTGTCTTTTAGTTGTAGTTTTGAAACTGTTGTGCGAGGCAGCAGTTTAGGTGTTTACCTATGCCGCCATCTTGGTTTCTCTCAATAAATATTTTTTTTAAAAAAATGAGATATCAGAAGAGCTGAGTTTGAGTCTCAATTCTGTCACTTTGTTAGAACAAACTTAGACAAGTCTCACACCTCTTTTAAGTTTGATTTTCTAACCTATGAAATGAAACTAATAATTCTTGCACTGTCTATTGTGAAATAGACAAAATATTGTAAAAACACAAGGTATAGTTATTGTGGAGTAAATAATTATGGCAATGATAATAATAAGAAAAACAGCATTAGCATAGTCAAGCACAATGCTCCTTTGGAAAAACTGTTCTAAATTTATGACATCCTTCCTGAATGAGCCCCACAGTTTTATACAGAATATACATTTTTCCACTCAGGTGACAGAAGTTTAGGTATTCTGAATTTTATGGTTAAAAGTAAAGTTCATTTATAAATAAATTCATGTTTTAAACACAATTTAATTATTGTAATCTAAAATTTCTACATCAATAAAATATATGGCATTTTCCTGGCTGGTTTGCTCAGTGATTAGAGTGTTGGCCCTCAGACCAAAGCTTTGAGTCCCAATCAAGGGCATGTACTTCAGCTGCAGGTTCAATCCCTGGCCTTGGTCGAGGTCAGTGCTGAAGACAGCCAATAGATGTGTTTCTCTCACGCCCATGTTTCTCTCTCTCTTCCCCCCTCCTCCCTCCCTTCCACTCTGTCTGAAAATCAATGGAAAAAAATATCCTCAGATGAGAATTAAAAAAAATATGTGGCATCAATAACCAATTTCAGTAAATATTTGCTGGAGAAAGGAATTCATAGACTTCTTAATTAAACTTGCTATAGATATTAAAATAGCATTTGTTTCTTTATATTAAAATGTAACTAGTAACACATATAAATACAAGGCAAAGAAAAACTTTACCTTCAATAAAATATACTGATTTAAAATGAGTACAAATATGACTACAAATATACATATATTTGTTTTTCAAACTTTTATATGCACACAATTTCATGTGTCAGAAAAGTATCAGCCACGAACACAATATCTATATACCTATGGATATAGATATAGATAGATAGATAGATAGATAGATAGATAGATAGATATGGCAATTTCCATTTGTCTGATTGCAAGCAAAGATTTATTTGAAAAGAATTATCCTTCCACATTTATAAGCAATTTGGTTTCTGTATGTGTTTATTGAGGGGTGCCATTTTCACAATTCAGCACTAATTATTAATTTGTATCTTCAGGTAGAAATGCATATAATTCTCATTCCCAAGGGATTTTTATAAATAACTTTTTAGAGCAGAGGCTGAAAATGTGTTTAGCTCTCACTTCTGGTTGCATATTACCTCACATGATCACCCAGATGTCGTAAGTGTAAGGTACCCACATTTCAGTGAGGAGAAAGGAGACTTCTGTTAGAGTACAGAATGAGAAGGCTGTCACTGGATACATTCATTTTAGTGGTATGCCCTTAGCATCTTGAATATTTCAATGTGAGCACAAGAAAGTTCATAAGGGATAAAATAACAACAATAAAGTCATATTTATATAGAATCTTATCCTGAAAACTCTTAAACTGCTTCTAAAGCAGGATCAAATTACTTTTCTGAGCTCCGTTTTACTTTTTCTTTTTGCAAAACACTAGTCATTTACAGATATATTGGTTTTTCACTGGGAGGATTCATTTTGTCATTTAAACATAATGATTTTTCTAAAGGGGATGATCTTTTTTATTTTTTTTTTGAGCAACTGAAGGACTTCTTTGAATATTGTCTTGATCTGTAGTGATCCTATTATTCTGGAAATGAAATAATTTTTCAAGTATGAGAACCAATAATTCCCTCATAATTCACAAGTTAAATTATCTATAAAAGTATTCTCTCTATATCACCAAAAGACTTAATTGTTAGATAAAACCTTTTTCAGGACTCCAACATTCTTTACTGCAGCTGAATTGTGTGAGCTACTTGATTACAAATTTCAAGTCTGAATCTCTGCTTCTGACCTGTTGTTTTATTTTCTTCTTCAAATCTTGTTCCTTGAGGCTGGTCCCACCCTCTGTGGTTTTATATACTATTTGTTTGGTTACCCAGACTGAGGCTTCAGACCAAGGAATGGAAGTTGCTGCCTCTTGACAGCCTGCGCTTTATTCTTCCCTCATAAAAAGGATCCTAAGTAAAGAACACCAGCAGTGACTTGAGTAGCTTCTGGGCATTTTTTTGTTCTTATGATCTAAAGTCCACTTATTGTGTTTTCTGTTATTTGAGGTCATCAAACTTTGATCACTAGGGGAGAGTGTGGGGTTTTGCCTTGATCTTGGAGCTCACACTACAGGCTGATTTTTAAAAACACATATGAAAGCTTTGTTTTAAAATTTAAAAAGTCACAATTCATTTGTATCAGCGGAAAATGTTTCAGAATGGTGAAATTCAAAACAGCACTAATTAGAATTCATTAATGAATGGACATAGGAACATGCCAGTAATATCCAAATTCCTCAAGTGCCTTTGAATATTTTGTGAAATATAATATTGGCCTCTTTTTCTGCATCTATTTGACCAGATGTGCACATGCTTACCTCTGGGTTACCAGGTGTAAATGGTAGGTGGAAGTGTAGAAAGGGTGATTTGCCATAGCACCTGCCCACTATATCCACTATTTACTGCATGCTTTAATCAGACTGAAAAGATTAATTTTTCTTTTCTATTTTAATGATAGTATAATAATTTAATATGTAAATGAGCATACCCTTTAATAAATGGAAGCAACAATTCCTTTTATTCATTAAATCACAGAATTTTTAACACCAGAAAAATGTTAGAGATCATAAAGGAACCTGGGCCTCAATGGCCTTCGTGCTTGCTTGAGGTCACTAAGCTAAATAGCAAGAAAGAGATTTTTCTATACAAAATTCAACTTTTGACATTAATTCAATGTTTCTTTTAATATCAACCTGTATTATTATTTATTTTTAGAAATTAATTTTCCAAGTAATCTTCTAGCAGAGAGGAATTTTGTTCTATTATTTCAAACTAGAGGCCTGGTGTAAAAAATTTGTGCATGGGAGGGGCTGTCCCTCAGCCCGGCCTGCACCCTCTCCAATCTGGGATCCCTAGGGGGATGTCCGACTGCTGGTTTAGGCCCTATCCCTCAGGGCCTAAACCGGCAGTCGGACATCCCTCGTGCAATCCAGGACCACTGGCTCCTCCTAACCGCTCGCCTGCCTAACTGCCTGATCATCCCTAACCCCTCTACCTGCCTGCCTGATCACCCCTAACCACTCTGCCTGCCTACCTGCCTGATCTCTCCTAACCCCTCTGCATGCCTGCCTGATCACCCCTAACTGCCCCCCTGCTGGCCTGATCACCCCTACTTTGCCCCCCCCATACTAACCTGATCACCCCTGCCTTGCCCCCCTGCCGGCCTGACCACCCCTAACCTCCTCTGCCTAGCCCCCAGCCTAAGCCACAGTCTAGCCTCCCACTGTTGGAGGCAACCTGGCCAGTCAGGGGAAGGTGCCGCCCTCATCACCCTGCTGCTACTGCCATTGGCAGCCACTATGGCTGCTTGAGCCTTGGGACTCGCAGCTGCGTGTGGCTGCCTGAGCCTAGGGCTGGTCCTGGGCAGTGGCATCCACCATTTGGGGCTTGCCTGAGCCTTGGGCTGGCCCTCCCAGCAGCAGCTGCCATCTGTGGTTTGCCTGAGCCTCAGGCAGCCACTGTGGCTTTGTTTGGAAGGACGTCTGGATGGTCATCCAGAAGACATCCACCCTAATTAGCATATTACCCTTTTATTAGTATAGATGCTCCTTTTGATTACATAGAGAGAATTTACAAATGCTTCCCAAGTCCATCTCAATTCCACTGTATGAATAGATTCCATACATTGGGGAAACAAGTCAGGGGGATAAAGATAAATTAAAATCACTTGAAACAAAGCATGAATTAAATTATATGTGAAAGAATAATTTTTGCTTTTCTTTCATGTTGAAATTTGTGGTTTTAAACATATTTCTTTCTTATTCTATGTTTTTATTCTCTAACAAATAGGAAACAATCTAATCAAAATAGTTAAAAATACTCAGATGCCTTCTGAGTAGAAAGTAAATCTAAGTAGTTCAAACTAAGAACAAGTCTGGAACTCAAAGTTGCCTGTTATCTCCAGGGAATAGCTATACTTCTTCCTAGTTGTGAGAAGTATCCATAGTACTCAAATATTTATCTAATCATTCAAAACAAATTAAATAATGGCTATCTTCATAAAATGTTGCATCAGATTCAGTTATATCTCCAAAGAGAATATAAGGCATATGATCCTTGGCATCAAAGAATTAATCATCTTATTAGGAAAATACATATGCACAGTCAAATTAAAAATAATAATAAAACACAAGATATAACTAAAATTAAATATGTCATAAATACCATTATCACTAGAGGAAGTCAGACAGTGCACAGGTTTTGAAAGATGATTATGACTTGGTAAGTGGACAAAAGAAAGCCTTGAGCTAGGGATAAACATCTCTAAAGACTTTAAGTTGTGATACATGATCTGAATTTGAGGAACCATGGGTTGGACAATCTATTGGATTCAGTGGAGAATCCATAAGGAAGTAGCTGAAGTTAGTTTTGTAGCAAAAGTAATAGATATGGAATCCCAACAAAAAACTATGGATTTGATTCCTACAAATCAGCATTTCTCAAAATGCTTCTCTGGACACCAAACCTAACTAGGGATAAAGATCTGTGGTTAAATAATTGGGAAAACCTGCCAACCCTAGACTCTTTCTGGGGATGTATGTGCATATCAGCATGTTAAAAAAGCTGAGAAGATCTGCTATTAAAAATCCCACCAAATCTTACTTAATTTACCCTTTGTCACTATTTTTAATCTCAATACTTTTATTTTTTCTAAATATCCTTAGCATCATCTGTTCCAGTGTGGAGTATTTCTCAGAATAAAATTTAGATATTTTTGCAAAAGATAGCAATAAAGTCTTACAGGTAGGAAAGTGGTGCAATGAAATTTCTCTTAAAGAGGTAGATATGAAAGCTGTAAAGTTCAAATAACCTCTGTTCAGTTAGGGTTTGGGATGCACAGTCTGTCCAATTTGTGTTTAATCGGTTGCTCTCCACAGTGTTCACCATTTTAACAATTGCATTACTAGATTCTATTGTCTTTAGGCACTATCAAATATGATAAATCATTGTGATGTTCAACAAATTTGACAAGATTCTCCCACCAGGATTTACAAAATGATGAGTCACTTCAAATGTTAATACTTAATAAATATTGAATGACCTCCTGTAGCAAAAACAAAACTTATTTCGAAAGCAAAGGGAAATAAGCAAAACAGAAGTGTAATAATCATAACTTCTGATCAATGAAAAGTGGCAGTGAAGCAAATAAGAGTCTTTGAACTCTATTCCATGATGACTTAAAATATGCTAAATTATTTTTGGTATGCATGTGATTGTGTTGTTTTGAATAAGATGCTTACTCATGTTTGGTAATTATACCTAAATTGGATTTTAAAAGAGAATCTGTGAATTCTATAGGAGAAAGGATGTTTTCCTAAGAAAGGGATTTTCTGAGCCTGGCTCCCCCTGTTACTTAGGTTCCCTTGGGGGTTTGCCTGAGAAACATTAAGAATTCCTCTCCTGAAAGTTTCTAAAACCACAGACATTTAAAAAACTCATTTATCAATTTCAACATAATAATGTTAGGGTAATAACTCTGCCGTAAAAAGGCTGGTTCTCTGAAATCTACTGAAGAAATAGCAAGCAGAAGTAGATATTAAAAATAAAAGCTTCTTCAAGGGGCTGTAAGAATTAAGAGAATAGCATGACAGGAGCTTACCTCTCAACTATGATACCTTCTGAAAACACTTCAGTTTCTTAATTATTTAGTAAAAGGTTTTGCAGATACAAACAATCAAAGTTATCATTGCTATATTCTATTAAGCAAGGAATAGGGAATGTATGTTTACATGTTAGGACACACAGAGCAACAAAGAGCTTTTGAAATATCTGGCATCCCTGTTCATTCATATATATATGAACAAACTAAATAATGGCTATATTAATAAGCATGCTCCTGTTATTTCACTTCCATTACTTTGTATGAAACTTGAATATTACTGATAAATAGGTTGAAGCCCAGTGAGTTTTAATGATTTGCCCAAGGTCACCTGTCAAAAAACTTGAGTGTGGAAGTAAGCTGGTTCACAGGTAGAGCTTCAGGATAGTTTTCATTATACCTTTCAGTCAAATCTCAGTGAGAGGTGTGAAAGCAAGTTTATATTAGCAGTTTTCTGACAGTTGGTAATTGCTGACCAGGTTCTCAACATCCAACCAGCCCTACACTAAAGGACTGACCCAGCCTTAATCATTACTTAAAATGGGAGGTGGGTTGGTTCTCCAATAAATATTTTGCTATTTAGTTCTCTATTTTAATGAGAATTTCTAGGTTTTTAAAATAGGGAATTTATCAGTTTTTTCTAATTTTGCAAAATGTAACAAAAATTTTCTACTTTAAGCATTCTGTTGATTTTACAATTGCCTTTATAGTTAAACTTATAATCCTCCTATCTCTAATTTAGTTTGTGTGGTTTTATGTAATTTTGTTGAAAAGTGTTATTAGTGTAAAAATAATACTCTTATTTATGTAGATAAATGTTTCCATCAGTGGACTTAGAAAAAATGTCTGTATACAATGGGTAGATTCTTCCTGTAATCTTTCTCCCATATCCATTTATTAATAAATACATATGGTATAAAGTTAAAGTAATTTTCTTCTTTTTAATTACAAAGCTGTCAATATTAAAGAGAAGTATTATAATTGCCAAAAAGAGAGATCAGATTCACTGTGTTTTTGTGATGATCACAAGGAGGTTTATTTATTTAATCTTTATTGTTGAAAGTATTGTAAGAGGTTTTACATCTTTCTCATTCACCCCTTACTCCCCTGCCTTTTGTTCAAAGTAATGTGTTCTTCATAGTAGCCTTCTCAGTCTCCTCCAGTATACGCACTGCAAAAATTACAAGATGAAGTACAATGGGTTTATGTTGTTGATGCCTGCCCCCCAGGGACTTTACCAGCTGAAATTGTCAAGTTGGACTTACACCAATGGCTTAAAGCTAAAGGTAAGTGAAATTTCAGCTGTGCTGCAGAACGCTTGCAAGTGTGTCTTCATTAAATCAATGATGTTCTCCAAAAAAGAGTTATTTCCAGTCAAAAATACAATTTGGCTCCACTATCAGATGGTGTGGGGAAAAAATCAGCAAACAGAAAGTCTCAGCCAGATGCCATGAGGCAGATTGTACCTTGGCACCTCTCCCACTTAGAGATGATCTTCATAAGAAGTGTCACATCATGTGACGTCATGTCAGTCTTCTCTTTCAGTCTGTGTAATCCCTAAATGGTAATTAGTTAGATGGAATCCTCAGAAGTACAGCATCTAGTAGGTTACTAGCCCTCCTTTTATTCTCGAGACCTCTTTTGATTTCTTTGGACCTAGAAAGAAACTACTTCTTACTTTGCTATATCTAGTGTTTGATGTACTACAAAGATATATGAGGAAAGAATAACTGTACAGTTTCTAATCCCTGCTCAGATCTTATTTTGTGGGAAAAATCATATCATTTTTTCACATTATTTCTAAACTCTTTCAGTTGTCCTTTATTCTCTTCTGTAAGAAATACATTTTATTTGCCTTAACATTTTCATGACAATCATTGTCAATGTTTTCATATGGAGGTAATGGCTTTCCAACACTGATGCACAGCTGTCTTTCTGGAATTTTATTTTTCACATCTACTGAGTTAGTCCCATGGTTTATAGAATCTTGTTATTAGTCTTCATATATTTTTTATGTGTACCTCTCAACTGAATATTTCAGAAAGGGTAATTGGAAGATTAATATCCTGATTCTGTATATATTTAAAATCACTTTACCTGTCCTTCAAACTAACTAACACTAGGCATAAGATTGTTATTATTTTATGACTATAGCAAATGGCCTAATTAGCGTAAAAAAACAACAACTCACAAGTTTACTTATCTTACAGTTCTGTAGATCAGACATCCAACACGGACCTCATTGGGGGTGGCACCAGGACTGCATTCCTTTCTTGAGAATCTGGGGAGATTCTGTTTTCTTCTCATTCAGGTTGTTGGCAGAATTCAGTTCCTTGAGCTTACAAGGCTGAGGTACCCATTAAAAGTTTAAAAAGACACACTATTTTGTATTGATTTTTAGAAAGAGAGGAAGGGAAAAGGAGAGAGGGAAACATCAATGTAAGAGTGAAACATTGACGGGCTGCCTCCTGCACGAGGCCACAACCCAGGCATGTGGACTGACTGGGAATTGAACCCGTAACCTTCTGGTGAACGGAATGACACCCAACCAACTGAGCCACCCTAGCCAGGGCAGGTGACCAATATTTTTGCTGGGTGTAAACTAAGGACTGTTTCGGGAGTCCAGAGACCACTGCATTCTTTGGCTTTTTGCCCCCTGCTTTCATCTGTAAAGCCAGCAACAGTGGACCAAAAACTCACGTCTCATTTCTCTGACCTTTCTATTGTCACATGTCCCTCTGACCCAGCCAGAAAAGGTTGTAAAAAAGCAGTGACAGTGTGGATATTCCAGGATAATCTCCCCATCTCAGGTTCCATAAACTTGATCGCATGGGCAAAGTAACTTCTGTTATATGATAATGTAACATATTCACAGGTGTTGGGAATCAGGCTGTGAGCCTCTTTGAGGGCCATTATTCTGCCTAGGTTCAAAAACATTTTCCCTCAAAAATTTAGAGGCACTGCTCTTTTCTTCTTCCACCATCAAGCATTATGTTTATGTGAATAATTTTATGTCAGCTTTATTTTTATTCCTCTATGGGTAACTACTTATCTCTCTGGGAAATTTAGGAGGTTATCTTCATCCTTGAAATTTTAACATCCCATGTGTTTAGTTGTGGTCTTTTTTCAATTTTTTCCTGTTTGGCAGTCAGAAGGCTCTAGTAATGTGATTTCTCAGGTCTTTCTTTAGGTCAGAAAAATGTTCTTGTAGAAATTTTTTTGAATCAGTGATCTTCATTCTACTTTTTATATCCATCATTGGGTCTATGAACTTAGTAAATATTTATGTGAGTGAGAGATGTTTACACTGGGCATATAGATTTGGCTGTCAAGAGCATAAGGAAACTGAGAATGTGTATTTATGAAGAAGCGAAAGGGAGAACCCAAGAAGAATACTTCCATTTAAGGTTAAGCAGGAAAAAAAGAGGGCCAATTATCTTGTGGAATGGCAATATTAGCAGTAAATTTCTTCTGGCAAATTCCATTCCCTAAAATCCCCAAATTTCCCCCTGAATTATAGAATTCTACTTAATTTTCAAGATTACAGAAGTTTTCTGATCTGCTAAAAAGAGTTTCCAACACTTCATAATTTGAAAATGTGTTGTAAATTACAAAGTGTTATAGAGATTTAGATTGTTAATGTGGTTGCTATTATCTCAGAATGCTTACATTCTTTCAATGAATATTTACCAAATTTTCTTCAACTTTATTGAGGAATAATTGACAAATATAGGGTGTCCCCAAAAATGTATACACACTTGAACAATTGATAAATCACTTAATTTTCCCTCCCTTTCAGGCTTAACTGATTTGAAATAATGGGTGAAGCAAGACTAAGCTTTGAACAAAGAAAATTGGTCCTAAAATGCCACTAGATTTTTTTCTAATGGAGATACATAAAAGATAAACTTTACTGTACAAAACTGGCAAGAGTCGACAAATTGAGGGTGACAAATACCTAACGAAATGATTATTTATGTTTGGGATTCCATTGCTTCATGTTATCAACAATACCTGGACCAGAACAGTCATCAATTTGAAAATAGGCATTGACAAAAAAATTATTCATTTCTGTAGATTCTTTTAAATTTTGAAATTGCACTGTATATTAATAAGCACTGACTTTGTAATAACTCAAAGTATGTACACTTTTTTTGGGGGGGACATCCTATATAATTATATATACTTAAAGTGTAAAGTGTGATGATTTGATATATATACAGATTGTGAAATGATTACCACAATCAAGATCAAAATAACACAACCACTGCCTCAAATAGTTAACTCTTTATTGGTGTGTGGTAAAAATGCTTAAGATCTACTTTCAGCAACTCTGAAGTATACAATATCATATTATTAACTGTAGACACCATGCTGTACATTACATATTAGTCCTCAGAACTAATATTTCTTATGAGACTTAAATTAAGCCTCAATTGTTCCAGGTCTTCTTTTCTCTCTACTTTCTCCTACCTTAGTATTTCTGTTAGAATATATCTTAAGTATTTACATGTACACTACCAATAAGATTTATACTGAAGTCACCCAAAGGGGGAATTTGAAACTCAGATTCCAGCTCCAAAAGACAGAAAAATATTTGGGATAATTGCTGCCTGTTTGAAAACATTGAAGGAGAAAAGATTATAATTTAAAATATCCTTTTTGTAAAGATGCCATCTGAGCATAGATAATAATAAATGATGTGTGGCTGAAACATGAGTTTTTCAGTCCTTCCTACAGGACAGTCGTAGACAATTCCTACCATTTCAATATATGAATATTTTTGCAACTGGCCCCAAATAAAAATTTTTATCCAGAGTCAGTCTTCTCGTTCTGGTGATTACAATAGCAAGGTAAAGACAATAAACAGGGTCTGCTGTACAAACTAACATTGTAATGAAGATCTAAATTTGCTCGTTATCCCTTGAAGCAGCAGTCAGAAGGTACAGAGGGGATGGGATATTGTTGTTCTTTTGTGTACTTTGCAAGGAGAAGGAAGCAATTTAAATAAAATATCTGAAAAGAAACTGTTGGAAATTTGTCAGAAATGTGTTCCTGGTCTCTGCAGGAAGTCTGTGAGGAGACTTGAAAGGCTGTAATGATGAGGAAGTTTTTGCCCCATCTATGATACATGGAGTACATGGGGGGATCTCTTCTACAACTATGTCTGTATCTGTGTACCCCCTGTGGTGGCCCCTCCAGTTCTTACCCAAGCTAGTCAGCAGGTTCCAAAGCAAACTATTTCTCTAAAGGGGTTATTTAAGACTAGAGGCCCAGTGCATGAAATTCATGGACGGGGTGTGGGGGGGAGGAGGTCTCTCAGCCTGGCCTGCACCCTCTCCAATCTGGAACTCCTTGGGAGATGTCCGACTGCCAGTTTATGCCCGCACTTTTAACAGATGACAGCTCCACTGTTGTTTCTTTTCATACTTAAACCCATTGGAATTAGTAGGTATTCAAAGTGTGTATACATTTTGGAGGGACACCCTGTATATCTCTAGTCAGTGGTGAAAGGAATCAATGGCGGATTTGGAACCCCCATACAGGGAACCTTGCTCATTCCCCGCATGTCTCCCCACTCCACTTTCCACCTTTGCAGGCAGCGGGAGAATCAATGTTTTCTCTCATTTACTCGGAAAAGCACATCCTGTCACCTGCTGCCCAGCAGAAGTGTGCTAGGTCCCGAGCGAGTGAGGCTCAGTCAGGGCAGCACTGGGGGACATTCACACATGAGAGGGGATAGAGAATGCATGTATTGGAGGCCTGCACCTACACAGATCCACAAACCTGCTCCGTGTGGCCAGGAAGGCATCAATCTGGCCTGCCACAATAGCTGTCCCTGCAGTCGCGCACCTTCTGGGCCAGGAGGTTGCACCGGCATCAGCCAAAAGTGAGGGCTAGTGCGAGAGCGAGGGCAGCCAGCTGAGAGGGCTCCACATGCCATCAGTTGCAGAGGCTGCTGCCACCACAGCTGCCTCGTTGCTGGGCCCTGTGCTACCTCTGTTGCTGGGGTCCTCCCAGGCCCTCGATGCACAGGGAGCCGGGCTGCCTGCAGCGATGCCTGTGGTGCTGACTGCCTCCTCCAGAGCCAGGCAAACTTCCAGGGTGGGATCTTCCCACAGGCTTCCCTGGAAACAGCTTGGGGAGGGCGCCTAGGGCCAGTAGGACTGACGGAAGTGGGGGTGTGGAATGGAGGTGGTGCCTGTGCTTCTGTTAATTTACACAACATGTTTTATACCACAGCATGTGGTGGCAGCTGTGAGTGGTGCCAAGGGGAGCCTGTGGGCTGAGCTGAAGCAGCGCCTGTGGGTCATCAGGAGCGCTCACAGCCGCTACTGCCACCACTTGGGGAGTACAGGCCGCCCTCCGCTGGGCCACCTACCCCGCCCCTGACCCCACTGCCACAAGTCTCCACCCACCTGAACCTTCTGCGCATGCAGCCTCCTGTTTGGTTGTCAGTCTGGTGGTTTAGGTCGTGATGGCCCCTGGCTTTTTATATATTAGTTTGTGGTGATTTTCCTACATGATTCACATTTACTTTGCACCCAGATTTGGTGAGCTGTACAATCTATTATTTATTAGATTATAGCCTAATATTTATTTAAAAATATATTTATGGTCTCCACCCACCACAAAGAACTGAAATAAGAGGCATCTTTTTACAAGCTGCCTTTGAATAGAACCTTAAAAATGGCTTCCTATTTTCAAAGTAACATTTTAAATAAGAAACACTGATTCACTCTTCCATCCTCAATGCCGCATCTTTGGAGCAATTCCCTTCTTTCGGATCTGTCTGGGAGAATCCACCACCTTCCGCCACCATGGTAAACTTCAGAGCAGATCAGATCTGGACCATCAGGGACAAGAAGACCAATATACAGAACATGTCCGTGATCACCCATGTAGACCAGAGCAAATCCATGCTGACGGACTCCCTGGTGTGTAAGGCCAGTATCATTGACTCTGCTTGGGCTGGGGAGACCAGCTTCACTGATACCCGGATGAGCAGGAACGTTGCATCACCACAAGTCAATGGCCATCTCCCTCTTTTATAAGCTCTCAGAGAATGACTTGAACTTCATCAAGCAGAGCAAGGATGCTTTTGGTTTCCTTAATAATCTCATTGACTCTCCTGGACACGTAGACTTTTCCTCAGAAGTGACAGTTGTCCTCTGTGTCACTGATGGTGCCTTGGTGGTAGTGGACTGTGTATCTGGCATGTCTGTGCAGATGAAGACAGTGCTGAGGCAGGCACCCCAAAGGCATTAAGCCTGTGCTGATGATGAACAAGATGGCCCAGGCTCTGCTTGAGCTGCAACTGCAGCCTGAGGAACTCTATCAGACTGTCCAGCGCATTGTGGAGAATGTCAATATCATCATCTCCACCTATGGAGAGGGCAAGAGTGGCCCCAGAGGCAACATCATGATTGACCCTGTCCTTGGGACTGTTGGCTTCAGGGATGGTCTCCATGGTTGGGCCTTTACCCTGAAGCAGTTTGCAGAGATGTATGTGGCCAAATTTGCCGCCAAGGGTGAGGGCCATCTGGAGGCTGTAAGCGGGCCAGGTAAGTGAAGGACATGATGAAGGAAGGTGTGGGGTGACCGGTACTTTGATCCAGCCAATGGTAAATTCAATAAGTTTGCCACCAGCCCTGATGCCAAGAAGCTGCCACGGACATTCTGCCAGCTTATCCTGGACCCATTCTTAAAGGTATCTGATGCTATCATGAATTTCAAGAAAGAGGAGACAGCAAAATTGATTGAAATACTGGACATCAAGTTGGATAGTGAAGATAAGGACAAAGAAGGCAAGCCACTTCTGAAGGCTGTGATGTGCCACTGGTTGCCCGCTGGTGATGCCCTGCTGCAGTTGATCACCATCCACCTGCCCTCCCTGGGACTGCCCAGAAGAACCACTGTATGAGCACACACCCCACCACCCCTCCCCGCTGCGATGATGAGGCAGCCATGGATATTAAAAGCTGTGACCCCCAAAGATCCCTTATGATGTACATTTCCAAAATGGTGTTGTCCTCTGACAAAGGCCGGTTCTATGCCTTTGGCTGAGTCTTCTCAGGGTTGGAGTCCACTGGCCTGAAGGTCAGGATCATGGGGCCCAATTACACACCAGGGAAGAAGGAGGACCTATACCTGAAGCCCATGCAGAGAACAATCTTGATGATGGGCCATTATGTGGAGCCTATGGAGGTCATGCCTTGTGGGAACATTGTGGGCTTGGTGGGTGTGGACCAGTTTCTTGTGAAAATAGGAACCACCACCACCTTTGAGCACACCCACAACATGCAGGTGATGAAGTTTAGCGTGAGCCCTGTTGTCAGGGGTGGCTGTGGAGGCTAAAAACCTGGCTGACTTGCCCAAGCTAGTGGAGGGTTTAAATCGGGATCCCTCGGGAGATGTCAGAGGGCTGAAACCCGATCCCCACAGGCCAGGCCGAGGGACTCCACTGGTGCATGAATTCATACACTGGGCCTCTAGTATGTATATAAGTTCTTTGGTTAGTCTCTTCCTGTCTCCCCACACCCCACCTCACCTCCCCTCTGAGATATGTCATTCTGTTCCATGCCTTCATCCATTCTCTGAAAGGTCCCAGGTTCGATTCTGGTCAAGGGCATGTACCTTGGTTGTGGGCACATCCCCGGTAGAAGATGTGCAGGAGGCAGCTGATCAATGTTTCTCTCTCATCAATGTTTCTAACTCTCTATCCCTCTCCCTTCCTCTCTGTAAAAAATCAATAAATCAATAAAAGATACTTAGAAAAAATAAAAAAATAAAAGTTAGGGTGAAAAATTGCTAATGAAACTAAAGAAAAAATAAAGAAGATAGCAACAATTATTGAAACATACAAAAGAGAGGCTCAACCAAGGTAAATATAATTCATGGATATAATTAATACTATTAAAAAACCATTAGCAAGCCTAATTTAAAAAAAGGAAAAGCATAAACAAACAATAACAGGAATTCAAAGTGGGGACCACTGCAGATGATACAGATACCTTTTTAAAAATAAAAGGAGAGAAAAAATAATTTTTTCCTAACACATTTTAAAACTTTGAAGAAATGGGCACATTTATAAAAAAAATTCACTTACTAAAGCTTCATGAGAAGAGACAACCTATTTAAATAATTCTATAACCACTCAACTAAGTGAATCAGTGGTTAATAATTTTTCACAGTAACAAAATAAAAGAAACAAATGAATATTATCAGACTTTCAAGCAATAAATAATTTTATCTTTATAACAACTTTTCCAAATAATATGAAAAGAAGGAATGCTCCATAACTTACATGGGGCCAGCAAGATCTTTATACTGAAACTTAACAAGAACAATATGAGGGGGGGGGGGGACTTTATAGGGTCATCATACTCAACAATAAGCACATAAAAAATCTTAAAATATAAGCAACTTGAGTCTAGAAATATATTAAAAATTCTTATACAGTAGTTCCCCTTTATTCCCAGGGGATATATTCTAAAGTCTCCAGTGGGTACCTGAAACCATAGATAGTATGAAGTCTTATATATTCTTTCTTTTCCTATACATACTTATGATAAAGTTTAATTTATAAATTATTCCGAGTAAGATATTAACAATAACTAATACTAAAATAAAACAATTATAATAACACTAGTAGCCCTGTGCACGAATCTGTGCATGAGTAGCTTGCTGCCGCTTGCTTCAGCTGGCCACCCTCCCACCACTGTTGGTAGCTCTCCACTGCTCGAATCTTGCTGTCCCGCCCTCCTGTAGCTCTTTCTGCTCCTAGTTCACTGCCCCGCCCTCCTGTAGCTCTCCACCACTTGTAGATTGGTTGTGACGTTACATCATAATGGATAATTAGCATATTCCTCTCTTATTATATAGGATACTGCAAATGTGGTCTCTCAAAATATCTTACTAACTGTACTCATCCTCTGAGGATGTGAGATGTTACAACCCTACATGATGAGATAAAGCAAAGTGAATGATGTAGGCATTGTAACGTAGTGTTAGGGCATCACAGTTATGCATGGCTTAATTATAGGATATGCTCTGAGAAATGGTGTGGTTAGAAGATTTTCCATGTGCCCATGTCATTGAGTGCACTTATACAAACCTAGATGGTATAGCCTAGCACTATAGTTGTGCTTTATATGACTAGCAGCACAGTAGGTTTGTTTACACCAGCATCAGCACAAAAACATGAGTAATGCTTTGCGCTTTTACAACCAGGTTTCCGAGAAGGTGTCTGAGAGGCATGTCTTCTGGCCCATGGGCCTGCCACTAGCACCACCTGGACTGTGCCCAGGCACAGTGACAAAGGGACAATAGAGGAAAAAGGGAGGAAAGGTGGAGGGAGGAGGGGAAGGAGACAAGAATGAGTTCCAAGAGGAAGTCAGGTAGACGTATGCTGTCCATCTCACAGACATTCTCCAGATGCTACGATCTTATGTGGCTACTACATCACTATGTGATAGGAATTTGTCAGCTCCATTGTAATCTTATGGGACCATCATCATGTAGAAACTAGAGGCCTGGTGCACAAAAATTCATGCACTTGGGGAGGTCCCTCAGCCCGGCCTGCGCCCTCTTGCAGTTCGGGAGGCCTCGGGGAAGTGGGCCTAAGCCGCAGTCTAGCCTCCCTCTGCAGGAGGTAACCAGTGGGCAGATCGGGGGATGGCGCTAGCCAGCGAGCAGTCAGCCTCACTCCTCATTGCCCCACCGCCACCAGTCACCACTGCCCCCTGATCGCCATTCCCTCTCTCTGCCCGCTGGCACCCAACTTGGCTGGCCTGGCCCTGCCTCCTTGCCAGCCCGCCCCTCACCAACCAGAAGTTCTGCCGTTTGGTTGATTTGCATATTAGGCTTTTATTATATAGGATGGCCTTATGCTGACTTTCTGACAATAGTCTGCAGGAGGATCACTGAGCCATGATGATTTCAAATCTTCC
Source organism: Corynorhinus townsendii (assembly GCA_026230045.1). Lineage (NCBI taxonomy): Eukaryota > Metazoa > Chordata > Mammalia > Chiroptera > Vespertilionidae > Corynorhinus > Corynorhinus townsendii. The sequence continues at coordinate 59,481,633 of JAPDVU010000003.1, read as the reverse complement.
ACCAACAAAGTTAATGCCTTTTCCATCTTCACTAAGCAATTACCACACACACCTGGCCATCACTTTTGCAGTTTGAGGTGCAACAGCAAAGCTAGCATGAATTTATTTTTCTTTCTTCACAATTTCAAAGATGGAAGATTCATTCTTATCCTAGATATTAGCAACCTCAGCATACAATTTTCTCTTTCCTAGTTAAGTGGAAACTTTCACCTTTTGACTTAACAGAAATATTTTATGGCTTCTGTTTGGCTTATCTGAATTGCCAGCATCGCTCCTCTTGTGCTTTGGAGCCATTATTCAGTAAAGTAAGGGTTAGTTGAGTATAAGTGCTGTGATGTGTGAACAGTCTATCTGATAACTGAGATGGTTACTTCTTGATTAAAAGGTGGAGCATCTACAGAGTATACAGCATGGTGATGCTGGATAAAATATATAGTTCTTATTATAAAACCATACCTCATCCTCCAGCTCAGTGTTGAACATTGACCTATGAACCAGGAGGTCACAATTTGATTCCAAGTCAGGACACATGCCCAGGTTGTAGGCTCAATCCCCAGTAGGGGGCATGCAGGAAGCAGCTATCAATGAGTCTCATCATTGATGATTCTCTCTCTCTCTTTCTCTCCCTTTTTCTCTCTGAAATCAATAAAAACATACTGAAAACAAAACACAATGTCACAGTGGGGGTGAGGTAGTTGGGTGCAAGTCTTGGGGCTGACCAAGATGTTCTCTGTTAACTACTGGGCCCACACAGCTCCCCATAGACCTATGCTGGAGGTGAGCCTTACAAGAGGCCAGTTTCTTTTTCTTCATTTATTTCTGTAATTTTCCATTTAATAATTTTGGACCTCATGGAATACAGGTAATTAAAAGCTCGGCAAGTGAAAGTGTGGATAAGGAGGCTTATGAGCAGCTTGTGTGGGAGGGAGAAGTAAACTTCTCTAAGCATGATCTCTTCAGGCTGTATTTCCACAGATGCTAACTGAACCCCTGATTGAACCACTGCTGAATTCCCCTTGATTCAGATTTGATGATGCATATTGAAGTCAATAAAGGTACCAATTTATCCTAGAATTAAATCAAGAGGAACAGAGAATATTTTCATGTGTTTTTTTTTAATATTTTAGTGGTGTTAGGAGAGCGGGGCGGGGGTGCGGGGGAGAGACAGATGTCATTAACAATGTATTTCAAATTCAAACTAACCTGGGTGCATTTTTTCCCCACATTTTCACAGTTTTGTGTTTTGTTTTTTTCTTTTTTTCTGAAGAGTTTCTCATTCATTACTATGATAGTATCATCATTCATTAGAATTTAGAGGGGTCAAGTTGGACCTATGCCATATTCTATCTTTAAATTATATTGTTATGGGTGGGGTGTCATCCGTGTTCCCACTGGTTGCCAGTGGAAGTGGGCTTGCTTCTTGGGGTGCTGCTAGAATAATAATTTTCAGAGGCCCCCACAGGAGGATGAGGTATGATGAAAAAGTTTGATTTCTGTGGAATTAAACCCCTGACTTTCCAAGTTGCCTTCTCCTTCCATCCCATTTCATCTTTAGCAGTACTAGGGAGCAAGCCACTGCCCAGAGCCTCCATTTCATATTGAGGCACAGTATAGTCCTGCTAGCTTAGCTTGGGTTCCCAGCTGCAGTCCGTTGTGTGTAGGGTCCATATGGCCATGGTCCATGCAGCTTCTGGGGCCACATGGCTATGGGGGGAACACAGGTGAGTGCAAGGAAGCAGGAACAAAGCAAAAGGAACAAGAGAGAGAGAATTCCTTTGTCTGCAGATTTTAACCTTCTAAGATTTTGTGCACAGGCAGTGGCTCTACCCCCTCTAGCCAATTGTCTTTTTCCCAGGTTAGACTGATAGGCAAGTACCTTCCCTATGTCACCCAACTTTATTGTGCATCTGCCCATCTTCCCCTTTGCTGGACCCCTTCCCCCAGTGATCTGAAGGGAATAGACCGGTGATTCCCTGGGGAGTGTAAAGTTGCAGCTTCCTGGTGAAGCTGCCCAGATGACTATGCTTATAATGTCTGGCCTTCCTTTTTCTCCTTTCCTATTATTAATATTAATAACTAGCTAATTACACCCCAGGTGATCCACAGAGTCCCTTGTTTTCACAGCTGACTAGGGTCATTATTTCCAGCCTACAACCTCTAGGACTAGCAAATTACCACATGGTGATAGCTATCTATGGAAGTCCTATAGCAAATCACGTAAAAAAAGTTTTTCTTCTTTTTATCCCCACTAAATAATATAAATTATAACACAAATACCACATCTAAACAACACCAAATGCAGCAAGACAAAATGTATAGAATGCAAAGCATTTGGATTTAAATATGCCACCTCTTTTGACTAGACCTAGCTCTACTCTCTTTATTTAAAAATCAAATCTTAGAGTTTAAGTACCCTGCTATTGTTAAGAGCCCAGAAAATCCAACCCACTTGCTCTACCCCTCTTAGTCTACAACTAGAATATAGTCCACAAGCAACTCAGGAAGTGGGCGTCCTTTCTATTCATATCATCTAGACCAGTGGTTGGCAAACTGTGGCTCGTGAGCCACATGCGGCTCTTTGGCCCCTTGAGTGTGGCTCCTCCACAAAATACCACTTGAGGCGCGCACGTACAGTGCGATTGAAACTTCATGGCCCATGTGCAGAAGTCGGTTTTCAGCTCTCAAAAGAAATTTCAATAGTTGTGCTGTTGATATTTGGCTCTGTTGACTAATGAGTTTGCCGACCACTGGCCTAGACAATTGATCTCATTGCACAGTGAAACCTGAAACAAACCAATTCACACCAGAGGAACTGCCATTCAGCTGCCTGCAGAAGTGTGAAAAACCTGCAAAATAAAACATGCTTTATTGTGTTGGTATGCTGAAGCTATCTGGAAAGTACTATGCTGAAGAATATAAAATGTACTTTTACATATATTTATGTACATGCACATGCACACAAGCATACATAGACTTTGGAATATAATAAATCATTTAGTCTTATCTTCTTGCTGCTCTAATTATGAAATAATGTCCTTAAGCCTATTTTTTTCAAATGTTCAGTTGAAGCCTATTCCTGGGGTCCCCTGCTAATGAGCCCATGTCAACTGCATGAAGGTGCTGCCCATTGCCCTGCCCATGATGTTTTGGGGCAGCACAGAACAAATCCCTTTCTTTTCTATGGTCGGAGGACTTGGATGCCACTGTGACACATATGTTTCCAATTAATCTCCTGCTAGTCTATCTGATTGAATTACACAATCACTGAAATGTTTTAAAGGCTTTACTAATTTGAAGCCTCACCATAGGTTAAACACCATTGAACCATCAAACACAAAATATATGTTTACCATAAACTAATAATTTCACAGATACAAACATGGCAAATGGGGGCTATAATAAAGGGATGTGAATGCCTTTGTCTTATTTTGCCCTTATATCTAACACATTATAGTGCTTATTTGTTAATACTAAAAATAAGGTACAAGGAGAATTTTCCATTTATTACAGTATAGACAAACAATCTGAATAATTCAGGCTATGTTTACAGAGCACAAAGTGAAGTTCAGATTTCATAAATATTCATGGTTAGTGTGGGTAAGCAGTTCAGGTAATTCAGAAACCATCCTATCCCTGAACAGTTCAATTTGCTGGTGCAGAGGGAACCAGGTTACCAGATAATTAGAATATATCCACTTTACCACGAAATATGGAACCAAAGAGGAGAAAATACCTCCTTATTATTTTTTTAACTTTAATTCCATTTGTTGCTTCAATTTGTTTGTGTGGGGGTTGTGTGGATTTGGTTACAGAAGGAAATTATTCACAAAATTCTTGGCCTATATTTTAAACATGGTGTTTCTTTTTCATCCCATTTGTTATTCTCACTTTCTGCCCTTGTGTGGAGAGTGTTCGAGAAAGACTGGCACATAGGTCTTTGCTCCTTGGGATTTCACCGTTAAGTTATCTGGCACCTGGTGAAACGATTACTCAGAAGACAATGACACCCTGTACTTTGGGAAATGAGTGGTTTCCTTTACAAGGATGTACCAGAAAAACAGGTAATCTTGCAATTACAAGCACAGGTGAGAAGGGAAGAAGAAAATGAAACCTAAGATTTAGGCAAAAAATTGTAAAACCCCTATGCTTCTACTGATCTCTATTGCTTCTTTTAATCAATGTCAATCACAGCTAGGAAACATCTAGATAAGACAAGTGACCAATGAGACAGTATCGGTGGAAAACGTCAGAAAGGGAATTCTTTAACATGGTAATGAAAAATAAAAGCGATGAATGCAGTCCTTAGGTTCCAAACCTGGATTATGTTTTGAACATATAAATCAATGCACATTGATCTCAGATGGAAACCTTGACTTTACAGTGCTTTCGTCCAAAACCTCCTGAGGGTCACAAGTATCCCCTCTGTCTCATCTTGTATTTATTGAGAGCCTGTTGCCACAACAGGACAAATCTAGATAGTGTGATATCTTATGGTGAGTCAGAGCTTTCAAAGAGCTCCCAATCTCCAGAGCAGCAAAGCTGACAGGTGTGTGGGGACAGCATCTGGCCTTCTTCCCTGTCTGTTTGCACACCTGAGTGACAGAACTCTGCCATTTCCTCCCAGGAGGAAGTTTGGCTAAGCCTTTAATACCATTTCTTTGCCAAAAGAAATTCTGCTTGTTTGTCTGGGCTCCACATCTTAAGCAATCAGAATAGGGCTCTCTGACAGATTTCTAAAGAGGACATCTATTTTATTTAACTAAATTAAGAATTGTTGCTTGAAGTTGGTAGTGATAGAGGAGTGAGTATGGGGTAGGGAGTAGGGTGGCAGTGGAAAGAGCAAGAAAGAGTAAGGTGAAGGCAACTGGAAACATAACCTAGAGCAGTATATCTTAGCACCCAGAATACTTTGGCAAATATTTGTGTATATGTCTGTTTCTCTCTACCAGTGGCAAGCTCCTTGAGGTGAGAGACTATTTCTTATTTATATTACAATCATTGCATCTAATATAGAGAAGTGAAATACTCTCACTCCTCTGCCCACCTTTCCTCTCACCACCTTTCTTTCTCCTCCCTCAGGTCAGAGATATTGCTCATGTCGTTAGTCTGAGTTTACAGCATTGCCTGGGCTGTATTGATCAGCAGATGTGATCACTGATCATACTCATTTGTGGGATAGGAAGCTAAATGAACCAAAAACAATGAGCTCTAACAGAAAGACTAGAAGGGACCAGCTGTCAATGGCTTGAAGCCTGGTAGGTAACTGTTTCAAATGAGAGCAAGCAGCATGTCTTCAATGACTTGATATGGAACTCTGGCCAAGTCCATGGAATCACTGACTGAAATATCTTCAGACTAGCTAGATTCTCTATTATAATATCGAGAGATCAACTTTGAAAATAATTTTTAGTTCTTGGATTTGTTGCTACTATACATATAAATGTCAGAAACAAATGTTTTACTAATACTTTAATTCATTAAAATGCTTACCAATAGCCTATTTCACCCATTTATAGTATTATTCCCTTATCTGTGCTATGCAGAATTGAATGTTTTCCACACTACATAATACTCTATAGATACATTAAGCTACACTCTGTAACTACTCTCAGACAATGCTAGCATCATGGGTGTGCAACCTGTGGCATCACACAATGCCTCACACTCAAAAGCAATCCACACTTGCTTCAATGCTCTGAAAATTATTATTATTTTAAAAAATATATATATACATACATATATATATTTGTATTGCTTTCAGAGAGGAAGGGAGAGGGAAAGAGAGATGGAAATATCAATGATGAGAGAGAATCATCAAAAGACTGCCTCCTGCATGCCCCACACTGGTGATCGAGCCCACCACCAGGGCATATGCCCTGACTGGGAATTGAACCTCCTGATTCATAGGTTGATGCTCAACCACTGAGCCACACTGACTGGGCAAATTCCTTATTAATTACTTAATAAGGATCCTAATATTTTTATTTTCCACTGGCCCTACAAATTATGTAGCTAGTTCTGCTCTCAGAATCAGGATGAGGAGATTCAAATAATATTGTCTGAAAGTCAAGGAACCACAGTTCAAACATTTTTTAAAAAGCCAATGAATGGTAAGGATATGGATTTCTTGAATCTCAGTATTCAGAAGCTAGTATATACTGGAATTTAGACAGGGATCAGGTAAGCAGCCTATGAAGTGTGAGAACCAGAAAGTCAGCAGAAAAGAGACTGACCTGGGGAAAGTCCAGGCTCTCAAATATGTGATCTTGGAGTCTTTAAAAATTAATATGGAAAATAATATGGAGCCAGAGTAAGAAGGTATGTATGGTCTCTGAAACTATTTCCTGTCCTCACTTTTAAATATTATATAACATTTAAAACATCATAAATATATCAAAAATTAGTATGAGGAATTTTTCTATACCTATTACCCAGTTTCAGTCATTATAAACATTTTGTCAGTCTCATTTCATTCATCCCTCCATTTTTTGGTGAAGTGTTTTAATCCAAATCCCTATTATTTTACTCATATATATTTAAATTCTGAGGTCTAAAAGATAAAGACTCTTTAATTAATATAACTTCAATACCTTTGTTGCATTTAACAAAATCAACAATATTTTAAAAATTATTTAATGCCTGCTCATGTTTAAGTTTCTCAAATATGTTTTTTTCCAGTTACTTTGTTCAAGTTAGGGTTCATACAAGTTTTGCATTTGTTTGGTGTTGTGACTAAGTCTCTTTTATTCTATCACATGAACTCTCACTCCATTTCTTCACACTATTGATTTGATAATTTTTGACCACAGCAAATGGGATTACAGTAGAAGCTCAGATTCTTGATGTAAGAGTTAATAAATAAGTATTTATTTGCGGAATAATTTTTGGTTATTATCTATATTATTATCATTATTAACACTCATCCTTGTGACTGGAGAAAGCACTTATAATTAAGCAGCTTTGGGGAGCCAGAACTGTCTTTTGGAAATCCCTTGACCAAAGCGGATCAAAGTACATGACAAATACACTGGTAGATGTTTATTCACAGCCAGTTGAAGTGCTCACATGTTGCTCTATCCTCTTCTCTAATCCACTAGAGAACTTGCTCTGTGTAGGACACCTCAGGGACAATAGGAAAAGTCCTGTCAACAGAAAGAAAGAGCCAGACTCGTTTCCTTTCCCAGTCCCTATTTCTAAGTACAGGATGAAAGCCTGTGGTAGGTAACAAACTGGTACATATTGGCTGCAACTTTCCTTCTGTCCTACAGTGATACAAGGGTGAGATATTTGCCTAACCCATTTACCTATGGAGTTTGATTAGTTTTCTTTCTGAATTCTTCTTCATTAGTATATGGATATCTCCTTATAACTTTATGTCAATCATATATTTGATTTCATTCCATAATACTTTAGATTTTATTTTTCTTTGTTGCATTTTAAGTCTCCAGTCTTGTTCAACAAAATAACTTTAAGAATCTTATTCACTTTAAGAACAATTCTGTAGGGCTACATTATCGCATTTAAGTAAATGAGATTTACATTTTTACAATCTTTCAAAGGAAAAGAAGAAAAATGTTAAATTATTAAATCTTTTGTCAAAATGCTTTAAAATCCTCTGCTTTTATTTATCAGATATTTTAATTGAAGTTGTTTCTTAGAAAATGAATTCCTTGTGAAGCAAACTTTGAATTCTCCTTTTATCTGTACATTAAACAGCTTATGCATTTTTTATTCCTTTAATTTTAGATGCCAATATTTTACCTCTTGGGTACTTTCTATGTAGAAGATTTACTACAAGAACAATGCTTATTCTGCAATTCTTTATATACAGGTGAGTAACTATTTTAAAATGATTACAAGCTGATGATCAAAGTCTAATACAAGCTGTTATACCACAAAGTAGGAAATGACACCCTTTGGCAGGAAATGCATGGCCAAGTCGCTTTTCAATCTAGATGATATGATAAGAACACAGAAGTGCATGATTGTGGCATAGCAAGAACTGGCATGTATTAAAAAAGTAGAACTTTAAATAGTGAAAAGCTTGTGTTCCAGTTTAATGGAGAGAACTCAGCTCTTGGATCCACAAAATTGACTAACTTCTGAGAACCAGGAAGTATGTCTTCTCATTGAGTTCTGACCATCTCTCATAGAGTTCTTATATTGCTGATTTGGTAGAAAACAAAATTGAAAGCACATTATGTCAGTTTGAAATATTAATTTCATCAATCTTTGAACTACACCAGAATTTATCATGTAGCCTATCATATCCTATATAATAAAGAGCTAATATGCTAATTAGACCAAACAGCAGAACAACCTTCCAGACAAAGCCAGGGCTAAGCCCCTTGCACAAATTTCGTGCATTGGGCCTCTAGTATAAAATAAAATGCTATGGCAAACAACGTTAAACAATTCCTTTGTCTTCAAAGATGTCAGGATATGAGATAAAATCCCCATCATCTCCTTTGGGATGTGAAAAATGTGGTGTGAAGTGGCTTTCCTTATGACAGCTAGGACACCACTTCTTTTGACAGTTTTTTATTAATGCCACCTTAAAGTCTACTTTATATTTATTGGCAGTTAGTGATTTCAAATTTCTTTTTGCAGTTGAGGATATGATTTTGCATATTGAATTGCCTTATCTTGCCTTAAATCACCTGCATCCCTCTCCCAAAAGACAGCCAGAGATACATTATCTTCTAATTTTTAGATATCAGGAATGTCTTCCATTGGATGTGAATACCAAGTACTTATGAACCATAGAGCCTAATGTTTATATGAACACCTATCTTAATTAAGCAGTGGTTTATAAGAAGAAAGAATGAAGCAACATTGGCTGTGTGCTTATTATGAACCAATTATTAATCTAATATATTTATGTAAATAATCTACATTTTAATCCTCAAAATACCCTTCAAAGTAGATATTACAATACTGAATCTATAGATCAGTAAACTGAGTCTTAAATAATCATAAAATTAGCTAACAATTACTGAACACTTACTATGAGATTACTGGGCTAAGTGCTTTACATTTACATTTACATTTCTAAGGGCTTATTGAATCCTTATAACAACTCTAGGAAGGAGGTGTCATTATTATACTCATTTTAAAGATGAGGAGACAGTGGCTTAAATAAGCTAAGTAACTTTCCCAAGTTAAGATGTGGTGTGTGCGATGTATTGCTGTAATAGGTTCCTTCTAGAGTCAATTTTCCAAGAGGCCCAGAGTCTTCAGGGCTGTGTGTAATTTGTAAGGGGAAGATATTTTCTTTAAAAGTTTTTCATTATGAAAATGTAACAACATTATAAGGCAGTCAGAGTATTTTCCTGCTGCCATTGGGGAGATTAGAGGAGCTAATGTATAGAAAGGCCTTTCTCAGCAGACACTAAGATCAGGGCTTTGTGTTACTTTATGCACTCTTCTCCATATGAGACAGAGAGCATAACCCCAGTTTACAAGGAAGGAAGGTAGGTATCAGAGAGGTTAAGTGATCCAACATTTCACAGTTGTGAAGTAGCAGTCTAGGAATCAGAGGCAGGGCCCATCTGTGGCTGTAGCAGGATGCCAGGACTTGGGAGAACCCACATTATGAGGGCATGGAGGAACTGCACAAGTTTGAGGGCCTCCTGAGTCTCATGCACTACTAGGCTCTTCCATGCTGTCAGACTTCTTTAAGCAGCCACACATCTCTGCCTTAAAACCTCTTTCTGGAAACCATTTACATGGGCAGTCCTGCTATTAACAAAGTCTTACATCTACTCAAAGCAACCAGCATGGGACACGGGGCCCAGGCTTGCTCCCTTCTCAGAATCACTGAGTCAGACGCTTATTCACCTCATACTTCACCTTAGAAACTTCCCAGTTTCAAGACAGGTTCCCTGGAAATGCAATTGTGTTCTTGGATCATACCTCAGCTGATACTCCTGAGCTGCTGGACAAGGATGTTACACTCTTATCCAGCCTCTTCTGACCCTGAGAAAGCCCATACACAGATGCACAATCTCTCTAACTCTTCCTTTTCTGCTGAGAGGTCAAAATTATAATACTTGCATCCTTCTGTAGAGATAAATTCTATAACTATGTCAAAGCACTTTGAAAAATGTTCAAGTGCCAAACACACCTTACTTATTATCATTGACTAGAGGCTCGGTACATGAAATTCATGCACGAGGGTGTGTATCCCTCAGCCCAGCCTGCACCCTCTCCAATCTGGGACCCCTACCTGGATCGGGCCTAAACAGGCAGTCAAACATCCCTCTCACAATCCAGGACTGCTGACTCCCAACTGCTCACCTGCCTGCCAGCCTGATCATCCCCTGCCAACCTGATTGATGCCCAACTGCTCCCCTGCCAGCCTGTTTGCCCCAACTGTCCTCCCCTGCAGGCCTGGTCCCTCCCAACTGCCCTCCCCTGCTGGTCATCTTGTGGTGGCCATCTTGTGTCCACATGGGTGCAGCCATCTTTGACCACATGGGGCAGCCATCTTGTATGTTGGAGTGATGGTCAATCTGCATATTACTCTTTTATTAGATAGGATAGAGGCCTGGTGCATGGGTGGGGGCCCGCTGGTTTGCCCTGAAGGGTGTCCCGGATCAGGGTGGGGGTTCCCTTGGGGCGAGGGGCCTATGGCAGTTTTCAGGCTGGCCATGCCCCACCATAACCCAAGTAGAGGCCCTGGTATCTGGGATTTATTTATCTTCTATAATTGAAAATTTGTAGCCTTGAGCAGAGCCAAGATTCCTGCTGCTTGCTCCGTGGCCGCAGCCCTTTTTGTTGGGATTTATTTATCTTCTTTAATTGAAACTTTGTAGCCATCAGTGGAGGCCTGGGCTGGCCAGGGTGTGCAGGAAGCTTGGCTTCCTCCATCGCCAGGGCAACCCAAGCCTCCTGTTCACAGCCATCATGGTTGGGTTAATTTGCATACTCACTCCTGATTGGCTGGTGGGTGTGGCTTGTGAGTGTAGCGGAGTGATGGTTAATTTGCATATTACTCTTTTATTAGATAGGATAGCCCAGAGCACATGGCCATATTGCTAGAAACAAGAGTACAGGCAGGCATGGGATGTCCCAATAGGTGTAGGGGAAAGGGAACTAATGTTTTCTGAGTGGCTACTATCCAGTGGCTTTCCATTTGCTAAGGGTATAGAGTCCTAACCTTCAATAAGGAGCAAGTTAATAAATAATTACAACACAGAAAATAAGCTCTAACAGATACAAACAAACAATGGGACCAGCATTAATTGAGTTATGTCCTCCCTCCACTCCTATCATCCACATGCACCATGTCATATAGCTTCAAGGAGCTACATTTATGCAATGTAGTTACCCTATTCCCCCAGGTTAGTTGGTTCAAAGGTGGAACTCATATTCACAGCACCTACTGGCTTGCCACCCCACAGAACTTGAATATCTTCTCTCAGTCTTCTTCTCCACTGTTTATGGTAGGCTTTGAGGAAGGCTTACTTATGCTCAGGTGTGCTTTTGTAATTCTGTACAGGCAGCCTTGTTGAAATTGCTATCTGGAAGCCACTGCTCTTCTTGCCTCTGGATATTCTGCTGCCACTTTCAGGGTACAGTGCCCTCTGGTCCCCAAGGCTTTATATCCTCACATTGCAAAACATAACTCTATCCTCAAAGCCTCAGTGAATGAGAGCAATTCTGAGTTCTGCATAGGTGAGAGAAATACCTCTTTTCCATAAAGGTTGGATATAATTCTTAGGTGTGCATAATTGTTTTGAGTACCAATCCATGTGTAACAAACTACCCACAAACTTAGTCTTAAAATAATAACTTTATCATTTCTTAAGATTCTGTGAGTCAGAAATTAAGGCAGGACAGAACTGCCATAATGGGCAGTTCTTTTGCTCCATATGATATTGGTTGGTTTCATTTATGTGAATTCATTCAGCTGGGTGCTTAGCTAGAAAAAGAACATAAAAAATGGTTTCTAATTCTCCAGGGCCTCTTTCCATATGGCCTCTATTTATTGTACTAGACTGGGATTCATCATTACATGATATCTGGCTTCCATACCAGAGTTTTCCAAAAAGGAGAACACAGAAACTGACATACCCCTTAAGGACTGAGCTCAAAAGTCCCAGAATATCACTTCTATCATGTTCTATTAGTCAGAGCAGGTCACAAGACCAGCTCAGTTTCAAAGAGACTCCACCTCTTAATGTGAGGAGCATCATGTGTATCCAGGAGAGAAAGAATGGTTGGTGGCTGTATTTGAAGGCTAGCGCTGTAATAAACCAATACCATGTGACTTCTCCACAACCTTATCCCTCTTCTCACATCCTATGGAGGCACTAAGCAAACCTTTCTCTTTCCCCATGCATGTTGATACATACAAGAGGTATTGGTGCATGTGTGTTTGATGTAGACATTATCAATGTAGTGGTGTTACAAACACCCATATTAAGCATGCACAGCTAAAACTTCTGTCTGAGTTTTAGCTCAGCAGATGCTTGAGATACACCAGACTAAGCAGTTTACATTTCTCATTTCATTTAAGTTTCTTAAAAACAATGAGGGACATATTATTCTTTCCCTTTTATACATAATAACACAGATTCAATAGGACAATCTAGTAAATGAGTGAGCTGCAAACTCATCCTTTGCCCATCTAAACCCAAAGCCCATGTTCTTGACATTGCACTTCAATGCCTCTCTTCATTATTAATTATTCTTAGAATAACTAAGAAAGTAGTTCTTACTTTATTCCTTAAATATTTGTTGATTTTTAATATAGAAAAATTTTTCTTTTAATATATTTTAGGGCAGCTCTTTTTTAGTGAGTTTAAAGCACTGTGAATTAATCTATTGCCTTAACTCTATAAATAGAAAAATTATTAAATAATAATTGAAAGGTTTTATTTTAATCAAATTTATATCCTATTAGTCATTTTCATAACATTCTAAAATACTTGGATATTCATTTTTTAAACAAGTCACTGTATAAGCAGACTTTAGCTAAGCAGTGTAAACAAAATCCATGGTTTAGCATCAAGATTTATTTATTGAGGCCCCAAAATGTCCTTAGGATGCTTGTAGGTGCTGAGGGAATATGTAACATTTATAGATTTTTTTCCCTTTAGGAGCTTATAACCTAATTTAAGAAGACAAACATACCCATGAAACAGTTAAGCAACAAGTGATGGTCATGTAAAATTAAGTGAGTTAGAGATGGAAAAGACACCCTGAGTTTACCCTCAGTGCTGGATGGAGTGATGAAAACATAAGAGGAATTGTCAGCTGGGACTTTTAGAGTAGAAAGAACCTAGATGTGCAAAAGAGATGGGGAAGAAAAGATAAAACCCAAAACATGGCTGGTAGCTCACAGAAGGAGTTTAAATGAACACTTTTATTGAAAAAAAGTAACAAGGCAGGGGCAAGGAGAAGTTTCCTAAAATTAGCCAGTGTGGTTGGGTAATTCTCTGAATTCAGGGTCTGCTCTTAACACAGCAGAGTCAGCAGGTGAAGCAGGGTGTTAAAAATAGTCCCCATTCAAATGCCGAGACAACCATGGGGCGGGGGGGGGATTATGTATTTTGGATGTTTTATTGCAGCCTCCAAATGATGACAAAGAGCTTATCATTAGCTCTTTCTCTAGCATAAAGAGTGGCAAGCACATCTGTACAATTCAAGAGGCAACATAGGGATGGGGGCACCCCAACTTTACATTACTATCACTCCTCATCACTATCACTCCTCACCTTAATCCATTTCTGACTCTCAGAAGTACCTCCTGGCAAAGTATTCTGCACCACCTTGAGTAGTTTATAGGTGGAGCTTTTAGAATCTACATTTCTGAATTGGGTGGTAGTGGTGATAATAAAAATTTAGTAATACATAATTTTAATGTCACTTTGGTAAACAATATGATATCATTTTTGCAAGCAATGGCATGAAAGTAATGTTGCAATTTAATAGGAACTAGGAAGAAATCAAAATCATAAAAATTAGTTTCCTCATCTGTAAAATGAAGTGGTTGGGGAAGGTGATTGTCAAGGTCCCTTCTGGCTTTATTAAGATGCTCTGATTCTGAGATTCTATTCTGTATATAAACAAGATCATTAATTTGAACTCACAGTATTTATTTTAAAACATATATTTTAACACATGCATATTTAAGATTTCTTTTCAGGTTTCTGTAGGTTGTATTATGCTATTTCACTCCGTAAAATAGCAATTATTGTTATGGCTGAACACTGAATCATTTTAGTTTGCAAATGCTCTGGACTCTCTCATGATTAAATAAGATACATACACATAAGATAGATTATTACTAGCTATGATTACTTTGAATGAAAGAACAACTCAGCACACATATTCTTAATCAGAATATAGACTTCACTAAATGGTGTTGACATCTTATTTCACCCTAATGCTGTACACATTCTGAATTAATAAGTGCAATAAACATGGTCAACTTATTATTTGGGTCAGTTACAAATGTAATGAATATATTGTAAAGCATATTTTAATGTTAAGATTTCAGTTCTCATCTGATTGGTATTCTCTTTCTCCCTTTTTCTGAAGTGAAAGAGATTTTAAATCTACTACCTATTACATACTATAATCAAAAAATCAGAATTTGAATGTGTTGTTCAGCATTTACCATAGTAATTTCATTTCTTTTATTCCATTTTCCATAGCAATAAAATACATTCAGAAACCAATAAATATGATAAAATATCAATTTTGATAGCTTTATAGAAGAAAACAAAAAAAAAATGTTGGCAAGAGAATAAATGCCTTTCACAATTTACCTCCAAGCTGTGTTTTGAGCTTCATTTTATACCACTTCTCCATATTTCTCACTATGTTTTAACCACAATGGATGCTCCTTGTGTGCATTTTAAAATTTCGCATCTCCATGATGTTCCATCTCTTCCCTGAATTAATTCTTTCATTTTATTGTCATTGTACTTATATTTCTATGATTGTGCTTACTACTGTCCGACACATTTGAGTTAATTGTATAATCTGTGTTTTATCCAGCCATAGGAACAGTCATAATCAGTATTTCTCAGTCTTTGTCCCAGATAACTAGTATGACAACTCTATCATCCCTCAAAACTTCCAATTATTTTGGGGAGTTCCTAAGGGATGTTTTACATGTTATTATGGGCACCATCCTTTCCATCTTTACATAACTAGATACACTACCTTTTTCTAAATTATCACCTGAGAATATGCTTATTGATTTTTAGAGAGAGAAGGAAGGGGCGAGAAAGAGAGAGAGAAAGAAACATCAATTTGAGAGAGAATATCAATGAATGTCCTTCCATACATGCCCCAATGAGGGTATTGAACCAGCCATGTAGGTATGTGCCCTGACAAGGCATGACACCCTCAACCTCTCTATATGCGGAAGGATACTCTAACCAACTGAGGCACCCTGGCGAGGGCTAGATGCACTACTATTTTATTTGTTACTCTGAATGACCTTCTACCATTTGCTGTCAAAGTGATTTTATCTAGAATGAAAAAAATAAAAATAAAACTTACTGACTTCCAGGGTTCAAATTCAAACTTGAATACCCATAGTGGACAGCCACATTTCTTAATATGGCATTCAAGGCTCTCCATGACTTGGCCTCTATCTAATTTTCTAGTGTTATCTCTGAACTTTTCCTACCTTGAAATTTTTCTATGAATAAACACCTGCTTTTATTTTCTCCCATATAGCAGATGCTTCCATCTTTTAGGTCATTATTTATATTGTTTCCAGTGCCTGAAATGTCCTCCCTACCCTTCATCAACTGGTTCATTTATTACCCACTCTTAAAAATTTAGCAAAAAAGATAACCTCCTTCAGGAAATCTTACCTAAAAACCTCTTATATGAGTTCAAGCACTCTCCTGTGTGCTAAACATTTAAAAAATTTTAAAAATAATAGTGCCAGCTAACTTATTGAACACTTAGTTTCTGACATTGCTCTAAATGTTATATCTGATTATATCATCTAATTCTGTCAATAGCCCTCTTAGTTAGACACTGGTATCATTCCTATTTTACTGATGAGAAGACAGAGTTCATGTATATTTTCTAAGTCACATAGCTAATAAAGTGAAAGAATCATAACACCTTATTTTCATCCTTTGAAAATGAGATGAAAAATGGCCTTAATCACATTTTAATAAAATGATAAATTTATGTGTCTGTTCTCTATAACACATTCTTCTTTTTCAACTTAATGGTACACTGGTTAGAAATATAATATTGGAATTCAGGAAAAAGCTCCAGGCAGAAACATAAGTTTAAGGATTGTGTATTCTAGTTGGTTATTGAAGCTAAGGATTTGTTGAGATCACCTTTTAGAGTAAAAGGTAAAAGAATTGAGGATGGCATGTTGGAGGTTTAAGAGGTGGTTAGAGAAATAGAAAAGGGCATAGACACAGAGTTAGGAGTGAGTAGAAATATCACAAATTCCAGAAAGGACAATTACAGTAAAACAAAGACAACCAGCAAAGTAAAAGGCTCAGAAATGTCAGTAATATGAGGACTAAAAGAAATGATTGAATGGAAGAAAGAGACTACATGAGTTGTAGATAAATGGGACCAAAAAGTGAAAGCAGCATATGAAGCATGCGTGTTCATGAATGGAATTCTGGAATTAAGTAGGACGGAAGAATTAAGGTCGAAGGGAGTTGATTCTCAGTGGACAGGGAAGAGAAAGTGAGGAAGAAAAAACTGGAAATGTAACAGAGAGAGAGGAAACATTGACTGATCAAAGTTACAAGAAGAGCACAATTGAAGAACCATCCCCTTTGACAAAAAGGATGTGATAAATTGTGAGTTCATTCATTTGATTTAACAAATCTCCTAGGTGCCTGGCACTGTTCTAGGCACTGGGGATACAGCAGTGATCAAATGAAACGAAAACCCTATCTTCATAAATATTACAATCCAGTCTTAATTCTTATGGGAGGAAAACACACACACACACACAAAACAAAAACACAAAGTAAAGTCATATAATCCATGATTATTTCTCATGCTATGGAGAAAAGTAAAACAATCCAAGGAGAGAAGGAAAATGAGGATAAGGAGCATAATTTTTAAAAAGTTGGTTAGGAGATCCTGAATATGGTGACATTTAAGGAAAGTTTTGAAGAAGAAATGGAGCCAGCTATATGCCTCCCTATAGCAAGAGCACTCCACATGGCCCAAAGAGCAATTTGTAAAGGGTCTGTGGTCAAAGGGTCACTTAGGGACTCGCTTGCCTCTTTCTGGGTCATGTGCACCTCAGCAGCCTTTTCTAAGCCTCTCTGCAATACCAGGATGTCAGCTGACCTGAGGATAGCCCTATTGCATACAAAAGTCTCTCAAGCTTTCACAGTCTATACTTTGCTGGGTCTCTGGGGAGCCCAACCTCTATCCCCAGAAAGGCAGGATCCTAGCAAGCCTGAAGCCCTTCTCAGCTCATGGCCTTGTCAGAGCAGCGTGTGCTGCACAGAGGCAGGAGCCGAAGGGAAATGAGCAGTGGTTGACATGTTTTCTGAGGTCCGGCATTTCAATGAGAGAAGAACCTACCCTTGGTCTTGATTCTTAGCTCACACAAAGCCTAAAGGACACAAAAATCAAAGAAATTGTGATGAGTATCTTGGGTAGGATATGAGGGTTGGAGATATTTCCTAAAAGGGACAGAGAACACTTTGCTACTTTCCTAATTGTGTGGTGATTGTGCAGAAGGCTAAAAAGCATTAAAATAAGCATCTAAGGACATCCTATAGTTTTAAGATTAATTATAGTGGCTTGTAACTGATTCATTGTTGTGGTTGGGATTCTTCCGTATCTTCTTCACTGTCAAGTTTACTTTAGGAAATCTCAAGGACTATAACACATTATTGATAACTTGACGATTTCATCTTGAATACTTTCTTCAATGTCTTAACATTTCCACTTGTATCAGAAAGTTCATATATTTGTTGACTGAACAAATGCTTTGAATCAATAATCCATATTTTAATTTAAAATAAAATCTTAAATTATTATTTTTTTAAAAAGCATGGAGTCAGCTTATGATGAAGCAAAGGCTGCACAAATGCAGTGGAAGTGGTAGAAGTGTCCCAGCACCATCCCGGATCCATGTGTGGAATCTTCAGTGTGAGACTATTCTGGGTGGAGAATCAAGTACCAGTGAGTTTACTGTAATCCACACTGTCGCCGTATTCTGCAAACTGCATGGGAGAAAAGGGACCATAATTTGTCCGAATAAAGGCAAATCCAAAAAGAGGATTGAGCCTTTTTCAAGAAGAGGTACCCTTTCTCTTCAGAGGGCTCTTCTGGGTCAGGCTCTGGGAGCAGCATCCTGAAACTGGACCAGAACACCAGCTGTGTATGAAAATGTTACTTTCTCTTACAACTTCATGCCTTTGAGGGAATCTGCTCCTGAGCAACCAGGACATGGGGAAAAAAGAATCAGAAGAGGATTTTGTTATGTAAAATAGGGATTTCCCCACATTGGTACCTGGGTGTGTATTCATTATCTTTTATGTAGCTAAATGCTTAATCTTGGGACAAAACATGCCATAGGAATTTTAAAACATTGAAAACGAAGCTTAAATTTATATTACCTTTTTTTCTTCTACAGTTCTTAAAGGATGTAAGTTCATATTATTACCTAAGCTATTCTGGAAAATATGTGAATTGCCTTTCTGTCATATTCAATTGAATTAATTATGAAATTTTCTAAACGTCTCATGTCTACAACATTCCTTTAAATAATAAATTATATCATTTTTAAAAATTCAATTTAAGAAACAAATTGACAGGCAATATTTCATACTTTCTTAATTATCAGGTAGCTGACTCATGAATTACAGATATGTCCTTTTACTTATTTAAAAAATCAAAGTGGAAGGCACAGTCGATCTAAAAGAATGGGCATTTGACACATTTATGGTTGGAAGTGGTTTACTATAATATTATCTTTCTATTGTTAGGAGAGCTTGTGGGAAGTTTTTATCTAGTAGCATATTACAATCACAACTGGCTGTCTTAAGATCCAAATTAAGGTGGCCTCATGCTTTCAGTAGCTCACATTGCTTCCCCCCCGACCCCCCGCCCAGATATCTGTGAATTTTTCAATGTTTTTTAAAGCATAAAAATAACTTTTAAAAGGTATATTTTTATTGATTTCAGAGAGGAAAGAAGAGGGAAAGAGATAGAAATATCAATGATGAGAGAGAATCATTGATTGGCTGCTTGCATATCCCTCCCCTATCTCCCCACATTGGGTATCATGGGGATCAAGCCTGAAACCCCAGCATGTGCCCTGACCTGGAATCGAACCATGACCTCTTGGTTCCTAGGTCAATGCTCAACCATTAAGCCATGCCAGCTGGGCAAGCCCTATGTTTAAAGTTTGGTGCTCCAAAGAGGATTTCTGTCTGCCTGATGCTTGCCATTTTAAACTTAAAAATAGAATTCTCCTACAACACAAGTAATGTGAAATTTTTATTACAAACCTCAGTACATGTGTATCTCTGTATTTCTAGGAAATTCCTGGCCATTATAGACTTGAATATTTTCCATTTTTTTCCAATTCTGTTCTCTAGAATACTAAGCTTTGGGCCTTTTAACTGTCTCTTGCATGTATCTTAATTTGTCTTTCATGTCTTACCCATCATTACTTATTATTTTGTGATTTCATGTTATGTTACTTAATTTTAATCTTATAGTCAAATATTTTCAAGTCTATTTATTGAATATTATTTCAACAATTATATATATTAGATATAAGTAAATACACATATATATGTCTTCTTTTTCATTGTTTAGCATTTTTGTTTTATGGAAATGACTTACTTCTTTATCTCTCTGACTATATGAAACATCTTTCTTTAAAATTTCCTCTAATTGTTCTATTAATACCATGACATGTAGTTCTGTCACTTGTTGGTATTTTTATCTCTTCATAGTGTTGTTCTTCCTGAAATGTTAACTGCTTTCTCATTGCACAGTGGCCTTCTGCAACAAACATCTCAGACTGGCATATGGGGAAGACCTTTGTCTATGGTTGCAACCTTAGCTTATTGCTAGGTCTTCATATGTGCTTCATTCTTTTGGACTATAGTAATCTCGATTCCTCAAGCAAGAGTTTTCCGTATTTTTAAAAAAGAGTTTTTCTTATTGTTTTCAGTTATAGTTGTATATTTATTAATTCAATTTTAAATTATAACTCACTGGGGAATAAACTGAATTTACCATATACTCAACAAGCTGTGTAAAATCAGAAGTTGCAACAAGTGTCAAATTCTGGTAGCCAATGACTTTTCAACAAGAATAGTAGAATTTCATTTTTAGGAGTCTCAGATCCAACTCTTCTTAAGAGAAATCCTATTTCCCCACCATGTTTTCAATTAGAATGGATTTTCCATAAACCCTCTTGGCCTCTCTTCACTTACTCTACAATTTGGGGAAGCATGGTGACTTATTGACTGGCAAATTCTGTTTCTGTATGTCCGAAATACTTGGGAGTGAGTCAACACCCAAAGAGAATAACTTCTCTTCTGCTCCTTCAGATTGTAAATCTTATTTATTTTATGAAGTGAGGCCTGGCCAAGACCTGTTCAGGGTAGATGGGTGCTATTTAGAAACTTCAAAATCATCAATAGGTAACAACATTTCTCTTTTGAATATAATTAAGAGCACAACTATAGCAATCACTTTGGTGCTATTTTTTTTAATGTTGCCTTTTTTCCTTTTTTAAAAAATAAATCTTTATTGTTCAGATTATTACAGGTGTTCCTCTTTTTTTCCCCCCATAGCTTCCCTCCACCTGATTCCCCACCCCATTCCCTTAACCCCCCACCACTGTCTTCATCAACAGGTGTAAGATTTTTGTCCAATCTCTTCCCACACCCCTCACACCGCTTCCCCCTGAGAATTGTCAGTCCACTCCCTTTCTATGTCCCTGATTCTATTATACTCACCAGCTCATTCTGTTCTTCAGATTTTTTATTCACTTGATTTTTAGATTCACTTGATTTTTAGATTCACTTGTTGGTAGGTATGTATTTGATGTCATTTTGTTGTTCATAATTTTTATCTTTACCTTTTTCTTCTTCTTTCTCTTCTTAAAGAATACCCTTCAGCATTTCATGTAATCCTGGTTTGGTGGTGATGAACTCCTTTAGCTTTTTCTTGTGTGTGAAGCTCTTTATCTGACCTTCAACTCTGAATGATAGCTTTGCTGGGTAGAGTAATCTTGGTTGTAGGTTCTTGCTGTTCATCACTTTGAATATTTCTTGCCACTCCCTTCTGGCCTGCATAGTTTCTGTTGAGAAATCAGCTGATAGTCGTATGGGTACTCCCTTGTAGGTAACTAACCGTTTTTCTCTTGCTGCTTTCAAGATTCTCTCTTTGTCTTTTGCCTTTGGCATTTTAATTATGATGTGTCTTGGTGTAGTCCTCTTTGGATTCCTCTTGTATGGGGTTCTGTGCACTTCCTGAACTTGTAAGTCTATTTCTTTCACCAGGTAGGGAAAGTTTTCTGTCATTATTTCTTCTAATAGGTTTTCAGTATTTTGCTCTCTCTCTTCTTCTGGCACCCCAAAAATTCAGATGTTGGTATGCTTAAAGTTGTCCCAGAGGCTCCTTACACTATCTTCATATTTTTGGATTCTTTTTTCTTTTTCTTTTTCTGGTTGGGTGCTTTTTGTTTCCTCATATTTCAGATCTTTGGTTTGATTCTTGGGGTACGTTGATCTACAGTTGAGTTTCTGCATATTCTTTATTTTAGACAGTGTATGCTTCATTTCTGACTGGTCCTTTTCCATTTTTTTTGGCATTCTCATTAAAATCCTTAAAGGTCTCATCAAGTTTCTCAGCGATTTTTACAGGATTCTTAGTAACCTTATAAATATGGTTCTGAACTCTATGTCGTCCAGTAGTTTGCTTTCCTCTGTTTCTTTCATTCGTGACATGTTTCTTTGTCTCTGCATTTTGGCTGCTTCCCTGTGTTGATGGAGTGGCTTTGTGTGGTAGGTGACCTATAGGGGGCAGTAGCTCAGCCTCCCCAATCACCTGAGGTGTATGCTCTTGGTACACCCCTTTGTGGGCTGAGTGCAAAGTCTTGGTGTAGTTAAGCCTTGATTGCTGTTGGTACACTGGGAGGAATTGACCTCCAGGCCATTGGCTGTGAGGACTCGCTGTGTCTATAATGGAAGAACTGCTGCACTGGAGACATGCTTATGGCGCAGGACTTGTTTCAGTGTGGCTTTGGTGCTCACTGAGTCTGCCTCTTAAATGTGTCACTTATGGATGTGAGGAGTTGAAATCTGGCATCTCACACTGACCACTAGGTACACTGGCTTCTGGATCTCCAATGGGGTGCAGGTCAGCTACTGTCTGAGGCCACCCAGCAGGAGCTACAGGGAGAACTACAGTTTTCTCCTCTTTGCTTGGGGTTTGGAGGTTTTGGAGCTGTCTGACCCGGGCTGCAAGTTTGTAAGGGCGCAATAGGGAAGGCCATTCTTATGCTAAAGCCGCTGCTTGGAGCTTGCGTGGGTTTGTAGATTTTGGGGGGTGGGGTCTCAGGGTGTCACTAGGCTAGGGCGTGGCAAATAGTGATGGCTGCCAGTTAGCCTGCTCTGTGTCTCTGACCACGTCCCCATGTCCCGCGCCCCAGCGCAGTAAACAATTATTCCTGCATGCAGCTCTGCATGCAAGCCACCCTCACTTTTTAACCCCTAATGGCAGACAGTCCAGCTTCTCCCCATAGGAGTTTGGGTCCCCCACGTCTAATCAGAAACTAGATTTCAGAATAATCGGGGACTTGTCTCCCTTTGGGTTAAAAAAAGCAACACCTGTCACCAGCCCAGATTGCGTGCCTCCGTACCTCAGCTTTTCAGTGCTTGTGCACATCTTAATGTTCTTTTCTCTTTCCTTCTAGTTGTAGAACTTCCACTCAGCCAGCTTTCCCATGGTTCTGGGTGATAGACGTTTTGTCTTTTAGTTTTAGTTTTGAAATTGTTGTGCAAGGCAGCAGTTTAGGTGTTTACCTATGCCGCCATCTCGGATTACCCCACTTTGGTGTCTAAAGCTAAATATATTAAATGATCAGTTGAAATAAAACCTATCTCTAGGATTTAGTGGCATTTTCATGAATTAACAATTTGTTTTCATATTGCCATTACGCAGAACCCAGTATCCTGTATCAGTGGTCGGCGAGCCGCGGTATGCTGCTCTGTTGACTAATGAGTTTGCTGACCACTGTCCTATATAATAAAGAGGTAATATGCAAATTGATCATCACTCCAACACACAAGATGGCCGCCCCCATGTTGTCAAAGATGGCCACCCCCATGTGGACACAAGATGGCCGGCAGGGGAGGGCAGTTGTGGGCGATCAGGCCAGCAAGGGAGCACAGTTGGGGGTAATCAGGCCCACAGGGGAGAGCAGTTAAGGGCAACCGGGCCAGCAGGGGAGGGCAGTTAGGGGTGACCAGGCCAGCCGGAGAGGGCAGTTAGGGGTGGCCAGGCCAGTAGGGGAGGGCAGTTAGGGGAAATTGGGCTGACAGAGGAGCCATTAGGCATCGATCAGGCTGGCAGGGGAGTGGTTAGGGGGGTGATCAGCTTGGCAGGCAGAAGCAGTTAGGGGCAATCAGGCAGGCAGGCAGGCAGGCAAGTGGTTGGGAGTCAGCAGTCCTAGATTGTGAGAGGGATCCCAGATTAGAGAGGATACAGGCTGGGCTGAAGGACACAGCTCCTCCCTTCCCCTCCCCCGCTATGCACAAATTTCATGCACTGGGCCTCTAGTCTAACAATAAGATAAAATAAATGTCTATTTAATGGATGAAAGGGATAGATGAATGAATGGGTGTGTATAGTGGCATAAAAGCATCAAACATCTGAGCTCTAAGATTAACTCATTTTTGCCTTTAAGAAAGAATGCATTGAAATTTGGTTTCTTTCTCTCAAAAGTTGGGATAAAGATTATGGGCATTCCAATTCCGGTGTTGGTGGATTTAACAAGTGAACTACACTCTGGGATCTTTGAAAATATATACAAATGGGTGTGATGATGTCATAGAGTTCAAGTTGTATTTCTATTTTGGAAAAAAAGCAAAAAAGGAAAACTTTATGTTAACTGGTTATTTAATACCACTGGTATTTTATCGAATAGAAGAAGCATTAGAATACAGAAAAACTGTCTGTATGTTTAGACATCATCTTATCGTCTTTATTTATTGTTAATTCTCCTCATGGGACCTGTTCTCCACACTGCTGCTGAACTAAATGCCAGATAAGCCATCCTATCTTCTCAGAGTCCTATTTAAATAGAAGAACAATATGGAAAAAGTTGCCTTTTAAGAATAACAACCAAAAGAGGTTTCTTTAGTAGCATTAATACACAAAATTCATAATAACTCTATTTATGGTATGAATACTCTGCACAAAGCACCAACCTGGACACTTACACACATTTCATTTAGTTCTGGCAACAAAGCCCACGATGTTCTTTCTCAGTTTAGACATGAGGAACTGAGGCTCAGAGACATGAAGGAACTTTCATAAGGTTACACAGAGATGCCAATTTGTAAGACATGCCTGTGAGTAACAATCACATTTTGATTTTTGCAAATATCCACAAGGTAGCTGAAGCAGAGAGTGAGGAAATAACCTCTGCCCTTCTTTCAGGTCACCTCACTCCCAGGAGAGGTACAATGTGCAAAACCATCGAATCCCTGTTAACCAATGTTTGCTACCTCTGGTAAGCCTTGCCGGCACAGGTGGCTGGCAGAAGCGAACTGGGAGTGCCATAAAGCAATCAGTGCTGATATAAACTTTTCCTCCATGAAACTATTTTTACCTGAACTCCAAAGAAGGCCCTCCCTGGGCTCACTTGGAGAGCCCCAAGGACATTTCTTTTTAAAAACATACACACGTGTCCAAACAGATACCCACAAGACCTACCCACAAGACCTGCAGGAGAACATACCCTCCTGGAATTTAGAAGTCAGTCAGATCTCCAGGCTTCTTTAGAGATTGAACAAATACTGAATCTCTGCCTGATTTCGATTAGCCCCCATGGCACACAGCCATGTGGATGACTGGATGGGAACAAATTCCCTGTGTGATCTGATGCCAGCAGCTCCACGTTCATCAAACGGCGTTTCTTTCTTACATTCTCTGAACTAAAAAGCACAGAAAGCCATAATGTTAGTTAGTTCCTTCGAATGTGTTTAAATTATTCAGCTATTTCATGACAAATAAATAATTCTGCTATGAAAATGGTCAACTTCTTTGAGAAATATTAGTGATGAGGAAATTCCTGGGAAATCACGATCCAGAGAGATCCACTTAGGCTTAAAGGGAAGAGCGCCTTAGATCCTCCCTCCATAACCCCTTCCAGCCCCTGCCCCCCAAGAAAGAGAGCAAGGTAACTGCAGAGTGCAGACCTCCTCTTTTCCTCGGTAGCAGTGAGCTCTGCAGCGAGCTGGAAACCTCATATTCACAAGGCAAACAAAGCATCATTTTTTAATGACTCTTCTGAATACATTTTTGCAGCAGCTTCCCCAGTCCTGCTTGTCATAATGGTTTCTTCAAACGCTTTTTAAAGCCTGTGATGTTCAAGGCCTTAGCCTTCCCCTTCTCTTGCTTGTTTTTTATGTGTCACAGTTGTCAACTAAAATAGAGCACCTAGCCTTTGTTTCAAGATGGTACCTGATCAATATCATCAATCCGTCTCACTCCCTCTCCCTCTCTCCCTCTCTCTCATGCACTCTCTCTCTCTCTCTACAGCTGTATCCATTTCCTCCTGGCAAAAAGGGACTTTATGAATAAATGATACTGAAATGCTGAGGGTTCAGATACTAAATAATGAATTTCACCACCAAAAACACAACAACTTCTCCAATCATAAAATACCGCTCCTTCCATATTGATTGTGCTTTGGCAACTAGATGCAGTGCTAGACTTCACTCTGCAAGGTGTTTAAAAAGAAAAACAGGTTTACCCAGGATTTATCATGTATGGAAAAATGTAATCTCTAAATAGGCTGTCTGCTAATGTCTGGCATAATGTTTCTTCATAATGGTTAACCCTTTTTCAGGGAGTGGAATAATGCAAACAGTGCCTCTCTCTAGATGGGAACTTTGCTTCATGGGACATTACAGTAAGTGTGTCATCTGTTCTGTGCTGTTGTGCGGGTACGAGCTTATAATGATAATGCAAATTTCCTTTTATTTTTTTTTAAACCTGCTGTGTGCAGAGAATAGAGCATCCTGCAGCAGAACAGGGAGTAGGTTAGAGTACCTGCAGTGCCTGCTCTTTCTCACGGCGCTGGGTGCTGGGTGCGCGGCTCACTCACTGTTGCATGTAGTGGGTCAAGGTTTGGGAGCATTTGTTGTCTGCTCAAATGTGACTTGCTTTTCTATTTCCCTCATGAATGGTCTCTGCTGGCGTATTTCTGATGTGCAAAGAATGCCAGTATCCGCTATCTGAGAGATGACTGGGGTCAGAGAGGGTAGATTCTTGGCATATGATTGGCAAAAGCTGCCTTCTCTCAAGTTGTAGGCTAACTTTTTGACTGAAATGTTCTGTGTCTGCCTATAAATTTGCTTTACTGCCTATTAATGTCAGAGAAGCTTCATTTTTAATTAGGTAGAATCGAGTAGACTTTGTTTTATGGAGAACGCTCTGCATTCCAACTACATGATATTTTGATATACACTTTGTGTAGTACAGGTTCTGAAATGATGTAAGTCATATGAAAGAAGCAAAGTAAGTTTTGAGCATTGTCTATGCTGTGTTTATGTCATGAAATTTAAGTTAAGCTGGACTGCTGTAAGGATTTTAATGTAAAAAAGTACAAATGTAGTGTTTTTCTTTCTTTTTTGTGTGTGTTCATCTGCTAAAAAACCACTGTTTTTCTTTTTCAATTGTCCAGGGACAGTAACAAATGTTTGCTTGTTTACCTGTATGCTAAATGTATGCTAAAATAAAGCACACATTTCCATTTTAATTTTTTATAAAAAAGAAAACTTAATTTAAGGGGGAAAAATATAGGCATTAATTTAGAGCTACTGATGCAATGAAATGGAGGAATATATTTGAGCTATTAGCCATTTCAATCTCCTGCCCACAAATAATTGATGAGTTTCTATTAAAGATTGACAAGCTAGCAGAGTGCAACGCATTTTTACTAGAAAATGCAGCATGGGCAGTGAATATGCATTATTCCTTTTATTCTATTGCTCCACATTAATAGTTCTGAAATTAAGCTTTATGTTCCGATAGCCCTATTGATTAGCATTTCGCTGGAGATGTACATGTGCCTGTTCCCGGTTCCCTCCCTCTCAATAATAATCATGTGAAACCCCCCGGCCATATTCACAGCCTGTTGTCATGTTCGTATTTCAAACACACGGGCTTTTCATTCGCCTCCTTAGGTTAGGAAAGGATGTAATGCTATGTTGAAAAATCTTAACTTGCTTTCCTGACAATTAAGGTGCCAGGTAATGTCACCCAGGGACTCATCAGGACTTATGACTGGAATAGTTCCTCCTCAGGGTCCAGCTCTGAACGTCAGTTTCAGTTGTCAGTGTCGATGAAGGGTGTGTCTTGCTTTAAAGACTGTTTGTTATGTACCTTGAGCATAGATTTGCTTTAAAAGAACTCATAGAGATCAGATATGGATTCTTTATATACTTTGTTTTTAATCCACAACGCAAAACATTTATTGAAAGGAAAAAATAGTATAGACTTTAAACTACCTTGGAGGGTGTGTCTGAGGGTGTGAATAGTTTGCTACCATCAGGCAGTTTGCTGCAGTTTGATTTGCAAAAATTTGTCTTTTTTTCGTGTTATTTTTCACGTTACTTCTTGTTCTGCTTTTTGTCTCATTCCAAAAGCAATATTATCAGCAACATCCCTCTGATAACTGATTTAAAAAAATGCTTCTTAACGGAATAGAAAGGGATCACAGTATTTTAAATAACAGCTTTGCTACTAAATATGCAGTAAATTCATTTTTTAACTTCCCTTACCATTGGTGCTTACTGAATCTGCTGATGAAATGCTGCAGGAGTTCCGCACTTGCAGAATCACCACAAAGAATTTGGAAACACATTGAATCTGCACCACATTTAATTTGGGGCTGCCCCTTATAGCCAAGTGGTGAAAATGGGGCAATTGATGTGATTTTTCCACAAAGTGTTGTTTTTCAATAAAATTCTGGTAGACACCTCATTTCACCTAGGGCAGTTCTCTGCTGTGTTTGCCCTCTTAGGAAATCATACATAACGACATCGAGTGTGCTGGCTGACATACTTATGTAATGGAAGGGCAGGTTCGATAACATGCATATTTCTTTGTAAACTAACTGACTACATATATATAACAAGGGCTCAACTCAATCAAAAGTTTCTAGACCCTCCCAAAAAACTCAAACGTTGAATTAGAAATCCGGGTACAAATTTTAAGGGACTGGAAACTGTATTTGAGATCTATGACCTTCTTACTTGAATCCCATTATGTCCTATGATTGTTGAGGCCATTTGGAGAATCAAAATCAATCTGGCATTCACCTTTAAGGAAAGTTAACAATACACCAAACCCTCAAAAAATCATAGAAATCCCCAAAGCACTTTTGTTTTATTTTTAGTGCATAGTGACATATAGAATGTGGCAAAGGATATTAAGACCAAATATAATATTTTTGGCATCTGATTTTTTTTGGTATTTATGAGTATTTTTTTTTGTAGGAGAATAAATAGGTGAAAATAATTCGCCACCATATGATTTGTTTTATCCTTAGGCATTGCCTGAGGTTACTGGAACATCCCTAGTTTTCAGTATCGAAAAGTGAAATGCACAACAATGAAAATTTTATTAAAATGTATGTTAACCCATTACTGTATGTTCATTTTCAATTCTTTATAAGAAAGCATGATGTATCATTTTGTGTGTGTCATTCTTTAAAAAAAAAAGGATGAGTCAAGTAAAGGAGCAAATTTAATGGGGGGATTTTATGGGAAACATTATACAAATGGCAGTGCATGTGATTCCCATTATTAAAATAATTTGTCATTGTATGAAAAAAAGGTATAAATTTCAAGAAGGAGTCTTCTTTAGTTATCTGCCCTTTTTTAATGACAGAGGCTTTTGTGCAGAAAGACAGACACGTTCTCGGGCAAAGCCCATTTCAGGCCAGAATTTCTGAAAGCCCTATTAATGTTTCATGCTAATCAAGGAGAGTGGGAAATAGAGCTGACAGGTGCTTTCTACTCTGCTTATTCCTGTCTTCCTGCATTAGACAGTACTAGCTAAAAAAGGGCCAATGGGGTTCTTTTCCAATGCATGTCGTAAGAGGGGCAAAAATAAAATAAATCTTGGCTTAAGTTTCCTGTTGTTTTCCATCTTGGATGAGCTGATACCATTCTTGGTCATGTGAGTGCATTGATTATTAATAAATCTGTTTTGCTCTAAACTGTAACCTCAAAAGGGATGTGCCATTTGGATTTAGCATTCCAGTATAGCGAGCCATGCTATTTGTGAATCTATAAAGGTTCCATCTGGACTGTCCATGTTAAAATATTGTACCCACTAGTAATTTGAGCTTTTTGACTATATCTGGTATCTTTAATAGAAATTCTATTGGTATATGGGATACATTCAGTCATCACCATGTTATCTAGAGACATAATTTAGATTGGAGCAGATATCTTTTCTCTTTCTTCACTAGAATGCTTACACATAACCACATTTGTCAAAGCTCCATGCCAGAATGAATACATTCTATCACATCTGGTCTAAGAAAAGATAATACATTGACTATGGATTATTTTTGGTTTTCGTCTTTAGATATATAATACTATTTTAATCTGATTGGACCTATGAATTTGTGTATAAGATCTTTTATTATATAAAATTAAAGTACCTTACCCTTATAGAAAAACGCTCATTTATCCTAACGATTATGTGTTTAAAAATATATTAGCTTGACTAACTTTTCCACATCTTTTATTCATAGAAAAACTATTTTTTCTTAAAGTGCATTTAGACATGCCAAGGACTATTACCTTCAACTTTAACTACTGAGATCCTGCCACTTTCTGGCACCTGGTGTCTATCTTAGCAAGGTGGAAGGTGACATGCGGAGCCTTTGGGATGGAATGAAATATGACTGGGCAAAGTCTTCAAGTAGCAAGGGTGAGTTCACAAAAACAGACGACAGTCATTCACAATTGAGAAATAGTTGCTTTACCCCTACTTGAAGATGGAAACTCATGCTCAGTTACCCAAGGAACACTAAAAATGTGCTAAGTTTAGAAAGTGACATAAAGGTTGATGACAGGCACATAAATAAAACCAAAGAAATTATTTTAGGTTATGGAGTCTATCAGCATACCAAAACAGAATTTTAAATTTTTATTTTCTTTTCCCTCCATGGAAAATACTTTCTGGTCACGTCTCCTTACACAGGCAAGAGCAGAATATGGAAATGAATTTGTATAATCCAGAGTAATGAAAGTCAGTCTCCCTTGCCTCATAAGACAAGCCTTATGAAGCAAGGCCTTGACTGGATTTTGCATAGTCTTGATTTGAAGAAAACAGTTTCATATAAGAAGCTTAAAATTTTTAAATGAAGAGAAATAGATCTTGATAAAATAGTATTACCACTCAAATGATATACTGAAGGCAATTATTCTTAATTTGGGGGAGGTGAAAGCTATAGACCCTTTAAAATCTGATGAAATCTATAGACCTTGCTTGAAAAACTCATATGCACTAAAAATTTTAAGCACAGTATAATGGGGTCCACAGATTAAAAACCTATATCTGTAAGTCCAAAGACTGCAGGTTAAAAACCTCTCTATTTGGCCTCAAACTCACCTTTTATAGCGCCCCCTCCCCCCATCCCTCGGGGCTAAAGACTTAAGAGCCTAAGTAACATTTTGCTTAATCCCTCTCTCTTTGATCATACTTGGTCACTTGGTCATGGTTTATCTCTCTAAAGATGTCAGGCAAGGGTGTTGTTTCCTTGTAAAGAGGGGGACCCTCACACAAATCACACAGTAGGTTAGTTCTCTGAGGAGCAATAAAAAAAAAAAAAAGACTGGATATTTAAAACCAGAGATGGAACATCCTTGTGTCTGAATGAAGACTGCATCTCTTAGAACTCTAGTCCAGTTTGGTACTTGAACCCTGTAGAACTCCATCTTCTTGAGATCATTGTAGGAGGATTCACCCCTACCTGGCCTTTCCATAGGAAGGGGCACTACACAAAATTGCTTTGGATGATGATCCTGTCAATATCTTATATAATAAAAGCCTAATATGCAAATATACCGAACAGCAGAATGACCAATGGAACAATCAGTCACTATAATGTGCATTGAGCACCAGGGGCAGACACTCAATGCAGGAGCTGCCCTCAGCCCACAGGCCCCAGGCTAGCCAAGGTGAGTGCCAGTGGGGGGCCCCCAATTGCCCCACCAGTCACCCCACAGATGGGCCCTGATTGCCGGCCAGGCCTAGGGTTTCTACCCGTGCACGAATTTTGTGCACCAGGTCTCTAGTCTAAAATAAGTTTTATTAGATTAATTGTAGGTCATTACAGTAGTAAAAAAATAAAAATAAAGATATAAGGATACATTTGGCTACAGATATTTTGCTATAAAACTGATATTTTGTTTTGTTATGGAGTCATATGGACTTTGTTTAGAATGACACAATTTTGCCATATCTCTTGAGACTGTTGGTTTCATTTCCAAGTTGGTTTTGCTGTCTTTGCTCAGTCTAGTGTCTGTCACATAGCAGATGACTAACAAAAATCAGTGAATGAATGAATAATTCTATGAAAAGTAACTTTATAATTCAAAGGACCATCTCAGAGGATAATGGAAACTTATGCATTGATCTAACAAAGTAAATATATTTCAATGGACCTTCAAAAGTTATTGTAGAGCAATAGTCATTTGCTTTGGGCTGGTATACAATTTTAAAACATCTAGACAGCCCTAGCTTTTACTTCTCCTCTTCTTCTCTCCTTCAATATATTTCTTTAAGTTTCCAAATGTTCAATGTCTACCTCATCAGAAATTGACAGTTAATGAGATGCACCTGGATTTTTAAAAAAACTTTAGAGGTTTTTTTCTTTCTTTGATTATTTTCTTTTAATTTCAGAATTTTCTTCTGTTTCTTTTATTTAATTTTTTTATTGATTTTTTTTATTTTCAGGGTTTTTTTTGCCTCTTTTTAAATTTTATCTATTTGAAAGAGAGAGAAATATCCATCAGCTGCCTCCTGAATGCACCCACCCACAGATGGAAACAAAACCTGGGTATGTGCCCTGACCTGGAATTGAACCTACCACCGTTAGGTGTATGAGATGTTGCTCCGACCATCTGAGCCACACTGGCCAGGGAAGATGCACATAGACTTTTTATATGTTACCTCTGGCGAAATTTTGTTGGCAATTGGTGCTAGACAAATGATTTTGAAATCCTAACCCCAAACAATACTTGAATTGTTAAGTTAAATATGACTTTCCTAAGAATTTCTAGAAATACGCGGCAAAATTAACTTTTTTTGTTTTATTACATATAACTAAATACATAACTAAATACTAATTCTTAGTCAATGTATCCATATATTGAATCTATATTACATTTTATAATTCTAAAATCATTGTGTCCTGACACAAATATGTAACTGGAATCATTCTTTATAAACCGGAATTGCAATTAAAAAAAAACAACAACACAGCATTAACCAGTTACATTTAATCTGATTTTTCTCCTCTATTCTGGACTATCCTCAATTCTATTTCTAGCACCCTGGAGGACAGAAACCATCCTTCAATATACTGGCATCTCCATCTAAATTTGGCTTTTTTTTTTCATTCCTAGATCCCTAGTAGTGTTTCATTACCTTGAAGTTATACTAAATTATTTTTAAAGGACAGACAAAATAAATAAAGTTATAAAATTTACAGGGATTTTATTTAGAGTTTAATATTTAGCAGCTATTTGCAAAATAGTTCATAGTATAGAAATATAGTCAAGTTTCCATTGGATAAGCCTTATCAATACTTCTAAGGCTATTGTGGTAAAAATTAGATTTCTTTGCCTTTTCATAACAAATGTAAAAGAAGTGCATTCCCTCTGAAAGTTTATATTTAAAGCTCTATCTTTTTAAAGGGAGGAGAAAAGAGAGTTAATTTTAGTAGTTTCACCCCTATCGCATACCTGTCATTTTTTTTAGAAAAGAAATGCCATTTGTGGAGCATTACTCTCATTTCCAAACCAACTAAACACAGTCTCCCAGCAGCCACAGAATCCCCTGATAAGGACAAATAGATACATAAAGACAAACATTAAGATTGCAATGTCACACCCCAGAAGCTATTTCCATGTAGGTTTCCAAAATGGGGAAAAACAAAGAACACCACAATCGGGTTGTCAAGTATGTACATATTAGAAAATATAATGGCATTCTGGGAGACTCTAGGCAAATCCAGAAGCAATGACAAGCAGAGTTGTGATAAAGATTCAGTTCCCAGCAAGTGCACACTCCATCACTGTTCTGTCTCACAGTATGGGCCATCTCTAAATGAACCACCTCAGGAGAGGGCCTTCTCTTACCTCCAGAATGCCTGGCAATACAAACTACCTTTCCCTGGGCCTCAGGCCACATCACCAAGAGAAGGGTATGAAGTCCCATAAATGGCCACTAAGAGAAAAGGTCTCACTAGCTAAACAAACCTCTATAGCATGTTCTTCTCAGGCAGAACTATAATCAACATGGAGACAATTTAGGTCCTGAACAAGGAGCAGATTCTAAAATGCTTGCCAGTTGGGTTTTATGGCCCACAGTCCCACTCACAGTGTAAGAATGCATCTCCATGGGAAGGAGAGCAGAGTTGAACTGACACAGGAAGATCTGTACCCATTTTTATATTCAGCTATAGTGGTCAGATTAATACAGGACAATGGATTAACTCTTACTGACCAGGTAATCAAGACATTTGATATTCATAGTTGAAAGGAGATCAGAGTAATACAATAGAAAATGTAATAACGAACACATTAGAAAGAAGGTAAACCTGTAAAGTAATCTTAAGATATCTATTTAAGGCACTCAGAGCTGGGAGATGTTTAAGTTACTGTAATAAATCATTAATGAGTGAGCAGTAAAACACTGTTAAATCATTAATTAACCATGTATTAACAGTAGAAAATATTAGTAATTCATTCTTAAGACACCTAGTGATAGCTGCAATATGAAGTGCTTGTGGATACATGTAATTAATTTACTAACTTTCTAATTAACTTTTAATATAGTTGTAATTAAATTATTAGAATTTTGCTTCTATTAACCACCTAAATAGCAGGGTGGTTTACAAGATAATTTTCATGCTTTGTTTCTTGTTAAATGCTATTATATGCAAATGTAAATTTATTCAAATAGTAAAATCTGCCCCAAATTCAACCTGATAACCCATTCATTTTTATGCATACATAAAACCTTTATTTTCAAATTATTAAAAAGACCTTTAATATAGAATTGGCTTAGATTTTATTGAAGACAACTATAGAATTTCCAGATGATCAGTTTTTCTAAAATAATTGTCATATAAACATTATTCCCATCTATAATAATAAAAGGGTAATATGCTAATAAGACCGGATGTCCTTTCTGACATCATTCCTGATGTCCCTCCAGATAAAGCCGGGGCCAGAGGGAAGCCCAGATCCTGGGTGCCAAAGGGGAGCTGGTGCCAGCAGCCGGGGGAAGGAAGGCCTACTCTTGCATGAATTTCATGCATCAGGCCTCTAGTTGGAATATAAAAGATACTTGAAGGGGTTTTTGCATGTTTTAACTAAAGCTTCCAGCTAACACTTTGTTTTATCTCTTTTACAAGTGGCTAGTTCAACCACGTTTTATTATAATGGAATAATATATAAAAATGAAGATACAATGTTTAATTTTTATCCATTTGACACCAGCCTTATTGATAAAAGATTTCACCCTAAGAATTTTAAACCTCATCTCATCTACCATTGTGATAAAATTCTTCAAAAGACATGATTTGAGTTCACTAGAAGTATATCCAGAATAAATAATATCTTATTGCATAAAATAAGGGGGGAAGATAAGTTGTGGACTTAATATTATTTTCTTCTTCTAGTTAATATTATAACAATGATTCTTAATTATATTTGTAGAAAACAAAAGATATTAAGTTGGTTATATGTTAGAAATGTGAGGTAATTATCTACTATGTAGCCATAGACCCAAGTATACATTTTGGTAAAATAGAATATTATCATCCATAATCAAAAGTTTACAGAAAGTATTTTGGCTGACCATCTGAACAGTGAAAATGTTTGCAGTCAGCACTCTTGTCTTTGGAGACCCTGTGTCAGTGGTAAAGGGGGAATAAATAAGAATAGAAACAAATCTGAGATACTTTAGGTTAATCATTGCGTATTTAAAGGTATTGAAAGTGAAGGACTGTATTACAGAGCCATCAATTCCCATCACAAAGAGATGGCCCTATAGCCTTTGTCACATTTGTCCATCAATTCCTACCTTTATCCAATCAGGTGGTAAGCAGGGGAGTGTAGATCCGAGGGTAAAACACTGAGCAAATGGATTTGTCTGTCCTAACAAGACTACAGTAGACTTAATGACTAGGAAGAACTAATTCTACCTTTTTTTCCCATAGGCAAAACATTTTGGAACTGTCATAAAGGCAATACTATTGCTGGGATAGCAAAAATTCCTTTACCTCTCTTTGAAATTAAGTTTTATATATATATATATATATATATATATATATATATATATATATATATGCAAGCATAAATTAACTGACTTTAATAAAAGCTATTCTGAGGGAAATGTGGC
The DNA here is from genome assembly GCA_026230045.1 of Corynorhinus townsendii. Taxonomy (NCBI): domain Eukaryota; kingdom Metazoa; phylum Chordata; class Mammalia; order Chiroptera; family Vespertilionidae; genus Corynorhinus; species Corynorhinus townsendii. The sequence goes on along the minus strand of JAPDVU010000003.1, from coordinate 59,445,750 downwards.
AAGAAAACAAACTGCTTATAACAATTAAAATATTTCATTGTAGGGATAAGGAAAGCAGCTGGCTATGGCATAAACAAACCTATTTCTTGGTAAGCTAAATTACTGTTCATGGTTCCAGAAAATAATGTGGCCCACCAATGTCATAACATAGTATGAGTGAGGTACTTTTGCTTTCATGGAGCCAGGGCTCTTTATGTGATGTGTCTTTTATTAAAGAGGACGTACTTTTCTGTTAGTGATTTCAGCCAGATCAATGCATGATGGAAGTATGGGGCTAATGAGGCCAAAGTTAGAGTTACAATCCCTGTGCAGACCAATTAGGTTTGAGAAAAGAAAACCTATTCTTAGACAACTGAGGGTACCTCATCTTGAACTGCCTAGTCGTTGACCGTAAGTGGAGGGAAGTTGTTGAACGCCAATTGTAAGAGCCACTATTGCTGGGCAATTAGCTCCTGATGCACGCCTGGTGGTTTGGCGGCAGGCTCAGCCCCTCCAAGTCTAAGTTCCTACGGGACTGAGGTCTTCCTAAAGTAAGAGGTTAACATAACAGGCAAACTTGACTTAGCATCCAAGTTATCCAAAGCCTGTGCCAGGGTAATCTGACAAAAACAGGGAGTTCTGCAGAAACAGCAAGTAGTAAATGACTTTTACATAGTTTACAGAAATACAGATTCAACAGAAAGAACAATAACAAAGGTCAAGCCACAGGAAAATAATATGGTTAGAATTTTTACTGCAGACTTTTCACATTAGCCCTAAACTAGGCTCCTAAAAACCAGGTCACTATTGTTTTCATCTTGGAATTGCCAGAGTATACCACAGTGCTTGTGACCCTAAAGATCAACAATTGTCAACCCTTTTCATCTCATGACACACATAAATTAATTACTAAAATTCTGCATACCAAAAACTATATTGCATTTTTTTGCCAATAAGACAAAAAATAAGTATGATTTTGATTCATTCACACTGTACAGCTATTGTGTTGGCTGTTGTCGTTTTTTTATTTGACAATCTAAGGGAGAAGAGGTCAATACCACTGACTAAATAAAATAGTCAGGTATTGAATGTTTTAAAAATTCTTGTGGTACACCATTGTGCCATGGCGGGATACTGGTTGGAAATTGCTGCTATAGGTAAGCACAGATGACACATATGTAACTTTAAGTTTTCTAATACATAGTTACATATAAAAAACCGGTGAAATTAATGTTAATAACATATTTTATATAACACAATACACCAAAAATATTATAATTTCAACATAGAAACAATTTTAAATTGGATTTTAAAATTAATGAAAAATCTGGTGTTTGTTTTTCAGTTATAGCACATCTCAATTCAGACTAGTCAGACTTGAAGTGCCCCAGAGACATGTCACGACAGGACAGCACAACTTTAGATGTTCAATTCCTGCATGTGATAAGAATACATGAAAGAGAAATATATGAATGAATTAATTAATTAATATTGAAATTGATATAAAAAGTAGTCATTTTGAGTTTATTGCATAGATGGAAATTATAATCCACCATATTTATTAAAATACCTATAAAATTATTTTATAGATATCCTATATAATAAAAGGGTAATATGCAAATTGACCCTAATGGTGGAACGACCTGAATGGCCAGTCACTATGACATCCACTGACCACCAGGGGGCAGATGCTCAAGGCAGGAGCTGCCCCCTGGTGGTCAGCGTGCTCCCACAGGGGGAGCTCCGCTCAGCCACAAGCCGGGCTGATGTCTGCGAGCTCAGTGGTGGTGGTGGGAGCCTCTCCCATCTCCTCTGCAGCGCTAAAATGTCTGACTGCTGCTTAGGCTCGCACCTCGTGCCATGAGTCATATATACCCCAAGGGCTCCTGGGCTGCCAGAGGGATGTCTGATTACCAGCTTAGGACCAATCCCCTGGGGAGTGGGCCTAAGCTGGCAGGTGGACATCTCCCAAGGGGTCCCTGACTGGGAGAGGGCACAGGCCAGGCTGAGGGACCCTCCCCCCAGCCAAGTGCACGAATTGTTGTACACCAGGCCTCTGATATATATAAAAGTCTAAGTAACCATTACTACCGAACAACCAGAATGACCGAAACAACCAGACGACTGGCCAGTAGCTATGATGCGCACTGACCCTGACCTTACTGCTGGGGCCCTGACAGCCCTGAATCTGGTTCACCCACACCCCAGACCCAGACAGGAGGGAAGAGGGAGCCTGATTCCTCACAGAACTGGCCGCTGGTTAGCTTGCTCCTGGGGCCAACTCCCACAGTCCCTCCTCCCAACTGGCTGCCCCCCCTCCATCAGGCCTGATAGGGGGTAGGGACTGGCCAGACAACCTCTCATGGTCCCTACCCCGGCCAGCCAGCCAACTTTCTGCAGTCCCTATCTCTGGCAGCCTCCGTGCGTCCCCTCCCCGCCCCCCCATTGGCTCCTATTGCTGACCAGGCCGAGGGACCCCACCCATGCACAAATTCATGCACCATGCCTCTAGTGCAGGGGTCCTCAAACTACGGCCCGCGGGCCACATGCGGCCTGCCGAGGACATTTATCTGGCCTGCGGGGGGCCACTGCCTGTCTTGCTTAGCAGCTGACTCGTCCTGGGCCCGCAGTGAGCATAGAAATTTGTTCATGGTTTTTTTTTTAAACTATAGTCTGGCCCTCCAACGGTCTGAGGGACAGTGAACTGGCCCCCTGTTTAAAAAGTTTGAGGACCGCGCTCTAGTGTGTGTGTGTGTGTGTGTGTGTGTGTGTGTGTGTGTGTGTATAATTGATTTCAGAGAGGAAGGGAGAGGGAGAGAGAGATAGAAACATCAATAATGAGAGAGAATCACACTGGGGGTGGAGCCTACAATCTGGGCATGTGCCCTGACTGAGAATTGAAACGTGACCTCCTGGTTCATAGGTCAACGCTCAACCACTGAGCCACATCTGCTGGGCTAGGCTTTTTTTTTTTTTTTTTTTAAAGCAAATGTTTGTTGGGTGGATGGGATGTTGAAGACCAGCATATGTCAAATTTTAATCGCCTATTCAAAATTTTACAATACCTATTAGTGAATCCAAAGTATTTTTTCACCAACTACTTGCATCTGGATTCCAAACTATTTGTTAACTATAAATTTGAAAATATGTTGTTATAAATAAAATGCTTTATAGGTCTTTTGGGGGAAAATGGCTTGCCTAGGCTTATTATTTATTATAATTCAAAATCATTCTAGCAACATTTTTTCACTGCAAGTGAAAAATACATTTCAGGGCAGTTTATTCTTGAGCAATTAATGCAGTTTGTTGCTTTGGTCTGACTATAACTTCAGATATTGTAGAAAATAAATTGCCATGTTCTATGTTCCCATCCAATGGGCACGACCTTATAGAGAGAAGTGGTTAATATCAAACACCTATCGCCAAGCACCATTCTCTATGTCACTTTTTTTTCTACCTAGTAACAACTGAAAGATTTATAAAGGAGGAAGATGTTATAAAGAAGAAAGTTAAAGGTATCTTTAATAATGTTATCTTTTAAAGTATGTTCTATGGAATATAAAATTGTATATCAGTTAGAGTTATATGAAACAAAGTTCAAAAGGCAGTACATAAAAATACTTTAGGAATAGAGGGAGATCAATGATTTTTTAATTGAAAGAATATTTTAATATTCAGCAAACACAATTTCTAAATTTTGTTTACTAATCTGGAAAGTGTTCCTCCTAAAAAGAAGTTGATGTGAATTTTTTTGCAGTAGGATATAAGTAGGAAAGGGTCTTTTTTTTATATGTATCAATGTAAAGGTACTTAGCCAGTGCAGGTCAATCATTTTATTTATAATACAAATGTATATGAATGACCTAAATAGCCTGTTGTCTTTCCACCTTCTATTTTAGTCCCTAAGCATCATCATAAATATTGAAGTATGAAACCAAGGAGCTAGAGAACCAGCAGCTACACTCAAGCCATTATTTCCATATCATTTTATTCATCTACTATACTCTCCAGTAACTGTCAGGATAAGTTGTAAAATTAAGCTTTCATGAATTAAATAGCATAACGTATTATGCTTGAATAAATGGATTTAAGGCCTTTCTGCCTAAATTGAACAGTTTTATGTCCAGTTAGTTTGCCAAATTAGGTATACAGCCACTAGTTTGGTTCTTAAATTACTGAACAACCTTCTTCAAAAGCAGCTATTTTACTTATATTAATTTATATTTAATTCCCTTTCACTTAAGACAGATTCCAGGCTAACTGTATTTCCCCAAAGTCAAGAAAGTATTTCTCTTATTCTCAGAGTTGGAGGAAATTTTGTGATTTTTATCCCTTTCCAATACACAAGTCATCTTGTGCAGGAAAGCATGCTTGTCAACACGCATGTCAGCCAACTTTAAAAATAATAGTCTGAGGGGAAAAAAAGAAAAGTAAATTATTTAAGTGGAGTTGTAGAGGAAGCTTGAAAGAATTCCGTTTGGAAGATTTCTTTGCTTCTCTCTGCCAATGGAAGGGGAACTCCGGTCTCTCACTAGTGAGCTTCTGTCATAACAAGGGCTGACAGTTCACATTGAAAATTCTGTTTTCTTCCTTCCCAGGAAAGCAAGTCAAAGTTAAGCCAACAAACTGTTGTTGGCAAGTGCCTTGCTTTTGTTTCCTCCTCTTTAAATTAGCCATTTGAGTTTGGTATAGTATTTATGAATGAGTTTCCAGGATTTTGGACGGTAGATTTGAGTAAGTACTGAACACACACACACAAAAAAAGTAGAGATCCTTTATGATGAAAAGTGTGTTTACATAAGTGCAGCATTTGGGATGAAGAGAACACTGAAGTAGCATTGTGTGAAGGAAACTATCTAAAATAAACAACCCACTGTTAAAACACCATTAGATATCTGAGCTAGAGTTGAATTTGGCAGTAACCACTATCTTAGGGTGGTCTGCTCCATTTGAGTTGTCTGTCAAATTTATTTTGGCTGCTTGATTTCCATTAACTTTGGCACACTAATAATTATGAGAATGCACGCATGGGTCTTGCATAGTGTTTTGCTCTTGTGTGGAAATTAACACGAGTGCTCATGTCTTTATTTCATTTTATTTTTCAAAGCTGCCCCAACAATGTGTAGTTTGGAGTCACTGTGATGAACTTTTCCAAATTATTTACAGAGAGTAAATTTATACTTCACTCCAAGGAGTAGCACACATATGAGTTATTTTATGAAAACCTAATTTACAAAGCTCTAAACCTAACAGAACAGATGAACAAGCAAGGAGGAAAGGCGACATTCTCCACAATGGAAAAAATGATTATTTTTAAAAAGTTTTCATTTTTATTTAGTAAAGTTCTTTGCATATTAAATAGAAAATTTTTATTTTTGGACCATCAGTAATCCTCTAACTTTTGGGAAATGTTTTATTTATCCTTCTACCATGTTATAGGAAATTTTATAAAAAATTAAATCCCCACCAATTCCATTATAAATGGGGAAGTGACTAATTGTATCTATATTGTATTTAAGGTACAAACAGGGATGAGAGATGGGCAAACATATAAAACACCTACCTTTATATTTTGTTTGTTTAATATCCATGTTTATATACGGTTACCATGTGTACATGTAACGGCATTGTTCCACTCATTGACTTATCTGTAGATAATACAGTATTTGCAAGACCAGTTCATTAAGGTTAATTTGTTCAAAAATATTAGAGCCATTAATTTCTGGGTTATAGCTAATGGCTGTTCCCAGCCAGTGTCTTGCTTCATCGTTAGTGTCACTGAGATTATAACTCACACCCAACTGTTTTTACACTATCTAATAGAACCAATTGATGCAGGGTTGACAAGATGCTGTTTTGCATTTTGTCATCACACTAATGCACATGGCTTAAAGGCATTGGCATCCATAATGTGGGGCAGTTTTGTAGGAGACTAGAATAGGCTGAAGCTGCAAGGGCCATTTTCATAAAATATTAATGAAATTGAAAAATACACTGGGGTTGAAGGCTTGTCTGCTAAATGTAAGGTAAAATCTATTCTGTTCTGCTTTCTGATGACTGTAATTAGCAGTCCTAATTAAAAATTCAAACCTTGTATATATTTGAAAGCATGAATCTTAGCTCGCATAGTGTTTATTTCCTTTACAAAGTATTTTATTTTACAACACTAATTGAACAGGATTCTTCCTAGTTCGACAGCCGCAGCTGGCTGGAGCCAGTTTATGTATCCAGTCTCTCAAGACTACTTCCTTTGTAAGCAATAAAACATCTTTAAAAAACATGTATATGCTCTCTATGAGCCATTAACTCTGTGCCACCCAGCATCAGGCTGGTCCTCTCCTCACATATTGTTTTTTTCTTCACTTAAATGTGACCTCTTTGAAGAGGGTGCTTTCTTCTGATCTTCAATATTTAATGTGAATTTACTTACATTAAATGACCACCTTACTAAAGGAGCGAAGGCCCACTTCTGACATTATTTATGAATAGCATATGCTGTGCAAAAATACAAAAGGAATTGCTTGGGAATACCTATTACTTCCAGTAGGAAAATCTACTTTTGTCATTGTTTTCTAAAGTTATTATGAAATTTGTGGTCAGAATGTTGATGCCCATTGAGGAGTGTGCAGCAGGAACTGAAGTACAAATTGATTAGAGCTGTGTCACCTAGAAAGAAGAAAAATCGGGCAGAGAGGGCAGGGCCAGAGCTGGAAATGAGGGAAAGCCAGGATCTCTGTAGTCAGAGACGTCACACAATTATCATTTTGAATAACAACAAAAATGAGCTTTGTTTCAAGTGGTGCCTGAGAAAAAGGAAAAGGAAAGAACATTTGCATTATGCTCAGCATAATTTGGGAAAGTTGCCACCTGTCTTTTGTTTGCTCTGCCTATCCTTTTATCTCTGGATCTCCACTTCCTCAGCTGTAAAGTGGGAATGATTATAATTGCTTTACTAGATGTTCTAGCTACCATAGAGGATTCTTCTGAGGACCCAAATGATTAGCTCTGTGAAGCACTTTGACAACTCTATCAGATGACATGCAAACACCTGGGAAGTCTATTCATGCTCTACAAGTGGCTCAAACCAGGCACAGGAAATGAAAGCAAACTGGCGACACTATTATTAGAATTACGCTTAAAAGTTTGTGCGACCCAATTTACATAATTCATTTACTAAATGTGCCTTGGGGATTCAAAGGAAATATCCAGAGAATAAAGAAATAAATCCTTTCTTTTTGTATATTTATGAAGTCTTGGTTTAATTTTCCAGGACACTCCAGTCCCAATATGTTGCTGGCATTTGCATCAGTGAAAAGGTTAAATATTGCACTGTCCTGAGATATTAAAATTGTTTACCCACCAGTCCATTGCTTTAAATGGTTAAATTAATAAGTAATCAATTGTGTTTGGTGGTTAAAGATTAAAAAATCAAAATTAAAAGAATAAAATAAAAAATAATATTTTTAATGGCAGCAATTAAACAAGTTATTTCCTACAATGACAGATTATTTACTTTATAGAAGCATGTAGTCCTTGCTTTGAGTGTGGGATCTGTAGTCCTTACATATGGAGATTTCTCACCAAAGGAAATGCAAGTTTTTCTGGAGTAAGGTGTATTGAGTATGAGGCTATTAAGAGGATATGAGGCCTGCTAATATTTGGATTATTGATTTCTACAATTGACAAATATTACAATCCCCTCCTCCACAAATACACATTTACTTAATCTATTGAACAATGAGCTGTATTCTTTTTTATCTGAAAGGGGAGGGAAGAATTAATAACTTTGTATCATGGGAGAGATGCCCATTCAATGATTTTATGGATGACTAGAGGATGTGGAGGGGAGTGGGCTTTAGAAACTGGGAGGTGATGGATGGAAGAGCAGCTAGACTTCTAGGCCTAGGCAAAGCCCCTTGCAGAGCACATTTCAGCCCTGAAGGGATGGGCATGGAAGATGCTGCTGTCGTGAAAAGACATATGACAGATCTTGAAGGCATATTGTCACAAGTCTATGTGCTACCTCTCCTTAGGGAACTCAAAGAGGTGAACAGTCTCCTCACTGCTAAGTAGAGTTAGCCAGCGACTGTCAACCTTCTGTAGGCAACGGGGCCTGAGGAGATGCTTCTCTCCCCTCAGCACCCAGGGGAGGTGCAATATCACCTTCCTAGACATACAGGGAAACAAGTTCATTTCCTCCTATTCCTGTGTCTGCCCTTAAATCGTTCCATAGGCCTCGTCAGAAAACTAGATCTTTGTCTAGCTGCAGCCACAGATTTCATCCCAGCTGGCTCTCCTTTGAGGAGCTTATCTATCCAACTCCAGTGGCAGTAGGAATCCTCCTCAGAACTGGGTGTTGTTGTTTTTTTGCTGCTGCTTCCCAGTTCACCTTGAGCCTGCCCCTAGGCAGCCTTGTTATCAGACAGCTAACATATGGTGACAGTTGGTTTGCTTCTCTGAGCACAGAAGGCTCAGGTTCCAAGAGTTCATAAGATAGGTCACTCCTCCCTCCCCCCCCCCCCTAACCAGTAGCCTCCACTTCCAGTAGAGCAGGATGCTAGAAGGACCATGCTAAAATTTGTAGCAAATGTTGAATAAAGACATAGGAAAAGCCCACCACAGAAGAAGTGGAACAACTTATATTAATTTGGAGTTGGGAAAGTGAGGAGTTTTGAATAAAGGCCTCCCATTTGGTCTCTAGGTTACTGAAAAAAAGTCAGCGTCAATCCTAGACATGATTTCAAACCCTACCAATATCATTATCCGAGGCATTGCACTGCCCTCTCCAGCCCTCACGGTATAATTTCTCCCCTGCCTGATGAATGCCTATAATTACGTTGCCTTTGAATCAGACTCTAATTCTTTTTTAGAAATAGGTGAGAATCTGATTATATCAAGAGAGACTCAAAGGAACGAGACCTAGTCATTTTCTCAAATTGCCTCTGTTCCAAAAATTACATTTTCCTCTTCTCCCTCTTTCTTCCATCAAATCCCCTACTTTCCCATGGAGATGAGCTCAACTAGAGTTAAGAGAAAAAGCAAGCAAACTGACTGAACTATCTCCTCCAAGAATGTAAACTACCTTTTCTGACTATTGGCAGCTCAACAGAGGCAGCTCCACAAGAAGAGTGATAGCAAGTGACAGGGTTCACACCAGTTTCTCTGCCAAAGGCATTGACTTGACCATTGGCTTTGGCTCTGAGCAATCTGGATGAAATCAGGAAACAGGGCTCTGAGTGGAGTCTAGGCTTCAAGGCTCCTGACTGAACTTAGGATTGGTCTCCATGGAAGACTTATCCGTTTTGTATGGTTATATGATCATGTCGTAGGATTTTCTGCTCTCAGAGGCAGAAAGATTCATGATTGTGTGATGGGGAAGAGAACAATTGGTTATGAGTTGGTCTATGTAGACTGAGAATGTCTTTTTGGTCTATGACTCTGTACTGGGGTATTACCAATGTAAATTCATTGGGGGAGAAACGTGCTTATAATTTACCTTTAAAAGACATTCTACAGGTCACTAATGCATATTCAAAAGTAAAGTGAGGATGGAAGTTTAGAACCCATACAAAAGGAAAAGAGCCCATAATGAAAGTTCTAGAAAAGTCTTCTTCAATAATAAAAAAAAATCCACTTTTTGGATTATCTTGCTTTTCTATTTATTTTCCCCTTTTCAGCTCAACTCTTATGAGCCCTTCTCCTGTTATCTATTGGACTCACTCTCTGAGCCAGGAGTAATGTGTGTGTTTTACTTCAGTAATTCACCCTGCCCAACCAGAGGTGAAGAACTGGTAGGGACCAGGCAGGACTTGAGATGAGAAATGCACACTAACTACAATCTACCAGCTTGTTATTGTACTATTTAGTCTCAATATAAGATATTTCTTTTGAGATGCCCAAAGTACTTTTTTATACACTAAATAAATTATTAATCCTCAGAACCCTGCTATGAGGCAAGCAGATTTGCAAAGATGATGGAAGAAGGAGAAAACCAAGTCCCACATGTGGAAAATCACAATTCATCACATAAGGTGAAGGTAACAATTACTGGCTCTAAAGGTGTAGAGAGCCAGGAATGACGACTGGTGACGACTACTATGCCCTCCATTTCCCTCCTTCCCCCACACTTATATTATCCAAAGCACATCTAAATATCAGTTAGGATGCCTGTCATTGCTCATGTAGGATATTATATGCTAAAATAAACATAATTGCATTTCTTAAATGTTATCCTTAGCCTAATGTTATTGAATGGACCACCCTGTACAGAATTTCACTGTCATAAGGTGACATGAGGCTGACACTGAAATCTAGATTATGTCAGAGTTTAAGCTCATCCTTGTGGTTCATTCCTTGACCATCCAATCTAAGTTATTCTACCTGTTACTCATTCTCATAGTACCCTGCAATTTTCCTTCTACTAAACTTTTAACCATTTACATTGCTACATTTATAATGTGTATTCATTTAATGCATTATTTCCCTAATAGACTGTAAGTTCCATCTGGGCAGAGATCTGATCTCTTTTCTAAGCATCTTATATAATAAAAGCCTAATATGCTAAGTGTCCAGTCATCTGGTCATCCGGTCATTCATTCAACCAATCAAAGCATAATATGCTAATGATATGCTAAGGTCGTTCAACCACTCGCTATGACATGCACTGACCACCAGATGCTCCAGCTGGTAGGTTAGCTTGCTGCTGGGGTCCACTGATTGAGACTGAGTGATACAGGCCAGACATGCCCTGGAGCTCTTCTGCAGTCCCTCTCTGGCTGGCCAACCTCCCGTGTCCCACCCCGGCCCCAATCATGCACCAGTGAGGCCCCTTGGCCTGGCAATCCAGGACCCCTCAGGGGATGTCAGAGAGCTGGTTTCAGCCTGATCCCGCAGGACAGGCCAGGACAGGCCAAGGGACCCTACTGGTGCACGCATTCATGCACTGGGCCTCTCGTTTAGTATAATGTCTGGCATATTGTTATACACACAACAAATATTAGTTAAATAAATAAATAAATAAATAAATAAATAAATAAATAGAAAACATAGATTTGGGATTAAGATAGATCTATATTTGATTTCAAGTTTTACTTCTTCTAAAATATATTACTTTGAGAAAGTAATTGGATCTCTGAAACTTTGTTTTCTCATGTAAACAATAGAATTAATAATACCTATCTTACATGACATTTATGATGATTTAATTAGGTAACACATGACAGATTTTAATCACTCTAGAAATGTTACTAATCTCTAAATTAGGATTTGATTTCCAAAATTCAAAGATTAAAAAAATGTTATCCACCAAAACTCCTCAAATAATTATGTAGAAGTCACAGCCATTTCAAATCCATGTTAATATAGACTTATATCTCATTCATTTCCAGGTTGCACACAACAATAGAAATGAGGACTTGAATTTTTAAAAATGGTCTCCAGCCTTAGCTGGTTTGGCTCAGCAGATAGAGCATTGGCCTGAGGACTGAAGGGTCCCGGGTTCGATTCTGGTCAAGGGCACATGCCTGAGCTGCAGACTTGATTCCCAATGTGGGGTGTGCAGGAGGCAGCCAATCAGTGATTCTCTCTCATTCTTGATGTTTCTATCTCTCTCTCCCTCTCACTTCCTCTTTGAAATCAATAAAAATATTTTTTTTAAAAAATGGGGTCCAAAAATGTGTACTGAGTAAATTAACTAATTTAAGGAAAGTGAGCCCAGAGAATACCAGAGACTTGCCTAATACCTCACAAATAGTGTAAGGACCAGAAGTAGGTTTTTATATTCTGACTAGAGGCCCCGTGCATGAATTCATGCACCAGTGGGGTCTCTTGGCCTGGCCTGCAGGATTGAGCCAAAACTGGCTCTCTCACATCCCCCAAGGGGTGCTGGATTGTGAGAGAGTGCAGGCCAGGCCTCTCTCACGGGGGACCCCACCACCGGTACATGATTAGGGCCTGGGAGGGATGCAGGAGGTTGGCCAGCCGGGGAGGGACCGCGGGAGGGCTCCAGGGCATGTTCGGCCAGTCTCGCTCAGTCCTGATTGGCCGGACCCCAGCAGCAAGCTAACCTACCTGTCAAAGCATCTGACCCCTGGTGGTCAGTGCACATGATAGTGAGTGGTTGAGCAGCCTTAGCATATTATGCTTTGATTGGTTGAATGAACAACTGAACTCTTAGCATATTAGTCTTTTATTACATAGAATTCTCTCTTTAGTGATCTTATTACTAAAAGATTGTTTGCTTTCAATTATACATCAGATATCACATTTAATAACATTAAGGGAAATTCATTTGAATACATGACTCAAGTGTCATTTATGATACCAACTCTTTCTTTTTTGAACATTTTAGTGAAGTGCATGGACATAAGAATAAAATGACCTAGTCTTAAATGTCAATTGCATGATTGCCAAGCTGATAATGGAAAATTACTTAATTTCACTGAGCCTCAGTTTCCTGATATGTAAATTATGGATAATGCAGTTTGCTTATATATTTTCCTAATAGATGAGAAAATGTTTGTGATGCACATAACAGTTTCTAGTACAAGGTAATATTTAACAGTAGAAGTGATGGAGTGGGGTGGAGTGATGCTAGTAGCAACAATAATGTTTATTTTTACTAGTCTTGTATTTATTTAGTGCTTTCTTCCTTCACCTACCAACAACACTACTTTAAAACAAATTAGTCATCTTCATTTTTGTTTGTTCTTCTTATAAGATTGGAGTATCTTGCATTTTTTTTGTCAAATGCTTGACCATTTCTGTTTTGCTTACAAAATTATAACAATTTTGATGCTTCCATAATTCTAACTTTTTCTTAAAATATATGGAAACATAAATTGATTGATTTTAATAATGTGCAGAATGAACTTTACATTGCTAGAACTGCCCTCACAAGTATATGATCAGTTTAGTACAGACTGTCCCATTTACTCCAGTTGCTCTGATATATATGTTGACAGAACACCTTTCACCCTTAAAATGTGACAGTTTGAACCAATGATAGACTCCTAAACTTTTCACTTCTTAGAGTGAACTAGGGATTTGCTGAGTTAAGGAGACATAACTATAGTTTTAGTGATTTTTTAAAACAAAAGTTTGTTTTGTTACATGATATTTTTTCAGTAATTTTAAACTTATTGATTAGTTGTTGCAAAGAAATATATTTGCAAAATATACCTCCTTGTTTGAGAAATTGCAGTGACTACACAATTCAAGAGACTCCACAAGAATTCTTTCAAATTCAAGTGAATTCACTGTTGAGGAGCAATTTCATTTACAAAACAATAGTACATATACAGCTTTTTAGATGCAAATCTACTAAATAAATTAGAAAGCTGTGTCCTGGAAAAGAGTTTGCCTGCTGGCTCTGAATTTAAATTCTTGCTTTGCTCCTTATTAGTTGCCAGGTTTAGAGCTAGTTTTCTGTTACTGAGCTTCAATTACTATTTTTTAAAATATATCTAGAGGTAAGCTAATAAAGAAAGTAATCAACTAATTTTAATAAATAGAAAATGGTCAATTCACATATTTTTAACACTCCAAAACTGTGTTCTTTTGTCTCTAATATACCATTTCGGCTCAACTCCACAATAAATTTAATCTAAATATAAATTTATTTAAGATCTATCATACATATAAATATTGTATGTAAATATGGGGTGTCCCAAAAAATGCATATACACACTTTGAATAATTAGAAAAGCAGAGTTTATTAAAATATATTTCATTTTCAAAATTGAACTATCAGATGTTAAAGTGTGTATGCATTTTGGGGAGATACCCCATATATATTGTATGTTTGTAGATAGGTAAATAGATGATAGATAGATAAATAGATAGATAGATAGGTAGATAGATAGACATGTATATCCTATCCTATCTAATAAAAGAGTGATATGCAAATTGACCACCACTCCAATACACAAGATGGCCACCCCCATGTGGTCAAAGATGACTGCCCCCATATGGACACAAGACGGCCAACAGGGGAGGGCAGTTGTGGGTGATCAGGCCTGCAGGGGAGGACAGATGGGAGGGACCAGACCAGGAGGGGCGGGAAGTTGGGGGGGACCAGGCCTGCAGAGGACGGCATTTAGGGGTAACCGGGCCTGCAGGGGAGGGCAGTTGGGGGTGACCAGACCAGCAGGCAGGGCAATTAGGAGCAATTGGGCTGGCATGGAGCAGTTAAGCATTGATTAGGCTGGCAGGAGAGTGGTTAGGGGGTGATCAGCCTGGCAGGCAGAAGCGATTAGGGGCAATCAGGAAGGCAGGCAGGCGAGAGGTTGGGAGCCAGCAGTCCTGGATTGTGAGAGGGGTCCTAGATTGGAGAGGGTACAGGCTGGGCTGAGGGAACCCCCGTGCACAAATTTCGTGCACCAGGCCTCTAGTATAATAATGTATATCATCTGAGTTATTAAAACTTTCTATCAAGAGTTATCAAATATCTCTAGTTAGCTACCTAGAATGGTTCTTATTTTCCAACTATTTCCAATAGAAAAGATTGTGCCAGGTATCTTGGATCAATGTTTCGGGTACTCTAGCTGTCCTTTGGCTTTTGACCTGTCAGCTCAAGTAATTTTTGTGCTCCTTTTTCATCCCAAGTTAGTTAAGTATTTGATAGCTAGGTATACTAATTAATGCCTTGCATTAAAATCCAGTTCCATGATTCATTTAGTTGTTGAAATGTTTTAAAATTTCTTTTGAAACTACTTTATTATAATGTTAACATTCTAATAAATTCAACTTTTACTTTTTTGTTTAAAAACATTTTTTCTCTAATTCTTTATTACACAACTCTTATAAAAATAGCTGCAGTTTTATAATAAAGTATTCTTCTTACATTAAAAAAATTAAGTAGCCCCAAACACATGTGGAATTATACATTTGGATATTTTGATTCAAAATATTCTCTCTTTCATTAGTAGCCATTGAAATTTATTACCATTTACTTCAGTATATATAAGTAGAAGTGTATCATTTCATGAAACAGTCCATTTTGCATAAAAATAAGTTTCTGACTTTATTTCAGGTCATAAGTTCCATGACCCATTGAGATTTTAACAAACAATTGAAATAACCTACAATAACATCTCTAAACAAATGATATAAAGTAAATATTTTAGATACAGAGGTTTTTAGGTCAGTCAACTTAAAAAGGAGAGAGAGAGCATGGTCTATTAGACAATACAAAGAATATTAGTGAATTTGGGGAGACCTCTATCCATGTGTTAATGACACATCATGTTTATGTTATTCTAGTCAAGCTGAGTTTATACCTTTTTACTTTTATTCACTCTGCTTCTCATCTCTCCTTGGATTTCTCAAAGATAAATTTTGTAGAAACATTCCTGCCTTATGGTATTCATTTATCTAGCACTTTACTAGACTGCATTCCCTAACAGTGAACACAAAGTGTCACTGTGACTACATGCTAATAGTCTAAAACTTGGAAAAAAACTTTGCCCAAATTTGAAATTCACCTACTTGCAAGTGGGTGTTTCATTTGAATCGCCTATGATTACCTTTAAGTTAATTTGGACAAGATTTGAATTTTAATTATTTTTATTTTTATCTCCTGGCCTTTCCTATACTATGGTGGTACTTTTTTTTTCTTTTTTCTTTTGATGAGACAAGAATAAAAACAAAAGAACAGATATCCTGAACACATTGGTTTTCATGTCTGATGACATGAAATAGTGTGCACTGAAGAAAGAAATTGATCTGTGGAAGTTGATAATGACCTCAGTGCATACATTTCTGGTTCGCAATGCACCCTGTGCTTTGTCACTGGGCTAGAAAAAGATGTTTGGCTCAAAACAGAAGAAGAATGTGCATTCTTACATACACACAAAAGGCAAATATCTATATCAATTATAAGTGAATCTTTGAAAGCCTATCATCTTTTTCCTTAAAACCTAGTCTACATGGAATATCTGCTGAGCAGCAACACATGCTTCTGAATGTATTTTCCAGTAGTAAACAGAAAGATTTGTCTTTGTTTTACTTTATTTATCTTAATATTGTTAACTTTCTCCCTGTTTTTGGATATATAGATTTCTGAAATGAATATCTGTTAATCAGTATATCTTCTCAGGCCCACAAACTAAATTTATTCCAGGATCCCATCTTATTGAGCTCAATTGTTTTAGCACATGTTAGTATTTGTTCTCTCAAAAACATAAAAACTAATTTTAAGTTCTATATTTATGTAGGAAAATTGTGAAGATGAAATAATGGGCCTGCATGTTGAGGTACACTTACTGTGTGGTGTGTATTGCTTGAAGCAAAATTTCTATCTCTACTGTCCTACATTATTTCTTCACTTATCAGTCTATGGTAATTTTCCTTTAAAACTGCCTTTAGATAGTTCTGCCCGGGGTGTTACTACCATTTTCTAAATTTATTATTTCCCATGATTGTTTCAATGCAGTGCATTATAGAGTCATATGGAGGCATTTAGTAACAAAGGTATGATAACATGTTCAGTACATCTATAACTGCTAATCCTCATGTGCTTTTGTAGAAAATACACTAATTAATGAAACATTTAATAAAACTTCCTTCATCTCTACTTTTGTATCTCTGGGTAAACAATTTAACTTTGCTTTATTTATTTTTTTAATGTTCACCTGTAAGGAACAGTGTGAAAATTAGTTACAAACAATAAATTAGTTTAAAAAATAACTGTTAGTTATCATTCCCTAATTTTAATGTAATAAAACTGAAAAAAAAAGTAGGTAACCTTTTTTTTTTTCTTATAAATCTTTATTGTTCAGATTATTACAGGTGTTCCACTTCCCCCCCCCCATAGCTCCCCTCCACCTGATTCCCCACCCCACCCCATGCCCTTACCCCCCGCCACTGTCTTCATCCATAGGAGTAAGATTTTTGTCCAATCTCTTCCCGCACCCCTCACACTTGCTTCCCCTGAGAATCGTCAGTCCACTCCCTTTCTATGTCCCTGATTCTATTATATTCACCAGTCCATTCTGTTCTTCAGATTTTTTATTCACTTGATTTTTAGATTCACTTGTTGGTAGGTATGTATTTGATGTCATTTTGTTGTTCATAATTTTTATCTTTACCTTTTTCTTCTTCTTTCTCTTCTTAAAGAATACCCTTCAGCATTTCATGTAATCCTGGTTTGGTGGCGATGAACTCCTTTAGCTTTTTCTTGTCTGTGAATCTCTTTATCTAACCTTCAACTCTGAATGATAGCTTTGCTGGGTAGAGTAATCTTGGTTGTAGGTTCTTGCTGTTCATCACTTTGAATATTTCTTGCCACTCCCTTCTGGCCTGCATAGTTTCTGTTGAGAAATCAGCTGACAGTCGTATGGGTACTCCCTTGTAGGTAATTAACTGTTTTTGTCTTGCTGCTTTTAATATTCTCTCTTTGTCTTTTGCCCTTGGCATTTTAATTATGATGTGTCTTGGTGTGGTCCTCTTTGGGTTCCTCTTGTATGGGGTTCTGTGTGCTTCCTGAACTTGTAAGTCTATTTCTTTCACCAGGTAGGGAAAGTTTTCTGTCATTATTTCTTCTAATAGGTTTTCAATATTTTGCTCTCTCCCTTCTTCTGGCACCCCAAAAATTTGGATGTTGGTTCGCTTGAAGTTGTCCCAGAGGCTCCTTACACTATCTTCATATTTTTGGATTCTTTTTTCTTTTTGTTTTTCTGGTTGGGTGTTTTTTGTTTCCACATATTTCAGATCTTTGGTTTGATTCTTGGGGTACGTTGATCTACAGTTGAGTTTCTGTATATTTTTTATTTCAGACAGTGTATGCTTCATTTCTGACTGATCCTTTTCCATGTTTTTGGCATTCTCATTAAGGTCCTTGAAGGTCTTACTAAGCTCCTCAGAAGTGTCATCAAGTTTCTCAGCGGTTTTTAGAAGATTCTTGAGTAACCTTATACATGTGGTTCTGAACTCTATGTCATCCAGTAGTTTGCTTTCCTCCATTTCTTTCATTCGTGACATGTTTCTTTGTTTCTGCATTTTGGCTGCTTCCCTGTGTTGATGGAGTGGCTTTGTGTGGTACGTGACCTATAGGGGGCAGTAGCTCAACCTCCCCAATCACCTGAGGTGGATGCTCTTGGTACACCCCTTTGAGCTGAGTGCAAAGTCTTGGTGTAGTTAAGCCTTGATTGCTGTTGGTACACTGGGAGGAATTGACCTCCAGGCCAATTAGCTGTGAGCACTCCCTGTGTCTATAATGGAAGAACTGCTGTGCTGAAGACACGCAGGACTTGTTTCAGTGGGGCTTCGGTGCTCACTGAGTTTGCCTCTTGAATGTGTCACTTATGGATGTGAGGAGTTGAAATCTGGTGTCTCACACTGACCACTAGGTACACTGGCTTCTGGATCTCCAATGGGGTGCAGGTCAGCTACTGTCTGAGGCCACTCAGCAGGAGCTACAGTGAGAGCTGCAGTTTTCTCCTCTTTGCTTGGGGTTTGGAGGTTTTGGAACTGTCTGACCCGGGGTGCAAGTTTGCTAGGTTAAGCTGCGATAGGGCAGGCTTTTCTTATGCTAACTCGGTTGCTTGGGGCTTGGGTGGGTTTGTAGGTTGTGCAGGGCGGGGCCTCAGGGTGTCACCTGGTTAGGGCGTGGCAAACAGCAATGGCTGCTAGTTAGCCGGCTCTGTGTCCCCAAAGGCATCTGCGAGTCCCAAGCCCCAGTTCAGTAAACAATTATTCCTGCGCGCAGCTCTGCAAGCAAGCCACCCTCGCTGGCAGACAGTTCAGCTTCTCCCCGTAGGAGTCTGGGTCCCCCGCGTCTCTCCAGAGACTGGATTTCAGAGTAATTGGGGGCTTGTCTCCGTTCGGGTTGAAAAAAGCAACGCACCCAGTCGCCCGCAGCCAGCCCGGGTCACGTGCCTCCGTACCTCAGCTTTTCAGCGCTCGTGCACATCTCAAAGCTCTTTTCTCTTTCCTTCTAGTTGTAGAACTTCCACTCAGCCAGCTTTCCCGTGGTTCTGGGTGATAGACGTTTTGTCTTTTAGTTGCAGTTTAAATTGTTGTGGGAGGCAGCAGTTTAGGTGTTTACCTATGCCGCCATCTTGGATTCTCCTACCAGAGTCAGTAGGTAACCTTTTTAACATAGTATGTCAAAGATGCTCAGTTTAGTTTCTCTCTATAGTTTAATAATCTATAAACACAGCTAGTTTGACTCTTTCAAAACCAATGTGAGGTGTTTTGGTTTTGTTTGTCTTTTAATGAGCTTAAATTATCAGAGGATTTATACAGACCTAGTGGCTACTGTTTTAGCTATGAATTTCTGATGTCTGGATATATGGTAAACAGAACATCATGAGAATTTAGATACCTTATTTGGGGATTTGGAATTTTGATTTTTGAGAAGGATTATATATAGCCCCATTTTTTTAATTCTATAAGCATTAACTATTTTTATGTGCTATTTTTATGTTGTGCTAAGGCTTACAAGTACAAAGAGTCAAAGTACTTGCTTTCCTAAACTCATAGATCTGCAAGAAGCAGCAAATACCTAAGGAAACACTATAAGTACTGTGGTAGAACCTACAGTTGGAGGGTGAGAATATGAGTTGCATCCGACACACCTTAAATGCTTCCCCTGATTCTTTTAACCTTGTCTGTCTCCTGAACCTTGGACAGTTGCCCACCTTAGCTTATATCAAGGCCACAGACTTCCTGTGTGCTCACTGATTCTGGTGTCTGAGGCAGTTTAACTACAAGCCTGGAGCCTCTGGCATCTCTAAACAATTCTGGACTAGATGAAGCACCACACCCAGGAAAGTGATGCAATCTAAAAACACAGGGAAGTTGATGCCTCATGAGGCAAACAGACCAATGGAAGAAAGGATCAGGGTAGTACAGCAAATTCCTTCTAATGGACTCCTCTGAATCATGGCTTTTCTGTACATCCTGCTTGAAAACATCCTGCAGCCGTGTCTGCCCAGCACAGTAACATATTACCTTTTATTGCCAGCCATCCTTCCCTGACTTGTTCCCTTTTTCCCTGTACTCTTGCAGCCTTGGGATTTTATTTCCCTACTAGAGGCCCAGTGCATGAAATTCGTGCCCTGGGGGTGCGTCGGGGGGGGGGTGGTGTCCTTCAGCCTGACCTATGCCCTCTCGCAGTCCAGGAACCCTCGTTCCTTACCGCCCGCCTGCTTGCTGCTCCCTACTGCTTGGCTTGCTGCTCCTTAGTGCTGCTGCAGAGGCTCCCGCCACTGCCACTGCTTTTGGCTGAGCGGTGCTCCCTGTGTGGGAGCGCACTGACCACCAGGGGGCAGCTCATATGTTGAGTGTCTGCCGGTGGTGGTCAGTTCATAGCAACCAGTCATCCTACCATTTGGTCGATTTGCATATTAGGTTTTTATTATATAAGATAGGACAGTGGTTGGCAAACTCATTAATCAACAGAGCCAAATATCAACAGTACAGCGACTGAAATTTCTTTTGAGAGCCAAATTTTTTAAACTTAAACTTCTTCTAACGCCACTTCTTCAAAATAGACCCTCCCAGGCCATGGTATTTTGTAGAAGAGCACACTCAAGGGGCCAAAGAGCCACATGTGGCTCACGAGCCGCAGTTTGCTGACCACAGGGATAAGATATTGAATGTGAACTGTAAATGAAAAATAAAATTTTAAAAAGAACCAAATAAAAGTTTAGATCTGAAAAATTTAATATATATATATATATATTTAATTCTCACCTGATGATGTTTTTTAAATTGATTTTTAGAGAGAGAAACATCCATGTGACAGAGAAATACTGGTAGGATGCCTCTGCACCTGCTGACCCCAAGATCTAACCTAAACCTAAGTATGTGCTCTAACCTAGAATCCAACAGGAAATCCTTTGGTGTACAGGTTGAGACTCCAACCAAATGAGCCACCTGTCCAGGGCAGATCTGAAAAACATTGTTAAATGTACCTCCAGGCCCTGGTTGGTGTGGATCAGTAGTTAGAGTGTCCTCCCATGCACCAAAGAGTCATGGGTTCGATTCCAGGTGAGGGCACATACACAGGTTGTGGGTTCCATCCCTGTTGGATTGCTTGGGCCACTGATCAGTGTTTCTCTTTCTCTTTCCCTCTCCCTTCCTCTCTCTCTAGAATCAATGAAAAGAACATATCCTTAGAGGAGGACTTAAAAAGAAAAAAAATGCTGGTTTGGTTCAGTGGATAGTGCTTCTGCAGGCGGACTGAAGGGTACCGGGTTGGATTCCAATCAAGGGCACGTACCTGGGTTGCAGGCTTAATCCAGGGCCCTGGTCAGGGATTCAGCAAGAGGCAACCAATTGATATCTCTCGCATTAGTTTCTTTCTTTCTCCCTCCCTCCCTCTCTGTAAAAAAAAAAAAAAAAAAAAAAAATCAATGCAAAAATGTCCTCAGGAGAGGCTTAACCAAAACAAACAAACGAACACCCATCCCCAGTGTGATTATTGAAGGAGCAAATGAAGTATTTGTTGAATGAACGGGAAGGGATGGGACTTCGCTTTCTGTTTTAGCAACTCTGCAAGCCACATGGTTTGTTTTTGTTTTTTTCTTAATATATTTTATCGATTTTTTACAGAGAGGAAGGGAGAGGGATAAAGAATTGGAAACATCGATGAGAAACATCAATCAGCTGCCTCCTGCACACCCCTTACTGGGGATGTGCCCACAACCAAAGTACATGCCTTTGACCAGAACTGAACCGGGACCTCTCAGTCCACAGGCTGACACTCTATCCACTGAGCCAAGCTGGTTAGAGCCAGAGGGTTTATTTCTTATTTTAATTTTTATTGATTGATTATTTTAGAGAGAGGAAGGGAGCGAGAGAAACACCAGTGTGTTGTTCCACTTATTATGCTCTCTTTGGTTGCTTCTTGTCTGTGCCCTGACCAGGGATCCAAGCCGTAACCTTGCTGTATCGGAGGAGGTTCTAAGCCACTGCGCTGCGGGCTGCCTGTCAGGGCCCCTCAACAAAACCCTCTGGCATGCCCTGGCCCCTGCTGTAGGTCGGCGCTCCTCTGCCACAGCAAAGGTGTGGGTTCCATTCTGTCAGGGCACCTACTTAGGTTTCGGGTTTGATGCCCGGTGGGGGCTGACTGCTGCTCGGGAAGTGACCGAGGACTGTTGAGGTCCATGTGCTCTAGTCATTTGGCAGGGAGCTGGGTTTCCATTGCCAACATGGATGACTCCGATCCCCACTAACCCATTCCTCCATCGAGGATGACATCAATTATGGCAGCTGCATGGCCTCTGCCAGCGCACACATCCGCATGGGTAGGTCGCCCTCTCCGCAGCTCGCCAGGCCTGGCTGCTGCGCAGTCATCCCGGGAGGTGGATTTCTGGGTTCTCAGGGAGAGCGCCCTGCCCTCTAGACTCCCAGGGAGAGCGGGGTCCTGGAGGGAAAGCCCTTCGCTCCGCCTCCTTCCAGGCTCTCGGCCTAGCAGAGAGCCTGTCCTGCGCAGGGAGGCCTCCTAGCTGGGTGCTGAGAAAGCAAAACTGGAGCCCTTCCTCCTTGAACCCTGTCGTCTTCGGTGTAGAAAGGGACAGATGAAAGCCTCAGCAGCCTTACTGGGGCATCTTTAAATGAAGATGTTATTTTTTTTTTCAGTGAAAATAAGTTTATTGTGTAATCATTGTGATTTATTGTGTACAATGATTACATAATAACATGCATTGAGTTATCTGCTGGGATGTTTGTGCTTTAGGGCATGTGAACGCGTTTTGTTTTATTTGACGCAGCCTCACGTCCCCCAGCCTCGTGCAGCTCGCAGCCACGCCCACCCGCTCCTGCGGGTTGTTACCTGTGAGGTTGTCCCAGACAATTTTCACATTCCTCTATTATTATATAAGATAAAGCATTGGCAACTTAGCCTCCCCTTAGACTCTGCTATTCGGGGAAATGATGCTAAAACAGCAGTCAATTTTATTTGCATGAGTTGGATGGGGGTAGTGTAGGAGGAGTGGAAGGTATTGATCAACCAAGATTGCAGAGGGAGGTGAGGTCTACTGAAAAAATGCAGTGAGCTTTTTTATATTTATCTAAGCTCTCAGAAATCTGCGACGCATTATAAACTACTACTTTCATCAGGAGAGACAGAAAATCTAAAAGTGATAAAATAATACAAGTCCATTAGTTTTTATCTCTCCAGAGATACTATCACTCCACATCGAACTTAATAATGATATGGGATTTTTGGATCGGAACACGCGGTGTTCCCCTGAACAGGATGGCTTCCCCGAATTCTTTGTCCCTCGGAGTCGAAGAATGAAACCATGGATGGAAGATGGTATAGCAAAGGTGGAAATTTATTGAAGAAGTACAGAATTCCACATGGGAAGGGGAAAGAATCTCACAAAACAGACTCCCACGTGGGAAGGGGGAAGGGTCCTACCAGGTTCCTTTTTCCCAGGTTTATAAAGGCTGCAGTTTTTGTGCCTCAATATCCCCTCTGGTTGGCCACCATTCCCCTTTGGTTTGGTCATTATAGCAACTCCTGAACTCAAAGGTCAAAACAAACCTCACATGGGACATGTGAGGCCCTCCATCTTTATTTTATAAATATAGACCTTTGGCTACTCCCAGTTCCCTTATCTTATGGAAGTGTAACTTTTGCCGCTTCCAATTTCCTTGTCTTATGGAAATGTACCCTTTATAGCTCTGTAGCCCTGTGTTTATTTCATGGACCCCCTTAATTTAAAAAATTCTCTAGACCTGCCTTTTTTACCCCTAAAATTTCTATTTCAATAACATCTAAAATTCTCACCTAGAAGCACAGTCAGGATCTCCAGCCCTTTTACCCATATGATTTATCACCTTGTGAGGATGCTATTAATATCAATTTTCCTCAAACTCTGCAGTTTAATTTTTTAACATATCTTTATTGCTGAAAGTATTACATATGTCCCCTCCTTTCCCTCCATTGACCCCCTCCACCCCACACTGGTCCTCCCACCCCAGGCCTTCATTGGACCATTGTCTGTGTCCATGGGTTATGCATACAAGTTCTTTGGTTAAGCTCTTCCTTATCCCCTAACTTCCGTGCAATTCTTCAGTCTATTGTGTACTTCCATGTCTCTGGATCTATTTTGTTCATCAGTTTATTTTGTTCATTAGATTCCACATATCAGTGAGATCATGTAATGCTTGTCTTTTTCTGACTGGCTTATTTAAATTAGCATAATACTCTCTAGGTCCTCCCATGCTGTCTCAAAGGGCAAGAGACCCTTCTTTTTTACAGCTGTATAGTATTCCATGGTATAAATGTACCACATCTTTCTTATCCACTCATCTACTGATGGGCACTTAGGCTGTTTCCAGATCTTAGCTATAGTAAATAGTGCTGCTGTGAACATAGGGGTGTATATATTCTTTCTGATTGGTGTTTCATTTTTAATCCACGTTTTGCTTTAGGAATGCATTCAGAGACGGACACAATTTAGTTAATTATGGAAAAGCAACATAAATTTATAAAGATGTCCAATATTTCTGACTATCTGGCCCTTTTAATGTCAAACTTGCTTTGCCTTCAGAATTTCCCCTGAACTTCCTATTCTTCATAGTACATTCAAATTATCCACATGAGGTTTTGAGTTTCTTTTCCCCCTCTCATATATTTTAAGTATTATGCTTTTATTGTTTCAATTCCCTTTTGTGTCCTGAAGCAGGCTCTCTATTCTTTGTCATCAAGGCAAGTACTTCCCTCAATCAGCAACCCATCCTTCTTAAGAAAGAATACACAGAAAGCAAAAAATATTTCAGGTCCTTTAGTAAGCCTCCCTACATCAAAACCAGCACAAATAAAACATCCATCTCCCCAAAGAGAACATGACGATCAGCTCTACTCCAACATTCTTGTAAGTATGCATCCATTCCACACGAGAAAAGTTAGTCTGGTTCTAAACCAGAACTAAGAATTAGAAACATGGCAAAGTACAAAAAGATCCTATTTCCAGAATACACACGCGCACACACACAGTTTAATGGTCAAAGAAGCAATTTACTCTTTGTTCTTCCAAATGTAATATTTGTTTCAATTTAGGGTAGCCATGTAATTTATTGTGTGAGCCAGGACACTTTGAGAGTGAAAAAGCTTTAGATAGTAGGCATGAACCAAAACTGTTTCAAACAAAGGAATGTCTAATTGCCCTATTTTTAACAATCTATGAGTAATGTTACTAGCCTTCATTTAAATGATACAGACTCAGGGAACCACTCCTTGATACCTATTCTTTTGTTTTCAGATGCTTAATTGAATAAAGGGCTACTAGGTTTCAGATGATTAAAAAAAAAGGACATGTAGGTGAAATCTGAGCATCATGCTTAAAGTGAGTACTATTTTTTGTCATATCCTGACTCTGTTAGTTCATGAGCTTGGGCAGGTCATTTAACCTCTCGGAGCCTCATCTGTAAAATGAGAATAAGTATAATACCTATCTCATAGTGTTGTGAGGATTAAATATTTAAAGTACTTAAAACAGTTCCTTGCATATAGCACAGTATACGTGTTAGTAATCATTATTATTACAATCAATGTCAATAATTACCTGACTTAGGATGGGACACAGAGAAGCCTCCCTTCCAATGGTTCTGGATCCTAAGATTTCCATGGGAGCAACTGATGAGCTGAACGCCAAATTTCCTGTGATCTTCTTCTTATTATAATATAAAGAATATTGAAAAAAAACTAATTTCTGAATTTCTTTATAATATTTAAGACAAAAAAAATAAAGAATGAGAAGGAGTTTGCAAGTTGAAGCAAGACTTGCTTTCTCTTCCTCAGGGCATATTTCCTCCCTCTTTTAACTCTTGTCTGGGAAGGAGCTGGAAGATGTCCAGCTATTCCCTTGCATTGTGTTTATGGGGGAGTTACAGAAAATAGTTTGAACAGAGAAAGGGAAACTGTGAACCTGAATCAAGAAAACTGGAAGCCCAGAGGAGAGAAACAATGAGAGACAAAGGTTCACTACTGCATGTGGAAAAAAACCCACCTATGTAAGCGACTCTGCTCATGTTCAAGTCAAGCAGGCATTTCTTTGCTGCTATCAATGTTCTGATGTCTGTCTTGCTGGGCAGTTAAGTGGGCTCGGATGTGGGGAGTTTCTTCTGATCTTGGCCTTTTTATGGCTGCAATGAACTGTCAGCACTGCCAGGGAAACCAAATTTCACAGCCTTCAAATTTCACAAGGCTGACCTTGAGAGGTTACCGCCATCTGTCCAGGGGGGAGGTGGTCCCCTGAGCTCCAGAGGGCCTGGGCCGATTGGCAGTTGGAAAAACAACTACAAAAGACATTCTCAAAAACCCCCATGTCTCTCAAGCCAGCAAGAATCCCAAACCTTCTTGCCTACGGGAATCCAGGCTTATTTTTACTATCTTATCTGACATCAGTACAGGGGAAACAGAAGACAACTATGTGGCTATCAAAAACAACTTATAGCCACGAAAACCTGTGATGAAGAGTAACTGCCTTGGATGATTCCAGTAATTTGGAGAAGAACCTGAACATCTCATTTCTCTCCATCGTTCATAAGCCACTTTCCATTATGCTGGGTTTATTAATTTTCACAACCAAAATTACCACTGAATTTTTTTCTTCATATTCTGTGGGTCCAGGGGAAGTAGAATTAAAGATTCTTCTGCTCCCTAAATAATTATGCATTTTCACAAAATGGGGTCTTTATTAACCAACTAGTGGCCTGGTGCATGAAATTTGTGCACGGGGGGAAGAGGGGGGCTTGTCCCGGCCTGCACCCTCTTCAATCTGGGACATCCCTCTCACAATCCGGGACGGCTGGCTCCTAACCCCTCATCTGCCTGCCTGCCTGATTGCCCCTAACCACTCTTCCTGCTGGCCTCCTCACCCCCAACTTCCCCCACCCACCGCCGGCCTGCTTGCCCTCAACTGCCCCCCCACCAACCTGCTCACCCCCAACTGCCCCCCCTGCTGGCCTGCTCATCCCCAACACCCCCCTTGCCAGCCTACTCGCCCCCAACTGCCCTCCCCTCCTGCCTGATCACCTCTAACTGCCTCTGCCTCAGCCTCGCTACCATGGCTTTGTCCAAAAGGACATCCAGAAAGTCTCCCAGTGTAATTAGCATATTACCCTTTTATTAGTATAGATATCACCACAATACATTCAATAAAAAAGAAAAAAAAGGGAGTATAAAATTTCCCAGTCTGGGCAGTGGGTGAGCAATGGACTTCAGCGCTCTATGCCAGGTGTAGGCTTCTGCCTGTTGAGATGGTGCAATGTCTCATTAATTGATTAGGTGTCAATACATACTTATTGAAAGTTTTTGAAGAATCAGGGTAAAACTGCAACACAATGCTTTCAGATGGTCATATCTTTGAAAAAATAGCAGATTCGAATTTTAAAAATAATATTTTTAAAGTCTTTAAATTCAGTGCCAATTAATGAGCATGCTTTTTATATGACCCTTTAAAGAAGGGTCCTAGGTATTGGATAGGACCCCCAGGTCTTTGTTCTACTTCCCCATTCTCCACGGGTGGTAACAGAGGCCCAGGGAGCTTGGGTTTCAGAGCCTGGAGAACCAGCAAGACAAAGGTCTTGTGACTTCCTCACTAGTGTTCTTTATACAACATCAAGATGCTGATCCTCTATAATAAAAGACTAATATGTAAATCGACCGAATGGCAGAACCATGACACACACTGACCACTAGGGGGCAGATGCTCAATGCAGGAGCTGTCCCCCATGGTCAGTGCACTCCCACAGAGGGAGCGCTGCTCAGCCAGAAGCCCAGAAGCTGAGCTCACAGCTGACAAGCACAGAGGTGGTGGCAGGAGCCTCTCCCACCTCTGAGGCAGTGCTAAGGATGTCTGGCTGCCTGCTTAGGCTCCCCATGGGGAGTGGGCCTAAGCCGTCAGTTGGACATCTTCTGAGGGCTCCTGGACTGCGAGGGATGCAGACCAGGCTGAGGGACCCTGCCCCCCAAGTGCACGAATCTCATGCACTGGGCCTCTAGTCTAATAATAAAAGGTTATTTAAGAGTTTGAGATAACCGATGTAAAGACAAATACATTTATTCCCTTACTATTAAAAGCAGTAAATTAGCTTGTTAGGGAATATACATGCAAGGACAAGGACTGATTGGAAAAGGGAGAAAATATGATTTGTGATTAATTATATGGCCACTCTGTGGTCCCTCCACTTCTTCCTGGGCCCAGTCCTCTAATTGCTCCAGTCTTGGCCCCCATGCTGCCTGTGATGCCTGAGAGGAGACACATGCTTCAGAATCATTTTCCTTCTCCTCTTCTCCATTAGCCAAGCCACCATCCCTTCAGGACTCTGCTCCCATCTGGAGACATGAATTCCAAATGCCTAAAAAGTTCCCACTTCTTCAAATGTTAAAAAAAAGCAAATTAATTGTATTTAAAAATAGTATTGTATTTGGGAAAAAATTATTTTTAATACTTTTGTTTTTAACAGCTGATCTTTTTGCACATATGCCTCTGGGCACTTAAAATATGTCCCTGGTCTCCCATGTGCACCGAGTTTTGTTTGCACTTAGGATTGTTCCTGCCTGAGCAAAGTGTATTGTACCATCTCTATAACTCATTTCGTAGCATAGAGCTGCTGGTCAAAAAAATTAATAAACTTTGAAGTCAGAAACCTGAGCAGGAAGCAAGAAAAGAGACCTTGACTCCAGACATAGTTTTCCCTCTATGTTGTTATATAAATTAAAACTTGCGATGAACAATGCAAGTGTGTAGGAGTTCATATTTCTATGAAGAATCTAAACCTATCAGGATTAAACCTGTAACACAGGGATTGTTTAGTGCTGTAAATGCAAAGAACTATATGAATGTAAGTGACAGGAGGGGTGGGAAGTGAGAGGATCAAGGAAAGGATTGCAAGGCTGGACCCCAGGAAAAAAGGATGCAATGGCATCTTGCAATGTGAAGGGCAGAATTCATCATGAAGACTTCTCTATAACATTAATACACATTCTAGCTGATTTCTTTTTGCAAAGATTAGAGAAGTCCCCGATCTGATCCAACAGGTGTGGAAAGATTGCCATAGCAATAATACAACATTAGTTATGAATGAGACATGCTAACTTTTCAAAAACACCACTCACTATTTTGCATTGTTCAAAGGCTGCCAATATTGCTTGTCTGTTAATGCTCACTGCATTCATAATGTATAATAAATAGGAGCAATTGTCATAATGTTATAATAAAATTTTCACAACTTAAAAGTAAATACACTCCAAAAAGAACTGCTCTAGTCTTTCTGGGGAGCTGTGCTTTTTATAATAGATACCATAATGAAAAATTCCTTATTCAATTTATTGTGGCTTTTAATAAACTGGTCCTCCAAAATGTGAAAAGTCTGCATTGATATACTGGGAGTGTATGACTAGGAAACAAAGGGAGTGCATATTTAATTCCAAAAGACAAGATGGATTAGGCTATTTTTTATTTTTAAATGTGCTTGTTTCAACATTTGTAAGAATAGCCAGATAAACCTGCCAACATCTGTTCCTCTTACACAAAGAACTGGCTCTGATAAAATTTTGGTCATATTATTACAAGATCTTAGCATGAGAGTAAAGAAATCTAAAGCAGAATGATGACAAACCTGACATT
This sequence comes from Corynorhinus townsendii, assembly GCA_026230045.1. Classification (NCBI taxonomy): domain Eukaryota; kingdom Metazoa; phylum Chordata; class Mammalia; order Chiroptera; family Vespertilionidae; genus Corynorhinus; species Corynorhinus townsendii. The sequence goes on along the minus strand of JAPDVU010000003.1, from coordinate 59,416,180 downwards.
AAATCTTCACTCTTACTGATGTGTCCGAAATCTAAGAACATTTAATGTGCCTATAGTCCTGACCATTTGACAGCTTTTACATAATGTTCCAGGCAAAGGTGACCTGATCCTCCTCTGCTGTTGACAGTGCAGCTGAAAGGGCCCTCCAATAAATGAGGCAGGATTATCTAGCCAAGATGGCAAACAACAGCTTATCATATGCACCAGGAAATTTCCATAGCACATTGGATCTTTGCCGTCAATGACACATGGATCATGCCTGAGTATAAAGCACATATTTCCCTAGATGCTTTTTAAGTGTTAAAGGACAAGAATACACAGAGCTGACCAAAGTTAAAGACCAATTCTGTGCTCCACACTTAGCTCCATTGAAGGAAGCTCTGAGAATCTGTCAGTGTTGTGTTAGTGTGTCATCGCTTTTAGCTGTATTCTAATGATTTAATGATTTTAATGAGACCCTCCAGTTTAAAAATCATAGAACACAAGGAATACACTAAATATGAGCTGCAAGAAAGTAATGGAAAAACAAAAACAAACAAGCACCAAGAGGTTTTATGTGAGATGATGAAAATGTAGCAGGACTTGAGCAATATGTTCAAGGTATCTGCACTGATGTACCCCATAAAGAATGCTACTTTTGCCTCTTGATTCATGGGAAAATTATCGAAGGAAAGCTTGGGTGCTTGTTGTCAATTCATAGCCTACAAGTCACCTGTTGTAAATTTAGTTTATAATAGTGTAATTAGCTGCCACATGGCCAGATTTCCTAAATGCTTTCTCCTATTGGGAGCTTGACAATTTGAATGCCACAGAATATCAATACCAATCTTTTATAGCCCTTTGCCAGAGCAGCCTCAGGATATGTTGAGCTGGCGTGGTAACTGCATTAGAGAATTGAGTTTGTTCTTTTCCAGAAGACAAATATACTATCTTTGAAACCACTTACAAGGAGAAAAAATAAGCATTAAGTACTAGAGTATAACACCAAAGCAAACTTGTAAAGAATAGGAGTAACCCAGCATTGTCAAAGATATAGAACCTTTAAACTCCAAAACAGAAGGGTACCTAACAAACTTAGAATACATTACAAATGACATGCTTAGAGAAATATAACGGGGGGGGGGGGGAATTGAAGCTTATAACAGTGAAATATAATATATAATAACAACAATGAAATAAATGCAGATGTGTTTATAGCTTCTTAGATGATCAAGAATATAAACTGAGTTTTCTGAAATATTATAGAATGCAGCTGAGCCCAGAAATAAAAGTTGCAAGGCTAGCTGCCAGCAAAAGAGAAAAAAAGGCATTAACTGCTTAAAATGAAAAGTATTCAAAAGTAATCAAAAGCTTTCATTAAGGAAGATTTTAGTTAACATGTAAAGGCTAGTTCACTTGCTTATATTTATTGAAAACTCTAATTTTGATGCATACATATACATACACTACAAGAAATTTTTAGCCTGACTGTATTCATATCACTAGACTTAAGAAGCACTTTACAAATTGTGAATAATTTTTAAGAAATTAGTGCAAATCACTTTTATAGAAAGGTACAGAAGCACATAATTTCTGAATGAATCTTATTCTATGTCAAATTGAATAGATTTATCCTTATGAAAATCCCATAAAAATCTGAAGCTGTTACGATTGTGAACAGAATTTTAAGAACCCTAGGTGCTTGGTGGCTCTTTGAAAGCCATACATCTCTAATTCCCTTTCTAACTTTTACTTAGTTCTTCCAGTTTTCTCTGGCACACATAAGTTGGCAATTCTATGGCTACATACAGGGCATGATTCATGAGGGACGTAACTCCAGATGGCATTGAGATACTCCTGCAGCTATTGTATGCAGCTTGGCTGCCTCATCCATCAGCTGTGTGATGACTATGTGTTGGCTCTTCATGTGGATGATACTTTGCTGTTGTGAAAGTAACCAAAAAATAGTCTTCAGGAAATATCTATCTCCATGACCACACAATGTGGACACTTCGCTTTAAAATCTACTCATGGTCTAATTTTTGAGGCATGTCAATGAGATTGTTGATTACGTAAATGCTTTTACATAAGAGCTATATGGACATTTGAAAAGTGCATCTTAAGACATCTAATGTGTAGTATCCCCAGGGAGTTATCTCTTTAGTGGAATATTATATGTTGTCCCACCAAGAAATATAGAAAATGAAAACCATAATAAAAATAATGATGACAATTATGGATTACATGCTCACTATTTCCCAAAGGCTGAACTGGGCATGTGATGTGCATCTCATTTATTTTCCTAATACCATGGTTCAATGAATTAAATTAACTTGCTCATAGTCTCAGTAATCTATAATAATAATAATAAAAGCATAATATGCTAATTAGATCAGACAGCCAAACGACCTTCCAGACGTCATTCCAGATGTCCTTCTGGACAACCTTCCTGATGAAGCTGCGGCGTTGGGGGCCAAGGCAGAGGTGGTTAGGGGTGATCAGGCAGGCAGGCAGAGTGGTTAGGGGTGATCAGGCAGGCAGGCGAGTGGTTAGGAGCCAGTGGTCCTGGATTGAAAGAGGGATGTCCAACTGCTGGTTTAGGCCTGATCCCGCAAGGATCCCTGTGGCCTAAACCATCAGTCAGACATCCCCCAAGGGGTCCCAAGTTGCAAGAGGGTGCAGGCCGAACTGAGGGACAACCCCTCACCCTGTGCACAAATTTTGTGCACTGGGCCTCTAGTTGTAATATAAAGTAATAGAAAAGAGTCCTGATGGAAAATTTAAATATCAACTATCAAAAACTATGTGAAAAATTATTTTAAAAATAAAAATATAAGAAATAATTAGGTCAAAATATTTATTTAGCTAGGAAACACATGTGACCATGTAATTTTAACTATATTCTTCTCCTTTAATCATGCTCTGTGATGTATGACAAGATTGAAAAAAATAAAATATATTATTTGAGTCACAAAAGTGAAATGTTGATATAAATTTCTCAGTACTGAGTAATGGTCATTGCCCTATTTAAAATTTTCTTTGCTTATTCATGCAATAATTATGGAAAAGAGATCCACATTGCCAGTTTTCTGTTAGCTAACATCTAGACTATCTCTAATTTCCCTGATTTATTTGGTTATTCTACCAAATATACTTTTATAACTACTCACATGTACATTTTTCTTTTGAGAGTATAGATGTAAATATAGATATTCCCATTAATTTTTTCTAGACTAAATATTTAACAAATAACTAAAGGATTTTGTGTGTATACTTTTTTTGATAGTATACATATATGCACAAATGTATACAGATATACAGATAAATATACACATATATAGAGATATAAACATATATGTTTATTTATTCTTTTCTATGATAAATTATTTTAGCAAAGTAATACATGTATCGGTTAAAAATCCATGTAGTTTTTCAAAGTTTGTAGCAAATAAAATAGCTACCCCCATCCCCACCTCAGTGATCCACCAGCCATTTTCAACTCCTTTAGTTGTTTCTTCTGATATTTAGCTCCATACTACCAAATGTGTTATAGAGCCATTGCTTGATTTTTAAATTTTAGGCATTAACTATCTATTTTGTTCTTGTTATAAAAGATTAAAAATCTCACTATTTACCCTGACTCAATTCTTTCAATCAAACTCTATCACAGGTTTTAATTAAATCAGTACTGTTTATATCATTAGAAAAAAAACAGGAAAATTATTCAAAGTCCAGTATATTTCTAGTCTTCTGCATTTTTTCCTAGAGGTAACAATGACCTTGTCTTTTTTGTGTGTTTTCTACATCCTCTAACCACCTAAACTTCTCTGTAGAATTATAAAATTATTTTTAATATAATACCTCGCATCTGTCACCACCTATCACTTCCATTGTTTCTCGGAGTTTTCCATTGTCCTGTACCACTCCTTAAGTTTACAATAAGTTACTCTCTAAGAATATGGCTCAGCTATCATTCAGGGACTTCCCTTTAGCATCATACTAGGGAACCCCTGTGCCTTCTCCTTTGTGAAGCTCTTTATTCCTGGACCCCATGACTTCTTGTTTTATGGTTTACACTCCCATTCAATGGCATGCATCATCTTATAGTTTCCAGAGAAAGGGTTCATGGGCCTCTTTTTAAAGACATTGAGGGTCTTAAAATGCCTTTACTTTACCTGCGTAATTGATTTTTAACTTCTTGGGTATAAATTTCTAGGTTAGAAATAATTGCCTTTACACTCTTGAAGGTATTGAATCATTTTATCCTAATTTCCAATGTTGCTATTTTTTAACTTTATGATATTTCAGATCCTGATCCTCTATACTATATAATGGATCTGAAAGCTTTTAGGATTTAGTCATTCTTTGAAAAATATTGATTGAGAGTCTTTTAAATGTTAGGCACTGATATAAACAGTAAGTCTTCTGTATTAAAAAAATAAGTCTACTCTCATGAAGCTTACATTAGAGTAAGGGAGATACATAATGAACAAGATAAATAAGTAAAATACATATTATATTAGAGAATTGACAAGTACTAAAAACAAAGGAAAAGGCAAGGAAGGGGATATAAAATGTAATTTCAAATAGGTAGACCATGAAATACCTCATAGAAAAGGTGACTTCTTAGTTTAGATTTAAAGGGAGTGAGAAAGAGAGCCACATGTGTTCTTTGGGGAAAATACTCTAAACAGAAAGAACAGCAGGTGCAAATGCCTGAGGTTAGAGATGCCTGGCATGTTGAATAACAGCCAATTGGCTCATTGTAGCTACAGCAGAGAGAATGAGGCATAGAAAGGTAGGAGGGGAATTCAGAGAAGTAACTAAACAAGCTATAACTTTTCATCTGAATAAATGGGAAAGTTATAATAGGGATTTGAACATGACTCGGTTTTAACAGGATGACTTTGGTGATTGTATTTACAATAGAAAAGAAGAGCAGGGCAATTGCTGAAGCAAGGAGGTAAATTAGGAGACTACTGAAACAATCCAGGTGAGAAATGGTGGTGGCCTAGAATCAGTTGGTGGCAGTGGGAAGTAGTGTGAAGTCATCAGATTTTGGATATAATTTTAAAAGTAGATCCAACAGTATTGGATGACAGATGGCATGTGAGGTGCAAAGAAGGAGGAATGTTCAATGTTTTCACCAATATATATGGCCTGAGAAATGGAAAGATGGTGCTGGGAATAGTAAGGAATTTCATTATAAATGTAATGAGAAGCCTTTGAAGAATTTTATTTAGAGAAATGATCTTATCTGGTATATGGTTTTATACTTCTCTCTGCTGTTGTATGATGAATGAATTAAAGTCAACAGGACCAGCAATGAAGCTAAAAACCAGTTAGAAATTTGTTGATGTAGGCTGAGCTAGCATTCCTGTTGTCGTGGTCCAAGTTGATAGCAGCAGAGATAGAGTGAAGTGGAGACATTCATGCTGTGGACTTTTAGGTTGGACCAACAGAACTTGCCAATTGGTTGAATATAGAACATTTGGGAATCTGGGAAAGAAAAATAAAGAATAAATTTATTGTGTTTAGTTTAAGCAAATCATGGCATTGACTGCTGATGGGGAAGTTTGGGAGAGGAAAAAAGAAATAAAAATAACAGGTTCATTTTTAAAATATTAAGTTTGAGCTTCCTCTTAGACATTCAAGTGGACAAGCAAAGTAGGTTGCTAGACATATGACTCTGGAGCTCACGGAAGTGGTTAGATTTGGGGCAGTAAACTTTTTTATTATTATTATGAACCATTCTATAAAAATGTAGAAGTTTATTGAAAGCATATACAAACTCCCTGGGCAGGGGTGTCCTCAAAGGGGACTCCCTGGAGAGGGGCCCCCAAGTGGGAAAAGCCTGTTTTCTCTCTCTAACAGGGAAAAATCAAAAATCCAAAAATCTCAAATCTGTCTCTTGTCCCTTTGTCTCCAGTTTATATATGCTGTAGATCTTTGTCTGACCCTGACCCTTTCTAATTGGACCTTCCTCCTTGCTTTTCTCAGTGGTCATTCTGCCACATGGTATCAATTTCAAAGCTCAAAGCCCAGGTGGTGCCCCTCTTTTTCTCTCCCCTTATCTTGAAACATTCCTCTATCCTCTGTGAAAATATGTTTCCTTCTTCCCAATATCCTGTGTCTTTTCTTCATCTTCTGTGAATGTATGTCTCCACCACCACCCCCTTATCCTGTATCATTTCTCTATCCTCTGTAAGATAAGCATTTTAGCATCTCCAAGCCCCCATCTATGCAGTCCTCTCCATGGACCTTCTTTATTCCATAAACCTGCCTGTTTTGTCTCTAAAATTTCTTTCATTATTCCTTCCCCCTTTGTGTGGTCTTTGTGGAACAGTAAATACAAGTGGTCTGTAATACACAAGTACCTGACTCTTTAGCTTACCAACCTGTAAAACAAAGAGGTACATTCAGTGATGAACACAGAGTTTCATCTTCGGAAGAGATACGCAGTAGCCATAGCATTGTATAGTGCTTGTACCAACAGATGCAATAGACATAAACTCAAGAGCATAGAGAAAAGAGGAGTCATATTAGCTATTAAATTTTGGGGCTCAGAAGTGACATGTTCCATTTCATTTCTTCTTTCATTCTTTAGTTAGAACTAATCACCCCCACTCTGGGTAATTACAAGAGGACAGCAGGTAGACTCTTCCCAGGGGATTAAGAAGTGCTGCATATGAGATGCACTAATGGCCTTACCTGAATTCTTTTTCCAAAAAGTTTTCACTCTTCTGATTACGTCAGAAATAGCATTTTAGAGTTGATGTATGTCTTTGAGATGTTTTTAAAAAAGAAGAATATGTTTTTGACAATTTTTCAGAAAGCGACAGAAGATCAGAAAGAAAAATTATTTGAAAAACAAGCAATTAATTTTCCTTTAGTGTACACAAAATACCTTTAAAATGCAATTGCCTAATCCTTTAATCTGAGGAACTTTCTTAATTACCTCTGTATTTGAGTAATTTTAGCTTCTTTTACAAATAGTAATCCTTCCCCCAATTGCCACCCCCACCAGTATCTTAACACAGAAAAGCTTTATTCCTAATTCATCTAACAATGCAGGTGTTATTGGTCAGGAGATGGCTTTCCTCCAGGTATAACTTTTAGACCCTGGGCTCCTCACTTCTTTTCTTTCCATCATCCATTTAGGATGAGGTCTTTTAAGTCTAGAGGGAATAGGAGAGTGAATAACACTGCTTAACAGCCTTGTCCAGAAGTAACACACACTGAATGGTTGAGAACTAATCACATGGCTCCATCTAGATGCAAAGGAGTCTGAGAAATGTAGTCTCTACCTGGGTAGCCACTTCCCAGAAAAGAATCAATTCTGCAGAAGAAAAAGTATGAATTTTTGGTGGATTGTTAGACATCTTTGAATAACAACCAAAATACAAACTTACATAGTTATTATTTATTATGAAATATCAGATATTGAATATGTTGGTCATTCATATTTAACACTCAAAATATGATACGATTTACCCCTGATAGAACCCAAGTCTTTGAGGAGCTTACTTTCTTAGAGAAGATAACATTCATAACAGAGGTAATTTACCAAGACAGTGAAGAGTGGTGGAAGGAGACGATGCAGCACTACTGGCTGTCTGGCTAATGCACTTTGTAATTGTGCCCAGTCAATTGCACCCTCTCTAGGCTTTTGTGGTGCCATGCAAAGTAATCTCTCCAGTATTTTTCAAAACTGTTTGCTTCCTCAATTATGATTTAGCCTACAAATAATATAGAATAGTAATTATACTATTGGTACAATCATAGCAATTATCCAGCAATCCTTATATTTGATGAATTAATAGTAATTCTTTAACTTTTTAAATTGTGCTGACTCTCCCACCTGTGCACTGACCAAAAAGTTATAAGATGTTTCTCAGATGCTTAATAGTTTCATGTGGCAATTCACATGTGAAATCTTTAAAATCAGGGAATGTGGGCTTATCCAACTCTTCACCTCCAACTCCTTGTGCATAGAAGGCTCTCATAGATGTTAGTTAAAGTAAATTGAGTAAATTCTATGGAAATCTTGTTGAATTGTAGTAAGTGAATGAGGTTACCATAGGGATGTATGCATGATTTTTTTCTAATTCAATATTTTTATTAATGTGTTAAGGGAAGATGCATATCTCAGAACATATTCATAAAATTTTAAGATGATCCTAGCTTGGGGGCAGTATCAAACACCAGGGATACCAGAAATATAATGCAAACAAGTTAGAACTATCTACATAAAAAGAAACTTGGCCTTCAAAAATGTAAATGACTGAATATGGAAGAGATGATATGAATTCTTTCCAAGCAGGGGAATAAAAAAAAATCAGTAGAAGGGTGATAATAACTTGCAAATTAGATCTTTATTTCACGTGATATGGCTGTAAATAGAGCCATAGCTCTTTTTGGCCTGAGTTTAGGGAGCTTCATGTAATAAGTAAACCATAAAATTAGTTGTCTTTTTCTGTGCAATGCTAAAGATTTCTAAATTTAAATTGTCCTAATTTCATCCAAAATCATTAGAAATAAGAGCTAGCCAAAACTGGTTTGGCTCAGTGGATAGAGCGTCAGCCTGCAGACTGAAAGGTCCCAGGTTCAATTCCGGTCAAAGGCATGTACCTAGGTTGCGGGCACATCCCTAGTGGGGGCCGTGCAGGAGGCAGCTGATCGATGTTCCTCTCATCGATGTTTCTCGCTTTCTATCTCTCTCCCTTCCTCTCTGTAAAAAATCAATAAAATATATTTTTTTTAAAAAGAAATAAGAGCTAAAGTATGAATTCAGGAACCACAAATACAAGTCCAATTATTAATAATGATTTTTATAGGTTGAGTAAATTGGTACCTACTACTAGCTTCCTTTGTACAAATGCCTTGAGTACAACCTACTATACTGCCTTTATAATCTGAATTAATTTTCAGAACCACCTTTCAAGTGTATATTTTCTTTAATTTTACTCTTGAAGAGAAGCCCAAGGAGTTCAGGTAATTTGTTTGTCAGTGTGGCTTGTCTGTCCAAAAGTCACCCTGCTTCCAAATTCCATACTTAGATGAGAAAAAAGAAAATTAGAATGTATTATTTTGTTAGGAATGTTACAAAATACTTTCTTTCACCATTATGAGCTATGAGGGTTTATGAGAGGAACTGTATCATGAAACTGCATTATATGTTCTTCTATAATATCTACTTGTTCTAGACACAGAAATCTCCTCCCACACTGTTGAGATGACTTTTAAGAACATTCACCCTCATTCAGCCTGTTTCCCATCTCAAATGCAAAAGGTCTTGCTTACTTACTTGCCACTGCTGGAATGGGAGTGACACAGCGTGAACACAGGCTCCAGCATGAAACTGACAGTGGTTTCATCCACATTCCTCCACTGACGGGCTGTATGATCGATCATGCACAGACAGGTTGATCTATCTATTTGCATCCATTTTCTTCAGTAAAATAAGGCTAATAGCTCCTATCTCTTAGAGTGGCTAATGAGATTGAAATGAGATAATGTATGGGACACAGTGAGTGATCAAAAAATGGAGTTGCTGCTATGGATGGAGTGATAGATATTACACATATTTCCACAGGCTAGTAGTACCAAGGGTGTCCCTTGGAAATCAGATTGAAAGTTTCATAGGCAGAATGGCAATAATGCCAGGCATTCCTCCACTGCACAGTCCATATTGTCAGGTTCAACTTTGTCTCTTTCCCCTATGCCTCTCTGTCTTCCATTGTGCTCTTGCCTCTACCCCCTCATACTTTTACATGATTTGCATATGAATCTACCCATTGATTCACACCTCTTGTTCATGAGATAAGGAAAAATGCCTATTCAACTTTTATACCACAACATCAAATTTTATACCACCACATCTTTATTAGTAGTAGGAATTAAAAATCTACTTGATATCTATAATTGAGAAACTTCTTTAAGTAACCACCCAAGGAATCTCTCAATTTTACATAGAAAAAAAAATTAACAGATACCAGGCACAGATTTATTAATTTGTTTCATGTTTATGGCTTAAATTTGAAAATCAAGGCACTGATTGATTGATTTACAAAATATCCTGATTAATTTTAATCCATAATTAAAAATTAACTAATTTAATAAAGAAGGCATACAGAAAGTAAAGTTTAACAGTTATTGAAATTTATTTAGCCTTAAGCAAAATTGACATACAAATCAAAGAAGTTTTTGCTAAAGGAATAAAATGGTAAAGATAAATAAATGAGGTGAGGGGAAGGTATCTGAGAAGTACTGGTAAATTCAGTATCCAAAAGTCTACTTTCTTACAAGAAACTGTCAAAATGCGTAACATTATATACATATACTAAATCAGTACATAACTAAAATGGACAGAACACTTAAAAATCTTTATTTGCTCCACAAATGATTTTTTGCATTGCTCTTTTGATGTTCTTTGGAATACAATGAGTAAAATGTCATTATCAAATGTCTGTGTCTCGCAATAAGAGAGGAGATAAATATAGTTTATAGTAAAGCATGAGCAGAATGTACAGGCATGTGAGAATGCACATATACAGGGTGATTTCACATTTTGAATGCACACATTCAAAAGTAAGTTCACACAGAGTTTATTCTTGTATTATTGTTTATCATTGTATTATTTTCCATATGAACAATTATAAGCCTACTTTTGCCCCACTCTGCATAATCACCCCACACAGGATTAAACAGTTTAGGTGAAAGTGTTAACCTTCTATTTTATTATGATTCATTGAACTGGACATTTCATTATTACAATGAAAGTCACTGTATGATACATTAATACTATAATGTATTACTATAATGTAAACTATAATGTAAAAAAGAGTAAAGTCATGATCATGATATGTGAATGTGGCAGTCATCAGACTGTTTTGGGCAAAGATTAGAAAACAAGATGATACCAAGAGCCATCTACTAAAATTAGCACATACTAATGAACATTGGTGATGAGGAATTTGAATTTGATTTATTTATCTTTGTTTTTTCTACAGTGCCTAGTACAATGCTTTGGACATAGAAAGTTCATAATGGTTTTTGAATGCAAGGACAGTCCTATATAATAGAGGGCTAGTATGTAAATTGTCCCCTCAACCAGGAGTTCAACCAGGAGTTCAACCAGGGGGCGGGGCTGGCCGGCCAACTGCCCGTAGCTCCTCCTCCTGTGCCGGCCTGCTCCCCTCTCCCCCCACTTGTGATTGGCATGGGCTGGCTAGACCCCACCCATGCACGGATTCATGGACTAGGCCTCTAGTAGTATAATAATGAGCTGTGCAGATTAAAGTTAAGAAACCAAATTTATCCCAGTGTTCTAGACAGATCACTAAACCTGCTGAGCTGTCCGTCTTGGAATAGCTGTGATTTAGTGAACTAGTTTAGTATTAGTGGAGTGACATCCCAGTGCCAGAACTGACGTTCTTGCTTCTTGCCTTACTGTTGACATATTGCTCAATACATACATTAACCACAGGAAATTTATGTCAACCTTTCAAAGAGTAAATTCATTTTTCAAAATTTGTGGTTGGGAAAATGTGGCGATAGTTTGATGCCTCATTAAGATTCAGAACCATTGTCATTAAGTAAAGAAAAGCATACAGGAATAAAACGCCTGCAGTTCAGTTCGTACAGGTGAATGAAGAGTTGAAGAAAGGCTCCAACAAAGTGGGAGAAAATTCTAGCAGCTCTGCTATTGATTCTGTGCACATGTGGCCTTCTGACCACTATCAAAATCTAAAGTTTTTTTCAGACTGCTTTGCAGGCTGTACACAGAAAAGGGAATTTTCTCTACAGTATCTAATACATAGGTAGGTGTTGGACATAGTAAGGTTCACAGTGGTTTTTCAATGTAAGGGCGGTACAGACCAAACCCTGGGGTAGCTGGGACCTGTAGTATGATTTATTGTTGCTCTTGAATTTTTCTTCAGATCCTCAGAGTAACTGCCCTTTAAGCAAAGAAGGGAGGGGACTATGTTCATTTTCGTTGTGGCTTATCCAAGATCACAGACTTGTAAGTTCCCTTTGTTTTTCTTCCTCCTGGTTAAGTTGCTTTTCTGCTCTCTTAGTTAGAGCCCCCCACCCCAACAAGGTGTTCCTGAAAAATATGCATCTTCCTGAATTCTAACTACTTACAGCCCAGCACATAGCTGCCTTATTTTGTGGGGATCTACCTGGGCCTGCTTAGTTTCAGAATGTCTTTCAGCCTTTCACTTGTCTAGTGTGAGTGTTCTTAGGTGCTGGTCCAGGTAGTCCTGAACACTGAAACAGATTCATTCAGAGGGGCTTGAAAACAATCTTCTTTTCTATAGAATAAAGCATTCTACCACCCTGCCATGAAAACCCAGGTGGTGTATAAGGAGCTCTGGAAAGCTTTGTACCTTTCTTAGTCTATGTCATCCTACCCTTCAACTACAAGGCATTTGGCAAAACATAAGGCTCTAGAGCAGTGGTTGGCAAACTCATTAGTCAACAGAGCCAAATATCAACAGTACAATGATTGAAATTTCTTTTGAGAGCCAAATCTTTTAAACTTAAACTTCTTCTAACACCACTTCTTCAAAATAGACTCGCCCAGGCCATGGTATTTTGTGGAAGAGCCACACTCAAGAGGCCAAAGAGCTGCAGTTTACTGACCACTGCTCTAGGGCATGAGCTTTCCCAGGAGGATCCAGGTGGTGGGACTCCTACAGAGGTTCTAGAGCAGTGGTCAGCAAACTCATTAGTCAACAGAGCCAAATATCAACAGTATGATTGAAATTCTCCTTTTCCCTTTAGCCACACCTTCCAGAATATTTCTGAAGCACCAGTTTTTAAACAAAAGAATATGTAAGGAGAGTTATTTTTTCAGAAGAATTGAATTTTTCCAGAGTCTGAAAGCAAATGAAAACACAAAGAGAATAAATTGGTTAGTTATAATAGGCCTGATGAACAAGCTTGTGAACTCTGCTTTCAAGGTACCAAAATTGGTGCTGGTCCTCTTTTGTGTTGTTTACTGGCAGAGATACTCTGGCTGGGTGCTAGATCCTGAGCATGAACAGAAAGAAGTCAAAACCCTATGCAAAATGCCTCCTTGTATTACGCCCAAACAGAGAATGCAAACTTACCACTGTTTCTCCCCTTCCTAACTCTCTTTGGAGTTAGTAGAAAATATGAGCAGTAGGAGCACTCTCCATCCTCAGTCAAAAACCTGCTGTCCTGGGTACTTCACACCATCAAAAATGACAGTGAGATAATAAAACTAAGAATTTAAGAAAGACCTTTAAATAATTTTCTACAGTTTTAGAGGAATTGTATATAACAATATCAGAATTTTAATAAATTAAAATTTATTAAATGAATGATTAACTCAATCAACAGCTATTTATTAAAATTCCGATATTGTTATATACAATTCCTCTAAAACTTTAGAATCGTACTGTTGATATTTGGCTCTGTTGACTAATGAGTTTGCTGACTACAATTCCTCTCAAACTGTAGAAAATTATTTAAGGGTCTTTCTTAAATTCTTAGTTTTATTATCTCACTGTCATTTTTGATGGTGTGAAGTACCTAGGACAGCAGGTTTCTACTAAGCTAAAACAAATCAAAGAAAATAATTCTTGAAATACTATGTTATACTTAGGGACTACCCATGGGACAGAATCCCAAGAACAAAGACCAACGTAGCAAAAAAGACAGCAGTTCCATGGACCAGAGCAGAGAAATGCTGACATCCAAAAAGATAATCCTAGGAAAAGTATGGAAACCAGCAGGAAGAGGAGGGGAGGTCAGTGGATTGATTCTAGAACTAGAGATTGTGCATGTAGAATTGCACATGTGCTGTATTTTGGAACATGACAATTGACTGTAACATTGGCTGGTGGAGTTGTAAATAAGCTTAATATTTCTCAACACCATCAGATCCAGCCAGAAAACTTAAGTAATCTGATCATAGGATGCTCGTGGATCTTTATGTTCTTCCAGCCAGAAGGCCATTTGCAATCCACGGAATAATCCAATACAGCCTTTATGTTTCTGATATGTTCAGGGGTAGGTATAATAGAGCCATCCAGACATTTTTTAAAATATATTTTTATTGATTTCAGAGAGGAAGGAAGAGGGAGAGAGAGATAGAAACATCAATGATGAGAGAGAATCACTGATCGGCTGCCTCCCGCACGCCCCCCACTGGGGATTGAGCCCACAACCCAGGTATGTGCCCTTGACCGGAATTGCACCTGGGACCCTTCAGTCCACAGACTGACACTCTATCCGCTGAGCCAAACTGGCTAGGGCCAGAAAATTTTTTAAATAGATCAGAGCAAATACATACTGTGTAAGATCAGAGATATCCTAGGACCTCCCTTATTGACCTACTTAGGTCTTCCTGCCTTTGTTCATTTTACACAGGCATAACATGTATTTCAATGAGAAGCAAAGGCACAAAATGTTGCTTCAACTTTTATTTCTTAATCAAATACTAAAGGATTCTACACCACCATGTAGAAAGCAACTTGCTTATGGTGATGGTTTAGGTTTAGAGAAAAAAATTATGGATTTAGTTTTATATAAATTTCAATTTTATGTTACATCTGTGTTCATTTTGCAAAAGTATCAATTTATGGGTGCATGAATGGATGAATGGACAGAAGATATATGGGTATATTCAGATATAGTAACATATGCTTTGTCCAAAGCTGTAGGAAATTATAAGTTTTCACTAAATTTTCTAATTTTATTGTCTTGGTGTTATATGTGTGTGTGTGTGAATATATATATATATATATATATATATATATATATATCCTATCTAATAAAGAGGGAATATGCTAATTGACCATCATACCCTCACAGAGATGGGCCTACAGCCAGTAAGAAGGGAATATGCTAATTGACTGCCAAGCCCTCAAAGATGGTGGCACCCACAGCCACAGGATGGTGATGCCCAGTCTCCTCAGCCCCACCAGGGTGGTAGGCACGCAGCATGGCCAGACCCACCCCTCCAGAGTCACCCCTCCAGACCCACCTGCCTCCAGAGTCCCCCAGTCCCTTCAGCCCCCCAGCCGCCCATGGCTGGCCAGAGGCACAGAAAAGCCTCGGATGTCGGCTTCCCAGTCACCCAGGGCCACTGGAGGCTCAGGTAACCAGGGCCGGCCGAGGCTTGCGCTGCCAGCAGTGGCAGCATCAGAGATGTGATGGAGGCATCGCCTTCCCATGATTGCCATGTCACCTCCTGACCCTGAGGCCTGGTTCATGAAAATTCATTCACTGGAGGGGGCGTCCCTCAGCCCAGCCTGCCCCCTCTCACAGTCCAGGAGCCCTCAGGGGCGGAAGGCGACCCAGCGATCAGGGAAAGACAACACCCTATCACAACTCTGCTGCTGCCACTGCTGGCAGCACAAACCTCAGCTGGCCCTGGTTACCTGAACCTCAGGCAGCCCTGGGAGGCTGGGCAGCTGACACCCAAGGCTTGCCTGCACCTCAGGCCAGCCCTGGGCAGTTGGGGAGCTGAGGGGACTGGGGGACTCTGGAGGCAGGCACACGGAGTGGCCAGACCCGCCTGGGGCCGAGCCGTGCTGCACACCTGCCACCCTGGCGGGGCTAAGGGGACTGGGCGCCACCATCTTGTGGCTGTGGGTGCCGCCATCTTTGAGGGCATGACAGGCAATTAGCATATTCCCTCTTTATTAAATAGGATATATATATATATATATATATATATATATTACAATATATATATTTGTACAATATTATTATATATTTTCATTGTCATTGAAGACCCATTTTTGTTGTAAAAGGTCATATATAAAAAGTATACCTGGTCATTTAAGAGGTACTTTTGTTTGGAGAAAAGAAAGGAAGAAAAGAGTCATTTCTCTATTTTTTTCTATTTGAAACCTAGTACATACCCCAAATATGGTTATGAATAAGTTAAACAATTGTTCTATAATAAATTCCATAATATTTTTCTAGGAAGGCATATTTTTTCAGATATTAGAAAAAGCAGTAAATTATAGAAGCAAGATTCAAAATTTAGGGTTGTGGTATTCATTCATATTCTCTATTACCTAATTATGGAAGGCCAGAACCAAGAGTATATGGTAAGAGTGATGAAGAAGACCGAAGGAGAGTAGTTGTAGAAATAGCAAAGGAAAGGGGAGATGAGAAAGGAGAGCAGAAGAGAAAGAGGGAGAGAGAAACAGAAAAAGAAAGAGAAAACAATCGGCAATGAGGCATTCAAAAATTGAATAAAATATCACTAAAGAAATGTGTTAGTATTTTGTTTCAGTACTCTAAAAACAGCAAATATTGATTATTTAGAAATATTTGTTCTTGTCCAATTTCTTCAACTCCCAAATAACAGCAATGTATTTAAAAATACTCTCACAAAGCAAAAGGGTCATTTATGAAAAACAAATTGCTATATTTGTTCTTCATATTGTTTGCATGCAAAATATTGATGAATTAAACTTACCATATTTTACAAGTAGAAAGAACATAGAAATACTTAAGTCTTAGGAAAAATGCTTTTAAAGTTAATAATAACCTACAATTGTCTCTATAGTTCAGTAGTTTCATATCAGTTTGTAACAAGCTGATATTTTCATAAATCTGTATTTTAAATTAAAGCCCAGAAGGGCTATGTGCATTCATTTTGGAATAATTCGTCATTGTGGGGTGCTAACTAATCTCACTTCAGTCTGTCTGCCTTCAAGTTTGCCAAGAGCTTTAGCACAGAAGAGTTGAGCACCACCACAGTCTTACTGCAAATAAATTCTTAGAGACTGAGGGGAACTCAGTGCCCTCCTAGACTGGCCTCACTTTCAGATCCTTGACAGGGGCTCATCCAGCATTTGCAATAACACTACCAGGGATAAGGAACTCATTGAGGGCTTTCATTATTATAAAGCTCTTTCATTTGCTGAACTGAAATATCTTATATAATAAAAGCCTAATATGGTAAATGTCTGGCCATCTGGTGACCAGTAGGCTGTTCAGCCAATCAAAGCATAATATGCTAACAATATGCTAATGCCACTCAACCGCTCACTATGATGTGCATTGACCACCAGGGGGGCAGACACTCTGACTGGTAGGTTAGTTTGCTGCTGGGTCTGGCAGATTGGGACTGAGTGAGATGGGCCGGACATGACTTGGAGCTCTCCCATGGTCCCTCCCCAACCCCGATCATGCACCCATGGGGTCCCTCAGCCTGGCATGCACCCTCTCAAAATCCAGGACCCCTCAGGGGATGTCAGAGAGCCAGTTTTGGCCCCTTGGGAGGGCTCCAGATGCAGGGCTCAAGGCTGGTGAGTGTTGCTGCAGCAGTGCAAGCCTCTCATGATCGGGACTGATTGGGTACAAGCCAGTGGCAGACACAGTGGGGCCGGGATGAGCAGGAGCAGTAGGTAGGAGCTGCAGGCAGCGTTGGACTGTGGGCTTTGGCCCGATACCCACAGGCCACCCTGAGGGACCCCACCCATGCACAAATTTGTGCACCGGGCCTCTAGTGTCTTCTATAATCATAGACCATGGGTTCTACTTGTAATCTTTGAAGCAACACAAAATAAATTGTTGAACCTTTTTTAAACAAACTCTCTAATTTAGAGTATTGAAACAATTATTATATATTCATTAAATCTCATTTTCAGGTTAAATATAAATTCATCTTAACATGGCTTGGCCACACATTCTCAACATTTATTGAAGTTTTTCTATGTTTTTCTAAGGGTGAAGCACCCAGAAATAAAAACAATGGCAAAATAGCCCAATATAGGTACAGGATAATGTGTTCTTCTTCCCTCTTTAGGCCTGAATTTCACACTTTTATCACTAGAGCCCAAGGATTTGTTCACTTTTCAGTGCCTACATCCCCTGGTTATTCCATATCAAAATCCCTTTATTATCTTTTAAACATAAACATTTTATGTCATGTCTCTCCCAGATCTCTTTATGGATCATTTCTTTTTTAATATAAAGGAGTTAATTTTTACTATTTTTTAAATTTAAGGTCAAAGTTAAGAATATCAAGATCTTTGTTGCTAATAGCTACTTCCTTTAGATCTAGATTTCTATCATCTGATCCTATTAATAAAAACCTAGGTGGTGTCATGTGTGATGTCATCACAAGATGGCCACCACAAGATGGAACACAAGATGGCCAGCAGGGGAGTAGTTAGGCATCAATCAGGCTGGTAGGGAAGTGGTTAGGGGGTGATCAGGCTGGCAGGCAGGTGAGTGGTTAGGAGCCAGCAGTCCCAGATTGTGAGAGGGATGTCTGACTGTTGGTTTTGGGCCTAAACTGGCAGTCAGACATCCCCTGAGGGGTTCCATATTGGAGAGATTGCAGGCCGGGCTGAGGAACACCCGCCCCGTGCACGAATTTTGTGCACCATGCCTCTAGTATATTTATAAACATCTTTTCCATGTGTTCACTCAAGTTGTTTTTATTTGATTATAACTTTCTTTGCTGCAAAAAAATTTGAGTATAATTATAAACAATACAAAAGATGCTTAAAATGATATCAGGTTGAAAGTAGAATTAATTAGTCAAAACAAAGTTAGTACTCAGATGTATATCACAGGGAACTTCACAAATCTATAGTTGCAATGCAAATTTAGCTCTAATCTTCAACCTTGCAGCCATAGCAAGAGGTCCAAAGTAAAATATATGTCTCAGAATTCAATACAATATTACAAAAACTAGAAATACAGTTATTCCAGTTTCTGAGACCTAATAGTAATTTTCCCATATAACTCATATATCCAAAGGCATGCCATTAGAAATCTGCATTCACTTTTTCATCAATCTATTAATCATCATAATTGTTCAGATCCTACCAATGTATACCCTCTTTTAGGAATATAATTTTCATTCATAAGCATTTGTTATACATCTGTTTTTCCCAAAAAATTATATCAGGTGCTAAGTAAACAAGTACTTAATTTTTATTCACATATGTATTTGATGTTTATTGCTGCATAGCGAATTATCCCAAAATTTAGTGGCACAAAAACAGCAAATGTTTATTATTTCATAGTTTCTGTGGGTCAGGAATTTAGAGGTGGCTTTAGTCCCAGGATATTAAGTGGGACTGTGTTCATCTCAAGGCTTAACTGGGACTAGAAAATGTCTAGATGTCTCATTCAATGTCTAGCAAGTTCATGCTGGCTTTTCCTTGCAAAAGTCTGGTTTCTTGCCATATAGGCCTCTCCACACAGCCTTTATACCTGGCAGCTGGCTTCCCCCATGGAAAATGATACAAGAGAAAAAGCAAGGAAGATGCAATGCCTTTTTTGGCCTCATCTCCAAAGTCAAGCACGCTTAATTCTGTTTTTTAGTGTGCCCCACCCCCCATTTTTTAAGAGGAAATCACCCACTGAACAAATTAGTAATAGAAGAAAACTATTTCAATATAATAAAGGCTATTTATAAAAATCCCACAGTTAACCTCATACTCAAGAGTGAAACACCAAAACCTTTTTAGATCAGAAACATAAAGATGCTTACTCTTGCCACTTCTAGTCAACATAGTATTGAAAGTCCTAGCCAGAGCAATTAGGGGAAAAAAAGACATCCAAATTGTATAGGAAGAAGCAAAATTATCTCTGCTTTCAGAAGACATGATTTTATATGTGGATTAGCCTAAAGATTTCACATACCAAAAAAGAAGAAAAAAGAAAAAGCCAACCCTACAAGAACTAATACATTATTTTAGCAAATTTTCATGATATCAAATCAACACACAAAATTAGTTGATTTCTATATACTAAATGAACAATTTAAAAAGAAAATTAAGGAAAAACCTCCATTTATAAAAACATCAAACAGAATAAAATACTTAGAAATAAACCTAAACAAGGAAGTGAAAGACTTATACACTAAAAAGTAAAGCATGTTATTCAAAGAAATTAAAGAAGACACAAATAAATGAGAAGACATCAAATGTTTTTGAATTGAAATACTTAAATTTTTAAGCTATACATACAGCTCAAAGCCATCTACAGATTCAATGCAATCTCTCAAAACCCTAAAATTTTTGGAGAAATAGAAAAATCACCCTAAAATGTTTATGGACTATCAGGGGACCCCAAATATCCAAAACAATTCAGATAAAGAACAATTAATGGCATCACACTTCTTAATTTTGAACATATTACAAAGCTACAGTAATTAAAACAGCATGGTACTGGCATTAAAAAAAATAAAACTAATAGACCAATAGATAAAATAGAAGACCAGAGATAAACCTCAAAATATGGACAAATGAACTTTGACTGGGGTTGCCAAGATCCCATTTAGGCCTGATCTCACCAGCCATCTCTCGAGAGGTCCCAGATTGGAGAGGGTGCAGGTTGGGCTGAGGGACACAACTGCCCCCATGCATGAATTTCATGCACTGGGCCTCTAGTAAATAAATAAACAAATTAATAAATGTTGGTGAGGATGTTAAGAAATTAGAACACTTGTGCACTGTTCATCTATATATAGAAAAAGCTAGTGACTAGAACAGAAAGGCAGGTTGCTATGACACCCACTGTGGCCAGCAAACTGCCGGATCAAGGGGTAGGGCCGGCCAACCTCCTACAGCCCCTCCCCAGGCTGGCTCCACCCCCATGGGCCCCACCATACCGATCAACCCACAGTCCCTCTCCCTGGCCAGCCCTGCCCCTGATTGCCCCCCCTACCCCAATAGGGGTTGAGGCCAGCCAGCCAACCTCCTGAAGCCCCTCCCCCTGCTTGGACCCACCCCAGATTGGCCACCCACCCCGATCGGGGGCAGGGTTGCAGGCCAACTGCCTATAACCCTTCCCCCTGGCAAGCCCCGCCCCGAATGATCCTCTACCACTTCGATCGGCCAGCCGCGCTACCCCCAGCCAGCTCTGACCCTGATTGGTCCCCCCACTCTGATCAGAGGCAGGGCCAGCTGGCCAACCTCCCATGGCCCCTTCCCCGGCCACTGACTCCCAATCAGCCTCTCCCACCCCATTCAGGGGTGGGGCTGGCTGGCCCATTGCCTCCAGCCTCTCCCAATGGCCAACCCCACCCCCAATCAGCCCCCACCCCAACTGGGGGCAGGGCCCACCGGCCAATCACCTGTGGCCCCTCCCCTTAGCTGGCCTGGCCCTGATCAGGCCCTGATTGAGGCAGGCTGGCCAACCAATCTCTAGCTGTCTCCTCCTCCTAATAGGTTTGGCCACACTCTGCCCCAATTGAGGCCAGGCAGCTGGACCCCACCTGTACAAGAATTCATTCACTGGGACTCTAGTAGGATTATAAAAATATGCAGTGTCTGTGGAAAACAGTATAGAGACTCCTCAAAAAATTAAAAATAGAATTATCATATGATCCAGCAATCTCAAGTATATACGGGATACCATAAAACATATATGGAATACTATATGATCCGGCAAACCAGGGATACATATCACTGGTATATATCCAAAAGAATTGGAAACAAGGTCTTGAAGAGATAATTTGTATACCCATGTTTATAGCAGTACTATTAACAATAGCCAAGATGCAGAAGCATCTCAAATGTTCATCAACTAATAAATGAATAAACAAAAAGTGGTATGTACATGCAGTGGAATATTATTCAGCCTTAAAAGGGAAGGAAATCCTGTCACTCACAACAACATAGATTAACCTTGAGAAACTATGTTAAGTGAAATAAGCCAGTCATAATAAGGCAAATACTATATGATTTTACTTATGTGAGGTATCTAGAGTAGTCAAACTCACAGAAATGGGAAATAGAATGGTGGTTACCAGGGGCTGTCATAGGAGGGAAAGGAGAGTTGTTAAATTGGTATAAAACTTTAATTTGCAAGATAAAAAAATTCTGGAGAGCTGCTTCCTAGCAATGTGACTATACTGAACACTACTGGACTGCAAACTTAAAAGTGGTTAAGATGATAAATTTCATGTTATTGCTTTTTTAAAATCATAACATAAAAAAGGGCATCAATAGTCCCAGCTCACACTCAAGTCTCCGTGTTTTGCAAGGTAAAGGATTTGCAGACTTGTTTTTAAACCACTAAATCATGTTTGATTTTTATTTATTTATTTATTTGTCTTCAGGAACATTTCAGAAATGTTTCTAAGTAGGCTAACTCTACTTAAAATTGGCAGGCAAACAGTAGAGTTCAAAATTAATTCTTTAGCTTTTTTCAAATTAAGTTTGATTTCACTACAATTAAGTTAATTTGAAAAGCATCTTTTTCTAGTTAACAAAAGTGAAATGTGTGTTAATAAATTTTAAATGCTTTCATTGAAATTGAAAAAGAAGAGAATTAATATGAAACTGCTTTTGCACCCAATAGATATATATTTGAAACTAATTTAATTTTTACAATAAATTAAGCCTAAAGTGAAATCATTTTATATATTTTGGGAAACTGCATTCACAGATTTTAATTGGATTTCTCAAAAATAATATGAGGGAGTTGCTGAAGACAGAAGCAAAATCAGACTATGTTGGAATGGAATAGGAGAGTAGACCTGACAATGGCAGAAATAATTTTAATAGGATTATGGAGACTGGCTTTGGAGGTAGTTAGTTGGACAATGTGTATGTATGACAAGGGACTATCTTAGTGTTCTGAAAGTCATGAAATCCAGATTAAAGCAGACAAAGGCAGTAGGTTAAGCATGGAAACTGGCCTGTGGTCTGAAGGCATAGGAAATCTTTAGATTAACTGTGTTGGTCTTGCTCTAGTTGACTGACTCCATATCACATGCCTCTAAAATCCTATCAAGCTGTGACCCTTCTCTTTCATTCAGTCAGCAAATTGTTATTGAGTACCTAGTTTGTACTAGGCATTATGTTAGACTCTGTGGATACAATGGTAAACCAAACAGACTCAGTCCCTCAAGTAGCTTACAGTTTTGTGGAAGGAGAAAAACATGACCAGATGTTTAGTGCTATGGAAAATTAGACACGGGGTATTATGTGGTGGTTCAAGTGACAAAGAATTCCTGCTTGGAGGGATGTAGAAGGCATCTTAGAGGAATCAACCAATTCAGCCATGAGGGAGGTGTCCAGGATATTTAAGCTTCTTCACTTTTTGTCCCAAATTGTAATGTTCTCTAAAGAACGTCTGAGTTTCTCAATGTCTCTTTAACAATGGAGTGCTCAGGGGTTCAGTTACTACACCTCTTCTCCTTTTCATCTAAACTTGCTCCTTGGTGATCTCATTTATTCTGGAGACTAAATATGATCCAAACATTGATATCTCCTAAATTAATATCTCTTTTCTAAAATCCATTCTTGCATATCCAGTTATTTACCTGTCATCTCCACTGGATACCTAGTAGTCCTTTCAAATCTTAATGTGTCCCAAGTTGAAATCCTCAAATGCTCACCCTCCCTCAATCTTCCATCTCAGTAAATGAAAACTCCATTCTGCCAGTTACTTATGCCAAAAATATTGAAATCATTGTGAGTCCCCTCTCTCATATCTGGTCTATTAGTAAATATTGTCATCCTACTTGTGTCTACCACCTGAGTTCAAGCTCTATCATATCTCAGCTGGATTATTTCAGTAGCCTTTTAATTGGCCTTGTTCTCTACAATCCATCCCAACAGAGCAGCCAAAGGATCCTCCTAAAATATTATGCCACTCCTCTGTTTTATCTCACTCAAAGTTTTAGGGTAAAGTCCTTAACATAATCTACAATTTCCTCCATAATCTCATATCTTCTTTATCACATTAACATTCTAATTTTCTCTCCTACAAGAATTTTTGTAGTTTTGGCTATATCCCTAAGGGGGACCATAGTACCACCTGGCACATAATAAATGGACAATTAATATTTGTTGAGTGACCTCTCTCCTTTCCCACTCATGTTTCAGACAATATCCTTCTCTCCAAGCCTAGTCCTCTGTTACCTGACTTATGCCCTGCCAGTCTTGCTTAGAATATTGGTCTCCTAAGTATTTCTCTTTTTAAAAAATATTTTTATTGATTTCAGAAAGCAAGAGGGAAGAGAGAGACAGAAGCATCAAAGATGAGAGAGAATCATTGATCAGCTGCCTCCTGCATGCCCTCTGCTGGGGATCGAACCTGCTACTTGGGCATGTGCCCAGACCAGGAATCGAACCATGACCTCCTGGCTCATAGATTGATGCTCAACCACTAAGCCACACAGCATCTCTGGCAGCATCTCTCTTTTCATTTATATTCTATCCTGTGTGGGGATGCTGCAATCCTAACTCTGCTCAAGTTTTTCCATCCTAATGTAAATAGGAAAGTAAATAAAAATCTTTTTTCTCCAGCTTACCCTTTTAAACAATCCATTCTCTCTCCTCCCCTTTTAGTCATGGCCAAACCATCCAATATATATATATTTTTAAGGAAGAAGGAAATATATATCCTGTGCCCCTATTTCCTACTTAATTATTGTTCTTTTATAGTCTAGCTCTTGTCATCATCACGCTACTAAAATTACTCTCTAAAGGTCACCATGACATGCCAAATCCAATAGCCTTTCTCCCTGGAGAATTGGATATTACTTTCAATGATCTTGAGTGTTTTGAACACCTGATTTAAAAAAAATAACAATATTTCACTTTTATTTTGTAAACAAAAGTATGCTACATAAATCCTTTACGAGATCATTCTTCCTTGGCTTCTATGAAGTATATTTGTTCATCTAGCCCTCTGACTTCCACAGTTCTGTGTTTTCGGAATTCCTTGTTTTCTTCCTCCTAAATAAAGATGTTGCCCAAGCACCTATTTTTGGCCTTTTTCTTTGTATATTCTTCCTTGATAATCATATACTCAAGGACTCTACTTCCAGGACTGACCTCTTTCCCAAATCTCTGGCACACATTTCTCACTGCCTCTATATCTTTTTTTGGACATTCCACTGGCACCTCGAAGTCAAAAATTTTCACAGCTGATTTCATTATCTTTAGCCAAATCTGTTCTCTCTTTATGTTTCCTAATCTCAGGATTGGTTTTGATTCTTTCCTGTTTGAACATCTGAGACCAGCATTGTGTATTCTACCTTTATCTTGTTGCTCACAACTGCCACCTCTTCTCCATCTACTCTGCCACTACTCTAGTTACCTCTAGTCTGTCTCTGGGAAGGACTGGAAAGTCTTTCTGAACAACCTTCTTGTCTTTTCTTTTCCCAACTTATTTTACACATTAGACAACTCTTCCTAAAACAAAGGTCTGGGCATGAGAATGTCTAGCTTAAAACCCATTACTGACAATGAATTGCCAATAGATTCAAGTCTATCTGCGGGCATTCAAGATCTTCTCAATTTGGACCTTGTATACTTACTGGCAAAGGTTGGTATCTGAGAACCCATGAAGAACTAGAGTTCTCAAAAAAGCAGGCTACTTATAAAACTCACTCCCACTGTTTAACTCTCTGGGGGAGGGAGTGGCAAATGGACTCCATTTTTTTTTTTTTAAGGTTGCATGAGTTAATTATCTTCATCCTCCTAAGAACTTCCAGCCATAGTCAGATGACAGGTTCTTTTTCTCCAGTAAGTTTTTAAGTTTCATGGGACCTGGCAGACTAATTGAAAGACCATCGAATTCATCTTTATCATATGATTAACCTCTGAATATCCACTTTTATATGGGTCACAGGCACAGAAACTATTAATTTTTACATGTACTTTTAACCATCATCTGTAAACTTGGTTTAAAAGACAAGGTCTCATGGCATCTAAAACATCGACATCGGCATTTATTTCTCAAAATCACTGTATAAAAATTTATTGTATAGGGCCTTTGATAATCTTTAATGGTTAATCTCTATAACTGTGATTCACAGGTAGCTGGTCATCAGTGTTACTGTTTCATTATGGCCTCTTTAAGCTGTTAAAGTCTTTGAAACAGCTTTCCACTGATATTTCTGTTATCAAATATATGGATTTGACATTTTAAAAAGTCCTAGTAGCTTCTACCTACAGTTATGATTTTCAGTAAGAATTATAGAGTGGGAGGGAGAGAGATTGGAGGAATAGGAGAGTAGGTAGGTAGAAAAGTAGTAAAATAAAAGATAAAAATCAACTATTTTAAAATTCCTGAAATAATCAACATTGAGAAAATTTTATATATTGCATATGGGTACACAAGGTCTTAGTCTCCAATAAACATCTATTCTAATTTTAAAAGGAAAGCACAAATATAAAATACAAATAGAGATTTAAATACCTTTATAACTTCCATGAATGGGTAGACTGAGATGCAAGCAATGGTATTGGTATGTGTTAACACTGGCAAAGGAGCTAGAGGAGCCCTTTACAGAAAACAGAAAGAGATGAACATTAGGACAATAAAAGTGGTCTCTGGATTTCATTCATTTTACTATCAATGTAAAAAGGCAGACTCAGTGGCTATTGACAAAGCCTACGATTCTCTTGCAATGGTTCCCAATATTCTGAAACAGAAGAAAAATATCATATGATTCACATGATTTGACTTACCTGGCCCCTCTAAATGTTATGCTTCTCAGATGAGAATGTATATAATCTTAGCAGATTTACAGAGATCCTATCAGCAAATAACTGTTGGTGGCAAAGACTCTTTTCTTGACCAAATTTTAGTCAGGCTCCTCTGAGCCCTCTTCTTGGTTAGGGCTTGACCTTGGCTCCTGTCCTGGATGAGTCTTCATTGCCCAGTTTTTGCAAGAATCCAGGTAAGTCAGCTTAGTAAAAATACATGACCCTTAGATTCTGATTATGCTTAAGATCTAAGCAAATTCTTTATTTCCTACATTATATATCTAATCACCCTGGTCTGCCTTTAGTTAGAATGTTGTAAAGTAGGTTCAGCAAGAACCTTCCCTACTTTTGATATCTATCTCCCCTTAGTAATTTTCCATCCACTGAACCCCTCACTCTGCTCATCTATATGTATGAAAGCTTAAGCAACTGTTATGACCAGATAACCAGATGATCGGCCAGTAGCTATGACACACACTGACCACCAGGGGGTAGATGCTCAATGCAGGAGCTGCCCCTGGTGGTCAGTGCGCTCCCACAGCCAACCTCCTACAGCCGGCCAACCTCCCATGGTCCTACCTTCTCCCTGTTCTACCACCCCTCCCCCCACGCCCTGGGCAGCCAGCCCTGATCACTGCGCGATCCATGGGGACTGGGCGAGATGGCCCCGATCGCCGGCCAGGCCGAGGGACCCTACCCATGCACAAATTCATGCACTGGGCCTCTAGTTGACAATAATATCCCAATTATTCTTGCTGTATTTGAAATTGAGCCCAGTTCTACACTGAAGTCTCTTTTCCCCTGTTGTAGAAGTTCCTGAATAAATTCTGTTCTCACTGCTTTAAACTAGTTATGCCCTGGTTCTCTGTAATAGTTACCACTTCTTTGTTATGGTAACCTATGATACTTGCAATTATTTGAGGTTTATTAAGTCTAAAAAATAAATCTCTGATTGGAATTAATTGTGGTTCACTTCCATTTTAGAAACAAAAATATGCCACACAAGTCCATTTAGACTCTAAATTTTAGAGATTGTCACAAAATTATGCAAATGGCTTAAATTTTGGATCAGTGGTTTATGTGATAAGAATATAAAACACTAAGCTGAACACATTTATCAAACTTTATGAGCAGTTCAATGCCCTCCCCTATTAAAAAGAATATTTGAGTATTCTGAGAAGAGTTTGGCTATTACTGGATTTGACTTCATGAAGTGAGAGAGCAAGAAAGAAAGGCTGGAAAATTGAATCAGGAAACAGACTTTTATCCTCAGGACTTGCATGATGGACTTTATAGCAGAAAGAAAATGAATGGTCTCAATATAGAAGGCTCTATAGCTTCTTTTACGTCTGATGATAGAAAAGCTGCTACCTCCACATTTTCTACTCCTTTCCTTTAGCATAATGTGGGGTGGGGGGGCAGGGGACACACTCGTGGCCTCTAACGGCCAGATAATGGACCACAATAAAAGTTATGTGTCCCCAGCTGAAGGTGAAGGCATACAATGGTTGACAAGATCCATTATCTAACTATTAGAACCTAGAGCCAAAGGAGACAATTATTAAATCAAAGAAAAAAATTTATTTTCATTTATTCAACAAAAAGATTTTCTTATGTGTTGTAAGTTTTTCTACAAGTACCATTTTTACCTCAAAATGATAATACCAATAATAACTTCAACTAATGTTTATTGAGCACTTAGACTATGCAAACTGCCTTGGTAGAGAGAATGATTTGTAGAATCAGAATCCCCAGTTTCAAACCCTTCCTTCAGCACTTATTTGGAGAAAGTTAAGCTTTCCATGTCTCAGTTTTCTGAAAATTAAATTATGACAATATCAGTATATGTATCATATGATAACCAACCATGGCATTTATTAAGTATCCAATAAAAGCCAGGTATATTTAGTGCTGTTGCTGTAATACTTCCACTGTGGACATGAATATATAGGAAATATATTGTTTAGATTTCTTACTATCTCTATTTGATAAATTAAGACATATAGAGGATAAAGTGAGATATTTAATTTGCACATTTGTAAATAGAATTTAAAGGATTCATTGACCCCTTGAAAAAAACCGAAAATTTTGGCAGGTGAGAAGATTCATGGTTTTCAACAGATTCTCAAAACAGCCCTTAGAATTTTGAGCCCTTGCCCCTCAAAATTCTAAGAATCCCTGATACACTAAATTGCATGTTTCATTTCACTTCCTATCAAATGATGTAAGGGTATTATAAAGCAAACATTGTAAACTCGCCTCTTCTCTTTTGAATGTTAAGAAGATTATAGAAAACCAAATAATAAAATGTAATAGCAGATATATGTTCTGTCTGCTAAGTGCCAAAATAAGCACATACATGTCACATGCAATTGTCTAGTTTTCATCTTTTTCCTGATATAAACCTTTTTCCTGAGACAATTTTTGAAAAAGACAAAATCAATTCAGTTACAAAGGAGGGAAGCTATGTTTTTAATGTCCTAGTAATCATTCCTTAGCAATCAATAAATACTCCATAAGCCATTTCACTTGGCCTTTTGGAAGCCCTGAAATTTGAGTTTCGATTGCCATGAACATAATCATATCATGATGTCAATATTCTCCTTTTTCATAATGCACTTGAAGGAGAATCTACTCTAACTCCCTTTTTTCTCTTTTGATAACTATTGCCTGTGCAGCATCAGTCTCTGTTTAACTAATGTGGGGCTGTTGGAGCTATTAAAACACTGACAGTAGTTTTTTGGGCCCAGAAAAAAATCCAAAGTTATAATTATAATTTTAACAATAAAATATCACTCATTTTCAGTGAAGAATTATAGCACAATGGTTAAGACCACATACTCTAAGATGGATTATAAAGGCTTACATCCCAACTATGTCATTATTAGCTATGAAACCATAGACACATTACCTCTTTCTGTATCAGCTTTCTTATCTGTAAAATGGAAGTAATATATTTGTTACAGGTTTGTTGTATAAGGGCTAAATTTGTTAACATATACATATATTTTATACACACACACAGGCAGGCAAAAGTAGGTTTATAGTTGTGGGTACAAGAAAGTTTATTCTTGTAATATTATTTATTAATTATTATATTATCAATAAATAGCAACAACTGTGAACCTACTTTTACCCCAACATCTATAATAATAAAAGGGTAATATGCTAATTAGACCAGACAGCCAAACGACTTTCCGGATAAAGCCACTGCTGCAGGGGCTGAGGCAGAGGTGGTTAGGGGTGATCAGGCAGGCAGGCAGGTGAGTGGTTAGGGATGATGAGGCAGGCAGGCAGAGGGGTTAGGGGCAATGAGGCAGGCAGGCAGGCAGAGTGATTAGGGGTGATCAGGCAGGCAGGTGAGCAGTTAGGGGCATCAACCAGACAGAGTGGTTAGGGGCTCTCAGGCAGGCAAGCAGGTAGGTGAGCAATTAGGAGCCAGTGGTCCCGGATTGTGAAAGGGATGTTGGACATCCCCCAAGGGGTCCTGGATTGCAAGAGGGTTTAGGCCAGGCTGAGGGATGACCTCCCCCCCATGCACGATTTTCGTGCACCAGGCCTCCTCTAGTGTGTGTGTGTGTGTGTGTGTGTGTGTGTGTGTGTGTGTGTGTGTGTATTCTATCTAATAAAAGGGTAATATGCAAATTAACGATCACTCCACTACACTCACAAGCTACGCCTACCAGCCAATCAGGAGGGAATATGCAAATTAACCCAACCAAGATAGCTGTGGCCATGGAGTCAACAGGAGGCTTGGGTTTCCCCAGCTATGGAGGAAGCCAAGCTTTCCACACATCTTGGCCAGCCCAGGCCTCCACTCAAGGCAGCAAAGTTTCAATTATAGAAGATAAATAAATCCCATATACCAGGGCCTCCACTTGGGTCACTGGGGGGTGTGGCCAGTCTGAAAACCACCACAGGCTCCTTGCCTAGGCTGCCCCACGCCCCAAGGGAACCCCCACACTGATCCGGGACACCTTTCAGGGCAAATCAGTTGGCCCCCACCCATGCAACAGGCCTCTATCCTATCTAGTAAAAAATTAATATGCAAATTGACCATCACTCCAACACACAAGATGGTTGCCACCATGTAGTCAAAGATTGCTGCCCCCATGTGGACACAAGATGGCCTTCAAGGAAGGGCAGTTGTGGGCAATCAAGTCTGCAGGGGAGGGCAGTTAGGGGTGACCAGGTCAGCAGAGGAGGGAAGTTGGAGGCAACCGGGCCTGCAGGGAAGGGCAGTTGGGGGGACCCAGGCCTGCAGGAGAGAGCAGTTGTGGGGACCAGGCCTGCAGGGGAGGGCCATTAGATGCAAACAGGCTGGCAGGGGAGCAGTTAGGCATCAATCAGGCTGGAAGGGGAGTGGTGGTTAGGGGGTGATCAGGCTGGCAGGAAGAAGCGGTTAGGGGCAATCAGGAAGGCAGGCAGGCAAGCCAGTTGGGAGCCAGCAGTCCTGGATTGTGAGAGGGATGTCCGACTGCCCATTTAGGCACGATCCTACCAGGATCAGGCCTAAATGGGCAGTCGGACATCCCTCAAGGGGTCCCAGATTGGAGAGGGTGCAGGCTGGGCTGAGGGACACACACTCGCATGCACAGATTTCATGCCCTGGGCCTCTAGTATATATATCTCCTATATAATAAGGAAGTAATATGCAAATTAACCTTCATGCATTCACAAGATGGCTGCCTACAACCAGGCCGGCAGAGGAGTTAGTGAGGGTCAACCAAACAACTGAACAACAGGCTGTGTGGGGTGACCAGGCCAGCATGGAGGGCAGTTGGGGTGACCAGGCAGGCAGGCAGGTGAGCGATTAGGAGCCAGCGGTCCAGAATTGTGAGGGGGATGTGCAACTGCAGGTTTAGGCCCAAGATTGGGCCTAAACCTGCAGTTGCACATCCCTCAAGGGGTGCACTGAGCCTCTAGTCCTATATAATAAAAGCCTAATATGCAAATTGTCCCCTCAGGCGGTAGTTTGACAACTCGCTATGACATATGCTGACCACCAGGGGGCGGTATGGAACATAACAGGCATCGGTGATGTGGCGCTGATAATGGGCAGCAGTGGAGGCACTGATGGCCCCAATAGGCCCTGACAAGAGTGGGACTGTGGTAGGGTGGTGGAGCAGGTGAGTGGGCAGCGCCAGGCCAAGATGGATGCAAGCTGGGGCCCAGATGCTGCCCAGGGCCCAGAGGGCAGCTGGGACCTGCCCTTTCATGCCAGACACTCATTCCTTCTATCACCAGCCAGGCCTAGGCACTATACCCATGCACAAATTTTATGCACCAGGCCTCTAGTGTGTATACACACACACACACTGAGTGGCCAGATTATTATGATCTCTGAATGCATAATAATCTGCCCACTCAGTGTATATCCTATATAATAAAAGGCTAATATAAAAATTGTCCCCTCGACCAGGAGTTTGACCAGCAGACAGGCTGGCCAACCACCCATGTCCCCTCCCCCTGGCCAGGCTGGCTGGACCCCACCAATGCATGAATTCATGCACCGGGCCTCTAATACACACACACACACACACACACACACACACACTGAGTGGCAAGATTATTATGCATTCAATAATCTGGCCACTCAGTGTGTGTGTGTGTGTGTGTGTGTGTGTGTGTGTGTGTGTGTATGTGTGAACAAAACAGTGCCTGGAATATAAACTCTGTAAGTATTAGCTATTAATGTATCATTATGTAATCCATTTCTTGAGGTTTAAGAAGAAAATCTCTGAGTGCTAATGTTATTTTTAACCTGCTGAATCACCTTTAAATTTAAACAAACCACCAACTCTCTGGAACCATCTTTCTTACCTATATGAGGAGATAATCCCCAAGCTCATAGTAGGGCATGGAGAACTAGTAAGCCTTTTTTGTGTACATGTTCTGTAAAGAGAAAATGTGGCAAATAGATTTCCCTGCGAGATTTTCTTTGTTAATTTCAGTGATGACTCTGTTTACCGTTAGCTTAGTGTTTTGCTTTGTTGTGGGCTTATTTTGTGTGTGGTTTTTTTGTTTTGTTTTGTTTTGTGGATGTTTTATTTTGTTTTTTTTTGTTTTGGTTTCTTTTGCTTTTAAATGAACTAGAATTCTGGTTCAAGAAAAGAGCTGACCCCATTACTGCCTCCTGCACATTTTGAGAAGCTGAGGGGAGGTTATTGAATATTAATGAATTTTTGTTTCACAGCATTTCTTTTACAAAAATTTAGGCTCTTTGTGCTAGTTTTTAAACATTTTTGTCTGAAATTTTACTGTTTTAATTTTAAAGTATTGTAACAGTTAGATGATTCTCACATTGGTTTGGTTAGTCTTACATTTTTTCCTTGTTTGCCAAAAATTGAAGATTTACAAAATGAATGTGTGTGAACATGTGCTTGCTCAAGCCTTTTCTATTTCCTTTGCTTATCATAATGAGCTAGAAATGCTTTCACAACCTCACTGAATAACCTTACTTTAGTCAGGATCTCTGGGACTACTGAAAAGACATTCAGGTTCCTTACCCCTCCACTTTGATTGTTAGGAAAAGGAGTCCAGAGCTGGCATTTGTTTTATGCCTCTTCCAAATATCTCAGGCTGCATAACAAACCACCCTAGCACTTTTAGAGGCTTGAAACAATTATTCTTTGTTATTTATCACTATTGCATCGGTTGACTAAGTGATTCCTTTGCTGGCAATGCCTAGGCTTGTATATATGGTTGCCATCAGCTACCAGGTCAGCTGGAGTCCAGCTCAGCTGGGATTGCTGGAAAAAGACATAACAAGAGCCAATGAAATTCCACTCATACACAATACTCCATTCATTCTTATGTGGGGTTATCCCATATTGTTTAATTACTCAATATATATTAATTAGTTAGCTAGACTACTATGTACTAGTACTATGCTACATTCCATATGTTACACCAAGAAAACTTCACAAGATTGTTGCTACTCATCCTGAATTAGCTATGCCGTTTGTGAAAATGATCATCTCACATTTTCAGGAGCTTATAGAAAATCTATATTAACATCATCCATGATGCCCTACTGTGTGAAAAAAATAATTCTAGATCTGAGGATTTTCAAATGGTTTAAGGCAAGATTCCTGCTTACAAGCTTAAAGTTTAGCTCAATAGCATAGATGTACCCTAGCAATAAATAATATTATAAACCTCTCAATTATTTAACATGCACTTATTGGATGTGTCCTATATATCTAGGTTCTATATTAGGCAATGTGAACACAAAAATAAGTCTGATAAGAGCTATGGCTGTGTGACTTAGAGTATAGTAAAAGGAAGCAGAAATGTAAACAAGTTAAAAAATTAATATATGCAAGTAAAACATTAATAAAAACAGAGAAGAAATTAATATTGTAAGTGCTCTGCCAGAAGACTAAACCAGAAATAGAGGAGGTGTATATCTTCTTAGGGGTTAAGGATCAAGATCTCCTTCAAAGAAGTGAAGTCTTGAGAAGTGGACAAATGGTCTTTAGCTAACAGTAAGGGCCATAAGGTCCCGGAAGAAGAAGCAGCATAAGCAAAGGGAAACCATGGGAAACACTGGGCCTTTCAACTGGTTTAATGTGACTGAAACCATGGATTCTGAGTGAGATGAAGGAAGGGATCAAGGAAGGAAGGAAAAAAAGAAATGATAAACAATGAATAAAAATGGCCAGGGACTCAATCTTGGAGGACCTTAAATATAATCCTACAAAGTCTGGATTTTCTCCTACAGATATCAAGAATCTGTTGGAGGATTTTAATCCTGAATAGTATCCTTGATATATCTTGTTAAGGGTAATGGGAACAAATTAGTATTTTAAGATATCTCTGACCTCAAGATGAAACATGGATTGGCTAAACAAGACTAGAGACAGAGAGAATAGTTAAATTATGGCACTGATCTAAACAAGCTATAATAATGACAAATGCAGTGGCTGAAAGAATAGAGAGCAACAGATGATTCATACCTTCAACAGACATATATTGGGTGATTACTAGGTTGTGGGAGTATGCCAATTCTGGGAATATTGTGGCATAGAACTGACCTTGAAACTATACTAAAAAAACAATTGGAAACAGATGTAAGAAATCTTCAAGAGATTTAAGCAAGAAGACCTGATTCCATGTGTGGGATATAAAACAAAAAGCAATAAATGAACAAACAAAACAAAGAAACAAAAAAAAACACAAATAAACAAACAAACAAAAAAAAACCTCATAGATACAGATAAAAGAATGGTGGTTACCAGAGGAAAAGGGGGTGAAGAAAGAATGAAAAGGATAAATGTGGTCAAATATATGGTGACACAGGAGACTAGAGTTCAGGTGGTAAGCACACAATGGAGTATATAGATGTCCTATTATAAAATTGTACACCTGAAATCTATAATGTTGTTAACCAATGTTACCCCAATAAATTTAATCTTTTAAAAAGACCTGATTTCTAGTTGCATGTAGTAGTGAAGGAAAGGGAAGATCATAGAAATCCTAGGACCTGTCAATGGTGGCAATTTAAACAGTAGGTATCAGCAAATCAAGAAAGAATTACAGTCATTTAAAGGTAAGCAAAAAATAAAATTGAAAACACAAAGATCCAAAGGAGACTTTCAGAAGCATCAGCTATAGTTATACTTAGTATTGTCCTCAATTTTCAAAGATGACTCTTTGAATAATGCTAGATATGTGTGTACAACAGGTCTGACATAATTATTCTACTGCTTCTCATCTTGTCTGTCCTCTGTAAAACCAAGTATATCTTCCTATGTGTGCTTTAATTGAACTTGACCCTAAGAGCTGATGATTCCAATTTCCTATGCTCAATAATTGGGCCCTGTGTGTGGTTTGGGCAGGTGGCATTGGGCATCCCACAGCTGCTGCTTATGTGGATGTATCAAATTAGAACTTCCAAATACACTGCCTACTCCTGATTTGATCATAACCATAAAGGTATATTTTCAGCTAAATATCTACATATAAAGCCAACAATAGGCAAGCAATCAATAATAAGAGCTTTCTACCTCTCTGTTTACATGTTCACATTATCAGCTAAACACTATTATGCCCTGACAAAGACCCATTATTGTATTCTGGGTATATACTTCATCTATTTTTAGCATAAATATCTAATTCCTAGCACAATTATAAACCCATTACATATGATTAATACTCAGTGTTTGACATTAATCTTACCCTTAGCTTGTCATTAGGTCAATCAGGAAAACTTTATAGAGTTCATATTCTTTGCTCAGCAGTATAGGACTTTGGAAACAGTGCTGAAGAGGATAACACATTATTTGTCTCCATAAAAAGAAAGGGTGTAGATGAATAAACAAATACCCGCCATATATCATTCATTCACTGAGTACCTGCCCTGTTTTTGCCTTTAAGAATACAAAAACTAATAAGATCACTGTCTACGTTTCCATAGTTGGGTGGATCATGAACTGACTATGAGCACCATGTTTGGCATGTTATATAAATTCATTTACTCAAGTCTCCCAGGAGTTCTTTGGGAGAGCTCTATAACATTACTTCTATGACACAGGAGGAACTCCAGGCTTTGGTGACTTGTAAAAGGCCATACAGGGAGCTTGGACTGAGTTAGCATTACACATGTATAAACCTAAACTCTGTGGGCTTCCCTCAGAACTTAAGATCTTAGCATAATGTGTTAAGCTATAATAAAAATATACCACCACCAATAATAACTAAAACAGGATGATTCTTCTTTTAATGTTGCCCTTCTTTTCTTTACTACTCCTCACATACCCTTTATAGCTAGGCTGCTTGAAAATATAGCTCATATTGTCAAATTATTTACCTCTGATTTACATTTCAGCCACACTACTGTCCAGATGTTTGAAGCATCCTCAACATACATGCAAGTCTATTGGCCCTGAGCCAATAAAAAATTTTTTCTTACTTAAAAGTGATCTAGTAGTTGTCAGTGAAATACACTCCTTCTACTTCTTGAAGGAGATAGTATAGTATGTTTAAAAATTGTGTCTTTCAGTATCAGGTTTCTCTGAATATAATCCCAGCAGAGCTTAGATTTGTGGTTGTCTCTGACCTATGCCAAGTTTCTTAGGCTCCATAGGCCTTAATTTATTCATATATAAAGCAGGAATGATAAAGCCCAGTATTTAGGGATGCTGAAAGATAATAATTTGTTTTGAGTATGATAGCAAAAAATCTTACACTTGTAGGCACTCAATAAATATAATTTTTATTAATTATCATCATCATCATAATTATCAAAATCTCTACTGCATTTGATAAAGTTGACAATCTCTTTCCTCTTTGAATTATTTCCTTCCTAGAGTTTATCCAGATTTCTTTCTACACATTTCCTCCTTTGTTGTTCCCCTTCTCTTATTGCTCATATTTTATGTTCTAAAGTCTCCCAGTGTTTTGTTTTAGTTGCCACCCCCTGCCCCCGGCCTACCACACTATTGTCTGTGTCCACAGGTTATGAATATATGCATATAAGTTCTTTGGTTGATCTCTTCCCACCCCCCACTTAACCCTTCCTTCTAAAATTTGTCAGTCTGTTCCATACTTCCATGTCTCTGGACCTATTTTGTTCATTAATTTATTTTGTTCATTAGATTCCACATATAAGTGAAATCATGTGATACTTGTCTTCCTCCGACTAGCTTATTCACTTAGCATAATACTCTCCAAAGTCCCTCTAGGTACTCTCTAAGGCAAGAGGTTCTTCTTTTTTACAGCTGAATAGTATTCCATTGTGTAAATGTCCGACATCATTTTTATCCACTCATCTACTGATAGCCACTTAGGTTGTTTCCAGATCTTGGCTATTGTAAATAGTGCTGATATGAACATAAGGATGCATATATTCTTTCTGATTGGTGTTTCAGGATTCTTACAATATATTCCTAGAAGTGGGATAACTGGGTCAAATGGCAGTTCCATTTTTAATTTTTTATGGAAACTCCATAGTGTTTTCCATAGTGACTGCACCAGTTCCTTCATACTGTTGTCCATAGTGTCTGTACCAATTTACATTCCCACCAACAGTGAACAAGGGTTCCCTTTTCTCCAGATCCTTGCCAGCATTTATTATTTCTTATCTATTCTTTATCTGAATTTTTAATATTTAATTTAAATTTTTACCCCAATATGTTTTATTTCTTATACATTTGTTTTATTATTGTTAACTTAATGATTTTAAAAATTACTAAATCATTTTAAAAATATGACTCGCTTGTGGCTTACTTTTGTATTTAGGATTTTTTTCATTACAAAACAATAGATCTTGAATTCATAGCTTCTTTGGTCTTGTGGTATGTGGTAGAACTCATATCTAACACAATTAGGACTAGCGGTTTGTTTAGAAATTAGAAAAGTTATTTAGAGCAGGATCTCATGAAAAGGACATATAAAGCACTACATGTACTTTAATTTACCTGTGTAGGGCAGAGGGCCTATTCCTAGGTCTGAGAATGAATCTGCTGATGAGAGCTTCTCCAATCTTGCCACACCATAAGGCATATGTCCACTTCCCTGTTAGGGTTCTTTAAAGTATCTGTATAATTTAAAGACAGTTTGTATATAGACTCTTTCTAGAGTTTCATGATGTTTCCTCCAATCTTGACATTTGTCTTATCTATCCCTAATCCAAACATCTACACTAATAAAAGAGAAACATGCAAGTTAACCATCACTCTGGTACACCCACAAGCCACACCCACCAGCCAATCAGGAGCAAGTATGCAAATTAACCCAAACAAGATGATGGCTGGCCATGGAGCAAGCAGGAGGCTTGGATTTCCCTGGCAATGGAGGAAGCCAGACTTCCTGGCTAGCCCTGGTCTCTGCTCAAAGCTACAAAGTTTCAATTGTAAAAGATAAATAAATCCCAGATTCCAGGGCCTCCACTTGGGTCACCGGGGAGTGAGGCCAGTCTGAAAACCACCATAGGCCCCTCGCCCAGGCTGCCCCATGCCCCAAGGGAACACCCACCCTGATCTGGGACACCCTTCAGGGCAAACCAGCTGGCCCCCACCCATGCACCAGGCCGCTATCCTACCTAATAAAAGAGTAATATGCAAATTGGCCATCACTCCAACACACAAGATGGCTGTC
This sequence comes from Corynorhinus townsendii, assembly GCA_026230045.1. Lineage (NCBI taxonomy): Eukaryota > Metazoa > Chordata > Mammalia > Chiroptera > Vespertilionidae > Corynorhinus > Corynorhinus townsendii. Next base: position 59,377,634 of record JAPDVU010000003.1, on the reverse strand, counting down.
CCTATGTGGTCAAAGATCCTGCCCCCATGTGGACACAAGATGGCCACCACAAGATGGCCAGCAGGGGAGGGCAGTTGGGAGGAACCAGGCCTGCAAAGGAGGGCAGTTGTGGGTGATCAAGCCTGAAGGAGAGAGCAGTTAGGGGAAATCAAGCTGGCAAAGGAGGGAACAGGGCCTGCAGGGAAGGGCAATTGGGGGAGACCAGGCCTGCAGGGGAGGGCAGTTAGGGGCAATCAGGCTGGCAAGGGAGAAGTTAGGCACCAATAAGGTTGGCAGGGGAATGGTTAGGGAGTGATCAGGCTGGCAGGCAGAAGTGGTTAGGGGCAATCAGGAAGGCAGGCAGGCAAGCAGTTGGGAGCCAGCAGTCCTGGATTGGGTAGGATTGGGCCTAAATGGGCAGTCGGACATCCCTGGAGGGGTCCCAGATTGGAGAGGGTGCAGGCTAAGCTGAGGAACACCCCCCCCCCTGTACATGAATTTCATGCACCAGGCCTCTAGTTTGTTAATAAAGGACTCAATTTCGTATTCACAAAAACAATCCCCTCTGCCTTTTCTCACACACATTTCTCATATGTATTTTATGTGTAGCATTTAAGTACCAGTAACAGTTAATTTATGTGACATTGACCAGCACAACCACATTAACAGGTGTGGGAACAAACCACCTAACTCTTGGAAAGCTTGTCCCACAACTAGTAGGTGCAACAGGGCACAGGTAAAGAGGGAGTCGCTTCCAGTCTGAGCATCCAGCATGATGGCTACAGCCAGGACACTTCCCCTTCCAGATGGAAAGGAGGGTTGGGGTTAATCATTGAGATTGCTAAGTAAAGAGCAGTAAAGAGGACTCCTACATTCATACCTCTGTGACTTTTGTCGGGTCATTTCACTCTCAGGCCTCCCTTCCTTCATCTGTAAAATTAAAATGATCTTATATTAACATCTAGCCTAATAGGTAATTGCGACAATTAAATAAGCAATACATGGAAAATGCTTTAATGCTTGCATGTCACATAATAAGCATTCAAACTTAAAAGGAATAGAAGTAAAAAAATAAGATAAAAATAAATGCTATTATTTATGGAAGTTTGAAGTTATCTTATGTCTCAATATATTGTCATTTTTGTTTTTACTTCTGTTGATACTGCCATTTTTATGTGAGAATAGCTGACATTTACTGAACACTTACTATATGATTGGCCCCAGGAGAAATATGGTAAGTGCATTATTTCACTTCATAACTTGTCTAAAGTGACCCAGGTATTATGTAGTTGAGCTGTAAGAAATTCAATCATTTTTTACTATTTATTAATTGGTTTGTTTATGGCATTCCTTTCTCAAAAAGGAAATATTTTCCAAAAATATTTTAAAATTTGGCTTAGAAGGATGCATTGAATACAATAAGAATGCATTAAGTAGAAACAAATACAAGCTACCAATAAAAACTTAACTTTTAAAAATACCTTTAAATATAGGTTTACTTGAAGCCCGATGCACGAAATTCATGCAAGAGTAGGCCTTCCTTCCCGCAGCTGCTGGCACTGGCTTCCCTCTGGCACTTGGGACCTGGGCTTCCCTCACAATCCCGGCTTCATCTGGAAGGTCTTTGGGAAGGACGTCTGGTCTAATTAGCATATTATGCTTTTATTATTACAGATTATTATAGATAAGGTTTCCTGCTTACCACAAATCTACTGGTCACTAAAGTAAGTTTCTACTTCATAATTAGAAATAATATTTCACACTAAAGAAAAATGTTTGAAATTCATAGGTGTTCTATTTTGTTATCAGGAGTCTAATTCACTACTCATTCTCATGCTACAAGCTATTTAAAAAAAGCAAAAGATTCCATTCATATAAGTAACTGTCAGAATGAGGTATAAAACTAAATCAAAACTCTAGTTTACCAATGGGCTTATCTCTCCTACCATAGAGATTAATCAGAGGAAATTCTTATCTATCACACTTGTATTTTCTATCTGACTTTTTATCCAGTGACGACTATGTTTTATGCCTTCTTCTGGATGCCACTAGTCTGGGCACTAAATCAATGTGAAAATTAAGCTGGCAATCCAGAACACATTGATTTATGATGTTGCATTTTCCTTTACATTTCATAATATTTTGAGCCTTCATAAATTAAACACAAAATCAATTTAAATTAAAAGTTAAGGGACAGTAGCCCTCAGGTAGATGTTTAATAGCTTATTAGTTTTCTGAAACATATAAGAAATACTAAATTTTATATTGTTGTTATTATCATTTAATATTTCTTGCACACTAACAAGGTACAATCAATTTCTGTTTACTCAAGACCAAGTTACCCAGCTTTAAAATTGTGTAGGCTGCCCAATTCTGCAATTAAACCTTTGGCCATTTATTTCATTCTGAATTTTGGCTCTTCAAGAGAAAAAATGTCAGAGGAAAAATCCCATTGTATTTGAAAGCTTTATTAAAACTTAAAAACAACCCCTCAAATTGGGAAATTATTTGTCTGCAATTATTTAGACTTTAAAAGTCACACTTTTGCATGACAATGAATGATAAGAGAATGTTTATTAGACAATGTTCTGAGAAAGACTATGTGTAGTATGTCCATACTATTTTATTTACATTATATATTCATGTGTTCAATTAACACACCTTCACTAGACTTCTAATATGTACATAGCAGTAGAAGTAAAGTAAACAGAAAACAGACATAGGTGGGCCTGACTTCATGGAGCCTGCATTCTAGTGAGAGATAGCCAACAATGAATTATTTAGCTAAAATTAAACAGGAAAACTTCATAGTAGTATTGTGTGGTAGCTACTATTCTAAGTGTTCTCTGTATATTAGTTGGTGCCCTCCTCCTACGAAACTTATTAGGCAAATACAGCTTTTATATCCACTTTATGGATGTGGGAACTGAGGCACGACCAGGTTAAATAATTTGTAATAAGACCAACAACTAAAATGTAATGATGCCAGGACTTGGAGCCAGGCAGTTTGGCATTAAAGTGTAGGTGCTGAGCACCTTGGGCTCTCTCCAGTGAGATGCATGTCATGTTGGGGATGAATTTGCTGCTATGACAGGAATCTTGCTTGATTTTTTTTTTCAAGGAAATTACAATTGGAATGAAATGTAAAGGCTGAGTGAGAAACAACCAGACATTGCTGTGGAGAGGGTATGCTAACTCAGGAAGAAGGACCAGACTGTGCAAATGAGTTAAAATGTGAGGAGCATGGGACAGTAGAGGAACCGGGGAAACTCAGAGTGGCTGAAGGGCAGGAGGTCAGGACGTGGATTAGTAGCTGGAGGAAAGCCCAGAAAAATCTCTCTGAATCTGGAAGCCTATGATTTCACTATTCATATATTTAGACTTTCTTTTCATCAGTGGATCTCAATTTTAGCTGCAATTAGAATCACCTGGGGAGCTTTATACCTCACCCCAGATGAATTACATCTGAAACTCTGGAGGTGGGACCCAATAGCTTCTAACAAAAATATTTTTAAAAATTTATTATGATGACCATTTGTGGTTTTGAATTTTGATTGTATTATTGCTGAGGTAAAGTAGAATAGTATCTGATGGGGGCTGATACGAGTTGCATAAACCCTCAACCAAAGAAAATGTTTGCCCCATAACTTTGGGGCAACTGGATACAGGCTGCAAATTCTCTGGCTGTGCTGACCTTTTTCCAGAAATGTCAGTCCCCAGGCAATAGAAGATCAGCCCAAGTATTGGGTTAATGTATGCCTGTGGTCAAGGAACCTCCCTTCCCAACAGTGCCTCACCCACACTTTCTGGCCTAAGGGGTATAGGTTTGGGAACCTGGATGGAAACAGCAAGCTCCTGAGGTAACCAGGAAGTGTATGTTCCTTGGGCACCACCAAAAACAAAAGAACTGGGAGAGATGGTGACCAATCAACAACCTGTCCCTAGGGACAGTCCAGTGGCAGTGACTGGGTCTGTTGCAGATGTGAGTCTCCATCCCAAAATCTTCAGGGAGCTTTAAGAGAGAACCAAATTAAGATAATCAGAAAATATTGGGATATCATAAGAAATCAACTCCCATGAGCAACAGGTGGGGACAAGGACCTCTCCCCACCAGTAACACTTTCTTATTGTCTTTCATTTTTAAACTTAGACACATGCAAACACTTGATGAGACCATTCAAATAACACTCTCCCACCTAATATGGTTTAAAACTTAATTTAAAAACATAGGAATGCACCTGTCTCTCAAGTTTTAAATTTGTATTATGTGGTATTTGGAAATTACAAATGTATTTTAGGAAGCCATATGTATTAAAAGGTGACTGCTTTACTTAGGTTTAAGCAAGTGTAGGAGATGTGCTCTTAACCAAATTTTTAAACAGATGGGTTTTTATTGGGAAATGTAACAAATTTTGAAATATATAAGAAAAAATCTGGGAAAAGTACCTCATCGAAAATTAATGGGAATTGCCTTGTTAGAACTCTATGCTATTGACAGAGCATGGTAAAAAAATAAAATAAAATGTTCAAGCAACATTTTCTTAACCATAAGTAAATATTGAGCTTTAATCTCTGAATAAGCACATAATTCATCTTGTAATTGCCATATGTATACAGCATACATTTTTATTTTATCTTTAAGGCTATATTGTTGTTTATTAAAATTAGAGACCATTAATCATTCTCTCTTATTTTACCCAGTAATAGTTGTTCTATCACCATTTAATTTTTTAAAAATCAATTGGCCAATTAAATAAAATAGCCTGGTTGAGTGTATAGTGATTAACTGGTGTCTGTCAATCATGTGTTTGTAATTATCTGGCCCTGGAAATTTAGAGATATGGATAGAAGGAGACAGAGATTATCTAAGTCCAACCTCCTCACTTTGCTACCGAACTCAAGGGTCAAGTGGTCGTCGCTTAGGGTGCTCCGTTCAAAGACCAGACATGGTTGTTGCGAGGTAGTTCTATTTATTGTAGCAAGCAAAGGATACAAGATTCATATCCAAATCTCTGTCTCTGGGAGGGGAAGCTTAGCCATTGCTTATAGTCACAGTTTGATCAATTACACATTGATTTCTCTTTGCAGTTGGCTGCATTAATCTGGTTGAATTCCTGTCAAATTCATCCTTTTTACAGCTGGTCTGCAAAAGACTGCTACATTTTAACATTTAGCAAGAATATCATTTAGTAAGAATGATCCAGACATTGAGACCCTTGTTGTAACAACTTTGAAGTAGGGAAGTGAGTCCAAAAGAAGCTAAGTGACTTGCTGTGGTAGGCAGAATTCCAAGATTTCTCTCCTCCCTGGTGTACACATCCCACATAATCATGATGGATTTTACTTTCATTAACCACCTGTGATATGTTTGCCTTAAAATAGAGAGATTATTTGGGTGGGTGTGATCTAGTCACATAAACCCTTTAAAAGCAGAGAGTTTTCTTCCACTAGTTAGGGAGGGAAAAAAGGAGGGAGAGAGAGATTTGAAAGACAAGAAGGATTCAATGCACTATTGCTGGCTTAAATGGGAGGGATCCATGTGGCAAGGGATGTATGTGGGAAGCCTTAGGAAACAGGAATCTTGATCTTACCGCTAAAAGGAAATGTATTCTGCCTACACCAATGCAATCAATAGAGAACCCCAAGTCCCAGAGGATAACTGTCACCCTGAATGACACCTTGATTTCAGCCCAGAAAGGCCTTGAGTGGAGAACTCAATTACACCATGCCTAGATTTCTGACCTACACCCCTGTGAGCTAACAAGTGGCAGTTGTTTTAAACTGATGAATTTGTATTTTTGTGTTACCCAGTGAGAGAAAACTAATACATTTGTTTAAAATCCTATTGTTAATGAGTGACAGCCCAAGGCCTCCTTAGAGTGAGGACAATGTTTTTTACCTCCCACTAGAGACAGAGATGATCACTAGACACAAGGATTTAAGAACAAATCTGATCAACCAGCACAGAGGTATATAATCCAGATATAGCTGCCCCTTGAGTTAAAAATGCTAAGCGAAATAAGTCAGTCAGAGAAAGATAAAGATCACATGATCTCACTCATTTGTGGAATATAAAGAACAACATACCATAAACTGATGAACAAAAACAGATCCAGAGACAGAGAAGCATGGATCAGACTGTCAAACCTCAGAGGGAAGGTAGGAGAGGGTGGGGGGAAGGGGGAGAGATAAACCAAAGGACTTGTATGCATGCAGAGGTAAGCATAACCAATGGACACAGACACCAGGGGGGTGAGGGCATGAGTGGGGGTGAGGGGGTGGGGCAAGGGGGGTGATAAGGACACATATGTAATACCTTAATCAATAAAGATAATAAAAATAAAAAATAGCCAGATTACTAATTCCTACACAATAAGAGGATGTGAAAATTAAGATTTATAATTGTTCAAACATTAATTCTGAATAAATAAAACTATTTCAGAGGGAATGAAATATCTCTTCTATCAAATTACAAAACTAGAAGCAAAAAGGAAACTACTCCTACTTTCCAGTGCTCTCAAATCTGGTGGTATTAACTAGAAACTAAAAATATAAACTCTGAATATAATCTTCTAAAAGCATCATCACCCTATTAAGACTTAAGGAATAGCCTAGCTGACGTTGTTCAGTTGTTGGGCATCAACCTATGATCCAGGAGGTCTCGGTTCGACTCCCGGTCAGGGCACATGCCCAGGTTGTGGGCTCTATCCTCAGTGTGGGGTGTGTAGGAGGCAGCTGATCAACGGTTCTCTCTTATCATCGATGTTTCTCTCTCTCCCTTCCTCTCTCTGAAATCAATAAAAATATATATTTTTTTAAAAAAGACTGAAGGAACATTTTTTGTCAAGTACAAAATTTCCCAGTCTAGTGTATGAAATTATTGTGAAGGAAAATGTTATGATATCAAACTCAAAATAAACCCCATGTCATTAGCATTCACCCATTTAGAGAAGTTCTTTCACTTTCTCTTATTCCTGAATGCAACTTAGAAATTACTTGCTCAAAGTGAAAAAGGTCTTACCAAGTACTTATATCTTCCTCTGTGTATATGAGGCCTGGAATCATGTGTGCATTGATTTCCGATATCAATTAGTACCAATTTCCATACATCAGGCAGTGTGAAAAATCATGTCATTTCTACCACAGGTACTCAAACCATTGTGACTTGGCTGATGAGGGAAATAGTGGCTTTGTCTTTCCGGTGGAGTGCCATCTCTATTAGACTTTGTAAACTGCAGCAGTTGAAATCTTTAACCAGCCATTACTAATAAGCATATGTTAATTGTAGCAGAGATCATAAGCAGGTCAATTAGGAGGCAAAGACTGGAACCGAAGGAAACATTCAGCTGGAGGGAAAATCAGGGCAGGTGTCGGCCAACGTGGTCTGCCCTGGCGGAGCTCTAACCATCTTAGATAGGAGCTCATTTAATGTTTTGATTTGCTGAATTTGCATTTCAAATTTTCATTCCTAATAGACAATATAGTCAGTCTTTGTTAATGAGGACTCTGATTACATGTGCCATTATAATTGGGAATTAGCCGACCAGCCTTGTTTTGGAGATTAAACCCAAAGCAAATTGGATTAAATTCAGTGTGACTAAAACCTTCTCTCTCTCTCTTTTTTTTTTTGTCTTGAGTGAAAAGTGAGGAAAAAAATCCATTTGTTCCAGGCATCTGGCTCATACCATTATTATAATTTTTAGAGCTTTGATTATTATTGACTTTAAAAGACATTCTTTAACAGGGTTAATATATTGTTTTTAAAACATGTGTTTATTAAATTTTCCTCCATTGACTGAGCAGATCATTCAATATTTAGAATTAATTATAGAATACATACACATATAGTGACTGATTTGTTATATTTTTATACTTATCCTTTCTGAAAACAACAATGGAGGAGTGCTGCTTCAAGATGAGCTTGAGGTAAAATTATACAACCTGTTTTCACAACAGTATTATTTGGAATCATTGCATTGTAATCTAACTAGTCTGTGGAATTTGTTCCATTAGAATTTGCCATATTATCTAAAGTGCAAAGAACAAATAAGAAATTTTACATTGATGTTGTCAATTTACTAGAACACATTTTACCATAACAATTGCAATGCAATTTTTATATTTTAAATTGAAACTCTCAAACCCCCATAAGTGGCATATAGCTTAGGGTTATGTGGTCTTTCTTTATTCTCTTGGGTCATTTAATATTGTAATCCAGTTACTCTCCAAAATTTTCATTATTAAGCTTAGGACCAATTCTTCAAAAACTACCACTAATCCCAAATCATTGGAAAAGCGTGCTTATTAATTCCCATGAGACTCAGTTAGATGTTTGTTTGGTTATAGGCCAGCTTAATTACACAACAAAAGATCTTCACAAGATGAAGAGAAATTCAAATATTTTCTGAGTGAATATTGGCCTTTGAAGCCACATATATGAGGGTAGACCCAGATACTAACAATGAGGTACACTTTTTCAGCTATAAAAGGTTAATATGTGGGGAAATTAAGAAAGGGAAACCTTTTACACAGGGATGCGGCTTTCCCTCCATTGCACTGTTTACAGAGGGAAGTAATCTTGATGGGTAGTAGCTATGCAAATAAAAGTTAAGGTATTGCTGTCATGTCATTACCCATTCAGAGGTCTTTTACAATGGGAACAAAAGAAAGTGGTATAATTTTTAGGAATGTGAATTTGATTATAGAAGGATCTGGAATTATTTCTTCAGGGAGGCTTAGAAATTCTTTTATCACTCAATTTCTTTATGTGTCACAGGTGGGTGTCTGAGTTGATGAAATGGGGAAAGTAATGAAAGTTGCTGAAATACAGGTTTGCTTTGAGAATAAATGAGTTTGTTGTTTTTTTGTTTGTTTTTTTTTTTGCTTGTGCACAAGCTCTATTCTGGATGAAAAATGACTTGTTTCAGTTAAACTAAGAGATAATTGCAATTTAAAACATGTATGAGTTCTGATTTTTTACAAAGAATGTAAAGTACTCAATACTAAATTATCCTATATATAATAACATAATTTGAAATTTTATTGAGTTCCATAAGAGTGGACTGCATTCTTCTTTAACATCAATGCCTGACACAAGGATGCATTAAGAACCTTACAGTATTTGGAGTTACCATAACAATAATTGTCACTGTCAAAGTTTATTGTCACTGACCAATAGGTTCCCTCTGTCAGGTAAGAGAAGGCTGTTTTAGTTATGTATGTATTTTAAGATTAATAGTTTCACATATTTATTTAATCATATTCCAAATTATTTTATTTAGGTTTTAACAATACTTAACACTATGGTACACATAATAACTTACTAGCACTGAAGAGAGTAGATTTTTTAAAAGGTGCAATTTGCTTCACACTTATCCCCCATAAATGCTCTAAGGTAATGATGTGAGATAGTTGGAAAATGACACTGATTTTAAATTTTGGTAATCCATCTGATTAGTCTAGTAAATATAGTTTGGCATGCCTGATGATTATTAGTTGTTTTTATTTTTGATATCTTGAAACTTTATTTCTATTTTTATTTTTGATATCTTGAAACTTTATTTCTACAAATAGCTTTCTAGTTCTTATAAAAAAAAGTCATTGTGCCTAAAAGTACATTTTAAAAATAGAAAAGTTCAATAAGACTAGCACTTAAAATCCTGCTTCCTTGAGTTTATTCCAAAATAACTAAAATGTTTATGGCATTGATTAACATTTTTGATGACAACTTCCTAAGCACTTTATTATCACTCTAAATATATATATATTTATAATATTTTACAGAGTGAATCATAATAGAGTATATATGTTAATCTCTAATGACTTTTTATCCATAATATTTCATGGAACCTTTTTATGTCAAAAATCAAGGTCTACAATTTAGAAATTGGTAAGTAATTTGCTTAAATTATTAATGAAATATGACATCAATTTGGTGAAATTAATCTAGCATTTTATAAATGATATAGGATAGACTGGGCTGGGATGGGATGGGAAATGTCAGAGTGCCCTCACTGTATGTGTAAAGGTAAGAGTTTTTCTATAAAATTTGCCCCACTTGTGCATGTTAGCTTAGTGCAATCATGCACTAAATCACAAAGTAAAATATATTTTATACTATGGACTACAATAAAAACAAAGTTGGGGGCCCACATTCAAATAGGGGTAAGGCAGGAAATTTTTACAAACCATATACTACCTACACATCCAATTATGCAGAAATAATTTTTACAGGAGCATGGACCCACCTCATTTCACTTTTCCTCTCTCCCAACCACATAGCTCCTTCCATAATAATTATTGCCAATTTCTGCTATAATCAATCACTGTTATTGATGAACGTGTATTGTGTTCCTGTTGTGTATTTTGGCAAACAGATCAAAAAGGAAAACTGCAGCCCTGGCTGGTTTGGTTCAGTGGATGGCGCGTCAACCTGCCTGCGGACTGAAGGTCGGGGGACGTGCGGGAGGCAGCCCATTGATGATTCCCTCTCATCATTGATGTTTCTATCTCTGTCCCTCTCCCTTCCTCTCTGAAATCAATCCATCAATCAATAAATATATATATATATATATATATATATATATATATATATATATATATGTGTGTATATATATATATATATATTTTTTTTTTAAAAGGAAAACTGCAGTACAGGGTTCACTCAGCAGGTTTAGGGGTTGTCCCAATTTAGAGGACTTTTAAAACTGGCCCTTGATTGGCTCCTAGCATATAAACTCTGAGCCCATGGGACTTCCAGCCTGATAAGAGTGACTTTATATACCTGAGACCTTGGGCCATGCTAGATAGTTTGTGCTAACAACTATCATGTTTTTAATAGTTTATGGTGACTGCCTGTTTTTGTTATGCCTGAAACTTTTGGTCATGCTGTATCAGTTTGACCGCTAGGGAACTGGAGTCCGAGTAACTAAGGTTAGTGATTTAGGTGTTCCATGTGACTGACACCCCCTCCCTCCCAAATAAAAACATTGGATACCAAGACTTGGTTGAGCTTACCTGAGTTGGCAACACTTGGCATGCATTCTCACATATGGTCGCTGGGAGACTAAATGCTGTCCCTGTGACTCTACTGGGAGAGGACAACTGGAAACTTGTGTCTGCTTTCTCCTAGACTGCATTCAATGCACCTTTTCTTTGCTGATTTTAATCTATATCCTTTTACTGTAATAAACAATAAGTATAAGAGCTTCTACGGAGTTTGATGAGTCCTAGTAAGTCATTGAACCTAAGAGCAGTCCTGAGAACTCCCAATTAAAAAAAAAAAAGTGATCAAGCTCACTATTTTTAATGGCCAGAAAGTGTCCTATGATATAGACATACTATAAATTACTTTACCAATCCTTTATCAAAGAGCATTTACTTTCCAGATTTTTGAGTTGTATATTTAATCTTGTATGTGTGACTTTTTCAACTTGTTTAAGTTATTACTCTTAGCATATCTTTGCAAATATAAAAAGCATACATGTGCTTCATTTTTACTTGCATTTCCTTGAATATAATGGGGCTGAATGTCTCGTCATGTTTACTGAAACTTTGTATTTCTTCTTTTCAGAATTACCTGTTGTATGCATGTTGTCCATTTTTCTATTAGCATGCTCAGTTTTTTATATTTTTTATATTAGCACTGTTTATTTTGACTAAATAAAGCAGATTAGTGAATAAATTAGAATTATAAATTACTTTAAAAGAAATGACATTATATTACTCCTGGTGTTTAACAAAAATTGAACTAAATACTACGGAAGTGTTGCAAGTAGGGCTTTTGACAACACTATATTAAAGAATAGAAGATTCATGGTCTTGTCCTAGCTAATAAAGATTGGATATGCAAATTGACCATCACTCTGTGGCAAAGATGGAGCACCCATAGTCAATAAGGAGGAAATATGCAAATTGACTCAACAAAGATGGTGGCGGCAGAGCCGGGATGCTTGCATCGTCGCCATGGTGACAACACAGGAGTTCCACCCCACCTCAGCCTCTCCAGGCCTCTGGGCAGTGTGGGCATGCAGGCACAGAGGGACCAGGGAGGGTCAGGACACCTGCTATGAGAGGGATGGGGGGGGGGAGATTGAGGGAGCTACAGGAGGATGGAAGGGCCAGAGTGAAGGCGGAAGGTGGCTGGCAGCCAGAGTAAAGGCCTGGGTGCCAGATGCCGGAGGAAAGCCAGTGCTGGGACCAGGGGAAGGAAGGCCTATTGCACGAACCTTCATGCATAGGGCCTCTAATCCTATCTAATAAAAGAGTAATATGCAAATTAACTATCATTCTGCCACACCCACAATCCACGCCCATAAGCCAATTAGGTGCAAGCATGCAAATTAACCCAACCAAGATGGCTGCGGCCACAGAGAAAGCAGGAGGAAGGCTTGGGTTTCCCTGGCGATGGAGGAAGCCAAGCTTTCTGCACACTCTGGCTGGCCCAGGCCTCCACTCCAGGCTACAAAATTTCAATTATAGATGATAAATAAATCCCAACAAAAATGGCGGCATCCATGGAGCTGGAGAAAGCAGGAGACTAGGGTTGCCCCTGGCGATGGAGGAAGCCAAGCTCTGCAGCCCTGGCCTGCTTGGCCTCTCCTTAAGGCTACAAAGTTTCAATGATAGAAGATAAATAAATCCCAACAGAAATGGCTGCTGCCACAGAGCAAGCAGAAGGCTTGGCTCCGCTCCAGGCTACAAAGTTTCAATTGTAAAAGATAAATAAATCCCAGATCCAAGGGCCTCCACTTGGGTTTCCGGTGGGCGTGGCCAGCCTGCAAACCACCACAGGCCCCTTGCCTAGGCTGCCCCACACCCCAAGGGAATCCCCACTCTGATCCGGGACACCCTTCAGGGCAAATCAGCTGGCCCCCACCCATGCACCAGGCCTCTATCCTATCTAATAAAAGAGTAATATGCAGATTGATCATCACTCCAATACACAAGATGGCTGCCCCCATGTGGTCAAAGATCCTGCCCCCATGTGGACACAAGATGGCCACCACAAGATGACCAGCAGGGGAAGGCAGTTGGGAGGCACCAGCCCTGCAAGGGAGGGCAGCTGGGGGTGATCAAGCCTGAAGGGTAGGGCAGTTAGGGGTGACCAGGCTGGCAGAGGAGGAAAGTTGGGGGTGACCAGGTCTGCAGAGGAGAGTAGTTGGGGGGACCAGGCCATCAGGGAGGGCAGTTAGGGGTGACCAGGCCTGCAGGGGAGGGCAGTTAGGGGCAAACAGGCTGGCAGGGGAGTAGTTAGGCATCAATCAGGCTGGCAGGGGAGTGGTTAGGGGGTGATCAGGCCAACAGGCAGGCAAGCAGTTGGGAGCCAGTAGTCCTGGATTGTGAGAGGGATGTCTGACTGCCCGTTTAGGCCTGATCCCACCAGGATAGGGCCTAAACAGGCAGTCAGACATCCCTTGAGGGGTCCTAGATTGGAGAGGGTGCAGACTAGGCTGAGGGACAACCCCCGCCCCCCCCCCCGCCAGTGCACAAATTTCATGCACCGGGCCTCTAGTTTGTATATAATTGTTTCTTTTGTAAATGGCTTAAAACTGTGCCTGCTCATTTTATTTAAACTATTATTTTGCTTAGCAAAACATTTCTTCCTTATTCAAAGGTATTGCCAAATAAAATGTAGCCCAAATTTGGTCTTTGAAACTTTAAGAATGATGGGATTTAACCATAAAGTGGCAGAAATAGTTATACAGATTATACAATTGCTAAATTGTTTTACAGTTACTATATACACCTTTATTAAAACAAAATGACAGGTTACATATATCAGTGTCTTATAGTTAACAATGAAGCACCAGTTCTTCCTCATCCCCAATTTAAAAGCAGCCTTCTCTTAATCAAATGCATTAGCATTAGGTTCACTGAGAGACACTTATTTAACATTAGACACACTTACCGTGTTTGCCTAACACGTTCATTCAATTTAATTTTTTCTAATATGTTTCCATAACAACTGGCTAGTTAGAAACAATAGAGAGGAAAGAGGGAGAGAAAGAAAGAGAAGTCTAGTATTGAGTTGGGTACTTGGGAAGATACAAAAATATTTAAGGATTCTAGGTCACCATTAATGCTAGAGAATCAGAAAGTAATAAATGAAGTGTTTTTTCAGTATTTTTGAGAGAAATTTTTCTCCCTTCAAATAGAGGTATATTACTCTCTGGGGACTCAACTATGCATTGTATTACTTCTGAAACTGAGAGATTATTTTATCAGGTGCATCATACTACTGCTAATATTAAGTATTATTATTGTTTTTGCTATTACTATTATAAATATTAGTAGGGGATTATTTTCATGTTTAAAATATTTTCACATATATTTTCTCATTGCTAAATGGTTGATGACTGAAGTTCTATGTCTCTTCTGGGAGCATTTCGGTGCATGAAGGAGAACAGCTTAGTCAATAAATATACTGGCATATTTTTGTAGTAATTTGCAGTTTACAAAAAGCCTTCACCATGTGATTTTGCTTCTTTCTTATGAAGCCTTCCTAACAGGATCTATAAATGTGCATGTTTAGGGAGAAGTAAATGGTGTCTTAGAGCTCCTACCCAGAGTTGCAGCTGGTATAGTAAATGATAGAGTTGGTGCTCTTGATTCATTTATTCACTTTTTTTCCAGGACTATTTTTAAAAATTGTTTTTAATTCTCACCCAAGAATATATATATATGTTTTTATTGATTTTAGAGAGACAGGAAGGGAGAGGAAGAGAGAAACATCCATGTGAGAGAGAAACATCAATCAGTTGCCTCCCTTAAGTACCCTGACCTGGAATCCAACCCTAAACTTGGGTGTGTGCCCTGACCTGGAATAGAACCCGCAACCTTTCAGTAAACAGGATGATGCTCCAACCAACTGAGCCACACAGGCAGGGTGTTCAGGACTCTTTTGAGGGCTTAAGACAGGTCAGTCTTTCTTGTAAGTGGTGATTACCATATAAAAACAAAACAAACATGGCTGATTGTCCTTAAGCAATTCATAGTTTAGCAGAGGCACTCAGCATGAAATCATGACTATGATGCATTTTCTTCATTGGTAACAGAGAGATGAAAATGTTGTGGAAGCACAAATGAAGGAATGATTGTATTTCTGAGGTAGGATAGGGTCTACCAGTGAGATCACATTGCTGAGTGTTCCTGATGTCCCCAGAAGGGGCTACACAGTATCTCAGAACAATCCAGGAACCTGTTCTGATGAAGCAAGCTGAAACCAGTTGGTAGTAATCTCTATCCCCTGGCACCGTCTTGAAATATATGAAAAAAAGATACTAACACTAAGAAAGAGTTATTGCCTAACCATTGAACTTAAAATATATTCTCAGATTGCGTGACATAAACACATTAAAATTTATAGTTTATATTTTAAATAGATTTTTTAAATTACATAAGTTAAGATTCATTGACCAAAATGTAGGATTTACAACCTAAGTTTTAAAAGTAAGTTAAAAGCACACAATACTGCTATAAATATGCATTTTCATTCTTCCTCCGTGTATTATTATTTCATAAGTGAGGCTCTTCTGTACATATAACTTATATCCATTTTTATATTAACATTAGAAATTAGAAATTTTCAAACATTTAATCTAATTTACTATAATTTAACTATAGCCATGTTGTTGAACACTTCTCTGGGATATAGATTTTCTTGGTTATAAATGATACTATTTCAAAGAACTTTTTGTATTATTTTTTCTCACTATTTTGCCTTATTTACTTAGAATATTATTTCCCTAAAAAAGATGACCAGAAACAAAATTATTACATCAAAAGTATAACCATTTTTTAAACATTTGATATAGTTTATCAAATTTGTCCTTCAGAAAGATTATACCAGTTGATATTCCCATCAGCAAAGGATATTCTCATTAAATAACTGCTAATAGCATGAATAAAAATTTTATCTCTGAGATACTTTATTTTCCTTTACACACTTTAAAATGTTATTACTCATTTATATTTGTATTTTGTGAACTTTATCGTCATGGTTTTTTCCCCATTGACTTTTTGGAGTCTAGGCATTTTTAATTAACTTGTATATTATTATATACTAGAGGCCCGGTACGTGAAATTCATGCATGGGGGGGGGGGGCATTGTGTCCCTCAGCCCAGCCTGCACCCTCTCCAAAATGGGACCCCTCAAGGGATGTCTGACTGCCCATTGATCAGGCCTAAACAGGCAGTCAGACATCCCTCTCACAATCCATAACTGCTGGCTCCCAACTGCTCGCCTGCCTGCCTGATTGCTCCTAACCACTTCTGTCTGCCAGCCTGATCACCCCCTAACCACTCCCTTGCCAGCCTGATTGATGCCTAACTGCTCCCCTGCAGGCCTGGTCACCCCTAACTGCCCTCCCCTGCAGGCCTGGGTCCTCCCCAACTGCCCTTCCCTGCAGACCCGGTCACCCCAACTTTCCTCCTCTGCCAGCCTGGTCACCCCTAACTGCCTTCCCCTGCAGACTTGATCACCCCCAACTGCCCTCCTTTGCAGGGCTGGTCCCTCCCAACTGCCCTCCCTGCTGGCCTGATGGCCCACAACTGCCCTCCCCTGCTGGCCTGATCTCTCCCAACTGTCCTCCCCTGCTGGCCATCTTGTGTCCACATGGAGGCAACCATCTTTGACCACATGGGGGCAGCCATCTTGTGTGTTGGAATGATGGTCAATTTGCATGTTACTCTTGTATTAGATAGGGTAGAGGCCTGCTGCACGGGTGGGGGCCAGCTGGTTTGCCCTGAAGGGTGTCCTGGATCAGGGTGGGGGTTCCCTTGGGGCATGGGGTGGCCTGGGCAAGGGGCTTGTGATGGTTTTCAGGCCAGCCACGCCCCTGGCAACCCAAGCGGAGGCCCTGGTATCTGGGATTTATTTATCTTTTATTATTGAAACTTTGTAGCCTTGAGTGAAGGCCTGGGCTGGCCAGGGTGGGAGGAAAGCTTGGCTTCCTCTATTGCCAGAGAAACCCAAACTTCCTATTTGCTCTGTGGTCATAGCCATTTTTGTTCGGATTTATTTGTCTTCTATAATTGAAATTTTGTAGCCTTGAGTGGAGGCCTGGGCTGGCCAGAGTGTGCAGGAAGCTTGGCTTCCTCCATTGCCAGGGAAACCCAAGTCTCCTGTTTGCTAGGTGGCCACAGCCATCTTGGTTGGGTTAATTTGCATATTCACTCCTGATTGGCTGGTGGGCATGGCTTGTGGGTATGGTCAATTTGCATATTACTCTTTTATTAGTGGGGGTATAGTTAATTTGCATATTACTCTTTTATTAGATAGGACTAGAGGCCCAGTGCACGAATTTGTGCACCTTGAAAGGAACTGTGGACCATGAGACAGTGGTGGACACAGGGTCAGGTTTGGCTCATCCTCCACGCCCCCACCTGGCCCCTCCTGCCACAGTCCCAGGCCCCTCTCTGCCAGCAGCCTTGCTCCCGCCACCGCCACTCCCCCCACCGCCACTCCCATGTGCTGACAGCTTGGCCCTGCTTGCACCTGCTGATGGCACGGGAGGTTGGGGCCAGCACCATCAGTGGGTGCAAGTGGGCTGATACTGCCCTGATCACCCTTCAGGAGCAGGGGAGGTGGAGAAGCCCTCAGGGACGATCAGGGCTGGCAGCTGCAACTCGCACCCGCTAACAGTGCCAAGCGATCAGGTCCAGCTCCAGGGGCTGGCAACAGGTGTGAGATGGGCTGGTGCCAGCAGCAGGTGCAAAAGCCTGGCAGGACCGTGGCACACGGGAGCAAAGAATTTTCAGTAACCACCGGAGGGTTGCCCTAATAACAGCGACCAACGACCTGCCTTGGTCTCGTGCTCCTGCTCACCTGCTCTACCATCCCACCGTGGCCGGTGCCTGCCATGTTCCGTGCTCTGCCTCCTACTGCTGACACCCACCATGTTCCACGCACACCCCCTTGTGGTCAGTGCACGTCAAAGCAACCGGTTGTTTGGTTGTTCCACTGTTCGGTCTATTTGCATATTAGGATTTTATGTATATAGATTAGTGATACTAATCTTTTATAGTATTTACTATCAATATTTTTCTCCACTTATTTTTTTTATTATAGTAGATAATGCTTTTAAGGTAGAGACTTTAAGAGTTGAACCTACATATCTTTTTCATTGTGACTTCTTCCATTAGTTTTTTAAAAAAAATAATTTAAGCTATAAAGTCATGAAGATGCATAAGCAATAGATTTTAATAGATATAAGCAGCCCAAGTGTCAATAATAGGGGTTACTGAGGAGGCTGCTATAGGAATATATTGATTCTAAACATGAGAATATAGTGGTCAGTAGTCAAAATCATATGATGAGGATTGAAGCACATATATCTTCTAGGAGGGTAAGAATTTTAAATTATTTTAAAAATTAAGGTACCTGACTTTACCCATTTCTTTTGTAAGGTACAGAAAATATTCTGAATGTTGTTTGTTTTTTTTAATTTCTGATTCCCTCATATAAGATCAGAGTCTTCATATATATGAGGGAACATCTCTAATACTCTCAACAAAAAATATAAAAAAATAGATTCTACTTTTCGATTGACTAGAGTTATCATATGAATTAAAATCATTGAGCATAATGCACTGTGGGCTTGATGATACATATTTTTTTCTTTTTTTGGACTAATACCATGGAATGTGTTTATTTAAACAGTGTTAAAAGACCCATCTTAATAAAAGCTTGTCTTTCCTAAATAGGAACAATGTAAGTTGCTTATATTATAAATTATGCACACACTTCATCTCCTTTGGTATGTGGAGAGAAGTTATGATAGAAAATACCTTATTGGCTTGTCAATGTCTCCGCTTACTCTGGATGCAATTTAGGGTGACATGTTGGCAGTTTTTCAGTGATCAATACTAAGTAAGCCAGAGCATAAATAAAGCTAGGATTTCAACAGACTTCAACTGACCTCTATGATACTAACTCTTATGAGAAGAAATGTCGGACACTAATGCATAGACCTGTGGTAAAAAGGATCTAAATTCCAGAATTCATTTCACAATTTTCCTTTTGTACCCTGATAAGCAAAATAGAGAATAATCAACTGAATACACACAATGAATACTTACATGAAATCAGTGAGTTGGGTTAGTAATAATCCTATATAATAAAACCCTAATATGCAAATTGACCGAATGGCAGAGCAATCGGCAGAACAATTGGTTGCTATGATGTGCACTGACCACCAGGAGCTCCTGCGTTGAGCATCTGCCCCCCTCCCCCTCAAGAGGGAGGTGACTGGCGGCCGCAATCGGGACTGGGCCAGTGAGCAGGTGGCACCAGGCTGCCAGCCAAGGCAGGTGCTGGCAGGGGGGCCCCCAATCACCCTGCCCGCTGGTCACCCCACAGATGGCCCTGATCACTGGCCAGGCCTAGGGACCCTACCCTATATATTGGGAACAGTCTCTTACATTTAAAAATTAAAATCTGGCAAGGCTATTCTAACACTGAAAAAATAGTATGATGCAGGGATGACATGCATGGACTCTGGCTTGCACATTTTGTGGTCAACCCTGATTCTGACACTTATAACTATGTGACAAACCAATTACTTAACTTCTCTCTGCTTCAGTTTTCCCACCCATAAGATGGGGAAAATGGTACTACTGCCTCAGAAGGATCATGTTATGTACCACTTTTTATAATCAGGGCAACAAAATGTAGCTGCCCATACAACAGCAATATGCCTTTCACCTGTATGAAAAGTATGGTCACTGGTGCATGCAGTGTTCTGGATTGCAAGAGGGATGTCTGACTGCCGGTTTAGGCCAGACATCCCCCAAGGGGTCCCGGATTGCCAGAGGACGGAGTCAGGCTGAGGGACCCCCCTGCACACACACGAATTTCATGCACTGGGCCTCTAATTTGTACAATGAAAAGATATTCTGCTTAAATAAGTGATATCAACTGAGGGGTAGCTCAATTTTGTTGAACATTTTTATCAGTAACTTGGATAAAGGTATAGAAGGCTTACTCTACAAATTTATAAATGGCACAATGGCTCATGAATTTCATGACAGCTTTAGAATCTGAAAAGATCTCAACAGTGTGCAGTAATGGTCAGCTCAACTCTAGATGTGGAATATACGAAACAGTGTGATAGCTAAGGATAAAACAGTGGGTCTACAGTCTCCCCCGACTACCCCCCCCCCACTACCTTATTTAAAGACAACACTTCAATTGAGATAAATATGTCATATAACTCCCTTGACATTTTATAAAATTTGGTCTCCCTTTACAGGAGTCAAATATTAGAAACAAAGAAGAGAAAACAATACAAAAAGTTCTTAGACTAATTTCACTTTAGACTTTTACAATAACATACTTAGGCCTTCACTTAGAGAGTTGACAAACTGGAGATCACTAGGAAGACAAACAAGAAGTGAGTAGGCTTAAAGTCAAGCCAATAAAGGAATGATAGGATATTTACTTTGTCTTCTTCAGTCTGGGGAATTTCCTGAGTTGTTCTTTGTTTTTCAAAATCTTGAAACTTTTCATGTATTATTGGCCATTTGTATGCCTTCTTTGGAAAATGTCTGTATAGGACCTTTACCCATTTTTAAATTAGATAATTTGCTTGTTGGCTATTGAGTTGTATGACTTCCTTATACATTTTGGATATTACCTCTTACCTGATATGTGGCTTACAACTATTTTCTCCCATTTCATAGGTTGCCTTTTCATCTGGTTAATGGTTTCCTTTGCTGTGCAGAAGATTTTTACATTGATATAGTTCCACTTGTTTATTTTTTGCCTTTGCTTTTGTGTCAAATAAAAAAAAAAATCATTGCCAAGACCAATGTTAAGAAAACTATGTTTTCTTCTAGGAGTTTTATGGTTTCAGGTCTTACCATTACATCTTTAATTCACTTTCAGCTGATTTTGGGGTATGGTATATAGTAGGGGTCCAGTTTCATTATTTTGCATATGGCTATCCAGTTTTCCTAGCACCATTTATTGAAGAAACTATCCTTTTCTTATTCTATATTAGAAAGTAACTTAAATGTTCTCTCTCTCACACACACACACACAAAGAAGGTGAATATGTGAGGTAATAGATGTGCTAATTAACTCAATGGGGGGAATCATTTTACTATGTATACATACATCAAATAATCACTTTGTAAACTTTAAGCATCTTACAATTTAATTTGTCAATTATACCTCAATAAAGTTGCAAAATAAGATAAACTTTTGAAGAATACTGGCCAGATATTTTGTAGAATGTTCCTCAATTTGGGCTTGTTTAAATTTCTTCCTGATTAAATTTAGGTTATGCATTTTTAGCAAATTTTCTACAGAAGTGATGTGCTTTTCTCAGTACATCATATTAGGAGGTACTTGATATCAATATGCTTTATTGCTAGGGAGGTTAAGTTCAATTAGATGTTAAAAGTGGGGTCTGCCAGGTCTCACCACTCTAAACTTGCTAGTTTTCCCTTTGCAATTACCTTAGTAGAGATGTTGACAATAGGTAAATATTCAGATTCTCATCATACTTTCACATGCAAATTTTAGCATCTATTAGTGCTTTCTGCTTGCAACAATTACTTTGCTATGTCTGTCAAATTTCTATGATGATTCTCTTCACATCATTCCTTCCACATTTATTAATGAAGATGCTACTACAAGGAAGAGTTTTACTCTCCACTACTTAATTATTGGTTCAATTTTTATCTTAGTAGAAAGCGCATAGATATTTATTTTATTTAATAAGTTATAATCCATTTTCTCTGGATTTGGCCATGGAAATTATTTTATACTAGTGACCCAGCACACAGATTCATGCACATTGAAAGGAAATTAATTAGAAGAAAGATTTGTGAGGTAATTATGTTACTGCAAAAAATTACATGTCAAAATAGTATATATAATATAGTATTATAAAATTAAAACACATGTGCAATTGGCACCAGCAAGAGCTTTATATGTATGGTGCATGCGCAAGTCAATGTTTCTTTTAAATTGCCAGTGCACATGATATATGCTGGTCAGTTGGATGGACAATCGGATGGTCGAACAGAAGAACAATCGATCACTTAGCCTTCTATATATATAAATTAGCTCCAGTGTCCTTTCAAAGTATGTTTATAATTTTTTGAGCACTTGCTTAATTTCTGGAGTCAAAAAACATTACAAGCCTCATTTTGAATTTTTTCCTTGTCCCAATTGTAGAATCAGCCATTTCTCCAAGAAATCTGGTTTCTTTTCCTGGAGCATAGCAATAAAAACCAAGATCTGGGTGCTAGCTGTGCTCCTTATCACTGAGGTATATTCTTCTAGGTCCTCTTAGCAGAAAGAATTTAGAAATATATCTACACACACACACATCAATTTCTACATCTATCTGCAAATATTTTCTTTTTTTTTCTTATAAGGATGTTTTATTTATTTATTTATTTTAATAAAACTTTATTCAGATTATTGCAATTGTTTCTCCTTTTTCCCCCCATAGCTCCCCTCCACCTGGTTCCCACCCCACCTTCTGCCCTTACCTCCCCCCCCACCACTGTCCTCATCCATAGGTGTACGATTTTTGTCTAGTCTCTTCCTGCACCACCCCATACTCCTTTCCCCCTGAGAATTATCAGTCCACTCCCTTTCTATGCCCCTGATTCTATTATACTCACCAGTTTATTCTATCCTCAGGTTTTTAATTCACTTGATTTTTAGGTTCACTTGTTGATAGATATGTATTTGTTGTTCATAATTTTTATCTTTACTTTTTTCTTCTTCCTCTTCTTAAAGAATACCTTTCAGCATTTCATATAATATTGGTTTGGTGGTGATGAACTCCTTTAGCTTTTTCTTATCTGTGAAGTTGTTTATCTGACCTTCAATTCTGAATGATAGCTTTGCTGGATAAAGTAATCTTGGTTGTAGGTTCTTGCTATTCATCACTGAAAATTTTTTGCCACTCCCATCTGGCCTGCATAGTTTATGTTGATAAATCAGCTGACAATCGTATGGGTGCTCCCTTGTAGGTAATTAACTGTTTTTCTCTTGCTGCTTTTAATATTCTCTCTTTCTCTTTTGCTCTTGGCATTTTAATTATGATGTGTCTTGGTGTGGTCCTCTTTGGATTCCTTTTGTTTGGGGTTCTGTGCACTTCCTGGACTTGTAAGCCTATTTCTTTCACCAGGTGGGGGAAGTTTTCTGTCATTATTTCTTCAAATAGGTTTTCAGTATCTTGCTCTCTCTCTTCTTCTGGCACCCCCATAATTCGGATGTTGGTATGCTTGAAGTTGTCCCAGAGGCTTCTTACACTATCTTCAACTTTTTGGATTCTTTTTGCTTTTTGTTTTTTCGGTTGAGTGCTTTTTGCTTCTTTGTATTTCAATTCTTTGACTTGATTCTTGCATTCCTCTAGTCTGTTGTTGGGTCTCTGTATAATATTTTTTATTTCAGTCAGTGTATGTTTAATTTCTAGTTGGTCCTTTTTCATATCTTCGAGGGTCTCGTTATATTTATTGGCCTTTCTGAGATATTCTTGAAAAGCCTTATAACCATGGTTTTGAATTCTATACCCAGTGGTTTGTTTTCCTCCATTTCTTTAGTTTGTGATCTGTTTCTTTGTCGCTGCATTTTCACTGCTTCCCTGAGTTGGTAGGGTAGCTTTGTGTGCTAGGTTTCCTATATGGCCCAGTGGGTCGGCCTCCCCAGTTAACCTGAGGTGGACACTCTTGGTGCACTCCTTTGTGGACTGGGTGTACAGCCTTGTTTTAGTTAAGTCTGGATTGTTGTTGGTATCATTGGGAGGAATTGACCTCCAGGCCAGTTGGCTGTGAGGATCAGTTGTGTCTACCCTAGGAGAAGTTCGGTGCTAGAGACAGCCTTATAGGATTAGACTTGCCAAATTGCAAAAGCCTCTGTGCTCAGCTTGGATGGGGTGGAGTTTCAGGGCGGAGTAGACAGTCTTGGCTTCCCGTCAGCCCTGCCCTTGTGCATGTGCACCTTCCCCGGCTCCCGAGCCTCCGCCTGAGAGTCCAGATTCCCCCCGCAAGAGCATGGGTCCCCAGGGGCTCGCCTGGAAATAGGGCTCAGTGCAGTCAGGAGCTTCTGACTCCCTTCTGCTAGGGAAAGCCTGTGGCAACCTCTGCAGCCTTTGTGCACTCTCCCACGCACGTCTCCAGACCCCTGCCCGCTGGGGCTCCCCCGGGTCTCCCCAGAGTCTCTGAGTCTCCGAGTGCCTTTCTCTCTACCTGACAGTCCAGACTCCCCCTGTATGAGCCTGGGTCCATGGGGTTTCACCCAGAACTGGGGTACAGTGCAGTCAGAACTGGGGTTCAGTGCAGTCAGGGGCTTCCTTCCCCCTCCTTCCAGAAAAAGTCAGCCAGGCTCTCAGCCGCCCTTCCTCACTGCGCGCACAAAGACCCTTTGCCGTACCTCAACCCTTTGCCGTTCCTCCAATTCTCCGTGAGCTTTTCTCTTTCCTTCTAGTTCTAGAATTTCCACTCAGCCAGCCTTCCTGTGGTTCTGGATGGTGTCCATTCTGTCTTTTAGTTGTAGTTTTGAAATTGTTGTGCGAGGCAGCAGTTTAGGTGCTTACCTATGCTGCCATCTTGGTTTCTCTGCAAATATTTTCAAAACCATATATACTCATACAGATACTTCTGTTTCTAGTGCAACCCTATGGCTGATTCTAACCTGTCCCTTCCCTTGCTTGTATTTTCTCCTCTTTCATAAGAAACTTAACTCTCATTAGCCACAGTGCATTTATATATTTATTTAATCCCAGATTGTACAAGGTTTCAGAATCAATAACTCATGCTCATTTGAAAAACAAATACAATAACTGGTATACAATATTTTCACACAATTCAAATATTTTGTCTCAGTATATTTAATCAAAATATTGTTTACTAAACTGACTTAGATCAGTTCTTTTATTTCTTTTAATGTGGTTTTATTATTTGTTTGTAATACAGTTAGGTTAATTTGTTACTATATAGGTTATATTTTAGGTTCCTCCCTTTGCCTAGATGCTTTTCATTTTTATGCAGGTGAAACATACAGTTTAAAAACATTTTCAGCACCTTGGTTAAAAAGGTATTCAACAGTGAATTCATCTAGTATTTATATGGCATTATTTTTCACATTTTGATATATTTGGAGTTTATACTTACATATGGTATATGGAATGGATCTATTTTTATGTATTTCTACATGGCTATTCCATGTCATTATTTTAAAAATTATCTTTACCTGAGTGATTTGAACTACTACTTTTGTTACATAGTAAATTTACTTATATCCTTGAGTTTACTTCTGGGTTTTTGTTCTGTTCTGTTGGTCTATTTGTCTTCTTATGTACCAGTTCAATAGTGTTTAATTACAGAGACTTTAAAGTATGTTTTAATGTCTGTAAGTTTTTTCTCAGTGTTTTTCTGAGCAGCATTTCATGTTTGTCCTTCCATATGAACTTTAGTATCAACTTGTTTAAGTCCATTTTAAAAAGCACCAACATAGAATTTTAATGTAAGTATGAAGTCTATTGGGAAACAAACTTTAGCTCAAACATTTTAACAGATTTTTCCGAAGACAGAACCTATTACATTCCTATTGGTAGAGATGTTTAAATGCTTATAGACTGGACTAGTGCTTCTCAAACTTTAATGTGCATATGAACTTCCAGAGGACCTTATTTTATTTAATCACCATGGTAGAGGTGGAAGAATTCATCAGTCACTGGAACTCCTGGGCATAGTCCATCCAAATTCCCACAATTAATACTGGGAACAAGTCAATATGGCATAAATATTAATAAATATTTTAAACCTTGTTTTATGCAACTGAGTATTCAAATAAATAATAGTTATATAGATGTTCTTGTGAATAATTTTCCCCTTTATTGGAAACCTATCAGACCTTGAATCTTATAGGAAAAGCAAAGGATTTGAAGAAAACCATTTGACATAAAGTATGGTGATAAAAACATAAGCTTTGGAATCAGAAAACTGCTTTTAAATCCAGGTTTTACCACTTCCTGAGCTACATTGGGCAATGCCCTTAACCTTTGCAAACTCTGTGTACTTATCTACCAAATGTGGATAACCATAGAATCTACTTTCTAAGGCTATTTTGAGGATTAAATGAGATAACGTCTGGAATCCACTTGGAGTACTCCATAAGTGGTTGCTATTATTGCTGGAAGTTCATGTTTATTTAGAGATAGACCAAGTTCACAATGTTTTCATCTTCAGGTTTCTCCTTAGGCATGTTTGACAAGGTCCTATTATCTATGTTTTTTGCTTCTTTGCATTTCAAATCTTTGTCTTGATTCCCGCGATCCTCTGGTCTGCTATTAGATCTCTGTATAATATTTTTCATTTCAGTCAGTGTATGCTTAATTTCTAGTTGGTCCTTTTTCGTATCCTCAAAGGTCTCGCTAAATTTATTGGCCTTTCTAGGAAATTCTTGAAAAACCTTATAACCGTGGTTTTGAACTCTATATCCAGTCGTTTCTTCTCCTCCATTTCTGTCATTTGTGATCTGTTTCTTTGTGTCTGCATTTTGGCTGCTTCACTGAGTTGATAGAGTGGCTTTGTGTGCTAGGTGTCCTAGAGGGCCCCGTGGCTCAGCCCCGGGGTGGACACTCTTGATGCACCCCTTTGTGGACTGTGTGCACAGTCTTGTTGTAGTTAAGCCTTGATTGTTGTTGGTATCACTGGGAGGAATTGACCTCCAGGCCAATTGACTGTGGGGATCAGTTGTGTCTATGCTGGGAGAACTTGTGTGCTGGAAACACCCTTATGAGACAAGGCCTGCAATTGCAAAAGCCTCTGTGCTCAGCTTGGATGGGGCGGAGTCTCAGGGTGGAGCAGACAGCATTGGTTTCTTGTCAGCCCTGCCCTAATAGGTCCCTGTGTCTCAGTGTCCCTTGGTAATCACTGTAAGCACCTCTGAGAGAAAGCTGCTCTCGAGTTCTGCCCATTGCCCGACAGTCCAGTTTCTCTCTGAATGAGTCTGGGTCCCCAGAGTCTCACCTGGAACTGGAGTTCAGTGCAGTCAGGAGCTTTTGTCTCCCTCCCGCCTGAGAAAGTCAGCCACATAGTCAGTTGCCAGCCCTCTCCGCATGTGCGCCTCAGTACCTCTGCCTTCTGTAGTTCCTCTGAGTCTCAGTGTGCTTTTCTCTTTCCTTCTAGTTGTAGACTTCCCACTCAGCCAGCCTTCCTGTGGTTCTGGATGATGTCCGTTTTGTCTTTTAGTTGTAGTTTTGAAATTGTTTTGCGAGGCAGCAGTTTAGGTGCTTACCTATGCCGCCATCTTGGTTTCTCAAGCAAGGTCCTATTATCTATGAAGGATTCAACTTTATTGCCCTCCCAGGAAGTCTTGATTGACCAGCCATGGGCTCTATCAAAATCAGAAGAGCTGGTGGTTTCCACTAGAACTCCCCAGATACAGATATCTTAAAAGGCCAAAGCTTTGTATTTAGTGCATTTAGATCTTTATCATTTTTTATTTAACAGAAGGGCATGTTGAATACATAATTTTTTTTCTAGACTTTTATTGAGCAGATTATTAAGCAAGAAGAAAATCTTACCTTTTTATGATTTTTCAGACATTGGTTATACCAAAATATTTGTGAGCTAGTTAAGAACACAAACTATTTTATTTTATTTAACACCAACTATTTTAAAAGGGTTTTGCATATCATAGCTTTAGGTTATTTTATTAAATTATTCCAGTTCCCACTCTCTATTTTATGAACTCTTATACCTGATGCATATTAACCTCAAAGAAAACCCAAACGTCTTAGCTTATTGGGGAAGGCAAACAAGGAGTAACGTACACATACACACACACACAAACACACACCTACCTAAGAGAGACAATTGAATTCTACATGACATAATCACTTAGGTATATATCCACAGCAGAATAATAGGAATGAATATAGTAAAAGCTTGAAAAAGGTTTATTAAAATAATGACTGGAAGAATTAGTTAATTACTGAATTGGGTAAATATAAGAGTATGAAAATTTTTCATATATACAAACATATGCTACATATCTTCTAAGATCTCCTTAATTATCACAGTTACATATTATTTTGAGATTATTTAATAAAGCCTCCTCACCCTTTTAACATAAATACCATTGCTGTTTTAAGCAGATAGGGGTTAATAAAGGATTCTACCAGATATTTATTTTTCCTACAGGGGTAGCAGATGTACACAAGGAATCAGTTACTTAATCCCCCTAATCACCCATTTCTTCCCTCCCTCTTCATTCTTTGCTTGGAAACTTCAACATTCCCCAGTGTGCTAATAGCTGACCCTGGAAACTGGCAGAAACCAAAACCTTCTCTTGAAAGCAGCAGGCTCCATATGTTTGCTTCAAGCATGGAGGGTGACCCTGCCAAGTCCCCTGCAAAGGGGTTTTACAGAGCAGAGAGACAAATGTGTCCCTTTAAATGTTAGTCATTGAGCCAGAGAGAAGAAACCGCCTTCCTGATGAAAGACAGTAAAAGTACTTTTCAGCCTCTGATCTGCAACCTATAGGACGTTTTGTACAATGGCGGCTCAATGCCAAGCATTAAAAATAAATGTTCTCATCAGATGATTAGCTCTAAAAGTCTTCCCTCAAAAAATGATAGAGCTGTCAGTTACAATCAAACATACATATGCATATTTGAAAACAGGGAGACCAAGAATAACTTTGAGTAGATGAAACCAGCACTATTCTACATGTGTGTGAGGGTAACAGAGGCTATGACATAGCATATGAAGTCAATGGTGGAGTTGTTATTATTTATACATGAGTAAAGATTACAAATGCAAGCCCCAGCTCAGATCTCTCACCCCCTGGATCTGTGAAACCTGTCACTCAGTCTCCTGCGGTGTGTCTTCCTGTCTCGGAGCCATTGGACCACCTGCTGCCAAGACTCTCATCTACTGCATCGCCTGAAGGCCTCGATGATAACAGCATTGATTCCAATGTACATCTAATTACTTCTCATAATCTATTCATTTCACAATAGTCTAGTGAAACATCTGTCACATCATAAACTCTTTAGTAGCCTTATCAAACCACCAAAACACACTCCACTGCCAGTTGGCAGCTTCCTCGGTTTCCCGTTTATTAATATGATGCAAACATTTCTAGTTTTTTTGCAGCTTTAGATAAATTTCCCCAATGACCAGTGAAGCAGAGCTGGGCAAACTGCAGTTTAAATGTCTGTATATTATCTATTGAGGGACAAGTCCCGATGTCACACAGAAATCAGTCAAAATAGCATTCTTTCCTTGGAGGGATCATCTCTAAATAAAGTTCTTTCATTCATAACAGTGAAAGGCAGGCCCCCTTCCTTGGCTTCCATGTGTTTGATTAATCTACTAAAATAAGCCATGGAGACATTATTGCCCATAAATAGGATATTGCACAGGAAAGCCCCTTACCTTCATATGTTTTACTTTACCTTTGGGGAAATTATGCTCTTTTTCTTTGTCTCTTCTTTTTAATTTTTCTCTCTTCACCCTTTTTCTCCCTCCCAATTCCCTTTTGTCTCCAGTAGAAAATCTAGTAAAGAGATCTATCATGTTGATTATTAGCAAATGCTGCCTACTACTCAGTGCTAAAGTCTACACAGTGTTCTAGGTACAATACTGATACAGCATCTTCTGCAGAAGGTATCAGTCACCAGACACTGACTGCCGGTGAACTTACTTCTGCTCATCCTTTGAGACCCAGTTGAACATCACCTGCTTAAGCAACTTTCCCAGGGGAAATTACTCGAACGTCTCTTTATACCCTCATAACAGCTTGACAACTCTACTCATGCACTTAACATGATGATTGAGAATCTCTGATGTGCATATCTGACTTTTTCTAGATGATAAAACTCTCAAGGGTAAAGATGATGACTTTTTCAGGTTTGTATCCCTGGACACTTTCTGGGTCCTGATACCCCAGAGTCGTCAAATAGATGTAGAAGACTTTCTAGTTCACTTAAGAGAATTTAAAAACTGCAGAGCTCTAGCCGGTTTGGCTCAGTGGATAGAGCCTCAGTCTGCGGACTGAAGAGTCCCGGGTTTGATTCCAGTTAAGGGCATGTACTTCAGTGCAGGCTCCTCCTTGGCCCGGGCTCTGGTTGGGGCTCATGCAGAAGATAGCCAATCGATGTGTTTCTCTCACATTGATATTTCTCTCTGTCTTTCCCTCTCTCTTCCACTCTCTGTAAATATCAATGGAAAAATGTCCTCGGGTGAGAATAAAAAATATATATAAAAAAAAACTACAGAGATTCAAGAGCTCCCCTTATATTTATTTTGAACAACATCAGTTTACTCTCTATATTCCACTCAAGTAATAACAGCCAATGCTTACATGTGCCAGGCACTGCTCTAAGTACTTCACATGTCTCAGCCTGTTTAATCCTCACAGCAATCCTATGAGGAAGGTATGATTATGACCCACATTTAGAATCAAGAAATTGAGATGCAGAGAGACTGAGTAGTTTGCCTGAGATCACACAACTGGAAAATGGTGGGGCTCAGTGGTCTGGCTCCAGAGTCCTTGCTCTTAATTCTTAACACTATTTCACCTCTTCAGTAGCTATATGCAGTCCTGTTAACTGCAGGTGGTTCTCACATCATCTGATCGGTAACCCTTTTTTGAGCAATTCTAAAAGGTCCATAGGGAGAGAAGGCCTATTTCCCAAACTGTCCATTTGGATGTGGCCCGCTTCACCCACATGGCATTTTGCCAAGAGGACTCAGCACTGCTTTCGATATTACAAGAGGGGCCATTTCCCATGTCTGTAGAGAGAACTCAAGGTTTGAATAAATCATATAAACTCTAATAAACAATACTTTTTAAAACGTGTTTTTTTTTCTTTACATAGATGTTAGATTATTCTTTAGATATATTCCTGGAATTCATCAGAATATAAGTTTATTTCCTATAAAACATTAGATAGCGACAGCATAACTATTTGTGGCCATTATTATTCTGGATTGTATTTAGTGCTAATGACCCAGAGATAAAAGGCTCTGTATCATATTACAGATCCCCAAAGATAACAATACCGAGTCCCCAAGAGTAAAGACTGAAGAGAAATCAACTCTTTGTTTCTGTTGTTTCTCCATATGATGTGTAACTTACAGCTGCTTGTATCAAACTTTTTAAAAATCATGCAGTTGACAGGCTAGATCTACACGTTAGCATATTCCAACATAGTATATCACCCTGTGAACTATAACCTGGCCTATTCCAAAAATCATAAGTCCTGGAAGGACCAGGTGTGAGCATGGCAGCAAAATGAAAGCATGCTCTCACAGCACATCAGAGGATAAATGCCACTGTCTTGGACTTAGCATCCATTTATGGTATATAAAGGGGTTCACCTGTTTTTGCAAGAGGAATATGTGCAAGAATTGAGCTGATTACAGAAGAAAGGCTGTGCAGATCAAGTATTAAGAGTTGGGATCTAGCCTCAGATAAACCTAGGTTCAAACTCAGTTCTTCCACTTTATAAGTGGATGGGTGGCCTTTTATATGCTGCCTCCTAAATCCTGTATCTTCCCCTGTCTAATGAACATGATAACAGTACCCATCCCAAAGGATCAATGAGAAGAAAACACATGTAAAGTGTTTAGCACAGAAGTACCTGCTGTTGATGAAGGATATCTATGTTGTTGTTATCACTGAGCCATACAGTTCTACTCTTCATCCCCATGTCAAAAAGAAAAGGCAGGGGAGGACCAAAGAGTTCAAAATAAGTACTATCAATATTTATTTGTTTACTTTTAAAACTAAAAGTAAGTCTTGAGTATTTATTTAATATTTTACTTGGATCTTTAAAAGCTCCTTTTAAAAATACTGGCTGAAAAAAACACACAATATCTCTGTGAGATATCCACATTACGGAATTCGATTCAATTGCTTAGGTGTTAACTGATTTCAAATAATAAGCTCTTGAATGTGGAAGACACACAAAAAAGTGAGTGACAGATGTGCTTTAAATAAGCAGTCAGTCCAATTAAAGACCATGTACAGATAGTGTTATGAAATGAAAATAATATTGGAAGTGATAGGGAAAGACTTTCCAGGTAGAAAGTGCAGTATCAGCAATGCAATGGAGATGTTGGTGAAAGACATGGTGTAGTAACTGCACGTACCTCTGATCCATTTACTCAGTGAACATGCACCCACTTGGAGCCAGAGCCTGCACCAGGCACAGAAGAAATAAAGTGAACCCAGCTTGGTCTCTGCACCAAGTCGTTCCAACATAAAAAAAGTGGGGTGTGTGGTGGGGATTAGAACCAGATCCCAGATGGCCATGGATGCCAAGCAAGAAACTTGAGCTTTTTCTGCATTTCCAGTAACCATGTTTCATTCCCTGATATGAGGAAAGACATTATCAAAAATGTGTTTTGAGAAAGTAACTCTGGAAAAAATACAAAGCAAAGGAGTTTTTGAAAAACTTTGGTGAGTGTAATAGTTTAGGGAGCTGATGAAAGCTAGCCTTATTTCATTTTAGAGTGAAAATGGCAAGTAGCTAGTGTAGATGAATTAACTTATACTTAATGCCAGGATAGTTCATCTTGTCTGGTATACAGACAGATGACTTGTTCCTTCCTAGCTCATGTCATCATACTCTGTGACCTCAATGCCCAGTGGTAAGCATATGGGAAGACAAGAAGCAATTTTTAGATTAGTACACTGTCAAATCCATGGTCAGTCTGGATTTCATAATGGCTAAGACATGATTGGTGAGCTAGAGAAACTAACCAGTCAGTGATTCTGCTGTGTCTGGGCCATGAATGGGTGGAGGGGCTTTCAGGAGATCTTTCTGGAGCCAACACCACATCAGCTCCCAAACTGGCCTTCTAAGTTTCCCCAGGATACATTTTCCTTCCCTCTATAGCTCTAGCCAAAATTATTGATTTAAATATCTGTTTCAACTCTAGCTGTTTCATTCTAACTCTGTACCCAGGAAAGAGGGGAACATCTTCATTTTTCTTTGCAATTCATATTGTTATAATAATCACATATTGTCCTTTAATACCATCATTAAGCATTTGCCTCACTCTTCCATTCTCCAGAAATAATAATTGCAGAAATTATTGTTCTTCTTCATCAGCACTATTTAAAAATCTTACCCCAGCCTTTTCTTTTCCAAAAATTTTGACTTCTGTAGCCTAATCATCCTCTTTTAAACATACATGTTACCCTTAGGTGGCCCACTTGATTAGAATTAGGAAACCACAGCTTTAATCTTGAATCTGCCACAAATTGGTGAAGGGAGAACGCAAGTTATTTAAACACATTGTGTTGTAATTTTTCTAGCAATAAAATAAGGAATAGAAAACCTCCTGCCTCAAGAGGACTGTGACGATTATATATAGTGTGTGTAAAAGTATTTCCAAAAATAGAATATGTTTAGTAAATGCTGTGCATTTCAAGAGATTAATAATAATAATATAAGGAACTAGATTTCAGGCATTCTTCTGATCTTCTTTCCAGGAGTTATCACTCCAACTTTCTCTCCACCAGGCAGATTCTGGCAAGAATAAAAAGGAAGCTCTTCATCCTTTTATGCTTTCAACAAAGTATTTGGTTATCCCCTACTATGTATCAAGCTTGTTCTAGACTGGAGATATTTTAGCTCATAGGGCTTGGGAAAAGATTGGATAATGATAGGTTGTACATTGTAATCATGATTATTGTTTTAACCATCACATCAATTATTTTATGTTACACAGTGAAAAGATATTAACTTAGAACATGTTCAAATGAATTGTTGCTATGTGAAAACTATTGCAAAGGAAATCTTCATTTTATCCATATTGATTTGAGAAGTAATTCTTATTTTATCTATAAACTATAATACATACATTTTGTTGAACGTTCACCTTTTCTATGCTTCATTCAGGGTTGAAAGGAAAAAAATGGAGGAGAGAAGGGGAGAAAAGCAAATGAACATTTATCAAGTGACAAAATTGTTCTAAATGCTTTTTCATCCAGAATCTAATACATGCCCTTCATGTCTTCTCTTAGAATGTGCTGGATCCCCCAACTATTTCCTCTGCCACAAGGCTTATGGTATATCAATGTCAGTGTATAGTCCTTTCTTATTTATAACTTAAAAAACACCTTGGCCTGGTCAGCATGGCTAGTGGTTGAGCATCAACCTGTGAACCAGGAGGTCATGGTTCGATTCCTGGTCAGGACACATGCCTGGATTATGGGTTCAATCTCCAGTGGAGGGTGTGCAGGAGGCAGCTCATCAATGAGTCTCTCTCATCATTGATGTTTCTATATAAAGCTGACACTGAACATGTATTCTCCAATGGACTTGAGAGCCATAGTTTCCCCTAGAGGCTAGGTCACTAGTAAAGTACAAGAACTGACATTTTATCACTTTCACCAATGAGATGTTTTCCTGGGCTCCATCCCCTGTTCCCTCTACCTTCTTTTCATGCAGGTCTTTCACTCCATTCTGCTTTCACTCGTTTCATTGTTGTTTATTCTAGAATTGAATGGATTCTACATTTTTACTATCTTGAACCATACATTTCTGAAGCTATTTCCACTTTAAAGCAGTCTCAGGGAATGGGATCTAATGGCAGAACTAGGCATGGCCCTGGAATAAACATATTTTTCATGAACATAATTGGTATTTATTGAACAGTGTGTAGATCATTGCTTTAATATTTGGTGACCCTTAACTTGGGGAAATGGTTTCCAGACATTAATTTTCCTTTAGTCTAAAAGTGATCACCACCACTACACTCTTTCCACTGACCAGTGTCTACTGAGAATCATGAGGAACTTCTTCATTCTTTCTTGCATTCAAGCATTAATTAATTAGCATTTGCTATGTGCCAGACACTGTTTTAGGCACCGAGGGTAAGGTAGTTAATAAGTTAGACAATAAGATCCCTGCCTTCGTGGAACATTCCTACTAGTAGAGGAAGACATAAAAGAAACAAGAAAACTAATGAATAATTTCAGGTACTGATAAGTGTTGTGATATATATATCCTCTCTGTATGTGTGTGTGTGTGTGTGTGTGTGTGTGTGTGTGTGTGTGTGTGTGTGTATATATATATGTATATATGTATATATGTGTATATATATATATATATATATATATATATATATATATATATATTTGGGTGTCCCAAAAATGCATAACTCAACTTTGAAAATGAAATGCATTTTAATAAACACTGACTTTATAATTGTTCAAAGTGTGTGTATACATTTTGAGGGGACACCCTATTTTTAGAAGTGAAAAGGAATAACTAGAGAAGGCTAATTTCAGTAAGACCTATCTGTGGAGGTAATATTTGAGAAGAAACCACTAGGCAAGAACCTGGAAAAGAAATTTCCAAACAGAAAGAGCTATATATGCTAAGGCCCTGAGGCAAGAGCAAGCTTGTTCAAGACACAAAGACAAAAATGAATAACATACAAGTAAGATCTGAGAGGTCAGTAGAAAACAGATCAAGAGATATGAATTTTATTTTACTGTGATAGTAAACAAATGGAGCATTTTTAAGCAGAGATAGCTAATATGATTTACAGTTAAAAACACCATTGCAGCTACTCTGGAAAGTGATCTGAAGGGGGCAAGAGTGGTGCATATAGAAAAGTTAGTGGTGGTCCAGGCAAGACATGGTGGCTACCTGAGCTGGAGTCGTGGCATTAGAGATGGAATGTAATAGGCTACTTTGGGGTATATTTTAATGGTAGAAGATTTCCTGATAGGTGGGATGCTAAAAGGGAGAAAGGTAGTAATTGAGGATGACAATAACCCTAGTAAGGCTATGAAGAGACGTTACTGGTGAGTCTGAAGAATACCTTAGGCAAGGCACATTCCTGGGGTGAGGCCTTTCTCCTCTGAGCTTGTACAGTGTGTAGTTCATTATTCCATGACTGGCACTTATCCTGTGGTGTGGTGATAATACTTATTTCTCCCACTTGGCTTAGAGTTTCCAGAAAATAAGGACCATGTCTTATTTGTCTTCACCTAATAACTGAGTTAATGAAAGAATGAATAGGGAAAATGTACTTCTATCTCCCAGATAAGTTTGTCTTTCTTCTCTTCAGGCTATTACACAAGCATATGAGTTCGCTCCTGTGGGATACAGAATGATGCATACATCTTGCTCACCTGGGAGGTTTCAAATATAAATTGTTCTCACATATAGAAGAAGCTGGGTCACAGAAAACTGTGTTCTTTCTTATCACAACACTCTAGGCAAGAAGTCTTTGCTCAGCTTGTATTTTCAGTGATGTTTCTGCTTTTGATTGGAAAAGAAGGCAACAAAGAGCTGATAATATACATTTTTATACAAAAAGAGTCTGTAAAGCAATTAGCATAGACCTGGCTCATAGTAGGTGTGTAATAAATAGGAACTATTATGATTTAAAGAATGATAATCACTAGCTCCAGTTCAGTATTGCTTTCCAATTTTAGTATTTTAAAATTGTTGGTCCATTTTTCTAACACATCCTTCTGAGAAGCAACCTTCCTAGTATGGCTTTAATATGATTAAAAATGTAGGCCAGATAGTATGGCCAGAGAATACAGCACCAGAGAGTTGGTCATAAACCTAGGATGTGATTCATTGTTCTGTCTGTCACTGAGCACTCACCTTGTGGCAGATGCCCTGCTCTGTTGCAAAAATAGATGAATCTGACACACTTCTTGCCCTTGAGAGTCTCCCAATCTAGGAAGAGAAGTAGAAGTGTAATCAAATAAGTACAGTACAAAAGGACACTAATTGCATATACCAGAATAAGATCCAGAAAAGACTGTGGTCAATTATGTCTTATGGTGGGTGATGGGAGGAGAAAAGATCAGGAGAATCTACACAAAGAAGGTGAAATTTGAGAAGGATTTTGAAATATGACCAAGGGGTCAAGCATGGGGAAGGCAGTCTGGCCAGAGGGAAACAGCATATGTCATCAATTTATTTGAGAGACACTTAGGCCAATGTTCCCACACACTATACTAATGTTGGTACTTTTATTACCAAGATAGAATTTGATTTCCACACAGTAATGCAAATTGGAATACCAACACTAATAAATGAGATTTTACTAAAACACTAGTATTTTCAACAGAGTGCTCCTTGTGCTGTATTTTATGAGATGTTATAGGAACATTAATTCTCTCTCAAAAAATGGGTAAATACTAGATTTAATAAAATTAAACAGCTTTCTCAAATGCAGAACCACTTAGGCTATGTGACTAGCTTAAAGGAAGAAATAGTATGCAGTGTTTTCAAACATATTTGGTCATAGAATTATTTTTTCCACTGATCCTCTAGGAATACTGTTCTGAAGAACAGACTTTTAAAAGACAATAGAACCAAGGAAGCTGCTCACATCTTATTTAACCTCTAGCATCTTTGAGCCTCAGTGTGGTTGTCTGGAAAAAAGATCTGGTACTACTTTCCTCCAACTTTCTTCACACAGTTGCCATAACCATCATTTGTTCCATGACTGAACCAATATGTCAAGGAAAGAGGCCAGGTGGTGCTTCCTCCCAGATGGCAGTCTAGGCCTGTGTGTTGGTTTGTTAGGACTGTCATGACAAGATATCACACACTGGGTTTCTTTAACAACAGAAATGTGTTTTCTCACTTTTCCAAAGGATAGAAGTCCAAGATCAAGGTGTTGGCATAGTTGTTTTTTGTTTGTTTGTTTGTTTGTTTTTAGGCCTCTCTCCTTGGTTTGTAGATGGCCACCTTCTCCCTTAGTCTTGGCCTTCCCTCGTACATGTAAGTATCCTAATCTCTTCCTATAAAGACACCACTAATACTGAATTAAGACCTAACCCAACGACCTCATTTTAACTCAATCAGTCACGTTCTTAGTCATATTCTGAAGTATGGGCGGTTATACATCAACATATGAATTGGAGGGGGGAAGGACACCATTAAGCCTATAACAGTCTGGTCCACAAGAGCGCAGAACTCTAAACTCAAGATCTCCAATTACTCAAAGTTGATCAGTTCTAATCAAATGTACACAAGAAGGGCTGTAAAATGAAAAGAAAGCTATGTCTACTTTATTCAACTAATATTGTACTCCATTTTGTACCGTATCCCTAGGCCAGATACAGAGATGCAAAGGTTAATAATACAGACACAATTCTTGCTCCCACAAAGCTTGAATCCTAGTCTGAGGACTGCCATAAGCATGAAAAATGTTCACGGAAAGTTACATGGCTATGTGAAATCAGAGCAGAGTTAACTTGGTAGTTGGTGAATGCTGAAGGGCTATTACATCATCTCTACTAGTAACATCAATTAGCTGGACCATGTGTCCTCTTCATTGAGGATTTCAGAGGCATAATTACATGTTAACACTCATCTTTATTGGTTTTATACCCATATCTGACTTTTAGTTAACCTATTATTATTCTTCAGCAAGCCTACATTTCAGACCTGAATATATTATCTAATCACTTGGATAGGGCTTGGATATCTCACATGTTAATATGCATCTTTTAGGGCAAGATACTTCTAGAGATATCCATTCAACACTTTTTTGTTGATATTTTTAATAGTTTAATTCTTAGAAGGTGGTCATTTTCTATAATCCCAAATTATAGATGTGTTTTATTGTAATCACCTACATACTATTTGTAATATTTACTTGCCAAAAAAGTAATTCATGTCATAGATGGTGTTATGCACTTAGTGGTAAAGGTCAATTTTGGCTCGTGCTATTGAAGTAACCATCCTAAGATTAATCAGGCTTTTTCTTTTTTCCTATACTTATTAGGACCAATGAATATTCAAAAATCACCTTGTCCTTTCCAGGAGAGTTGTCCTGTACACCAAAAGGCTGCAGGTTCGATTCCCAGTCAGGACACATACCTAGGCTGTGAGTTCAATTCCCGGTTGGGATGCATATAGGAGGTAACTGATCAATGTTTCTCTCTTACATTTATGTTTCTCTCTCTCTTTCTCCCTTCCTCTTTCTAAACATATCCTTGGCTGAGGTTTAAAAAAATTGCTTAGCATTTAATTTTTTTTTACAATAGAAATAAAATGGAACCAAAATGGTTATTTTAGCAATAACTAATATACTTGGTCACATCCTATCCTTCACTATCAAAGCTCACTTTTATTTGGAACCTTCCATAGGCTTTGAACCTGTACTGCATGTTTGCATCATTAATCCCATAAAGTAGGGTGACCAGCCATCCTGGTTTTCCTGGGATTGGGGGTTCCATGGGATGTGGACTTTCATTGCTAAAATTGAAAAATTCCTGGGCAAACTAGAAGGATTCTGTCACTCCACAGAGGCACAAATAAATATATTGAATACAAACCCAAGGACTTAAAAGAAATTCTGCCCCAAATGCTCTCCAGTTCCCATACCTTCTTCTCTTCTTCTTTCTCCTTTCAACCTTCACAATGTAGGTCAACTGTCACTTTCTCTGTAACCTTTATCTATTGGCTTCCTCCTCCAATTGCAGAGGTAATCACCCCATTAAGGCCTCACTGCTCTTCTCCATGTTTCCCATGACTAATTCTAATTATCTACTTCCTTGGCTCCCCTTCAATAGGCAATATTCCCAATGGGACTGACCATACCTTACTCATAGTACCAGCCTTAGAACCAGCCCAGTTTTTGACACTTAGTAATAAGCCTTTACTTAAATAAATGAGTACAGAAGAAAAGTATTTTCCTAAACCTCTAAGTTGATTAAAATCATATAATTGATTATTAAAAAGAATTATGTAGGTAATCTGGTCCAGTTACTCATTGTGACTTGGAATCAGTTAACCTGGAGTCCAAATACTTTCCCTTATTATCTGTACCCCCTGAACAAGTAACAAGCCATGTTGAGTCCATTTGCTCATCTGTGCAAGAGACAATAATTTCTCCTCAAGATGTTGGATCCATTAAATAAGAGGACATTTGTAAGAGAAAGCTTGGAAACTAGAGGGCACAAACAAATGTCAGGTATTATTATTATTACTACTATTATTACTACTACTATTATTATTCAGTGAAGAAGGAAAAAATGCTTCTGTAAGCCTCTGCAAAATCTTCTCCAAGGACCATGCATCTCCTGCCAGAACTTGCTCTCTCTGATTTAGGAATTTATCCAAGTTCCTCAACTGTTCCTCAGGTAACATAATTTTTATCACCACCCCTTTCACTGTAAATAGTAGCTAGTTTGTTTGGGTCTCTCAGACCTAAACTTGAGCACAATAGTCCAGATGTGGTCTGAGCAGTAATATTGTCTCCTAGATTCTGGACTCCATACATCTTTTACTTGAACCTAGGCACCCTTTAGCTGTTTTAGCAGCAGTTTTGCTTAGCATTACTGGCCCACATTGACACTCAATTAGAAAATAACATCATGCTTTCTATTTTTTTCCTTTCTTCCCTCTCCCCTTTTTTGTTTTTTGTTTGTCTTCTTATTTTGACACCCTCTGGCCCCCAAAGGAAGACACCCTTGAGCTACCTTTTCCTTTCTTGGGAGACTATAGAACTAATGAATGGAAAATGTGCAAAAAATAAAACAGCAGTTCTTTGTCTTTTTTCAGGCCAGGAGAAGAAACTGACTAAATATGTGTTCTTTGCATTTTTCTGCTTATGTTTGGCAGCACTAAGATTCCCTTTCCCATGTGCTTGTTTTGAATGT
This sequence comes from Corynorhinus townsendii, assembly GCA_026230045.1. Classification (NCBI taxonomy): domain Eukaryota; kingdom Metazoa; phylum Chordata; class Mammalia; order Chiroptera; family Vespertilionidae; genus Corynorhinus; species Corynorhinus townsendii. Next base: position 59,337,016 of record JAPDVU010000003.1, on the reverse strand, counting down.
ACAAGTTTATCTGGCTTTAGGTTCCAAACACTCACTAATGCTTTGATGCACTGAGACACAGTTCTCACTGGAAGGGCTTTTATTAAGTGGACAGCTAGGGTGTCACAGGCAAGATATTTGCACAGTACATTAATTTAGAGAGGGAAATGTTTCTGTGAAACTTAACCGGGCCGAACAGCTATTTCCACTTCACCTGAATAAAGTATTTTCATGTTTTATCACACTAGTTTGCAACTGCAAAAGCTTCACTCAATTTTTAAGAGTAGCTATGAACTGTCAGGATACATTATTTGGAATGAGGCCTGACAGCTCCAGGCTTGAAAGTAAAATACATTTTGTTGTTTAAAAGCATTTCTCCAGCAACTCACTCCCATCCCCCCTCCCAAACCCCACCCATCCCATAGCCCCCATAGGCACCCCTCTTCTGGTTTGGAACGAGATGCACTATGAACATTCTGAAATGGCTCGATCTGCACTAAATAACACTGCAGGAAGGAAATCAAAAGGGGAGTTTTCTTTTCTTATTCAAAATAAATAATGAGAAAGCCCCCAGTTGTTTTGTATGTGAGAGGAGCAGATTGCACAGGAGATAGTGTGCATGCTGTAGTGTTGGAAGCAAATACAGTTTTTAAATTCCCAGTTAATATCCTGAGAGGGATTATTAGGCATGCACCCTTGGTGTCTGGAATTTCCTTAAAGCCAAGTCTAGCCCATCCGGGGGTGTGTGGGGGGGAGGGGAGGCAGGAGAAGAAGAAGGAGGAGGAGGAGGAGGAGGAGGAGGAGGAGGAGGAGGAGGAGGAGGAGGAGGAGGAGGAGGAGGAGAAGGAGGAGGAAGAGGAGGAGGAGGAGGAGGAGGAGGAGAAGAAGAAAAGGACAGCACAGTGAAAGTGTTCTCTTTACAATACTCACTCCTAGAATCCTCTAGTCTTGGATGTAATCTCAGTCAGGTTCCAAATTCTGTGTTTCTGGGCTTTGATATAATTTTGTTGGCCCAAGAAGAGTTTTTCTAGGATCTCTAAAGTCACCTTAAAGTTCATACACATCCTTCGGTTCTTCCTCATATATTTTGAGGACTGGTATTCTAGGGAACACGTAAAGAGGGATCTTATATTGGCCAATGGGCACTCTTCTCCAGAAACTTACAGCTACCTTTATTTTACCATAGTGTCAACATCACTGAAGAGAGGCAGGCTTCTGTTCAGAGCACACACTACTGAAAAGAACGAACTGGGGAAAAATTAACTCACAAATGACAATCTTTTCTTGTTAATGACATTCTATAATAGAAGCCTAATCTCCTACATATATTATCATCTGGCAAACTAGTTACACATTTAATAAGATTTTGCTGTATAAATTATAAATGAAATAAACCATTCTGTCACCATGGTGTGCAATGAATACACCACATGTTATATGTAAATATATTAGTCATTTGCCTTTTGTTTGTGTGTCACTGAAATCCATTCTGTTTATGGTGTATTTTCTATTCCCTATGGGTTCCAACCAACATCATTTCAACTATACACATATCGGCCTTTAAAGTGGAATTATGTTGTTACTGTCCTTTTCCTGCCCAGTTTTAATAACACCTGCTTTTGTGCCAGTTTCATCTACTGCCGCAAATTGTAATTCAACAGAGAACAACAACAAAAAACGGCAAAAAACCCAAGCACCCTAACAGCAACTGTGACTGCAGAAAGGAGCTGTGTGATATATTGACACAATACAGAAAACATATTGAAACAATTTTTATTCTCATTATTTTCCCCCAAATTAAAAATCCCTCATAAAGCAAGTGTACATATTCTGCATGTTTCCCCTACTTCCAACTAAACCCAACCTTTAATGAGATAATTAAAAAAAACAAAAAAACAAAAACAGAACCAGTGGTTCAGCCTTTCTTTCAAGTGGTGGCATTTTTATTTAAGCAGAGAAGCATAAATGCATGAAGGATGCAAATGTGGGTTCTTTCAATGGCTCACCACAGCGTGACAGCTGTGGACAGATCGAGACAAAAGCAGTGACTGCTCCAAGAAAATGATGGCTTAGGCATCTCCAGCCCAATCAATAATCTGGCATGTTGAGGTCAATCACTGCATGGCCATATTCCGTTCGAGCCAATCAGAGATTATTAGTTTGACACCCAGAGGCTATTGCTTTCTGCTGTGGATGGCAGAGAGAGCCTGTGTGTGTCTCTTCAGAACCAAATGGAGAAAGCCTCACTATTTATAACAACAGAAACACTGGCACAGGATTTTCAGAGATTCCATATTTGTTAGGAGTAATGCTCTACAGTGTTCTCCAGGCTGAGTAATTCTTCCCCCCAAATTGTCACTACACTCATTTTGTGTTCTACCCATTTTTAAAAAATGTTTTAAGCCCCTACTGTGTTCCAGACCCTATCATAGGACCTGTGGACCCAAGAGGCATAAGATAAACATATGCTCATAAGAGGGGTGAGTCTGGAAGAGTCTCCAAAGATATTAATACTCTAAATATTTCCCTTTGCATTCCCAGTTTTCTACATCCCCCTCCCCCAAATTTCCCACGTTCCGTCTTGACAGATACAGGGACAAAGAGAAGAGTGGCAGCTAGACCATCATTGTTTTAGATTATTTGTCATCGATAGTATCCTGTTCTGACCAAGGAGAATGGTTACAAGTAGGTTCCAGAAAACATCTTAATGTTTTATAAACTACTAAGAGGGCAATAGAATTAACCAAAGGGAAGCTATTTCTGACTGACCTGCTAGTTCCATCTCTGCAGCCCAATGCTAGTTCCATCTGTGGGACTCATATAAGCTTGCTAACAGCAAACAGTTTGCAGGGAGGAGAGCTCCACAGGAGTAGATAAAGTAGGGCTCTAGCTGTCTGCAATTTCACGGCCATGTTTTACTGTTTCTCCTGGATGGCACGCCACAGAGTGTAATAAATCTCAGTTTGTTTATATTCTGTGTCTGTATTTGCACTTTGGTGATTATATTTGAATTCATGCAAGATTCTTTTTTTTTAAGAACTCGAGCATAATCTTCTCATTAATCCTGTCCTGTTTGTCTGTTATTAATAGGCCACTGTACAATGTATTCTGCTGCAAAACTCCACCAGGCATGACTAATTCAGATAATTAATTTGCTAGAACATTAACGCCATCAAATGAGCCTGCTAAACCGGTAAATTTAAAGTAAATTAAACTTAATTTGCAGGTTATTGCAATTAAGTCTGCCTTGTCTTTCTGAGGGATTTCAACACCCTCAGTATTTAAGAGGCAATCATAATGCATGCAAGTGGGCGGGCTCTTTGGCTAATTAACACAAGAGTCTAATCTGCTTTTCAATTAGGGTGGATGTTTATAATGTGCTGGTGACAGTGTTGCGATTCAGTGCAGCATAACAGGAGTGCATGGCATAATTATAGCTGAAAAGAAAAGCTCATGCCGGGCCTTTTTAGGGGTTAATGAGACATTGGCAGCTTCCAGCTGAGGAGATCGAGCCAGTTTAGTGTGGCTTCAAGAGGAAACCACCCATAGGGGTTTCCTTTGAAGTGTCAAAAGGTCCCCTTGTTCTGGGTGGCTTATGTTTCATTTGTCTGAGTGGCATATCAAAAATTGATGAGCTGCCAGCAGCAGTCCCTATGACATTAATTCACCAATTGTGTTTCTAATAGTTTCATCCTTAAATAAATTTGGATGATGAGAATGGTAAGGAGAGTCAAGGTTCTGAAAACAATGAGGAGGGCCAGGCTGTCACAGGGAGTTTATATAGCACAGATAAATGTAGCAGCAGCAAATGCTGAAGACACACCTGACCTGCTGTGCCCTGGGTTATTCGCTGGGGGAAGACAAAGATGTATGATGCCTGTGCTTTCTGCTGAACAACAGTCGCTCAAAACACTAATAAAGACGTGGCGTTCACTGGTGCCCGGTTGAACCTCTAACTGCACAAGAGAGGAATCTTAGATTAGCACGTCAGAAGATGAAGCTCCTAGGAGGGTGAAACAGCTCCTCAGAAACACTCTTAAATAAGCCCCCTGTACACCAGGGCAGAAGCTGATGAGACACAGCCCAGCGGTAATGTTATGAGATATGTTATAAGATAGCTCCTATGCTTGTGGTAAGGAAATAAATGCTCCCTCCTTCATGTCTGCCAGTTAACACAAAACCAAGGTGGTGGGAGGCTCCGTTGGAAACTGAGTGTGTGGCAGTGTACTTGTGGAGAAACCCTCTTCCAGTGCAGTTATAGGCACTGAAAGCATGTACTGGTAGATGTTCTGTAGCTATACAATGAGGAAAAGAGAACTTGAAATGACAGCTCTTTTTGGGATGATGACCATACATGACATGCCCAAAAGTTATCTGTGCTGGAATGACCAAGGTCACAATCTCAAATAGAAAGTTAGAGACATCAAAATTCATGCAAAAATAAAGGTTCTCACCACCACTGAGCTACATGTGTTGTTGTTTTTTTTAATACCAAATTATATATGACTAGAGGCCTGGTGCACGGGATTCATGCACTGGTGGGGGGTGTTGCCTGTGGGGATTGGCCCACTGCTCATCCCAGTCAGCTGAATGGCTGCTCCCACTGTGGGAGTGCCACTCATCCCGGTCAGCTGAGCAGGAGTGCACTGACCACCAGGGGACAGCTCCTGCACTGAGTATCTGCCCCCTGGTGGTCAGTGCGTGTCATAGTGACTGGTCGACCAGTCATTCTGGTGGTTATGCCATTCAGTCGCCGGACTTTTATTATATAGGATTATTATAAAAGACATTCCAGCTCTGGCCAGTGTGGCTCAGTAATAGAGTGTTGGCCTGTGCATGGAAGAGTCTGAGGTTCAATTCCTAGTCGGGGTGGGTATGGGATGCCATTAGTCATGTCTCTCTCACATCAATGTTTTTCTTTCTCCTCCTCCTCTCTCTCTCTCTCTCTCTCTACCTCCCCTGTCTCCCTCCCTTCTTCCCTCCCTTCCTTCCACTCACTCTAAGAGTCATTGGGAAAATATCCTTGATGAGGATTAACAACAAAAAGAGACATTCCAAAGATGGTCCTTCTTTTGGCCTTCCTGTAACTTGCATGAAGTAAGTTACAGCTGGGTAAAAGACCACCGTTTCATAGATGTGAATGAGACAGTCAAATGATTTATTCCAGTTACTTGAGAAGAGATCAATTATCCAAATGAATTACAAAATCTCCTTAACTAGTTCTGATATAAGCATAGCCAAAGAAAGACATGACATATTACAAAAAATATTGCCAAATAAATGTATTTATTCATTTATTTGTTGAGCACATATTATGTGCCAAACACTGTGTACCAAGGCTAAGGCAATGAACAGAACAGTGTTCTTCCATCCATGGAGATTACACATAGTAGACAGGAAACTATCAGTTATTGGTAAATGCAACAATGACTATAGAATACTGTGACTTTTAAGCTGAGCTCAAAATGATACTGAAAAGTTTTAAGTAGGAAATGACCTAATTTATAGTTTCTAAAGGTGCTTTGGTTGCTGTCGGGAAAATAGAAGTCAAAGGGTGTGACACTATAAGAATGGAGGCAATGAGACCATGTAGAAGACTATTCATGTTCTCTGGAAACTAACACCAAGCTAGTCCAATCTTTTGGATTCTAAATATGATTTAGAGGTAGATTCAGCAAGTCTTGCTGTATAGGATATTGAAATGATGAATAAATTAGTAGACATTTACATGGCAATGTCAAGTTGGAAGTTGAATATGTGAGTCTGGATATTAAGGGAGATGACAGAGCTAAAGATGTAAAATAGGGAGGCATCATCCTACAGTTGGTATTCAAAAACATAGACTAGCTGATTACCCCTGGTAGATAGTATGTTTAGAGTAGAGGAAGAGTTCTAGGGTAAAGTTACACAGAGAGAGCAGCCTGCAAAGGAGATAGAAGCTGAATGACCACAAAGGTAGGAATAAAACAAAGACAGATGAATATAAAGAAGGGTGACACTGGAAACAAAATAAAATGTTTCTTAAAAAAAATGGAGCAGTCAGCTGTATTGAATTCTAATGAGAAGTTGAATAAGACAAAAAGAGACAAAATGCCCATTGGATTTAGCATCATGACCTTGACTGGAGCCATTTTGATAATGTGTGAGGCCAGAAGGAAGCCTGGTTGGAGCACGTGGAGGAGAGAAGGCGAGATGAGGAAGTGCAGACAGTGTCTACAGTTTGTGAAGGTAAAAAAGAAATGGATTTGTGGCTAGAGGGAATATGAGAGCCCAGAAGATAGTTTAAAATTGAGAAAGAGCATATGTGTGCATGTTGATAGCAATGATCCAGGAAAGAGGGAAGCATTAATTACAGAAAGAGAGAAAAAGGGCATGGGACCTAGAGCACACGAAGTCTTGGCCTTTGGTGAGAGTGGAAGCTCTTCAGCTTGACAACTGAAGAAGAATCTGGGACTGGGTTATTTCACTGGGTTGTTTCATAATGTCCTCAAGGTTCATCTATTTTGTGGAATATTACAGAACTTCCTTCTTTTTAAGACTGAATAATATTCCATTGTACGTATATACCACATTTTCTTTATCCACCCATCTGTTGATGGACATTTACATTGTTTCAACATCTTGGCGATTGTAAATAGTGCTGCAATGACCGTAGGAGTGCTAATATCTCTCCAAGATCTTGTTTTCAATTAGTTTTAATAAGTACCCAGAAGTAGAATTACTGGATCATTTGGTAGTTCTATTTTCTTTTTAGGAACTTCATTTCTGTTTTCCATACACTTAAAATAGACATTATTATTATACTGAAATGAAAGTATGTAAAACACTTTAATATTTCAAAAAATACATCTTAATTTTTAAAATATAGAATTTACATTTAAGTAGATATTTAAATTGGTAGCTACTCTTTTGTCCTTTCTTCTGCTCTTACACTAGTAATCACTACATTGATGTAACATATTAAAATTTATAAACTGTTTTCATCCATAATAACTCCTTGGATCTTCACAATCATATAAGCCACATAGCATTACTCACCAAGTAGTAGATTAATTAATTGCATTCATACTAGTTAAGTGAATTGCCCTAGTTCACAACCATAGAAAAGCAGATTGTAACTCAGGACTTCCCACTTCAGATCCCAGATCTTTCTACTCAGCATCGTCAACAATTAGATGAAGAGTCTTTGAAATCTAGATGAGTGAGAAATCAGCAAAGTTGTAGGTACTATTTCTATGAATCTGGCTGTCAGGGTGCTAATTTACAATGGGAGGAGACAGAAGCTAGAATAGAGTGTAAAATCAAGAACGTGAATTGCTTTTTCACTCAAAAAACTGCCTGTAGAGAGAACTTTGTTCATATCTGTGAGTCAGGGTGGCCTAGGATGGAGATTGTACTGTAGTTACTAAGAACCGAAAGTCTAAGTACCTTAAAAAACAAACAAACAAAAAAACTAGGTTAATTCTCATTCATGTGACAGGGCCTGTGGTCAATGTAATCACTCAGATTATGGGTATCCATAGCACAGAAAGAGGAAAGAGAGGGCTGGTGAGCAATGACCGCTCTCCTTCCCTGAGTTATCTTTTCCCTCAGTCCCCCAGACTGTTGTGCTAAATAAGTGGTACCATCACACCTCCAGGCACCCATGTTCCAAATCTGGGGCTCCTTTTCAGTCTATCCTATCCAGACCTTGCTAATCAGTTAATAAGTCCTGTAGATATTGCCTTTCTTATATTTCTCATTTCAGTGTCTTCATTTGAAGAATAATCTCTTAAGGTCAATGCATAGTGTATAAGAGAGCTTCTGCTACAAACACAACTTGAGAAAATAGTTATTGACTTCATACAAGATCCATGTTTTTGTTCTAGAAGAACACCAGAAAGAGCACAAACCTTGGCATCAGTAGGCTTTAAATTTTTATTCTGTGATGTTCTCTGCAATATTTTTAGTTCATTTAATTTATTTTTTTGAAATATTAAATGAACTTTATTTTGTCGTTATTTTAAATTAATCTTTATTTTAAAATGCTAACTTAAAATTATAATGCCATACCTACTTGAATAAGAGGAATTATAGCATAAATTAAATAACAGTAGCTAAACTAGAAAAATACAAAAATTACTTTAAAGAGAAAACCATGCAAAAACAGAGTTGAGAGGAATCCAAGATGGTGGCGTAGGTAAACACCTAAACTGCTGCCTCGCACAACAATTTCAAAACTGCAACTAAAAGACAAAACGTCTATCACCCAGAACCATGGGAAAGCTGGCTGAGTGGAAGTTCTACAACTAGAAGGAAAGAGAAGAGCATTGAGACGTGCACAAGCGCTGAAAAGCTGAGGTACAGAGGCGCGGGATCTGGGCTGGTGGCAGGCGTTGCTTTTTTCAAACCAAAGGGGAGACAAGCCCCCGATTACTCTGAAATACAGTTTCTGGGGAGACGCGGGGGACCCAAACTCCTACAGGGAGAAGCTGGATTGTCTGCCACCGGGTTGGAAAGTGAGGGGGGCCTGCTTGCAGAGCTGGGCGCAAGAATAATTGTTGACTGCACTGGGGCACGGGACGCAGTTGGAGACACAGAGCCCGCTAACTAGCAGCCATCGCTGTTTGTCACACCCTAGCCTAGTGACACCCTGAGACCCCGCCCCACACAGCCTACAAACCCACCCAAGCTCCAAGCAGCAGTTTTAGCATAAGAAAGGCCTGCCCTATCGCAGCTTAACCTAACAAACTTGCAGCCCGGATCAGACAGCTCCAAAAACCTCCAAACCCCAAGCAAAGAGGAGAAAACTGTAGCTCTCGCTGTAGCTCCTGCTGTGTGGACTCAGACAATAGCTGACCTGCACCCCATTGGAGATCCAGAAGCCAGTATACCTAGTGGTCAGTGTGAGAAACCAGATTTCAACTCCTCATATCCATAAGTGACACATTCAAGAGGCAGACTCAGCGAGCACCAAAGCCCCACTGAAACAAGTCCTGCACCATAAGCATGTCTCCAGCACAGCAGTTCTTATAGACACAGCGAGTCCTCACAGCCAATTGGCCTGGAGGTCAATTCCTCCCAGCATACCAACAGCAATTAAGGCTTAACTACACCAAGACTTTGCACTCAACCCACAAAGGGGTGTACCAAGAGCATCCACATCAGATGATTGGGGAGGCTGAGCTACTGCCCCCTATAGGTCACCTACCACACAAAGCCACTCCATCAACACAGGGAAGCAGCCAAAATGTGGAAACAAAGAAACATGTCACGAATGAAAGAAACGGAGGAAAGCAAACTACTGGATGACATAGAGTTCAGAACCACATGTATAAGGTTACTCAAGAATCTTCTAAAAACCGCTGAGAAACTTGATGACACTTCTGAGGAGCTTAGTGAGACCTTCAAGGACCTTAATGAGAATGCCAAAAAAATGGAAAAGGACCAATCAGAAATGAAGCATACACTGTCTAAAATAAAGAATATACAGAAACTCAACTGTAGATCAACGTACCCCAAGAATCAAACCAAAGATCTGAAATATGAGGAAACAAAAAACACCCAACCAGAAAAACAAAAAGAAAAAAAGAATCCAAAAATATGAAGATAGTGTAAGGAGACTCTGGGACAACTTTAAGCGTACCAACATCCAAATTTTTGGGGTGCCAGAAGAAGAGAGAGAGCAAAATACTGAAAACCTATTAGAAGAAATAATGACAGAAAACTTTCCCTACCTGGTGAAAGAAATAGACTTACAAGTCCAGGAAGTGCACAGAACCCCAAACAAAAGGAATCCAAAGAAGACCACACCAAGACACATCATAATTAAAATGCCAAGGGCAAAAGACAAAGAGAGAATCTTGAAAGCAGCAAGAGAAAAATGGTTAGTTACCTACAAGGGAGTACCCATACGACTGTCAGCTGATTTCTCAGCAGAAACTATGCAGGCAAGAAGGGAGTGGCAAGAAATAGTCAAAGTGATGAACAGCAAGAACCTACAACCAAGATTACTCTACCCAGCAAAGCTATCATTCAGAGTTGAAGGTCAGATAAAGAGCTTCACAGACAAGAAAAAGCTAAAGGAGTTCATCGCCACCAAACCAGGTTTACATGAAATGCTGAAGGGTATTCTTTAAGAAGAGGAAGAAGAAGAAAAAGGTAAAGATAAAAATTATGAACAACAAAATGACATCAAATACATACCTACCAACAAGTGAATCTAAAAATCAAGTAAATAAAAAATCTGAAGAACAGAATGGACTGATGAATATAATAGAATCAGGGACATAGAAAGGGAGTGGACTAACAATTCTCAGGGGGAAGTGGGTGTGAGTGGTGCGGGAAGAGATTGGACAAAAATCTTACTCCTATGGATGAAGACAGTGGCAGGGGTTAAGGGCATGGGGTAGGGTGGGGTGGGGAATCAGGTGGAGGGGAGCTCTAGGGGGAAAACAAAAAGAGGAACACCTGTAATCTGAACAATAAAGATTTATTTTTTTTTAAAAAAAAGAGAGAAAACCATGCAGACATTCTGCTGTGGTTGCAGGTGTTCAGTACCCAGCTGCTGTGGAAACTGAGTCAAAACTACAGGTGACCCCGGATTCTGAACTCTTACTGCATGACCCTCTTCCTTCTTGGGGGTCCTGATGACCCAGAGGGATCCCCTGACACTTCCAGGCCTCTGTGGGCTGTGGAAAAGGCTAGAACTTGGACTTGACCTTGGCCAGCATTTGCCTGTTGCGATCATTTTCTTTCCTTAGCTCCTTGGACTTTCCTTAGTTGACATGACTGCCATCCAGTTTTCTTGAGCCGTTTTCACATAGAAGATGGTATCTGTTCAGTAGTAGAAAGTTCTTCTCTCCAATTCCTTGCCCATGTCTTTGGCCATCTTCTTGTAGAGGTTGTGACTCTGATATGCAGAGTTCATGTCTCTACAAATGTTGAGAAGTTTCTTCTTCATTTTGAAGCAGTTCATTTCCTCCTCAGGTTTTTGTTTTTTTTCTAAAGTTGCATTAAATGATCTTCAAGTGATTCAGGCAGAACTTGAAGCTTCAGCTGCCGAATTTCATTTTTTAGATTTGAATTTTCATGCTGCAATGATGATTCCTCCATTTGGAGATTTGTTATCTGTCCTGTGAACTCTTCATTCATTTGCGTTTTCTCCCATAATTGTCTGGCTAGTTCTCAATGTTCCTCTTCAGGACTTTGAAGGGACACACTGAAGTTGGCATTATCAGGGAGACTCTCCAGATCAACTTGTGACTGAAGGACAGGGAGATCGCTGTTTTCTGCTTCCCTGTTTTTTCGACCTTGCACTTCACATGACTAAGTGATCTCTAAGGAAATCAGGCAAAGGGATGGTCTGGAGCAGTTTTTCAGCCACTGATATTAATGGCTGTTTTTATCTTTCAGGACCTGTTTCATTCACTTTGGATTGCTTCAGCCTTTCTCCCCCTCCTTTTCCTGGACTCTTCACCTCTATCTCATAATTTCTTGGTGGAGCAGTTGTGGATTTTCTGAAAAATGAAGGTTTTCGTTGAAATCATTTGTTATTTTCTTCTGAAGTTGTTCTCCATTGATCTCTGTGATTTTGAGATGGGCTTTTCATCAGGCAGCTGGGAAAGTTTAGAAGACTTTCCCATGCCTTTTCCAGAGCCAAACATGTCCTAAAGTGATGACCTGTTCAAGTTTGTGTTCAGTACTAACAAGTACAAGGTCTGTAACATGAGAGGATTGTCACCCTGTGGACCAAGAGAGCCATCAGCTTGTGTCATTGGTCCAATATTCTCACTACGTCTTCCACAGATTTCATCATGAACAGTATGCCTTTTGTCTATGCCTTCACACTTCCTCAAATGTGCCATCTCTTTATTATCAAAGATACCACCACCACCACAGCACATACCAGGATCTCCCGGAGATATGCATGGAGACCTGGGATGTGCCTCAGGCTTTCAGCAATCACCAGCAGAGCACCACACAGGTACTCCAGGAGCATCCTGAAGGTTGATGCGGTGGCAGACGGTAGGCCCTCTATGGCTTTTTGGGTTCACAGCTCTACCTTCTAGTGCCAGTGTCCTGTGGGCCACAACTGACCACTCAGAACCCTCAAGTGTTTTATTAGGTAAACAGGTACCCAGCAGCCAGGACATACCAGTTGGGTTGGGGAGGAGGAGGCCCACAGGTTCTAGAAAACACTTTTCCCTAATTTAGCTCTGAAACAGAAAGTAATCTATTCAATACTAACAAGCACAGGGTCTGTCCCATGTATACAGGCACTGGGGCAGGTGGAGTGGCTGACTGCAGTCTGAGTATAGAGAGTTCACATATAAGCCTTTGCCTCACTCATAAAGTGTCCCTTACTATTTTTTTTATAAATATACTAGTGGCCTGGTGCACGGAATTCGTGCACATTAAAAGGGGATTAATTAGAGGAAACAATTTAATATTGCTATTTGCCTTTTCTCTATAATAGAAGTGTCAGAGATGAAAGAAAATTAGTAATACTTATATGAAAACTGTCCTCTTGTCAGAGTCTGGGGTGCACCACGGACCCAGAGTCAAGATCCCGCCCACCCACATGCACCTCAAAATCGCATGAGACCCAGATCTGGCCGGCCACCCCCACCCCCCCATTGGGCTAGATCCAGACCCAGCCAGTCCCATCCTTCTCAAACCCCATCAGGCAGGAGACATAGCCTCAGGTCCCCTGGCCTGGCACCAGGGCAGGGGGCATGCCTTGAGGTCCCCTGTCAAGCCCTGCTGGGTGGGGGGCTTGGCTGAGGTCCCCCGTCAAGCCCCACTGGGTGGGGGGCACAGCCTGAAGTCCCCTGTTAAGCCCCACCTGGTGAGGGGCATGGCCTGAGGTCCCCCAGCCTGGTGCTGGGGCGGAGGGAGCAGCCTGAGGTCCCCGAGCCCAGCACCAGGATGGGAAGTGCACCTTGAGGTCCCCTGTCAAGCCCTGCAGGGTGTGGGGCATGGCCTGAGATCCCCTGTCAAGCCCTGCTGGGTGGGGGACATGGGGCCTGAGGGCCCCTGTCAAGCCCCACAGAGGCAAGGGAGGGCATAGCCTCAGGTCCCTGCTGATTGCTCGTTAAGGCTTCTTATGGGAACTTGGCCTCAGCTGTGGGTGCAACCATCTTTGTGATGGCGTGATGGTCAATTAGCATATTCCCTCTTTATTAGATAGGATTTTCATTAATTTCAGAGAGGAAGGGAGAAGGAGAGAGATAGAAGCATCAGTGTTGAGAGAGAATCATTGATTGGCTGCCTCCTACATGCCCCACACTGGAGATCAAGCCCGGAACCCAGACATCTGCCCTGACCTCCTGGTCAATTGAACTGTGACCTCCTGGTTCATAGGTTGATGCTCAACCACTGAGCCATGCAGGCTGGGCTTCCCCTTGTTATTAACACTTGCATTAGTGTGGTGCATTTGTTATAATTGATGAACCAATATTGTTAGAGTACTGTCAACCAACATCCATAATTTACATTAGGGTTTACCCTTTGTGTTGTGTAGTTCTATGAGCTTTAACAAATGCAGAATGTCATGCACCCCCATTCCAGTATCATACCGAATATATCACAGTTCAAAAAATCCCCTGTGCCCTACATGTTCATCCCTCACCCTTTCCTCTTGAACCTATGGAAACCACTGATGACTTTTCTGATTTGGAAGGCTGCTTTATCTGATATTAATACAGCTACTCTTGCTTTTTAATTTTAGTTTTTAATTGCTGTTGACATTCGATGTTATTTTGTACTAGTTTCAGGTATACAGAATAGTGTTTAGACAATTATATAATTTATAAAAATCATCCCCCTGATAAGCCTAGTACCCACCTGGCAACCATACATAGTTATCACAGTATTATCGACTTTTTCCCTATGCTGTACTTTACATCCCCATGACTATTTTGTAACTACCAATTTGTATTTTTTAATCTCTTCACCTTTTTTTTTTTGCCCAGTCCCCCAATTCACCACCCATCTGGCAACTATCAGTTTGTTCTCTGTATCTCTGTATCTGTTTCTGTTTTGTTTGTTTAGTTTGTTCTTTAGATTCCATATACAAGTGAAATCATATGGGATTTGTCTTTGTCTGACTTATTTCGCTTCGCATAATACCTCCATGTCCATCCATGCTTCCACAAGTGGTAAGATTTCATTCTTTTTTTTATGGCTGACTAACATTCTATTGTAGATGTACCACATCATCTTTATCCAACTGTCCATTGATGGGCACTTAGGCTGTCTTTCCATATGTTGGCTGTTGTAAATAACACTGCAATGAAGATAGGGGCACATATCTTTTTTTTTTTTCAAATAAGTGTTTTGGATTTTTTCAGATAAATATCTAGAAGTGGAATTGCTGGGTAATAATGTAGTTCTGTTTTTTATTGTTGGGGAACCTCCATACTGTTTTGCATAGTGGCTGCACCAATTTACAACCCCACCAAGAGTGCATGAGTGTTCCCTTTTCTCTATCTCCTCACCAACACTTCTTGTTTGTTGATTTATTGATGATAGTCATCTGACAGGTGGGAGGTGATATCTCATTGTGATTTTAATTTGCATTTCTCTGATGATTAGTGATGTTAAGCAGCTTTTCATATGTCCATTGTCCATCTGTATGTCTGTCTTTGGAGCAATGTCTATTCAGGTCCTCTGCCCATTTTTAATTGGGTTGTTTTTTGTTGTTATCTTAGATGAGTTCTTTATAAATTTTGGATATTAACCCCTTATCAGATGTATCATTGGTGAATACGTTCTTCCATTCAGTAGAAAGTCTTTTCATTTTGTTTATGGTTTCCTTTGCTATGCAAAAACTTTTTAGTTTCATGTAGTCCAATTTGTTTATTTTTTGTTTGTTTTCCTTGCCTGAGGAGACACGTCAGAAAAAAATTTTTACTAATAGCTGTATCAGAGATTTTACTTCTATGTTTTCTACTAAGAATTTTATGGCTTTGGGTCTTACATTTACATCTTTAATCCATTTTGAGTTATTCTTGTGTATGGTGTAAATTGGTGATCTATTTTTATTTTTCTGCATGTGTCTGTTCAATTTTCCCAACACCATTTATTAAATAGACTGTCTTTACCCCATTGTATATTATTGCCTCCTTTGTCATAGAATAATTTATTATATAGGTGTAGGTTTAATTCTGGGCTCTCTGTTCTGTTCCATTGATTTTTGTGTCTGCTTTTTTGCCAGTACTTTGATTATTAAATCTTGGTTTTGATATCAGGTAGTATGATACCTTCTACTTTGTTCTTTGTTCTCATGATTACCATGACTATTTGGGGTTTTGTTTTAGTTTCCTATAAATTTAAGATTATTTGTTGTAGCTCTATGAAAAGTGCCATTGGTATCCTGATAAGGATGGCATTGAATCTGTAGATTGCTTTGGGGAATATGGACATTTTAATTATGTTAATTCTTTCTATTCTTGAGCACAGTATATGCTTCAATTCATTGATATCTACTTCAAATTTTTTCTTCTGTGTCTTATAATTTTCCAAATTCAGGTCTTTCATCTTCTAGGTTAAATTTATTTCTAGGTATTTTAATATTTTTGATGCATCGACTGGTTGCTTCCCACATGTGCCCTGAGCAGGGTCAGGGCCAGGGAGCGAACCTGCAACCTAGGCACATGCCCTTGATAATTTATATTGCTTTTTAGACTCCATTTTGTTTATTTCAACTCTAATCTTTATGATTTCCTACTTTCTACTCACTTTGGCTTCCATTTGTTGTTCTTTTTCTAGTTCAGTTAGGTGTAAAGTTAGATTGTTTACTTGAGATTTTTTTTATTTCTTGAGGTAGGCCTGTATTGCTATGAGTTTCCCTCTGAGGACTATTTTTGCTGTGTCCCATAGGTTTTGAGTCATTGTGTTTTCATTTTTATTTGTCTCAAGGTATGTTTTGATTCTTTATCTCATTGTAAACCCATTCTTTGTTTAGTAGTATGATATTTAGCCTCCATGTGTTTTTCAGGGTTTGTTTCTAGTTTCATGCCATTGTAGTCAGAGAAGATGCTTGATATGATTTCAATCTTCTTAAATTTTTTGAGGCTTATTTTGTGGCCTAACACATGGTTTATTCTGGAAAATGTCCCATATGCACTTGAAAAGAACATATATTTTGCTGGTTTGGGGTGAAATGCTTTAAAAAAATATCAATTAAATCCATCTGGTCTCATGTGTCATTTAAAGTTGTTGTTTCCTTGATTTTTTGTCTGGAAGATCTATTTATTGATATCAATGGGATGTTAAAGACCCCTACTATGACTGTTACTGTCCCTCTCTCTATGTTCATCAATATTTGGTTTATGTATTTCGATGCTTCTCTGTTGGATGCATAAATGGTTACAATGGTTATATTTTCTTGTTGGATTGACCCCTTTATCATTATGTAATCTCCTTCTTTGTCTCTTATTATAGCCTTTGTTCTAAAGTCTATTTTGTCTGATATAAGTATTTCTACCTCACCTTTTTTTCATTTCTATTTGTATGAAATTTCATTTTTCATTCCTATACTTTCAGTCTATGTCTTTTGATCTTAAGTGGGTGTCTTTTGATCTTAAGTGGGTTTCTTATAATCAGCATTTGTATGAGTCTTGTTTTCTTATCCACTCAGCTACTCTGTGTCTTTTGATTAGCGCATTTAATCCATTTACCTTTAAAGTGCTTATTGATAAGTCATAGCTATTACAATTTTATTATTTATATTTATGTTCAGCCCCCCTCTTTCTCTTCTTAAAGACCATTTAACATTTTTTATAATACTAGCTTGTGGTGGTAAACACTAGCTTTTTCTTGTCTACGTAGCTCATTATCTGTTCTTCAGTTTTGAATGATAGCCTGGCTTGGTAGAGTATTTTTGGTTGTAGGCCCTTGCTTTTCATCACTTTGAATATATTGTGCTGATCTCTCCTAGCCTTGGGAAGTTTTTGTTGAGAAATCAGCTGATAGTCCAATGAGAATTCCCTTATAGGTAACTAACAGCTTTTATCTTGCTGCTTTCTTGTCTCCCCTCCCTTTCTTTGTCTTTAATCTTTGGCAGTTTAATTATGATATGTCTTGGTGTGGATTTCTTAGGTTCATTTGGTTTGGGACTCTTGAACTTCTTGGAAGTGTATGTCCATTTTCCTTGCCAGGTTAGGAAAGTTTTCACTCATGATTTTTTCAAGTAAGTTTTTAATTCCTTGCACTCTTTCTTCTCCTTCAGGTACCCCTATGATGTGAATGTTGTTATGTTTGATGTTGTCCCAAAGGTCCCTTAGACCAGTGGTCGGCAAACTCATTAGTCAACAGAGCCAAATATCAACAGAACAACGATTGAAATTTCTTTTGAGAGCCAAATTTTTTAAACTTAAACTTCTTCTAACGCCACTTCTTCAAAATAGACTTGCCCAGGCCGTGGTATTTTGTGGAAGAGCCACACTCAAGGGGCCAAAGAGCTGCATGTGGCTTGCAAGCTGCAGTTTGCCGACCATAGCCTTAGACTATTCTCATTTTTTAAATTTTTTTCTTGTTGCTATTCGAATAAATTGTTTTCCACTACTGTATCTTCCAAATCACTGATTTGATTCTCTTATTCATCTTCTGCTGTTGATTCCTTTAAGTGTATTCTTTTTTCACTTATTGTATTTGTCATTTCTGACTGGTTCTTTTTTATGGTTTCTATGTCCCTTTTTTATAATTACTATCTTTTTGTTAAAGTTTTCACTAAGTTACTTTTGCAATCTTGTGGCCAGGGTTTTGAACTCTGTATCTGGTAGATTACTTGCCTACATTTCATTTAGTTCTTTTTCTGGAATTTTCACCTGTTCTTTCATTTGGGATATGTTTCTCTGTCTCCTCATTTTTGCTGCCTCTCTGTGTTTGTTTCTGTATATTCAGTAGATCAGCTATGTCTCTCAGTGTTAGCAAGGTGGCCTTATGTCGTAGGTGTCCTGTGGGGCCCAGTGCCACAGTCTCCCTGATCACCTGAGCTGAGCACTTTAAGAAGTGCCACGTGTGTGTGTGTGTGTGTGTGTGTGTGTGTGTGTGTGTGTGTGTGCCCTCCAGTTGTAGAACAGTCTTGAATGCTGTTGGCATGTCAGTGGTTGGGATTTTTCCTCAGGCTGACTGGCTGGGAAAATTGGCTATGACCATAGCCTACAAGCTGCTCTATAGGGGCTAACCCAACAGAGCAGGTGGTATTTGCCCCAGTGGGCTCTGGTGGCTGCTGAGACCACCCTTTGAGTATGCTTTTTATGGAGCTACTTAGGTGGTACTCTGAAGCCAGCCACTGGGTGTGTTAATCATGGAGCCTCTTAGGAGGGGCTCCAGTGCATGCCAAGGTCAGCCACCGCCTATGGCTGGCCTAGGTCCACTTGGTGAAAGCTACAAAGTTATCTGCATATGGTAGCTGCCTGTACTGGACTTGGAGGCACATGGGAAAGGCCACCCTGCAAACCGAAGTAGGCTTCTACCTGTATTGGGCCTAGGGAAGCTCATCAAAAGATACAGGGCACCCTGAGGTCTACCACCACCTGCTGGCTGCCCATGAATCTCAGCTGCTGAAAGATCCTCAGGCTATTTATGAGTTGGATTAGGCAGGGTCTTAGAGAGTCACCAGTGTGTGGCTAATCTTATTTACCAGAATAATGCAGATTCAGATTTTGTGCAGAGCTGAGCCTGGAGCCATTAAACAAAAGGCACAGAGCACACCTAGGCCAGTCACCATCTGTCTGGGACCTGCAGACATTTGAGAGTTTTTCAAGAAGAACTCCAGTATGGACCAAAGTTGGCTTTCTGCTGTCAAAATAGACTCTGGTGGTCCTCAAATTGGGTGGGGTGGGGTCTCAAGTAGTCATCAGGGTGGAGCAAGTGGAGATCAGCAAGCCAATGTGGGTTCAGATTTAGTTGTGTGGGAGGAGGGCTCAAAACAGTGACAATGGCCACTATTCCTTGAGCCTTTGCCCTGAAGCCACACAATTCAATTTTTCTCTGTTAGTCTCTGGTGGCTCCCTAGGCTGGTGCCTCTTGTGCTGGAACACAGGGTAAGTTCAAGTGAGCAAATAAGTCTGTACTTTAAGAACATATCTGGCCCTAGCCGGTTTGGTTCAGTGGGTAGAGTGTTGGCCTACAGACCGAAGGGTCCCAGGTTCTGTTCCAGGCAAGGGCACATACCTCAGTTGGAGGTTTCTCTCCAGCTCAGGCCCTGGTCTGGGCTCGTGCAGGAGGCAACCAATCAATGAGTTTCTCTCATATTGATATTTCTCTCTGTCTTTCCCTCTCTCTTCCACTGTCTCTAAAGATCAATGGAAAAAATATCCTTGGATGAGGAAAAAAAATAAAAAGCACATATCTTGGTTTCCAGCAGGCTTCCATCTCACTTGGATGGCCAGAATCCCCACTGGTTTTCACAGCCAGATGTTGTGGGGGCTTCTCTTCCTGGCACTGATATTCTGGGGTGAGGAGCCCAGTGTGGGGCTAGGGCAGGTCACTCAATTTCTGTAAGCATGAATTTCTATATCTGTAAAATGGGGATAATAGAATTCTTATGCCACAATGTTGTAGTGAAGATTAAATGTTGTCATAGGTGCAAAAGTTCTTTGTAAATTATAAAAACCTACACACATGGTAGGGATTATCAATATTAATATTAATGTGAGCCAGGCAGTAATAACCTTGAAGCAATTAGCAGCTGTTAATACACTAAATATAACTATAATAGGATTTACTTGTCCTAATGAACTATGGAATGGCTTTACTTAAAGGGCAAAGCAATCTTAATTTAGTCAAGCATCCATTAAGCACATATTATACAGTGGCTGCTATGTTAGTGCAATAGACTATGCAAGCCTAAAAAGATAGTTTCTATCCTCATGGACACTAATAATAATATTCTAAGACAAAACTGTGTTATCTGGCAAAACCAGAAAAAGTTAAAATAATTTGAGATATTTAAAGAGGAAAGGCTACTTGCAACATGAGCCAT
This sequence comes from Corynorhinus townsendii, assembly GCA_026230045.1. NCBI lineage: Eukaryota > Metazoa > Chordata > Mammalia > Chiroptera > Vespertilionidae > Corynorhinus > Corynorhinus townsendii. Next base: position 59,317,062 of record JAPDVU010000003.1, on the reverse strand, counting down.
CAAAGAAGATTTAAGTGAGGTATAGTTATTGAGCTGGACACTTAAGGGATAAAGTTTCAAGTGAAGGCTGTAACTGTGTATGGGACATGGCCAAGTCTGAGTAAAAAGAGCAGGACCACCTCATACTAGCTTTGTTACTCTGCACATTGACTTAACTTTTCCAAATGTGTAGATCTAACTGAGGAGTTAGAAGTAAAATGTAAAAGCAAAGCTTCTCAGACTGTAATGTGTAAACGCACATGAAGAGCTTGTTACAATGCAGGTCTGGGTGGAGCCAGAGTTGCTGCCTTTCTGAGGAGCTCCCAGGTGATGCTGGTGCAGTTGATCTGTGGGCCACCCTTGAGAAGTAGGATGTAAACACCTTTGTCCAGTGCCTAGAACATAATAGTGCCTGCTGGATAAATGTTCCTGTTCATGGAATTATTCCCAAATCACTAAATGGTAGAAGATAAAATCCGAGATATAAAAGTGTAGGACCTGTTCACCAAAGTTTTCCTGGAATTCCTACAGATTTCTCACATCAAAACATATTTTCCAAACATGAAGAAATCGCAATTCTTTTTTTAATATTTTTAATATGTTTTTATTGATTTCAGAGAGGAAGGGAGAGGGAGAGAGAGATAGAAACATCAATGATGAGAGAGAATCATTGATCAGCTGTCTCCTGCATGCCCCCTACTGGGGATCAAGCCCACAACCCAGGCATGTGCCCTGACTGGAATCGAACCTGGGACCCTTCAGTCCGCAGGCCAATGCTCCATCCACTGAGCCAAACCAGGTAGGGCAGAAATCACAATTCTTAAAAGAAAAAGATAAAGGAGTTCAACCTCCTTTATTTTTTATCTTTACCTTTAAGAATCAGCCTTTAATGTGGAGTATAGATATTTTTCATTTAGAAATCAATAATACCTCTACTTAAACTAATGTTTGGCTCTTTCAATAGCCATAATAATCATTTGAAACTCTGATTCATCAGTTTTTAAGCAATTTGAGAACAAAAGTGTTGACAATAATAAAGCATTACTTCGTCAGGCCATAGTTAATATACATTTTAATTAGGCCACAACAATATTTTAATTCTCATATAACATTTCTCATTATAATAATTCTCACAAAACACTTAAATATACTTCAAACAAGTCTATCTTTTTATACATGTGCCCATTGTTGTAGTTGTTTTAATATTACTAGGGGCCCAGTGCATAAATTTGTGCACCTTGAAAGGAACTGTGGGCTGTGAGCCTGCAGTAGGCACAGGGACGGGTCTTGGCCCATTCTCCGTGCCCCCGCCTGGCCCATCCTGCTACGGCCCCTGGTCCCCTGTCTGCCTGCAGCCCCCGCCGCCACTGCTCCCATGCGCTGATAGTGCCAGCCCCTCTCACATCCACTGACAACACAGAGCAATTGGGGCTGGCACTAACAGCAGGTGCCAGTGGGGCTGGTGCTATCAGCAGATGCGAGCAGTGGCTGCTGCCCCGATCACCCCTCAAAAGCAGGGGGAGGTAGAGAAGCCCTCAGGGGTGATCGGGGCTGGCAGCCACCACTGGCACCCACTGATGACACTGAGTGATCAAGACCAGTGCCGGGCGTCGGCAGCAGGTGTGAGCGCCCAGTGGTACTGTGGCATGTGGGAGCAAAGAATTTGGTAACCACCAGAGGCTCGACCCATCTACAGTGACCAGCACCCTGCCTTGGTCTGGCACCCCTGCTCACCTGCTCCACCATCCGGCCGCAACTGATGCCCACCATGTTCTTCACTCTGCCACCTGCTGCCAATACCCACCATGTTCTGCATGCACCCCCTGGTGGTCAGTGCACATCATAGTGACCAGTTGTTTGGTTGTTCTGCCTTTCAGTCTATTTGCATATTAAGGTGATAGATGATAGATAGATAGATAGATAGATAGATAGATAGATAGATAGATAGATAGATAGATATAGATATTGAGATTCTCAGTACTTCAGGAACATGGAATATAATAAGAGCCACCTAACTGATGAGATTTCACTTTCCTGGCCAGGTGGCATCCCAGATAAACATGGATAATTTGGCCGGCATTATTGCACTCTTCAAGCTGAGATTTAATCACTTGCTTAAAAACACAGCGGCATACTTACCTAGTACTTGGAATGTCTTATGTTTTAAGAAACAGAAAGCAATTTAGAAAAATAGACAATGTGTAAAAGTTGAAATTCTATGCCTTGAGCAGTGTAACTTTAAGAATTCTTGAGATAATAGTATTTGGTCAGATCAGTAAGCATGATGAGTGTTTTTACATGGCAGCACCATCCACTGAAGTCCAGAAATAGCAGGTATGGCCATGTTTGCACACAGACTTTGCTAATCAATTTGGTCTAATGTGACAGTAGGAGCAGACCTCAGAACCTGTGCAGACACAGAACAAGATCACACACGATTCACTAGGCTGAACAACTAGTTACTCTTCCCAAGTTTCATTTTCCAAACACATACAGCATCTTTCCTGCTGAAGGCTCTAAATTAAATTTTAAAATACTGATAATTACCTACAGAGGACCTACTGTGTGCAAATGACAATGATGATGTAGATGATGATGATAATAATAATAATATTTCTGGAAGATAGAAAGGTATATATTTTCCCCTTCAGTAGCTTATAAATGAGGCATTCAAGAAAGTAAATACATAAACATACACGGAAAGAATGCTTATGACATTCATGATAGCAATAATGACAAACCATTTGTTTGGGCTATGGGAATGTTTATATTACTGTGTCTTTATCTTTGATTTTTATGAAATAAACCTTTTAAAACAAAAAGAGAAATGAGAGCAATTTAAAAGAAAAAATACCAAATCTTTAGTGCATGTTACAGTAGTTTTCTTTATTTTTTTTCTGAAAAGCATGGTGCAAGGTTTATTCTGGAATGCAAATCATCATAAATTCTGGCCTACAAGTGCATGACTAATCTAATTGCAGGCAGAGAGGATCGTGTGCTAATGCTCTCACTAGAGATCTGTACTAAATGATTTGCTCAGAGAGCAATTGATGCCCCTAGAAAACTTTGAAAAATGTTCTAGTTAGAAACAACTTTGTCCATGTCATATATTTTCTGTTTTTATCTCCATCATTTTTATTCTTTAGGACATTCAGATGAAAATTTCATCTCTTTTGCTAGAGGGTTCATATGCTTCTGCTTATTCCTCACCTGAAATCATGAGTTCATTTTGACAGTATAAGATGCCAAATTGGGTGTCATAGAAATCATAGAGCAGAACCCCAACCCCCAGTCATTACTTACATAAGAAAAAAGAAAGAAAGAAAAAAAAGGCCAGTAATTTGTCTTCAGAGCATGAAACCCATTACTTACAAATTATTGTTAATTATATATTGAAATAAATAGAGAATCATATTTCTACCAGCCTTGGAAATAGACAAGCTCTTAAAAATTTATTGGTGTAAAAAAATTATTTAAAAAAATGTATTAGTGTCCTTAAGATTTGGATGATATAAAATAATAAATCACTGTGTATGCTACAGCCTTTTGAGATCCTCAAAAACATTACTGTAGAATTGCAAATACTGCAGTAAATATAGCAGCAGCTCTATTCAACTCTACTATATCTATTCAAATTGGAGAAAACATTACTTTAAATAATATAGAAAAGCTGTTGACTTGCTACATTGCACATCTCCATTGTTATGTGTGACTTCACCTCCCCCAGCACTTAGCCAGGCAATTCAACCTGCCCAGAAACCTCCATGTGCAGAATCCGATGCTCTTAGTGCTCAAAACATCATTACCCAATTCCATCTAGAAGAGCCAAAATTAATTAGTGGACTTGAAGTAGGGAAGACATTTGTATAAAGGAATAAAATAGAGGAATTTATAGATTAGGAGGGCAATAAAATTGAATTGATTTCAGGAGTACCTTAACACAAATACTATGAAGATTATCATTGACCAATATATAAGCATCATAAAATATTTTTTAAAAAGAGCAATAGAAATTCAATACATTTTGCCCCTCTATTATAGTTTATTTCATATTGGCTGGATTTTCTTGGATAGCAATATACCGGGAGACTTAAGCTATTTCAGTTATCCTATCTAATAAAAATGTAATATGCAAATTGACCATCACTCCAACACACAAGATGCCTGCCCCCATGTGGACACAAGATTGCTGCCACAAGATGGCCAGCCGGGGAGGGCAGTTGAGGAAGACCCAGGCCTGCAGGGAAGGACAGTTAGGGGCAACCAAGCTGGCAGGGGAGGGCAGTTAGGGGTGATCAGGCCTGCAGGGGAGGGCAGTTAGGGGCAATCAGGCTGGCAAGGGAGTGATTTAGGGGGTGATCAGGCTGGCAGGCAGAAGCGGTTAGGGGCAATCAGGAAGGCAGGCAGTCAAACAGTTGGGCGCCAGCAGTCCTGGATTGTGAGAAGGATGTTTGACTGTCTGTTTAGGCTACTGGGATTGGGCCTAAACGGGCAGTCAGACATCCCTCGAGGGGTCCCAGATTAGATAGGGTGCAGGCTGGGCTGAGGGAAAACACCACCCCCCCTCCCCCGTGTATGAATTTCGTGCACCAGGCCTCTAGTCAGTTAATATCAGTGTCTAGACCTATAGTCTGGGTAAATTTAATTGAGAATATGAGAATAACAGAAGTTTTGAAGGCCAAAGAACATCTTTGTTACGATTTATTTTTTTAAATTAACTTTATTGGGGTGACATTGGTTAATAACATTACAGAAGTTTCAAGTGCACAATTCTATAATACACCATCTGTATATTGCATCATGTGCTTACCACCCAAAGTCTAGTCTACCTATGTTACCATATATTTGACCCCCTTTACCCAACACCCTCCTCCCCAGCCCTTTCCCCTCTTGTAAGGCAGAAAGTGCTGTCTGTGTCTAGAGTATGTTTTGTTTCTTCATCTATTGAAGGACACTATAGTTGCTTCCATGTCTTGGCCACTGTGAATAATGTTGCAATAAGCATATATTTTTATGTGTTTTCAAATTTTTCAGGTAGATAACCAGAAGAATGATTGCTGAGTCAAATGGTAGCTCTATTCTTAATTCTTTCCTTTCAATTTTGTATTGGTTTCAGATATACAGCTTTGTGGTTAGATAATCATATACTTAGACAATCATGCATAACCTATGAACACACCTGGGGGCGGGGGTAAGGGGTAGAAGAGGTTAATGGGGAGAAAAACACAAACAAACAAAGGGGACATCAGTAATACTTTCAACAATAAAGATATATTAAAAATAAAAACAAACTGCTCCATCATTTCTATCATTTTGTGATAAAAGAACAAATCAGAAGTACAGGATGGGACGAAAGGATAGAAAAACTACTGACTGATCTACTCTGACAAAGGAGACTTATGAAAGACTTTCATGTGGGCCATAAAGATGAATAAGGTATAAACCCCAGCCCTTTTAAGGTTGACACAGTGCCTTAAGAGGCCAGCACAGAAGGGTAAACTGAGTCTCCATAAAACCCAGAGAAGAGGTGGTAAAATTCCTCTTTGGATCTTGTCTGGAGTCACAGCTGGAAAAAAAATAGCTGGTGAGAGGAAAGTGTAAGACCCTCATATAAACAAGTATATATTACATAACAGAAAGCTAAAAGTGCCTCTAAGAAAGATACACATAAAATGCTTTTGAGTGTCTGGGAGGGAGAGATGCCTCATGTAGGGAAGAAAGATGTCCAACAAGAAAGTGCTGGTCTTTACCATGTGTCTCCAAGGACATAATGTAGAAATGTGGTGGGGCTGGTCTTCCAGGGACAGACAGGGGTCAGGCTAATTACAATTGTGGGAGGTGGAGCAGCATAAAAATGTTTAGGAAATAATTTTACTCAAATATACAGAGGATAAAGGAGACAGGTAACCAGTTGAAAAAATCTTGGAAATAGATACTAAAGGGCTGGATTGGATTGAAGAGACAATAGACCAGTGGTTTTCAACCTTTTTCATCTCATGGCACACATAAACTAATTACTAAACTGTAGCACACCAAAAACTGTACTAGCCGGATGGTGTGGCTCAGTGGTTGAACGTCAACCCATGAACCAAGAGGTCATGGTTTGATTGCTGGTTGAACATGCCTGGGTTGGGGGCTTGATTCCCAGTGAGGGGCATGCAGGATCAATGATTCTCTCTTATCACTGATGTTTCTATCTCTTTCTCCCTTCCTCTCTGAAATAAATAAAATATATTATATACATGATATGATGATATATGATATTATATGATATTTTTGCCAATTTAACAAAAAATTGTTATAATTTTGATTCATTCACGCTAGACAACTATTGTTTTGTTGTAATTTTTTATTTGACAATCCAAGAGAAAACAGGTCAGAACTCCTCACTGAACACTCAGGTATAGCATGTTTTAAAAATTCTTGCAGCACACAGTTTGAAAACCACTGCAATAGACTAAAGAAAATTACCTCAAAAGAGATAATGTGTGAATTGGATCATTGGCAGTGGCCATGAAGGAAAGCAGTGAGTCACAGGAATTAGAAGCAATAGGACATCACTTTTTTCAGCAAATATTTATTAAGCACCTGCTATGCACCAAATATTATTACATTCTGGGGTCAAAACATTCTTTTCTTTCTCATTAATGCTTCAGGGAACAAAAGAGTGCCCAGCTATGCAGTCTTCATATACTGTAGTTCTTTCTTCCCTGCGTGGCATTCTAGAAAGTTGTTACTGTTGTTCAATTCTTTGTACCTCACATGTCTTACAGTTATTGTCTTTTTACCAGTTTGCATGTAATAGCTAGCTGCTTTAGTGAGAAGTGAAATAGTGTCAAGCACTAGATATACTGAGCTCCACATGTACGCAGCTAGGTACTGCGATGTCACACTATATACATGTTTTCTTGGCCTAACAGACTTTATATTTGCACGAACTGTGAACTGGCAGTTGGTATTTATATACAGCCTGTCCCCCAGGGCTGACCCATGGGCATGCAAGGCTTCCGGAGCTGGCAGCCCTCTATGAATGTTGATTGTGTAATGTGTTTTTATAGAAACAGATCCTAATGTGTGTTTCAAACTTGGAGCTATCTATCTATGTACTCCTTCATTTAAAATAAAACACAAAGATGTTTAGCTGTGCAAATAGGAAAGGTGCTTCCAAATAGGTTTCAATTTGGGCCACTCTCCATAAATCTTTTCTGATATCTTTGCTTTCTGTTTTCAAAAGAAAAAAAGAAAAGCTATTGGAGTGCGAGCATATTAGAGTTTTTGTTGGTTATTCATAGTGTGAAATGAGCAGCACTAAATAAAGCAACTGCTAAATAAATACATTCTGGTTACAAAGAGAACCCACTGTAGGCTGAAATCTTAAATCTAATTAAGGAATTTCCAAATTCTGTATCTTTAAAACCTTACAACAATAACAAAAAAATAAATTTCACTTGGGATCTGTGAATTGCTAGCTCCGTACATAAAAGAAACAGCTTCTTCTAAAGCTGAACTTCAGTAAATTACAGAGGCAGTGTCTTTCATAACCCCATTATGAGGGAGCATTTCTCTGTTGAAACCTTTGGGTAGTAATGCCTGTGAGCACTTCTCACTGCCAACGGGTTCTTCAGTAAGGGGTTAAATAAATATCATGTACATTCTGAAGGCATTGGGTTGCTTTCGATAATAAAAACCTGAAATTAAAATGGTTACTGAAAATTGTTTATACATGAATAACTAGAAAATATAGGTTCAAGAAAAGTGTATTTTAGCAATAGGTACTCTCCCATGTCCATGAAAATAGCTGCTTGCTGGGTACACACATTTTCTAAATTTAAGAAGGCAATCAGGCTGAAACTAGGATAACAAAGAAAGCTTCTCTGTGCTGTTGTAGAACAGAATAATCTTGATATGTTTCTGCATACCCAAAGAACAGATGTTTCTTTACTCATTCTTCCCTTTATCTATTTAGAAAGATATAAAGAGAAAAGAAAATTTTGGAATACTTCCAAATAGTACAAAATGTTCATGATTTGAAAAAATAAATCTATGTTTTGTCAGTTATTAGGCTATGTATAACTAACTATACACTTGGATGACAATTAAACACTGGAATATCTGGATGGGGAAAACATTTATCCAATTACTCAATATTTGATCTCCAAAATGATGTGAATATTTGACATTTGTAAAGCAAAATACTGTTTCTCTTTTCAACAGTATTTTTGTCACATAGCCATAATTTTTAAAAATATAATAATCTAGGACTTGGTGCCTTAAGATTGACTTTTGCAACAATTTTGTGGAGCAAATGGATTTAGGCCTCTAAAATGCAAATGATAATTCAGTTATGTGCTTTACTTTGTGTATATGTGCTTAAAATAAAGCCTTAATGTTGTTCAAGTTCATGAAAGATTATACTCTGAAGTTTTAAAATATTTTAGAATGATCTTTCTCTTCATATATATATTTAACTTTAAATTTACTTAAAGAAATATCACTGCAAATTATTTTTACCATATATTGTTATATCTTGAATTTTTAATTTTTAACTTCTTATACTTATGCTATTCTTGACAAGTGAAGAATTAGAAAGTTTGTTAATTGCATTTTATATAACAGTTGCCATGGACATATGCTTGTATGCATATATTTTATACATGTTTATGTGTGTATGCACATGCACACATATATGTATATAATTTATATGCACCTATATACACTTACAAACTCACATAGGTTTACAGATAAATCCACATTCATATAGGTGCTTTGTTGCATTCATGTGATCAGCTACAAATATGCTAGCTTGGCCTTTTTTTCTTTTTAAACAAAGAGCCAGATTTGCCTCTGGCCACACTGTGCACTCTGTAGAACATACACCCAACTTCAAAAGGGCCATGTAAGCGATGAGCTTTTGAAGCCAGACAGAAGGCATATGTCTACATGCCTTAAGGCACAGGGTCAACCAATGCCCTGGGGTCACACACAAGGCGTGTCTCTGTGATCAAGCTAGCATCAAAAACTCTCAAACTACTCGCTCCTATGTTACTTCTATCCATACACATGAAAGCTAATTTTTATAAAAAGCATCATGATGGCCCTATAAGTCATTACCTCTTGCAGTAGCAGTTCATGGGCTAAGCAAATCACTTACGACACTAATTTATAATAATAGTTCATAGTAGTTATTGAGCATTTACAATGTACCAGGCCCTCTCATAGTTTTACATCTATTTCTTATTTGATGTAATATAATTACTCCCATGTATTGATTTTATATCTATAAACCTTGTCATATCTCTGGCCAGTGCTTAGAGAAGTAACAACCAGTGAATGACCAAGCCGGGATAGGAGCCAAGGTTTTTGTACCTCCAAAATTCATGCCTACAATGGTTACCATGTATTGAACACTGAAAATGTACCAAGTGTTGTACTAAGTACTTTGCATACATCATATCTCTGATACTCATAACTCAATATGAGGTAGAGATTTTCATTGTACTCATTTCACAGATGAAAAAACTGACCCACACAGTGCTTTTAAATCCCACATATTCTGCCTTCCCCATAGAACTTGTACACATCTCCCTCATCTGAGCTAGAGACAAGAGCAGGAAGCACGTTACAGGACAGAATTAGAACCCATTCTATAAATTTCTATTGAATCACTATTCCTCCCGGACACTGTATTTTCTATGAGAGCCATTGGAAATCCACATCTAAATAATCTTAAAGAGACAAGACCTTCAATAAGAATTGATGGTGAGATTTCAGCCTCAGATCATCTTTCATAATCAACACGAGTGCACTTTGCAATATAAATCTGTGTGGATCACAACACAGCTCCCAATAAGCCCATGCTTCATGTTGTATATGAAAACTGTGGAGAGCTATCTATGGCTGTGACAGAAACCACACACACTGCTGTGCTCCCCCTCCCAAGCTGGCCCTTTAAGGCCCCTCTAGTATGTACAAATAGTTAGCACAGTGTATTCAACAATCCTTTGCATCTTTCATTGTCTTCAAAAACAGCTTGCATCCTAAATATTATAAGCACCCTCTTAAAAGAGTATGTCGAGTGTTATGTTGCTAATGAAGGAGATCGCTTTTGTGGCTGTGTGATTACACTGAGTGGCCAGATTATTATGATCTCTGAATGCATAATAATCTGGCCACTCAGTGTATATCCTGTATAATAAAAGACTAATATGCAAATTGTCCCCTCGACCAGGAGTTCGACCAGCAGGCAGGCTGGCCAACTGCCCATCTCCCCTCCCCCTGGCCAGGCTGGCCAGACCCTACCCATGCACGAATTCATGCACCGGGCCTCTAATATATATTTGATGTTTTCAGAGATCATAATAATCTGGCCACTCAGTGTATTTTGTCATTCCTCCAAACCCTATTCAAAAGATCCCCCCTTCCCTAACCTCTCCAAAACTGCTCAGCCCATCCTGCATATAGCTTGTGGTGTTCACAGTGTTCTCAACAATATCTGCTCAGTGGTGTTCCAGTCACCTGCTGTCTTGTCACCAGACAGTAGGGCTGCAAAGTCAGGTTTATGAAGGCTGCTGTCCAGATTGCACCAGGCTGGGCTCACACTCTTGGCCATGGCGGAGGCCTCTGGATTTCCCAGACCTGAGCCTGATAGCCAAGCACCAGCACATATCCCCAGGCTTTGCAGCTGCAGCTGGAATCTAGTGCAGCACATTGTATCCCTCCAGAGAGAGAAGAGTCTTACTCTAAGCAAGATAGATGTCAACACTGACACAGTCTGGCTCAGCCTCACCCACTCATCCAGAAATAAAGTTATATCATTTAGCCACATGGCATATTGAAGATGGACTCTAAAAACATTGCCATATTCGGTTACTTCATCTGCCCAGAGGAAGCAACTTACTGTGATTCTTAATTGGTTGACTGTCTTGTTGACTAGATTTCCAGATTTAGCTATACTAGGATCCAGGTCATAAGTACACCCCCATTCTCTGTTGCTTTTACACAGAACAAACACTAACACCACATAAAATAAAAGTAATTATGTTGGACTTTTCCCTTGATAAAATGGTAACATGTTGACTATCCTTGGGACCATTTGTCCACTGTAGGAAAATATAATGGATTCCTTAATAAAAATGCAAGAAAGGCGTGTGTGTGTGTGTGTGTGTGTGTGTGTGTGTGTGTGTAGTTTGCCTTCTCAATATATATTTCAGTGACTACAGTGAAATCCTATAGTAGACTACTGTGTCCTCCAGCTCAGTGCAACCGCTCTGAAACTGTCAAAAGATTATACAAAAAGGTGGGGTTTTTTTCCATTATATCTACTTCAAAAACCTAGAAGACAAAGCCTCCAAACAGCATGTTTTTTTTCCTACGTAAGTATTTGTATGTTAAAAAACAAAAGAAGGTCATGCCAGTGTGGTTCAATGGTTGAGCATCAACCCATGAACCAGGAGTTCATGGTTCCATTCCTGGTCAGGGCACACGCGAGATTACAGGCTCGATCCCCAGTGGGGGCATGCAATAGGCAGCCAATCAATGATTCTCTCTCACCAATGATATTTCTATCTCTCTCTCCCTCTCCCTTCCTCTCTCTGAAATTAATAAAATAAAAACCCTACTGCTTTGGCTCAGTAGTTAGAGCATCATCTGAGAACTGAAGGGTTGAGGTTAAATTCTGGTCAAGGGCACATACCTCAGTTGCAGGCTTGATCCCTCTCCCCCAAGTCAGGGCTCATGCAGTAGGCAACCAATTGATGTCTCTCTCACACTGATGTTTCCCTCTCTCTGTCTCTCTCCCTCCTTCCCACTGTCTCTAAAAAAAGCAGTGGAATGAATATGCCTTGGTGTGATTAAATAAAATACATTTTTTAAAAAAAGACAAACCTTAAAGCTCCATTCTGTGACACACACATCATGTCATGTAAGACCTCAGTATCTGTGAAAACTTATATGCCTTTCTTCTCATCCTGTGATTCAACAGAGAGCAAAAGCAGTCCAAAAAATATGTTATGAGTGTCTACTCACTCTTTCTGTAAAGAAATAAACACAAACGGATAGAAAAAGCCACCATAGAACATGCAGCAAAAACTTGTCACTTTGTGTGTTCTTAAGCCAATGACCTCTTGGCTCTCATTTTTTTTTTTCGGGGCGTGGGGATAACTAACTTCATTCATTGAATGAGCATTTATTGAGAACCCATCTGCTCCTGATTTACTAGACTTGGGGGGCAAAGGGGGACGAAGGCGCATAACAGTCCCTATATTTAATTACTTCAAAATCTAAGAAGGAGATAAGCAATATGGAAAAAATAATAGCTGTCATTTACTGAGCTCTCACAGTGTAAATAGTGAACCTAATATAGATGATTTGGTTTAATTCTCACACACACCTGAAAAAGCTAGTCCTAGCCTCATTTGAAGGTAGAAGAACTGAGGTCAGAACGTTTCTATAAACTCTTGCTCAAGGCCACTCAGCTAGAAAGCAGCAGCACTAGATATGGCCCCAGCTCTGCCCCGCTCCAGGCTCATGCTTGTCCTGCTGTGCTAGAATCACAGTACTTGAGATGAAGGAACATTTCTGTGGAAATATAGCCTGATGGTTAGAATTATTTCCTCTTAGAATTTCTCTGCTCATCTCACCCTTCCCCATATAACTCCGAAGGTCCCTGAGTAGAACAAGTCTTCTCTCTAGCACTTCCCAAGGGAAAATTGAAGTGAAATTGAATAAACTCAAGTGAATGATCCCACTGAAAGCCAGCTTATCACAAAGAAGTTAAGGGAACCTTCATTTAGCATGACCACCTAGCATATAGTAGGTGAACAATAAACAATTGTTAGTACTGAAAACCAAAATGGTGGGGTGGGGTGGGAAACTAGAATTATCCTTTCATTTCTGCAATAAGCAAGACAGAACCCAGACTATCCAGTGCATCCAATACCTTTGACCTCCAGAGCAATACCCAATAGTTTAATTTCAAATATAAAGTGGAAAATAACGAAGGACAGGTGAGGACACAGGTATCCCAATGCCTGGTCCTAGCTCATGTTTACACACAAGACCAATCTGACTACTACAGAGAATGAGCTCTCTCATCTGGGATCTGACATGGGTCAGGAAATTGTGGTCCTTTTTTCTGTTTTGTATATTTATAGAAAATATTTGGATTCTAGCCTGCCTAGCTACGTTTACTTCCTGTGCAAATCCTTTCTATCCTTAGGACATGCATATAAAGCTAATAAAATAAAAAAAGTTAATAATGTTTTAAGCAAGTTTGCCCTAGCCAGATGGTTTAGTTGATTGGAGCTTCATTCCATACACCAAAAGGTTGTGGTTTTGATTCACAATCAGGGCACATACCTAGGTTGCCGGTTTGACCCCTGGTGCAACTGATCTACTAATATGTTCTCTCTCTCTCTCTCTCTCTCTCTCTCTCTCTCTCTCTCTCTCTCTCTCTCTCTCTCTTCATTTTTCTCTAAAATCAATAAAAACATATCCTTGGGGTGGGGGAGGAGAGAAGCAAGTTTGCCATCATCCTCATTGGACATCCAGCATATTTTGTTTATATAGGATCAAACCATGTTTATGTATGAATTGGTGATCAGGGATCTAAAATTTTAGCCCCTCTTTTTTTAACACCTGAGTGACTAGGGGGTACAGGATTTCAGTCACCTTGGTCTCAGGTTTTCTTTCCTGTGAAATGCAGAAAAATTATTGTTGGGGGGGCCATCTAAAGTTGTCATGTTTTTTTTTAAATAGTATCTACACATTACTTAAAAGCAAAAGATAACAGATGGAGCATGGTGTCCTAAAATTATCTTTGATTTAAATAAAATGAAAAATAATACCAAGTGGATTTAGGGTTTAATTAGTGACAAAAAATGGATCATGGTCAAACTATCAATAGGCACTATTCATAGCATTTTTCAGATTATTTTAAATGATGATAGGTCATAAAATAAATTATTGTTATTTTTTAAAGGGAGCTTTTTCTGGTCCTGATAAGTATTAAATGACTTGATGTAATTTCTGTTTCATATGCCATCTTTTCAGAAATGATCATTTGGGAGGTAGAGTGTCTCTAGTATAAAAGTTTTTGCATCATTAGTACTTAACTAAATAACTAATTACCAATAGATGCACATTACAGATACCAAGCGCTATATAAAATCTTACTAAAATGAAGCTCCAGTGCCCCACAAAATGCATTCCTGAAAACTGTCACTTTCTCCCCTCTTATAGCAATGAAACAAGTGGAAAAAGCAGACAATAGAAAGGGAATGCTCTACATAGTCTTGGCCAAGTCTGAATTTCTTTGTCTTCCTAAAATGTGAAGTCAAACACAGCTAAGCCATTTCTAAATCTCTTAGCCACAGATGATATTCAATACACACCATTAAAACACTATTATTTTGTGTGAAGGTTATCTAAAAACACTGAAGGTTGGGAATTGAGCTATGCTTGGCAAACGGGCTGTGCCTACTGAAATTAATAAAAACCTGTAGAAGCCAGAGGTCATAACGTCTGAAAGGAAAACTTTCTATGCTTACCAATAAGTCATACTTTTGTACCTGCTGCTTTAAGGAAGAGGCAGCTAAAAGCTACAAATTTATGGGGATGGGGCTCTTTTGGGTTTGTATTTGGGCAAGTCAGAGCTAAAATTAAATGTGAAAGCAACCCAATTAAGACTGTTCAGTTACTCTGGTGAATAGTAATTATACAGGGTTAGGCAAAAGTAGGCTTATAGTTGTATGGAAAATCATACAACAATTAATAAGTAATATTATAAGAATAAACTGTGTTTCGTGTACTCACGACTATAAACCTACTTTTGCCTAACCCTGTAGTACCTGTTTGGTTATTAGCATGGATACATGTGATTTATATGAGATTTTTTCAACAGCTTCAAAAAATAATGAATTCTTCCTAGTGTCATGTGGCCTTCCGTGTTTCTATCTCTTTTATGGAGGTCTTCAAATGCCCTGCTGTGTCTGGCAGTACAGTGTATGTTGATAGAGTGATTTATTCACCATGCTTTCTGTTGTAATGACAGCTTTTAAATTAATATGCAGTTTTAAAGGTGCTAAATAAATGAGTAAGGAATCCTCAGTGGACAGAAATAATGCTAGTCAAGATCCCAGAATGAAATTTCCTCCCTGAGATGTTCTACAAAACCAATATGGATAAGCTTTAACGTATCCTCACATCTTATCTCACCTAAGCTAAACACTAATTTATCCCATAAATGGAATGTTCTTAATACCCACAACTGGCATCCATGAAAAGTAAAAATCTCCATAGAGCTCCAATTAAAATGCCATCAAATTGGCTAAAATTTTACTCAACAATTACTACGAGAAATTTGGTTCTGCTTTAAAATGTTTTCATATATTTGACATTATAGTAGAATCCTGAGAAATCATTTTAGGAGAATACAAAAAAAATATAAAAATTAATTAATTGATAAAGCAAAATACTTCTACAAAATCGAGGGAGAAACTTCCAGTTTCCTTTTTATGTCATTTTGGTGTTGATCTAGTTTAGAGCTCAAAAGAGATAAAAGCCTTGTGATACTTCTGTTTTTGTATTGCTTCTTTGCAGCTACTATCACCTTGATATTTATAAAGCCTCTTCCATAGCTGACCTGTGTTTTCACCATTTTGTTTCAGCAGTCCTGCCCCATTCCTCCTTTTCATATGTATTTTCTTTGTGATACAAACCTGTTTTGTTGTGCGTGTTTTGCATTGAGGGTTCTCACAATTTAGCCTTATCCATGGGACTCTCCCCACTTTCTTGCCATGTATATTTCTTGCAGAGCTTTTTTTCATACCACAGAGAATAATCAACCACTCGTATTACTACTGACATATGAAGATTTTAATAATTCCTTATTGTTTGTTTCATTTTTACTTGTAGTTGGTCCCCACAGCCCTAGACCAATCTCGTGTGTATTCATGCAGATGTCTGTAATGAAAGGGAACACTTGAGAGCACCAGAGAGGAAACACAGCTCTTCTTCCATAGCCAGAGCTACAATGGCAAATAGTTTCCAGCAAAAAATAAATGCTAGAAAGCAAATTGAAAGGAATCCAATCCAAGCGTGTTACCAGAGGAAAAGGTGTGGGAGTAATAAAGGGTAAAGGAGGCCAAAAATATGGTGATGGACGATGCTTTAACTTTGAGTAGTGGGCACATATCATGTATCATAGAAATGTACACTTGAAACCTATATAATCTTATTAGCGAATGTCACTCCAATAAATTTTAATAAATAAATAAATAAAACATTTTAAAAATCTGAGTGTGAGTTGTAATATAAAAGAATTAAACAGATGAGACTTTTACAGAGCCATATATATATGAGCATAAATACTGCAATTGCTTCCATAACATTCAGTCTATAGAGATTGGAACATTGTTCCTCTTTGTGCATATTCTTCAGCATATAATCTCTTAATACAAAGGGGATGAGAATTCTAACAACCTTTTTATCTTCATGTGATGGTGAGCATTGCATTAAGCAAGCAGAATGTCACTTTTTAGGTGAATGGGTGAGAATAATATGATGGTGAAAAGTTAGACAAACTACCTGCAGCATTCCAAAGCCCAATTGGAAGGGATTGATTCATGTCACTATTGTCACAAATGCTTTAGAATTTCTTTGACTTTTCTTCTTGGTTTATTGAGTCATAAATGGCAGTGATCTACTGAGTCATTTCAAAACCAAGATCTTGTGCTTTCACTTTGCAATGACTCCAGTATAAACCAGCTACCATCATCTTGTATCTAAAATTTTCTCCACATATTTCCTTTTTATAAATATTAAAAACATAGGATTCCATTATTCTATATTTTTCTCTATTCAGAGAACAAGCATTTATATATTTGGGCAAATTTATGCTCCTACATTTATATTCTTAAAAGTATTCTTTAAGGTGGTCTATCCTCACAAGAGTAAGTTTTCTTGAAATTTCTGAGTAACAAATATATTTGATGTTTCCCCTTTGGTTTTCTTTGTTCATGATCCTGATAACAACACAAATTCTTTGAGAATCAGATAGTGATTAGATAGTATGAATGTGTGTGAGTAAAACCAGCTATTGCTACTAATTAGATGTATTGATCTATCAAGTAACAATCACCACATCATATTTATTAAAAGTATACTAGTGCTTATAAACATTAATAAGCTCTGCAATGCTTTCAGACATTTTGAAACCCTCAAATAAACATTGAAAAGGAAATTTGGAAGAAGTTGGAATTTAAAAGACATATCTAGAAATCTAAAATTAAAGTGAAAATGGCACTTTAAAAACACCCTGTGATGGCAATTGAAATTATTTTAACTAATTAATATCAATCATTCTATGTTCAGATATATTTGAGGGGTAATATTCTAAGGAGTGCTTTCTGCTAATAACACAGTTAACATTATTGCTATGCCTTAAACATATTTATCAAAAATTTTTAAAAATCAATGCCAATGTTGCCTTTAAGGAATATAAATATTCTTCTGGGCATACTTATGGAATATAGCCTCAGGAAGAACTTTACTACTCAACTACAAGTCAGTTAGAGTCCTAAACTATGCAGCAAGTGTGTAACTCCTACTGACAATAAGAGTGTTTGCCAGTAAAACTGGTGGAGAAATCAGTGGGCTCTTGGACCTACATGCATGTGAGCCATTAACAAATGATGCAATGGGGAAGAAAAGGACTTTCTCAGTTAGTAGTTGGCTTATTTGGTGAAGAAGTGAAAATAATGTTTGGTTAAAAGAATACCTAAAGTGAAATGTATAGAACTGACCTCATTCTCCAAGAGCCCAACTTGAGTTTGAGGGACTTTGTGAGTGAATGCAGTTTCCATTTGCCAGTGGTGATTCCTCCAGGATTTATGAGTAAGTGATTTTCTCTTGCCAATAGGTCTGAAACTAGTGGAACACAGAGGAAATATATTTGTCTGCACTAAGACGGCAACTTTCTAAGTAGGTATTTTTTAAATCTCACGTAAGTGAGGAAAACTCCACTTTGGTGAAGAGGTTTATTATTTTCCCCCCATCTTTTTGAGGTTTTATTGACAAATAAAATTATATATCCTTAATGCTTTGGTGTCATTGTATACATTGTGAGGTAGTTGCCACAAACAAGCTAATTAACATATCCATCACTTCACATAGTTACCTTGTGTATGTGTGTGGTGAGAATACTCTAGCAAATTTCAGATATCAGTTTAGTATTGTTAACTATAGTCACCGTACAGAACATTAGTTCTCCAGAACTCATTCATCTTACATAACTGAAACTTTGTACCCCTTGACCAACATCTCTCCATTTCTCTCCCTCACCCCAGCCCCTGAAAACCACCATTCTACTCCGTTTCAATGAGTTTGACTATCAGAAATAAATTCCAATTCTATGCACCCCAACTTTGTAAGAAATGGTTAAAGTTCTTTATGTGTCTGGCACATAGTAGATGCCTAATACTGCTGAATTTGATAAAGGGATTAAATAATCAATATGGTTGCATAGAGTTTGGTTCATGTTCTGTAATAATAAATGAAAGAAAATGAAAAATAGATAATGAAGCAAACTTTTTAGGTTTCAGAAATTCATTACATCTTGAACAATGAAAAGAAACTCAGAAAATATAGATAAAATATGTGCAGTGGGTGCACATATTAGAAATTACAAATGTGAATATTTAGATTTAGAAAACCAATCATCATAATAAAAGGCCAAGAGGTGTTATGACCAAAATGACCAAATGACCGGTCACCATGAGGTGGCATTGATTATTTCTCGGTCCCATCCTTCTCCAACCACCCCCAGCCTGCGAGCAGGGTCTGGCTGGACTGGCGACTGGAGAGTGGGCAGACTGCTGACCTCTTGGTCCCTCCTCATCCCCCCAGGCCCGGAGGCTCCAATAAATCAGCGATGGTGAATGGGGGAATCGGGGTGGGTGGCGGGAGAACCAGGCTGGCTGTCAGGCCATTGGGATCACCAGCTCATCCCCGGGTGCTTGGGGGCTCAGGCCTGCAGGAAAGCAAGCTCCAGCAACTTCACCTCCATGCACGTGCATCAGGCCAGCCACTGATGGAATGTGCTGCCCACTCAGGACCACTCACACTAGGATGGGTAGGTCTGGTAGGTCACAGGCATGCCCCACAGCCTCCTTCAGTGCCTCAAGCCCCAGCAGCAGTGGCAGCGGTGGCACCTGCACGAGCAGCCCGAGCAGGCAGAGTGTTCCATCAGCGGCTGGCCCGGCGCATGCGCATGGAAGTAAAGTCTCCAGTGCCCACTTTCCCACAGGCCTGAGCCCCAGAGCAGCCTGGCATGAGCTGTGATCCCAACAGCCTGACAGCCCAGTGGTGTTCAGCCTGGGGACTGGTGAACAGGCAGAAAATGGCTCTGATCACAGGAGGCTAGGCCTAGGGACCCTACCTGCACAATTTAATCATGCACTGGGCCTCTAGTTACTTATAAAACAAATCATGTGATTTGATTTGTTAAACTTCAGATTATGCATATTTTTCCAGAAGGTGGCATGATCAATTGGAAAAAACACTCTCCTACAGCCTGAGGTTTGGGGATAGTTTGGGGTCCACATGGAGTAATTGTGGCAACAGCTCTGCCAGCATCTTTGGCTTATATTTGGAGTCCAACCACATTATAAAACAGACCCTTCTGTTTGTTAGCCATGGGACCCAAGACAAGTCAATTAACAAAGCTCCCACTTTTTGTTGTTGCTATTGTTAATCCTCATTCGAGGATATTTTTCCATTGTGTTTTTGTTGTAGTTTTGTCTTGTTTTATTTTGTTTTAGAGAGAGTAGAAGGGAGGAGGAGAGACAAGAGAGAGAGAAACATTGATCTGAGAGAGACACATCTACTGGTTGCCTCCCATACATGCCCCAACCAGGGTCATGGATCAAGCCTGCAACTGAGGTACATGCCTTTGACTGGAATCGAACTGAGAATGCTCAGTCCTCAGGCCAATGCTCTATCCACTGAGCAAACCAGCTAGGGTACTCCCACTCTTTATAGGTGCAGTAGAGCCTTGGCCTATGTTAGCTCTATTTTCATAACTCTGAAAATAGAGATTATCATCCCCACTTCACAAATTAAGACTCTAAGCTTTAGAGAAATCCAACAGCCATATATAAAATGGCTAAATCCCTGGTATACAGAAAGTTCTTTATAAAATACTGTTAACCTATAACCAAATGACCATCAAGGAAGCATCCTACATAATAAAGATGTAATATGCAAATGGTCGTTATGCTGTGAAGCATAATGACCGACCAGGTAATGACTGGATCACAGATCAGCAGGAGTGTGGGGCAGCGGGTGGAGAGCTACAGGAGGGTGGCAGCAAGCTACTGGCTACAAGCAGGCAGCAGAAAGCTACAGGAGGGGGCAGGGCAGCAAGCTATGAGGGGGAGGTGGGAGGTGGGGTTACAGGAGGGTGGGGCAGTGGGTGGAGAGGTACTGGCGAGCTACTGGTGCACAGATTCATGCACAGGGCTACTAGTTACAGAATAATGGTCAGGGGGCCTAGTTTAGGGTGAGACTCACTGAGCTGAGGTCAGGTCCATGCTCTGCCACTGAGCAAGACACAGAATCTCTAGGACTTGGTTTCCTCATTTGTAAGTGGGTGTTGTAACATGATCTCCCTCGGTAAGCTGTTTGAAGATTAAATGAAATAACACAGGAAAAGCACTTATGTAATCTGACACATAAACATTCATGGTGATATGTGTGAAAGTATTTTGTAAAGCATTTAAATGTTCTACATTGTTTATCTTCATCTAAATTTATAATCACAGACATAAAGCTAAAGTAAAATTTTCTCAAAGCAGTCATTTTGAAATGACATATAATTCAATGTAATAATAACCCTTTATCAAAAAGAATAATACCACAGCTCAAAATGAGGAAACTATGGAGGTTATATTACACTGTTTAAAGTGGGTACACAAAGGGCTCATATTTTAATTCAAAAATTTCTTTTCATTTTTCTTTTTTTATATTAAAAAATGTTCCAAAGACCACGTATAAAAAGTCAATTTTTAAATGTGTTTCAGTAAATAACCAGGCAAGCTACAACTCTTATGATTGATTGAAATCATTGATTGCAGCCTGCCAACTTCACCTTTCTTAATTATAAAATACAATTTCAGTTTTGTGCTTTACAACCTAAGATTTACAAAAGCTAAGAGAACTATCTGCTCAGTCTCTGATTATATCAGCAGTGCCACTTTTTCAGATCTTATCAGATTGGGTTTGGATGGTAATTACTTGGGAAGTGTTTGATCTCAATGATGAATACATGATTAGTTTTTCATGAAATCAGTCAACCACGCCAAACAGCACTACTCATGTGAAACCTTGTTGATTTAGCTGTTAAAAAGCACACATCTCGCTCAGTTCAGATATGGGACATCCGTCTTTGGGGAAAAGAGGGGGGAAAGAGGGCAAGTTTATGGGTAATGATATTGCAGAGGCAGATATTTAAGGTTTGCTAATTTTCTTCTCGATTATATTCACCTCTTACCTACTACGTGACCACAAGTTCCATCTCGGTTATGCATTTAAAAAAAAAAAAAAGATTTCATGAAACCTTTGTTATTTTTCAACCCCTTAGAGGGTTTTGCCCCGATGAATAATATTTTGTATGTGAAATGTTTATGTGATTTTTCACAGAGTGATAACCTCGCTAGCGCTTAACTTTGATGCATTGCGACCACTGGTTTTCCTCACTAAAGTGCTTTTACAAACCCCTCCCGTAAATTGACTTAAGAGTTAGAAATGGAACATTCGATACAACTTGGATGCTCAATGGAAAAATGTCTAGGAGAGTATTTTATGTTTGTTTTGCAAATATATATATACTTTTTCTAAAAGGCCTGGTTTGAGGGTGTTTTGTCTCTTGGTTGATTTGTATCTGTGTGTATGTATGTGTTTTTCTATGATGTAGGCTGTTTCTCTAAGAGTCAATGTAACTTTCATTTTCTTACATTTCAAGTGATTTAATACTCAGAAACCAGATAAAAGGATTCAATTGTCAGTCTTTATACAGTATGCATTTGTTTAAAGAGGTAGAAGCATTGCATTTTGGAAAAAAAAAAAAAAAGGAAGTAAATTTTGTTTATATTTTGTATTTACCTGATCATTTTTACTTAAAATGGTCCTAAAATAAAGAATTCTCTAGATTATTTTTAATGAAAAGATCTTTATAAAAAAGGTTTCAGATCTTCAGCTTCATTCTTATAATTAAAAAATCACTTTGAAGAAAGAGCATATATATATATTTCATTTGGATTACCCTCTTTCAAAAAAAAAAAAATCTTCAACAATATTTTGACCAAGATGCTTTAGAAATTATGTCTAGTTCTCTGTGGGCACAAGGAAGAAGAGATTTAGGAACCTTATCTGAATATTTTGAATATTTCAAAATCTAAATCCTAGCTTTAATACAATAACTGACACCCTGCAATATTCTTTACCATGGTCTCACAACCTCAGCACTATTGACATTTTGGACCAGATCATAATAATTCATTGTTGTGGGGCCTACCCTGTGCATTGCTGGATATTTAGTCTCTTCCCTGGCCTCCACCCACTAGATGCCAGTAGCACTTCCCATCCCAGTTTTGTCCTCTGGGAATAAAATTGCCCCAAATTGAGAACTGCTGTTTTAGACAAAAACTTGGGAAGGATGAGGTTAAAGTAGCCAAATAATTGCCTTTACTTTCTCTTACAGATAAGAATCTTATTTTTCTTATGGGGTGTATGTGAAGAATGATACAGATTTGTATCATTTCTTTAAAAGAAAATAAGGCAAGCATTAATGTTAATGAGACTTATTTGTCCAGTAAATAAAGAACAGACTATGAATAATATGCAAATGCCAACTACTAGTTACTACCACAGCCTCTCTTCATTTTTATAAAAATAAGGCAGTTCTATAGCATAAATTTGGAGTTTGGAATTAAAAGGAGTGGAAAGAATACATTCAACAAGTATAAAAATTAAAGGAGCAGACCCTTCATTTTGATTATAGGTATTGAATAAATTTGATAAATTCTAACATTACAATGAAGTCATTTTATTGATATAAATGGTTTAAGCATATCCTTATTAGACTAGGAAAAAATAGGATGTTTTTACAATGCTATGAATATTACCAAATTGATAAAATGAGCAAAACCTTTGTGTGGTTGTGGTCAGATTATCTCAATACTATAAAATCTTCATGGACTCCCCACTTAATTATTATCTCATTATTCTGTTCCAAAAGAACAATCAGACTGACATTAAAACAAATTAAAATAAATTTTTTAAAAAACTGTAGTGTAGTACAATTTCTGTCATTGGGAGCCAATAAGTGCATTTCTGTATTGACTAGTAACCAAACTGACACAAATGCCACTTATTTGGAGTCATAAATTTTAGGACATGGCAGACTCATCTATATATATAAAAAGCCAGCAACCTAACGCCAGAACAAGCAGAATGACCGATTGCTATGACACCCGATTGGCCTCTCCCACACTGGCCAACCTCCTCCCACCCCGGCGACCCTTTCCCCTGGCTGGCCCCATCCCTATCGGCCCACCCCACCTTGATCTGCCTGCAGCCCCTCCCGCTGGCTGGCCCCCTCTATCCCAATAAGGGTTGGGGCCAGCTGGCCAACCCCCCAGACCCCTTCCCCCAGTCTGCCCCACCCTCGGTGGGCCCCCTCCACCCCGATCAGCCCAAAGCCCCTCCCCTGGCCAGCACCACCCCTGATTGTCCCCCACCCCAATTGGGGGTGGGGCCTGCCAGCCAACCACCCAAGGCCCCTCCCCACAGCCAGCCTGGCCCTGATCAGGCCCCAATCCGGCAGGCTGGTGGGACCCCACCCATGCATGAATTCATGCACTGGGCCTCTAGTGTTACTATAATAAGCTCAAATATTCATTTCACTTTAAGAAAGCATATAACCCACAGCAGACCATCAGAAATACCTGTTTGTTTGTTTTTTCTTCCAGCAGCGCTCCATAGCTTTAAAAAGGAATCCACAGTACTCATTATATTTAAGTCTGAATTAAACCTGAAAAGCAACCATGGCAAGTCAGTTCTTGTTATTGCCAAGAGTATGGCTTGGTTATCAGTGCAATTATTTACTGCTATTAAAAATTAAGTTGATGTCATTGCTTTAAAAATGTTTTCCTATGGCTCTGGCCAGTGTCGGTCAGTGAGTAAAGTATCTGTCCATGCATGGAAGGGTTGAGGGTTTGATTCCCAGTCAAGGCCATGTACCTGGGTTGCAGGTTTGATCCCTGGCCCCAGTCAAGTGCCTTTGGGAGGCAACCAATCGATGTGTCTCTCTCACATCAATGTTTCTCTTCCTCTCTCCCCTTTCCTCCCCCTTCCTCCCTCTTTTTTTTCTTTTTAAAAATCAATGGAAAAAATATCCCTGGGTGAGGATTAACAAAAAAATAAAAATGTTTTGCTATGGTCTACTGACAATTTTCCAAATCAGCCTGTTGGCTGGTTTAACGAATGTCTTAATAATAGATAAAATAGCTAACATTCATTGAGTTTTTACAATGTTACCAGTAGTGATATAAATTCTTTACATATATCATTGCATATAATCCTTAAAACAACCTTATGAGGTAGGTGCCATCATTACCCTTACTTGCAGCTGAAGAATGTTTCCCTTGGTCCACTAGCTAGAAACACAGTTGGGATTTGAATAAGGTAGACTCTCTTCAGAATTTAGTTTTATATGCCTTTTAGTGTGTGTTTTCTAATAGTGGACACGTATTATCTTATTTTTTTGTTGTTGTTTACAAGTATTTCAAATAGGTAGTTTACAATAGTTACTTTAAGTCATGTCTTTGGTGAAGTGTGGCCCAGAGAGACTGAGTAATCTGTCAAAGATCAAATAACTGGAAAGAAGTCAGTTGATTTTGAATATAATTTACAATTCTTAATTCATAACTAGGATTCCATTTACCCACCATTTGCACAAGCACACCATTGTATCATTCTTCCACATGGCTATAATGATTTTTCCCAGATGTGCCTCTGCCACACTTTCTCCCTGGGTCTTACTTGTGACTGAGAGCACACATTGGTGAACTGGGTTCCACTAAGGGGCTGTGGCCTGGAAATGCAGCAAAGCTGATTGGTCTACACGAACAAACTGCTTCCTTGGCTGAGTGACCCTGTCAGCTAAACTAACTATAGAGAAGCCAATGTAACCAAAACAGGGAACTAAAAAGAATGGCACAGAAGCACATAATACCTTCTATGAGAGTATTTTGGAGGATGATGTTTATTACTTGCTCACTAATCACAAGTTATCACAGAATTCTAATTTCAACTAGTTTCTTAGGGAACAACTCTAAATCTTAATGAATTGCCATCGTTCCACTGATATCAAGGAAAAAAATATAAAAGCTCACTATATTATTACCAGTGGCTCAGGAACAAATACTAGCAGAACTAGCAGTGCGAGAGCCCACCCATATGTCACCAGGTGTCACTGCTAAGCTAAATGCTCCTTTGCATCATACATGTGGAAAAAACTTGTAGACAAAATTGTACTTCTTTAGTTTGACTCATATTTACAATCTAATGCTTTGGAATGATTGATGGATTCATTGCCGAGGGTAAGGAGGCAGTGGCTTGGGGTGCCATGACTGGATGGCTGGGGCTGCAGCTACTTTTGCCACAAGATGCTTTCCCTCGGGCATTTTGGATCATTTCTGTACAAGGAGTTGCCCTTAGTGATAGGCTAATAGGACTAACACCAGGAGTTCATGTGACAGTGTGCAAATAAGTAAGTGACCAGAGATAGCTTTATTAATAGAAACAGTAAGGAGGGCAACTTGGCCACAGTAGGTCAGGAGGCACAAGAAAACTTACGTTGACAATAATTTGGGATCTCCAGTTGAGCCCCAGTAAAGGCAGCCTTGTCTTTGAATGAGTGAAAATCAGGCCTTCTGTATCCATGAGGCTACTCAGAGGAAAGCCACATTTCTGTAGGAATTTAAAATGTTTATAGCCCCAGGGAATGAACACAGACCTCTGAACCAAGGACAGGCATTGGATATAAGAATTGCTTAAGTATCAAAAAATACATGAAATTTACATTAAGCATCCTTCTGAGAAAGGTATGATTGAACTAAGATGCTGCTTCTGGCTGTTAGGAAAATAGAACCTAAAATTATAGCCCATAAATATTCAATTTTCACAAAATACAGAAAGGATGGGAAGGACTTTCTGCAAACTGTGTGAGGAGGGCACAGACAGAACCAGCAGATCCAAGGGAAATAAGAAGCAGACCAAGAACTGGCTTTTCTAAAGCTCTGAGAGCTAGCCAGTGACTAGAGAAGATGTTAGTCATTTACTAAAATCTAACTATAATGTTAGTCACTCACTAAAATCTCCCTAATTTGAAAGTCACAGAATCAAAACAATAGGGTTTGAAGTAACCCAGTTAAAGATTATCCTTTTCTTTTTCAAGAACAGCATAGAAATCTTCTTGAATTATATCTTATTTTAAATAAACCAATATTGAAGTAATGACTTTTTAAAAATATTATTTTACCAAGTAATCAATGTTTCCCCAAAGTAATTTATTCGGCTTCATTTATTCAATTGTTAGTGAGCTTCCGACTATGTGCCCAGAACATTGGTTGATGTCATTCCATGGGGCTCTTTATTGGTTTTCATGGGACGGCCTCACTTCCTGAGGGACAGGCCTTTCTCTGTGAACAATAGAAAGAATAGCGACTCAGTGCAGAATTTGAGGAAGCTGGGGAATATCTTTCTTTTCCTGACTTGAAAAGTCATGGACCACAGCCCTAAGAAAATAGCTTATTCACAGGAATTAGAAACAAATTAATGAAAAGAGTTCTGTGCTTCAGAAAGAAACAACGTCCATGTCATGGAATCGGTGATTTCCACTTCTTCTGCAAAGACCAGGTGGTCCACTGACTGATGGGAGAGTCTCAGCCAAGGTCCAGCTCTTAGAAGAGACCTGAACTTTAGTTTTGACAAATGAACTAGTCTGAGGGACCTAAGAGAATCACCACTACTCATTGCTAAGGCTAGTCCAGACTGATTGCATTGGGGCAAAAGACAGCATAATGTTTCCTACAGAATATTATATGCAACATAAGCGTTTACTTTAACCATCATTCTAGTTTACGAGTAAAGCAACAAAAAATGAGATATATGTACTACTATTTGTAATACTTTAAACAATAAAATAATTTTTTTTTTAAAAAATGCAAAGTCAAAGAAAAAGTATTATAGCATGTATCAGGTAATTAACAAATGTGCTATGTTCTGGGATTTAGTGACTTGTGGTCATGGTCAGATTCTTCAAATCTGTAACCTATTCTCTTTTTTATCATTCTTAATAATTATTCACTTTCAGAATTAAAAAAAAGAGTAAAGCAACAGCAGAGTTCTAAGTAGGTTGATTAGAAAATAGACAATAAAAAGTCTAAGTATTTTCAAGACCTTCACAGACCAATATGACAGCCCCTAGCCACCTGGCTATTAACCACTTGAAATATGGCTATTTCACCAAATTTCAAAGACTTGGTATGAAAATGGATACTATATCATTAATAATTTTTAGATTATTTACATGTTGACATGATAACATTTTTAATATACTGGGTTAAATAAAATATTTCATTAAAATTAATGTTATGTGCTCCTTTTTCACATTTTCTAATGTTTCTACCAGAAACTTCAAAGTTATATACATGGCTTGCATTTATAGCATGCGTCCTGTTTCTTTCACATATGGTACCCTGGACAAACACGTGACACATAATACACCATTTTTTGTTTGTTTGTTTGTTTGAAAGGATTCACTACAACCCAATGGCTTGGCCATCCATTCCTCATTTTATAAATAAGAAAACTTAAGGGTCATGGAGCATGCCTTAAGTCACACAACTATTCATTAGTTGAACCAGGTTTGTCTCATACCCAAATCCATATTTTGTGTCTACGTACCTCAGGCATCTCTCTCTAATATTCTGTTAAGGCAACCTTTTAACTTAGAAATGAGAACAACTAAATATGCTCTGTGAAATAAAAAAATATACAGTTTATTAAAGATACTTAAAACAGCTACAAACGGCATATGTATGTAACCAGAGTGGTATTAAAGTGTTCTCTGCAAAATGCTCCTCGCAGAGTGGATGGACACATGAGAGACAACTGTGTCATGTATATTCTAACCATTTCTCCATTTATTTAAATTATTTCCCAAAACAACTCTTAAAGGTGAGATAACTAAGGTTCAGAATGATTAAGCGATTTGTTTGGTATCCCAGGGTCAGCTCATCCGCAACAGAAACAAGATTGAACTTAATAAAAGTCTGATTTCTCTCCCTATATCAGAATACTTTGGGTCTTCTTTTGATCAATAGCCAATATATTTTTTTAAATATGTTTTTATTGATTTCAGAGAGAGAAAGGTACAGGAAGAGAGAGAGAGAAATGTTGATGAGAGAGAAACATCAATCAGCTGTCTCCTGTATGCCCCCTACTGGGGATCAAGCCCAAAACCTGGGCCTATACCTTGACCTGGAATCGAACCGGAAACCTCCTGGTGCATGGGATGACGCTCAACCAACTGAGCCACACCAGCCAGTCCAACACCCGACTTTTGTTTTTCTTTATTGATTAAGGTGTTACATATGTGTCCTTATTTCCCCAATACCTCCCCACCTCCCCACTCATGCCCTCACTCCCCTGTAGTCTGTGTCCATTGGTTAGGCTTATATGCATGCATACAAGTCCTTTGGTTGATCTCTCTCCCTTACCCCCACCCTTACCTTCCCTGGGAGGTTTAATGGTCTGATCGATGTTTCTCTGTCTCTGGATCTATTTTTGTTCATCAGTTTATGTTGCTCATTATATTCCATAAATGAGTGAGATCATGTGATATTTATCTTTCTCTGACTGGCTTTTTTCGCTTAGCATAATGGTCTCCAGTTCCATCCATGCTGTTGCTAATGATAAGAACTCCTTCTTTTTTACTGCAGCGTAGTATTCCATTGCAACAGCCAACTTTTTACCAACTTGTCTAGACTCTATGTTACCATCTGCTCTATCTTCATAACCTATTCTAGTCTATGGCCCAAACTGGCTGGGTCATTCCCTTCCCTCACCAAGTGGATCCCAGGGGAGAGAGGACACAGCTACAGCTTTCCTGGAGGTGATGCAAAACACAGAGCAAGA
The DNA here is from genome assembly GCA_026230045.1 of Corynorhinus townsendii. NCBI lineage: Eukaryota > Metazoa > Chordata > Mammalia > Chiroptera > Vespertilionidae > Corynorhinus > Corynorhinus townsendii. The sequence continues at coordinate 59,287,824 of JAPDVU010000003.1, read as the reverse complement.
CCTGTGGTGTTTAGAGGTAGAAGAAAATAATGAACCTAGTGTCTCAATGGAATACAAAGGTCTAGACAAGGTAGACAGTACACAATGAAATTCAAATTCCAGGAACTAGATTAACAATGAAAGCTAAGGTGTAGAGTCAAAACAGGTAGGAGAAACTTGAGGAAAATCTAATGATATCTAGAAGTGAAGGAATGAGGAATTCTGCAGGCAACTGCCAGGAATATGTAATGAGGTTCCCAGGCTGACCTGAATTCAGGGTTCACTGAAAGGATATGAAATGAAAGAGACTGGTTTATGCTGATCCATGCTATCCATGGCGGGCTGATCAGGTTAGTAGCAAAAGTGAAACACTGGTAAGAAAGAATTTTCTACTTATGTATGTAATTGTGTAGTGACTTTTAGATTATTCATTTTTTGCCATTTCATATAGTTCCGTAACTCTTGGTTCCCATTAGCAACTTCACAGATTTCAGAGTGCTAGAGAGTTCATCGTGTCCCCATTGCTGCCCATGTTCAAGGTGCTAGTGGCAGTGCTCCACAGCTAGTCTTTCCATTCCTGGTGGGAATGTTATCAATGCAGCTCTCACCTTCAGCCCCTAAACTTTTAGCAATTTGTTTCCCAATCTAAGCTCTGCTCCCAGACCAGCTCAATCTCATTATCCCCTGGTTCCTTATCATACAGCCTATGTTACTCTGTCCAGTGTTCCTTCAGTTTCTAGGAACAGTTCTTCACTTTCATTCTGAGGTTGTCTTATTTGTTTACCGCTCTCTCATATAAGGTCCTGTGATAGACTTGGGAAGAAAACAAAGGAATGCAATAATAGTCTCTGCCCTTAAGATTCAGGTCATCTAGTTGAACAAACAGGCAAACTTTAAAACTATGGGCACTGGGGTTTGGGAAAATTATTCAATGTCAACCCCAGGTTCATGATCTTGAGTTTATTTTCTAAGTCTTAGTCCTTCTTATAAGTTAGAAGGTTTCACTGGATAAATGACTCTCAGGCTTTTGTATAGCAATGGAATTCTCTTGTTCATGAATTCTTACTTGGAATCCCAGCATTTAATACTTAAGATGAGTTTTAATAAATAATACTATGAAGAAATAAATAGTTGGAAAGTTGTTTTAAGTAGAAATTGGGGATGGGACACAGAGTGCTACTCACTTGATATCCTCCAAATACCACTGCACCCCACCCCACCTCACCATAATACCTTCCAAGGAAGCTCCAGAGGACACTGTTTAGGATCCACTCTAGTCATCTGTTTATTTCCTTCTAGCTCCCAACCACAACTTCTTTAAACAGCCCACCCTATTCACAAAATAACTACATGGAAAGATAAACTATGGGAGAAGACTGTCAAAGAGATTTCAAGACAATGTATTTTTAAAGGAATGACATAGAGCCTGAGAACGGTGAGCTCAGAGTAAAAGCAATCACCTTGGGCCAGGGCAGACTGCCAAGGGCTTTGAAGGATGGATAGACAGGAAATCTTTGACTTTTTAGCAACATTTCAAGGGAGAACACAAAGAAACCAAGACTGAAATTTAAAAGACATGATTAGGGATAATAATACAAACATAATTACTGGGAGTTTCAGATGGCCAGGGACCAGACATAGCCACAGTCCTCACAGCAGTGCAGTGAGAAAGGTACTGTTAACCAGATGGGAGAAGTGAGGCCCTGAAAGCTCAAAGCCTAGTCATACAACCAGTAATTAGGGGCTTCTCAGGTGGCTCTGCCTGACAGCTGATCATTCCACTGGTGCACTGGGTTTGTAAATGGGAGTAGCTGGAAATGAAGATGTGAAGATTGGGTGAGGACAGATAGAAGGATACATTTTTCCGGCTAAGGAGTTTGACATTTATCTTCTAGGGCAGGGGCAATTGGGAGATGGAAGTTGTGTAGAGAGTGAAATGACATTGGTCAAAGTGTGTTTTAGTATGACTTTGTTTCTGTTTTAGTAGATTTGTTTATTAGGATACATGCACTAAGACCAAGAATGCTATTAATTATAGTGTGTTTATTAAAAGTTAATTCTCACTGAGGTTATTTATCATATATTAGAGGCCCTTGCGGGGTGGGGGGAGTGTCCCTCAGCCCAGCCTGCACCCTCAGGGGATGTCCGACTGGTGGTTTAGCAGTCGGACATCCCTCTCACAACCCTGGACTGCTGGCTCCTAACTGCTCATCTGCCTGCCAGCCTGATCAACCCCTAACCGCTCCCCTGCCAGCCTGATTAACATCTAACTGCTCCCCTGCTGGCCCGATCGCTCCCAATTGCCCTCCCCTGCAGGTTGCCCCCAATTGCCCTCCTCTGCTGGCCAAGTTGGTTCTGACTGGTCAGTTTCTATGCCAGTCAGTGTCAAAAGCTCCACCTCCTAGGCAGCCATTGGCTCCTCACAATTAACCCAGATTTGGTTCTGTTTGGTTGGTTTCTATGCCAGTCAGCATCTCCGGGCCTATCTCCGGGCCTGATCATAGAGGTGGGGCTGATTAGCAGCTGCCCCAGGCTGCTAGCGAGCGGCTGAACTGCTGACCTCTGGGAGAGAGAGAGAGGCTCGGCTGCTGGTGAGGGAGAGAGCAGCAGGGTCTGATCAACCTGCTTCTCTCTCCTGGTATGCCAGCAGCCCCTGCCACTGCTGATCAGCCCTGCCTCTCTCTTTCTCTTCCAGAGGTCAGCAGTTCAGCCCACTTGCCTACTGAGTGCACAGCCTGGCATTCAGTCCAGGTTGCTGGCGAGCAGGCTGAACTGCTGACCTCTGGGAGAGAGAGAGAGGCTTGGCTGCTGGAGAGGGAGAGAGAAGCAGGGACTGATCACCCTGCTTCTCTCTCCCAGCATACCAGCAGCCGCTGCCACTGCTGATCAGCCTCGCCTCTCTCTCTCTCCAATAGGTCTGCAGTTCAGCCTGCTCACCTGCTGCATGCGCAGCCTGGTGAACAGTCGAGCTTCCTGGCTGTTGAGGATGTGACGGACCCAGGGTTTTTATATATTAGGATTACCTAACACATGTGATTGCATCAGAAAAAAATTTTTAAAATCATTTTATTCATTTTTACTCCTCTTTCAGAGGAAGTGCCAACCACTTGAAAGTTTTAAAGTTAACTTACTATATTAAAGGATATTAAGCTAGATTTGTTTATGTGACCTGTATTTTCTTTTTAAAACAAACACACTTTTTTAGAGCAATTTTAGGGTCACATCAAAATTGAGAGGAAGTGGTCAAAAAGTACATTCTTCCAGTTGTAAAATAAGTAAGTCCTGGTGATGTAATGTACAACACAGTTACTACAATTATTGTATGTTTGGAACTTGCTAAGAGAGTGTATCTTAAAAGTTCTCATCTCAAGAAAATTTTAACTATGTGAGGTGATGGGTGTTAAGTAAACTTATTGTGATGATCTTTTAAAAAACTTGAATCATTATGTTGTATCCTGAAACTAATATAATGTTATATATTAACTATTAGGCCCGGTGCACAAAACTTCATGCACTGTGGAGATGATCCCTTAGCCTGCCTGCCCCTTCTCACAGTCTGGGAGCCCTTAGGGGATATCCTACTGATGGCTTAGGCTTGCTCCCCATGGCCAATCAGAGGAAGGCACCGCCCCTATCACCCCCTTGCTGCTGCTGCCTCTGGTCTCCCTCTGCGGGAGGTGACCTGGCAATCAGGGGAAGGCAACACCTCCATCATACCTCTGTGCTGCCACTACTGGAAGTGCAAGTCTTGGTCGGCCCTGGTTACCTGAGTTTCAGGTGGCCCTGGTTACCTGAGTTTCAGGTGGCCCTGGTTACCTGAGCCACCATCCAAGGTTTGTCTGTGCCTCGGGCCTGCTCTGGGTGGTTGGGCAGCCGACATCCAAGACCCTGGGTGGCTAGGGGGTTGAGGGTGGGTCCAGCCGCACTGTCCACCTGCCACCTCCCCCCAGGTGGGGCTGAAAGGACTGGGGAAATCCAGCGGGGCTGAGGGAACTAGGCACCACCATCTTGTGGCTATGGATGCTGCCATCTTTGTGATGGCATGATGGTCAATTTGCATATTCCCTCTTTATTAGATAGGATATCTTTTAAATATATATGTATATATCTTATATATGTATATGTATATCATCATTTGCCTTGGCAGTTGATGTACACACACACACACATATACATATATTTACTCACATATGCACATATAAGTAAAGTACAAAATTGGTTAGCATCTTATTCAGGAGGGATGCAGGCAGCATCCATGAGAAAAGAGAACATGTATTTGGGACATATTAGGGGAGCCCTGATGGAGACCCTGGGAATGGACAGGCACAGTCAGAGAGAGCAGAGAAAGCACTGAAATAAGGTGAAAGAGTAGGAAGCAAAACCTCCCTAAGATGGAGAAGTTACCCAGGACTATGGTGAGGTGTTTTCAACTTAATTTTAAAATATTTTTCTTTCAAAACATTTTGAGCTCTTAGCACCTCAGAAAGGCATGGGTTGGTAAATTAAGCATAAATGTTTTAAATGTAAGTAAAGTCATTTTAAACACAGAGCTTTTGAATGGATGAATGTATTATTTATGCATTAGGTATAGTATGTATCTCATACATTGTATGTAACATACTCATTTAAGTTCATACATAATCATATGAATAGGTTTGCTTTTATAAAGTCATCAAAATTCTATAGTTATATTTATCCTACCTAGAGGTAAAATTTTAAGAAAATTCTTTGTTTTCTAGTTAATAAAGGGCAGTCCTGATCTGGATCTCTTGATACCAGAACACTTTTTGCAAGATTAAATGGGATTACCACCAATAGGCCTGCAGGGTGTTTGGTTTTGAATTAAAATATAAAACCTTATTAACAAAATTTACATTCCTTCCTTAACCTTAATCTAATTTTACTGGCATCATGGCCTCTAATCGAGAGCAATTCTGCAGAATACATGCCTTATAACTGATCTTTGTCATCCTAATCAGAAGCCCCTGATCACTCCGGAGGAAAAATAGACACATGAATTTTAAACTGGTCATCACATTCACATTTTTAAAAAATGTATTACAAACTAATATTTTATTCATGAAAACATTAAATATTATATTACCAGCAAAACATTTTCTGGTACCTTGAAATTTATTCTAAAATGGATTTTTCTTTCGCTCTTTGCCTAAGTGCTGTTCTTTAGCTGATGGTCTTTGCTTCCTAGTCCCCAAGACCGATGACAGCAGCTTCAATCTCTAATAGGAACAATTTACCTGGACCCTCTGCAGACAAGGCCTTATCCCCAAGTAATTGCATTAATTGTCAATGAGACTGTGGGGAAGGCAGAGGGGCATTGTAGTTTTTTCTTCTCCCAGAGGGAATTACTTTCACTGCCATTTGCGGATGTCTGGACAGAAAGGATGGGGCCCCAAAGTAAAATATGAAAATAAGTTATTTTGAGACATTCTCAATGATCCATATTTAAACAGTCCCTGAAAAGTCTTCACTCATATTTAAATGATCAAAAATCAAGTAATTGAAGTCAGGGAGGAAGGCCGTATTATTGAGTCCAATACACTCACCCACATGTATTTAAGTACACTCACCCACATGTATTTAAGTACACTCTCTCACATGTATTTACTGGTAAGTACTGCAGAACAATACATTAGCAGTCATGGCCTAAAGTTAATGAAAATGTTCAATTTGCAATAAAATAAAACTGCTGTAGATTCCAATTAAGAAAGCTATCTTATACAGAATATTTTTTTTTAATTTCACAAATTTAAACATCTGGAATTTTCTACAGTAGCATTCTATCTTAGCTTTTAGAGCTAAGAAAAACAATGCAAAAACAATATTCTTGGCTTGTATTCTCTAAGAAAGAGGATATTTTTACTTATTCTATTCTTTTTCTTTATCCTCACCAGAATATATGTTTATTGATTTTAGAGAGAGAGAGACATTGATCAGTTGCCTTCTGTACATGCCCCGACATGGATAGAACCCCCAACCCAGGTATGTGCCCTGACCAGGAATCAAACTCACAACTTTTTGGTGTATGGGACCACACTCCATCCAGCTGAGCCACCCGACAAGGGCTGTTACAGTATATTCTTAATTTATGTTAGAGACAGGCAATTCAACATGTTTATTTTTTCAAGTATATGGAACTGGAGGTGTATATATGCACTAAGAAAGAAGTAGTTCTTCCTAAAGCCTGAGAACCACATGACCACATCCTTCGCAGGGAATCCTATCTACTAAAGAGGGAATATGCTAATTGACCATCACACCCTCACAAAGATGATGGCACCCACAGCCAATAAAGAGGGAATATGCTAATTGAATGCCACACCCTCAAAGATGGTGGGGCCCACAGCCACAATATGGCAGTGCCCAGTCCCCTCAGTCCCGCTGGAGTGGCAGGTGCACACCATGGACAGGCCTGTCCCCAGGTTGGTCCAGCCGCTCCATGTGTCAGCCTCCAGAGTCCTCCAGTCCCCTCAGCCCTGCAGCCGCCCAGGGAACAGGCAAGCCTCAAATGTCAGCTGCCCAGCCACCCAGGGCCACCGGATGCTCAGGTAACTAGGGCCGGCTGAGGCTTGCACTACCGGCAGTGGCAGAAGCAGAGGTGTGATGGGGCGTTGCCTTCCCCTGATTGCCAGATTGCCTCCCACCCCTGAAGGGTCCCAGACTTTGAGAGAAGGCAAGCCAGGCTGAGGGACCCCCCTCCAGTGCATGAATTTTCATGCACTGGGCCTCTAGTATAATATAATGCTGGCTGTCAGTGGAGAGTTTGGAAGACAATTCTTAAAATGAAAAAGCCTAAAAATTGGGAGATAAAGACTTCTGTCAACTTAAGTTTTGTCACAAATACACAAATAAGCTTTGCCGATAGCTAACACACACACAGGGAGAGAGAAAGGGAGAGAGAGAGAGAGAGAGAGAGAGAGAGAGAGAGAGAGAGAGAGAAGTGAATTGGTCATGAGGTCGCAGGAAAAGTTGTTCTGAAAAGCTGTTAAGGCAACTCAAAGTAATTACGTCCAAGAAAAATATAATTCAAGTTATAAATGTGAGTCACACATATAATTTTAAATGTTAAAGGTAGATAATTTTTATTTTTATTTATTTTTTATTTATTGATTAAGGTATTACATAGAAAGTAGCTAATTTTTAAAAAGTGAAAATTAATTTAATAAACCTTACTTAACCCAATATACCTAAAATATTATAATTTCAACCTATAATCAATATAAAATCATTAATGAGATATTTGCATTATTTGTTTCATACTAAGTTTTCAAAATATGTTGTATATTTACACTTAAGCACATCTTATTTGGACTAACCACCTTTCAAGGGCTCAGTAGGCACATGTGACTAGGGCAACCATTACAGATTGCACAATTTTAGAATGTAAACACACACAAAGTTGCTCATTTTGTTCTGTTTTCTTCCTTTCCTGTCTTTTCTTCTTTTCTTCTCCTCTGTCTCTCTTTCTTTCTCTCTCTTTCTCCTTGTGTCTGTGCATGGTGTTGCTGAGTATACAATAGTGAGCAATAGAGGCCAGAACCCTAAACCATGAAAACACTGCCACTTTGTAAAAAAAAAAAAATAGCCCTACCTGGTTTGGCTCAGTGGATAGAGCATCAGCCTGTGGACTGAAGGGTCCCGGGTTCAATCCCAGTCACGGGCATGTACCTTGGTTGTGGGCACATCCCCAGTGGGGGGTGTGCAGGAGGCAGCTGATCGATGTTTCTCCCTCTCCCTTCCTCTCTATAAAAAAAATCAATAAAATATATTTTTTAAAAATATATTAAACACACTATTTAAAGATACACAAATAGTATACACTAGTTAAAATGCAGCCACAATCCTGGCCAGTGTGGCTTAGTTGACTGAGCATCATCCCATGCACCGAGAGGTCACAAGTTCGATTTCTGGTCTGAGCTAGAGTTGCAGGCTTGATCCCCAGAAGGGGGTGTGCAGGAGGCAACTAATTGATGGTTCTCTCTCCTCAGCCAAGAAAATGTGAAAGCATGATCAGTTACACAATTCACAGTATACATGGTCCAAAGTCACTAAGATCAACTCAAACCAGTTGTTTCAGAGAGCTATTTTCCTCTGACTGTATAAATCTAAACTCTTATGAACAAGCAAAAATATGACTGCAAAGTGGTGGACTGCTCTATAAAGGATACATGTGGTTCTCTTTCAGAATAACTTGAAGAAGTAAGACTTTGCAGATCTTCTGCTCTATGACATGCTATGAACCAGAGTCTATTGTGCAGGACTTCCTGCTGCCCTCACACAATATCCATGATACAAACTGGTCTTTGTAAAATGACTTGGATCCTAAAAAAGAATTAAAGAAAAAATTAAACTATTAATCTTGTTTCATTATCTATACACTAGAGGCCCGATGCATGAAATTTGTGCAAGAGTAGGCCTTCCTTCCCCTGGCTGCTGGCACTGGCTTCCCTCTGGCACCCAGGACCCAGGCTTCCCTCCAGCTGCTGGCAGGCACCTAAGACCAGGCTTCCCTCACAACCCTGGCTTCGTCAGAAAGGTTGTCAGGAAGGATGTCTGGAAGGACATCTGGTCTAATTAGCATATTATGCTCTTATTATTATAGATGTTATCCAATTCAAATTCTTGTACAATTGGTCAGCCTTCTTTGTTATAGACACAAAAACAGTGAACATCTAACCCTCCAACCCTGAAAGATAATAGCATTATCATGAAGCTAAAACTAAGACTTGTGAACATAAAATCATGAAATCCATTTAAAAAATACAAAAGAAGCATTGCATTTTAATTATTGATAAATAAATTTAATTATTGATAAATAAATATCACTTAAACATCACTAAGTCCACAATGTATAAAAAACTCAACAAAAAAATCCTAAATGCTTCAGATATCTTTGAACCAATACTGAGATTCTTTAAGAACTGAAATTCATTTTTTATGTGAAACAAAGGGGGAGATTCATATGGACTTAAGTATAAAAAGTACTGAATATATTTTTACCATATCATGTATTTGTGCTAGAGGAATACCATTTTTAGATAGAATGTTTAAATTTCCCAAGAAATTATATTAAAATTTACATCTCTAATCAGTTAACTAAGGCTAATTATGCAAATGGGTTAAAACCCGGCGCTACCTGAGAATCACATTGTACTTTCCTTTAATATGGAAGAGCTTCAACTAGGTAATCTGCCCAGTCTCTCAAGGGGGAAAATTTTAGGATTCTAATAGATCTCAAGATTCACAAAATGTGGCTGGTCATATCTGCAAAGTCTTACTTCTTCAAGTTATTCTGAAAGAGAACCACATGCATCCTTTATAGAGCAGTCCACCACTTTGTAGTCATATTTTTGCTTGTTCATAAGAGTTTAGATTTATACAGTCAGCCAACATCCCTCTATCTCAAACACAAACAATAAAAAATGGATTACTCTACATTTACTCTAGTTTCATTCAAAGGTAAGAGGGACAAGAGAAAAGAGATAGGTATATCATGTTTTTAAAAAAGAAAGGATATTGATATCATGTCACCATTATGTTCACTAGAAGACACAACTGAAATATCAAGAGTCCCTCAAGGCTAAATGAAATGGCTAAAGATGTATTTATTGATTTCTAAATAAATCTTACTAAGACACTGAAATAATAACTTACCATCCTCATAATTGAAAGGGGTTTGGCTTTTACTAGAGCAGAGAAAGATCTCCAGAATATACGATAATATTAAAACTATTATATGTTGTGTTGTGGAACATACTTGAATTGAGGAGGGAGGAGGAAATTCATTCAGACATTTAACCCGAACCAAATCTATTCTTCATATTTTCTCTTACTCTATCTATCTATCTATCTATCTATCTATCTATCTATCTATCTATCTATCTATTTAAAAAAACATTGAAAATTGTAATTACTTATTTTGAAGTCCAGTATAAAGTCATAACCATAATCCATCAACTTGAGTTGACATACAATGCATTTATGCATTAGAAGCTTTCTAAAAATAGATGCAAGGTAGGGCTATAAAAGCTTGTTTACATAGGAAAATCACCACCAACTCTTTGCGGAATTAGATTTCCTCCCCCCCCCCTCACATAAGAGGAATATGTGCAATGACATTTTTTTTTCTTTTGGGTTGACAATTGTTGCCCTTTTCTGTAGATCCTAATGGTGAAATAATGGACCTTGCCAACCATTATGAGCTTCGACCCAGCTGGGGACCCATAACTTTTATTGTGGTCCATTATCTGGCCATTAGAGGCCACAAATGTTCTCAGCACAATTGTGTAACATTTTGCTGAGGAAAAGGTGTGGGAAGTGTGGAGGCAGCAGATTTTCTAGTATCTAAAGCCATGGAAGCTCCAAAACCTTCTATATTGTGACCATTCATTTTCCTTATGTTGAAAATTTTATAGTGCATACTTCTTGGATAAAGTTCCCTTTATCAACCCTGCCAGGAAACCAAATATTCCACCCAGCATTGACATGAAACATCCTTGTTTTGTTTTTATTTTAGGAGCAGCCCCGGTGTTAACAGGGTTTGTTATACCTATTTAGATTAGATAACAATATGCTCTGGATGTAGAAAATATTTACTCCACCAGTCATCTTATATGTGAAGAAGATAGAAAAAGAGTCCTTAAGAACATCACAGAATACAAGTGGTCTGCCCTAAAATTTTGTGATGGCTGTAACCAAATCTATTCTTCATATTTTCTCTTACTTACTTACTTACTTTATTTATTTATTTATCTAGCTAGCTATTTAAAAAACATTGAAAATTGTAATTACTTATTTTGAAATCTAGTATAAAGTCATAACCATAATCCATCAACCTGAGTTGACATACAATGCATTTATTCATTAGAAGCTTTCTAAAAATAGATGCAAGGTAGGGCTATAAAAGCTTGTTTACATAGGAAAATCACCTATGTAAACAAAGGTGATTTTGTTTACTATGGCTGCAAAGATAAGGAAAACTCAAATAACTTCTTATCTATGTATGTTTCCTTACTGAATAAGTACATAATTTTAGCTGGCATTCCCTTTGTTAGCTATCAGGATACTCTTTGGTACACCCACCAATCCACAGCATCCATTTACTTTCTATTTGTATTACCCCTTTGATCATTGTCATACACTTTTACTTTAAAAGAAGCACACAGTTCAAAATGTGGTATGTGTTTGATGCCAAGTGTGGCCCATCTTTCATTCAGAGGGTAGAGAGGGCAGACGCTGTATTTCTTGAGCAGAACATGGAGTGTATGGAGCTCAGAATAGTCTAGTGCTTCATAAGTAATTTAAAAAATGCTCCCACTTCTCTCATCACCCACCTCCCAACCCTCTAATAATTTTGAAAAGCTTTATGGCTGGTTATCCCCAGCTTAATTCTTACATTATACCCTCCATCTTCCATTAGCAGGAGCATAGGCGGGAAATCTCTAGATTAAGCCTATGCTCCGTAGCACCCTGACCTGAGGGCAAAAAGACTATTACTGAGACTGCTCTAATGGTTTTCTCCTGCTGTCTGTGAGTCTAAAAGTCTGGAACCTTAATTAGGAAAGGGACAACAGATCACTTCTTAGTATTCCCCAAAGAGGGTAAGATGTGTGTTTACTGCCAAACACCATCTATACCACAATGGCTATTCAACTTATTTAATCAGCAATGTTTCTTAAGCACCTGCTATATCCCAGACCTTGTTCTATATGTCAAGGATGCAGTTTTAAATAAGATGAGTAAAAACTCCTACTCTTAAGGTTTTTTCTTCTGGTGAGGGAAAGCAAGAAAAAAAAATATAAAAAGTCAGATAAGAAAATATCAGATGACTGCTATGAAGAAAATAGAAATATTCCATTAGTGGATGATCACTTTATATAGGTGGTTAGGAGATACTGACATTTATTCTAAGAGGCAAATTGCCATGAAAGACCTAGGGGTGAACAATCCAAGAAGAAGGAAGTAAGAGTGAAGGTTCCAGGACTTCATGAGTTTAGCATCCTGGAGGAATGGAGAGAAGAGCAATGTAGCTGGAAAGGAGAGACCAGACACAGAGACTGAGGAGGAGCAATAAGTGAAGTGGGGTGAAAACTAGGTGAGGTGGAGCCAGATGAGTTTAGCAAGGAGGGTGGGAGCCAAAAATGCTTTGGATTTTATGACAACTAAGACTAACCAAAAGCCTTAAAAGTTTTGGAGCAGCATTGAGTTTCTTTATGACTATTTTCTAAAAAGGATATTCTGACAACCTTGTGGAGGATTACTTATGTGGAGGAGGGTGAAGTTACGAATGAGCATAAGGAGCCATTTTGTTTTATATCCCACATATGAGTGGAATCATTTGGTTCTTAGCTTTTTCTGTCTCACCCATTTTGCTTGGCATGATATTCTCAATATCCATCCATGTTGTTGCAAATGGCAGTATTTTTTTCTTTTCTTATGGCTGAGTAGTATTCCATTGTATAATAAAAAAGGGCCACTTAGGAGAACGTTGTGATAATCCAGGCACTACTAGACTTATATTGGCTTGAACTAGAGTAGGAGTGATGAAGATAGAGAAATTGGACATTCCAAGACAAACATCACCACACTTTAGGTTAAGGACCAAATGAGAGATATAGCCTAGGTATGCTGCGGAGATTTGGAGAAGAGCTGATTTTGTTAGGGCAGACTTCATGAGAAGCTCATCACTGAGCCCTGAAATAGTAAGTCTGGAACTGCAGATGTTTGGCCATGAATGAGGCACAACTCCTTCCCAGGCCATACTATACATAGTTAAACCGGCAGTTTTCCTCACTGAGCCCAGATTGAGCCGCTGACTCCTCAACACAGGACTAACCAACAACAATTGGTCAGAGTTGGCCTGCAGTGAAAAATTCTTTGCCACTCATAACACAAATAAATAGAAAGGAAAGTAGAATGTATTTCAGGCAGAAGCAAGAAATGTAAGCCAAAGTGGAGACAATAAAGTTCAGAGAATATTTTCAGACTAAAAAGTAGAAATCACATAGGAGAGAAATAGGAGAGAAGTTTAGACTGGTAGGTACAGGTCAGATTCTTAAGGGTCATAACAATGCCTCAAACATTTTTATTCTGACTTCTGATTGCTAGCATGTCATTATCCACTTCCATCTTATCTAATAAAGAGGGAATATGCTAATTTGGCCCTCATGCCATCGCAAAGATGGCGGCACCCACAGCCAATAAGGAAGGAATATGCTAATTGACTTCCCCGCCCTCAAAGATGGCAGCACCTACAGCCAATAAGGAGGGAATATGCTAATTGACTGCCCCGCTCTTAAAGATGGCAGTGCCCACAGCCAGTAAGGAGGGAATATGCTAATTGACTGCCACGCCCTCAAATATGTCTGCACCACACAGCCACAAGGTGGCAGTGCCCAGTCCCCTCAGTCCCGCCGGTGCACCTGCCTCCAGAGTTCCCCAATCCCCTCAGTCCCCCAGCTGCCCATGATTGGCCCAAGGCACAGGCAATCCTTGGATGGTGGCTGCCCAGCCTCCCAGGGCCACCTGAGGCTCAGGTAACCAGGGCCGGCCGAGGCTTGTGCTGCTGGCACTGGCAGCAGCAGAGATGTGATGGGGGCATCACCTTCCCCTGCCAGGTCACCTCCCACCCCTGAGGGCTCCTGGACTGTGAGGGGGGAAAGCCGGGCTGAGGGAACCCCCTCTCCAGTGCATGAATTTTCATGCACTGGGCCTCTAGTATGTGTATAATGTTCTATATGCATACTCATCTCTCTTCTTTATTTTCTAGACTATAATAGAAGCTGTGTGTAAAGAAAAATGTAGTCTTCTTTAGCCTTCAGCCTCTTTCTTCCACATTATATCTCTTTCTACAATGATGTCACTCCCCCAAGCAGTGTCTCTAGATATCTTCCCCCTCCCCTGAAGTGCCTCCTACATCTCATCAAAATCTTCTTGGTCAAAGGTAAGGGTAAACTTGCACTAGAATGTAAATGACTACTATGATTTGAAGCATTAATATTCTCTAATTTAAGGTCACTGGCCCTTTTTAGTAGGGAGCCCGAGGCATTAACCTAAGCAGAGTTTCTCAGCTATGGCACTATAGTATTTTAAACTGATAAGGTTTGTTGTGGGGGGGCTGTCCTACACATTGTCAATGTTTGGCAGAATCCTTGACCCTCTACCTATTGTAGCACTCACAGGCATGACAATCAAAATTATCTCCAGGCCCTGGCAGGCATTTCTCAGTGGTTAGAGAGTCAGCCCTTTGGCCAAAGGGTCCTGGGTTCGATTCCCTGTCATAGGCACGTAACTAAGTTGCAGGTTCAATCCCCAGCCCCAGTTGGGTCAGAAGCATGCTGGAGGCAACCAATATCTCTCTCTCTCCCTCTCTCCCTCTCTCTCTCTCTTTCAATCTCTCTCTTTCTCTCTCTCTCTCTTTCCCCCCCATCTCTCTTCTCACTCTCTCTCTCTTTCTCTTCTTCCTTCTTCCCCTCCCTTCCACTCTTTCTAGAAATAATTTTTTTTAAATATATTTTTATTGACTTCAGAGTGAGGAAGGCAAAGGGAGAGAGAGAAATATCAATTGGCTGCCTCCTGCACATCTTCTACCAGGGATGGAGCCTGCAACCCAGGCTTGTGTCTTAACCGGGAATTGAACCATGACCTCCTGGTTCATAGGGCACTGGTCAACCACTGAGCCACACAGACTGGCTGGACTCCCTTTCACTCTCTCTAAAAATCAATGGAAAAAAATATCTTCAGGTGAGCATTAACAAAACATACAAAATTATCTCCAGTCATTGCCAGACACCACCCGGGGGGACAAAATCACCTCCATTGAGCTCAACAAATAGATGTCATAATGTGAAATGTCTTATATTTGGACACTCCTGGAATCTCTTTATTAGGCAACTAATGAAGCTGACCCAGACTATACAGAACAGCAAGTCTTATTGGCTGTCAAACTTGCAATAGCCAAGAAAGCAATAAAAAGTCATTCCCTTTTGAAAGGGTTTTTTGGTATACATTCAAATGGAAATACACCTAAATTAACATTTGTACTGACATTCCATGTATTATCATTGGGTTAACATCTGGGAAGACAAGTTTTGCAAAACATTATGATAAAAGATGCTTTGTGTAAATAAAGACAAATTGAGAGTTTCAGGCAAAACGTGAGGATCTTGTCAGTATCTCCCATGAACCATAAGTGATATGACATTCTGATCTGGCCTAATATCAAATGTATTTCAACATGTGTTTGGGAGTATATCCTATGCTTTTGAATGTCAGACAATATTCTGGCTGCTTTTCAAGAAGTACTAATATACAGGATATCTTTTTTTTTTACTTCCTAACATTCTCTCTTTATTTTTTTAAAAACTTGACATACATTACCAGTGATTAATTAGCAGAATGAGACATATATTAGAGGGAAATAATTTTACTTGTGGCACTAGAATTTCATGCTGGTGAATACTATTTTTTTTACATCAAAAATCTCTAAGAATTAACAACTCCCAAAATGTCTAAAATAGTTTTAGCCTTGCCCTGGCCAGGTAGCTCATATGGTTGGAGTGTCGTACTTACACCAAAAGGTTGTGGGTTCCATCTCTGGTCATGGCATGTGCAGAAGGCAACCAATCTATGTTTCTCTCACACATCTTTCTCTCTCTCCCTCTCTCCCTCTCTCTCTCTCTCTCTCTCAATCACTAAAAACATATCTAAGGGCGAGGATGAAAATAAATAAAATAATTTTAGTCTCTTAACCATGCATATCAGTATCTTAAAGCTACCTCATATTCTCTGATGTATTATAATATGACTTTCTAATCATGTTCAAATCTGTAAGAAGGAAATATAGCAGATTTCAACTCTTACGCTAAGTATTTGGCAGCCATTTCTCCCCAAGAAGCTGAAAATCTAGTTAAAGATATTGGATACTACAAGAAAAATATTACCACACTTTGGGGTAAATTTCAAGTGAAAGATCTAGACCATGTGTGCTAGGTAGTCCTCAGAATGGGCTAAGTATTATAAATTAGACTCATTTGGGGAGAAACTGGACTGTCTGGCAGTGGGTGAAATTCAAGGGTGGCTTTCTCTCAAAGGTGCTTGCAGCAATTACCAAGGGACACTGAGACACAAGGGCCTTGTAGGGCAGTGCTGACGGGAAGCCATTGCTGTCTGCTCTGCCCAGAGACTCCACCCCATCCAAGCTGAGCACAGAGGCTTTTGCAAGTCTTCTTCCATAAGGGTGTCTCCCAGAACAGAAGTTCTCCCAGCGTAGACACAGCTGATCCTCACAGCCAATTGGCCTGGAGGTCAATTCCTCCCAGTGATACCAACAACAATCAAGGCTTAACTACAACAAGGCTGTACACACAGTCCACAAAGGTGTGCACCAAGAGTGTCCACCTCAGGTAACTGGGGAGGCTGAGCCACTGGGCCCTATAGGACACCTAGCACACAAAGCCACTCTATCAACTCAAGGAAGCAGCCAAAATGTGGAGACAAAGAAACAGGTTGCAAATGAAAGAAATGGAGAAAAAGAAACGACTGGATATAGAGTTCAAAACAACGATTATAAGGTTTTTCAAGAATTTCCTAGAAAATGCCATAAATTTATTTAGACCCTCAAGGAGATGAAAAAGAACCAACTAGAATTTAAACATACACTGACTGAAATAAAAAATATTATACAGAGACCTAACAGCAGACTAGAGGGCCACAAGAATCAAGTCAAAGATTTGAAATACAAAGAAACAAAAAACACTCAACTGGAAAAGCAAAAAGAAAAAAGAATCCCAAAATTTGAAGATAGTGTAAGGAGCCTCTGGGACAACCTCAAGCGTACCAACATCTGAATTATGGGGTGCCAGAAGAAGAGAGAGAGCAAGATACTGAAAACCTATTTGAAGAAATAATGACAGAAAACTTCCCCCACCTGGTGAAAGAAATAGACTTACAAGTCCAGGAAGCTCACAGAACCCCAAACAAAAGGAATCCAAAGAGGACCACACCAAGACACATCATAATTAAAATGCCAAGAACAAAAGACAAAGAGAGAATATTAAAAGCAGCAAGAGAAAAACAGTTAGTTGCCTACAAGGGAACACCTATATGGTTGTCAGCTGATTTCTCAACAGAAATTATGCAGGTCAGTTGGGAGTGGCAAGAAATATTCCAAGTGATGAATAGCAAGAACCTACAACCAAGATTACTCTACCCAGCAAAGCTATCATTCAGAATTGAAAGTCAGATAAAGATCTTCACAGATAAGAAAAAGCTAAAGGAGTTCATCACCACAAAGCCAGTATTATATGAAATGCTGAAAGGTATTCTTTAAGATGAGGAAGAAGAAAAAGGTAAAGATAAAAATTATGAACAACAAATACATATCTATCAACAAGTGAATCTAAAAATCAAGTGAATAAAAAAGCTGATGACCAGAATCAACTGGTGAATATAATAGAATCAGGGACATAGAAAGGGAGTGGACTGAGAACTCTCGGAGGGAAAGGGTTGTGGGTGGTGCAGGAAGAAACTGAACAAAAATCGTACTCCTATGGATGAGGACAGTGCGGGGGAGGTAATGGCAGAGGGTGGGGTGGGAACCAGGTGGAGGGGAGCTGTGGGGGGAATAAAGAGGAACAATTGTAATAATCTGAACAACAAAGATTTATTTTTTAAAAAAATAGAGGACCACAGGTTTAAAAAAAAAAAAAAAAAAGATAGAAAAGAAAGCAGTGCAATATACCTGAGAGGTGATCCAGGAGAACAATAAAGCATGCTAGCCTTGGAATCTGATCTGGGTCAAAACACGGCTCTACTTACTATGAGACTTGGGGCAAGTCTTATGACCTTTCTGAGCCTCAGTTTCTTCATCTGTACAATGGGGATAGTAACTGTACCTACTTCTTAGAGTTATTGAGAAATAAAAGTAATAATGCACACTAAGTGCATGGCAACTTAGCTGTCTCAGTACTTCATAAATGTTACTAACTTATGATTACATGTTTATTAGAAACAGAAGGGAGAAAAAAGAGTACAAAGACTTTGTCTTCCATAGTCACTTCAACAAGCACATTTTTAGGGCTTCCTCTGCGCCAGGCAGTTGGGGAAACAAAAGTGATCAAGATGTGGTTACTGTCCTAAGGGAGTCTAAGCTCTGGTAAGAGTCTCAAAGCCCTAATGAAGTTCTATAAACTTTGAGAGAGAGAGGCGTTTTCACAAGTGTATGCTGTTAACTTATAGAGAACTTTATCAATAATATCTAATCTGTTTATTGTTCTCCTATGGGCTTCTGGGACTTCTATTCACTCATCTGTTCACTTATTCCTGTGATTGATATTTATTATATATCTATTTGGACCAGTGATGGTGCTGAATTTGAGCATACAACAGTGACTAGGACAAGCACAGCCTTGAAACACAGGGAAATTAAAACTCAGGAGAGTCCCTGATGGTTTGGCTCAGTGGATAAAACATCCACCTGCAGACTGAAGCATCCCAGGTTCGATTCCACTCAAGGGCACATGCCTGGGTTGCAGGTTCAATCCCCAGTAGGGGGTGTGCAAGAGGCAGCCAATCGATGATTCTCTCTCATCATTGATGCTTCTATCTCTCTCTCTCCCCCTCCCTTCTTCTCTGAAATCAATAAAAATATATATTTTTTTTAAAAAAGACTCAGGAGAGTACATGACTGAATGAATGCATACAGGCATACTACGAGACTAATGGAAGAGAAGGGGAATATCGCAGTAGGAATATGAGTTTGATTCATTACCAATTAATAGTAATGTACTAAGTGAAGCAAGAATGCAGAAAACACTTTCTATTCTCGATAACTTTATTTTTTTTTTGTAACTTTAGTTGCTGAAATGGGTCATTAAAGTATGGCAATTCTGGAACAAGTGTTCTTATACAGCATTCAGTAATGCAAATGTATCATTGGGGAGTCCAAGTGGCTTAATTCTAGTTCTATGACAAAAAAAAAAAAAAAAAAAAAAAAAAACCCAGATCAGGAATCAGGATTTCTGACTTCTAATTCTGATTACTGTAAGTTATCTGTGTAAGCCATCTGTAAGTTATCTGTGGACAAGCTCATGGCCTCTGTATATCTCTATCTTTGTTTCTGCTTTCTTCACATGGGGATGATGACACTTGGACTTCCTACTTCACGGGGCTGTGGTAAAAAGGCAGACGATGCGTAGAACTGTCTTAAAAACAGATGAAAGGCACCAAGATTTTTTTTTTAATTAAAGTCGGAATAATAGATCCTACAAAAGAAAACAAAGATATTACTTTACAGAGAAACACTTGGTAACATGTAATTAAAAGCCATGGGCTGGTTGTTCACCGTCTTTCACTGGTGCTCGCGCTGCGCTGCGTGGAGCTCCAGCACTGTGGAGAGGGATGCTTCCCACGCCAGGTCAGGCCGCTTGGTGTTTTCTTCCCTGGGGACGAAGGCGGTGAGGCTTCCTCGTGCAGGGCCGGCGTTTGTGGCGTGCGGCAGGATTAACAGTCTTCTCTCCTCTTCTCTGTGAGTGATCTGGCTGAAAAACTAACAAGCGCCTGTCAAATCTGAAGCCTCGGCGTTTCTGACAGGAGGTCCACTGGACTTTCTTATCAAGAGCGCCTTTACAAAGAAACGGGAATTCTCGCGCTCAGAAAGGAAACGGGCCTCGTCAGATTCTCCGGACCCGTAACTTAGAGGGCATGCTGTCTCCGATGAAGGTCTTTTGATCATGGGGCTCTTTTATTCAGATTTGACTTCACATTATGGCTAATCAATACCTTGCAACTGTCCAAGCCCCCAGTCAGATGCACGTCTCTCCATCAAGCAAGGAGGCCTCCTAATTGAGGAAAAGTCCGAGACCTGGGTACCAAGCCCTGGGGCCATCGTTCGGCGCCCACTCCCTCTGTTCCTCGCCTTCTAGAGATGGTGGAAATAAAATTTAGAGACATGACAGGCACAGCCAAGGAGGATCAATGCCTGTCACTTGCCACCAGTGTTTACTGCCTCCCTAGGTCTTCAGAGGGTGTTTTTCTTTCATAGCTTAGGGGAACTTAACCTTTTAAAAATGGGAAGATGGTTTCTTCATGAATTTTAAATTATTTTTATCTCCTATGTCTAGCATTGTTGATTAGGTTAAAACGAATATTTGCTTTCTCCCACCCAAATACCAAATTCTGTTGAGTCATGGCTGGGAGATATGTAAATCATAGTGCTGGTATTTGTGGCTACCCAATGAAGACGACATATTAGTAATGACTTGTATAATGATGCAGTTAGAAAAACAGCATTCTTATGACCCCAGTGTTGAACTGGAAGTAGAGACAAATTCCTATTCTAAAATGTATCATTGATATTAACCAAGCTATTTACTTATCTAGAGTTGATTAAATGAGATAAAATATTTTAGTGAGAATTTTAAATATCTGGCCATTATTTCTAGTTATTTCTTCATATCCAAATATTGTGTGCATAAAGTATCTGCAGCAGTATGGATTTTTTAAATTATTTTTTATCAACTATCTCAAACATAGTAAATTTTTCTATCATTAAACCAGAAGATAGAATACAATTTTGAAAGCATTGTGTGACATTTATATAAAAACTAGAGGCCTGATGCATGAAATTCATGCAAGGGGCTCAGCTCTCGCAGCTCTGGCTTCATCTGGAAGGTCATCCGGATGGTCATCCAGAAGGTCATCTGGAAGGTAGTTCTGCTGTTTGGTCTAATTAGTATATTAGCTCTTTATTATATAGGATTCCTGGAACATCAATAAAAGTCTGTGATTTTATTGAATATTTTTATGACAGGTCTGCAAATTTTTTAAATGCTAGTGTTTGTCTTGGTTTATGATAGCCTTATAAATACATAAAGGTTTTTCTCTTTTATCCCAAAACTACTACTACCAAAACTAAAAAATTTAGTCATTCAGCCAATCAATATTTGGTATAGTTGCAACTGAACTGGTTTACCTGTTTCCCATCCCCTCTGCCATATACTCATATACATATGAAATTAACTAAATTATTTGAGTATGGGTAAGTACAAGTCTCATCCTATCTAATAAAAGAGTAATATGCAAATTGACCATACCTCTGCTACACCTACAAGCCACGCCCACCAGCCAATCAGGAGGGAATATACAAATAAACCCAACCAAGATGGCTGCAGCCACAGAAAGCAGGAGGGAGGCTAGGGTTGCCCACAGTGATGGAGGAAGCCAAGCTTCTGCAGCCCTGGCCTGCTTTGGCCTCTGCTTAAGGCTAAAAAGTTTCAATTATAGAAGATACATAAATCCCAACAGAAATGGCTGCCTCCATGGAGCAAGCAGAAGGCTTGGCTCCACTCCAGGCTATGAAGTTTCAATTTTTGTAGAAGATAAATAAATCCCAGATACCAGGGCCTCTGCTTGAATCACTGTGGGGTGTGGCCAGCCTGCAAACCACCACAGGCCCCTCACCCAGGCCGCCCCACAGCCCAAGGGAACCCCACTCTGATCTGGGACACCCTTCAGGGCAAACCAGCTGGCCTCCACCCATGCACCAGGCCTCTAACCTATCTAATAAAAGAGTAATATGCAGATTGACCATCACTCCAACACACAAGATGGCTGCCCCCATGTGGTCAAAGATCCTGCCCCCATGTGGACACAAGATGAACACCACAAGATGGCCAGCAGGGGAGGGCAGTTGGGAGGGACCAGGCCTGCAAGGGAGGGCAGTTGGGGGCAATCAAGCCTGCAGGGGAGGGCAGTTAGGGGTGACCAGGCCGGCAGAGGAAGGAAGTTGGAGGTGACTGGGTCTGCAAGGAAGGGCAGTTGGGGGTGGGGGGGGGGCAGGTCTGCAGGGGAGAGCAGTTGGGGGGTACCAGGCCTGCAGGGGAGGGCAGTTAGGGGTGACCAGGCCTTCAGGGGAGGGCAGTTAGGGGTGACCAGGCTTGCAGGGGAAGGCAGTTAGGGGCAAACAGGCTGGCAGGGGACAGTAAGGCATCAATCAGGCTGGCAGGGGAGTGGTTAGGGGGTGATCAGGCTGGTAGGCAGAAGCAGTTAGGGGCAATCAGGCAGGCAGGCAGGCAAGCAGTTGGGAGCCAGCAGTCCTGGATTGTGAGAGGGATGTCCGACTGCCCATTTAGGCCAGATCCCACTGGGATCTGACATCCCTTGACGGGTCCCAGGTTGGAGAGGGTGCAGGCTGGGCTGAGGGACACCCCCCCCCCCCCGGCCTCTAGTTCTTTAATATTATCTTGAAAAAATTTTTTTCTCCCATCAAGCAACTTGTCTTTTAAAAGACAGAATTTGGGACTAAACAAAATTAACCAGAATGTTTAAGGAATTAAATATCTAGATGATTTTGGAGTTAGTGATTAAACAGAGTTATTCTTCCCCCAAGATTATTGGCTATGAAATCTTTCTAAACCATACCACACATTCTTGCTTTAGTTACAACACTATGCTGAATGAAATCTATTTTTCTTTGATGAATCATGAAAGACTTCAAAGTCCTTTGGGCCTAGGGATCATTATTTTTAACATCAATTCTCCCTGAACAAAAATGTGGGTATACATTTCTGGAAAATTTAGTAGTATGAATATCAATCCCAGGATATATCCCTTCTAGTCCACTTAATTCCTTTTCATTTGCTTTTTCCTCCTAGGTTAATTGCAAGAAAAAAAAATGTCAGTTGAATGAAGTTTCTGATTAACTAGGTACTTAGAAATCTAGACTTTTCCTATGTTATGTATCTACATTTTCACCAACATTTGTATGAGCTGAACAATTTTAAGTTAAAAAATATATATAGAACCAAACTAACTTCAAAGAAACCTGAGTGTATGTTGAACAAAACACCTTCTGGGGAATAGAGTACTCACTGGCATAAGATAGCTGACCTGTGTGCCCTCTTCCAATGATTCATAGAAGATATACATACTTAATAGAATCTCTTCTTGAAGTCTTGGAGTAGGTCATCTGCCTCCTCTGGGTTTAGAATAGATCTGTGCATGCTAACTCAAGTACTCATTACTCTCATACAGAAACTTCTTCCTGTGTTTTAATTTTTGGAATTGTTGTATTGCTGAAAAGAGTTCAAGGCCTTTGATTATCAAGTGCTATCTCAATATGGCAGCACTTGCCTCCTTGCTGCAAGTATGATTTTGATATTTGGTTTTCTATTTAGCTCTAGAATTTAGAAGAATGTGTTGCATTTGGAAGTTCTTATTATACCTGTCTATCTTTTCAATAAGATTCCATTAATTACATTCCACTCTTTCCACTTTGATATCTCATTAAAATCTTATAAATGATCATGCAGTGACCTTGAAGGCTATGCATAATACATGAAAGTGAACCTGCAGTAAAATGTATTCTTTCACTCCTGACTGGCTACATCCCACACTCGTTTTCTTCTCCCAGTGACTCCAATTGGGAGAGCTTTGCTAGCTGAGCCAAGATATGCAGGGTGCACACATTTCCCAACCCTTGTACCGTTCTTAGTCATGACAGCTGCAATATGTTAATGGCTTCTGTTTGGGTGTGATGGCCCCGTTACTACTTAGGGCACTGTGCTAATTAACATAGGATGGCAACAACAGGTGCAAATGTCATTTTCCATCAGCATCATCAGGCACATGCAAAGAGAGCTAGCAGCCCAGAAGTGAGCCAAGAAAATATTAACTTGAGTCAGCAGCCTTGCAATCTCTGAACAGATCTTTTTGAATGCCCAAGATTAAAGGATTCACAAGCTACTGTTGCTTTTTTTTCCCCTGCCGCAAGAATGGTATTTCTGAATATATGGGAATGTCTTCCTAAGCTTTTAAAAATTATATTTCAACAAAGTGCACTTCTATAGCAGATCAAGTAAAATGCACAAGGTCTGTCTTTATGAAGGTTTCCTTATTGAATAAAAGTTCTGCTAAGCCACATTTACTGCATTGAGCACCTTTGGAAATGGACATGGTTTTGCACAGAGTGAAATAATACCATTTGGCATGCCATGATTTTCCCAGAGGATTGATTGCATTTTATTTTATTTGTTTGTGTGTTTATTTAGAGCTTGATTCTTAGTCTTTTTTTTTCATCTTAATGAAATTGAACAAAATAAAAACATAGACATTCCTTTTAAAGTTTAAGGCACTGCATATGTTGAGTTTATAAATGAAATATGATCTTTCTTTACCCACAAAAGGGGAAACTCATATACTAAGATCTTCTATAAGTAATAATAACTCATTCTCTAAAACATAATTTATACCAACTGACTTAGCTTACTTGTAATACGGATTACTAATTTACTATACAAATTGTCCCGAAAGAGGTATATTGGTTTAACTTTCTTTAACAATGTGAGTTCTATGAGATCTATATTTATTATACAACCCAAGAACATTGGAATGAAAAAGAAAAGAAAAAAAGGTGAGGAAATTCTGACAATAATATAAACACACCCTTTCGATTAAACTGGTTATATTAGTCTACCACGCATTAGCTACAAATCTTGGCCCCATCACTCTCTCAGCCACAGTTTCTTCATCTATAAAATAGGGATGCTGGAAATACCTCAGGTGCTATGGGACTGTAATTAGGATTCTGAATTGAATTCAGAATGATTTGCATTTTGTTTGTAAACCTGCCATAGTAGTACTATGTATCATGTAGTTATCTTTACTTGTCAACAAAACAAACTTTGTGGCTACTCCAAGTCTGGACTTAACGTCAGGTTTACTTTATTATTTCCAATATCTAGCACAGTGCTGGAGCATAATAGGTTTCAAAAAATATACTGTGCATAGATTTGTAAATAACTAACTATGTCAGCATCTCAAACATTTTCATCTCAGAACTCAAAAGACTTTTGTTTATATTAATATTACAGTACTAGAAATTAAAACTGAGAAATTTAATAAAATATTAATTTATTAAGTAATTAAAACAAAAATAATAAACCCATTAAATGGTAACATAAATAACATTTTTAATTTAAAAAAATTATATTTTCCAAAGCAAAAAATATTTTAAAAAGAGTAGTATTTCAAATTTTTTTCCACCCTGGCCAGTGTGACTGTTAGTTGGAGTGTAAAATTATACACCAAAAAGTTGCGGGTTTGATCCACAATTGGAGCATGTGCTGGAGGCAATGGATGGATGTTTCTCTCTCACACTGATGTTTCTCTCCCTCTCTCTCTCCCTCTCTCCCTCCCTTCTTTTCTTTCTCTAAGATCAATTTAAATTTTTTAACATATATTTTTTCCAATCTCTTGAACATCTGTCTTAAAGGAAGAAAGCAAGATTTTTATGTCTGTTCCACAAATGTATTGTTTTGGGACTTCATAAATGTTTGGGTGCATTGAAAAGGCAAAATCTAGAAATTTTACTGGTGTTCTGGCAATTTGTATAAATGTATCTTGAATATCTCAGATATATCTTAAGGAACCTAGAAGGATAAACAAAATCATGTGATGTAAATCATGAGCCATATCACAAAGCAGAGGGAGTCAAATCCCAATGCTTTTTCATAACTTTATTATTTAAAAAATCATCAATTGCCCTAACCGGTTTGGCTAAGTGGATAGAGCGTTGGCCTGCGGACTGAAGGGTCCCGGGTTCAATTCCAGTCAAGGGCATGTACCTGGGTTGCGGGCACATCCCCAGTGGGGGGCGTGCAGGAGGCAGCTGATTGATGTCTCTCTCATTGATGTTTCTAACTCTCTATCCCTCTCTCTTTCTCTCTGTAAAAAATCAATAAAATATATTCTTAAAAATCATCAATTAATATCTTCAGAAGGAGTATTACAATATAGTTTTTAAGAATAGGTACTTTGACATTGAATGCAACTGGGTTCAAATTCTGTGACTTAGGTAAGTAGCTTAATCTCTCTCAGCTTTGTCTTTCTCTTTGAGACAATGATATGATAATTTCTGCCTCATAGGGTTGCCATGAAAATTAAATAAGATCATGCAAGTGAAGTATTTAGCACAGTGCCTAGGATGGAGTAAACCTCAATGAATGTTAGTGATGAGCAGGGGAGGAGGAAAAAGTGGAATCTTCCTATAAACTATATTCATTCATTTATAACTATGAATATTTCAAACTGTGATCAAACCCTCTGGTTAATCACAGGGCCAATACCAGAGCCCAGGTGATTTAAGTTTATGCACTCCTTCCACTCTCTTAAACAGGAGAAACCGTACAAATCTGGGATGAAAGATTCAGTTGCATGGTCAAAAGGATGTGTAATTAACTTCATTAAGTCAGGAATCTTTTTGTAAATAGTCATGTGGAGGTGATGCGTTAGACACAAAAGGGAAGATGAAATTGTAATAGTCACATGTCCTCTGTGGTCTCTCTGCCCTACTTCCAAAAAAAGATTGCAACTAATATAATAAGGGGCAATGATTCTCTATATATTATAAAAACATCACTGGCTTTTTATTTGTAGTAGTTATAGAAGTAACTATAGAACTGGTGGCAAATTTATTTTCTTAAGGATTATTGAGATTGTGGGCTATTCAGAAACAGACCTATTTTGAACCATATTATACAGTAACCAAGAATCAACATGTCCCAGTACCATTATGCATGGTGTCCACTCCCTTCTATACTTCTCACTTAAGAAGTGAAATTCAGCATCTATCTATATATATATACACAAGCCCAGCGACCAAATGGTGGAATAAACAGAATGACCAGTCAACCAGTTGCACACTGACCACCAAGGGGCAGCTGCTCAATGCAGGAGCTGTCCCCTGGTGGTCAGTATGCTCCCACAGTGGGAGCGCCATTTGGCTGACTGGTCCCAGTGGCGCCCCTGCAATAGGAGCAGCCGCTCAGAGGGCGGGTCCATAGCCACTCAGCTGACCGGGATGAGCGGTGCTCCCACAGCAGGCCAATCCCCACAGGCCATGCCACCCACCAGTGCACAAATCCATGCACAAGGCCCCTAGTGTAAATAAAAACCCATGAAATGCTGAAGTGGCACAGAATTTTCCTCAGACAAGCAGCAATATTTCAGTACAGAAGGATGGACTACATGAGTCTAGACCCTACTATAACTGTCCTGAATTCAGCCATGAGATGAAGCAAGCCTCATGTCTACCTGTGGATACATGGGAATTATCCAGAACAGAGGAGCTATTGCTAAGACATGTTTTTCGCTGCAGTTTATTTCTTTGTTTTACACTTTTGTTTTCCACTCCAAACTATTTATTCCTCTTGGAATTCATCTCCCTCTCCCCCCCGCCCCAAAAAAATGTGTGTATAAAATAGTAAAAGTTATTACTACATTTTTCTATGGGGTTTCTCTAGCCATGGATCTGTCCTTCATCCTTAGTGTTAGGCACTGTAATTTCCAAAATATTTTGTAAAGAGATTTTATTGTCTATTTCTCACTGTGACTTGTGGGGCAAAATAGAAAGTGATTCTCCCATGATTAGATGTGCATGATGAGGGGCAGAGAATAAATCACTTTCATTTCACACTTTATCACACACCACATAAGCACACCAGCCACCTTCTAAGGGGTTGCTCACTAACAGGAAAAAAAGGAAAAGAAATAGTAAATATCAAATGGGATCAGAACTACCCTTAACCCTAGGAACTAACAAAATGTTTGTTGGTCGAGCTCAAATGATCTATATTCCAAGGTCACTTTGTGCAATGTATCCCTTGGTCTGACTGATTTAAATATTATCTTTTTAAAAAAGACTTTTGTATATACAACTTCTTTTTAAATTGAGAATATTGGCCTTAAAATAATTAACCAGTGATTTTCTCTCTGAAAAATTATTAAATATCACTGGATTTTAGAGACAAATACCTCAACATCTTATCCAAAATAGACTGCAATATCTCAAGTAATTACTTGGCAGTTTTTTTTAACTTAATAAATCTTTATTGTTCATATTATTACAATTGTTCCTCTTCCCCCGCCCCCATAGCTCCCCTCCACCTGGTTCCCACCCCACCCTCTGCCCTTACCTCCTCCCCACTGTCCTCATCCATAGGTGTATGATTTTTGTCCAGTCTCTTCCCGCATTCCCCACACCCCTTTCCCCAAGAATTGTCAGTCCACTCCCCTTCTATGCCCCTGATTCTATTATATTCACCAGTTGATTCTGTTCCTCAGGTTTTTAATTCACTTGATTTTTAGATTCACTTGTTCATACATATGTATTTGTTGTTCATAATTTTTATCTTTACCTTTTTCTTCTTCTTCCTCTTCTTAAAGAATACCGTTCAGCATTTCATACAATACTGGTTTGGTGGTGATGAACTCCTTTAGCTTTTTCTTATCTGTGAAGATCTATATCTGTCAATTCTGAATGATAGCTTTGCTGGGTAGAGTAATCTTGGTTGTAGGTTCTTGCTATTCATCACTTGGAATATTTCTTGCCACTCCCATCTGGCCTGCATAGTTTCTGTTGAGAAATCAGCTGATGATCGTATGGATGCTCCCTTGTAGGTAATTAACTGTTTTTCTCTTGCTGATTTTAATATTCTCTGTCTTTTGCTCTTGGCATTTTAATTATGATGTGTCTTGGTGTGGTCCTCTTTGGATTCCTTTTGTTTGGGGTTCTGTGAGCTTCCTGGACTTGTAAGTCTATTTCTTTCACCAGGTGGGGGAAGTTTTCTGTCATTATTTCTTCAAATAGGTTTTCAGTATCTTGCTCTCTCTCTTCTTCTGGCACCCCCATAAATCAGATGTTGGTACGCTTGAGGTTGTCCCAGAGGCTCCTTACACTATCTTCAAATTTTGGGATTCTTTTTTCTTTTTGCTTTTCCAGTTGAGTGTTTTTTGTTTCTTTGTATTTCAAATCTTTGACTTGATTCTTGCAGTCCTCTAGTCTGCTGTTAGGTCTCTGTATAATATTTTTACTTCAGTCAGTGTATGTTTAATTTTTAGTTGGTCCTTTTTCATCTCGCAGTGTATGTTTAATTTCTAGTTGGTCCTTTTTCATCTCCTTGAGGTCTCGCTAAATTTATGGCATTTTCTAGGAAATTCTTGAAAAACCTTATAACCATGGTTTTGAACTCTATATTCAGTCGTTTGCTTTCCTCCATTTCTTTCATTTGTGATCTGTTTCTTTGTCTCTGCATTTTCGCTGCTTCCCTGAGTTGGTAGAATAGCTTTGTGTGCTAGGTGTCCTATAGGGCCCAGTGACTCAGCCTCCCCAGTTACCTGAGGTGGTCACTTTTGGTGCACTCCTTTGTGGACTGTGTGCACAGCCTTGTTGTAGTTAAGTCTTGATTGTTGTTGGTATCACTGGGAGGAATTGACCTCCAGGACAATTAGCTGTGAGGATCAGCTGTGTCTATGCTGGGAGAACTTGTGTGCTGGAAACACCCTTATGAGACAAGGCCTGCAAAATTGCAAAAGCCTCTGTGCTCAGCTTGGATGGGGTGGAGTCTCAGGGTGGAGCAGGCAGCCTTGGCTTCCTGTCAGCCCTGCCCTATGAGGCCCCTGTGTCTCAGTGTCCCTTGGTAATCACTGCAAGCACCTCTGAGAGAAAGCCACCCTTGAGTTTCGCCCACTGCCAGACAGTCCAGTTTCTCCCCAAATGAGTCTGGATTCCCAGAAACTCGCCTGAAAGTGGAGTTCAGCGTAGTCGGGAGTTTCAGTCTCCCTCCCACTTTAGAAAGGGCACTCACTTTGGAGCACTCATGGGACTCAGCCACCCGTGCACTCAGCAGTCAGTCCTCTCTGCATGCGCGCACCTCCGGACCTCTGCCTTCCACAGTTCCCCTGAGTCTCAGTGTGTTTTCTCTTTTCCTGACAGTGCAGATTCCCCCCGAATGAGTCTGGGTTCCCAGAGTCTTGCCCAGGACTGGAGTTCAGCGCAGTTGGGAGCTTCCATCTCCCTCCCGCTTGGAAAGGCAGCCACACATTCAGCCACCCATGCACTCATCTGCCCATCCTCTCTGTGCATGCACGTCTCTGTACCTCAGCGTTTTGCAGCTCCTCTGAGTCTCAGTGTGCTTTCCTCTTTCCTTCTAGTTGTAGAATTTCCACTCAGCCAGCTTTCCTGTGGTTCTGGATGGTGTCCATTTTGTCTTTTATTTGTTGTTTTGATATTGTTGTGCAAGGCAGCAGTTTAGGTGTTTACCTATACCTCCATCTTGGTTTCCCTCTCTTTGGAAGTTTGAGTTACTACTGCTATATAACAAATTAACCCAAATTTAGGAGCTTAAAGCAAGCATTCTATTCTGCTAACAGTTTCTCTAGGTCAGTATTTCAGACAAGGTACTATGGGAATGGCTTTTCTCTGCTCCTTGATGAGTATGTTCCCAACTAGAAGACTCAAAGTTTGGGGTGAATCTGCAGCTGAGGACTGAAGTCATCTGGGGGCATCTTTGTTCATGCCTGTGGCCTACGCTGGCTGTCAGTTGGGGCCTCAGTCAGGGCTATGTGTGGAGCACCCACACGTGGCCTGTGCTTCCTTATTATACAGAGACCTCAGGGTGTTCACTGTTACATGGTGGGTCAGGGCTCCAAAGTGAGTGCCCGGCCAGCCAGGCAGAGCTGCACTTTTTTCATGACCAAGCCTCGGAAATCACATAGCATCATTCAAACCACAGTCTACCAGTTATAAGCAAATCACAATCTTGCCCAGATGCAGAGAGAGAGAGAGAGAGAGAGAGAGAGAGAGAGAGAGAGAACTTGATTCTGCTTGTGAAAGAGTATAGCAAGGTTTTAGAAGAGCATGGGGGCCAGGAAGTTGCAGCTGTGCACTGAGCACTCCCAGCCCAGCCCTCTGACACCAGCCTCCACTGCAGAGCCCATACCCCTGGGGAGACCACACCCACTGCACAGGCCAATTGTGGGCAGGGATATATGAAAAAATGCAGTTTGTGCCCTAGATTTCAAAAACAACTGACAAAAAATAATGAGGGGAAATTATCTAAACCATTATTCATCATGATTTTGACAATTCCAGTGGATCAGTTTGATTTTTTCACTTTTCCATGAGTTTTTTGGCATCCTGAAGATATGTTAAAACATCCCTTCCCTCCTTTGTAAAATACTCTTTTTCACTCAAAAAAATGTGATAACTTGCATGGGAATCAGAAGCAATGTAATAAGGAAGTAGGAATTTCTAAATAACGCTTCAGAATAGCTTAACTAAGAAAATTATGCTATGAAAATACAAACAGAAAGGTGTATTTTAAGATTCTGTGTCTGTGTTGTGAAGGTGAGATTCAGATTTAGGTGTCTGCAAGCAGAGCAGCTTTAGGAGGTTCTACGAGAGGAAAGGGCATCCTAGGTCACTTCATTAGCCCTGGCTGGAAGATTTTCAGACCAGAGGAAACCACTAGCTTTCTCAAGGTATAGATGTGCGTGTGAGTATAGCTGTGACACATATGCCTTAGCATACAGCACCAGTAAAACGGTAAATAGGTCCCTAAAATATTAAAATATTATGTGTTGAGAATCCAAGATGGCGGCGTAGGTAAACACCTAAACTGCTGCCTCGCACAACAATTTCAAAAATTCAACTAAAAGACAAAACGTCTATTACCCAGAACCACGGGAAAGCTGGCTGAGTGGAAGTTCTACAACTAGAAGGAAAGAGAAAAGAGCATTGAGACGTGCACAAGCGCTGAAAAGCTGAGGTACGGAGGCGCGTGATCCGGGATGGCGGCGGGCATTGCTTTTTTCAACCCAAAGGGAGACAAGCCCCCGATTACTCTGAAATCCAGTTTCTGGGGAGACGCGGGGGACCCAAACTCCTACGGGGAGAAGCTGGACTGTCTGCCAGTGAGGGGGGCTTACTTGCAGAGCTGCGCGCAGGAATAATTGTTTACTGCACTGGGGCACGGGACTCCTGGATGCCCTTGGGGACACAGAGCGGGTTAACTAGCAGCCATTGCTGTTTGCCATGCCCTAGCCTAGTGACACCCTGAGACCCCGCCCTGCACAACCTACAAACCCACCCAAGCTCCAAGCAGCAGCGTTAGCAGAAGAAAGCCCTACCCTATCGCAGCTTAACCTAGCAAACTTGCAGCCTGGGTCAGACAGCTCCAAAACCTCCAAACCCCAAGCAAAGAGGAGAAAACTGTAGCTCTCACTGTAGCTCCTGCTGGATGGCCTCAGACAGTAGCTGACCTGCACCCCAATGGAGATCCAGAAGCCAGTGTACCTAGTGGTCAGAGTGAGACACCAGATTTCAACTACTCACATCCATAAGTGACACATTCAAAGGCAGACTCAGTGAGCACCAAAGCCCCACTGAAACAAGTCCTGCCCCTAAGTGTGTCTTCAGCGCAGCAGTTCTTCCATTATAGACACAGGGAGTGCTCACAGCTAATTGGCCTGGAGGTCAATTCCTCCCAGTATACCAACAGCAATTAAGGCTTTAACTGCACCAAGTCTTTGCACTCAGCCCACAAAGGGGTGTACCAAGAGTGTCCACATCAGGTGATTGGGGAGGCTGAGCTACTGCCCCCTATAGGTCACCTACCACACAAAGCTACTCCATCAACACAGGGAAGCAGCCAAAATGAGGAGACAAAGAAACATGTCACGAATGAAAGAAATGGAAAAAAGCAAACTACTGGATGACATAGAGTTCAGAACCACATTTATAAGGTTACTCAAGAATCTTCTTAAAACCGCTGAGAAACTTGAGACCTTCAAGGAGCTTAATGAGAATGCCAAAAAAATGGAAAGGATCAGTCAGAAATGAAGCATACACTGTCTGAAATAAAGAATATACAGAAACTCAACTGTAGATCAACGTACCCCAAGAATCAAACCAAAGATCTGAAATATGTGGAAACAAAAAACATCCAACCAGAAAAACAAAAAGAAAAAAGAATCCAAAAATATGAAGATAGTGTAAGGAGCCTCTGGGACAACTTTAAGCGAACCAACATCCGAATTTTTGGGGTGCCAGAAGAAGGGAGAGAGCAAAATATTGAAAACCTATTAGAAGAAATAATGACAGAAAACTTTCCCTGCCTGGTGAAAGAAATAGATGTACAAGTCCAGGAAGCGCACAGAACCCCATACAAGAGGAATCCAAAGAGGACCACACCAAGACACATCATAATTAAAATGCCAAGGGCAAAAGACAAAGAGAGAATATTAAAAGCAGCAAGAGAAAAACAGTTAATTACCTACAAGGGAGTACCCATACGACTATCAGCTGATTTCTCAACAGAAACTATGCAGGCCAGAAGGGAGTGACAAGAAATATTCAAAGTGATGAACAGCAAGAACCTACAACCAAGATTACTCTACCCAGCAAAGCTATCATTCAGAGTTGAAGGTCAGATAAAGAGCTTCACAGACAAGAAAAAGCTAAAGGAGTTCATCACCACCAAACCAGGATTACATGAAATGCTGAAGGGTATTCTTTAAGGAGAGGAAGAAGAAGAAAAAGGTAAAGATAAAAATTATGAACAACAAAATGACATCAAATACATACCTACCAACAAGTGAATCTAAAAATCAAGTGAATAAAAAATCTGAAGAACAGAATGGACTGGTGAATATAATAGAATCAGGGACATAGAAAGGGAGTGAACTGACGATTCTCAGGGGAAGCAGGTGTGAGGGGTGCGGGAAGAGCTTGGACAAAAATCTTACTCCTATGGATGAAGACAGTGGCGGGGGTAAGGGCATGGGGTGGGGTGGGGAATCAGGTGGAGGGGAGCTATGGGGGAAAAAATAGAGGAACACCTGTAATAATCTGAACAATAAAGATTTATTAAAAATAAATAAATAAATAAAATATTATGTGTCCTCTGAAAGGAAGCTTGGCTTTGTATAATAATTTTTGTAATATTTTGCTTTCCCGAAATTATTTGGCAATATAACCCTGAATGTTTAGCTGCCACTTTTGTTTTTCATAATTATATAACCTTTAAAGTGATAGTTTAAAATGAAATTGAAAGATTTATACTACATTTCAGACCATAAGGTATTACTAAATACAGAGTGGGGGAAATTAGGTTTACAGTGGGTCATATTGAAAATAACACAATAATAATAATAATAATAATAATACAAGAATGAAATGTTTCACATACGCCCAACTTCAAACCTACTTTTGCTCCCAAAGTTAACTATGCTGCAATATTCTATTAAAATGTTCTTCAAAAGTGTTCTACAATTCCAAATCATTCATATTATAACTAAGGGATATTTAACTAATGGGATTATAACTCCTGCGTAGGTTCACGAATTGTGCTTGCTAAGTGAAGCTTTGTCAGAAATCCATGGCTTTTAACTCTAAAACTCTAAACCCTGGCTAGATCCACTAAAACCAAGCACATATTATTTTCATGCATTTCCATTTGCATGTGCAAATACCCATATTTGCTCATGGAAATTGCACAGGCAAGCAGATGATAATATCGAAAAAGGACAACCCCTTTCAGCATGCACCAATGAAAGAGGAAACATGCTTTCAGTGCCCAAAGATTCTCCAATCTGTGCCCAGTTCATGAAGAAAATAATTAATGTTCTTGTATGCATGGCACATGAGTTGACAAATAAAAAAGATGCACCAAAAGTTAGCATTTTTCGCAGTAATTTTATCCTAGCTTTACTTATATAATCTATCATTTTTTAAAAGCTTGGGAAGAAACTAGGCTGAGTAGGAGAATTAACTATTCTATTTCCTCCTCTTTAATTTTCAGTGTCAGTTTTTATAGTTCGTTTTGCTCTGTTTCTGCCATCTGTGAATACATGTATGTGAATAACTATCCTTTTTGCTCAGTTGAAATATATTTGGTAATGTGAAAAGCAGTTTCTCTCACTCTTACTACCTTAATTATCCTTGTTAATTTCAGGGCTTTTTACCCTCATACTTCGCAATTCATCCTCTTCCTTATCAAAATGGCAAGGTCTTTTCTCATTGTAGCACTCATTAGTCTATCTTATTAAAGAGTATACTAAATAAAAATTGGTTTGGGGACTGAATACTGAGGCATGGCCATGCACTGTATGCTACTTTTATAAGACTGGGTTTGTAGCAAGTACATTCAATTTGTAGTAATAACCCAACTCTCACTGCTTTTGCCCTCTAGGGGTCCTCAAACTACGGCCCGCAGGCCACATGCAGCCCGCCGAGGACATTTATCCAGCCCGCCGGGTGCCGCTGCCTGTCCTGCTTAGCAGCAGACTCGTCCTGGGCCGCAGTGCGCATAGGAATTTGTTCACAGTTGTTTTTTTAAACTATAGTCCGGCCCTCCAACGGTCTGAGGGACAGTGAACTGGCCCCCTGTTTAAAAAGTTGGAGGACCCCTGGGACCTCTGCAAAGTCCCTCAGCTCCACGTATTTCAGGAGTCTCTAATTGGCTCACAAATAAGTGTGGTTACCCACCATGTGTTACCTGCTGGCTTCCCAGATATACAATTTCACCTTTGCAGCATGCCACGGCCCTAACAGTGCAAACATCTCCATCTGCCAAGCACCATGCCTGCTGGACCACCACTGTCTCTGGACACTGCTGTCCCCAAATACAACACAGCCTCCCACAACTACTAATACACCTGACCCCATGAGGATCCACTGTTGCCAGCTGTTGGCTTTTGAAGTGAATAAGAATGTCTCTGTCTCCTTGTGTATTACATTATGTCAGGTGGCTGCAGCTAAAATAATGCGCTCTGCCCAGGAAGGAGGGAGGGAGGGAGGGAGGAAGGAAGAGGTAGAAAGAGGGAGAGGCAGAGAAAGAGGGAGAAAAAACAAGGGTCTAGAATAGATGGCAACACAACAAAGCACTGGCAGAGCCAGTATTAGAGCATTAATATCATCCCTCCATCATCACTCCAGGAAGAGAGTTACTGAACCAAACTCAGTTGCTTTAGAGCAGTGGTTCTCAACCTTCCCAATGCCGCGACCCTTTAATACAGTTCCTCATGTTGTGGTGACCCCCAACCATAAAATTATTTTCGTTGCTACTTCATAACTGTAATTTTGCTATTGTTAATGAATCGTAATGTAAATACCTGTGTTTCCTGATAGTCTTGGGCTCTATAGCCCAATTCATTATGATTCATAACAGTAGCAAAACTACAGTAATGAAGTAGCAACGAAAATAATTTTATGGTTGGGGGTCATCACAACATGAGGAACTGTATTAAAGGGTCGTGGCATTGGGAAGATTGAGAACCACTGCTTTAGAGAAAGGGACAAAAAGACAACCCATCTAAATGTCACTCTTAGGTTGAAAAAGACTTTAGGTTACTCTGCTGTTAAAAGGTCATTTCACATGCTGAGTAATATTTTTAAAAATCTGATTAGATAAGGTGAAGGGGACATCACTTACTTAAAAGATATACAAGAGGAAGATAGAAAGGGAAGGAAGCGAGGAGGGAGGGAGAGAAGGAGGAAGGGAGAGATACTACTTTTTAATAAGCTATTTATCCAAATGAGTTGTATAAATACATCCAAGAATACTAGGCAAAATGTCATAGTTTTGATTTATCATCAAAATACAGAAACTGTACCATGAATCAGGCAACCATTAGACTGGCAAAAATAAGATAAGGGAGAATGGAAGCAAAAGATAAAGCTACAGGACTTATTTCTGAAACGAACCTAAGTTTCACTGTGTAAATTTAATTTCTTTGTGGAAGTAACCTACTTCCATCCAAAAAATAAAAAAATCAGTAATTCATATGAGAACAATTATAAATCCTAACTTCCTAAAGTGTTAATGAACCATTTCTAATTGATGACAAGTTCTCTTTATCTACATTTTTAAAATTAAGATTTATTGGGATGGGGGCATGTAGAAGAGGGTGAAGCAGGGGTAAATGGTGATGGAAGGAGAGTTGACTTTGGGTGGTGAACATACAATATTATCTACAGATGATGTATTATAAAATTGTATAGTGAAATCTATATAACTTTATTAACTAATGTCACTCCAAGAGTCAAGAAGACAGCATTCTTTTGATTTAAAGGATGACAAGTGTATTCTGTCAGAACGTGATTGGATTAAAGTTAAAGAAGGTAGTAATTAACATGAATATACTAAATTCCACTGACTTATTCACTTTGATAAATTTAATGTTATATAATTTTGACCTCAATAAATTATAATTTTTAAAAGTGTGAAAAAACAAAATTAAGATTTATGAAAAGCAGGAAAGTGAAAATTGCCTCTTTAAATCATGTTTTCTATGATATTCTTAATTTAAAAGATAATGTGATTTAATAATAACTGTCTATTTTAAAAACTAATATATGGGTACTAATACATATCTGGATGACAGCCATTTTTAATTCCTACTAATGGAAAACATGGTTATTTTAACCAAGCATAATTTGTTCTAACTTTGATGAAGTGTGCGTGTGTGTATGTATTTGAATAAAGTCTATATTTTATCTCTAATATTGAGACTTGGCCTAAAGCAAGAAACACGTGACTAATAAAAATCCATGGACAATTGGAAAGCCTAATTCATAAATGAGAATGTTTTCTAACCAGACATTCTTTTCTTTTAGAAGTTGCTATTAGGACTCTTTCATTCCCCAATTGTTTATCCATCAAATCTATTACATGATGAAATCTCATACATTTACAATAATTTTCCATCTTAACATATAGCACAACTAGATAATCATATGAATGTGGGTGTTTTACTTCTGATGAGAAAATATTAAAAAGAAAAACATGTTTATCCATGCTGAATCATCTTCATACATGGAAAAGAAAAAACAGAGAATTACTATTTCCACATTGCTCTCCATTTAAGACTCAGTGTGGCTCTCTATTTTTCAGCTTTATTTTGCTCATTGTTTGTTAATTAAAAGTGTTAAAAATTAATCTGTTGTCAAATCCATTTTGTAGTTAACAGGTTACTGCATAGCAGTTTAATATCTAACTACTGTGTGTGAGTTACCATGGCCTGTGTGCTACTAGTAAACATTTAAATATTTAACAAGGTAATTTGTTCATATTACAATATAATCTTTTCACCTGAAGCATGTTCAGCATGGGTCAGAGGTTAATGAGAGTCTAGATGAACATCAATAATGAGGTTAATGTCAGCTAAGCTGTGGAATCTGAGGTCCAGGACCACATGCCCTTTTGTAGCTTATTTTTCCTACCTGTATAGTGGGATTGCAGATAATTATAACTTTAATTCATTATCAAAATTTATTGTATATCAGATTTATAATAAGGACCTGTACCATTTTTAGTTTTCCCTCTAAAAACCCACAAAACAGTGAATTTCCTATATCAGGCCACTTTCCTTGCATTCACCAGAGTTGACAATAGAATATCTCCCTTAATATAGCACTGAGACACAGTAGATGTTGACATTGAATGGATGAATGAATGGAAATGTCCTGTTTCAGGGTCAAACCATTTCTTTCTGAAATCTAGTTCAAATTCATTAACCAAGACCCGTTCTTTTCCTTTCTCCCGAGTTATTTTGTGGTACATGAGTCATGTTAGTATTTACTCTGAAAATAAAATGCTATGATTATCTTCATTATTTTTCTGGACATCTTTCTAACACAATTTTTTCTTCTGGCTGTAATTTTTCCCACAGCCCCCTTTACAGGCCCTGTGGTGGGTCTGTCAATTCTCTCAGTATTATCCTTTACCAATCACTGTCTTATTTCCTCTTATGTGTTAAAGAAATCCTTGTTCAAAAAGAACACATTCTTCATTTCCATTTATCCCCATAGTTTCATGTGTGTAACAACTTCATCTTTGAAATATCAGTTAATACAGATTCTCTTGGAAAAGAAAAATATTAAAATATGATGAAAGCATTGTGTTTTATTAATCAGCACTCTCTGATCTTTTTTACTAACAGAAACAATTACATGAAAATTATTTAATTATAAAGTAATATATTTAATCCACTTTACAAATAAGTTGCCCTAATCAAACTAGTTAACTTTTAATTACTTTTTTATTTTTTAATATTTTATCATTTGAGCTAGATTGTCTTTCTTTCAAAGTGAATAGAAAAATGTAAAAATGTCACTCAGACACACACCTCCCCCCCCCACTCCCCCACCCCGAAAGCATTCTCAAGCAATTGTTACAAACACAGAAGAAAAATCATGCTTCTGACTAGTAAGTGTTCCTTTGCAGCCCACAATGGTGCTTGACTTATAGTTACCCAACACTTCGCTTAATCAGCTTACCATTTATTTAGAGTCAAAGGTGTCACTCCTAATTTGCTAGTCACATAATAAGAATCATTCCCAACACATCTATTTAGCATTATTTATGCTAAATTATTTTTAAGAGTAAAAAAAGAGATTATTGTGTTTTCTCCATTTTTTACAATAAGGCATTTTAATGTACAATTGATTAATGAAAGTAAAAGGGGGCAGTGTATAATAACATCGCCCATTCACAAGATTGTGTCAATAACCGTATCTGCACAGTTTGGATCTGGAACCAACAAGCAGCCTTTGGATGACAAGGTCAGAATCTGGAGGAAAAGAGATTAAAGATAGACAAGGTGTGACTGAGCATTCCTAAAGGACGTGGGCACAGACCACCGCGGGCACAGTGCTCCTGTGGTTCTGGGCCAAAGGAGCATATGGGTCTGCCCACCGGCAGCCATAGTGGGAAGAAGGCAGAATTGGGCACAGAGGTCGCCAAGAAGGAGAGCTCTATAAGGTGTCTTTTTTTGTGTTTTTCTGTTTTGGTTTTTTTGTTTTTTGTTTTTTAATTGAGTGTAAGTTTAAGGTATACAAAATATTGATTTGATACACTTATATTGCAATATGATTGTCATAGTAACTTTAGCTAACGCTTCTATTGAGTCACATAATTATCATTTTTTCTGGTGTTGGGAACACTTAAACATCCAGTCACTTAGCATGTTTAAGTTTATGATACAGTGTTGTTGGAGGGTTTTGAAAGTACCCAATGAGTTTTGCCTTGGCTAGCCTCAAATGTCACCCAGCCTGAGCAACATGGAAAGAATCCAGGCCTAGTTTCCTTTATCCTTACGTGAAGGTTCAGCTGACCTGTGATTTGCTTTACCTGAGATTAGATCTGTTATTAAAGTTGTTCTATAACCACTACACAGATGGCATTTTTATTTGCAAATAAGATGATTGTGTATATAGAAAAAATCAAAAAGATCTATAAAATTATTATATTTAAATATGAGGTTAGATAATTAAAAAACTAATTATAATTGTTGAAGCTGGGTATTGTACAATTCTATTTTTTGTATGTTTGAAAATTTCCATAAGAAAATTTGGGGGGGGAAATTAGAAGTAAAGTTCCTGGATAAAGGTCAATATACAATAATCAATTGAATTTATATACACTAGAGACATAATAAATAAATTTTTAAAAATATTTAAATACCAAAATATGTCAAATACCTAACAATAAATGTAAGAGAATACAAAATCTCCAAGCGGAAAGCTATAAAATGCTAAGAAAAATTTTAAAAATCTAGATACCTGAGGGTCATCTTTTTTTTTTTTTCTTAATTAAATCTTTATTGTTCAGATTATTACAGGTGTTCCACTTTTTTTCCCCCCATAGCTCCCCTCCACCTGATTCCCCACCCCACCCCATGCCCTTACCCCCCGCCACTGTCTTCATCCATAGGAGTAAGATTTTTGTCCAATCTCTTCCCGCACCCCTCACACTTGCTTCCCCTGAGAATCGTCAGTCCACTCCCTTTCTATGTCCCTGATTCTATTATATTCACCAGTCCATTCTGTTCTTCAGATTTTTTATTCACTTGATTTTTAGATTCACTTGTTGGTAGGTATGTATTTGATGTCATTTTGTTGTTCATAATTTTTATCTTTACCTTTTTCTTCTTCTTCCTCTTCTTAAAGAATACCCTTCAGCATTTCATGTAATCCTGGTTTGGTGGCGATGAACTCCTTTAGCTTTTTCTTGTCTGTGAAGCTCTTTATCTGACCTTCAACTCTGAATGATAGCTATGCTGGGTAGAGTAATCTTGGTTGTAGGTTCTTGCTGTTCATCACTTTGAATATTTCTTGCCACTCCCTTCTGGCCTGCATAGTTTCTGTTGAGAAATCAGCTGACAGTCGTATGGGTACTCCCTTGTAGGTAATTAACTGTTTTTCTCTTGCTGCTTTTAATATTCTCTCTTTGTCTTTTGCCCTTGGCATTTTAATTATGATGTGTCTTGGTGTGGTCCTCTTTGGGTTCCTCTTGTATGGGGTTCTGTGCGCTTCCTGAACTTGTAAGTCTATTTCTTTCACCAGGTAGGGAAAGTTTTCTGTCATTATTTCTTCTAATAGGTTTTCAATATTTTGCTCTCTCCCTTCTTCTGGCACCCCAAAAATTCGGATGTTGTTTCGCTTAAAGTTGTCCCAGAGACTCCTTACATTATCTTCATATTTTTGGATTCTTTTTTCTTTTTGTTTTTCTGGTTGGATGTTTTTTCTTTCCACATATTTCAGATCTTTGGTTTGATTCTTGGGGTATGTTGATCTACAGTTGAGTTTCTGTATATTCTTTATTTCAGACAGTGTATGCTTCATTTCTGACTGATCCTTTTCCATTTTTTTGGCATTCTCATTAAGGTCCTTGAAGGTCTCACTAAGCTCCTCAGAAGTGTCATCAAGTTTCTCGGCGGTTTTTAGAAGATTCTTGAGTAACCTTATAAATGTGATTCTGAACTCTATGTCATCCAGTAGTTTGTTTTCCTCCGTTTCTTTCATTCGTGACATGTTTCTTTGTTTCTGCATTTTGGCTGCTTCCCTGTGTTGATGGAGTGGCTTTTTGTGGTAGGTGACCTATAGGGGGCAGTAGCTCAGCCTCCCCAATCCCCTGATGTGGATGCTCTTGGTACACCCCTTTGTGGGCTGAGTGCAAAGTCTTGGTGTAGTTAAGCCTGAATTGCTGTTGGTACACTGGGAGGAATTGACCTCCAGGCCAATTAGCTGTGAGCACTCCCTGTGTCTATAATGGAAGAAGTGCTGCGCTGAAGACACACTTATGGGGCAGGACTTGTTTCAGTGGGGCTTTGGTGCTCACTGAGTCTGCCTCTTGAATGTGTCACTTATGGATGTGAGGAGTTGAAATCTGGTGTCTCACACTGACCACTAGGTACACTGGCTTCTGGATCTCCAATGGAGTGCAGGTCAGCTACTGTCTGAGGCCACTCAGCAGGAGCTACAGTGAGAGCTGCAGTTTTCTCCTCTTTGCTTGGAGTTTGGAGGTTTTGGAGCTGTCTGACCTGGGCTGCAAGTTTTCTAGGTTAAGCTGCGATAGGGCAGGCTTTCTTATGCTAATTGAGCTGCTTGGAGCTTGGGTGGGTTTGTAGGTTGTGTGGGGCGGGGTCTCAGGGCGTCACTAGATTAGGGCGTGGCAAACAGCAATGGCTGCTAGTAAGCCGGCTCTGTGCCCCCGACCGTGTCCTGGAGTCCCGTGCCCCAGTGCCGTAAACAATTATTCCTGCGCGCAGCTCTGCAAGCAAGCCACTCTCACTGGCAGACAGTGCACCTTCT
Source organism: Corynorhinus townsendii (assembly GCA_026230045.1). Classification (NCBI taxonomy): domain Eukaryota; kingdom Metazoa; phylum Chordata; class Mammalia; order Chiroptera; family Vespertilionidae; genus Corynorhinus; species Corynorhinus townsendii. The sequence continues at coordinate 59,245,397 of JAPDVU010000003.1, read as the reverse complement.
CCCTGTAGGAGTTTGGGTCCCCCGCGTCTCCCCAGAGACTGGATTTCAGAGTAATCGGGGGTTTGTCTCCGTTCAGGTTGAAAAAAGCAACGCACCCAGTCGCCTGCCGCCAGCCCGGATCACGCGCCTCCGTACCTCAGCTTTTCAGCGCTCGTGCACGTCTCTAAGCTCTTTTCTCTTTCCTTCTAGTTGTAGAACTTCCACTCAGCCAGCTTTCCCGTGGTTCTGGGTGATAGACGTTTTGTCTTTTAGTTGCAGTTTAAATTGTTGTGGGAGGCAGCAGTTTAGGTGTTTACCTATGCCGCCATCTTGGATTCCTCTCCTGAGGGTCATCTTTAATAATGGATTGAAATGTCAATATTATGAAGATGTCAGTTCTCTCCAAAGTGATCTATAGATATGATGTGATCTCAGTCTTCCAATAGTTTTGTGTGTGTGTGTGTGTGTGTGTGTGTGTGTGTAATTTTCACAAGCTGATTCTAAAAGTATTATTCAATTTATATTTGGAAATGCAAAAGGCAAGAATTACCAAGATAAACTAAACTTGAACAGGAAAAAGATGAAAGAAGTTGCTCTATTGGACATCAATAATTATTATAAAGCTACTAGAGGCCCAGCGTGTGATATTGCATGGCCACGCCCAACTGCACGCTCCCTGCCATGCTCACAGTCTCACCCACCTACACATGCCCCACCCACCCACCCACCACTCCGCTGCAATTGGCTTGCACCTGTGCCCCACCCACCCACCGGCTGCACTCACAGCCTTGCTCACAGCCGCACTCATAGCTATGCCCACCTCGCTGCACCCGCCTCACTGTGCCCACTTGCCCGCCACCCCACCCGCACACTGGCTGCCAGCCTTGCTGTGATCAGAGCCTGTGGGCCACAAGGGAGGGCCCAAGAGGTGCTCCATGCACCTTATGGTGACTGGTCATTTGGTCGTTTTGGTCATGATGCCTCTTGGCCTTTTAGTATTATGACTAGTGGCCTGGTACACAAAATTCGTGCATGGGGGGAGGTGTCCCTCAGCCCGGCCTGCACCCTCTCCAATCTGGGATCCCTTGGGGGATGTCCAACTGTGGGGGGATGTCCCTGTGGGATTGGGCCTAAACCGGCAGTTGGACATCCCTCTCGCAATCTGGGACCACTGGCTCCTAACCGCTCACCTTCCAGCCTGCCCAATCACCCCGAACCACTCTGCCTTCCCGCCTGCTCACCCCCAACTGCCCCCCCGCTGGCCTGCTCACCCCCAACTGCCCCCCCCTGCTGGCATGATCGCCTCCAAATGCCCTCCCCTGCTGGCTTCATGGCCCCCAACTGCCCTCCCCAGCCAGAGGCCCATCCACAGCCAGGCATGGAACACTTGCCTTGTCTCCAGGGCAATGACACAAGCATTCCCCTGCCCCCCAGCTGCTCTGTGCCCACTGCCCAGAGGCCCTCTGTGGCTGGGGTGGAACGCTTGCCTCATCACCACGGTGACGAAACAAGCATTCTGCCAGGCTACTCATGCTGCCCACTCTCAGCAGCTGCCCCCCCCCAGGACTGGGGGACTCCAGTGGGGCTGAGAGGACTGGGCACTGCTATCTTGTGACTCTGGGCGCTGCCATCTTTGTGATGGAGTGATGGTCAATTTGCATATTCCCTCTTTATTAGATAGGATAACAATTAAGATGGTGTGGTAATGGTACAATGATAGACAGACCAATGAAAGAAAATAAAGAGCACAGAAGCAGTCCCCCACCCCATATATGCAGATATTATTTTAATAAAGGTGCCCCTGTAGAGCAAAAGAGAAAGAATAGTCTTTCAGTAAATGATACTGGTATAACTTCATATCTGCAGAGAGAAAAATAACCTCTACATTATACCACAGAGAAAATCTATTCAAAGTGATTTCTAGATACTTATGTAAATAGATATAATAATAATAATAATAATAATAATAATAATAATAGAAAATAATATAGTATAATATTTTATGACCTTGGGGAAGGAAAAGGGTTAATTATTAAAATAGATACATATGCTCTACAGCAAGCAGTGTCCTTTAGATCTTCACTTCCCATTTCCTTTTGCATTATTTTTTAAACACAGTCTGTCAGGTAAAGAATTTTCTCTCCAGAACCCTCAATATGTTCATCTTCTTTTCCTCTTCTTGAATCCCTCTAAACAATTGCCAGTACTTTAGGAATACATATTGTTTGTCTCTCTGCTCCTGTGCCCAGACTATGGGGTGATGCTGAAATACATTCATACATACATATATACATATATACATCATACATATATATATAAAAAAGAAAAGAAAAAGAAGGGGAGAAACCAAGATGGCGGCATAGGTAAACACCTGTACGTGCTGCCTCTCACAACCACACCAAAAGTACAACTAAAAGACAAAACGACTATCACCCAGAACTACGGGAAAGCTGGCTGAGTAGAAGTTCTACAACTAGAAGGAAAGAAAAAAGCGCATTGAGACCGGGTAGGACATGGAAAAGCAGAGGTATGGAGGCACGCGAATTGGGCTGGCAACTGGGTGCGCTGTTTTTTTCAATCTGAAGGGAAATACAAGCTCCCAACTGCTCTGAACTCCAGTTTCCGGTGAGGCTCTGGGGACCCAGACTCCTATGGGGAGAAGCTGAACTGTCTGCCATTGGGTCAGAAAGTGAGGGTGGCTTTCTCACAGAGGTGCTTGCAGGAATCATTGTTTACTGTGCTGGGGTGCAGGACACAAAAACACAGACACTGAGACGGATGACTGGCAGCCATCGCTGTTTGCCACACCCTGGTGATTCCCTGAGACCCTGTCCCACCCAATTTACAAACCCATCCAAACTGTGCACAGTGGCTTTTGCATATGAATAGCCTGCCCTTGTGCAGCTTAACCTAACAAATTGCAGCTGGGTCAGACAGCCTCGAAACTTCCAAACCCCAAGCAAAGAGGAGAAATCTGTAGATTTCGCTGTAGCTCCTGCTGGGTGGCCTCAGGCAGTAGCTGACTTGGACCTCCTTGGAGATCCAGGAGCCAATGTACCTAGTGGTCAGTGTGAGATGACACCAGATTTCAACTCCTCACATCCATAAGTGACACACTCAAGAGGCAGATTCAGTGAGCGCTAAATCCCCACTGAAGCAAGTCCTGCCCCATAGGGGTATTTTCAGCACAGCAGCTCTTCCATTATAGACACAGGGAGTGCTCACAGCTAATTGGCCTGGAGGTCAATTCCTCTCAGTGTACCAACAGCAATCAAGGATTAACTACAACAAGACTGTTCACCCAGCCCACAAAGGGGTGCACCAAGAGTGTACACCTGAGGTGATTAGGAAGGCTGAACCACTGGGCCCTATAGGTCACCTACCACACAAAGCCACTCCATCAACACAAGGAAGCAGCCAAATGCAGAGACAAAGAAACATGTCACAAATGAAAGAAATGGAGGAAAGCAAACTATTCGATATAGAGTTCAAAACCACAGTTATAAGGTTACTCAAGAATCTTCTAGAAACCTCTGAGGAACTTGGTAAGACCTTTAAGGATCTTAATGAGAATTCCAAAAAAATGGAAAAGAACCAGTCAGAAATTAAGCATACACTGTCTGAAATAAAGAATAATATACAGAAATTCAACAGTAGACCAAAAGATCACAAGAATCAAACCAAAGATTTGAAATATGAGGAAGCAAAAAACACCCAACCAGAAAAAAACAAAAAGAAAAAAAGAATACAAAAATATGAAGATTGTGTAAGGAACCTCTGGGACAACTTCAAGCGTACCAACATCCGAATTTTTGGGGTGCCAGAAGAAGCGGGAGAGCAAGATACTGAGAACCTATTTGAAGAAATAATAACAGAAAACTGTCCCCACCTGGTGAAAAAATAGACTTACAAGTCCAAGAAGTGCAAAGAACCCCAAACAAAAGGAATCCAAAAAGGATCACACCAAGACACATCATAATTAAATGCCAAGGGCAAAAGACAAAGAGGGATTCTTGAAAGCAGCAAGAGAAAAACAGTTAGTTACCTACAGGGGCATACCCATACAACTGTCAGCTGATTTCTCAACAGAAACTATTCAGGCCAGATGGGAGTGGCAAGAAATATTAAAAGTGATGAATAGCAAAAACCTACAACCAAGATTACTCTACCCAGCAAAGCTATCATTCAGAATTGAAGGTCAGATAAAGAGCTTCACAGACAAGAAAAAGCTAAAGGAGTTCATCACCACCAAACCAGGATTATGTGAAATGCTGAAGGGTATTCTTTAAGAAGAGAAAGAAGAAGAAAAAGGTAAAGATAAAAATTATGAACAAAAAAAATGACAACAAATACATATCTATCAACAAGTGAATCTAAAAATCAAGTCAATAAAAAATCTGATGAACACAATAAACTGGTGAATATAATAGAATCAGGGACATAAAAAGGGAGTGGACTGACAATTCTCATGGGGAAGGGGGTGTGGCGGGTGCGGGAAGAGATTGGACAAAAATCTTACACCTATGGATGAGGACAGTGGCAGGGGTAAGGGCATAGGATGGGGTGGGAACCAGGTGGAGGGGAGCTATGGGGGGGGGGAGAGAGGAACACCTTTAATAATCTGAACAATAAAGATTTATTTTTTAAAAAAAGAAAAAGAAATTAGCTACTTGAGCCACCTAAATTACATACAGCAGGGTCTTCAATCTGAACATTTCATTTACTTATACCCAATCATCTCCACTTTACATTCCTCATGTTACTTATTCCAACCTCTGTTCTCTCCTCAAGTCCTTTATTTTTAGTCTCTTTATTGCCAGCCAAGTTACTCCCATTTCTCAGGGGAGAAAAAAATAGCATGGACCACCTCAACTTATCTGTTACTGTGAGGACAAAATCAAAATGAATACAATTAGAAGTGTATCTGTCTGTTACTAAAGCAGTTGAAACTGTTTAATTCCTTAGTAGAAAAGTATAAAGTCATGTATGCTCTATCCCATCACCATATCACATAAAAATAACTATAGCAAAATTACTGTACTTTTATCTAAAAACAAAATGCTACCGCAAATATTCTCACTCTTGGTAGTTCAGGTTTATTATCTCCAATCATCATACAGTAAGTGATTTGCCAAAAATCACAGTTATTTATGTGCAAAGCTGAGGTTTGAATCAATATCCTCCATTTCCAAATCCAGTGTTTTGCTCTACCCAGTCACCATCACTGAAGAAGCTAGTGTTTTGCCAACTCTTTCAGGATAGGATAACGATGCATGTAGACACATAAAGTTTCCTATAAAAAATATACCCTTTGCAACAACATGGGTGCACTTGGAGAGTATTATGCTAAGTGAAATAAGCCACTCAGAGAAAAACAAACACCATATGGTTTCACTAATATGTGGGGTCTAATGAACAAAATAAACTGATGAACAAAATGGAACCAGAAGCATGAATACATAGAACACACTGGCCAGTGTTGAGGGGAGCGAGGGGGGACGGGAGGAGGCACGAGTGGCTGGATAAAGAAGGTGAAGGAAATAGCTAAATAACATATATATGCATAGCTCATGGTCAAAGACAATAGTTTGGTGAAGGCTAAGTGAGGGGGGTAGAAGGGAATGAAGGGCAGGGAAGAGGGGGACACCTGCCATAATACCAACATTAAAAATGTTTAAATAAAAATATCTTATTAAAGAAAATATTATGTCATTGTACTAACCATATCTCTATAATAAAGAGCCAGGGTGTAACGACCGATCACGACCAAAGGCTGATCAGCCCAGTGACCCAGCAGTGACTGCTGAGGGGGCTGCAAATCAGGCTCAGAAAGAGACCTGAAGAGAGAAGCAGAGGCTGATCTGTAGCATCTGTGGCAGCTTTTGACCAGCACTTGCCTCTGTCCTGGACAGCAGCCCTGCCTCCATTTCTCTTTGAGCCTCCACGGGGGCTGCTGATCAGCCCTGCCTTTCTGATCAGGCCCTGTTGATAGGCCCAGAGACGCTGACTAGCATAGAAACTGGCCAATCAGAACCAAATCTGGGTCAACTGTGAGGAGGCAGTGGCTGCCTAGGAGATGGAGCTTTTGACAATGACTGGCATAGAAACTAACCAATCAGAACCAAATTGGACAGCAGAGGATGGCAGTTTGGGGCGAGATCAGACCAGCAGGGGAGGGCTGTTGGGGGCAACCAGGCTGGCAGGGGAGGGCATTTGGGGGTAAGATCAGGCTGGCAGGAGAGGGCAGTTGGGGGTGAGATCAGGACAGCGGTTAGAAGTGATCAGGCAGGCAGAGGCAGTTAGGGGTGATCAGGCAAGCAGGCAGGTGAGGAGTTAGGAACCAGCAGTCCCAGACTGCGAGAGGGATGTTCGACTGCCAGTTTAGGCCCGATCCCGATTGGAGAAGGTGCAGGCTGGGCTGAGGGAACTGCCCCCTCCGTGCACAAATTTCTTCTACTGGGCCACTAGTCCATTAATAAAAAATATGAGTCAGATGAAAAGATACAGGTAAGAGCTATTTATCAGCTGTGCTGACTATTTGGCTCTTCTTTTCACTTCATTAAAACCCTTCTCTCACTCAATATTGTTTATTATCTTAGATGCCTACAGTTATAATTGCTCATTTATAAGAAAGTATCTTCATGTCTGCCAATAAAATGCAGAAATTGTTTGCCTTGAGCTTCAGTCATAATTTTGTACTTGACCCAGCTAGCAAGAATACTTAATGTTGATACACTCTAAGAAAACGTCATTTTTATTATCTCCTGCTGTAAATAAATAAACAGAAAATTAAAATTATTCAGGCAAGATTCCATCTCTAGATTATTGACTCCCACTGAAAGCAATGAGAGATGCATGTGCATTTAAGAGAAATTTAGCTTTTTAAATGTAGAGTGAATAGAGAGAATTTTTGAAAGAACTTTTTGAGTAAAATTGAAAGCAATAATTTGTTTAATCAGTTATATGTTTTCAGTAAAAAAGCTTACATGGTTCATAAAGTTGTTATCAGTTCCTATTATGATAAACAATTGGAAAAGAACAATTAGGAACAAAACAGGACAAAATACTGAATTATGAAAAAACAGGATTATACAAGGGGAAAGGGTGTGTTTTTGTGATTACAGAGACCTGGCTACAAATCCTATATATAAAATTACTAGCTATATGTCCTTAAGTCATAATCATAATGAGTATGTAATTACTTAGTAGGTATGTTCTATGTGACATGCATATGCTAAACTCTTGAGCAAAACTCTCCAGGATGTCAAAATATATTTGAAATCAAAATTTCTGATTGTCGCAGTATGTCTAATACTGACATATGTGTTCTAGCATGTAATTGTCCTGCACTTGTTGGTATAAGTCAGTGCTACCGTTAGTCTGATTTGGTGAAAACTGAGGTCCAGAGAGGGTAAGCTGCTCAGAATGTGGCAGAGTCAGCATTCAGATCTTAGCACTTTGCCCCGAACTCTGTGAACTTCATCCAGAGTGTGAAGACTGGCAGTCCAGTTGCCAAATCTGACACCACAACATGTTTCATTATGCCTGAAAGGTGCTTTTTTTAAAGTTGGAACATTTCCATGAAGTTGGTATTTCTGAAAAATTGAAAACCCAAGCAACAGCCAGCTGACATCTGAGTGGGGCAGCTGAGGAGCCGCTGCCCCTTTAGCCACTGCTCACTGGTCCCCATGACTCCACGCTGTATTCCACCACTTCATTCACTGACATCACTGGCCAGACTCCTGCAGACATAGGTGGCCATAACTCTGTTCATTCCCTCCAAGCAAGGGACCTTATCTGAGCCTCATTCCAAAATCTTATGAAATGGGAATATCAAGGCCTACCACATATTGCTATGAGGAATAAGTTCAACAATGTATGCATAGCGTTGGGTAAAGTAGGTATTTAATGAAGAGTGAAATTTATCTTTTTTTTTTTGTTAATAAAAGCATGCAAACTAAATAAATTTTTTAACCAAGGAATCAACTCCAGGCACCTTGCAGAGACTACTTTTTGTACTAACAACAGTCAATCAATTTAAGTTGACAAGTGTGCAGCTCTTTTTTGTTGTTGCTCAACATGAATTTATGCATTTATTTTTAAATTTTATGTTTTAATTACAGTTTACATTCAATATTATTTTCTGTTAGTTTCAGGTGTACAGCATAATGGTTAGACAATCATATACTTTACAAAGTGCATCCCAATACATACAAAAGAATGAAACCTTACCATTTTTAACAGCATTGATGGATTCAGAGGGTATTATGCTAAGTGAAATAAGTCAGTCAGAGAAAGACAAATATGATTTCACTTATATGTGGAACCTAAAGAACAGTATAAACAAACAAACAAAACAGAATACATATTATTTTCATATTTATTTAGACCTAATCTTAATAGGAAATTGGAGAGAAGATGATTAAAAAGTAGGTAAAACTAAAAGTAGGTAAAAAAGTGGGTAAAGATAGGGACTACCTACAGAGGACTGCAATTTTGCCTCAGGACATCCTGTAATCAAAGTTAGGAGAGAAAGAAGCAAAACCCATCATAAGACTGAGAGTACTCATATGATTACAAACTCACCAATGGCTCAGGAAGAAGCACTGCTTTCCTGAAACTAACACCTGAAAGAAATATATTCTCATAGTCAGGCTTTTGATCAGAACTGGATATTAAAGAGTTTGCATTCATGGTTTCTGGCAGATCCTTGGATTAGTATGTCAGGACTGAGCAAACTCTTTCTACAAAGGACTAAATAGTAAATACTTTAGTCTTTGTGAGCCATATGGTTTCTCTTGCAATTACTCAATTCTGCATTGCAGTGTGAAAGCAGGCATGGGCAATATGTAAACTAATGGCCTGCTATGCACCAAGGACACTTTATTTAGGAAAACAAGCAGCAGAGCCATAGGCTGTAGTTTACCAGCCTATCTTTTATGTTGCCAGTTAAAAGCAGAGTTGTCAATTTCAAAAGATATTTTTGACAGTCATATTAGTGAAAAATAAAAGTTGTTTTTTATATTGTTAACTGTTTCATGAGCTGGTCATCTACTCCTCGTGGCTCAGTGTAGAGTATAAGAAGTAAATTAAAAAACCTTATGGCCATTAAATACTGGTATTTCTTGCACTGTGTAGAAATGCTGCTGTTACCTGCAGCCTTACAGAAGGAGTGACTGACATGGTGTTGCTCATGGCTCAGGGGCCATGCAGAGCTGCTAACACTCAGGGAGTCCAGAGGCCCCCAGAGCTCATAAGTGTGATAGTAATGCATCTTCCAAAAAGACCTATGAAACAGATTATTTACATATTAGAGGCCCGGTACATGAAAATTCATGCACTGGAGTGGGGGGTCCCTCAGCCCGGCCTGCCCCCTCTCACAGTCCAGGAGCCCTCAGGGGTGGGAGGCGACCCAGTGATCAGGGGAAGGGGACGCCCCCATCACACCTCTGCTGCTGCCACTGCTGGCAGCACAAGCCTCGGCTGGCCCTTATTACCTGAGCCTTGGGCAGCCCTGGGCGGCTAGGCAGCCAACATCCAAGGCTTGCCTGTGCCTCAGGCCAGCCCTGGGCAGCTAGGGGGCTGAGGGCGGGTCTGGCCACACCATGCACCTGCCACCACCCCGCCCCTGGCTGGGCTAAAAGGACTGTGGGACTCCGGTGGGGCTGCGGGAACTGGGCACCACCATCTTGTGGCTATAGGTGCCGCCATCTTTGTGATGGCATGACAGTCACATATTGCATATTCCCTCTTTATTAGATAGGATGACCTAGAGTGGCAGAGGGTCACTAGAAGGGGAGTTCATAATTTTCTAGAACATTTTTCAAAAAGTTCTGGGAAATCAGAGACCTTAAACAGCAAGGTTTTTGTTGTTAGGTTTTGTTCTGGGCATGACTAAAAATACCCCTCATGTCTATGTTCATCTGTCTTACAATAATTCCAGAATGTCATAGTAGTCCATCTCAATCTAAAAGACTTCTCTTCTTCTCTGACTTTTTTGTGAAATAAAAATTCAAGAAACACTATATGGTGATAATTCCAGTGCCAGGCACTTAGTAGTCACTCAAAGAAAATTTGTTGAATTTGAATCTGTGTCTTCGAAGACAAGCAAAATTAATTTCAGCTCAGCAAAATGACTGATGTGTAGAGGATGAAGTAATTAATTGAGTTTGGAGAGGTCAGGGAAAGCTTTGCAGAAGACATTTAATTTGAACTCAGTCTTAATGGAATTGGACATGTACCAAATAGGCAAAAAGTGTAGGAGTTAGTGTGGAGCAAGAATCGAAAGCACGTTGTTTTGATGTGAAGAAGCCAAGGGAGATGAAGCTGGAGAGGTAAAGAGGACACTATCAAGTTCAAGGGAATGTGAGGCAGGAGGAGACCAACAGTGGACTCATTGGGGGAAACAAATCAAATATTAAGGTGTCTACCTTTGTTTGCCACGCCACCACCACCCCTGAGCAGAGAAAGAAAATGGATCAGCAGCAGGAGTCTCTCTATACATGGGCTGGCCAGTAGCACCCACAACACCAGTGGCACAAATCTGATAAGGATAAAGTTTCCTAAATCACATGAAAGGATGGCCTGCAAAGTAGAGAGGGAAGCAAGTCAGTGCTTTCCTGGCACAAAGATCTTAGACACAGCACCTTTCAGGAAGCCATTCAGGTGAAGGTCCGCAGGCCCCTTGTCCTCCTGAACCCTCACCAGGTTTAGTAGTGAATTGCAGTAAATTGTACTTTTTGTTTCCCAAAATAAAAAAAAGGTGGTGAGTGGGCGGTAACAAAAAGTCTCCCTTTGTTTTCTTGGCTTCCCCACTGGGCTTTGGATTCATTAAGAATGGTTACACTTGCTGGAGCTTCCCTGAAGCCGGCTTTTTCGGTGGCTTTTGCTGCTGGCCTCCGCTATAACACAAGCAGCCTGCAGCCCCACTCTGTACTCAGCTTTATATTCATGCTAGGAAGGCCTTCTCGCCTTCGGAAAAGGCACACTGCTGCCTGATCCAAATGAGAAGAGCTGCCTTTTAAGTAATGCTCAGACTTTCAGACAATAATTACTCTATCACTTGAAAACATAATGCCCGTGTTTCATTGTGATCTCTTCATTGGTTGCCAGACCTCAAACTCCACAGGGAATGTCACAAATTCACATGTTATCTCTGGAAAATAGATACAGCACTTCCAGCTCTGATGTACCTAAAAAGGGGTGTAAGGAAAAAAAGAAAAACAACACATTCATGTAGCCAGACAGCTCCCTGTCAGTGATGTATATGAGACAGCTTAAACTGTAAGTTATTCGAAGAAAAAGGGTGAATATTTTTCCTTATTCCTTTTTTTAGCATAGAACTTGTCAACAAGCAAAGCAGTACATGAGGTAGTGGTGGGTATGATAAGGCATCCTAGGCAGTGGGTACAGGAAGTCAACAGACCATGGGAGCAAACAGAGATGAGTTTGAAACCTGTCATTAATTGGCAGGGTGATCTAAGTGAGTACTTAAAAAGCCCTGAGGTTCAAATTCTCACAACTATAAATGGCTCATAGGATTGGGAAGATTGAATTAGACGATGTGTTGATATTGATCTAAGAAGCAGGCATTGGGAAAGTTCCTTAGGGGAGACATCTATGGGGTAAAGTGAGGAGGGAGCAGGTAGACACTGGGAGGGGCCTGAGACCAAAAGGCAACCCCTCGGAAGGAGAGAGGGAGAGGAAGAAGGTTGGATGGAAGAGTCTTCCAGAAATAGAGCTGCCTTGGCAGCTCTGTAATGCTCCGTCATTGGCTGGGAGCAGCCCATGGGAAGTGTGGCCTTGTGATATTGTGATTTGTAGTAAGGAATATATATATTTGGTCTCAGTCCTATTCATGCACAGACCTCCTAAAATCCTTGGGATTTCCTAAAGTCATAAAGCTGTCTATGTTATGTTATGTTATGTTATGTTATGTTATGTTATGTTATGTTATGTTATGTTATGTTATGTGATGTTATGTTATGTTATGTTACATGACTTTTGGAATGCCCCTAAGTCACATAAAAATGATGATTAGATGATTGGAACTTTCATTCAAACACCCACACACATTACAGAAGTAGAAAGGGGCTGGAGATTAAGATCAATGCCCACAGCTAATGATTTAATCAATTATGCCCATATATTGAAGTCTCCATAAAAATCCAAAGGACAGATTTGGAGAATTTCTGGGTTGGTGCACTCATGGAGATTCAGGGAGAGTGCTGCACAGAAAGAGGGCTTAGAAGCTCTGAGCCCTTGCCCTGTGCATCTTTTCCATCTGTCTGTTACTGAGTTATATTCTAGTAAGTAAAAGTTTCTGAGTTCTTTGAGCCATTCCAGCAAATTAATCAAACCCAAAAAGGGAGTCATGGGAACCTCTATTTATAGCCAGTCTGTCAGAAATACAAGTAACAGCCTAGGCTTGCAACTGGTGTCTGAAGTTGAAGTGGTGCGGGAGATAATCTTGAAAGACTGAGCCCTTAACCTGTGGGATCTGGCACTATCTTCTGGTAGACAGTGTCAGAACTGAATTGAATCCTAGGTCACCTAGCTAGTATCCTAGATAGTGTTGCGGGGAAATTTCCCATGTACACACACACACACACACACACACACACACACACACACACACACATCACCTCAGAATTAGTGACCAGAAATCGTTTGGCCTCCATACAAACCTAGTAAAGGATTTCAGAGTACCTGGGGCCAAATGATTACACTCTCTGCTGAACAAAACCAGAGAGATATACCTTCATAGCCACCACCAATTGTATATGAAAGCACTTTGCACAGTAATTGGCATATAGAAGTCAACCAATAAATGTATTTTTTTTCTCCTTAGATGTCAGACATTTTGTTCACAGATTGAATGAAGACTGAAATCTTCATGGTTTCAATAAAATTTGATATGTAAGTTGACCTTCAGTTGATGGAATGCAGTATACAAATTGGTAACATCTCACTCAAGTTTGAAAAGGGATGTTTTTCATAAAAAAAAAAACATTGAGGAGAGAAGAAAATGACAGGTTAGCTTTCTTCCAGCAACCACAAGTTCTCCATCCCAACTCCCATCAAGAGCAGAGTTCCCAGGATAGCAATGTCATGCCCAGATTAGTACGTTAGGGGACAAAATGTTTTCAGGCAGTTTATACAACCTTACATCATTACGAACATGTTTCTAATCAATAAATTCCTGCTTTTCTAGGTTCCACATGTGCTAAAACATTTCATTCCCTGACACTCAGCAAAAATTGTTGCTACTTCCTGTCTTCATCCTCAAGCTACTGCACCTTCTAACACAGGCGACCTCAAACTTCACCCTCTCTTTCTTGTTTATCACTGTTTTCCATGGAAACAGGAGTCTACAACCTTGCATTTTTATAGCAAACATCATGAGACATCTTAATGTAGGGATGTACAGGTAATGCATATCTGTACATAGACCTGGTTTCAGGTATTTGGGAATACCACGCCAGGCTCTTTCTTCCTAGTTCTTTGACCTTGGAAGCATTACTTAACCTCTGTGAATCTCAGTTTATTCATACTTAAACTTGAAATAATATAATCTTACCTTGAAAAGCTGTCCTTGGGTTTAGAGGCAATTAAATTAGGCATTTAAAAATTAGAAGGTAAATGCTAACAAATATTTGCTACCAGTTGCTTCATAAGCATCTTCCAGATCAAAACCACTGCTAATCTTTATAAACTAGAAGCAGAGCATTAGCTTTAGATATTTTTCCTACATCTTCAATATTTTCTTAGTTTATTTCATACTTTGATTTTGCACGCCTAAGTCCAAGTATACACTCCTTTTCAACCAAATTGACTTATTCTTTCCCTTAGGAAACAGGACCTTCTCTGAAATGTATGGATCCTCTCCTTCCAAGAAGAGAAAAGTCTTCCTATCTTAATCAGGTCAAGGCCCCTCCTTGCTAGGCCCAGAGGTTACTCAGCAGTAGCTGGTACAGAGAATGATTCCCGCTCTGCAACTGTCTGTTACCATGGAGACATGCTAATTAGTGAATGATGAGAAAGCAAAGGAGTTCAGGGTCTCTAAAACCATGAGAAAGAACGGGAAATGAATGGAAAAATATGGATGAAGAGAAATTAAGGGATCTTCAGGGGCAAATTGTAGGTAAAGGAGTTATGGAATGATAGGGTCATAATGAAGAAGTGCAAGAGGGTTATGAGGAGAGAATATCAATGACAATGACTCATAGATTGTGAGTTGGAAGACATGAAGGCTAGAGACTATAGTTTAAGAGAAGAAATAAAAAACTCCAATTGTTTCAAGGGTGAAGTCACAAGATCACAGAATGTTAAGGACCTGAATTTTATAGGTGTTGAATGACAAGAATATTTCTTTCTGAATAGAAGGAAATGTGACATTCAGAGCCATCAAAATAGATTGCAAATCTCTGCAGACATTTCTCTGCTACAACTTGAGCTCACATTTGCCATCATAATTTGCTGGGTGGAGTGTCAATGTGCCAGTGCATGGTTTTTCTGTCCAATTCTCTGAGCCAAATGTGCCCTTGGATTTCTATATCTAGACCTTCAAGAAATAACAGGATAGAAAAGGAATACAAGTGAGAATTTCAAAAACTGTGTTTGAAAAAATTTAATATAGAGATAAAACTTAAGGATATATGAGCACTTATGTAACTTTTGCATTTTGAAAGTTTTACTAGGTGATAACATCTACCATCCAAAGAGACAATTTCATGTCATTTAATAAAAACATTTTCATTTATTTTATTATACACTAGAGGCCCAGTGCACGAAATTCATGCATGGGTGGGGATGGGGGGTCCCTCAGCCCAGCCTGTACCCTCTCCAATCTGGGACCCCTTGAGGGATGTCCGACCACCTGTTTAGGCCCGATCCCACCAGAATCAGGCCTAAACGAGCAATTGGACATCCCTCTCACAATCCAGGACAGCTGGCTCCCAGCTGCTCACCTACCCCTTCCTGATTGCCCTAACTGCCCTCCCCTGCCAGTTTGGTTGCCCCTAACTGTCCTCCCCTGCAGGCCTGGTCCCCCCCAATTGCCCTCCCCTGCTGGCCTGGTCACCCCTAACTGCCCTCCCCTGCTGGCTTGGTCATCCCTAACTGCCCTCCCCTGCAGGCCTACTCCCCCCCCAACTGCCCTCCCCTGCAGGCCTGGTACCCCCCAACTGCCCTCCTCTGCTGACCCAGTCACCCCTAACTGCCCTCCCTGCCGGCCTGATCATCCACAACTGCCCTCCCCTGTAGACCTGGTCCCCCCCAACTGCCCTTCCCTACAGGCCTGCCCCCCCCCAACTGCCCTTCCCTGCTGGCCTGGTCACCCCTAACTGCCCTCCCCTGCTGGCTTGGTCATCCCTAACTGCCTTCCCCTGCAGGCCTACTCCCTCCCAACTGCCCTCCCCTGCAGGCCTGCCCCCCCCCCACACACAGTGTTCTCCCCTGAAGGCCTTGTCCCCCTCAACTGCATTCCCCTGCAGGCCTGGGTCCCCCCCAACTGTCCTCCCTGCAGGCCTGGTACCCCCCCTCCAACTGCCCGCCCCTGCTGGCTTGGTCATCCCTAACTGCCTTCCTCTGTAGGCCTACTCCCCCCCCAACTGCCCTCCCCTGCTGCCCTGGTCACCCCTAACTGCCCTCCCCTGCTGGCTTGGTCATCCCTAACTCCCCTCCCCTGCAGGCCTGCCCCCCCACACACTGTCCTCCCCTGCAGGCCTGGGTCCCCCCCAACTGTCCTCCCATGAAAGCCTGGTACCCCCCACTGCCCTCCTCTTCCTGCCTGGTCACTCCTAACTGCCCTCCCTGCTTGCCTGATTGCCCACAACTTCCCTCCCTGCAGGCCATCTTGTGCTGGCCATCTTGTGTCCACATGGGGGCAGCCATCTTTGACCACATGGGGGCAGCCATCTTGTGTCTTGGAGTGATGGTCAATTTGCATATTACTCTTTTATTAGATAGGATTATTTATTACTCAGTGTTGGTGACTACACTTAAATGAGAGATATTTTATGCAAATATAAAGATAGTGTTGGTTTCTAATAAGCAGAATATGCAAGCTACCTGTGAAAGCCAAGGTATGACCAAAATCAGCCGGTACATGAAGGAAGAGAACTGGTCTATTGTGTTAACTGGAGGGAGTTATGTAATTAGGTGAGTCTCACGTGCAAAATTAACCTGATCTGCCCTTGTAACAAATTTACAGCATTCTGGATCTTGGAAATTACCCCCAACCTTAGATTTCTCTGCCTTCAATTTTCTACAAATCCTATCTATCCAGTTTGTCATCCACGTTATAGATTCCCTTTCATCCTTCAACTCCAAATCAACTACCATCTCCTCAGTAGAGGCCTGCCTAGACCTTTACAACTAGTTAGCACTGAGTATCCATCTTAATGGACCTGCAGCACTTTGTACCTGCCTCTCTTATGAAATTAATTCCTGACATTTTGGCTATTTGTTTCAATAATTGTCTATCTCAGATTGCAAACTCCTCAAGGATAGAGATAAGCTTTTATGAACCTTTATATTCTCCAGTGTCAATAGCACCACAAACAGTGCAGAGAAAATATCAGGCGCTTGTTAAATATATATTAAATGAATAATTATAGTAAATTATAACTTATAACTAATTTGTATAGTGATTTAAATTTTATAAAGGACTCTCATGTCACTAAAGTGTAAGCTTATTAAGGCCATTTTTTAAGACACCTCTATTTTCAGGACATTAACTCAACAGACGCTCAATTAAAATTTGTTAAATGAGTGTCCAGAATGATCCAGAAATCTTGCCTTTCTCTCAAAATTAATGGTTCCTTAGCAACATAATAATGCCTAAAAATATCTGTCCTCTCTCAACAGAAATCAAACTCTGCCAATACATGTATGTTAAAAGATAAGCTTTCCTGGTCAGGGAATTTTCCATTGGAGCTGACAAATGCCAGAAGTGGATGTTCTAAGAAGCTACAAGGTCTAACAACTCAGGTCTAATCAGTTGGATGGGCACATAGTTAGTCCAGAACTCATTCCAGTTCTAATACCAGGAGGAGCCATTCTCAGGGGAAGCCAGCTGGGGTGGAGCTCACCTGACTGGAGAGGAAGCAAAAACATTGACCCTCTCCAGCATGTTGCCTGCATTTTATACCACTCTGCTTTCCCTGAAGTCTTTCAATAATGCTATTAAACATCACCAAGTCAATTAACATAATATCGAAAATGTTTTTGAAAAGCACCCTTTGAGGGGGACAGCACCATGAATTCTGAAAAACCAATGGCCCTTTTTGCTTTTCTCCCAGGCTTGCCTCTGAGTTAGCCAAATGTGTGAAGGAAGTGTTAAATTTATAGGCATGACATACATAAACCCAAATTACTCTCTAAACCCAAAATATCTCTCCATCAATCCTATCAAGTTAATTTAGTTTAGTATCTAAACTCCCATAATACTAATCACTGTAGGTGAAGAATTCAATGGTTCACATTTTTAAAAAATCACATTAGCTCTCATCATCTAAGAATAGTGAGAATGAGCCACAGGGCAGACCCACTGGGATGGGGCAGAGAGAAAGAGGAGGCATATTGGGTCCTGGGAAGGAGAGCAGGTGAAGTGGTGATGCTTCACTGGAAGATTATAAGCAACCAGTAAACAGCTTTACTACTAAATAGCTAAGGACCACGAAGTCAGGCAGATGAAAGGAAGGGAGCCAGGAAAAAAGACTGAGAGAGTAAATACAAATTCAATTATCACAGTTTTGACTGAGAACAACCATGGTGAAAAATCAAAACCCGGTCACCTTGCTCTAGGCCACTACACACAAAAACGTGGTAAGGCCCTTTGAATATGTGCTAGAGAGCCATACATCAGACCACCTCCTGTTACCAAAATATATGGCAAGTATATATTTATAAATATTATATATTCCCAATCAGGTGATAAACTCAGGGGTCTCATAAAAAAAGATGCAAGTCAGAAAAGTCTTCTCATAGAATTTTAAATGAAAAATATTTTATAAATTTCTAAATTTTATTCCCATGCATTTAGTTTGTTTCACAACTACAACCACTTCATTAATTTTATCCAGGCATTTTAAAGATTTTATTTCATCACAAATACACTCTCCTAAACAAGATAACAGAAGTGGATCAAGATGAATCCATTACCTCAAAGTATAAAACCCTAGATTATCATTATTACATCAGTATCTTCTCCACATATGTTAGACAGCACACTTATAATCTAAGAAGAGACCAATTTATAAAAACACCAAAGTAATACATAATTATTTATTTAACTACATACAAAGTAATTTTGCAAATTTTCAAAAGACTCCACTTCTTAGACCAATGGAGCATTTACATTTAAGATGGCATATATTTTCCAGATATTTATAGAAATATTAATATCATTTATTTTTAATATTACAAGTAGATTTGCAACATGAATATATTGTACTTAGACATATGTCTGGAACTTAAGTTATAATTTACTTTGTAATCACAGAAATTATAATTTAGGAAGTATCCAAGAGCATGAAGAAGCCCTTGAACTGTTAAATCACCCAGTTAGTTTCTCTGCCTTAAATATTTCTGCCATAATCATTCAGACTCCAAAATTTCTCCATCTAGAACCCCTGCTTCTACTTATACTTAGAGAGGATGGACAGTCTGGACTTATGGCATAATGCTGCTATCTGGCTCTTTCTCACTATCCTCAATGCTTTTCAGTGGTTTCTGAAACTCTGTCTTTATTTTTTTAGTCTCCATATTGTGTTTTTGAATAACAGAAAGATTAGAGAGCAAAAAAATGAACATTCTTTCAACTCACCAAGTTGTTCTTAGGTCATTTGGACTGCTATAACTAATTATCACAGACTGGATGGCTTATAAACAACAGAAACTTATTTCCCACAGTTCTGGAAGCTGAAAGTTGAAGATCAGATCAGGGTGCCAGCATGATCAGGTGAGGGCTCTCTTTCCAGTTGCTGTTGTATCCTCAAGTGATGGATGGGGCTGGGGAGCTCTCTGAAGTCTCTTTCATGAGGGCTCTACTTCCATTCATGAGGGCTCACCCCTCAAAAACTAATCATGCCCAAAAGGCCCCACCTCCTCACACCATCACATTGGACTTTAGGATTCCAACATGTGAATGTTGGGGAGACATGACATTCAGATTGTAGCAACTTCCATCATACCAAAGGATAAGATCCAACTTCTGAGTGACCCAAATGAGTGAAACCAATAAGGAGTTTCAAAGTGCAAGAATATAATCTGAAAATAAATAAGAGCAGGGAAGAAATGGTTAGAGGCTCACAGTGAGTAGTAAACTAGCAGTAAGTTAATAATGTGATGCTGTAATATTTAAAAACAATTCAAATACTAGGATGCACAAAAGCAATCACTTTCTCCATATTAGTCAGAACTTTATCAAGATGCATTGGCCTGTATTAGGGTCTGCAAAAGAGAAGTGGTTAATTCAGGAAAAATAAGGCAAAGGCATTAGATTCAAACATTATCAGTCTTTGAGTGTTATTGAATAATTGTTTCAAACAATGAAGTGCATTAAGGACTCCCTTTGAAAGATCTTTCAAAATAAGATGATTTTTTCATCTCTCTGTACCTATGAGAGGAATGGGTAAGATGGTTACTCTAGTTCTCTACTTCATTAATTCTTGATTATTTGTGCTTCTATACTGATGTATCAATTATTCAGACAATTTAGACAAAAGCAATTTTTCTCCTGTAGAGCTGATATTTAAATATCAGATACCCAACACCATATCCTAGTTTAAGGGGCTCTTCAACTGAAAGACAGCACAATATTGAAATTTGATTATCAACAATTCTAAAATACATATTTAATTTTGTTATGCCTTATAAGAACTTAAAGTTCATCCTGAATTACAAAAATACACACTTATTGAAAGAGAATCAGTCAGATTTTCTGTGTAAACCTTGAAAGTTTTATAGTTATTTCTTATAAATGTTACTCGAGTTAACTGTCATATTCTTCTAATACCTTAGTCTTATTCTGCCAGTGTCAAATAAAAGGTTACTTTTCCCAATGCTAACATATGAAATATACCAAATAACTGGTAACATTTTCCACTTATAAAGGTTACAAATGGTAGAATTTAAGTACATTTATAATATTTGATCAAAGGGAAATGCCATTTTCATGATTATATATATTCTTTTACTTATTTTCCTAGGTAAAATATTTATCTATAGCCATGTCTATAAAGACAAAATAGCAATAGTGTGGGGGGGGGGAGGCGAAGGGGGCATTTAACAAAATTATAGAAGCTACTGAACTACTATTCTGTTGTTTTTCTTAAGCGGGTGTTTACACACTTTTATAGGTTCAGCCTAGAGTTTTATATGTAGTTAGTGTGCAAAAATATCAATGATTTATTTTTGAAGAGGTAGGCATCTTAATCGTCACAATCTCTCCATTTGTCTTTGCTTGCTAAATTCAGACAATTTCAAAAAATTAAGAACTTTTGCTCTTTGAAAGACACCATTTACAAAATGACAACATAAGCCCCAGGCCAGGAAAAAGTATTTGCAAAGCATACATCTGATGAAGGACTTGCATCCAAAACAAATTTAAAAACTCTCATAACTCAAGAAGAAGGCAGACAACCCAATTTTTTAATGGAAAAAAAATTTGAACAATTTACCAAAGAAGATTTGTGGATGGTAAGTAAATGCATGAAAAAAAATGTTTACTACCTTTAGTCATTAAGGAAATGCAAATGAAAGCTACAATGAGATATCCCTACAAACCAACCAGAATGGCAAAAAATGTAAAACTCTCAATATCAAGTGTCAATAAGAATACAATGTAACTGGAATTCACATCTACTGTTGCTGGAATGTAGGATGTTTCAACCACTTTAGAAAATAGTTTGTCAGTCATAAAGTTAAACAAACATTTACTACTTGACCTTTCAATCCCATTTCTAGGTATTTGCCCAAAAGTAATGAAAAGATATGTCCAAACAAAGACCTGTAGGCCATTTTTTATAGCAGCCTTACTTGTAATTGTTAAAAAAAAACTGGATACCCAAATGTCCATGAACTGGTGAATGGATAAATAAATTGAGATACAACCACAAAATGGAATTTTACACAGAACATGAAAAGAACAAGCTATTAATACATGCACCAACATGAATGAACCCTAAAAGCATTAAGCTAAGTGAAAGCTACTATATGATCCAATTTATAAAGCATTTTGAAAGCACCAAAATTATAGGCACAGAAAACAAGCTTGGTGGTTATGAGGGGCTGGGAGTGAGAAAGGGGGTTAATTACATAGGCACAAGAAGGAGGCTTTATAAGTGATGGAAACATTCTATATCTAAATTGTGGTAGAAATTACACAACTGTATACTTTCTCCAACCTTAAGAAATTATATATTTTAAAGGATTATGTTTACTTTATATAAATTATACCTCAATAGACCTGACTTTTTCCCAAAAGGATATATGTGTGCGAGTGTGTGTACACACACACGCACACACGCACACACACACACACACACAATGATGACCACACAGCTTGCCTTCCAAAGGTAATGAGAACTGTTAGGAAGCATTAGGTCATGTACCAGACATATTGCATTGTTTCACTAGTTGACTCTATGCCATTAGGGCATTTTAAAAAGAACAACTACCCATAACCTCCATAAATTAGGGCTGACCCTCCTTTACCCCCAGTCAAATAAGCAAACTTTTCACATTTAATTTTGTTTGGATTTCTATGCCTTTTTTCCTTCAGGTGCTAAATAGTCCAATTGAAGGCTCAACCACCCTCACCTGTCATAACATGTTTCACAAGCTCTTTTACAGGATCTGAAACTTAACTGGAGTCATTTTCTAAAGGGTGATAATGGAAATGTTCGGGGTAGACTGCAGACTTCACAAATGCATAATAAAGCTTTTACTTAAATGGAACCTACCCACAAAATTAGGAACCCCAACATCGCCACAGCAGGGAGATGGCGATGAGGGCTGTGGAAAAATATGATCAAGAGGATTCATTTTCACCTTACTTTGGACCTTTTCCTGTAATTCCTTATATAAAAATCTTTTTTTCCTTTGACCATTAATACTGATAATTATATCTGTATTTCTTAAGAATATTATGAGTTGCCGTTTCTGCATAGTAGCAGATTGAATTTATTCACCTTACGGATATATTATTACCACAGATAATAACTGCAGCATGATAATTATCATTAATTATTCATTTGGATTAAGAGGCAAATAGGCTTGTATTCAGGGTCTTCCAGAACACCGTTCATTGTTCCTGAGCCCTGTGTGCCAGTGTGACTAATTCATACTCTTTTCAGAGACACTGCTGACATCTGACTAGTCCCATATGTATTTATCTGAAGATATAATAGAAGGAATAAGTGCACCATTTCAGGATGGAGTCACTAAAATAGACATATGGTTTCCTCTTGGCCTTTAAGTGAGGATATGCAATTGTCTGTTAAAACCAGGCCACCGTGAGCATTGCTTCCGTAGATGTGGATGCATTCCTTTTCTTTGCATCCTCGCCTCAGACTATTTAAGCTTCTATGAGCCTGTATATTTACATAATAGCTTTTTGCAAAAACAATAATGTGGTACGTCATATACTTTATTCTTCACTTGAACAAAACGTTTTAGAATGGTTATTTGTGCCTGCGTTTGAAGTTGTCTTAAGTTTAATATGCAGAAAGAGCCTCTGCAAAGTTTAGAAAACCTGTAGAGAAATCAAGAAGAGAGGAGATGAAGAAAGAAAAGAGGTTGGTATAAATATACATGCTTATTGGTGATTTTTTTGGCTAACATACCCCCAAGTTGAGACATGTATATACTCTCAGTGTCTCTTTTCTTTTGTTTCTTCTCTGGGTGTTAGTCCTTAATTTTTGTAAATTGTCATTCATATTTACACTTTTAAAGTGGGTATGAATGACATTTTGAGAACTATGCCAGCAGAGCTAACATTTAACACAGGATGTAGTTCTTGTGTGTCCTTATTAGACCTGCCAGTGTTATTCCCGTTTAAAAATGAGAAAATTGAGGTACCAGGAGATTAAGTGGTGCTTGAGGAGGACACAGTGGCAGGACTAAATCAGGAATCCATGTCTCCTAACCCTTTACTCCTCTTTCTGTGCCTGATCACAGCTGTGAATTGTCTGACGTACACAATAAAGAAATATAGGGAGGAACTTTGAAAACTCTGTCAGATAGAACTGCTCTGAATTTCAGAGCAGGAAGGGACCTCAGGAATGTTGGCTCTGAGGCTCCTCTGGGATTACTCAAAGCAGCTTCTAGCACTGCTGACAATAGGCACTGACTATTCATCCACACTCCTCTTTTCAAGCTCATATAGTATTTATGTTTGGTCACTCAAGTCTGACAGAGGGGCAATGGTCAGAGGCACCTTTGTGAGGAGTATACACGTGCTGTTGTAATGCAGGCAATATTCTTGAATAGAACTCTCATTTTAATCTATCATACTTATAATAATAATTAGTAGTGCTTAGAAAATACTATATGCCAATAGATGCACTATGCAAATGTTATACATTATCTGCAGAGAGAATAGGTGGGCCCAAACAGCTTCCCTTTACTAAGGAGTTGCTTATGAAGAAGTCTCAATCTATGAGTTATTGGTTTCTTTGATAATTAACAAAGTAGAAAAAGGTATCTAAAACATATCTTCTTGGGAATTTGGACATTAAATTTTCTATCTATTTACTCATCCTACATGTATTTATTGAGTCCTCACTATAGTACCAGACTCTCTTCTAGTTATCCCAGGGGTATAACTCTGAATAACACAAAGTCCTTATGTCTTAAGTCCATTCAAAAGGCTGCAGTAGACTACGATAGACTGGGTGGCTCACAAACAATAGAAATGTTTTCCTCATAGTTCTGGAGGCTGGGAAGTCTAAGGTCAAGGAGATTAAGTGGTGCTTGAGGTACCAAGATGTTTTTTTCTGGTGGGAACCCACTTCTTGATTCATAGATATTCCTCTTCTCACTGTGTCCTGACATGGCAGAAGGGATGAAGAAACTTGCTGGGACCTCTCTCATAAAGGCACTAATTCCATTCATGAGGGCTTCACCCTCATGACCTAATCCCCTCCCTAAAGCCTCACCTAATATGATAGGTTTCAACATATGAATTCTGAGGGGATCCAAATATTTAGACTATACCACACTGTACCTTTGAGCAATATATATTTACTGGGGGAAACAGATGACACACAAATACTTCATGTATTAAAGTGTGAAAAATGCTATAGAGGAAAAAATGAATAAAGATGAATAGCCATAATTGGGGGCAGCTCTTTGAGTTGGAACAGTGAGAGAAGGCACAGCTAGGGGATGTGAAATATGAAGTGGGCAAAAATGTTACTATGGGTAGACTTTGAGATCATCCAAGGCAGTAGGCCAGCAGACGCAAAGGGATTCATATGAGTGGGAGTTTTCAAAAGAAGAGTCAGAAGCCACAAAACATCCTGTGCCGATAAAAATGATCTTGCCAACGATATTTAATTTGTTTTCAGCTTCTTTAGTTTTCCTCTGAACATTTTTCTCTTTTGCTCTGAATTTTATTCTCTTCTTGCTGAGCCTCTTTGATCTGATTGTTTATGTTTTTCTTTTTGGCCATGCTATGTTGACATTTCTGTCAAGCCCCTAAAATCAGATTCTAAAAATGGAATAGTCTTCTAATAGTCATGCTCACTTGAATATAAAATAACCTGGCACATGAAAAAAAAGAGAGGTGAATTACAGTTGCTTTAAAATTGAATTACAATAAGTTTTAATGGATTGGAGGAAGAGACCATATTACATGAATGTCTCTCCTGATGCTTTTTCTTTGTCTAAAATGAATACTGACTTTAAATCCGTCACACTTATAAAAACAATAGCTAAGAGCTAGCATTTCTTGAAAGTCCACATTGGACAAGGGCTCCACGGAGCACTTCAGATGCTCTTTCTAGTCCGTGCAGTGATCCTATGCAGGAGGCAACATTACCCCCATTTTCAGGGGAGGGAGCTGAGACTCACGTAGAGGAACTATCCCAAGGTTGTCCAGCTACATTGACCTTGCTGCAAAGCTATGCTCTTAACCATCCTCTCCTATTTACAGTCAGGAGATTGCAAGGGTTTTGGAAAATGGGGTGACATAGATTTCTGCTTAAAATAGAGAGTTCTGGCAGCAGTGTGAAGAGTGGATTGGAAAAGGATGAAATTAAGAGTTAAGAGAAATGGGAGATAATTTCAGTTTAGGAGAGAGAGAGAGACCTTAAACTAAGAACACTGTCAAAAGTGATTACAGTAACAGTCAGCTACCCACTGGAGGATGACTATGGAATCTAATATCCAAAAGCAGGAGAATATGTGTAGAAATGCATGTTCAAATAAGCTACACAATAATAACTTTTAGGTAATGTTTTATGTAATCTTCCTATAGCAAAACACTGCCCTCAATTGCTTTCTGTTTCATGCTTTAAATGGACCCAGCTATACCAGAGTAAAAGGTGTGATCGGTTAGCTGTTGAAAATGTGAAATATGCCATTGAAATGGCCAGGAAAGGGGTTCCAACTACACTGTCAGTTCACACAGGTACTCTGGAATCTCAACCAGTTCTCCAAGAGCAAACACAGGCTTTAGCTCCCTGCCCTGACAGAAGTGATAAAGAGGCTGCACTACGTCTGTACAATTGCACAATTTTAAAACTTTATTGAAAATTTTAGTAACTGTAATTCAGTTCCCCAATCTAAATAGCTATACAGAATACATTGAATATACTTTTCTTGCCTTGCTCTTGAAAAGATGGAATAATTATGAATATAAATGACTTCTGTTTCCTTCATGTAAAAAATGCATTATGTACATATAAGTCAAGTAGAGTATAAGAGAGAAATAGATGCAGTGTAATAATGATAGGAAACCATAATATCTGCGTGGAGGTAGATGCAAAATTGCCACTCATTACTCGAACGGGGAGAAAGTTAGTAGGCAATTAGCAACAGCAAATGCCAAGTGGAAGGATAATTTGTAAGACAACAATAAACATAGTCTATACCAATGAGACAGAAAGAAAGAGGAAGCAGAAGTGCCAATAAAACAAACATAGCAGCCATGGGAAGGGCTGCATTAGCACAAGAAAATAAAATGAATCTTCCCTATTTCTCATCAGAAGTTCCAGCATTTTTGATTCTCAGCTTGTTCTGGATTAGTAGCAATAGCCAAGTTTAGAAAATTATAGTAATAATAAGCCACATTATGTGAAAAAGCTCGCTTTCAGATAACCAAACATCAGCAGGACCTATTCACAGAGCAAGCCATGCTCTTCTGGAAACAAAACAAAAAAGGAACAATAAAAATAGAAAGCAATGACTCACCCCTTGAAAATCAAAGAACAAATAATTATACAACCAGTGAAGAAGGACCTGAGGGATATAAATCAGTCAGCTCGGCTACATTCACACACATATGAAGTAATTACAGTGAAGAACTTTTTAAATTAAGAAACACGATGATTGGGAACACAATTTCAGAATCTCTAACATAACTACTTTTTGGTATTTACCTGACCTGAAGCAGTTCAGATCAATTAAAATCTGTCTTAGTTCCAATGATTTTTAGAAAGACTATAATTTTCCTCATAATCTACTCATTATGCAGAGAAGCCTTTTATACGCATGTAGATGCAACTATTTGTGTCATAAATACAAAGAACGGAGTCTACAAATAATAACAGAACATTTCTTAAGTAACTTAAGAAATTATTCAGTATGTACTTTGCTACACACGTCATGTAATAACCTCCTTACAGCCCTATAAGGTGAGTACTATTATTTCGTATCTTATATATGATGAGGAAACTGAGCCTTAACATTTTAATTTCTTGCTCAGAGTAAAGCTGGATTTTAAACTCAGGTCTGTCGAATTGCTGAGCCTGAGCTCATAACAATAGAGAAGAACAATATAAATTATAATTGAGAAGAGCATTGTGGAATCCAGGCTCTGCCATTTCACCTAGTGATCCACTTCTAGGAAAATATCCTAAGAATCCTAAAACACCAATCAGAAAGAATATATGCACCCCTATGTACATAGCAGTGTTATGTACAAAAGTTAATATCTAGAAACAGCCATGTGCCCACCAGTAGGTGAGTGGATAGAAAAGATACGGTACATTTACACAATGGAATACTATGCAGCTGTAAAAAAAAAAAAAAAGGATCTCTTACCATTTGAGACAACATGGAGGGACCTAGAAGGTATTAAACTAAGTGAAACAAGCCAGTCAGAGAAAGACAAGTATCACATGATCTTACTCATATGTAGAATCTAATGAACAAAATAAACTGATGAACAAAATAGTTCCAAAGACAGAAGCATAGAACAGACTGATGAATCTCAGAAGAAAGGGGGGAAGGAAGAGATTAAGCAAAGAACTTGTATACATACTATAAGCCTGGTGCCCAAAATTCGTGCAGGGTACAGTCCCTAGGCCTGGCTGGTGATTGAAGCCTGAGTGTCTGGCGTGGGAGGGCAGGTCCCAGCTGACCTGTGGGCCCTGGGAAGCACTTGGGCTCCCGGTCCCCCAATTGCCCCCCTCTACCTGAGTCATGGTGCCTGAGTCCCTACAAGGAGATGTGGTAGGTGTGGCTAGACACTGTGGGCCTCTGGGTCACCCAGTGGCACTGCACAGAAGTAGACCTGCTCCTGCGAACCCATGGTGAGCCCCACCGGCCCTTGCGGTCTCAGAAGCCCACTGAGTCTGGCAGCACCTCCACTGCCATCTGCTGCCAGTGCCTAATCTCCAACACCCACCATGTTCTGCACCGCCCCCTGGTGGTCAGCGCACATCATAGAGAGCAGTCGAACTCCCAGTTGAACTCCTGGTCAAGGGGACAATACGCATATTAGGTTTTTATTATATAGGATATCTTCCATTGATTTCAGAGAGGAAGGGAGAGGGGGAGAGAGATAGAAACATCAATGATGAGAGAGAATCATGGATTGGCTGCCTCCTGCATGCCCCACACTGGGGATCAAGACCACAACCTGGGCATGTGCCCTGACAGGGAGTCAAACCTTGACTTCCTGAGTCATAGGTCTACTTTCAACCACTTAGCCACGCCTGCTGGGCTCTTGTTCTTATTTTAAAGGAGAGAGAATTAATATTACAGAGGTCGACTTGCCCAAAACAGCCAAGTTTTGCAGTGACAGAGTCGGAGGGAAGGAGGGAGGGGGTCTGGTTCTAAACACGCACTCATGAGACACTGTCTCTGGCTCTTTAAGCAGCACTTCTTTGAGGCCCTCAGATTTCTCGCATGATCCGCCCCCCCCCCCCTTCCTGCCATCAGAGCTGAGGAGGGTGGAGGATGGGAAGGGCCATCTGCAGTTCACCTGGGAGGGGCATGGGAGTGGGAGGGAGGGGCAGAGTTGGGAGCACTACAGACCCAGGGTGGGAGTTAGAGGCAGTGATCTGGATGCTGATCTCCCTGTCCTGGTGTCTCAGGAGCGTTTCTTTCTCTGGAAGCACCGCAAGCATTGCCTTAGGCCGCGGGACTTGGGGCTGGTCTCTGCCATTCTGTTCTGTGGTACGGGATCCTCTCTGTCCTGGAAACTGGAGTCAGGGATTGGAGTCTGGACACCTGGGCAAGCCCTCTGCATTGGACCCTGAGACCTTTTGTGTCACCCATGACTCGGTTCTAGGCACAGCTGATCTGTGTGTCCAAAAGAGGGCTTTTTCCTAGTTTTCAACGTTTGCTTTCCATAATACTGTACATTCTGTTGTGTTGTTTTTGTACCAAAAATAAAACCATCTGCTTGTTTCCAATAAGTACTTGTCATCCCTGAAGAGAGATTGGGGGGCGGGGCGTGGAGGGATTAGGCAGCCAGCTAGGAATGACCCGCCTCCTGGACGTCAGGGTGGGAGGCTGGTCTTGAACATTCCACATCCCTCATGTGGAGCTCAAACTAAGGTACGGGTTTTACAGTCAGACCCTCAAAACAGACAGCAACTGCCAGAGATCCTGCCTTCTCAGGGGCCGAGCTAAGCATGGGGCCTCCTCACCCCTCCCTCCTTCCCCACCCCCCCCCCATCATTCCTCACACTCTGGCTTCCCTCCAGCACACCCCAAAGCTGCCACCTCGGCTGTCACAGTTCCCACTCTCTTTGCATCGCCCTCGGAGAGGGTGCTTTCGCCTCCTGCTGTCTCCCTGCTTTCTCTTCCCCCTCAGTGTGCTCCTGACACAGAAGCCAGTGGGTCCTCACTTACAGCCCCGGTGCCTCTGCCTGCACTCAGGGGACGCCAGGTTCTCACAGCCCCTTGATCCCTGCAGAATGTGCCCCCTGACCCAGCCTTGACCCTCATCCCCTTGGACTCTTGCTCATCCTGCTGCCCCTCTGTGGGCTGTCCCCTCTGCCCAATGCCCTTCTGCAGGCATTCGCCTGGCTCCTCCATCAGTCCACTTTCCCTCAGTGAACCTCCCTTTGCCCCTCCCTCGCAGAGCCCCTATGTGGCTTCATTCCCATGTCTTCATGGTGCCCGTGCCCTCTAACAGCTGCACCTCACGTCTGTCCCAGGCTGTTTCCTTCCTGCACCCTGTCCTCTCCTGGAGGAACACATGCTCTATAGAACAGGGCTGCTGGCTCCCTGCTGCTCTGTGAGCACTGGGGCATCACCTGGGCGGGTGCTCAGTCAGTGATATGGGTTGAGTAAGATGCGCAGGCAGTGGTATTAGGTGTAAAGGCCATTGGAAGGCAGACTCACTTGGAGCTGAGACTCACTTGGAGTTGAGCACTTTCCAAACAGTGCTCAGGGCGGGGCCTTGAGAGCCAGTTGGTCTTTTCCTGCAAGAAGGCGGGAGGAAGAGAATGAAAAAGGAGCAGTATGTGTTTTCCCTCAACTACTAAAAGCTGATGACCTCCTAATTGCTGAATAACACATTACCACATATTTAGCTGTCTAAAACATACATTAATCATCTTGCAGTTTCCATGTGTCAGGAGTATGAGTGCAGCCTAGCTGGGTTCTCCACTCAGGGTGTCATCAGGCTACAATCTAGGTGTGAACTGGGATACATTCCTATCTGTATTTCAGAGTCCTCTTCCAAGTTCACATGTTAGCAGAATTCAATTACTTATGGTTGTAAGACTGAGATTCATGCTTTCTTGCTGGCTGTCAGCCAGGAGCCTCTCTCAACTTTCAGAGCCCCACCACCTCACCACACCCATACACACAAAGTTTTTACCATGGGGCCCACTCAGACCCCATCACAATATGGCAGCTTACTTCTTCAAAGCCAGAAGGCATCTCTCTCAGACATCTAGTCTCTTTTAAAGAGGTCATCTAATTAAGTCAGGCCATCCAAGATAAGCTCCTTTTTGTTTACTTAAAATCAACTGAGTAGGATCTTTAATTACATATACAAAATCCCTCCATCTAATATAATATATTATCCTATCATCTTTGCCCTATTGTATTGATAGAGATAAATTACTGATCCCACCCTCACTCAAGGGGATGCAATTATACAAAACCATGATTCACTGGGGTTCGTTTTAGAGTTATGCTTACACATCAGCTTTAGCATTACTTTCTTTAGGATTTCTTTGCTGTTCCTTATAACTGAATTAGTCTCCAACTCCCATGTCCTGTACATTCTCATCATAGAATTTATCCCACAGTATTGTTATGTTTTCTCCCTGCTAGATACCAAGTCCTTATAGCCATAGATTTTATCTTGTTAACTATAGTACAAAATTATTATTTTGTTATAATTCAATAAACAGGAGCAATTATTACTCAAAGAGTATCTATAATAATAAAAGCACAATATGCTAATTAGACCAGATAGCCAAATGACCTTCTGGACATCATTCCAGATGTCCTTCTGGACAAAGCAGCAGCAGCGAGGGCTGAGGCAGAGGTGGTCAGGGGCAATCAGGAAGGCAAGCAAGTGGTTAGGGGCGATCAGGCAGGCAGGCAGGCAGAGTAGTTGGGGCAATGAGGCAGGCAGGCGAGTGATTAGGGGTGATCAGGCAGGCAGGCAGAGTGGTTAAGAGCAATCAGGCAGGCATGCGAGTAGTTCGGGGCAATCAGGCAGGCAGAGGCAGTTAAGGGCGATCAGGCAGGCAGGCAAGTGGTTAGGGGCAATGAGGCAGGCAGGCAGGTGAGCGGTTAAGAGCCTGCAGTCCCGGATTGCAAGAGGGATGTCTGATGGCCCAATCCCTAAATCAGCAGTCAGACATCCCCCAAGGGGTCCAGGAATGCGAGAGGGTGCAGGCCGGGCTGAGGGACTCTCCCTCCCCTCCCCGTGCATAAATTTTGTGCACCAGGCCTCTAGTTTATTCAGAATATTAGTGCCCATCAATAAATCAAGCTTAAATATTAAATATCATATTATCTTTTTTTATGTAGTTCTCATATCCACCCAATATTTTCACAGACATGTATAACAGCTCAAAAGTCTATTTATTAGTTATACCCCAATAAAGCTGGAGAGAACAAAAAAACTTACATTACACTAATGAACAATAAGTAGAACAAACATTTTGCATTATCACTAACAACTGATTTTTTTTCTTTATTATTAAATTTATCAGGGTGACATTTATTAATGTGATTGCATAGTTTTCAACAGTAGATTTCTGATATATGATCTGTATGCACTGTGTGCCCACCACTCAAAGTCAAATCATCTTCTGTCACCATGTATTTGCCCCCTTTACCCTGTACTCTTCACCAGTCCTCTTCCCTCTAGTAATCACCATATTGTTGCCTGTAGCTGTGAGTTCCAGTTTTATAGCCACATGTGAGTGAAATCATATGGTTCTTAGCTTTTTCTGACTTATTTCACTTAGCATAATATTCTCAAGATCCATCCATGTTGTTGCAAATGACAGTTTCTTATGGCTGAGTTATATTCCACTGTATACATGTACTACATCTTCTTTATCCAATCATCTATCGAAGGATGATTGTTTTTTATTGTTCCTATGTCTTGGCCACTGTGCATAATGCTGCAATGAACATAGGGGTACATATATCTTTGCAAATAAATGGTTTCAAGTGTTTTGGCTAGATACCCAGAAAGGCGATTGCTGGGTCATATGAAACTCTATTCTTAATTTTTTGAGAAACCTCCATCCTGTTTTCCACAGTGGCTGTACCAGTTTACATTCCCACCAGCAGTGAATGAGAGTGCCTTTTTCTCCACCACCTCTCCAACACTTGTGACCATTTGTCTTGTTGACAATAGCCATTTTAACAGGTGTGAGGTGGTATTTCATTGCAGTTTTGATTTGCATCTTTTCATGTATCTGTTGGACATCTGTATGTCTTCTTAGAAGTGTCTGTTTAGGTCCTCTGCCCATTATTTTAATTGGATTGTTTATTGGGTAACAGATTACTGGTTCGTTTATTTTCTCACTGTTTTCTGAGATATTCTTTTCACACTTGCAATATGAATTATATCTCTAGTTTCACAATTATTAAGAAAAAAAACTACAAGTTAAATCTTTTGGCATTATATAAATGGATAAAGAAAATAGAATTACCTAAATACTGGGAAAATAGTGCTAAAATTCAGAGTTAAAAAGAGAAGAGTACAAACCATAGAAAGATTATATTACCACAATGATAAAAAATACCTCTAGACAAGAAAGTATATAAGGAATACAAAACAGGCTATTTTGTAACAAAGTAGAGGGCAAAGATGAGCTGATAGAAAGTAGATCTGGGGGGGGGTGTTTTAAAGCCCCAAAACGTAATTCCACCATGGCTTATTCTAAAAAAGCAATCCAACACTACAGTAGAGACTATAAACTGACATTTATCATTCACTTAAAAATCCACAATGCTGTGTCTCTGCATTCATGAGTAACTTAAATTTTATAAAATTACCCTTGAAAAGCATACCTGAAATTTATCGCAACTTCTTCACAGGTGAAGACACAGAATCACATGGACATTTTTTCAGGTTATAGCTGAAACTCCTTAAAGTTTCAACTATTTTATTTAAGCTTTTATGCAAGTAAAGAACCATAGCCTGGATAATATTTTAAGAGTCTTTTGCTCTATTTCTGGGTGAGTCTATCACTGGGATAATCACACAAATGTGCCAGCTCTGTAATTATTTACAACTAAAAAAGACATGCTCAGAATTTGGAAGACATTCAAACTATTGCCTACAGAAGCCTTTTAAAAAAGTTCTAAGGAGCCTCCATAACCAGTTTATTGCTCCATTAAGGAAAAGTATATCTTCCTGACTTCAGGATTCTCTATTAGTGAAGGACCTAACTTTAATATTCCCAAACAGGAACCTCATAAATCATGCTCTTGGCTGCTTGGTGGGGAGAAAGGAGCAACGATGGAAAAGAAATAGGCGTGGTCCTTTAAAAAGTCAGTCAAGAAGTACATGAAAATAAGAAACCAGGCCTAATATAACAGTTTATTTCTTATTTTGTACCCTATCTGTGTCTGTAGAAAGACCCAGATACAATATGCGCTGCTCCCAGCCATCTGTGTCTGGCTGTCATAGTGAGAAGAAGAAGAGAAAGGAAGGAGCACAAGGGCCAGCAAAGCTTTTGCAGGCAGAAGAGAAATTAGCTGGATATTGATATCTCAGATCTATATTTGTCAGCCTCTTACAGTAAACTCTGTTTTCTACTCTCTATTAATAGTTGGCACTTCTGCAAATCTGGAGTTCAAAGATAGCATATGTCCATAAAGATGACCTGAGGGCCACAAGAGCCTGGAGTGTTTCCTGCCCCATCAAGAGAGGTCACATGCCCTTTGTGCCCTGAGTTCCAATCGGTCCAGACAGGCTTGTGCGCCTTCTCACTATCCATTCTAAATGCTCAGAATCCTTTCCTCTGCTGGCATGGCTTCATGCCCAGAGTAGGGGACTCCAGAAAGACTTGTTGAATTAATGAATGGAAGGCAATGCTCTAAGTTTTTTCCCCCTCTTAAGCTGATTTTAACTCCTCAGGCTACAGAGTAAGGCACTTTTCTGTCGTGTGTGTTGATGATTTTTGTCTGAATGCTCAAGGGCTGCGCCCTGTCCTACACACCTTATACTAATACTAGAGGCCTGGTGCACAAAATTCATGCACGGGGGTGTGTGTCCCTCAGCCCAGCCTTCACCCTCTGCAATCTGGGATCCATTCACAATCCAGGACTGCTGGCTCCCAACCACTCACCTACCTGCCTGCCTGATTGCCCTAACTGCTTCTGCCTGCCAGCCTGATCACTCCCTAACCACTCCCCTGCCAGCCTGATTGACACCTAACTGCTCCCCTGCTGGCCCGATTGCCCCCAATTGCCCTCCCCTGCCAGCCTGGTCGCCCCTAAATGTCCTCCCTGCAAGCCTGATCACTCCCAACTGCCCTCCCCTGCAGGCCTGGTCACTCCCAACTGCCCTCCCTTGCAGGCCTGGTCACCCCTAACTGCCCTCCCCTGCCAGCCTGGTCACCACTAACTGCCCTCCCCTGCCAGCTTGGTTGCCCCTAACTGCCCTCCCCTGCCAGCCTGGTCGCCCCCAACTGCCCTTCCCTGCTGGCTTGTTTGCCCCCAACTGCCCTCCCCTGCTGGCCATCTTGTGTCCACATGGGGGCGGACATCTTGTGTGTTGACATGATGGTCAATTTGCATATTACCTCTTTATTATATAGAATGTCACTGTACTCTGTCTGAAGGGCTCTCAGAATTTTTGTCACACATACCCTCCTTCATGCTCTCATTGCCTACAGCAGTATCTGGCATGTAAGAGGTGCTCAGTACACAGTTGGCAAATGAATTGGTAAATGAAAGAATACATTGTCTCTACTACGTGTTCTTTTCCAATTGCTATGAGAGGTTCTTCTTTGGATCCACTACTTATATACCTATACTTCATTTTAAATTGCATTAGTCATTATTTCCCAGACTTGCCTATATTTTGTTTTCCCTAGTGTTTCCTCCTTCCTGAATGTCTTCATGTTTGAACCCATTTTTGGACATTCTTTTTATTCACCAAAGCCTAGTTCAATCTGCCTTCTTCCTGGAAGCTTTCCCTGATACCTTGGCTGTAGTCTCCCCTACTCCAAACTCTGATTCTGCTAAAGTGAATTCTCTACTCCAGCAATTTTCAACCGGTGTGCTGCAAGAAATTTTAAGGCATGCAATACCTGACAACTTAGTCAGAAGCACTGCCCTCCTTTCCCTTAGATTATCAAATAAAAAAAATTATAACAGCCAACACAACAACAGCTATCCAGTATGAATGAATCAAAGTTATATCTGTTTTTGTCAGATTGGCAAAAATATATATAATATATATTTTGGAGTGCCACAGTAATTAGTTTATGAGTGCCATGACATGAAAAAGATTGAAAATTGCTTCTCTACTCCATTAATTCTCCTCACAAAGAATCCTTAAAATTAAATGAAATGAGTAAAATTTTATTTATGGAATTCCAGTGTTTTATGTTTCAGAAGAAAATGACTTTAGATTTAATCATAGAAATTTGGGATATTTGTCTGAGGCTGTTTGTTCTCTAATAAAAGCAGAATGAGAAAGTGACTATATTAACTTTATCCAAAAGTCTGATATTTACTCTCAACATTATATAATAACTAAAAATCAATTTAATTTGATCAACTGATTAAAAATCAATTTTTAAAAGGGAAGTAAGAAAACACAATAACAGTTGTAAACATTTTGAGACAATTTGTTAATTGATTGGATTTTAATTTTTAAAATAGCTTTCCAAATGCCAAATAGACAAAGGCCTAAGGTCTGGACTTCTGAACAGATAGAATAGTACTCCATGGTTTTAAAATAATCCAATCAATTTGATTAGCAAATGTTTCTTGCAAGGTTTGTAAATGACATGTGCAACAAGGGTTGCTTTTTCCCCCAAGATAACCCTGTTAGGTTTGACAGCTTGTTTGCAATAGCACCCTAAGGCCACATTCTGCGGTGCTCAACTGTATAAATATACATTTGAGATACACACTCTGGCTCATAACATGTGTTAAACATCTGAAACGTGAAGTCAATCTGGTTAGTGTGTTCTTTGCACCTCTTTAAATAGTGTGAAGGGAATGGATATCTAGACCTTACAAGTGTACCTATAAATTCCTACTCCAATTGGCATGTACCATTGTGAAAGTCAGAAAATAATTCAGAGACCTCAATAAAGTGAAAGAGATGGGGGCTCCAAAAAGACATTATGAAAATACTAGAGGCCCAGTGCATGGATTCATGCACTGGTGGGGTCCCTTGGCCTGGCCTGTGCCCTCTCGCGATCCGGGAACCCCGGGGGATGTTGGACTGCCGGTTTCAGCCTGGCCTACAGGGATGGGGCCGAAACCAGCAGTCTGACATCCCCCAAGGGATCTAGTAGTGTGCGAAGTGGCAGACAGCCAAAGAGGAGCCCAAGCTGCACCGCTCCTGCTCATCCTGGCCCTGCTGCACCTGCCACTGCTCAGTAGCACTGCAGAGGCTCCCATCACCGCAGCTGCGCTCACCAGCCGTGAGCCCCACATCTGGCACCTGTTGGTCAGCTGAGCGGCACTCCCACTGTGGGAGCACACTGACCACCAGGGGGCAGCTCCTGCGTTGAGCATCTGCCCCCTGGTGGTCAGTGTGCATCATAGTGACCAGCTGACAGGTCGTTTGGTCACTTAGGCTTTTATATATATAGATATGATAAACAGAGATGGGACACCAGTTATGAAGAATGTGAAAGGGTTAGGGAAAGGTCCTCTGCTAAGGCTTACTTATTCAGGGTCTAAATTTCTATCATAAAGAATTTATCCCTTTGCCATGACCAGTGTTTGTTAAGTGGTTAGAGCATTGACCTGTATCAAAGGGTCAAGCCTTTGATTCCTGGTCAAGGGCGCACACCTGGGTTTCAGGTTATATCCCAGTCCCAGGGCAGATGTGGGAGGCAACCAACCAATGTGTCTCTCACATAGATGTTTCTTTGACTCTCTGGCCTCTTCTTCCCTCTCACTTTCTCTAA
The DNA here is from genome assembly GCA_026230045.1 of Corynorhinus townsendii. Taxonomy (NCBI): domain Eukaryota; kingdom Metazoa; phylum Chordata; class Mammalia; order Chiroptera; family Vespertilionidae; genus Corynorhinus; species Corynorhinus townsendii. Next base: position 59,208,369 of record JAPDVU010000003.1, on the reverse strand, counting down.
AAATCAATGGAAAAAAATATTCTGAGGTGAGGATTAAGCAAAAAAATAACTCATCCCTTTGAATCAAAATATCCCATATGCCTAAGAAAACAGAAACACCAATCAGAAAGGACATATGCACCCCTATGTTCATAGCAGCACAATTTACAATAGCTAAGATTTGTAAACAGCCTAAGTGTCCATCAGCAGATGAGTGGATTAGAAGATTGTAGTATATCTACACAATGGAATACTACACTGCTGGAAAAAAAAGAAGGAATTCTTACCACTTGCAACAGCATGGATGGAACTGGAGAGCATTATGCTAAGCAAATAAGCCTGTCAGAGAAAGATAAATATCACATGATCTCACTCATTTGTGGAATATAATGAACAACATAAACTGATGAACAAAAATAGAACCAGAGTCATAGAAGCATAGAATAGACTATCCAGCCTATGAGGGAAGGCACGGGGTGAGGGGGTAAGAGATCAACCAAAGGACTTGTATCCATGCTTATGAGCGTAACCAATGGACATAGACGGGGGTGGGGTTGGGGGGTGAGGGCATGTGCTGGGGGTTGAGGGCGGCCGGGGAGAGGTCAATGGGGAAAAAGGAGACTTATGTAATGCATTAAACAATAAAGAACAAATTTAAAAAATAACATCCCATATGAATGCTCTGTTAAAATATAAAAATTACCTGGAATATTAAGTACATATGAGCTATCAGCATTCTAGGGTCACAAGAAGGGACAATATCTCTAAAAATCATAAAGGATGAATTTGACTGAAGACTTGTAACAATAGTAACAAAATAGAATGTTCATGGCTCTTTAAGTACCCCAACTGTCTTTAATTTTGAAACAGTTCTGGAAATTCCCAAAGGGGGCTTTCATTTCTATATAAGGAACTTCTCCTGCTTACCTAACTACAGGTAACCAAAGGGCCTGCTGTGAGGCCTCCAAGGGCTCTGTGGTGGAGATCTCTGCCATCCACAGGTACCAACGTCAGGCGGCTGATGCCTGATGTTGAAGCAATTCATATCTTTCTAGGAAGCCATGTTTCCTCTCAGTCAAAGCTCCAGCCAACCAATGCTTCCTGTGTCTTGAGCCTTAATATATCAGCTTTTTAGTTTTACTCACTATTTTATTATAACTCCTTTATCCCAGGACTTTGGGTTGAATCATTTGATTTTCATACATAATTCCATACTCAAACATACACACACAAAAAAAAGTCAACAACCTCACATGCAATTCTTTCAGGTTTGGGGAATTAAACCTATTTAGATTTTTATAAATTCTCCAAACATTAGCTCACTATCTCTTCTAATGCTTTTGTCTTCCACCATTTCTAAACAATATTTATTTTTATTATTTCCTGTTTAGAAACCATGTTTCTTGATGAAGATAATAGAAACAATTGAATTTAAGTACAGCTTGGCTCTTTGATATCTGTTAACATCAATAACATCTTTGATTAGCAGACACATAGCTTATCTTTCCACATTTTTTCTAGCCACTTTTGGTGATCTGGAACATTTATAAAATGTTATCATGTATTGATCCACAACCATTCTGACTCAAACCTTCCAGGTTTGTGCCTAAGCCAATTCTTTTTCTTGGTCATGAGCTCTTTCTGGCTTATTTGGTATATTAAAAATTCTAAGCTCATGAGGGAGTTAATTTTGTAGCTATTTTGAGTATGTTGACCTTCAATCTCATTTCCTTCTCATTTAAATTACTCTCCATTGCATAGTCAGAATTATATATTTTGTAAAACTTCTCATTCTCTTTAAAATCATATTCTTTGAAAGAGCACATCCTTGGGATTTCTCTAGCTTGGGTATCTGTTTTGGTATCAGGAAAAGAGCACAGACTCTACTAGTAAAGTTTGAAAAGTCTGTGGCCAGATTCTAGTCCAGCGAATGCAGAAGAGATGAACCATAAATACATATTGAGTAAATGAGTGAGCAAATGAATCATGATCTCAAACAAATCACTGAATCTCACTGAGCCTGTTATCTCATCTGCAAAATGGTGACACAAATATCTATCCTAGAGCACTGTTGTCAGAAGCAAGTGAGCTTTAATACCTGTGGGAGCATTTCTAATGAAAGTAAGTTTCTTTTCAGCCTTGAACCAGTTCTGGGTTTACCGTTTTTTAGATATGCTTGTAAGGCTGGCTGCCCTTATAGATGGCTCTCTTAAAATTTTTAAGCTTTTGTTTTTATTAAATTTATATACCCATATACTTGTAAGAGCCACCCAGGTTTGCAAGTTTTGTTAATAATTAGCTGTCATTATCCTTTTCCCCAATCATGCCCAACTTCTCCTGTTCAGAGATAACTAACTACTTTTAACACATTTAGTGTTAAGTATATTCTATTAGTTATTAGTATTTACCTCCACATTTCTAAATAACATGCTTATGCTGCTGTTTCTTAACTTTTCCAATTCTGAACATTATCTATAGACTTCTCACATGGAATGTTCGTACCTCACACTCTTTCCTTCCTTCCTCAAGACCCTCCTCTAAGTATAGTTACTGTAAAATGTCTGATTGGTAACTATCAGCATGAACATTATTTTGACTCTTTAACTTTCAAGACTAAGTCATGGGATACGCAGTGACTACCTATTCTTTCTAGCACTGCAATTAAAATTACCTGTTTCCTTTGTTTTCTATGTTCTTGTCACAGATTCACTACAAACTTAACATGTCCAAAATGAGAGCTTCTCCGTCTTCTTTACTCCAATTGCTAAAGTCACCCTTACGTGTCCTTTTCCTGCATCCCTCAAATTTAATCTTTAAGCAAGATACATCCAAAATATATCTTAAACCTATCCTCCCATCTCCATCATACCAACTGGTCCAAGCCCTTTCTTGCTTCACTTAGAGCTTGTCAGAGGGCTCTATAACTGCTATCTATTGCCTCCTCCACTTCCCTCCCTTTTCAGTGCAGTCATCATACATACAGCAGAGGGGCCATCAAAAAATGCAAACTAGACCATATTGCTCCACTATGTGAACTCCTCAATGGCTTTCTATTATGTGTCATATAAAAAAAACATAAAAAGGCTCACTCTGCTCCAGGCCCACTTCCCAGAACACTCTAATCCCATTCTGGCTGCTGGGCTTTCGCCGTACCTTTTGCTTGGAATGTATTTTCAAAATTCTCTTTTCTATTGCTCTTTCTCATCTTTTAGTCAGTTTTCAAGGCCTTATCTGCTCTACATAAAGTTCCACCTAGGATTCTCTAGCTCATCACTCTGATTATTTCTTCATAGCACAAATTATAATTTTTTATTTAACTTTTGCTCCTCACAAGAACAGGGCCCTTGTCCCTTTTGATCTTCATTGTAACTCCCAGCATATCATGTATGATATTTGAAAGAGGCTCAATTGATCCCTAAGGTTAAAGTATCAGAATGCAAGGCGTGACCGAATGCTGAAGGTTTTTATTTTAGAAGGACAAATAAACTGCTGTGGTTCCCATGTAGATGTGATAACAGCGGTAGTACAATTAGTCAGATTCAGAACTGGGTGAAGAGAAAGGTAGAGCAATGATTGATGAGCATGATGTAAGGATCTATCCTATTTGATAGCTTTGACAGTCACTTGCATTAAGGGTAGAAAGTATACTTTCCAGGTCTGCATTTGATATATGACCAGGTGGAGTAGCAAGAATTCGGGAAGACAAAGAGGGCTTGGTGTAATCTAAGGCAGCTGGAGTGATAGGGTGGGTGTAGAAAGATGATGCCTGAACTAATAAGGGCAGATAGAACATCTGCTAGGGTTCAGGGAGTAATCTAACTGTGAACAGGGAGGCAAAACACCCCATCCTAATGGTTTGCGAAGTGTGGTTATCACTTTTAGGAAGAGCTCATACAGCTGTATTTATGTACTACCCTGCTTACTGTGCCTAAGGCCAGTTCCTGCCACAGTCTTACTTGTAGCTACAACAGTTGAGGTGCATATTCCAGGCACAGGCAGGTGAAGGCACCGCCTTGGGATCCTGAAGACCTCATATGGCTTGGAGTGCTCACTTCTGGGTGCCAAATTTTAGGAAATGTGTTTTCAGGCTGTAGGATTGTCAGAGGTGAGACAACCAGGATGCTGAGCATTCTGAAAGTTAGAACATATCATAAAGAATGATTAAGGGAAATGGAGCTGTGTAACCCAGGAAGATGGATTATTTGAGAGAGCCAAGAGGCTGCTCAAATATTTTGAAAGTGCTATGTAATAACTAAGTTATCATTCAAGACTGTTCTGAATGACATGACTGCAATGCACAAGAAGAACCCATAGGAGGGAGAGTTCACCCCAAGATGAGGTGTGTTCTAACAAAGACCTATTGGTTCTCTAGTCTAACAAAAGGATGCTCTCCCTAGCAAAGGGGTAAGCTGCTGTTACTGAGGTTTGCAAGCACATCCGGCATGACCTGGGTGAAAGTGCATGGGAGGTTGGTGCCTCTAATATGCCTTCTGACTCTAAATGCAGTGATGCTAAGTGAAGGGAAAGTCCACCAAGGCCCAACCGGTATACGCCTATATTCAAACACAGTTAGAGAGAGCATATGTGAAGCCACTCTCCTGTTTGTATGAAGACTTACTTTTGGGCACTTATTCTCTGTGGAAACAGTGGAGTTGGTGCATGCAACATTCCTCATACAGTTTTCTTATTACCATTGATCAGGCTACCTGGCTGGTGGTCATAAATGAATAAATAGATATAAATTCCCAAATAAGCAGATATTCCTGTTTTTATGTAAACCAAATGCTATTGTTCTCTGCTGCACCCTGTGATAGCAGAGGAGGTTTGAAATGAGTAGATAATCAGGAAGCTTTTTCCTAATGAAAGGAAATTATGAATATGTGCTTTTCTGATAGTCTTTAATACTTCTCACAGCCAACCTCTCTCCTCTACCCTATACACACACACACACACACACACACACACACACACACACCATATGGCTTCTCTTGTAGTCAATTGAATATGGCTAAAGTGCATAAATGAATATTTTCATCCTAGTACTTACACTAAACTTGCCCTCATAAAAATGTTTTTATTAATAACCTAAAAATTTAATGAAAGCCCTATCTTTAAAAATAATATATCCACTGCTCTTTTTACAATGAATTTATAATGAGCCTTTGGGAAATTTCTGAAGTTCTTACACACGTATTAATTCCCATTAATTAACTTAAAGGCTAAAATGCAAATAAAAGTAATTTCAGTCTTTAGAAAGGGCAGGGCTCAAAGTAAAAGAAGAATCTCTGACTCAGGATATTTTCCACACTGGAGTGAGCTGTGGCCTTCTTATTTCTGGCTCCCTACTAAGACCACTACTGAGCTACAGCAAGACTTAATGGAAGTTTACTGAGAAACTGGGGCTCTCTCTCCATAGTACATGTCAGCACACAAGCTAAGGTCAGATCTCAGCTATGTATTGTAGAACGTTATGAAGTTACTTACTTCAACTTGAAAGTAAAGAGGTATGCCACAAAAGCAATGGATATCAGCAGTTAACGGTGGTTATGAAGGCGTTTTCGTGATTCTATATCCTGCTAATGTTAGAGATACCTTTTGCCAATTTCTATTGGCAAACATGATATTATCTCCACTTTCAACTGAAGAAAAAATGCAGGAGAAAAGTCAAAGGATTTCTCCCAAAACATGAAGTTCTGAGATGTGTGGGATATTATTTCAGAAAACAAACAAACAGCTATTATATCCATGATGCAAGGGTACTATAAACAATTTCCCTGGCCCTGAAACAATTTGAAACAGAGCTGTAGCAGTGTTCTTTCTTAGAAAGAAGGAAGGATAGTCCTCCCCAAATGCACAGCCACACAAGCACTGCTCAAACATCACATAAGGACGAGCGGCCTAGTCAGAATCTGAAACTGGCCTTTGAAAGCTGATGCTTGAGCCCCTAAACCTTTCCTCCAGCATAATAGCCTCATAGGAGGAAGATGCTGGCAGGCATTCTTCATCCGCTGGCCTCAGAACACCGTGGCTCTCTGATTGTCCTACAGGAAGCTCTGCCACATGAGGGGAAGTAATTATGTGCCCAAGGAAGGCAGAGAATGTCCTCGGTACGCTTACAGCACAGGAAGAGATTACAAGGCATAGTGCTGTGTTAGAACAAGATTCTGGCCTTCCACTCTGTCATGGCATGTGGGCCCCTAACACAGCCCGGCGGGTTGCAGCCAAGAGGCAAAGGGCTTTCACTGCTTGACATTGTGGCCCAAAGAAAAGCAGGCAGGAGAGAGAAGGAAGTAAAGAAGAGGAAACACGGGACTGTTGTTTTTTAAATGGAAAGTAGCTACGGGATAAATGGTTGCTTCGGGAACACCAGGGGAAAGGAAACATCTACAAGCTTAATTAATAGAATTCAGATGAAAGAAGGGCAAAGCAATGAAATATTCATTATAGGTCCCATAAAGCTATGATAAAAAAAAAAAAAACTCAATTGAAAGATTCATTGGAGACACAAAACTTTGAAAATTAAGTATGCGAAGGAAACAAGAAAAAGCAAGCAAAGTGTCCACATTGGAATGTTAGTATCTGTAGGTGACAGTGTTCCAGGCGCTTTCCTTGTATCTGATTTGAAAGTGATAGAGGAGAAATTTGTGAAAGACAGTGTGTGGCAAGCAGATGCTGCTAATAAAAACCAGACAAGAGGATATTTCCATGTTCAATTCAATTCAACTTCATCCATAATGAACTGAATATAGAAAATTCTGGAATAGAGGAGAAAATAAAACAGACCTGGGAATAAAAATGATGATGATAACAATTCTAAAGAAGGGCTAACATTTTGTAAAATGTTCTCAAGTTCCTGACAGCATGTCAGGCATATTTTTTAATTTATTATCTGATTTATTCTTCATAGCAATGCTAAGAAATAGTTTCCATTATTATCCATTTTATATGTGAGGATATGAAAAATCAGAGATAAACTTGTTGAAAGTCACAAAAGTATTAAAGTGGCAGAGACAATATTTTAATTCCATAACTGTATAACTTTAGTATTTGAACTAATAAAATTTATATAAAATTTCAATAATTGAATATTATGTGTCTTAAACTTCTCAGAAACTCTCTAATACATGTAGTATATTTAAAATCATAGTTTCTTGTTTCTTTTTCCAAAAGCTATTCTCCAAAAATAATAGTTAAACTTAAAACTGTTACATCATCACACTTTGGAGGAAATGGGTATAGGGACACCTAAAAGATGGGCTGTGAAACTGAGTTATGAATTTATATTTTAAAAGATTGAGAAATATTTTTATTTGCATTTTTATCTGAGCTAATTGATACTTTGGAAAACTCAGAGTAATTCAAAGAGCCAGCCTTTTCAAGACTAGGCAAATTCTCTGGTGTTTCTTCCCAGATCACTCAAACCACATCTCTCCAGCTCTCTCAAGATATTAATATGTAATCTTCCACCCAGCAAAGGATAGGGTCATAGAGTGGGTCACAGCACCTAGTAACACAGTGCTTATTGAATGAAAAAGATTGATCCTTCTCCTCCCACTTTCCCTATTGCTTCACTTTGGGACTTGCTATTTCAACAAATCAAAGTATTTGCAAATTGTGTGGTGTTCTCTGTGTGCATTCGATCCAGAGAAGAAACAGTCTCCCTTCCCATGATAATCATCAATAATCTCAAATCACAAAAGGCAGAATCCAGAATAGATGGACACCCAAGAAGGAAAAAAAGAATGCTCCAACTCCAGAGGTTCAAACCATTTTGGCAAAGAGGCTTCCTGGAAAGCTAGAGTTCCCACTGCAATGTGGTCCCAGATACACTCCAGCCATCCTTCTGCACCCCTCTTTATTTAGGATGGAGAGCAGAGGAGGAGGGCAGAGCCACCCCATCCTGTCCAAGAAAGACCTGAAGGTCCCAATATTGTCATCCAGCCATGGGTTGCTCATAAAATTTTTAAAGGCACAAGAATGAAATCCAGTTCATAGATGTAAAAATTCAAGTAACATTTTAATCATTGCATTATATAACCTCTGTGTCTAAGTGTTCCTCTCCTGGCCTTTCACACAAAGGTCCTAAGCCACCATCATCCCTTCATGGATCCAACACCTCCCTCCTAACTTTGGCCACTTCTGCAAAGAATTCTGCTTATTGAGTAAAACTCTACCAAGTACACATGTATTAACTACTCTCAGGAATTAGTATTTCCATAGATGGAGAGAATTATTATTGAGTGATAACAGTGTGTTCATTGACTTTAGTGGACCAAGGAAATCCAGTCCTTTAATCTGTGCATTTGGCCCCCAAAGCACTGAGTGTGCTTTTCCCGGGAATCTATTCCCTCCTATTTCTCTTGGAAGTTTCTTGCCCACTGACAAGCCATCCTCCCCACTCCTCCACTTACAGAGAAAGGAACTACATGATTTAATGATCAGTTGTGTACTCCATCCCCAAAGTACTACTTTTGTATCTCTACACTTTCTCCAGGAGCCAAAAATAAATGAGTACATTAACCTGGTTTATTAAATTAAGCACTGAAATATATTCAGGCCTCTTCTTTCTAGTTCAGCTTGTTTTCCCTTATGTATTTACCTGTCGTTTACTTCAATGCCTTCAGAAGCACACATACAGTAGCAATAAAAATTCTACAAAATGAAATAGCTATAATAGGGAGAAATTTGTCTCTGAGATTTCAGAAATTCTAAGTTTAACCTCTTTGATGTTGTACCCACCATGTTGAGTAGTTCATCACAAGCCCCTTTTTTCCTTATTATATATAGTTTTAATACCCAGAGAAATAAAAGTGCTGAACTCTATCTGATATTTTACTGAACTCCTGAACTATTCTGAGTTAAGTATGACAGATGCCCTAATGCTTAAAACAGGGAAGTTGTTCTTTTAGTTCACACACAGAACATTTCCATTAAAAACCAGAGACCTCAGTTCTAACCTTGGCAATGCCTTCTCCACATGATTAATTATTTTTATGTGCACTGTAGTCCATTAGGGAAGTGTCAGTGTGCCTCAGGACTCAGATGCCTTCACATGGATTATTTTGCCCACTTTGTTCTTTCCTCCTTCTTCGTCTAGCAAAATAAATAATCACATCTCCTATACTTTTTATTTCAGATATTTGTAAAGTTATCAGGACTTTTACATTTTAAACTGTGATTCCATTTCGTGTTATGCTCTTGAAAGGTTGTGTGTTAGTGTCACTGAGCTCATTTAGAAATAGAAAGTTAAATCTAAGAACAAAATAAACTGAATAAAATAGAACCAGAGGCTTGTTTACATGGGACAGACTGACAGATCTCAGCGGGGAGGGGAGTGATGGGGACTAGATACTAGATAAAGGAAGGTGAAGAGATTAGCAAAGAACATATATTCACGACCCATGAACACAGACACTGGTGTAGTGAAGGCCAGGGGAGAGGAGATTGGGGTCTGGTTGGAGATGGGCAAAGCGGGGAGTCATCTGTAATACTGTCAACAATAAAGAAAAATAGAAAGTTAAAATAGAAAATGCAATCAGTGAAATTCAGAGCAATGATTTAGAAATAATTTAGGAAGGGAAACAGTCACATATAGTCTTTTTGTCATTTGAGGATCACTGTTTACATCAATATATAATCTTCTTTACATATACCCATAGGTCATTAAAACTATGTTCTTTAGAACTTTTGCCTATTCTGTTCTAATGCTTTCTTTCATTGTCACTTTGAAGCTTATTATTGAGTTGAATCCCAGGTAACGGGACAACTGGTGATCTCTTTATGTGAAATGGTGATCCACTACCATATGAAAGTAACATGTGTTCTGTATGGTTAGCAGAATATTTATGAAGAGGTGAAAATTTTAAGTAGAGTACTATTAATTGCTTTAAAATTGAGTTAATGAACAAACTCCCTGCATTTTCTAATCTAGTTCTCAATTTGAAAGGCAAAAACTGCATCTCTACTCAGCAGGCAAATATACAAAAATATCTTCTCCTTTTTTTGACTTTATCTTGCTCCTTGAAATTCCATTATGGTGGTGACCCTCGCTCAATAGTTTGATTTCCCAGCCACAACTGGAAATGCATAAAAATCTACAGACATTTGTACCACCCTCTCTTTATTTTGGTCAATATCTCTAATTCCTTTTAAAGGTACTTTAAATGCTTGGGATTTTTTAATTAAAGTTTTTGAAGTTGTTAAATTAATTGTGGCTCTTACTTGTTCATAATTTTCTTGATGAAGAGAAAAAATAGAAAGAACAGAGAGGAAGAGTTATTATTTTTATTATTTTTTTTAAGAAGTGATTATGTGTTAGGTACTGTGCTAGGTACTTTACATTAAATATTGCTAATGCTTCCATAAACCCTGTCACTTGTCTTATTTGGCATTTAAAGAAATAGTGATTCAGGAAAGGTAATCAACATATTAGAAGCCACACAGCCGCTAAGCAGCAGACCTGAAATGATCTCTCTCCACTTTCAGGTTCAACCTCATAGGGCCCCACTGGAGGATATTAGAAGCTCTCAGCAAACCAGTTGTCACATCCGTGGGCCCTTCCCAGTAACCTCTCAGCCCCATGTTCAAAAAAGTCATCAGTCATCCACTCTCCAAGATGTTACTATAAAAGCTTAATTACTCTGGGTTAGGCTTTGATGGGGATCAAAATTCAAATGTCTTGAGCACAGAGCTAAGAGTGGGGTGACATTTTTACCGAAGTCCTATTATGGGCCAGGTACAGAGCATATGTTCTCATTTAGTTCTCACAGCCCTCTAACCTGAGTACATTTGAGCCTCCTACCACTGTTGTACTCTCGTGGTGTGAATGAACATTCTGAGACACCTTTGGGTGAAAGGAGGGTGGGTAAGACAAATAATAATAACAAAAATGACTAGTTCTTTTTACTAGTTTGCATGAATCATTTGGAGGAAAGAGTAAAATATTTTAAAATAAACTGCTACAGGCAAAGTAATCCAAATATGGGCCCTATAAACTCTTCATTTTCTGTATTTCTTTTCAAATCCTATGTCTATTAGCATTTTTATAAACATGTATTTATTGAATATGAAAAGAAGTATAATAAAAATGTAAATGTCTGATCCCTAACCCAGCAACTCCACACCCCATTAATATTTTTATAATGTTTCCATTTAGTTCAAACAAATTTTTGTGTTCCACTAGGTTAAGCTCTGCATGAAAAGTTTTATAAAATATGCAAAGATGTGTAAGACACATTGGAAATATAGTAAGAATGTAAGTAATACTCAGCTTGTAATGACCAAAAAGGTGATGAAGAATAAATAAGATAGTAAAACTTAGACCAGGAGTAAATTACACCCAAAATCAGGAAGCTCTAAGTTCCAATTGTTTGACTGAAATGTTTATAAACTAAATTTGGGGTTTTTTTATTGAATTTATTGGGGTGACTTTGGTTAATAAAACCATACAGATTCAAGTGTACAATTCAATAAAGCATCATCTGCATCTGCACAGAGCAGTCAGCACCCAAAATCAAGTTTCTTTTCTTCCCATTTATCTCCCCTTTGCCTACTTCTACCTCCCCTTTGCCTACTTCTACCTCCCCTCACCCCCATGTACCTCTATCACCATACTGTTATCCATCTTTATATTTTTTTGTTGAATCCCTTCACCTTTTTTCACCCTGCTCCACAACCCTCTCCCCTCTGACAACTGTCAATTTCTTCTATGTACCTATGCTTCTGTTTCTATTTTATTTGTTAAATTATTTTGTTGATTAGATTCCACATAATGCTCTCCAGGTCCATCCATGCTGTTGCAAATGATAAAGAGTTCCTTCTTTTTTTACAGTATAGTAGTAATCCATTATATAGATGTAACAGAGTTTTTTAATCCACTCATCTGCTGATGAGCAGTAGCCCTTTATTTTAAAAGATTCAAAATTAGAACTATTTATCACTGATGAGTACAGTCTTTACAAAAATAAAGTATCTCTTGATCCACTTGATTCCAATAGTTTGGGAAAATTATTAGAGGATTTTAAAGCAGGAATATGTCATGAGTCTTAAAAGTGAAAGATCATGTTATTTTAAAAACAAAAGGAGCAGTTCAAAAGAACTAGAATTCAGAGTGTGCATCAGCATGACTATTAATGCTGACAAAGCTGGAATGATGCCGTGATGATATTGTGAAAGGCTTTATTTGCAGTCCTAAGGTGTTTGAACTTTATCCTGGAGGCCATAGCTAGCAAAAAAAAATAGAGAGTTTTTAAATTTTAAGTAAGAAAGTGGCATGCTCAGATTTAATCTTTGAAAGGAAAATTCAGGTGGTACAGAGGATGAATTGGTAGGAACAATCTTAGCAGCAGAGAGACCACTTGGAAAGCTGAGGCAATGGTTCTTGCTAAAAGTGGTTCGAATGTAGACCATTGACCTCAGGGTGAAAAGAACAGTTTGGGATGATATTGAGGAGAAGAATTTTTAAAAGTGGGTTGGAATTTAGAGAGGGCAGGAGGAGTAGAGAATAATTTTTGTTACAGACAGGAAGAGGACCAGGTTTGAGAGGGAAAGCAATAAATTCATCATGTGGTGTTTGGTTGCTTGCAGAATGTACAGATGTACCAGTTGGTGTCCTGAAGGCCATTGGAAGTATGAATCCAGAGCTCTGAATGAATGGATGTTGAATAACTGGCCTAGTATACTTTGCTCTGAAAAACCCTCATGTGTTCATAGGCCTTTAAAAAAAGGAAGCTAATTCTTTGCTTCTTTCAGCACCCTGTGTTTACATCACATCCTCTTTCAAATTGATCCTCATGCCATTTATCAGAGGAGAATTGCTGTAATGAAAACCTCTTCATGAACACTATCCACTAGCAGTAGCCTGAAAATTACAAATATGTTTGTAATTTAAACACTCTGTCTATGAAAGGAGTTACGATTTATTTAAAAGATATGTTCCTGAGTGCTTATGATGTACCAGGCACTGTGTTAGGTGCTGGGATTATAACAGTAAGCAAAAATAAACACAAATCCAGCTCAAAGAGCTGTCCAGTAGAGGAGGAGACAGACCTCACTCTAACCACACAGATGAAATCAGGTGGTCTAAGAAGATGAAGTTTACAGTTCTGTGAGTACATAGAAGAAAAGAAGCTATTCTAGAGGTTTGCCCATGAAAGTTAATATTCAAACCAAATTCCCCAGGATGAAGAAGACCAGGAGGCAAAAGTCCCTCTGGTGAGAAGGAACATGATGCATAACGGAGCTGAGATAGGTTGGTGGCTATGCACAAGGAGTGAAAGGGAGGGGTTGCTATGTGATGATACTGGAGATGTAAGCAGAGGTTATAGGCCTTGTAAAAAATTTAGCCTTTAAACCAAGAACCATGGGAGGCCACTGTGGTTTGAGCAGTGAGATGACAGAATCCAATTTTCATCTTGGGAAACCCATTTTATCTCCAATGTGAAGGACAGGATTGGCTCCTCTCTTGTCATAGTTTTACCCTTTGCTGCTCTTAGCCCCAATTGATTTTCTCTTCTCTTCATCTTTGCAGAATGCTGATAACCAAGTTTGGGCTGAGCTACAGTAGACTGGGAAATGACTCTTGTATGCCCATAAAGATGCAGGTTGCCATTCCCCTGGTACTGGGGGCAGCTTTGTGAGAGTTGCTCAAGTGAAAATGATGAAAGGCTTTACTACTTATAAATCAATGACTGGCTGAGAGTGTGCAATGAGAAAAGTGAGGTCACTTGGGTTCTGGTTCCCTGGCTGCCACTTTCTGGCTATAAAACCATGGGAAAATCACTGAAAAGCTTCCCACTACAGATGTCTCATCTTCAGAATGAAGGCAGAACAATGAACAGGCTCTCTTATGCCCTTCTGATTCCATTGGACAAATAATGAAGAAAGTGTAATTCTTAGACAAACCACCATATAGGTCCATAGGCAAAGAAAAATGTCTTGATATATGGAAATTCACAAGTCTGGATTTTGCATTAAAGCATGCAGATATATATAAAATTTAAAACTTGCCCTTTTTAATTTTGGATCTACCATTTAAAACTGCATTTTTATGTGTGGAACTAAACACACACCCATATTGACTTCTTTTTATTAGCTAGTATAAATACTTTGAAATTTGTCTTTGAGCTCTTAAAAAAACTTGAACTAGGTACAGTTTCCTTCCTATGCAAATAATTAACAGATGAAATTATTGGATACATTTTTTCACGATCTCAAATCCATGAGGAATATGTAGCTAATTTAAGCTTTGTTGTATTAAATTGTAGAATACACCATAAAATACTGATACTACAACTTGCATCAAACAAGTAAACATTTGTTATGGGGACAGTAAAATTTACTTTTCACAAAAGGAGCCTACAGTAATAATGCATTCAATTCTATTTCCCAGAATGCTTCTTAAGTATGTTAATAAAGTCTTTATTGTGTCTGCTTATAAAAGTCGCCACCATTTCCCATTAGAAAGTCTCTGTTTATTCATCAAACATTTACTGACAGTGACTGCTGGGAGCAGCCTCAGATTTCCACTCCATTACACATTTGTGGCATAAAGCACATTAATTATAGATATATTACAATATTCAACTCATTGAGGAAAAATTAGATGATCAAGGCTCATTTTCCTTGACAATAAGCAAGTTAATGAAAATACTAATTACCTGATGATGAAGTGGAGCCTTCAGGATTGAATGCTTAGCATCTGTAAAAGAGTTCTGTGAATCTAGCACAGAATATTAAAGCCAGAAGCATTGAAAGTCTATGAGGTGGTCCTTGCAATTGTCCAGTGCTCTTTAATTAGAGATAAAAAAAATAATCAGAGGTGAAGCAGAGTTTCTTAAAACATTTGGGGAAGTCAATAAAAAGTCATATTCTTTACCTAAAATTTAAAAAATATTATTATGTGGGACAATGACCTACCCAGAGTCACAGCACTGATTGGCAGAACCAAGAATAGAAACCCTTGTAAGTAAAGCTTGAACTCTTAACCTGGGAGCTCAAATTCAAACCAATAAAAGAGAGGACCATTACAACACTCAAATTCACATTTGCTTTTCTACTTCCCAGGATAAGCAAGAAGAAAAGGCAAAACAAAGGACCTGTGAGAATGTCTGTTGCAGGCACATGAACTAGAATTTTGGCTTTGGCCATCTTGAAGGCAAACAAAGGCACTTGAAGGATCCCCCACCCCTACCTATCCCTACCCTCCCAACATTCATTCAACAAATATTTACTTTGGGCAAGGAGGAATCCATAGTGACCAGAATGTTCAAGGTCTCAGTTCTCAAGGACCTTACATTCTAAGGATGAAGAGGGACTGTGGACAGTAAAAATATATAGAAAAGAGTGGTAAGTGCTACCAAGACAACAAAACTGGGTAATATGGTGGAAGGAAGATGGAAGGGTACTGTTGCATTGTCAGGTGTGAGAAACTTGTATTGTGATCTGCTTAACAAGACACAAGAAAGTCATGCTGAAAGAAAGCACTCTACACAGAGAGAAGAACAAGTACAAAGGCCCTGAGGCCAAAAAGAAGTGTGACATGCTGGACTGGCAATAGAAATGCAGTGTGAGCCCAGGGTATAATTTTAAATGTTCTAGTGGCCTTATATTTTTTAAAAAAATAAAAAGAAACAGGTAAAATTAGCCTTGATATATTTTATTAAAACTTAATAAAATATACATGTACTATGTGAAATGCAAATCAACTTTATTTTAAATAATTATGCAAAGAATAAACTCATTGTCTGTAAGAATTTTAACATAGCCTAATGATTCATTTTTTAATAATGCCAGATGTATTTTTAGCCATTTTGAAATTATGAGAAAAAACTTGGTTGAAAGGTTCCCTTCTCTGAATTTCTAGAAGTTTAGACTGAATAGTGATAAACTCCAGGCACAGGAAAGCCAATTCACATTCAAGTAAGAGGCTGGGGATCCTTAAAAAGATGCCCTTTCCTGATAAGCATGTAAAAAGATGCTCAACATGATTTGTCATTAGGGAAATGCAAATTAAAGCAACAATGAGATATCACTACACACCTTTTTCAGGATGGCTGAAATCCAAGAAACGGATTGCTGATGAGGATATCATGCAACAAGAATTCTCATTTATGGCTGATAGGAATGCAAAATGGTACAACCACTTTGGAAGATGGCCTGACAGTTCCTTACAAAGCTAAGCATAGTCTTAACATAGGAGCCAGCAATCACACTCTTAGGTATTTACTGAACTGATTTAAAAACTTATATCCATATAAAAGCCTACAAACAAATGTTTACATCAGCTTTTGTCATAATCACCCAAAGCTAGAAGCAACCAACATGTCTTTAACAGATGAATGGGTAAACAAATTCTGGTACACCCACACAATGGAATAATATTCAGCAGTTAAAGGAAGCAATGAGTTACCAAACCACATAAAGACATGAATAAATATTAAATGAATATTTCAAAGGGAAGTAAGCAGTCTTTCAGACTATATATTGTATGATTTCAATTAGATGACACTATCAAAAAAAGTCACACTATAGAAATAGTAAAGACACTAATGAAAAGCAAGGAAACACTAAAAAATAAAAGAATCATATAGCATTGGATTATAATCCAGAGTATATAGTAAAAATATCTGAGTGCACATGGAATAAATAAATAAGTGAGGAAAAAGAGACAAGTCTTCCACACAGAAAAATCCCACATAATTTACATCGATACTCCACTCTCAAGGAAGTGAGGTGTAACTTCCCAGACTTGAACTGGAGGCTGCACTTAAAGACCTCCTTCCAAAGTGTAAGCATGGAAAGGAGGGGTAAAAGTAACTTCATAATTGAGAAAGCTGATAAATATTCCCTCAGCCAGGCGATCAACTTAGCATTAACAATAATAAGCCATAATGATAGCATGTACCCTTGACATATGATGAGAAGGGTACCTCATCTCTATGGTCTTCCTCCCAAAAACACATTGGCCTACTTTAATCATGAAAAATAATAATTGAGGGACATTTTACAAAACACCTGACCAGTGTGCCTCAAAATTTTCAAAGTTATCAAAAGCCAGGAAAACCTGAGAAACTTTCTCAGCCAAGAGGAGCCTAAGAAGACATGGTAACTAAATGTAATATGGTATCTGGGTAGGATCCTGCAACAGAAAAGAGACATTAAGTAAAAACTAAGGAACTATGAATAAAATATAGACTTTATTAATAATAATGTGCCCACATTGGCTCATTGATTGTGACAAATGTACTGTACTAATGTAGGATGTTCATAATGGGAGAAATGGGGATGGGGTATAAGGGAACTCTCTATAGTACCTTTGCAAATTTTCTGTAGATGTAAAAGTATTCTAAAATAAAGAAGTTTATTTTTAAAAATAGGCAGTCTCCACACATGCCTGAATTATTTCTCCCATTTCTCAATCTGGCAGTCTAAATCAGAGTAAGCAAACTGCTGAGTATACTTTCTGATTTTGTTCCAGCATCAATTTGTATTTTCCCTGCTCTTTTGATTTCAACTAACAGCTCTGCACAGCCTCTCCCTTTTCCTGTGCATTATCCATTGAACAAGTTCCAAAGCACTCTGCTGTGGAGGGGCCAGAGATCCCATTTGATGGATGCTCATTTCACACACCTGTTTTGGGGTCTTTGATTGATGTGTTGGCATACATCTAATGTAACTTCTTCTAATAGGGGAGTGAGGAAAACATACATTTGTGCAAGCTGCAGTCCAGTTTGCTGTTCATTCAAAAGGCTTAATTTAGAAATAGTTACTTAATAATTCAACATGGACAATTCCTTGATTCCCATTGACTTTCAATTCAATCAGCAAAGCTGCCTCTTGGATTTTCCATTATTATGAAGACTGATGTATTTTATAAAAACAAACAGCTGCTCAGGCAGATTAATGTTCCTTTTTGTCACTCTTCAGTGAAAGCTTACTTGGAATTCTTCTCTTGTGAAAAGAAGTTGAGGTCCAAAGAATTGGACTGGCTGACCACCAATGACTAGTGCATGTCTCTGCCCTTTGCCTATTCTTACAACCGTGACTATCAAAGTTTATCAAGATCTTTGGATAGTTATCCTCTCCTGTTTCATGTAGTGAAATGCCTAGGAACTTGGAGTTGGGCAAACTAGTCTCTCATTCCAGACTTCTTATTTTCTGAGGACAAGTTATTTGACCTCTAAATGCTTTATCCTCTCCCATCAATATATATATATTAGAGGCCTGGTGCACAAATTTGTGCACAGGTGGGGTCCCTCAGTCTGGCCAGCAATTGGGGCCAACTGGGGCTGTGGGAGGTTGGCCGGGGGGAGGGAACATGGTAGGCTGGCTGTGAGAGCGCACTGACCACTGGGAGGCAGCTCCTGCATTGAGCGTCTGCCCCCTGGTAGTCAGTGTGCATCATAGCGAGCAGTCGACCAGTCGTTTGGTCATTCAGTCACTTAGACTTTTATATATATCCTCATCTGAAGACATGCATTAATATGAGAAAGAAACATTGATCTGTTGCCTCCCACCTTGGATCAAACCACAACCCAGGGATGTGCCATGACCAGGAATCAAACTGGCAACCTTTCAGTGCACAGGACAACACTTAATCAACTGAGCCACTCCAGCTGGGCGATCTGTTTTCTATTTTAATAAGATTATTATAGGTAGAGACTAGACAAGGGACAAAGGCAGAGGGAAGGAGATCAGTGACTTAGCTATTGAAACAACCTAAGGAAGAGATCAGCATGCCTTGAGACAGAACATGGCAGAGAAGGTATATAAAAATGACTGGATTCAAGATATATTTTGAAGGCATAGCCACTAGAATTGTCTGGGAGATTAAATGTGATATATGAGGGGGAAAAAGAAATATTTCTTTCCAAATTTTTTGTCTTGAACAATTGGAGAGGTAAAGTTGTTATTTAATGACACAGGGAATACAATGTAAGAAATAATTTGGAGGGATAGGAAAGAGCAGAAGCTCAGTTCTGGAAAGTTATGTTTGAAAAGCCTGTTAAACATCCAAGTGAAAGTTAAAAGTAGATAACTGGACATATGAGCCTAGAGTTCTATCTTCAGTTTGGAATATCCAAACTGAAGATAGAAAGCATGTAAGTTATGAGTATACAGATGGTATTTAAAGCAATGAGAGTTGATTAGTCACAAAATGCATGTGAACAGTAGAGAAAGAGAAAAGGTCTCCAAGGAGTCTGCTCTGGGGTATTCCGATGTTAAGAGGCAGAAAAGACAAAGAGAAACAAGCAAAGAACATGAAGAAGAGGCAAGGGTTGAGAATGAAGCAAAAGAAAGGGAGTGTGGTAGTAGTGACTTGAATCCAAGGGGAGAAAGTGTATTGCGAAGGAGGGAATTATCAAATATATGAAATGTTGTTGGTAAGTCCCATAAGCTAAGGTCTGAGAATTGAGTTTTAGATTTAGTGATGTGGAAGTCACTGCATCTTCATTTGGAGGCAAGAAAGAAAGCACAATTGGAGTGAGATCAAGAGTTAATGGGAGCCCACCTGGCATGGCTCAGTGGTTGAGCATCGACCTGTGAACCAGGAGGTCACAGTTTGATTCCCAGTCGGGGCATATACCTGGGTTGCAGGCTCGATCCCCAGTGTGCAGGAGGCAGCTGATCAATGATTCTCTCTGATCATTGATGTTTCTATCTCTCTCCCTTATCCTTCCTCTCTAAAATAAATTTTTTAAAAAATTTTTTTAAAAAAAGAGTTAATGGGAGTTCCTGGTTTTGATAATTATACTACAGTGATATAAGATGTTGATATTAAGGGAAGCTAAGTGGAGGGCATATGGAGACTATCTGTATTATTTTTGCAACTTTCCTATAACTCTGTAATTGTTTCAGAATAAAAAGTTGAAACTAGTACATAGGAAGAAATAATTGGAAGCAGTAGTACAGGCAACATTTTCATGGAGTTTTCCTGAAAAGGTAAGACAAAAAGAAAGAATTATATTTTGAGGAGAAAATGGGGTCAAAAGGTTTTGGGTTGTTTGGTTTGGTTTTTGTTTGTTTCTTTTAAGCTGGCTACCTTGTTTGTATGCCAATGGGAATCATCTGGTAGAAAGATAAAAAACTAATGGTACAGGAAAGAGAAGAGTATTACTGGAGCAATGTCCTTGAAGAGAGAGTACTTTGCCTGTTCCATGAAGGGCAAGTGGAAGCATGCTGCTACTGCATTCAGGTAGATGTGCAAATGCTATCTGATTGCTTCCAATTCCTCACTGAAGGGAGGGGCAAGGCCACAGATGAAGGTGAGGCTAAAAGCAGGAGGGTGGGGTTTTGAAGAGAGAGAGAGTAAAAGAGGGACATAGTTCCCTAGAAAGTAGGAAAGGGAATTGGTGACAGCATCTGAGATGCTGTACAGTCATCAGCATGCATATAGGGAAGAAAGGCTGGGAGTGCAGGGGTGAAACAGTTGACTTTCTACTCTTCTTTCTTCTCATCATTAACATTAGTAGTAACTGCAATTGACAGAGCACACCAAAGAAAGTGCCAGAGGCAATGGCACAGCCCACCTCTGTAGATTAAGTATTGCGATAAAATGTTGCAAAAATCTTCACACACCTGATGAACTATCTCAACTTGCCTTCAGAACTACCTCTATTGCTATGAAGCAAAAGTCAGATCACTCCACATGATCCCCTGTTAGATCTGATCATGTTACACTTCACAGATACATGCATTTAATTTTGTACTTTGAAAGTATATAATGCTTTAAAGTAATGGTATTATTTAAGAGAAGAGCTAGAAAATAATTTGAAAAGTTCCTCTTCAGTCCACCAAGCACTGCCCTGTGATATTGTGCCCCTGCTAATTTCACAGGAAGGGTATGTTTCCCCAACTAGCAGGTCTCACCTCAGAAGTAGGGTTGGAAAAGGGAAGCATCCCAGGGGAATTGCCTCTTTCCACTCAGTAGTCCAGGGGAAGACTCCTAATTGAGTGACATTTCAACCAAGAGTCAAGGGAGATTGTTACTGCCTACCTAATAAAGCTCCTTATTCTTCAAGCTGGTCCCTGACCCCTGGGGGTATAGGATGGGGGCAGGTCCCAAGTTTCCTGGGCTACTGGCTAAATGTGTCTCCTGCAGAGAACAGAAGAATAAAATAACCAAGACTAAAACCTCAGAGTCAGGGTGAGGTGGATAATTTGAACTAAACACACCTGATAATGAAGGAAAAAGAGGATTTGAAGTTCTGTAGAGTGTGCTAAGGGAATCAAATACCCAGATAATTGTAACTTGTCCACTTCAATGCCACTGAAATAACTGAATAAATTCCTCTCTCCTCAGAAATCCAGATTAAATTAGGCAAAATTTCTACCCCAGAGATTCCCTGCACGTCCCCCTCCCCCACCTGCTTATAAGAGCCTTTGGGAGCCTGGCTCTTTTTGTCTGTGATGCAAAGTACATGGATTTCTCACAACTGTGATAGAGAGAAGGGCCCATTTTCCTTTGTTTATGTAATTTCTCTTAGTGTCAGGCCCTAGTTATTTGTTAGTATCCTGGTTTTGACCTGACCATTATACCATAATTTTATCCCTCCAGCATGGCATGCTGCAGTGAAGTTAAAAAGAGTGGGATTATGAGGAAGAAATTACAGAACTGGCATCTCAAGTACAATTACAACAGTTATAAGGAACTAGTTGTCCAGGAAGTCCTAATGCCTCCATTAATTTTGAAAAGCTTTGAAAGCTGTAACATCTTTTCAAAAAACAAAACCACTTTTCCTTTATCTCCAAACTGCCTTCCTCTTTGTATGTGGAAGCTGCCTCAAGCTCCCTTTTACTGCCTGTTTTAATTTGTCTTTAATATCAGATGTCCTGTATCGATTTCTTCTGTGTATGTTTTCATTCTGAATAATTCAGAGGCACAATTTTCACCCCATTATGGTCAATAGCAGGAGCAAATTTTGAGGATAATCAATTGAACCCTGACTGACGATTCCTGCTGTTGATATCCCCAGAAGTGAGGGAGAGGGATCAGTGGGGGATAATGCAACCCACAGTCAATCACAGCTATCAGCAAATGAGCTGACAGGGGTCTGTGTGAGGAACCGAGATCCATACCTCCAGCCCACAAGTTCTGCTCTGTACATTTCATCACAGGGCACTCCCGCTGTGCCAGGGAGAGTTAGGGTCCATTCCCATATACATTTTCTTTCCTACTAATGTTTAAAAATCATGTTTGAAGTGTCATCTTTTTTATGAATAGGTATGTCATGAAGGCATCAATTCTTAATGATTTGTTCATATTTTAGCCAAGCTTTTTCCAAAATAGGGTAGGAAAATTGGAAAGCTTCCAGGAAATTAGTCCAGGGAATAAATGTCACATTTTAATTCAGATAATGTGGTTGAAATTAATTATCAGAGAGCTGACAGAAACAGTGCAGGTTTGTCTAGTCCCCTCTCACCTGCGGTAAAAACACATTTTATGTGCCTGCTTTGATGCTGGCCCCTATCCAAATCTTTGACACACTCGATTGACTACAAAATTGGCAACCCTCTATCTAATAAAGGAATCCAAGTATAGCAATAAATATTGGCCCTTTGTATAATATGACTAATATAGTCATAGTAGACCTAGTAAGTATCAGGTTGTTGGACTTAAATGATTATAGTATTTTGTATAGTATATTCAATCTTTTAAGACATTTTCATAAAATCCTGATTTAAGGGGATATCCTAGAAGCAGGTGGGCTTTTGCATTCCCCCAGGGATATTGAGACCAGAACAAGGGAGGAAAAGGGAGGCTCAGGTTAACCGGAGCAGTTCAATTTCAATTACGTTGAGTAGATGGTCTTTTTCGGGTCTGATGGTTTTTGAAAACTATTTGAAGGTCTGTTGTGATTTACATGCAGTTTGCCTTGATCTTTTAAAAATAAGATCCCCACAACTCGATTCAAGTGTTTGAATGTAATTATATGCCTGCTTGTCATAAATAGGTATTTCTAACTTTAAAAACAACCAAGCAATCCCTAAAGAATTGTTGGTTTTATAATAAAGATTATGGAATTAATATTTCTACAATAGACACCCTATTTTGCTTATCTTTGGAGGAAATCCATTAAAATTGCAAAAACATCTGTAGTTAATTGCTATATAACTTACAGTTAAATGATAGCTCAATGTATGCAAAGTAAAAGAGGAAATTAGAAGTCCTGGTTTAGTTTACCATAGATAACTTATTTATAAATCTCTGTAATTTATTATTAATATCCCTACACAATATCGCTCATGCATATAAACACAGTTAACCTTAAAATTTTATTCTAATTCCTGGGCATTTTTTTTTTCAAAAGAAGTATTTTGGCTTTAGGATTCATTAGTGTTAAGGGTTTTTTGAAGACATTAAAGAAGTACATTATCATTATATTTTATGGAGGAAAACAGCGATTCTTTGTTCACCATCTTATTTTTTTCACCAATAAATTTCATGGAGAAAAAAATTACTCTCATTAAAAAATACAATTTCCTGGGAGAATCCAAGATGGCGGCGTAGGTAAACACCTAAACTGCTGCCGTTTGCAACAATTTCAAAAATTCAACTAAAAGACAAAACGTCTATCACCCAGAACCACGGGAAAGCTGGCTGAGTGGAAGTTCTACAACTAGAAGGAAAGAGAAAAGAGCATCGAGACGTGCACGAGCGCTGAAAAGCTGAGGTACAGAGGCGCATGATCCGGGCTGGCGGCGGGCGTTGCTTTTTTCAACCCAAAGGGAGACAAGCCCCCAATTACTCTGAAATCCAGTTTCTGGGGAGACGCGGGGGACCCAAACTCCTACGGGGAGAAGCTGGACTGTCTGCCAGTGAGGGGGGCTTACTTGCAGAGCTGCGCGCAGGAATAATTGTTTACGGCACTGGGGCACGGGACTCCGGGACGCCCTTGGGGACACAGAGCCGGCTAGGGACGCCCTTGGGGACACAGAGCCGGCTAACTAGCAGCCATTGCTGTTTGCCACGCCCTAGCCTAGTGACACCCTGAGACCCCGCCCTGCACAACCTACAAACCCACCCAAGCTCCAAGCAGCAGCATTAGCAGAAGAAAGCCCCGCCCTATCGCAGCTTAACCTAGCAAACTTGCAGCCTGAGTCAGACAGCTCCAAAACCTCCAAACCCCAAGCAAAGAGGAGAAAACTGTAGCTCTCACTGTAGCTCCTGCTGGATGGCCTCAGACAGTAGCTGACCTGCACCCCATTGGAGATCCAGAAGCCAGTGTACCTAGTGGTCAGAGTGAGACACCAGATTTCAACTCCTCACATCCATAAGTGACACATTCAAAGGCAGACTCAGTGAGCACCAAAGCCCCACTGAAACAAGTCCTGCCCCATAAGTGTGTCTTCAGCGCAGCAGTTCTTCCATTATAGACACAGTGAGTGCTCACAGCTAATTGGCCTGGAGGTCAATTCCTCCCAGTATACCAACAGCAATTAAGGCTTTAACTGCACCAAGTCTTTGCACTCAGCCCACAAAGGGGTGTACCAAGAGTGTCCACATCAGGTGATTGGGGAGGCTGAGCTACTGCCCCCTATAGGTCACCTACCACACAAAGCTACTCCATCAACACAGGGAAGCAGCCAAAATGAGGAGACAAAGAAACATGTCACGAATGAAAGAAACGGAGGAAAGCAAACTACTGGATGACATAGAGTTCAGAACCACATTTATAAGGTTACTCAAGAATCTTCTTAAAACCGCTGAGAAACTTGATGAGACCTTCAAGGAGCTTAATGAGAATGCCAAAAAAATGGAAAAGGATCAGTCAGAAATGAAGCATACACTGTCTGAAATAAAGAATATGCAGAAACTCAACTGTAGATCAACGTACCCCAAGAATCAAACCAAAGATCTGAAATATGTGGAAACAAAAAACATCCAACCAGAAAAACAAAAAGAAAAAAGAATCCAAAAATATGAAGATAGTGTAAGGAGCCTCTGGGACAACTTTAAGCGAACCAACATCCGAATTTTTGGGGTGCCAGAAGAAGGGAGAGAGCAAAATATTGAAAACCTATTAGAAGAAATAATGACAGAAAACTTTCCCTGCCTGGTGAAAGAAATAGATGTACAAGTCCAGGAAGCGCACAGAACCCCATACAAGAGGAATCCAAAGAGGACCACACCAAGACACATCATAATTAAAATGCCAAGGGCAAAAGACAAAGAGAGAATATTAAAAGCAGCAAGAGAAAAACAGTTAATTACCTACAAGGGAGTACCCATACGACTGTCAGCTGATTTCTCAACAGAAACTATGCAGGCCAGAAGGGAGTGGCAAGAAATATTCACAGTGATGAACAGCAAGAACCTACAGCCAAGATTACTCTACCCAGCAAAGCTATCATTCAGAGTTGAAGGTCAGATAAAGAGCTTCACAGACAAGAAAAAGCTAAAGGAGTTCATCACCACCAAACCAGGATTACATGAAATGCTGAAGGGTATTCTTTAAGGAGAGGAAGAAGAAGAAAAAGGTAAAGATAAAAATTATGAACAACAAAATGACATCAAATACATACCTACCAACAAGTGAATCTAAAAATCAAGTGAATAAAAAATCTGAAGAACAGAATGGACTGGTGAATATAATAGAATCAGGGACATAGAAAGGGAGTGAACTGACGATTCTCAGGGGAAGCAGGTGTGAGGGGTGCGGGAAGAGATTGGACAAAAATCTTACTCCTATGGATGAAGACAGTGGCGGGGGTAAGGGCATGGGGTGGGGTGGGGAATCAGGTGGAGGGGAGCTATGGGGGAAAAAATAGAGGAACACCTGTAATAATCTGAACAATAAAGATTTATTAAAAAAAAAATACAATTTCCTTGAACTAAATTTTAAGGGTTCAGGCTAATAATCCAAAAAAGCTAAGATAAATTATTTGTGAAGTTGGACTTATTTTGTAAATATCAGCAAGGATCTTCTACTGCAAATTACATCTATACACATGCCCCAATTGCTTTCATCAAAACAAGTTATCTGCTTTGCTCTTGTTCTCAAAGGGAAAGGTACAATTTGGAGTGACCAACTCTTAGAGAATTATGTGATGGATCAAGCGGACCTGTTGCATGAAAATGAAGACCAGAATGAAGAAACTGATTCCTTTTCTTGGTTAATGGTTGGTAATATATGTAGCAAGAGACATTTGCCAGAGTGGATTGAATATTGATATATAGTTGATAGTAAAGTGGCAAACAGTCTACTGTAAAGCAATGTAATTATATGCCTGTAATTACACTAGAATTATTTAATAAAGCTAAAATTAATAATATAATGCTTTTAGCCTGTTCTTCTTGATCAACTGAAAGCATTTCATAGGTTGACATTAAAAGATGATATCAATGTTGATATGAAAATTATAGACCTGTTTGGGGTTGAAAAAACAAAGAAAAAATAGTTGGCCCGTGTACGGAGGCCTGGGTTCAAGCACCAAGGCCAAAAGTGCTACAGACTAGCTGTATGGACTTAATTGGACCAAGAAAAAAATGATAATAATAATAATAATGGGACCTTCCATGTATTGGAAGTTTTCTTTAAACTAGAGACCATCTCATTTCATTTTTACAAGAACCTTATAAGGCAGGTACCATTATAATCCCCATTTTGCAGGTGTGGGGGTGGGGTGAGGACATGGTGTGTGGAAGGGTTCAGTGGGGCTTAAAAGGGGGACATCTGCAATGCTTTCAACAATTAAGATAAACTTTAAAAACTATATATTAAGGGTGGAGCAAATGGCCATCTTCTACTTCTGAAAACCCTCATTCCTCAGTTTTATAGGCACTGCCAAGCGGAGTATTTCCCAGCTGTTGTTTTTGTTTTTGTTTTTATGAGAAAGCTACTTTTTGTTGCCCAAAAACTTCCAGCCACTATGGGAAGAGGAGGGAGGCGTTTGGCAGTCACTAATGATAATGACCCCTGCCATAGCGAGAACATCCTGCCCACTTGAAATGGCTTTGAGTGGGGGGTGGGTGGCAATGGGGGGATAAGGACACATATGTAATACCTTAATCAATAAAGAAAAAAATAAAAAGAAACACACACACACACACACACACACACACACACACACACACACACAAATATGGCCTTGCTATGGAGATACAGGACAATGATGCAGAATAACAGTACATGGTAAATCAATCACTGGAGGACATGTTTCACTATAACTTTCCTACTTTGTCCTTGGGTCAAGCTTTCAAACTCATAGCCCAGACAGTCTCCTGGCATTGTGAAACTAAATTAATGAGTATGCCCTATATAAAGAGCACCTCTGTTCAAAATGGCTTCAGGTCTTCAGAGAGTTAATGGGGAAGCTCAGGAGACCTGGTACCTTCATCTCAGGCAGAATCATAGGGTCGGGAGATGTATATTGTGTGAGGCATAGGTTTGAGTCAAACCATTTCTGCCATGTTCTGTGTAGACTTGGGAAATGTATGTCATTCTTTGATCTCTGGTCTCCTCACTTAGACAAAATGTTTAACAAAACATACCTCATCAATACATCATCTAAAGGTGCACCAACATAGGGTGGTTATGAGGAATCAGCAAGATACTGAGTATATAGTGGCTGTCGCAAAGCAGGGGTTCTGTAATGATCACTTCTTATGATTTGCATTCCTGTCACAGAGAGATGCTTCTCTCATTAGGTCACTAAGGAAGTTGGAGTCTTTGAGTATTTAAAATGTAGATATTTAAAGCTGTATTTAGATTTCATCTTTAATTTGAAAAAAAACACTCAGGTTGCTATTTTCAATGAAATGTATCAGTCTTAACTGAAACTCACTTTATTTATTAGACTTCAGCTAAATTACTTGCTGTGATCATACTATGTAGAGCACACTTCAGAACCACAAGTGAATTGTTATAAAAAGACTAGAGGCTCTCCAACACCCCCTGAGGGGTCCCAGATTGTGAGAAGGTGGTTCTTGGGTGACGCACCCTGGAATCAGGCTCCCTCCTCTCTGGTTCCGGTGCATGACAGGAGAACTGCAGCTGCCAAGTCACCACAGCTCAGCAGCTCCTATGTTGAGCATCTGCCCCCTGGTGCTCAGTGCACATCACAGCTACTGGCCAGTCAGCCAGTCGGCTGGTTGGCCTGTCGGCCAGTTGCTTAGCCTTTCATATATATAGAGAGACTAGAGGTCTAGTGCATGAATTCGTGCACAGGTGGGGTCTGGCTGAACTGGCCCCAATCAGCACATCAGGGCCCAGACTGTCAGGAGGAGGAGACAGTGGGAGGTTGGCCAGCCAGCCCGCCCCTATCAGGGCCTGTTCAGGGCTGGGCCAACTGGGAGAGGGGCCATGGGCAATTAGCTGGCAGGTACCGCCCCCAATTGGGATGCTAGGGCCAATTGGGGGTCAGCAGCCAGGGGAGAGGCTGTGGGAGGTTGGCCAACCAGCCCCACCCCTGATTGGTATGGAGCTGGCTGGGGGAAGGGGCTGCGGGCCAATGGAGGTGGTGGGGGCCCATCAGTGGTGGGGCCAGCCAGAGGGAGGGGATGCAGGAGGTTATCCAGTCAGTCCTGCCCCCTATTGGGGTTGGGGGTGATCAGGAACCGGGCCAGCTGGGGGAGGGTCTGTGGGCAAATCAGGGTGGGGTGGGCGATTGGAGGCAGGGCTGGCAGGGGGAAAAAGCCACGGGGGGAGGGGGAGGTTGGCCGACCAACCCACCCTCTATCAGAGTGGGAGAGGCCAATTGGGGTGGGGCCAGCTGTGGGGAGGGGCTGCAGGAGGTTGGTTGGCCAGCCCCACCCCTGATTGGGCTGGTTTGCTGGCCACAGTGGGCATCATAGCAACTGGTCGTAGTGGTCATTACGGCATTCTGGTCGCTGGCTTTATATATAAATAGATGTCCTTTTCCAGAATTTTTAAACTAATAATCTGTTTTAATCAAATTTGTTTAAGGGAAAGGTACCACCATCACACACTGAATCTATCTGGCACAATGAGAGGAATATAAAACTTACAGTTATTTCTCTTCTTGGTTTGCTCTTCCACTAGAAGTTACTCCAAAGTTGGACATCCTTACAAAGGGAGAAGCTAGTACTGGAGATCCTAGATTGAGAGATGCCAGGGAAAGAAAAAGAAGACCAAGGTCCTTATCAGGAGCTCTAACATCCCAGAAATAACTGGAAGCCTGAGATCATTTATAACTACCCAATTTGAGGGGCAAACATGGTCATGTGCCCTGGGTCCAGAACAGGGACTTTTTCTTCCAGGCTCCATGGATCTCTATATACCCACAGGATACATCCCTGCCTATAAATTTAGGTATATAATCATTTAGCAGTATAGAAATAAATTGAAGCATTATGGATAAAATTTCACAAAGTAAATGACAGCTTTTTATATGTGCATTCAAGAAAGAAAAATGTTATCTCTTATGCAGTCCATAATTGTGGAACTTATGCTAATGGAAATCATTGTAACACTTTATTCATAAGGGTCATTTATAAATGATGTATGAATGTCCATAAATGTCTCTCTGATTTGCTATTAATAGTTAGGAATGCTATTATTTTTACATAAGCCAAGTGCGATGCCTTTCAAATGGAAGCAACAATAGGTACAATCTGTTGAAACGAGTCTACAGACAAAACAAGCATATTTTTGCTTGGTTATTAACTACAATAAAGCATTTCCACATGGGTTATTTAAGGTTTTATTTAGATTTCATCTTTAATTTGGAAAAACCTCAGGGTGCTATTTTCAATGAAATGTATCAATCATAAAACTTGGAACCCAATTATTACACTTCAGCTAAATTACTTACTGTGATCTTACCACTGAAAACACACTTCAAACCTGCAAGTGGGTTGTCAAAAATATATGTCCTTATTTTAGTCTCTTTTTTTTTTAACTAATAATCTGTTTTAATAAAATTCATTTATGGAGAAGTCACCATCACACACTGACATTACACAGCACAGTGAGGGAAATATACTAGTAAAACCTACAGCTATTGGCCTTTTGGAGCGTCCCTTCCTCCCAAAGTACAGAGCCAAATACCATCTTGCTCTTAATGTAGAGGAGTGATGGTTTGAGAGAAGTGGAAGCTCTTGAATGATCTCATAAGAATTCGGTGTATCTCGTCCAATGTTCTACTGATGGAATTTCACAAAATTATTTGTTTCAGATATAGAAGAAAAGGTAAATGTGCTCTGGGGTGATTAAATGATGGTTCAGCTGGTATTTTGCACAGCCAGCCTTTCCAGGTCCAGGAGTAGCATTTATTCTGCTCTTCTGTTTCACTGTTCCCCAAAAGGTGGAAATGCAGACCCAAGAGGGTCGGGGCTGCCGCCACCACTGTTTGGAATGGATGAATGAGACCCAAAAGGAGGGGATGCAAATTCCAGCTCAGGGTTAAACTGTGCCACTCCGTATGCAGAGATTGGAGGGAAGGGGGGGGGATGCGTGCCGTCCTCCCAGTCTCATTTCTTCTAGCTTCTTTGACAGTTTAGCCTCTGTACACAGGTTGGGTTTTAAGCAGGCCCAGAGTAGAGGCTGCCCTGCCCTGCAAACCATTTCCAAGATGAAATTTCCCTTAACTACAGCTTTGATGCCTATTTTAAAATGCACAGTGCTTATGAGAGGAAGAAATTTTCGTTTCTCTGGGCACCACAAAGGATGTCAGGTGCCACGTTGTGAAAAAGTGGACATTATGGAAGGGAGGAAAGTCCCTGGCTCAGAGGCCAGCAGGTAGAAGACAACTCAGTCAGATTCATATTTTGCCTGAGGCCAGATTTGTCTAAAAGCTTCAGGCTTTTGCACAGCTCCTCCCCCAATCATCAGCTCACCCGGGGGTCGGGTCACGTGCTTAATTCCCCAGCCTCATCCCTCTGGGCAAACATCAGAAGATCTGCTGGTGTACCATTCAATTACACTTCCATCCCTGGTCCTCATGTGCATTATGGTGGTTTGGGGAGAGGGAGGATTTTTTATAACATGAAATGTTCAATTCCTGTGAATAAAACCAGGAAGGCTTGTCAAACCTGCCCAGGACTGTCAGAGGCTAGGGCCCAGCAAAAGGGCAGAGATTCAGGTTAGAACATTGTTCATTATTCCAGGGTCAGAAGTTTCATTTCTCTGACTACCTTTTGGATTTTAATTGCAGAAATGCAAGGCCAGGTGAAAGGAAATTGTCATAAAGATTGATTGTATAAATAGAAGGATGGATGGATGGATGGATGGATGGACTTAATATGCCTAAGCACTGTTTTATTTAATTCTCACAATCCTATGCAGTAAAGCACTGTTGTTAAGCATGTTTCACAGATGAGGAAATGGAAATTAATAATAGGTGTTAATATTCATACCGTAGTCTTTTTTATTCTAAAATCCTTTTTTTTTTTTTTTGGTGGAGGTCATGCTTACTTTATTGTCATTCCTTACATATGTCAAGAAACGGAAACAACTAAAATCCTAATGGGCCAGAATTTGAATCCAGTGACATAATGGGGTTAATAACAGGGGGTTAAAAAATTTAAAATATATATATTGCCTTGCCTCCCTGATCCCCAGTCACAAAGTACTCCTAGTGATAAAGAGAGCTGAGTGTCTTGGCCAGTCCTCCTCTCTGTGTCCTGGCTTTTATGTATGTGATCTAAGAAGAAAGCCTAAGGAAATATGATACTTATGTAGGGGCTATATGTTCAACTTTGATTTTTTTCCCCTGTATTTATGATTTAGTCTAGTTTAAACTTAATCTCATTGAAAGCATTGTGTTTATGGCCAGCACAAGAGAGTCTCTCTTACCTTAGAAGACTCAGATATTTAAGATTCCAGTATCTTTAACTGGAGAGCCAACTTGAGGGAGGGCAGGAGGGCAGCACAAGTGAGGAATTAAAACCAGGACTGCTGAGAAACTGGATAATTTAATCTGGAGGAGAAAAAACCTGAGACTATAAAAAGTAGTCTCTGGATTTTATGTAATTAATCATAAGGAAAATACTGTCAAATCTTTTCTCCATTTTTCTTTCAATCAAAGTACGAGTATAAGCTTAAGTTACAGTGAGAGGAATACAAGTAACTTCATACTTTTACCCCTTTGCCACTAGGAAAACTACATATGTGTCAATTTCTTGAGCTGCTAGAATGACTTAAAGTGAGCATGTCTCCTCAGTCAACATCCCTTGCTACAGGAAGTGGGGGAGTCAGGGGAAGCAGCTCAGACCCCCTGGGTCTGGCCCAGGAGAAAGGAGCATGAGCAGCCTTTACCAGGATGCCAGTCAGTGTTCATCAAAGAAGGAAACAAAACAGGACTAACTACATCTTCTAAATTCTACTGCAAGTGTCATTTAAGCACAATGACAACATAGCTGCCATTTATCTACAGTATCCAGGTAAGACCTCTAATTGTATTACCTCATTTACTCTTTACAGGAGCCCTATTGTTAGGTAGCATTTTTATACCCATTTTAACAATAAATAAAAGAAAGTTTCGAAGTTATGTAATTTACCCAAGCTTTTACAGTGTGTGGCAAAACTGTAATTCAGGCCAATATGATTCCAATGTCTAATCTCAGATACTAACATCTAAGTCCAAATAACTGACTATTCAATCAACCTAATTTTTTCCTGATATCTTCTTACTAGAGGCCCAGTGCACAAAATTCAAGAAGGGATTGAGGGGGTCCCTAAGGCCGGCCCGCACCCTCTTGCAATCCAGGACCCCTCCATGGGGGATTGGGCCTAAACTGGCAATCGGACATCCCTCTCACAATCCAGGACCTCTGGCTCCTAACCACTCACCTGCCTGCCTGCCTGATCACCCCTAACCACTCTGCCTATCTGGCTGATCACCCCTAACCCCTCTGCCTGCCTACCTGATCACCCCTAACTGCTCACCTGCCAGCTTGATTGCCCCTAGCCACCTCTGCCTCAGTCCCTGATGCCACAGCTTCATCTGGAATGATGTCAGGAAGGTGGTTCGGCTGTCTGGTCTAATTAGCATATTACCCTTTTATTATTATAGATATTAGAAAGAAAACCCAAGTCATAAGATAACAGGTATGTGCCCTGGCCAGTATGACTCAGTTGTTTAGAGGTCATCCCATACACCAAAAGGTGACAGGTTTGATTCTGGTCAGGGCACATACCCAGGTTGCATGTTTGACCCCTAGGGCAAGTGCAGGAGGCAGGCAACTGATGAATATTTCTCTCTCTCTCTCTCTCTTCTTTCCCTTTCTCTCTCTAAAATCAATAAAATATATCAAGTATTTTTAAATGAATAAATTAATGAAAACAAATTAAATACATCTAACCTGTGTTCTCAGAACAGTATAAAAGTCATCTGTACTATTATCTGTTTTTCATTCATTTATTCCATTGGTCAGCCCACAGAAATCTATTAAGGATTTATGTTTAGACAAAGATCCTGAATAGACAAGTCACATTTGTCATACTCCATTATATGCTACTAGAGGCCCAGTGCATGAAAAGTCATGCACTGGAGGTGGGGCCCCTCAGCCCGGCCTGCCCCCTCTCACAGTCCGGGAGTCCTCAGGGGCAGGACGCAAACCGGTGATCAGGGAAAGGTGATGCCCCGTCACACCTCTGCTGCTGCCACTGCTGGCAGCATAAGCCTTGGCCGGCCCTGGTTACCTGAGTGCTGGGCAGCTGGGAAGCCACCATCCAAGGCTTGCCTGCACTTCGGGCCAGCCCTGGGTGGCTGGGGGCTGAGGGTACTGGGGGACTCCAGAGGCAGAGTAGCCGAACCCACCTGGGGGTGGGCCCAGCTGTGCTGTATGCCTGCCACCCAGCTGGGCTGTGGTGACTGGGCGCCACCATCTTGTGGCTGTGGGTGCCACCATCTTTGAAGGCATGGCAGTTAATTAGCACATTCCCTCCTTATTGGCTGTGGGCACCTCCATCTTTGCAACAGTGTGAGGGTCAATTAGCATATTCCCTTTTTATTAGATAGGATGTGTGTACTATATATAACTACTATTAATTTATTATATTAATGATAAATGAGAAAGTGATACAAAATATTATAAACACAATGTTAAACCAGAGATATTTTTAAAGGGGCAGTGACAGCTCTGTTTTACCACAGGTTCAATCAATTCACCATTCCCTGAACATTGCAGCTTACTTAAGTGTCACTATACTGTAGTGTTTCACAAGATGATTTACTATAACATTAAGAAAATGTCTAGCTAGTTACCAGAGAAGTTCAACTATCTCTAGGCCCCTATTAAAATCCAGTAATGTACAAATCAATATCAAGATAGAAAGAGGGAAGAGAGAGGAAGATCCAAAATGTTCCTTGAGAAGACATCTTTTAGTATGATGGACAATGAGTTTCTACTTACTAGGTAGCTTGTTGGAAAAATGCTTTTGAGGAGTGGAGGATGGTTGGGGAAGTTAACTGGCCATTGGCCAATTAAAATACTGCTTCAGGCCTACCCATCAGACTAGAATAATCAAGCTCCTTTAGGGGAACCCAGGGAGAAATTCCTGGAATTGACCAAGCATATTATATTTCACATTATCCAGCAACACAAAATGATGTATTAATGTTCTCCCTGAATTCAAAATGTTTATTGATTTTTAAAAATCTTAGATAATTTAACTAGGTTACATTTGCATTAAGTAGTATAAAATAAACATTTCAGGTTATTTCTGCTCACATCACAGACTATTTTGTCCAAGATACTTCTTTGTTGTCTGAATTTATGGTATGAACTGAGGTGGAACAAGTCAACCAAACTTAGGTATAAAATATTTCTGTTTTTTAAATACTATGGTTATTCATAGAATCCAAAAAAAAATTTTAATGGGAGCATGTCTGATAGTCATATCAAGTTGAGAGGAATCTGTGAATGACTGTGGATCTGGTAACTAAGATGAGGTCCAATCTTATATAATAAAAGCCTAATATGCTAAGTGTCTGACCATTCATTCGACCATTCGACCAGTCACTATGATGCACACTGATCACCAGGGGGCAGATGCTCCAACCTGCAGGTTAGCTTGCTGCTGGGGTCCAGCCGATTGGGACTGGGCAAGACAGGTCGGACACACCCTGGAGCCCTCCTGCAGTCCCTCCTCAGCCCCCATTGTGCACGGGTGGGATCCTTTTGCCTGGCTGTTGTCCTTTTGCAATCTGGGACCCCTCGAGAGATGTTTGCAGGCCAGGCTGAGGGACCCCACCCGTGCATGAATCTGTGCACCTGGCCTCTAGTGTTATACAAAATAAACAAGAAAAAGTTCTGCATACATGTCAAAGTGAAGAGTGATAGAAAACAAAGAGAGGGAGGCCGTGTCTGATGGTCTTAACTGTGATGCTAGAGAATTTCTTTACATTTTAGATAGGCTGCTTGCTGTAGTGTGGCCAACTGCTTAAAGAGGGGCAAGACCTGAGGGAGGAAGTCTAGTCAAGAGACTAGTGCAACAATCTGGTGAATAATTGATAGGAGATTGAACTAGGTGAGGCCAGGGACATCTTTGTATCTCCAATATCTGGTCTAATTCCTGGTACATTGAATGTGCTCAAATAATATTACTAATTGAGCTAAACTAATGTTTCCTCTTTCACATTCCAATGAAATCTCCATCTTTTGGCTTTAAAACCATAGTTCTAGTGACTATAATGATACACTAAGGCTCTAGACAACAACTCCACAAATACACCATACAAAATATAACAAGAGTATATATGCTACTAAAATAAAATGGGGAATCTGCCTATTGTGATCATAATTCATGCCACAAACATGATTGATCCTTCCCACACTTTGCTTTACTTTTCCTGGACCCCAGGAATGAGGATAAAATTATAAATTGTAAAGGATTGCTTCAGTCATCATAGCAATAAAGACACTAAATCCAGATAGCCAATCAACTAAGCAATCCTTAGTACAGGAAATAAGCAAATCTGCACTGTCATTGCCTATAAAAGATCACATACCTTGCTGGGCACATGATATGCACACAATAACTACTTACTGACTGAAAAAAAATATATTCAAACAGAAATTTAAAAAATAAAAAGTGAGACTGACAATTGCAGTAAGTGCATACTAATATATTACTGTCCTACAGCATAACTCTTACCTGGAAATCAAATGTCCGGGGAGCTTGGTTATCAAGAAAGGCAAGAACTAGAATAAGAAAATACTTTTACACTATCAAGTAAATATTTTAAAATGTCAAGTCATACTGGCAGGACTCAAAGCCAGGCACTGCCACATACAGTTATGGTTCAAGATACTTCACTACTTTGAGCCTGCCTTCAACTGTACTCTAACATATAGGGCTGTTGTTAGGATTAGTGTTAATGGAAGTATCTATGAAGTGCTAACACATAATAGGCTCCCTGCATAAAATAATTAGTATAATATGAACTGAATTGTGTTTCCCTCACTCCCCTTCATCAAAATTCATACGCTAAACCCCTAAACTCTAGTACCTGAGAGTGTGACTGTATTAGGAGTTAGAGCTATTAAGGTAATATGAGGTCATATGTGGGGGAACCTAACTCCATATGACCTGTATCCTTATAGAAGAGGAAGTGTAGACACGTCAGGGGCGTACATGCAACGAAGCTTCTGTGTAAAGCAGCAGGATGAAGGCAGTCATCTTCAAGCCAAAGAGAGAGGCCTCCAAAAAAAAAGAAAAATCTGCCACACCTTGATCTTGGACTTCTAGACTCTAGAACTGTGAGAAAATGCTTAAGCAACCCAGTCTGATGATATTTGTTATGGGCTATCTAAGTGGAAGCACTCAACCCGTAGCAAACTGATACATACACTCATTGTCGTTTTCTTTAAAGTAGCTTTGTTTGAGGGGGAAGAGAAGTCTGGCATTTGAGTGACATGATTGATATAAGCTCCTAAACTTCAAGGTTTTTATAGATTCAGCATTTATGCCCACATCTAGTTCAGTGGCCTGGCACATAGTACATTCTCAATAAGTATCTGTTGAATGTCTGATTAAATGAATGAATAAATGAATGAATGAATGAATGACTATTAATAAGAAGATAAGCTTCTAGTGATAGGTATACTACATCAGCCAACTAGCTGACAGATTCACAAGAACAATGGCTAAGTGCTTTTTATATGCCAGGCACTGTGCAGTAAAAACTATAAAAAGCAAATGCAAGAACATAAAACCTTAGGAGTCTGAGGTTTTCTCAAGTAAGGAAAAATGGTCCATGTTACCACTTCATTACCTTTGCAAAGACAGCTGTGTAATCACTGGTCCAGGGAGGCAATGCTGTTTAAGGGAAGGAGCATCGGCTTGAAGCCAGAGGTCTCTTGTTTGCTTTCTTGTTCTGACACTTGTGAGAGATCCTTGGGGAAGTCACTGAGCCCCTGAGCCTCAGTTTCCTCTTCTGTAAAACAGGGATATTGATACCTACCCCACTAATAATATAACACTGTGATTAAATGAGAAGGTATATATCTGAATATGCTCTAAGCTACTAGGTGTTAGGTGGATTAAACACATCCTGTTCATAACGGTAACCTTGAATCATCCTATCTAATAAAGAGGGAATATGCTAATTGATTGCCATGCCCTCAAAGATGGAAGCGCCCACAGCCACAGCCACTTTTGTTTCTTTCTTTTCATGCTTAAACCCATTGGAATGAGCAGGTATTCAAAGTGTGTATACATTTTGGGGGGACATCCTGTATATCTCCAGTCAGCAGTGAAAGGAACCAATGGCAGGTTTGGAACCCCCAGACAGGGAACCTCCCTCACTCCCCGCATGTCTCCCCACTCTGCTTTCTACCTTTGTGGGCAGCAGGAGAATCAATGTTTTCTCTCATTTACTCGGAAAAGCACATCCTGTCACCCGCTGCCCGGCAGGAGTCCGCTATGCCCGGAGCAAGCAAGGCTCAGTCAGGGTGGCCTTTGCTCATGGGCACTGGCACCCCGAGTGCACATTCCTCCTCTGCAGTTGCCCCAACTCTCCCGCCATTTCACTGACAGGATGGACCCTCTTGCCTCCTCTGGGTTCCCAATCTCAAATGCTGACTGAAGGCACCTCAGCGAGGTCCGCCCCACACCTACCAAGTGTGTCTGTCTGCACCTGCTCCTGCCTCAGCACCTGCATTAGCCCCATGGAGGCGATCTCGTTGCCTCACTGGCCTCCATGGAAACAGGGCATCACCACTCCGCCCTCTCACTGTCATCTCACAGGAACCCACCCCGAGCACCCAGAGCACCCAGACACGCTACAAAGGATGTGAGCATGCTGGAGGGGATGTACACACGCTGTGTGGGGACATAGGCATGCCGGGGTTGACAGAAGTGCAGCGGAGGGGTGGGGAGAACGTTTGCACACCGTGGTCTGGAACTGTTGTGGGTGTGCATGGGTGACAATGCACTGGGGAACGTTCACACGTGAGGGGGCATGGGAAAGGATGTGTGCACCAGAGGCCTGAGCCTGCACAGATACGCAGATCTGCAAACCCGTGCGGCGTGGCCAGGAGGATGTCAGTCTGGCCCGCCATGGTGGCTGTCTCTGCGATCACACACCTTCTGGGCCAGGAGATGGCACAGCTGCTCCTCGGCACTGATGGCCCACAGGCTCTGCTTCAGCTCGGCCCACAGGCTCCACTTGGCATCACTCATAGCCACCACCACCATGTGGGGAGTACAGGCCGCCCTCCACAAGGACCGCCTCCCCCACCCTCTGTCCCTGCTGTGCACACAGACTACTGTTCTGGTTGTTACGCATGAGAGCGTCCCAGACAATTTGCATATTCCTCTATTATTAGTATAGGTACTAGAGGCCTAGTGTATGAATTCGTGCATGGGTGGGGTCCAGCCAGGCCACCCTGATTGGAGCCAATTGGGCCAGGCCAGCCAGAGAGAGGGGCCACCTGCAGTTAGCTGGCCAGCCCCACCCCTGATTGGGGTGGGGGAGCCAATTGGAGGCAGGGACAGCTGGGGGGAGGGGTGGCGGGGGTGGCAGCCAGCCAGCCCCACTCCTTGGTTGAAAGCCCAATCAAGGGGACAATTTGCATATTAGCCTTTTATTATATAGGATGTTTACATTTCACTTATTACTTCTTAAATTTTAATAAAGAAAACAAAACTTTATTCCATAAACATAGCCAAAATGCACCTTTTCCCCTGCATTATACAAAACTAATAGAAAAGAAAATAAGAAACAAGAGAGGAACAAAAGAAAGAAAAATAAGTAAAATCAAAATTGAGCAAAACCCTGAGGTTTAATTATCTATTCAATGTTTTAAAATATTGCCAACCCTTTAATTTTTCAATAAATGGTAGCAAAAGACTTAATAAATGTTTGGATTTCTGTTCAAATATTGCCAATCTTCTCAATTTCCCCTTTTCTTTATTTTCAGTGGGAAGAAGAGACTAGCTTTATGCTGTAAGTCCATGTCTATTACCTTTTTTTTTTATAGAGGCAATACATCAACTTTAATGAAGTGACATCACACTAACATAGTCTACTGGAACACCATAACTAATAACTTTTAAATTCAAGTTGCCTTTTTTAAAATTATGAGCATAAAAAATTTCAAAATATCTTAGTAATGATACAGAAGAGTTTATTACTTTACCAAGGTATTTTTGTCCAGTTAATCTGATACAAAAATTTCCTTCATTCACTTGAGTGGGGAGTAAAAATTGGTTCTAGTTCCTCATTTGTAACCCATGTACCATCATTGACTAAGGTTCTTCGTTAATATAATAAGACAAAAATCCTTGACTTATTTGCCTCCCAGAATTAATGTGTGCATATAATCAGGTGATGGGATATTTTGGTGGGAATGCACTGTCTGTGCATTCAGATTAAGGAAATAAGGAATGTATTATTATATGATGTTCCTGAGTTTGCCCCAAAGCATCATTGTTTAGATTTGTCTTCTGACCAGAAGAATGACAGACCAAATCATAAGTCTAACAAAAACAAGAAGAAAAAAGAAAACTATTATATATATTTCCTAGGTGTTTGACCGTCTTTGAAGTTTTTTTCTCTGTGAATCCTATTTCCTTTTGGGGTAAGTTTTATTCCTGTCCTCAAACATCAACACATTAGTCAACAATGTCTTATGCTATTATAGAAATTCATGCACTGGGGGGGGGGGGGGGGGGGGAGGGGTGTCTCTCAGCCCAGCCTGCACCCTCTCCAATATGGGACCCCTCGAGGGATGTCTGAGATTGGGCCTAAACCGGCAGTCAGACATCCCTCCACAATCTGGGACTGCTGGCTCTTAACTGCTCACCTGCTGGCCAGACCTGGAGAGAAAGAGAGAGGCAAGTGCTGATCAACAGCTGCCACAGAGGCTATGGATCAGACCCTGCTTCTCTCTTTAGGCCTCTCTACAGGCCTGATTCGCAGCCCCCTCAGCAGTCAGTGCTAGGTCACTGTGCCTGCTGCCATAGCAGTCAGTGCTGGGTCTCCATGGCAACCCAGAGCTGACTGCAGGACTTACTTCTGGTTAGTCGAGCCTCCAGTCAAGATGGACCCAGGGTTTTTATATATTAGGATGATTTGCAAATGGTTTCTCCTATTCTGTGGGTTGCCATTTTACACTGTAGATAGTCTTTTATTACATAAAATTTTAAGATTTTCATGAAGTCTAATCTATTTTTCCTTTTGATTACTATACCTTTGGTGTTAGGTCCAAGAAATCACTGCTAAATCCAATGTCATGAAGCCTTTGTCTTACGTACATTTTGGTCATGGATCCATTTTGAATTAATTTTGAATTAATTCTCTTCCATATGGATATCCACTTTTCAGCAACTTGTTGAAAATATGTTTTTCTCTGTATTGAATGGCCTTCACACCCTTGTCAAAATCATTTGACCATATACATTGAAGGTTTATTTTTGGACTAGTTATTCCATTTTATTGGTCTATACTAGAGGCCTGGTGCACAAAATTCATGAACAGGGGTGGGGGGTGTCCCTCAGCCTAAGCCTGGACCCTCTCCAATCTGGGACCCCTTGAGGAATGTCGACTGCCCATTTAGGCCCAATCCCATCAGGCCTAAATGGGCAGTCAGACATCCCTCTCACAATCCAGGACTGCTGGCTCCCAACCGCTTGCCTGTCTGACTTCCTGATTGCCCCTAACCACTTCTGCCTGCCAGCCTGATCACCCCCTAACCAGCCCCCTGCCAGCCTGATTGATGCCTAACTGCTCCCCTGCCAGCCCGATTGCCCCTAACTGCCCTCCCCTGTAGGCCTGGGTCTCCACCAACTGCCCACCCCTGTTAGCCTGGGTATCCCCCCCACTGTCCTCCGTTGCAGGCTTGGTCCCTCCCAAGTGCCCTCCCCTGCCAGCCTGGTCCCCCCCAACTGCCCTCACCTGCAGGCCTCAGTCCCCCCCAACTGCCCTCCCCTTTAGGCCTGGGACCCTCCCAACTGCCCTGCTCTGCCAGCCCAGTCTCCTCCAACTGCCCTCCCCTGCTGGCCTGGGTCCCCCCACAACTGTCCTCCCTTGCAGGCCTGGTCTCCCCCAACTGCCCGCCCCTGCTGGCCTGATCGCCCACAACTGCCCTTCCCTGCCAGCTATCTTGTGGTGGCCATCTTGTGTCCACATTGGGGCAGCCATCTTTGACCACATGGGGCCAGCCAACTTGTGTGTTGGAGTGACAGTCAATTTGCATATTGCTCTTTTATTAGATAGGATATAGATATTACTGATATATTAACAATAGCTTATTTTTTCATAGATTTATAATTTGAGTACCTTATAGATTTTTTTTTTCTTAGAAAAAATTCCAAAGACCATACTAACTTGAAAAAATAACACAATAAATACTCATATACCTTCTATTTGGAATCAACAATTATTAGTGTCTTTTCGTATTTGCTTTATTGTTCTCTACATCTATATGCCTAAAGACATTTTCAACTATATCACATCATTATTATACCTAAGAAAAATTAAAAATTATTATTGAATTTTATGAAATAAACATTATTGCATAAATATCACTGATATTGAGTTAATATTCATATTTTCCTAATAGTCCTGAGCCCTACAGAAATGTTATCTTATAGCTTGTTTGCCATTGATATTGTGCTATTTTATACTATATTTCAAGGAGCTGTGATAGCTCCTTGTTGTCTTTTAATCCAGACCAGTCCCTTTCCTTGCCTTTTTTTTTTTTTTCCATGATATTGAAGTTTTTTAAGCATTTGGGTCCAATTTTCTCATATAGAATATACTACTTTCTGGATTCAACTAGTTATTTTCTCATAGTGCACTTTAATTTGTACCGCCCCCCCCCCCCATGTCCTATATTCCTTAAACTAAAAGTCAGATTAGAGGTTTGATTAGATTTACATTTGTCCCTGTAAGAGTCAGAAAAGGTGATGGACACCTGACCTGCCCACTGTAAACTTACTTCTTTCCCATTTCACTTAGACCATAAATATCCTATTCCTCAACATTCTTTCACTCAATGGCTTTAGTACCCAGTTAGGACATTGGGGAATATAAAATGGTGATTTTCTAATTTTATCATTCCTTTTACATTTATTAGTTGATATTTTTCCCTAAAGAAGAATCTTGCTCTATTTTGTTTTGTTTTTCCTTCCTCCATAAATTGATGATTATTTTTAATATTTTATATTTAATCCTCATAACTTCTCTAATGTAAATAGTCTCATCCTATTTTATAAGTGAACACTAAAGCACAAGAAGTTCAGTAACTTGCTCAGCATGCTAGTAAGTGGCAGAAACAGATGTGGAATTCAGATCTCTAACTCATATTTCTATACAGTGGCCAATATATCCTAGTTACCACATAATGTATACCCTGAATCAATATGAGGCATATGCACAACCCCTCAGTTACCAATGGTTTTCTTCCTGAAGTACCTCTGCTGTAAAATTGTGACTAAGACTCCTGTTAGAAAATTCCAGGAACCAGTATCTGAATGTTCCCAGCATAGGTTGCAGGGTTTGGGCTATTATAAATGAAAAGTAGAAAATAGGGAATGTGCTGGCCAGGAATTGGGATGACAATTCTCACTCCATACTCCAGTAACTAAAAACACACTAAAAAATCCAGGAAGCTCCTGAGTGTGTGTGTGTGTGCGGCGAGGGGGGGAGGGGGGCCAGACACGGGCTATTGACTCATCTACAGTTTTTAAATCAAATCTCCTGAAATCAGCAATTAGACGATTTCCAGATAACTTCCTTATTGGCATTGACCTTGTCAGAGTTTGGCTGGGGAAAATATAATTTATTCAACTGAAGTTAATTTTGTTTTGTTATAATTAAAACTACAATTATTGGACATACTTATACCTGGAAAACATGTACAGTCTCCATCTACTTATTTCCTCCCCCTCCTTTAATCTGCCTCTTATTTTTCATCTATAAAATAGTTATTAATAAAAGCATATGAGGTTACATAAAATAGTGCATATAATAGTTTTGACATAGTATTCTGGCACTACTCCTCTTCAATTCCCTTTCTGCTTTTCTCTTCTTCCTCATTTTACAGCTATTATTCCT
Source organism: Corynorhinus townsendii (assembly GCA_026230045.1). Lineage (NCBI taxonomy): Eukaryota > Metazoa > Chordata > Mammalia > Chiroptera > Vespertilionidae > Corynorhinus > Corynorhinus townsendii. Next base: position 59,164,920 of record JAPDVU010000003.1, on the reverse strand, counting down.
TCCTGGAAAGAAGCAAAAAGTTTGTCCACTTATAAAAAACTGTGACTTAATTTATTTTTTAATAAATAAGCATTTCCTACTAACTGCTTGTGATAAGACAAGCATGCTGCAAGATCTCTTAGAAACAAAGTAGTAAAAATTTTCCTAGAAAGTGCCGAAGAAAACACCTGTTATATAATGTTATAAATGAAAAAATAAAGGTTTGCCCAGTGGCTTGGGGAACTCAGAGGAAGAAATATCCTCAGCAGATTGACTCAAAGAGTTTGTGAAGGTGTGTGTCTCCCATAAACACTGATTAGTGGAGAACAGTTGTTTCATTTCCTTGTAACAAGGAAAAAAGGGTATGTTATTTAGTTTATTTTTATTAAATAAAATTCTAAAATGGGGATTAATATGAACATGAACTGATCTCAAAGAGTAGGCTTGTAGGAAAAGTTTTCCTGGGAGACTTGTTGGAAAGTGAGAACAAAAGCTCTGGGACCCTGGAGATTATCTTTCTGAGCAAAATTTGCACAATCACAGCCCAGGACAGGCCAAAGTAGTGCATTGCCAGTCATCAGTACCACATTTACTGGACATTCTAGAGGAGAGAGAAACGTTGGGCTTATTTCATTAAGTCTCAGATCCACTCACATTTAGACAACAGCACTCAGGATGAGTGGACTCCTTTGGGGAAGCCATCCGCCATTCTAAGACTTTCTAATTTCAAGCAAGCCTCCTTCCTCCTCAGTGCACTGGCTGTGCGACCTCGAGTGAGTCACTTACCATCTCCTGTCTCAGTCCTCAATTGTACATGGGGATGGAGATGCTGACCTTCCTCCCAGGCCCACTTGGAGGAACAGCTCATTAGCAATCATAAAGCACTTTGAAAATGTAAATGCTGAATTAAAATATTAATCAACAAATTAACCTTGGTGCTTCTCACTCAATCACTCCCTCCTGGGTAAATGATCAAAACCATTGGCTGACCCAGGAGTTTCTGAGCCCAGAATTCAATGCCCACACAAAACATGGCTCCTCCAGAGACCCCCGGAGAGCCCTTTCATGCCCCTGTCACCACATGCAGCTGCTGTTCTACCACTAATCTAGACACAGGACCCTGAATGTGAAGGAGATTCAAGCTCATGCTGAACAGACACTTCAACTCCAAGAAAATTCTGATAAAGAAAATAACAGGACCAACCCTGGGGATGTGTGGACCACATTTTCTCTGAATTTGCAAAAGTTTTCAACTACTGAAATATGTATTTACTATTTTATTTTTAACAAATATTTGCTGACCACTTAAAATGTGCACATTAGAACTAAATTCATTACAGCTCAGCCAGTAGCAAAAAGGTCCTGTAGCAATAAGATTAATGTGCGATGGGCCAATGAACCTCACTAGAAAATTAAACTCCTCTCAAAGCCAGGTGGTCATCTTACAGACACATCCAATGCCCTACAAGGGCCAGGTGGTGGCCAGAATGGGGCTGCACAAACACTCAAGTCTCCAGTTGAGTGCCTGAACTTGCCTGGTCCTCAGATCTCTCAAGTGATTAGTGTCAAGCACATCTTTGGTTGTGGGGGGGGGGGGGAATGACTTATTAGTACAAATAAAGCAATCATCAAGAGAAACCAAGATGGCAGCATATGTAAACACCTGAACTGCTGCCTCACACAACAACTTCAAAACTACACCTAAAAGACAAAATGGACATCATCCAGAACCACAGGAAGGCTGGCTAAGTGGAAATTCTACAACTAGAAGGAAAGAGAAAAGCACACTGAGACTCAGAGGAGCTGCGGAAGTAAAGGCAGAGGTATGGAAGGGCGTGGACACACGCGCATGTGGAGATAGCTGGCAACTGAGTATGGGGCTGGCTTTGTCAAGCGGGAGGGAGACAAAAGCTCCCGACTGCTCTAAACTCCAGTTCTGGGTGAAACTCTGGGGACCCAGATTCATATGGGGAGAAACTGGACTGTCTGGCATCGGGCAAAACTCAAGGGCGGCTTTCTCTCAGAGGTGCTTGCAGTGATTATCGCAGGACACTGAGACCTGAGAGGGGCCTCTTAAGGCAGGGCTGAGGGGAAGCCATTGCTGTTTGCTCTGCCCTGAGACTCCGCCCCACCCCAGCTGTGCGCAGAGGCTTTTGCATAAGAATGACCTAGTCCTTTGAAAACTAAACTTACCTAACAAACTGCAGCTGAGTCAGTGAGACCCAGAACATCCAAAAGAAGGCCCAAGGCCCCACAGCAGCTTGCATTGCTTCACAGCTGGGACTCATCTGGGCACCTCCAAAACCCAAATAAAGAAGAGGAATCAGCAGATCTCTCCATAGCTCCTGCTGGGTGGCCTCAGGCAAAGGCTAAATTAGCACCTCCTTGTAGATCCAAGAGCCAGTGTACCCAGGTTCAAAGTAGGACCATCCAGATTACAACTCCTCAGATCCATAAGGGACACACTCAGGGGGGGCAGACTCAGTGAGAACCAAAGCCCCACTGAAGCAAGTCTCACCTCATAAAGGGGCATCATAAAGATGTCCCCAGCACAGAACTTCTCCCATCATAGACACAGTTGATCCTCACCCAAACTGCTGCCTCACTCAACAGTTCGAGGCCTTTAGGTCAATTCCTCCCAGTGATACCAACAACAATCAAGGCTTAACTACAACAAGACTGTACACACAGCCCACAAAGGGGTGCACCAAGAGTGTCCACCTCAGGTAACTGGGGAGGCTGAGTCACTGGGCCCTATAGGACATCCAGCACACAAAACCACTCTATCAACTCAGGGGAAAAGCCAAAATGCGGAGACAAAGAAACAGGTCACAAATGAAATAAATGGAGGAAAGCAAACGACTGGACATAGAGTTCAAAACCATGGTTATAAGGTTTTTCAAGAATTTTATAGAAAAGGCCAATAAATTTAGTGAGACCCTCGAGGATATGAAAAAGGACCAACTAGAAATTAAGCATACACTGACTGAAATAAAAAATAATATACAGAGATCCAACAGCAGACTAGAGGATCACAGAATCAAGTCAAAGAGTTTAAATACAAAGAAACAAAAAACACCCAACTGGAGAAGCATAAAGAAAAAAGAATCCAAAAATATGAAGATAGTGTAAGGAGCCTCTGGGACAACTTCAAGCATACCAACATCCGAATTATGGGGGTGCCAGAAGAAGAGAGAGAGCAAGATACTGAGAAGCTATTTGAAGAAATAATGACAGAAAACTTCCCCCACCTGGTGAAAGAAATAGACTTACAAGTCCAGGAACCACACAGAACCCCAAACAAAAGGAATCCAAAGAGGACCACACCAAGACACATCATAATTAAAATGCCAAGAGCAAAAGACAAAGAGAGGATATTAAAAGCAGCAAGAGAAAAGCATTTAGTTACCTACAAGGGAGCATCCATATGATTGTCAGCTGATTTCTCAACAGAAACTATGCAGGCCAGACAGGAATGGCAAGAAATCTACAAAGTGATGAACAGCAAGAACCTACAACCAAGATTACGCTACCCAGCAAAGCTATCATTCAGAATTGAAGGGCAGATAAAGAGCTTCACAGATAAGAAAAAGCTAAAGGAGTTCATCACCACCAAACCAGTATTATATGAAATGCTGAAAGGTATTCTTTAAGAAGAGGAAGAAGAAGAAAAAGGTAAAGATAAAAATATGAACAACAAATACATATCTATCAACAAGTGAATCTAAAAATCAGGTGAATAAAAAATCTGATGAACAGAATAAACTGGTGAATATAATAGAATCAGGGGCACAGAAAGGGAGTGGAGTGATAATTCTCAGGGGGAAAGGGGTGTGGGGGGTGCGGGAAGAGACTGGACAAAAATTATACACCTATGTATGAGGACAGTGGGGGTGGTAAGGGCAGAGAGTTGGGTGGGAACTGGGTGGAGGGGAGTTATGAGGGGAATAAAGAGGAACAATTGTAATAATCTGAACAATAAAGATTTATTGAAATGAAAAAAAAAACAATCATCAAACACTGGATTGGATTTTAATTGGACACTTCCCAGGTTAGGATAAAAAGGGCAATTCCTAAAATACTAAATAGACTTAGAGCTGAAACCAGAGGTGCTTCCCTTATCATTTGTTGAATAAGTTGGATCGTAAATTCAAGTGGGAATATGTGCCAGGAATATATCCCCTTAGTTGGACCTGCATATTTTTACTATCCTTAATTAATAATTGCATGTAGAGTACAACATGCAATCTTAGTTTAAATGGTTATATTTTCTTTCACACTAAATCTGAGCATTCAAGAGTAAATGCACTTATCTGAGTCATTCAACATTTCAACACCTATTATTAATCACCTGGTGTGATTTTACCTGTCAGAAATTTATAAATAAAATCAACCTCTTGAATGAGCACTCGACTAGGAGTTAGTACATAATTTCAGGACCCAAGTAGCCCACATTCTAACCTCTTGATTTATAGAATCACTTAAATTGTCTTAGCCTGAATGTTTTAATTCTCAGCTTGAATTACCTCCTCTATAAATGAGAATAATAATAAATGTCCTTCCTACAGGGTCATTGTGAGGCATTAATGGGACAATGTGTGTGAAAACATTCTGTGAATTATAAAGCACTCTACAAAGTACAGGAATGGTGATGATGATTGCTTCTATTAAATCTTCATGGAATAAGTGAATTTGGAAACCCTTCATTGAATGAATAAAAAGGGTAAGCAGATATTAGTACAGTGTCTATAGGTAATAAGAAATATGTATTGATTATTATGAGGAGAGTAAGAAAAAACTATTTTGTTCAGATTCCATCTTTGATGAAAAAGATTTAACTGGCTTCATTGTACTTTTCACAGCTATCACATTTATGATCTTTGCAATATTCACATTTAAATGGAATGCTATAAAAATAATGGGTTCATAAAATTACCCATATGTGGCAAGAATAAAGAACAAAACACAAAATTTCTCTCCATCCCAAGAAGTTTCAGAGGTTTCATAGTTAATAAAATTCAATATATTCTCAGTCAGGACATACAAATAGAGTATCATTTTGAAGATATTTAACTCCCTGGTATCACCAAAGCCTGCAGAATACTGCTATCTGTCTATCTATCTATACATATATATGTGTGTGTGTGTATAAATAAATAACTAAAAGCCAGTGATCCTAATGACCAGAACGACCAAATGACTGGTCACCGTGAGGTGGCATTAACCACTTCTCGGTCCCTCCCCTTCTTACCGCCCCCCCCCCCCCCCCCCCCCCGCGAGCGGAGGCAAGGCAGGACTGGCGACTGGGGAGCATGCTTCTTGGTCCCTCCCCACCCCCCCAACCTCCCACCCCTCCACTCCCGCAGGCTCTGATGGATCAGCAGTGGTGAAGGGGGGGGGGGGGAAATCAGGGTGGGTGGGGGGAGGACCAGCTGGCTGTCAGACTGTTGAGATCACCAGCTCATCCCCAGCTGCTCAGGGGTTCAGGCCTGCGGGGAAAGCAGGCACCAGCGACTTCACCTCCATGCACATGTGTTGGGCCAGCGGCTGATGGAACGTGCTGCCTACTCGGGGCCACTCATGCTGGGACGGGTAGGTCACGGGCGGCCCCGCAGCCTCCGTCAGCACCTCAAGCCCCAGCAGCAATGGCAGCGGTAGCAGCGGCGGTGGTGGTGGTGGCGCCCGCGTGGGCAGCCCCGAGCAGGCAGCGTGTTCCATCAGTGGGCCCGCCCAGCACATGCGCGTGGAGGTGAAGTCTCCCGCGCCCACTTTCCCGCAGGCCTGAGCCCTGGAGCAGCTGGGGATGAGCTGTGATCCCAACGGTCTGACAGCCCTGCGGAGGAGGTGGTGTTCGGCCTGGGGACTGGCAAACGGGCAGAAGATGGCCCTGATCACAGGAGGCTAGGCCTAGAGACCCTACCCGCATGATTTAATTGTGCGCTGGGCCTCTAGTTTACTATGATGAAATACAAAATATAATAAGTGGGGTACAGGCAGGTGAAATGCAACAAAATATAGCCATGAAACAAGTTTACATATATTAGCAAATATTTGTAATTATCAGTTTAAGAAAATTAAAATAGTAAAGTGACTAACATCAAATCATATATAATACATTTTATACCAATGTAAATATGGTCTTTGCCTCACTTTCTTAAAATTTATTTTTTTTACCATTTTTTTTATTGTTTTAAGTATTACAAATAGTAGTACATATGTCTCCTTTTTTTCCCCCATTGATCTCCCCCCGACCTCCCCTACCCCCCAGTACATGCCTACACCTGCCCGCCCTCCCCCTCGCCCCAGTGTCTTATATCCATTGGTTGTGCTTATATGCATGCGTACAAGTCCTTCGGTTGGTCTCTTACAGCCCCCCTCGCCCAACCTCCCCTGTCTTCCCAATGTAGTTTGACAGTCTGTTCAATGCTTCTTTGCCTCTGTATCTTTTTCCCACCATTTCTTTCCTTTAAAAAGTTTTGCCTTTGCAGACTAGAAATAAACATATAATAACAAAACAAGATAAAACAAAAAAAATGTTTGAGTCCCAATTTCAATGTCCAACAGTTCTGAGTCCCCGTTTCAATGTCTAACAGTTCCTTATGTGTACATGTCAGCAATGATATCTGGATGGTGGGCACATGTTGGCAATTGAAAATATTCATGTGCAATCTATTTTTTATTTAGGATACAATAATTTTTAAATAATTTCTCTATTATTCTATATATCTAGTCTTCATATATCTGAAGACATATTTGGAAGCAAATATGCACTAAATTCCACTCCCCAAGACTGCTATCTTAGGAAACAGGGAAGATACACAGTTAGAATCCTAATGGAGTAGAGAGTCACATTCTCTTTACTTCACCCACCCCCTTCACTCTCTGTCTTTAGGGCCCTTAACAATAAGAATGATAAAAACTTAGGGAGCCCTAACTGGTTTGTCTCAGTGGATAGAGCGTCGGGCCTGCGGACTCAAGGGTTCTAGGTTCGATTCCGGTCAAGGACATGTACTTTGGTTGTGGGCACATCCCCAGTGGGAGGTGTGCAGGAGGCAGCTGATCGATGTTTCTCTCTCATTGATGTCTCTAACTCTCCATCCCTCTCCCTTCCTCCCTATAAAAAATCAATTAAAAAAAAACTGTTAGGGAAAAAGCAACTCAATGTTTTTCAAACATTTTACCTAAGCATTTTTTTCCTTTTATTTAACGGTGTCTCTGTTATCTATTGTATATAACAAATCACCCCACAACTTGACTTCTTAATATAACAAACATATATTATTTCATAGTGTCTGTGGGTTAGGCATGTAGGTATGGTTTAGCTGGGTCACTCAGACACAAGGTCTCATCTGAGGTTGCAATCCAATTGTCCACTGGTATTATTTATGGCCATCCCAAATCCCAACTTGTGCTGAAGGATTAGCTTTGAAGTCACTCACATTGTGCAGCCAGGCTCAGGATCCTGGCTGCACACCATGCCACGTGGGTCTCTCTATAGGACTGCTCCCAGCATGGCAGGGCGCTTCCTTTAGGGCAAGTGATCTCTGCGAATGTAAAGGAGGTCACAGCCTTTTGTAACCTAATCTCAGAAATGACATCCCAGTACTCTCGCCATATTCTATTTATGAGATACAAGTCTCTAGGTCCATCCCACACCCAAGGGGCTTAAATAGCATATCAGACAAATCACTCTAAGAAACACAAAACAGTGACAGATGATTTTATTTCTGATTAGATGAAACAAAGTGAACATGTTTAGCATGATTAATTCCATTCACAAAATGCCTCTAATTAATCCAATTTTTTCCCAGAAGAACCTAATTTAGTCATTTCAAAATAGTTTCTCATCAAATCCCTGACAGTACAGAGTGCCTTAAGATGTGTCAGACACTGGGCTCAGTGATGACTGCACAGAGACAGACAGCCCCTGCCTTCAGGAGGCTTTTAGTTTTGAACTCTGTTTTTTTATTATTATTATTATTTCCAGGTCTTTGAAAATTCCATTAAATGTTTCAGTTATTTGGGTTTGGCTTGGTTTTGCTGAAATAAAGAATAACATCCTACTAAATGAACATGCACTTAAATGTGTCCTTCCGAAGAGCTTCAAGGACTTTAGACTCCCTAAATAAATGGATGGAGACTCAGTTTACAGTTATACAAAGTGACATCAGGTTGCCTGTCCTATGCCTCAAAGGTAAGAATAGATCGTGAAATAAAAGAATCCATCTTACCCGAGTATCTATCCATTTTCCTATTCACTGGGGATTATTGCATTTCTTTGTGATAAACAAGGCAGTTTAGAATCAGTATTAATTTCTCAAACCTACTTATGTACTTCATTCTTTCTATTTCAACTCTTTATTGTGGGGTTTACAGACAAAAACCACTGTACTCTACAATTCTATTACTATTAACCCTTTCAGATTTTTCCTGCCCTTGTCCTTGCGCTAAAGCATTTAAATATTGTACCACATAGTTGCTCCACACTCCTTCTTTCCATTCCAAACACACTGTGCTTTACCCTAAATCTTTGAGCCCATCTTTAAAAATCCACATGTGCTTTTGCTCTTTGAAATCCCTGTTCTTTAGTGGGCTTGTAATCAGCTTGGCTTTGGACTTTGAACTCTATCTGCATGCACCAAACCAAATCATTCCTACTCCAACCATTCACATTCGAATTTCCACTATCTCCTGATGGTGTTGTTTACCTGTCTGAAGTCAGATAATGGGAGAGTCTGCAAACAAAGTCAGTGAGGCAAGATACCTGAGTCCTAAGTCAGAGTTGGCTCTTTAAAATAATTTAAGGAGAATTATAACATGATGTACTGACAATCCACCTACACAAGACTGATTTCAGTGATGTTTCTATCACATTTTAGTCTGAGGAAGTGAAGGTTGCAAAGCAAAGAGTTCAAGAGTACTACTCCACTGATAGTGCTATTTATTCAACATTTTCATGGTGATTAAAAATATCCATACAAGATGCATTTCTGGTGTGTGATAGCACATCTGCCTAAGCTTCTGACATATTTGGTCTTATTCATATGAATAAACAAGCATTAGAAGTCTCAGGGATCTGGAACTCTGAAAACTTAAAATGTAAAAGATCTCTGAAGAAAGAATAATAAAGCAAAAATAGTTGCTCACTCAATTCAATTACATAAACATGACTAGAACCATGAATTAATAACATAAAATCTAAATGTGTTATAGCAGTGCGTGGGTCATAAGAGCATAAATCGCTGTCACTGCAGACAACCAGGCGATCTGGGACCTGTAGGGAAATTCGATGTGTTCATGATTTCTACTGTGGTGAGCAATATGCTCTAAAGAGCAAAACTGGGCCTCCAGAGGAATCTGCAAAAGGTTATAGACAGATGTTCTGAAACGTAGAGTCCAACAGGAGTGTATTTAGGTCAAGGAATAAGGTTGAACAAGGAGAGAAAGAGCAGAAACAGAATTTGTTGTGTGACCCCTAGAAGCTGTTTCAATAGAAAATTGTCTTAATATGTACTTTCTAAAAGAGAAATGAGATTAGCTCTGAACCACAGCTAAACTAATATAAAAAATCCAAATCTAAATAAAATTACTCTGAAAATCTTTCAGTATTTGAGAGTACCACAACATTGACTATAGCAAATAAATTGTTTTTCAAACTAAATTCAATATATCATACAGCAGTATGATTTTCTTAAATAAGGCTTGTTTTATATCAGCCATTCAGTTAAACTCTCTTAGATAAGTAATTTTAATTCTTCTATCTAGCCTTCCTTTATCTAATATCCACATAAAGCTATAAAAATTGATCTAGTCAATAAAAACTTAAGCCATACTGGAGTGACTAAGATTTCTTTATATATATAAATTTTATTGATTGATTGATATAACATATGCTAATATTTATTATTTATATTTGTGTTTTTTTATATTTACTACCCATTCTATATAATGTTTTCCATATATACACACATATAAAATCAAAATTATATTTGATTATTCAGTAAGGAAAAAAAAACATAGGGGTAGAATCCTATGCAAACTCAACCTGTATCTGAGGTGTAATCTTGCTACTCCTATATAGAAGGGGATTGTGATAATAGCTGTCTTCAGAAAACAGAGTTATTTAAACAACTATGCTAGTAGCTATGTTACCAAATTTCCATCTCTTTTCCTTCATCCCAGCTTTTCACTCCCTGTCACTACTATTTGCTTTCCCAAAACTTGCCTCAGACGCATATACTCCTCACTCCAGGCCATATCACCTTCTTAACTATACTTGGCTTCAAAAAATCTTTCAAGGACTACAAGATTATTGTATTTCTAGAGTCTATATCACTCCTACCCTCCAATCCTGTCTAATCCCATCATGAAGAAAATGAGAAAATGACATCAGTTGTCCCTACATAAGATCCATGCAACGTCTCATTAATAGACAAGGATGATCAACTCAGACTTCCACCCATTTTCCCATTTTTAGGTGGTCCTGATAAAGGATGGTTTGCTGATGATTAGATATTAACTCCAAAGAATTGAACCTCCTACAAAGGGAGATCCATACACTAATATCAGTCTAGATTATTTCTTCCTATTTCTGACAAGAACTAAAGAGAAACATCATAATTACAAAATGTTACTACTATGGTCAAAGTGGCCTGTTGTGAGAATAATAAAAATGTGATAACACATCTACATACAATTCTACTCCTGTGTTTGAAGCCATGGAATTCAGGAAGGTAAGAAATAATTTAATGTATCATTCAAATATAAAAATTATGACTTAAAAATAATAATCAGGAAGAGTTGCTTATGCCTCTTTTTTTTTTTACAGGTGTTCCTCTTTTATTTTTCCCCATAGCTCCCCTCCACCTGATTCCCCACCCCACCCCATGCCCTTACCCCCCACCACTGTCTTCATCCATAGGAGTAAGATTTTTGTCCAATCTCTTCCTGCACCCCTCACACCTGCTTCCCCTGAGAATCGTCAGTCCACTCCCTTTCTATGTCCCTGATTCTATTATATTCACCAGTCCATTCTGTTCTTCAGATTTTTCATTCACTTGATTTTTAGATTCACTTGTTGGTAAGTATGTATTTGATGTCATTTTGTTGTGCATAATTTTTATCTTTACCTTTTTCTTCTTCTTCCTCTTCTTAAAGGATACCCTTCAGCATTTCGTGTAATCCTGGTTTGGTGGTGATGAACTCCTTTAGCTTTTTCTTGTCTGTGAAGCTCTTTATCTGACCTTCAACTCTGAATGATAGCTTTGCTGGGTAGAGTAATCTTGGTTGTAGGTTCTTGCTGTTCATCACTTTGAATATTTCTTGCCACTCCCTTCTGGCCTGCATAGTTTCTGTTGAGAAATCAGCTGACAGTCGTATGGGTACTCCCTTGTAGGTAATTAACTGTTTTTCTCTTGCTGCTTTTAATATTCTCTCTTTGTCTTTTGCCCTTGGCATTTTAATTATGATGTGTCTTGGTGTGGTCCTCTTTGGATTCCTCTTGTATGGGGTTCTGTGCACTTCCTGAACTTGTAAGTCTATTTCTTTCACCAGGTAGGGAAAGTTTTCTGTCATTATTTCTTCTAATAGGTTTTCAATATTTTGCTCTCTCCCTTCTTCTGGCACCCCAAAAATTCGGATATTGGTTCGCTTGAAGTTGTCCCAGAGACTCCTTACACTATCTTCATATTTTTGGATTCCTTTTTCTTTTTGTTTTTCTGGTTGGATGTTTTTTGTTTCCACATATTTCAGATCTTTGGTTTGATTCTTGGGGTATGTTGATCTACAGTTGAGTTTCTGCATATTCTTTATTTCAGACAGTGTATGCTTCATTTCTGACTGATCCTTTTCCATTTTTTTGGCATTCTCATTAAGCTCCTTGAAGGTCTCATCAAGTTTCTCAGCGGTTTTAAGAAGATTCTTGAGTAACCTTATAAATGTGGTTCTGAACTCTATGTCATCCAGTAGTTTGCTTTCCTCCGTTTCTTTCATTCGTGACATGTTTCTTTGTCTCCACATTTTGGCTGCTTCCCTGTGTTGATGGAGTAGCTTTGTGTGGTAGGTGATCTATAGGGGACAGTAGCTCAGCCTCCTCAATCACATGAGGTGGATGCTCTTGGTACACCCCTTTGTGGGCTGAGTGCAAAGTCTTGGTGTAGCTAAGCCTTAATTTCTGTTGGTACACTGGGAGGAATTGACCTCCAGGCCAATTAGCTGTGAGCACTCCCTGTGTCTATAATGGAAGAACTGCTGCACTGAAGACACGCTTATGGGGCAGGACTTGTTTCAGTGGGGCTTTGGTGCTCACTGAGTCTGCCTCTTGAATGTGTCACTTATGGATGTGAGGAGTTGAAATCTGGTGTCTCACACTGACCACTAGGTACACTGGCTTCTGGATCTCCAATGGGGTGCAGGTCAGCTACTGTCTGAGGCCACTCAGCAGGAGCTACAGTGAGAGCTGCAGTTTTCTCCTCTTTGCTTGGGGTTTGGAGGTTTTGGAGCTGTCTGACCCAGGCTGCAAGTTTGCTAGGTTAAGCTTCGATAGGGCAGGCCTTTCTTATGCTAACTGAGCTGCTTGGAGCTTGGGTGGGTTTGTAGGTTGTGCAGGGCGGGGCCTCAGGGTGTCACTAGGTTAGGGCGTGGCAAACAGCAATGGCTGCTAGTTAGCAGGCTCTGCGTCCCCAAAGGCATCCACGAGTCCAGTGCCCCAGTGCAGTAAACAATTATTCCTGCATGCAGCTCTGCAAGCAAGCCACCCTCACTGGCAGACAGTCCAGCTTCTCTCCATAGGAGTTTGGGTCCCCCGTGTCTCCCCGAGACTGGATTTCAGAGTAATCGGGGGCTTGTCTCCGTTCGGGTTGAAAAAAGCAACGCACCCAGTCTCCCGCCGCCAGCCCGGATCACGCGCCTCCGTACCTCAGCTTTTCAGCGCTCGTGCACGTCTCAATGCTCTTTTCTCTTTTCTTCTAGTTGTAGAACTTCCACTCAGCCAGCTTTCCCGTGGTTCTGGATGATAGACGTTTTGTCTTTTAGTTGCAGTTTAAATTGTTGTGGGAGGCAGCAGTTTAGGTGTTTACCTACACCGCCATCTTGGATTCTCTCCTTATGCCTCTTTTTTATATTGGGGATAACAACTTAGTTTTCATTTGGAATTTTTATAAAAGAGTGGCAACCAAAAATACATCATATCATATCAAACATTAAAATATAAAATTTTTATAATTTAAATACAAAGTTAAGGACTACAAATCTCTGAATATTTAAGAGAAAATGAACAAAAAGAAAAAAAGAAAAGAATCCCATGAAACACCAAAGCTGAGATTTTCTTACTTTTATTGTAACCCTCTTTTCTGCTTCTAGTTTACACCTTTGTTTACCTAGTATACAAATTACTTTCTTTTCTTTGGTAGTAAGAAGGAAACCCAAAGAAAGAAATCACAGACAAGTTGGTGCTGAATCACTTCTCTGGCAGCCACAGAGTTATAGACAAAAGGTCTAAGTCTGTGAAATAATGAGTTGTGCAGGTGCTCATTTTCCTCTTGATTTCTGTGTAGGGCTTAGGGATGTTCATAACATTCAAATACACTCTTCTTAGTCTAAATCTTGGGCTGACATTCATGGTGAATTTTTCTAGCCACTTAGTATATTAGAGGAGAAGTTTTAATTTAATTGTCATAATTGATCCATAAGCAAGTGGTTAAATGCATCTGTCTTAGTTCTCTTTGGGCACTGTTGGGGTAGCTAAAGAGAATAAAGATGACCTCTGCTTTCCGTGTGTTTAAAATATAACTAAACAAAAATACAAAATACAAATTATGACAAGCACATAGCACTTATTCTATATATGTACTGCACTAAGTGTTTTAATTATATTAATCCATCAAATTTTTCCACCATCCAATAAAGTAGAATGTATTATCTCCACTTTACCAATGGGGAAAGTGAAACACAGACAATTTATATAACTTCCCCATGGTTACACAGCCAGAATTTAAACCCAGGCACTCTGATTTCCCAAGTCTATGCTCTACCAACATGTTCAGTGCTATATGAATTTACAGAAAATTTAATCTTTAAAAAATAGATAATGAGAGCCGGAAAGGGCTTTCTTCATGAAGAAAGTGGAATGGACTTGGAACTTGGCAAATGAAGAAACCATGGTCAAGCAAGGTGCAAGGAACTGTAGCAAAAAGATGAACCATGAGCATGGAGTGCCCATGGGTGAACCAAGAAGCCAATCTGGCCAGAGTGGATGGGAATGAGGAGAAATTAGATGAGTTAATTAGGACAAGGAAGATTATGGGACTCCAGAATATTTCTAGTGAAAACTGAGTTCCTAACAGGGTAAAGTTAACATTGGGTTAAAAGACATTACCTCATAGATGTATTTTATTATATTCCAACAGAAACAAAGCTTCTCTGGAGGTGTAGAGGTCTCTAAGTCATTGTCTCACTATTGGCAAACTGGAGCAGGGCAAAATATTGACTCTGAGATCAAGATCAATGTTTATTTTTACGTAGCACCGGAGAATGGTAGCCAAAGAGCCAGAGTTTTTAGTGCTGACTGACAGTCTGTTTTGATTTGGACTCGGTGTTTGTGATCTCTGTCTACTATATATCCAGATGGCATTTAAGCTGAAATGTGGTTACAGCCATGAGGCCTGCTGGGAGGAAAAGCAGACTGAGGGCAATTTTCTCAGTGCCATCTTCTCCTTGGAAGATCTCTTTGGAAGATTCTTAAAGAAAAATCAACTTAGAGGTGGAGTAATCTTGTCCTGAATGCAAAAAGCAGAAAGGAGATGAGGGAGAGGCAATAGGTCTAAATCTTCTCTTGGGGAAAATGTGATACTAAGGATGAGCTGGCCAAAAACAGAGAGAAACTAGAGAAGTCAGGGTGTCTAAATGTGTCACCAGAAAAGTTAAGAAAGTGGGTGGAGTAGGCTAGCCCAGGAACATGGCAAGAATATTGGAAGGAAAACAGGGAGCAATTTCATAATCTCTTAATCTTCCCATCTCCTTACAATGTTCCAGAGAAGAGAAAGTGTGCTTGATAAGAATGATTTATTGAGCAATTACGTCTTTCCGCCCTCAGCTCTCTGGAACTGGAGAGCAGACAAGTCTGGTGAATTATGTTTGTGGAGTTGTGCGGAAGAGCTTCCTCTCAAAGATGCTCGAGTTTCCAGGCAGTCATGAGGCAGCTCTACCTTCTCACAGTTTCTGTAACTTTAACTTTCCCTTTTCTGTCCCTTTCTCTGTCCATGCTCATTCCCCACTGATTTTGGATTGTTTACTGCACTTGTCACTACATCATTATGTTTACGCCCTGGCTTTTTATCCAGTCCTCCCTCCCTTTTCTGATCTCCCATTATTTCTTAACACCAGTCCTTCCCTGTCTGCTGCCTGAGCAAATCGGCTCCTTCATGTGCTGCTCTGTCTTCCCTCTCTCCTCCTCCAGCCATGCTCCCTATTTGAAAATATCCTGCAAAAGAGAGATTTCCTGGGCTCTCCTCCCCTAGTAGGTCTATTTGCACCCCAGCGTCCCAAGTCTCCACGTGCTCCTGCTTTTTATGACTTCTGTGGTTACCACTGACAAGCATGAGAGAAAAACCTGTGCTTTTGGTTCAGTAATTACTTAGATTTTATGTGGGTAGGCTAAGAGTGCTTCAATGTCTGTTTCCGATGAACAACCTATGGTCCCAACTGTGGTAAGCTGGTCTCGTTTTTCATCCGCTGCCATGGGTAACTGGCGACCTCCAGGCATAGGGTGACCGTTTGACACACTCCAGCATACATTACCTGAAGAATGCCAACAGATTATAGACCATTGGGTTCTAGCTGATTTCTTCTCCCAGGGGATATGGACCAGCATCTTAGATCAATTTTGGCACATTGCCGTACTTATTTTAGAAGCTTTGTTCCAGAGTTGCTGGACACTTGATCATTCCAGCATTTTCTACATTACAAAGTCAAAGGAAAAACAAGCTTGGGGCTCAGTATTTTCACTGACTTGGTGATAGTTATCAAACTCATTTCACTTAACATTGTAGGTTAAACTCAAATTGGGGACCCTGAAGAAAAAGACTGGTCCTTTATTCGGTCCGTGAAAGAAAGTATTTTTTATTTCTATTAAACAACCATAAAAGGATAAATCGTGCAACAGCTGGAAGAGCACTGCAAATACCAGGGTTACCCAGGGTCACCCAGGTTCACCCAGAAACCTTTAAAATAATTTAAAATGGTGATAGAACAAGTAACACTGTGTTTCTATTGATGCAGGAGAACCTAACCCTTGAACTGAACTTGTACTTGCATGAAGTCAGTAGAGCTGTTTCTAGTTGATTTACCAAGACAATTTCCCATAGTTTGATTGATTGGGAATGGTGCCGATGACTTTTTCTTAAATTATCCACAAAGCATTAAATATTTTGACTCTTTGCTGAAATTACTCTTCTTTGAAAAAAAGGGAAAACAATGTTTTAGAGATTATTTACAGTAAGTAAATGGATCAAAATAATACTGCACTGTGAGATCTAAATACATCAAAGGTAAGTGGAGATTCCAGAACTATGATTGCCTCAGTTCTTTGCAAGGTAATCAAAGAAATTCCAAAAGGCCTTACTTTATTAGAAATCAGATTTCTTAAGTGTTATCTAAGTTCACAGAGAGCAGACAGCTACCTTAGAAGTGGGATTACGAAAATGAAATTCAACGGTTTGAAAATAAGTAAAGCAGAACAAGATACTTTCAATCATTAACAACACTATACATGTACACAGAGATACAAAAACAGCTAAAAGAGCAAAGGCAAAATTAAACAGTAATGATGATTTATAGTAAGATACTCTGAGACACGACAGAAGTCTCGGTACACCAAAAGGGAAATCTTGTTTGCTCAAATTATTTGTTTCTTCCGTCTAATGAATGTAATTCTAATATACAAGTGATAACACTGGCATTTCTTTGAAATGTTGATTCAGTTTAATTATGAAAATCACGAAGGTATTTTCTAGCTGCTGCATCACTCCCTGTACTAAGATTAATCACATCAACATTATTCATTTAATCTTCAAAGAGGAAGCAGTTGTCCACAAAAGCCTTCAAATAGCTTCATTAGTGCAATTTTTCAGCCTCAAACACTTAGCTGGCAGCTTATGATTGAGAGTAAGGTCATTATAGTCATCTATTTCCTAATCTAATTTTTTTAATGTTTTTACATTTAATGTAGAAATGTATAAGTGTGAAGTTTTGCCTTCTCTTTGTTTGGCAATCAGCTCAAAACATGAAGAAACTATGCATGGTGATAAACAAAATATTTGTTCTCTTTGGCAACAATTCCTGACATGTAATATACAGACCCAGAACTTATACATTTTCCCTTTTGGGGTTTGTTTAATGTGAAAAGAATTGGACCTAGAAATGTTTTCTTGTCTCTGTAAACAAAGAGAAACTTGGAGCTGAGAGACATTCTCTCAGTTCAGGAGCCAGAATTAAAACAATGTTGCAAATAAAAACTCTTTGGTGCCTTCAAATGCAGAACCGATTTGATATTTAAAATCAGAAATGGGCAACCTCCCTTATGTTTATTTACTAAGACCCACTTTTAGCACCCCTCTTTTTGTTAATAGCATTAATAATTCCTTCCAATATTGGAAACCAATTAAGTATCAGAGTCCTGTAAAATAACACTGTAATATGCACTGATCAAATCTCACCATCAATCATTAAAAATTGCTCAATTGCAATCAAAAGCATTCTCAGAGATATATAGAACAGACCCTGGCACCAACGAAGTGTTGTGGTGATAGAATCATTTGTAATTACCGCACCTACGCTGAAGGGTTATAAAATGTGTCAGAAAGTAAATTTTGCTGAGGCCCATTATAAGAAGTAAAACTGGTGCTTTAAACTTTGCATCTTATAAAGGAATGATTTATTTGACTTTTGACTGGTCCACTTGCAGAAATCATTGCATTGCAATATTCAGTGACTGTGCATAGGAGAAAGGATAAATCATGCAGAGACATTTTCAAGTTCATATTTGGTGATTATAAAATGCCAAGTTTTGAGGCAAAATCTGCCCATGATGGGGCAAATGATGGGATATGTTGGGGATTTAAGCAAAGGATCAGGGGTTTTGATCTTGTGAAAATAGTCCATAACTCATTTCATTGATACAAAGCAATTGCACAAAATTTCCCCCCACAAATTATATAAAGACAATTACAACATTTAAAATATGAACTTCTTTTAAATTGCTTTAAAATAAAACTGTAATGACTTTTTCTGGGACTGAATTCTAATTAATACAACATACTTTTAACAAAAAATATAAAGATGAGAATAACTTCAGCTTGAAAAGGTCAGTGTTGCCATTTGTCCAGCGACATGAGAAGTCAGCAGGGTAAAATGTGACTTCACAAAAGAGAAGCAAGAAACTGCATTATTTACATAGGCGTTCAATATGATAATCAGGGGTAAAAATTTTGTGCATTCCTTAATTCATCTATTCATGAAGTTTTATCATCTGCTATATGTGTTAGACATTCTGGGAAATGTAAAGACAGACAAATGAAATCTCTTCTCTTGAGAAGCCTTTACTATAGTAGAAGGCAGGAGTACATGCATGTCTTTACAGTAGAAGACAATGTGAGGCAATTGACAAAGGAAAGGAAGAACATGCCTAAGATTTCACAAGTAGATTTCCTCCTGTCTGGCAGTCCAGGATGTTTCATGGCATGGCAACATCAAGACTTCTAAGGATGGGCAAGATGTTGAAAGGTCAAGATTGGTAGAGAAAAGATTATTAAAGTTTTACAGTTTAAAATGTTTTATCAACACTTCCCAATATTTAATATATTTTCTGGCCTCTGCAGAGAATGGTAAAAGTTCTTTTACTTTTGGAAGTGTCAAAAAGTTTTTCTAATAATAAAAAGGAAGACTCAATGCTCGTTCCAGCTAGCATTTTTGAAATTGAGTCTAAATATCTACTTTAATGGTTAATTCCATGCATTTAATGCAATTAATACAAAGTGAGATAAAATTAGAAAACAATAAACCTAAGCAAGTGTAACAATATTCTCAAAAAAGTTTACTTTCAAATTACAAAATAATTTTATTGATATCCATGTAAAATCTGTCTGGAAACAAAAACAATCATAATTTAGAGAAAATGTTTAAAACTCTGAATTGTGCAGTTTAGTAAATTTTATATATATATTTCAATTCCTGCTTGGGGATGGAGGTGGAAATTTGGTGGTGGATAAAAGTGAGTCTCAGTGAAACACCTGTAGTAATATAAAATTTCAAGTATTATTTAATAAAGGGTAGAACATAAAACAAACAATTCATAGAGCTTACTGAATTCATTTAATTCACAAGCACTTCTGATATGCTTCTGGTTTCAACTATCATCTTAAAAGTAAAGAACCTGTCATGCAGTACTAGGTTACACTGAAAATCAACAAATTAAATTAGTCCCAGGAATAATGAATGTGTATCCCTGTTTGCAAGCATACAAAGGAGAAATGCAGGTGCCTTGAGAAAATATGAAGAGTTTGGAAAATAAAATGATCATGTACAAACTAACACCTAATCTGAGTGCTATTTTGCGTCCTATTCTGAGCACCTGGAAGGTGTCTCACTAATATAGGAATAGGCAGTGGCTCTTTTAACTGTAACTGAGATGCCTCTTTCACAGAACTCTAAGGAGCTTAGAATCACCTTTCTGACCATCTTTCCTGTCTCCTATATATCCTCATAAAATATTTACTGTTCCTCTGAATGACCACTCTGATTATCCTTAGACTCCTTTCAGATTCCCTGATGATGTCATGGAAATGTTAAACCCATTATGCTAAGTTAGGACCTCCATCTGCAGTGACCTCTTGGCACAAGCTTCGAGGACAGCATGATATTTTTACATAAAAGTGAGTCTTCATTCAAATCCTCGAGGTCTGATCCTGAAAAACACACTGACAGTTCAATCAACCCTAATAAATACTTAACCAGGTCCATGGAAAAAATAAGAATACAGTTCCCCCAAAATAATCTATTACACATTCACAACTGAGCCATAAAAGTGTCTATTAAGTGTACAATTATCTTATCACATTTTTATTGAAAAACAAGCATTTATCCTAATTTATAGGTTTAACCTAAAGGTAGTACATGATATTCCTTTTCATTAAGCTATTAGGGGAGTGAGGAGTGATGGCACCCCGTTTTAATTATCTCTAATGTAGTGTCTAAATTGATCATGCATAATGCAATTGCAAATCATAATTAAATTAATTTGTATTGATTTAAGATTTTATAAGTTGTTAATAAATTCAGTGTAGTGCATCTATTTCCAGGAGCTAACATTAATATTTTTAAACTGCCAAACCACTTCCTTCTTTTCACTCCTTTTGTCCTCACTTAAAAGTTCATAAACCTGTGACTACTTTATGCAGGTGAAGACTAACTTCAAAACCTTATCGATGGAAGTTTTGAGTATTGAGATAAGGTGTCTCCAAGAAATAATGTCTAATAATTTGGATATTCATGACTATCTAAATTTAAAAATATTTCTCTCTCTGAAACTCCTTGCCCTTCTCCATGTCCTAATTATCCCACCTGCCACAACTGCCTTCCTGCCGCATAACACCAGCTTCCAATCCAGTGATTGACTCCAGGAAAGCCATGTAAATGCAAACGTCCCTTCCTCAACATTACAGGGGGGTGAAGAAGAGTCCTAAAGCCACGGGAAGGCCCAAGCAAACTTTGCCTGGTAACAAAGCTCATAGAGTTGGATCTCCCCAAACAATTCCCTTCCCTCCTCATCCTAACCATATTCAAGGAACAAAGTTCCCTCAGAAATCTCTATATCTGACAAAAGTGGAGAATGGATTCGTAGAAAGTCCAAGGAATTTAGGAACCTGTCCTTCCCCTGCTTCTCTCAAGAACTGAAGGGAAACTTGGGGGCGGAACAGTGAGACAAGAGAACAAGTTGGATTAATGACTCTAAAAGCTCCATCAGTATGTGTTCGTTACAGAAATAAATATTGGGCAAATTTGCAAATTCAGTCTAACTGGTTTTGTCACATACTAAAGTATTCCTCCACCTCCTCATACTTGAACTGGAAATCCAGCCAGATCCATGGCATAAATCACAAAGAGGCATAATCTGGTTCTTCTGCCCTCCATAAGCCTTGGAACTATAAGTAACTGTCCTCTGGATTGCTGTTCTCACACAGAAGGGTGGGCCTAGAGTTGAGGGTTCTTTTCCAGTGCCTTTCATTGAATGTATTAAATGCCTTAAGGTCTGGCAGATAAGTGGTGGTAAAAGGAGACTTGATTTGGGGTGGTGAAAACACACTACAGTATACAGATGATGTGTTGTGGAATTGGGCACCTGAAACCTGTATAATTTTGTTAACCAGTGTCACCCCAATAAACTCGATATAAAAGGGGGTAATACCTTTAGGTCCTATGAAGGTAAATGAACTAATGCAATTTGGAAGGGACAGATTGGAAGTGGAAATGAAATGTTTATGAGAACGGCTCAGAAATGAATTTTACGGGTAGTTTCCCAGATTCCGCAGCCTGCAGGCGGGATTGGTCACTAACAGCCACGTACTAAATTTAAGGAGTGCAAGCTCACACCAAGTTGAGGCACAATTCAGTCTAAACCTTCAGGAGCCTTTGCAGCCAGCGAAGTTTGCTGCTCATTAGCGACCCCTACAGGTCTCAGGGGGAAACGAGCTGATGCAGAAGTGCATCCTGGACATCCCCCACCCTCACCCCTGGCCCCGCAAGGAGCAGAACTTCTTTCTGAGGGCTACCCCAACCGCACCTCCCTTCAGTGAGCACCGCAAGCCACCAGACGAGCCCTGCATAGACCGGGCACCAGAGCCCCACTCAGGGATAGAGCTCCGGGGCGGTCAAGGCAGGGGAGTGCGGAGAGAGCACCCCTCTCATTACCATCATAAAGAATCCAAAGTTTCTGACATCCGGAGCATAAACTGAGCAGGAGAGGAAAAACAAAGGAATGCCAAACTTCAGTGGAACTGACTTGGGTCTCCGAGGGAATGAAACCCAGCAGAGTGAGGCTTGGACGTGGGGGGCTTAGGGGTTTTCCCCCTATATTGGCTACCACTGGCTTGACATCTCTTGTATCTGAGGTCGAACCACCACGATGGTTTCAGATACAAACAAGCTTGAGCAACACTTTCTCTACACATAGTACACACACACACACACTTTCTCTACACATAGCACACACACACACACACACACTTTCTCTACACATAGTACACACACACACACTTTCTCTACACATAGTACACACACACACTTTCTCTACACATAGTACACACACACACACACTTTCTCTACAGATAGCACACACACACACTTTCTCTACACATAGTACACACACACACTTTCTCTACACATAGTACACACACACACTTTCTCTACACATAGTACACACACACACACACACTTTCTCTACACATAGTACACACACACACACACACACTTTCTCTACACATAGTACACACACACACACACTTTCTCTACACATAGTACACACACACACACACACACACACTTTCTCTACACATAGCACACACACACACACACACTTTCTCTACACATAGTACACACACACACACACACTTTCTCTACACATAGCACACACACACACTTTCTCTACACATAGTACACACACACACACACACACACTTTCTCTACACATAGCACACACACACACACACTTTCTCTACACATAGTACACACACACACACTTTCTCTACACATAGCACACACACACACTTTCTCTACACATAGTACACACACACACTTTCTCTACACATAGTACACACACACACACACACTTTCTCTACACATAGCACACACACACACACACTTTCTCTACACATAGCACACACACACACACACTTTCTCTACACATAGTACACACACACACACACTTTCTCTACACATAGTACACACACACACACACTTTCTCTACACATAGTACACACACACACACACACACTTTCTCTACACATAGCACACACACACACACTTTCTCTACACATAGTACACACACACACACACTTTCTCTACACATAGCACACACACACACTTTCTCTACACATAGTACACACACACACTTTCTCTACACATAGTACACACACACACTTTCTCTACACATAGTACACACATACACACACACTTTCTCTACACATAGTACACACACACACACACTTTCTCTACACATAGTACACACACACACACACTTTCTCTACACATAGTACACACACACACACACACACTTTCTCTACACATAGTACACACACACACACACTTTCTCTACACATAGTATACACACACACACACACACACACACACACACACTTTCTCCAGCAAGAAAATAAAAGTAAGGGATAAGGGAGGGAGGGTTCCAAATTTAAGTGGACTGCCAGGCCCCGCTCCTCTCTCAGCTGAGTTGCAGTCTACACCCCACCCACTCCACCAGGTGGGAGGGACTGCATCCATAGGACACATCTTGTAGATAAATGCATGCTTTCAGTTGTTTAGCTTACTGAGGCCTCAGTTAGCCCAGTCACATCACCCACTGGCAAAATTAGTTCTCCAGTTTGACTTCTGAAAATGTCTCTTTTTAGTCAAGCACTTGCCACAACAGATGGGGGTCCCTGTGGTGTTTCATTCTCCCCAACACTACACAGAAAAACTCTCAAATGGATGATTCCTTAGCCAAAGACTTCAGAAAGTCTTGAGTGGTGAAGGGATCTTTACACTAAAAGGTGCTGGAAGAAAAGGGGACAAGAAGTGTAGAACAAAGAGCTTCAAATAATCTCCAGTCACACTGCTATACTAGAGAATAAAACTAATTCACTCAAACTCAACACATTATTTTCCTTAACTAGTAATACTCAGAATGGTGATAGGGATTTCCTTGGACTTGAGTTACAGTTTGGCAGTAGACTCAACACTGCAGTCTTGAAATTGAACTGCCAGCAATGATTTATCTGGTGTGTGTTGTCCCTGGGATTTAGATAAAAACCTCTACCCCCCAGAAACTAGGACATTGGGGGGACCAGGAGATTCATCCATAAAGGACTCTTTTAAGATTAAAAAAGAGAGAAAGAGAGAGAGAGAGAGAGAGAGAGAATGGTTTTAATAAATTCTTACAATTGAGGCTGAATTTAAGTGTTTATTTTGAAAGAGTGGGTTTAGTATTTTGTGGGTGTTGTTTTTGTTTGTGTGTGTGTGTTTGTGTGTGTGTGTGTTTTGTTTTGTTTTCTCTCATGACTTGCAGTTGAGGTTGTTAAGTTTCCAAGCAGGAATCAGCTTAAAATGCATAGATTGTATTATATGTACAATTTAATCACAAGGTATTTAAAATAGACATTTCCATCTAAAATCCAATCAGAAATCAACACAGTTCCTCCAGGCATTAGATGATCATCTCAATTTTGCATTTGTAAACTGGGAGAAATAAATGTGACTTGTGGATACCAAGAGGTCAAGTACGGCTGCTCAAATATTTTTCTTACAAAATGACGGATTTATTAGACAAATAAGTAGCCCGGCTGATGCAAAACCCCCAGTGATTGAATTTTGACGTTAAGTCAACAACAACTCGAACTACAGCAGTGCTTCAAGATTTAGTTATGATGGTAGAGATTACTGAACAAATAAGAGCCAGAAATGAATACAGATTTCTGAGGATCTGCCCCCGGCACCCTCTTCTTGACATTCTCCTCCATATGCTCCCCCTATTCAGACTGTATTATAATTAAAGATTTGCCTATGCCTTACGATTGGAAAGGAACTTTAAAATAATTAAGCATATTTTTCTCTGTGTGTTTTTGTATTTTTTTTTTTTTTAAGGACATGCTCAGGGAGAAAGCCAATTGAGTTTCATTATAAATTCCTTCGTGGCTTGAAAGTCATCCACTATTAAGGGAGGGAGCCTACAGTGGGTGTTTAGATTAGTTTTGTTTTTTAAAGATCTTACTTTCATTAAGAGTTTTTGATAACTTACTCTCTTACCTTTTCCTCCTTTCCTTTAAAGGAAAGAGTTGAGGACTTTCTAAAAGATTTGAGGACTTTTGGCCAACTTAGGATCCCACTCGCGGATGCGGATCCACTGCTAAATAATTAAGCCGCACATAAAATTTCAGAAGTATTTAGATTTCACCTTTCCTGGGTCACAGGCTACGCTCCTCCCACGGCGCCACCCCATCCACCCTCTGCGGAGCTGGCCGTGGTGCTGAAAACCCAGAGTGATCTTTTAGAAAGGGAGGGCACCACTCATGGAGACTTTGGCTCCTCATAAGTGGGGGCTTAAATAATTGAGATTACATTTAAGCACAAAGCAGTTCATTTCTCATCTTTTCATGGATAAAGGGGCTAATCTGCTCCTAGTATGCCTTTATTTATTCTGTGTGACTTCTTATTGTAGTGGAATTGGTTTCTCAATTTCCATTTGTCTTTTTGAACTAGCCAAGAACTCATTCCTTCCACGATCTTCTCTTATTCCCCTATTTTCAGCTACAGTTTAGTCGCCCCTAGTTTATGAAAATATTTATTTTGCAAGGACAAATCTATATATTTGATTTTAAGGTTTTGCCCGATCAAGGGCTTGACACAATTTCTCTTTGTAGCTAGAAATTTACTTTCTGGGTTTCCAGGCACAGACCACTAGAGGCAATAAACTGATGCTAGATTTTTTTCCCAGATTTTATTTAAATGTAGTATAATTGCACTCTAAAATAACTTGCCCATCCCGGCTTCTCTCCCAATTTTTCATATTCCCCTCTCATGTATGCATATACCCATAATGTCTATAGATGTTTTCATCAATCTGGTTTTTAAATCATCCATTATATTAGTTGTTTCCCCGAGTAAATAAACCTGAAAATACAAAATTGCTAACCTTAAAATAAACAATATAATTCATAAGTAGAAAGGGATGCTTCATAATTATTTTGCCAATCCCCAGGATTAAACAATAAGTTGTGCAATTGAAGCCCTTCTACCAGGGACAGAGGTGTAGTCCTCTATTCCTCTTCCTTTTAAAATATTGAATAGTACTCTCAGTCCAACAATGCATCTGTTTACAGTTTGCCTAAATTTGATTCTGGATTTATATTTCAGTGTGCTCTTTAGGATGCAAAATTCCTGTCAAATTAAAGGGTGTTCAGGTCTTGCCCGCTTCCAGCAAATCACTCGCAGCACCTAATAAATCCAGCTGGGGTTCCTTCCATAGCCTGATGCTGCCGAAATCATTATTGTCCTGCCTTGTTTCATGTCAGAGGCCTCTTCGCCTCATCTGTCATGAAACCAATTTCACTTTATTTACATCCATTTGCTAGTTTAATTACTGTGCTGATGAATAGCCTGAAGGAATTAAGTTACGAGTCTTTGGAAACCCAAAGCGACAGATATATGGGCTACCTTTTAACTACAGGGGAAGAAATGAAGGCCAGTGTGTGGCATGCACAAAAATTTAAAGATAATAAGTGTTTCTCTTTACCCAGCTACTCTTGAAATTCAGGATGATTCTGTCTTTATGCATTCATCATCTCCTGGATGAAATATAGTGCATTAGGAGCCCTCATATTTACAGATTGACTGCAGTTCTCTACAATACAGTATAGTTCTCTATTTTTAAAAAGCATTTTGCATTACTAAAAGAGTGTCAGATGACCTTCTAGCCAAACCAAATAATCTAGTGTACTGATGTTTTTAATTTCAGGTACCTATAAAAGTTAACCTTTCCTTGTAACTGAGAACTTCTATATAAACACAAATAGATGTTTTTGTGAAATGAAAAGAATATTTTATACAACTAATCTAATATACAGTACCAAGTACACCACTTATATATTATAAATAATGTAACAAAAGTCAGTTATATAAATTTTGTTTATCATTGAGCACAGTTTCACAATGATATTTTTTAATAAATATTTTTTATTATTGATAGTATTACAGATGTCTCCCTTTCCCTCCCCCCTTTACTCCCCTCCTCCCAACCTCTACCCACCCAGCCGCAGGTCTTCACCCCCCTATTCCTGCATCCATGGGATATGCATATAAGTATATAAGTTCTTTGGTTTATCTTCTTTAATGTATTTTTAAATCATAAATAAGAACATTCTGAAGTCTCTTTTACAAGTCCAACATAATAGAGTACTGTGAATCTATGTTAATGACAGAGGGTTTGTGGTGTGGTTGAATAATCTGTGCTCTCAAATATACATAAGTAGTCAATCATTTGCATATATTTTTAAAAACCTAACATTAATAACTTCAGTCATTCCTTTATCCTATAAATTAGCTACTGTGATATAACACTATTAAAATCATGCCTAATATAATATCATCTTCAAATTTTCTAAATGTTATCATTAATGTTAGACTTTAAACTGAACATTGATAATCCAGAAATTAAGTCTTTATATGGTTCTTCATCACTGAGTACTAATTAAAACAGCAATAAACCTGAATTGACATTAATTTCATATTTTCTCTCTCCCCAGGTAGTATCACGCAAGAAAAGAATACAACTTTAAAATCTAATGCCTATATATTTTTCCTTCCTTTGTTTCTGAGAGTTTCTGACATTTTAAAATTAGTACTTTCGTTTTATTTCCCTAAAAATGATGAGTTTAAGGCATATAACAAATATATTCAGCATTTCAAGAAATAATCTAAATATTTTTCTTATAAACTTAATGTACTTACTTATACCATCTCCATGTTGTGCACATAATTACTTCTAAGGTTGTGCAAACTTTCTAAACTGTTATTTAATGGAATATTTTTTGAACATTCATGGAAGAGCAAGAAATAGTTCTAAACAAAACAGAAATGAGAAAATTAAGGTTTTTAATGTTTTCTCATTTCCTCTCCTCCTAAAAGAATTAAATACCTTTTGCGCCTGTAGACTCTACAGTGTGGTTTATTACAAAGCCAGCTTTAAGAAAAGGATAAGAATACAAGCACTTTATATTTACTATCAGAAGATCTGAAAGTGCTGACAACTCTACTATCTATATAGACCTATATTAATAAATTATATATTCATTACAAATCCTCCAGCCCCCCCTTATATCTTCTAAAAAATACTCTTGCCCCATTCTTCCTCCCCCATGACTTTTAATAAAGCTCATCAACAAACAACCTACATTACAAAAACTAGTTTTTTTGTGTGTCAAAGAATCTTGCTTATAAAAGTTTTGCAATAAAGGAACCCTAAACAGGACCCTACAGGTAAAATTTTTCTCTATTTTAATAAAACCAGATATTATTTCATTTTTTAGTAGAGATTTATGAACAGTCTTTAACTTGACAGAAAGGAAACCTGTATTGTTTGAGACTCTTTAGCTATTTTTCTTCATTTTTTAAATAAAAGAAGTGAGAATAATGGGGACTTAAAATATTTTTTCTTTCTCTCTCCTCCTCCCCCATTACACTCCTTCTCCCCCTTTCTAAGACCTTCTTCTCCCTCTCCAGCTCCTTTTGATTAATAGATCCATGTGGCTAACGGCCTGACATATGGTGTGCGAAGCAGCTTGAGATAGTACCTTAGGCATCCCCTACGGCCATTAACATATTAGGGGCTTATGTGCAGTCAGACAGACCTCATCCAGAGCCTGCATTTTCAGAAAGGCTGCACCCCAGAGCTGTTTGATAGAGAGTTTCAATAATGCACCACTCTTCAATTTTAAGGGAGTTGCTTCTGGTACTGAAACACTGGAACAGAACCGGAATAAAGTTGAAAAGACTCAGTTACATTCACCAGCAATAGTAAAAATTGTGCTTACATCTATTTGTATATGGAGGTACACCTTCAAACTCACAAACATGCACCAGCTTCTAAGTATTATTGGTAAGCAGCCTAATGTCAGCTGCCTAGATTTTGTTTAAAATTGTATTTTGTTTTAAAGTCCTCTTTATGCAGGGAATACTAACAGTACAGTTACTGATAAAGATTATTCAAAAGCAAAATATATATATATATATATATATATATAGCATAACATTTAAGAAACTACTCTGAATCATATTGCTTTTCCCTAATAAAAGAAATTAAGTGTATGTTTACATCTGTAGCCTTAAAATAAGGGGAAAAAGAGGAAGAAAAGTTTAAGTTTAAAAGATTTTATCACATTTTAGATACATTGACAGATCAAATCCTTGGAGAGGTAACTATTTTTGTTCTACAAAACCTGAAAGTTTACAAACAAATAAAAGTCTAACAACAACTCAAAAAGGTGGGGAAAGCCTCTAGTATGTGCATATATGTCTATATAGACATATAATATGTACATGTATGTATGTATAAAATTTTGGAGAGAGGAATAATAATTCAAAATCAAAGCAGACGTTCCACTTGGCGCTTATTTAGTTCACTTGAACGTCCTAACTGAAGCTTGAAATTCGTTTTGCCCAACGTCCTTCTCTTCTAGCCTCCTGCTGATAAACCACTGTACCTCCTTTTGAACTGTACTCCGGCTGTTTGCTTGGCAAATAAATGATGTTCCGCCCTATTAAACCTTTTAGGTAGTTTCATCTTCGGATTTCTCAAATACAGAGCTAATAAGGAGATGCTTTGATGCTGTTTTACTTTCAAACTATAGCCTCCAGGCATTAAAACGCGCAAAAGGTAAGCGAAAAAGTAAACTGCCACAAGCAAGGCGCACCCTCCCTTTCAAAATCCCTGCGACCCTCTGCAGTGCACTGCGTGGCAGCCGAAAATCGCCTGTTCCTGTGCAGAACTAAGTTCCCTTGGCAGCCTCTGGGGTACTGAACCGGTGCCTCGTTACGGGGGGGGGGGGGGGGGGGGGGGGGAGGAGGAGAGGGGAGGCACTTTTAAGTATAAAGCCCTGGGATCCCTTGGGGAAGGGTAAAGATGGAAGGTAGAAAAGGCAAAGGTGCCAAAAAGTTTATTCCAGGCAAACAAATATCAGATGGAAAGTGAAGATTAAGAAATGGCAACTTGTTTAAGCAGCCAGTAATAAAACTTTTGCATAAGGCGTGGCGGCGGTAGGAGAGAGCCTGCTCCCCAACCCAAGGCTGGTTTTAAACCTCAGGCTCAGGTTACACTTTTGGAGGGAAGACCGGGGTGGGCACTCCTGCCTCGCACACACTGGAAACCCCCACCCCACCCGGCCCACCCATCCAGCCACCCACCCATCGCCCTACCCTCCCACCCTTAGTGTAATATAAGCAATGGAAACCTAAGCGTTTTCTTTAAAATTGGGACGAGTCTCCTGCTCAAAGGCGTCAAGGTTCCTCTCACGTAGGTGTATTTTCAGAAGAAATGGAAGACCCGGGGAGATACCTCTGCCTAGCGTCAAATGGATCCTACCTGCTTTTTTAAAATGCCTGTATTTCCATTACTAACTCATAAAACACATTTTAAGTAGGATAGTTGAGCTCCATCTCAGCCTCAGAGCTCCTTGTCACATTCTGCTTCCCTTTCTTTCCCTTTCCACCAGAACGCTTTGGGAAAGTCGCATAAGTGATCAAAATTAACATAAATCATTATTAGTTATTAGGATTGCTCTAAATTACACTGTGAATATCGCACCAGCCCCATCTGCCGCCCCAGCTCTCGCAGCAATAGATTGCAGATAAAATAAATGTCCTTACCCCATTAGAAGGTTCCTGTCTCTGTAGCCAAAAGCCAAACAAAAGCAATAAATACCGGGCTTTTCCTCTCCACCATTCAGCTGTGACTCTTTTCATCGGCTCTTCCTCTAGAAAAGCTCGATAGCTGCCTGAAAATATTGCATTTTATATCACCAAAGGGCGATTAATATTGCATTAACTGTATTTAACATTTTTAAGCGCGAATAAGCTACAATGAGTTTGTTTCTGTTATTAAGAACAGGGGGTATGAGAACTACTGCAGACCACTTAAGATACCTGTATAACCCTATTATTTGTCTCACACTTTGTATTTTTTATATAATGTTGGAGTTAGCGCGCGCGCTATGTTTGAAGTGGAACAAGTATTCGGACACTGACTGGAGACATCCAAGTCCCAGCCTTCTTTAAATGTTTATTGTCAACCCTGGGGGGCGGAGAAGGGGGGGACAGAGACTGGTGTAAGTGAATTTCCACGGCTGGAAATTATCAACACTTTAATTCAAATGCGTACCCAAAAAAGTTTACGTTATGCTGCATTGAAGTCAGGAGTCAGTTATCAAACTTTTGTTTGCAATTCGTTTCGCCTAATCAATGCAAGGAATCTGTTTCTCTTCCTCCCCCGTCCCCCCTTTTTCCACTTCTCTTTCCCGGCACTCTTTCAGCTTCCCTTCTCCTCTTCCGCTCCCCTTTCTTTGCAACCTCCAGTGCCTTCGGGCTTGGGGCAGGGAATGGAGGCGGGAGCTCTTCGCCCACCCTTGCGTTTGCAGGAGCAGGACCCTGGTCTCTCACTACCTCTGCTTTTCTAGCTTCTCTCCGACCCAGATTTTCAAGCTCGGTTTTGCGATCCAGCATTCTATTGACATCTTCGGGAGGAAAGCCCTGTGTTCAGCCCTCCTCCCGTCCCGAGTAAAATCCTTGCCTAATAAATTCAAATCCATAACAGGGCTTTGGTGGTGTGCACCTTAACAACAAAACAAAAGCCAGGATATTATTGCTCCCAATTCTTTTTGAAAAATGTAAACCAGTTTTGAAAGTTTTGTGGTGTTTAAGGCGTCTGTTTGCTTAGGCAAACTGTGAAGAGGAGAATATTTTTAACCTCTGTGCGACACTGGTCCCTTCCCTTTTCAGGACGTACTCAGAGGCACTGGCAGCTTGGGCGAGATCTCCGGGAGTGCCTCCTTACCAGCCGCGGATCCCCGCTCACCTCTCCGACCGAGGGGACTCGGCGCAACTAACGCGCATGTGCGGGCTCGGCGCGCTCCCCGCTCTCCGTGCGCGCCCCATCCGCCCGCGCTCCCCGCGGCCCACGCCCCGCCTTCCACACCTGCGCACGCGCCCGGAAAGCCGGGCCTCGGGCTGTTGACCAGCTCAGGTCCTCCGTGGCCAGGTCAAGTCCCGGCCGGAGCCCGCACGCCTGTGGCCGTCTCGCCAGCTGTGCGGAGCCGCGGCCTGCGGCAGCTATAAGCCTCAGCCAGGCCGCGAATCTCGGGGCGACGGCAGAGGGGCGCAAGCCGTGCACACCGCTGTCGCTTGGCCAAGGCTCGAGCTCTTGGGATCTGGGATTCCCTGCGTAGACGGCCCCGAATGGGTGGGTGTTCCCCGAGGCAGAGAAAGCACCCTGCACGGGTTGAGGGAGGGCGGGTCCCCTCCTGGCTGCAAATTCTGACCCAATCAGCTCTGCCGGTGGTTTGAAAAGGCACCCGCCAACCCAACCGCCCCTAAGTCCGAAGTCGCGCTGGGGAAAAGGGCTGTCTACGGACGGCAGCGGCTGGAGGGAACGCGGCAGCGCCAGGAGGCTGCATCCGCAATAGCTCCCGGAGTCAGAGGAGCGCTGGGCCGCTGAGTTTCCCAGACCCTTCCCAGCCGGAGCCCAGCCCCGTAGGTCCACCAGATTTCGGGGTGGGGGAAAGGGAGGGCAGCCTGTGCCCCATCAAGCTGACTTGGAAACAATTAGGAAAGTTTTTAATTAGCTTCTTGTTATCATTCATTATATTATTTTCCAGAAGTCTCAGGCCATGAATTATTCAAAAGCAAACCAGCGCAAGGGCTGCGGCCGCGCGCGCCCCCGCTGCAGATGCCCGGCCGGCTTGGGCCGCTGCTCGCCCGCTGCCCCGAGGGGTGAGCCAGACCTGCGCCGCCAGCCACGTTGGCGCTAAGGTTTGATCAAATATTAAATAACGTAATTATTGAGACAAGGCTTATCTCGCAGGTGGAAAGAGTGCCCAACCCCGGAGAGAATAAGAATTTGACTGCTATTTTTAAAAAATCAATTAAGCTTGCGGTCTCTTTTGAAACCGCCCTCGAGGACCAGTGGCTCTCATCCTGGGGCTGAGACTGCTGCAGCAATAACACAGACAAGCAGAACCATACCAGATAATAATTGTTGGCATCACCTTTACCATCCCGCTGGCCACCAAGGCCCTTTGAATGGGGTGGGGAACGCTGCTTTAGCCAGGGTCGGAAGTCACAATTCCAACTTCACAGGCTAGATTATAAAAACCGGTCCACGTGAAAGATGGAGCAGGAATGCTTCGCTGCAGGGTTGGCGGGAGAGGCCAGGGCGACAGAGCCTGGGGCCAGGGCGGGAGCTGGTCAGGTGAGTCCTATAGTGAGGGCGCCCCGTCCTCTCTAGGCATAGCCACTTGTAGGAACAGGGCCGAAGTAGTTTTTCTCAAGAAAGTAAAAAATCGATACAATCACGGCAGCGGTTGCCTACGGTTTAATTTTGAGAGTGTAATAGAAATTAAGAGCAATTTCAGAACACGCATTAAACAGAAATCTATCCAGAGTTTGTTGATGTGTCTTGAGGACATTTCTTAGACCTACAGAAGGAAAGGAACAGGACCCGGAACTAGGACTGGGGAAGAGAGAAAATTCCAAACGAATGGATGGCACAGACATGGCAGGTGCATTTTATGCTTACTTTTCTTTTGCCTTTCCCACTCCTCCACCACTTGGATTTCCTGGAAATCCAAACAGAGAACAATTTTCCACTCTCTCCAGCTTATTTAGAGATTGTTCTTTAAAAGAACCGTAGTATTTCCACCTGACTGGTGCCTTGAATGCACTTAAAGTAAAATTCCGCTCTTCAGAACCAAAAAACTTCGAAAGGCCAACTATTGCTGAGTGCCAAACCTTTGCATTTCCTTCAGGTGTACATGTGTTTGCTCGTTTGTTTGTTTCTTCTCGAAATGACAGTTAAACTTGTCTTAGAATACTGTTATTATTCCTGCCGGCGGTACACAGATTCACTCGCCAGATAGCAAAGCATATCTTGTTTTGCACAGTTTCCTACTACAGAAAATAGGAAACTCTGCAAAGCATGTATTTTCATAATCTGTTTTATTAACATAATATTGTCTTTTCATTTGGTGAGGGTTTTACTTAATACAAAAAATGCGTAAGTTCTTATTACATACATTGGTCATCATTATATAATACAAATGTATTTGCAACATTTCGTTTGGGGCAGATTTTTTTAAAAGCAGCCTTTGTAAATCTTTTCATCTGTTCATTCCTGGTTCTCCAACAATGAAATCGGTCATACTTTTCTATAAAATAACATGTTTTCTTTACAAATGCATTTTATTAAAAACTTTGATGACATTTCAAGTCAATAACAGAAAAAATCAGTTTTGATGGAAGAGATCTATTTTTAAAAATAGCTCTAAGTGCTTTTTTTTAAAACATTAACAACTTTAAAATCACAGCTTTTTAAATGTACTATTCTTTGTTGAACATCAAATGCTTTGTTTCACAGATTTGCCGGTGAAATTAAAAAGATTTGGCTAAAGTAGGATGACTTCAGAAGATATTACCCCAGCTGTTAAGAAACTTTGTACATTTGGCATCTGATCTAGTCCCAGGTCACCAAAAAATAAAGACTCTCTGCTTCCTCTGGAGCAGTAGGTGGCACACTAAATGTTCCAAGTGAACAGAGGCATTTGTCATGAGGGTGGGACAGATTAGTGGATGGTTTTTGTATTAGCTTCCAAAAGAAAAGGTCATTTAGTTACAATACTTTTAAATAAATGTTTTTAGGCTAGAACAAAA
This sequence comes from Corynorhinus townsendii, assembly GCA_026230045.1. Lineage (NCBI taxonomy): Eukaryota > Metazoa > Chordata > Mammalia > Chiroptera > Vespertilionidae > Corynorhinus > Corynorhinus townsendii. The sequence goes on along the minus strand of JAPDVU010000003.1, from coordinate 59,130,210 downwards.
CTTATAAACCTCCAACGCCTCTGTCCCTGGACCTTGATTTAAATATTTGGGGGTGCTTGGATATTTATTAGCTTCCACCACTCTGAAGGGGGTGGAGGAGCTGTGGTTTAAGAATTTCTATAGTTAAAGAAAACTTTGATAAACACAGGCAACTAATATAGAATTCATTTTATTTAGAGCACCACTTTTCACACGAGTTGTCTGAAAGTGAATTCTGATTCAGCAGAAAAATACCTCATTCTCACCCTTTCCCTGTATTTTTGGTTGAATTGAGTTTCATTTGCTGACCGGCTCTACCAGGATTTGGCCTAGTATAGACACAAAAATGCACCCAAATCATAAAACTGCTCTTCTTTCAGTCATGTTTTATTTGTAAGTGTGCTGGGACACAACCCCCTGTTGTGTTTTGGCGCACATAAATGGTTCTGATAGAAGTGGGGAGTAGAAACGGTAATAGAGCAGACATAACCAAGGAGAAAGCTCAGCAGACATACATGGACAAGTATAACACTGGCAGTCTGTATCCACTGTGTGAGTGTGTGCATTAAAGAAAATATTTACAATAATCTTCCTGTTTTACCTTTTTTTTCTAAATACAAGAATATGACAAGAATGCTGTGTTTTCGGTGAAAACAGGCAGTAGACTGTGAAATCACACCATCCACAAAACGGTCTATCAGAAAGCTAGCCCAGTTTAGTGCTCAGTTTCAAATGCATAGAATGTTTGCGCTGCAAACAATGATATACAATGTAATTAAATAAATAATGCCTAACCAGAGTGAGACCTAATTGTGTTTCTTTCTGCACTTTTCAGATCATGCATGATTTCAGTCTTGTTAAATGGCAGGGTTTTTTTTTTCCTTTTCTTTCCACATTTGTTTTCAATTTTTAAGTTCATATTAAAGGATAGTAATAAACCATCCCCACATGAGATCAAAAGAGTATCTTGTGCACCAAGCAAGCGTTTTACCTAACCACCTTCAACTGTCTTTCTCATTTTTTAATCCATCAGCAGTTCATAAAGTACCTTGATTATAACTATGAAATACTATACACGGTTTTCTATTTGGGAGACTGGTAGTGCAAATTAAAGTTCTTGCTACCCAACATTTATCCCCAGCAATAAATTACTTTTGAATAATAATAATGATGAAACACAGTTGTTCTGCTTCCCCCCCTCCCAACATGCAGACCCTTTTGAAACAAATGGAGGACTTTAACTCTGTCTTCCTCTCATTTGGGATTTAGCTGATTTTTCCCCCACAGCCAAGTCCTGCTCCAACTGAAAGCAAAAACTTCTCAATATTTCAACCATTTCATGTTCTCCAAGAGAGAAGGAAAGGGTACCTAGAAGAGCCAGATGAGTCTTGTTCTGTGGAGTAAAAGGGACAGAGTATCTCTCCTATTGTTTTCCATCCCATTAATCTATTTGAATCAATAGGAAATAAAATTCAGGTAGTTTTAAATAAACTACACTCAGAAAAATTAGTGAAAGTGAATGGGCAAGCAAGTTCTATGGAGGGGGGTGGCACTGATCTTGAAATAGTCTGTTTCTAGATCTTAGATATAAGAGCAAAAACGAAAAGGAAAAGAACTTGTTAAAATTGTTTTATTCTTCTAGAATAAAATATTTCTTTCGGAGCTCCATAAGTTCTGCCTATTAGTCAGCTCAAATACTATCTCTCACTCCCTAAACACCCCCACCCCAATGGGCCACAGGAATATAGGCTAGGTCAGTGGAAAACTTGGACTCCACCTAAACAGGCCATGATACACCCGCCCCCTTTCAGCTGTCCCCCCTTCTCACTTTCTGGCAATGGAGAGCAGCCATCCAGTCTCTTTGGAACGCAAAAAATAAAGAGAACGTGGGTGGGGTAGAGGTGAGACTGAGAAGGAAAAAATAAATTAAATACACAGAACAACTAGCTTAACTACCCACAATCTCACCTTCCAGTTCATTTGGTTTTCATTTTTCAGTTCATTTGTGACGGGTTGGGTCAGTGGTAATAATGGTGGTGCTTTTTTTCTCTTCCTTGGGGAGTGGGGTGGGGTGGGGAATTGAAGCTGCAGAATATGGCTCCCTGGAGTTAAATTTCTAACGCGTATTTTATTTGCTTTTGTTCTGCTTTGTTTTAGTTTGCTTTTATTTGTTTCGTTTTGGTGGTTGGTAGATTTGTTTTAGTACATAGTTCCTTGGTCCCCAGGAGATTTTGATAAATGTCTCTGGTCCAAAACAGTCCATTTCTCTACCCTTCCAGTCTCCCCCCACCCGAACCCCCAGAACCATTCTGCTCCTCAAAACCCCTCCTCCAGGCTCTGCTTTCTTTTGCCCTAGACTTCCAGCTCACCCAAATGCTCCCTCTCCGACGTCCACACCCAGCACCCCAGTCCTCCGGGGTGGGAGAAGGTGAGGGCAAGGAGAGCACAAGGGAAGGAGGGGGGCGAAAGAGAGCGCTGGAGGACGGATTCGCCAAATGCAGGCAGGATAACGGACACTCCAAATCCGGGGGGGGGGGGGGGAAACGGCCCGGGAAAAGCCCCGAAAGGCCCCTTCAGCTCCCCGCTCTGCCCCACCTCCAGCTCCCACCCACCCCACCCCCCTCAGTAAGTGGCGGAGAATTTCATCCGCTTCTGCTTCTGTCTCTGGTTGCAAAACCACACCCGCACCACGTTCTTTTTGAGGTCCAGTTTCTCAGCGATGGCGGCGATCTTCTCCGAGGAGGGCCGCGGTTGTACTGCGAAGTAGGCCTCGAGGGAGCGCTTCTCGGGCGCGGCGATGGAAGTCCGCTTGCGCTTCTTCTCGCCTCCGTTGAAGAGCTCGGGCTTGTTCATTTTCTCGCGCTGCGCGCCCTCAGCCTCCTCGAGCCACGCCTGGAGGATGGGCTTGAGCGCAATCATGTTGTTGTGAGAGAGCGTGAGCGACTCGAACCTGCAGATGGTGCTCTGGCTGAGCGAGCCCACGCCCGGGATCTTGAGGTTGGCCAGCGCCGAGCCCACGTCGGCCTGCGTCACGCCCAGCTTGATGCGCCGCTGTTTGAAGCGCTCCGCGAACGCCTCGAGCTCGCGCGGGTCCGTGTCCGAGTCGCAGATGGACGCCAGGCCGGCCGCGCCCACCACGGCTGCGGCCGCTGACGCTGCCGCCACCTGCCCCGCCGCCGCCGCCGCCGCCGCCGCTGCAGCGCCGTGGTGCGCCGCAGCCGCCACCAGCCCGGGGTGCGGCAGCCCCGACGGCATGTTCATGGCGGCCGCAGCCGCCGGGTGCGACAGGTGGCCCAGGCCGTGCATGTGCGGGTGCGGGTGTGCGGAGCCGCCCAACAGCCCGCCGCCCGGGCCGCCGCCCCCGCCCCCCGGGCCGCCGCCGCCGCCGCCGCCCCCGGGGCCGCCGCCGCCTGGGCCGCCGCCGCCCCCCGGACCGCCGCCCCCCGGACCGTCGTGGGCGCCACCACCGCCGCCCGCCGAGCCCGCGCCGCCCGCGCCGGCCATGAGCGCAAGCGAGGGAGAGGAGATGTGGTCCAGCAGGTCTCCGGGCTCGAGTGCCTGGTGGTGGTGGTGGTGGTGGTGGTGGTGCGCCAGCGGCACGGTGGACGTGGACGTGCATGGCACGCTGTTCATCGTGTGGTACGTGGCGTCCGGCTTGAACGGGTGGCTCTTGCCCTGCGACACGGCGATGTCCACAGCCGCCAGCGCCTCGGCCCGCGCCAGCAGCGTTTCGTCTAGGCTGGCGAAGAGGTTGCTCTGCAGCTGCAGGCGACACAAACCAAACCAAAAAAACCACAAAAGCAAAAAAGCAAAACACAAAACAAAACAAAACCACACACAAACCAGAAAGCACAACAAGCAAAGAACAAACACAAAGCAACCAAAATAACAACAACAGGGGTGGGGAGAGTGGAGACCGGGAAAAACAGAATGGGGACGTGTTGGAGATGGGACCAGGAACGGAGGAGAAGGGTCAGAGTGTAGGGAAGAAAACAGATGCAGGGAGAGGAGAACACAGGAGCACATTGCGGGAAAGAGAGTGAGAGACGAAAAAGGAGAGGGGAAAGAAGAAGAAACGGAGATGTAACTCGCAGCTGGGACCCGTGTAGCGCACCAAACACGCAGAGATCGCCTTTCCGAGGCATGACATTAACAGAGACAGTGGAACAAAGTCGAGAATCCTGGCCCCACCGATCCCCACTCTGATCGCAAGCTCCCGACATGAAGGCAGGGACGACAGAAACATGACATTAAGTGCCACTGTACAAAATGTACCAAGCAACGGGATTTCTCTAAAAATCCCTGCCCTCAAATCCCCGCACCGGGACCTTTGCACACACCAGCACCCGACATGCAGCGTCTCGGAGGCGGGGAGGGGACGAGTGCGCGGGCTGGGACCGCGGGCGTGGGGCACTTACCGGCGGCGTGGGCAGGCAGGCCCGCCGGATGGCCTCGGAGCTGGAGTGCAGCGATGGGTACTTGTGCTCAGGGAGGGTGGGATGCATGGCAAAGTGAGGCTGCTTGCTGTTCATGGACATCATCTTGATGGCTTGGCATGTAAATCCACAAACACTCCGAAAGTCCGCGGGAAAGTCCGCACGCCGGTTCCCCTGGCCTCCCTTCGGAGGCTGCAGCCTCGGCGGCTGGCGGCGCGGAGGCGGCGGCCACGCGGGGGGCTGCTGCTGCTCCTGCGGTCGCCGCTGCCGCCTGGCGCTCCCTTTGACCGCGCAGAGCGCCGCGCACGGAGCCTACTTCTCCAAGAGCTCTAGCCCCGCGCGCGGACGGGATGCACTCTTCTTACACCTGAGCCCCACTTCTCGCGGCCGGCCCGGGGAGCTCTCGCGAGAGCTCGCGGCCCCGCCGCGCTGACAGTCAGCTGCCTCGGTCTGTCTGACGCGCGCTCTCCTATTCCGCGGCGCGGTGCGACTGCGCGCGCGCGCGCTCGCCGGGCAGGGACCGGCGCGTGGGAGCCACTCTTATAGTGACCACCAGCAAGGACAGCGCAGGTGTTGTACCTGTAGCTGACCAGGCATGCGCACTGCACACCTCACCTTTCCCACCTCGGGTCTGAAAAGATCAAAAGGGCCAGCAATTGTCTAAGGGTAGGTACCTTTTAAGGAGAGAAAGCCACCGTGTTTGTGCACTCGCTGCCCAAGGTTTCCCCTCTTCTCCCAACCCCCGCCCCCGCGCAAGCCCTGAATATATGCGCATTACTTAGGCACACCTCCTCGCTGGGATGTCTAACAAGCTGTTATATAATGTATAGAGCTGGGCACTTGTATGTTAAATTATGCCCGCGCATTCCTCTTTATACAGTATAAATAACAACACAGAAATGCAGAAGGTGCTGTCCTGTGCTGCAAGAACCTGTTTCTTTCAAGGTTTATAAATAGGTTCCTGGAGAACAATCGCGGTGACAGACATTTGTTTGAAGCAGTCAGACGCTATTGATTTCCATATAATTTAATTTCCTCCGCATACTTTTGTTGTTGTTTTTGTGACTATAAATGTGTCAGGCACCGACAGTGACAGCCACTTAGAAGACACAAGGAGCGTGTACTTTCTACTCCGGGAATGGCTGTTGAAATGAAATTGTGCCTTTCTCTTATTGTTTGTCTCCTTTAACTGTGTACAAACCCACATTTCAAACGAGCTCCAGGTGATCTGAGGCTTCTAGTAAACAAAAGGAAAAATAGTTAACAGGGTGTAGTTGGGATCCTTTCCTTCCCTCAGCAGTCTCTCTCTCTCTCTCTCTCTCTCTCTCTCTCTCTCTCTCTCTCTCTCTCACACACACACACACACACACACACACACACACACACACACACACACACTTCATCCTGGAAACTCCAGGAAAAGGAAATCACTTCAGAGAAAAGGGAATAAGATGTTGGAAAGAGAACTTTCTTTTCCTCCCATCGTTTTGGCTTCTTTGCCATGTATATTTTTTCTTCAATAGGAGACAGGATTAAGCCAGTTTATTAAGAAACGTAATTAAAATATTAACCCAAACCAATTTGAAAGAATGGGCCCAAGCTCTGACCTTGCTTTTACAGTATTTATTTTTGTTACTGTAAAATCAAAACCTAAAATGAGAATAAATCAATTACCCAACCTATTGTATGGCCCTTTCGTGGTGGGCAAATCCAGGGCCTCACAGGGGACCACAGTTCAGGTGCCTGAGTCCCCAAGGAGCAGCACTAGCCGGGAGTGATAATAGCCCAGATGTTATCACATCTGGGGCGAGAGAGCTGGAGAGCCGCAAAGGGCTGCTTATGGGAGGCAGAGATCAGATAAATAATTTTCCTGGTCTCTCCCACACCAAAGGGATATGTAGTTCCACCAATGAGCACATCTCATTTCTATAAACCTAAATTTGCATTCGCGTTTGATTTTATCTTTTCTTTGGACAATAGTCTGTGTATTTAGCATACTCACTCACTAGTCAAATTCTAAGAGGAGCCCACTGGCGGCCGTGGCGTTTCTTTTCTTTCTTTCATTTTCTCTCTGCCCACCCCCACCTCCAACCCGCCCCTTGCAGCCCAAGAAGGGAGTAAGAGGGATGTTCATTTGCTGGTGCGAGAAGGAGCCGCGTTCCCATCCATTACACGGTCCCCTGGGAGTGCTAAATGTAACTTTATCTCTACGAGAAATGGAGGATGAGCAGGACAGCGCTGGAAGGAGAGAGAGAGTCCCACGCAGTGGTCGCAGCGGGTGTCCAGGTTTAACCTAGTCCCTTCTGACACCCTTCGCGGCTGTTCTCTGAGCTCTCCCTCAAGGGAAAGAAGGGCCCCCGCTGCGGGCGAGCGCTGGGATACTAGCACCCACCCAAGGGAAACGCTGGCCTTTAGGGGCCGTGAAGGGTTCAGGGAGACAGAAACGCATAGATTTGGACCCAGGTGGACCTCCAGAGAGCAAGGCGAACCCCAGAGTACCCAAAGCTCATTTTAATTTACCGTCCAAAGCTTGGAGGGCACCAATAAGCCCAGTGAGCAGAGAGGCACCTGGATTAAGGTCAGGAATTCACTGCCTTGCGGAGACCACTTTTAGCTTACCTCTTTGGACACCGGATCCCTTCTTACCTGGGGGGTGTGGGGGACGGGTCGGACCTTTGCCCAGAATATCTTGCTTTTCCAGGGGCTAGAAATAAGAGGGCTGTGGGCACAGTTCTCAACCCACTCCCCAACCAATTGGTTGGAAGTCCATTTAAGGCACATCTTTGTCCACCATGGCGCTTAGCAAGATACTTGAACAGAGTAAAAATGCCCCATACAACAAATGCACGTGAGTAGGAGGGAAGAGAAGGCAGATGGGGAGGGCCGGGATTAAAGCCAGAGAGGCTTCAACAAGCCAGGGCTACTGGGGGGTAAGCAGGAAGATCACGGACAGGTCTCTTTTTTCCCTAAAAAGGAGATGGAGACTGGCCAGAGGGGTGTGCTGTCCTCACACAGAGCTTGTACCTCTTGACTTTAGATGTTCTATTTCCAAAATCAATTATTTCATCCCTCTCTCGTTTATTTTCTACCTTACCTTCCTTCCTCAAATGCTCGCTGGGCACCAGTCTGGGCCAAGACAAGACACTGGAGATCAAATGAGTTGTAAAATATGGGCATCTGCCCTCCAGGAGGTGGCAATCTCTGACAGCGAGGCAGCTACAGGTGAAGAGGTGTTTATGGCACAGGTGTGACAGGTGCAATGTGAGGTAGTTGTAGAGAAATACGGGGTGGGGGTGATGGTTGGAGAATTATCCTGCCATATCCCTGCTGGGCATCAGCCCCAGGCTAGAGAGTGGGGCACAGCGGTGGATCTAGACGCAGGTGTGCCTTAGACCTTATCAAGCCTTTCCCTGCTTACCCCAAGGCAGTGAAAGGACAGCGTGGTGGACCAGGGCTGGGCCCAGGAATACTCACCGTTCCCCCAGTTTGGCAAGTGCAGTCACTAGTTGCCCCCTGCCTGTACTCACGATGCCCACATGGGGCTGAGCCTCGGCATAGATTGCCCAGCAGGTCCCCACCCCGCACCCCCTCCTCCTCCTTCTTGTTTAATGACCAACACAGACTACCCCTCCCCCATCTCATAGCTTTGCATTTTATCAAGGGGCGGATAATGAATGCACAGCTATTGATTTCCAAGGAATTTCCGCCCCCCAGGGATAGGGAGTCTATCATCTGGATCAGAGACACATTTCTTTCCCTCATTAATTAATTTTCTCCTCCTGCTTTGGCAGGCCCACTTAACATTTCCTTTGGCAGAGCCTCTCTCCCAAGCTCAGGGAGCAGACATGCCTTGGTTCGAGTGAGGACCCGAGACCGAGGCGCTGTGTGGGAGCCCGCACTGTTGGGGGTGACGTCTCCTCGCCTTTGACTGTCCCCTCGCCTCCCCCCCACACACACACACCACACACCACACACACACACACACACACACACTCACACACACACACACACACACACACACACTTGTTCCCCCAAGTTCCGGAGAGCGTGCCTGACAGCTCCGCTCGCTGCGCTGCCTTTCTCCTTCCAAAGGGGCTTGGGGGAAGTTAGCGCTCGGCTCAGGAACCGCTACCTGCATACCCGCTCTCCCTCCATTCGTTGCAGTTGTGTGTCCTGATTCAGGCAGTGTTTTGGCCGTTTGGAATGTTCACTTAAGTGCGCGGAGGTGGTGTGGGCACAGGAGAAGGGGATACGGACCACGTTCTTGCCCAAACCCGGGGATCGGGCCCTACCCGCAGGCTGGGCCTCCCCAGGTTCCGGTGGCCCAAGGGGGACCTCTGCTCCTCCCAGACTCGGGACCCCAGGTGTCCCTCCGGCAGTTGTACAGGTTGAAACCAGGCATTCGCCGCGTGCAGGGGAAGCCCCCGGAGTTTATTTTAGATGAGGCGTGGGTGGTTTCCGGTTGTTGTTGGCAAGAGGCAGGCATAGAGGAGCCGGCCTGTGGTGGGGGTGGGGGTGGGGGTGAGGGGTGTTTCTCGGAAGAGGGATGGCACTAGGGCGGTCCTCCCACGCCCCAGCTCGGACACTGTCCGAAGGGTGAGCTAGAGGAGGGACTGGTAAGGTACTTTCCACTTCGACTCTGGTTCACCTTCTCAGGGCCACGCCTTGGGCTGCTTTTGATCCTTCGGCTCTCAGCGCTACCCTCCCGCATTCCGACTCGGTCCCTACTCTGGCAAGAAGACTGGGCTCCTCACCGGCCCTGCCAAGGGCCCTCGGACCGCGCACCACAGCCCGCAAGGCCTGGGCGCCCACTTCTGCCACCCGCAGGGCCCAACTCAGCCCAAGGCGCGCCGCCAGAAAGAGGCGCGTTCTTGCCGGCTGGGGCTTGGAGGCTTCCTGGAGGCCTCTGTCCTTCCTTTCTCCCCGTCCCGGTCCGCACCCGGGGCCGCTGGTCTCGGTCTGTCCCCAGGGTCAGGGGCGAGGGGATGAGTTACTGGGACCGGTGGTGATCTCCAGTAAGGCTCTCAGCCCCGCATCCACACTGGGTTCCAGCTGGGATTCGCGGAATATGTTTTGGAGTAATCCAGTGGAAAATCCACTATTTTGTTTCTTCTGTCCGTTTAATTCAAATGCAACTTCCGTTGGGAGCATTTTCATGGATGTTGACCACCCACCCAGAGATGTCCATGATGCTCTTGCAGCTCGAATGAGGATGCACCCAGTCAACTTCACTGCGGGTCATTATCACTCAGCGCTGCATAAGTAGAGATCTATGTGCAGGGTTGGGCAAATGTAGGTTTACAGTTGTGAGTACGTGAAACAGAGTTTATCCTTGTATTTTTATTTATTAATTATTGCATTATTTTTATGCGAACAACTGTAAACCAGTTTTGCCCACCCCTGTATGTATCTCCAGCCTAATCTCTCTGTGGCCTTAAAACCCACCCACCTGGTGAAAGCCCTAGGGGTGATACAAGACAAGGACATCTCTGTCCCAACAGGGGCGCGCCTTCCCCGCCCGCTAGTTGCCAGAACCAGTTTGGTTGCCCAAGTGAGCAATGCTGTAGCAGCACTAAGTATGGCCACAGGATCCTGTGGTTTAGGCCCCGAGAGACGCAGAGCCGCCCCTGCCTCGACCAGGCAGCTTCAAAACTGCAAGAGCGCGCTGGTTAGAGAAAGGGTTCCGAGTTCCTCTGGATAAAAACAACGAACAAACCAACTCTGCAACAGACACGCCCGCCCGTGACCCCAGGCAAGGAGATCTAAGTTCCCTTGCCCTTGCCCGCCGCCTGGCCCGCAGCAGAGACCCGGACGCACGCGCTCCCTGGTTAGAGGGAGCTCCGCTGGCGCAGATAAACAGCAGAGAACTCCCAGCCCACCCTCTAGTGCCGCTCCGCGGGCCGAGAGGCGGGCAGCGTTGCCCTCCGCAGGCACAGCTCTGCCTGCAGGAGCAGGATCCCCCAAAGGGTTCAGAGGCGGCGGAGGAAAGCGCGAAGCCACGAGTGCACACGCCGGAGTGAGGAGCTGGGTCCCGTCGCCCGGCTCCAACGCTCGCCGGCGCCGCCGCCAGCTGCCCCTCCTCCCCGCCGCCCGCACAAATCAAAGCCCCTTGCGAGGGACTGGGAAATAGTTGCCTTGTCATGTAACACATTGCCCTGATTTATTATAAAATTTTAACGAAATCATGCATATTTTAACAGCCTTTAATCACTGCATGAAAATTTAATTCATGGACTGTAGCGCGTTTAAATAAATGAAGTGTTAATTCATTAGGATTAATTAATTTGTTAAAGGATTGTGTGCAAGGTTAAGGTGGAAAGAAAACTCTTTGTTGGTTTGGCGTCTTAATCGCCAGGTCCGTGAGTGGTAATAAAATTAAAGGAAACCGCAGAGCCAGTCATTTCTTCGGGTGGGGATGGGGCGGGACCAACTGAGAGCGCCCTCAAAAGCGCTAGGAACTCCGGCCTGAGGGGCACCGAGCGTGTCTGTGCTCCCGGTAGACTAGTTCGGAGGAGGGGGGAGCGGTACTGGGTGCGGGAATCCGGGAAGGCTGGGTTCGCTGGAACCACAGGGAGGAAAGACGGCTCAGGGCCCGGTCGGAGGGCCAGCTCTCACCCGCCTACACCCACCCCCACCCCAGCACAAAGATGACCCTGTGAGTGAAGCGAGGTCGCGCCTTCCGGCCTTCGGAGCGCTAAGCCTCGGCTTAATGGACAGATGATGGGCCAGTCCAGCCACCTCCTGAGCCTTTCAGCGCCCAGGGAGTCACTGTCTCGCCATCAGGCGGCCGCCGGCCCTCGCGGCGAGGGCAAGCCTGGTCTCCAGGGATGCTCAGAGGGAGAAGGCGGGGTAAAGACAAACTTGCAAGATCAGGCTGGAGCATCTGGAAACCTTTTTCAATCGGGAACCTGACCTTAGAGAATGGTTCCTTCTGCACCTCTTCTAGGAGTAGGCTAAATAGGCGTCCCATCCAGCATAGCGGCCACGCAGGAAATGCCCTCTTCCACACTTAACTATTATTCATCCTTAAAGACCCAGTACAAATAGTACCTACGTGAAGCCATCTGGTTTCCTCTCTGCTCCACGCTTTCTCCAACAGGAGCACTTTTCCATTCACCAAGGGATATGCTGTAAGAATTATAATGGAGCAGAACTAGGTCCTCCCTCCTCACAGAGTCTCTGTAAATGCCTATGTAAAATTCTTGTCCTTAGGGATTGGATCTTCCCACCCCCAAATTATAAGTGTCACGGATGGCCCATGATTCTACACACTTGCCTAATCCAACTGACATTTACTAGAGGAGGTCTGCTCCCTGTTAAAACACAGCAGACCCATGAACCTACCATCTTTCAAGAAGTGTAGCTTCAATTCAAGGTATTCTAGCCTGCCTGTCATATAAAACAAAATCACCCTAGCCTGAGTTCCAGATGAGTTCTCAAAAGAAATCTGCATTTAACAGATGCTTCCTCACTCAGAGTAGGGTTCCGAGAATTAGGCAATAAATGTTCACTATGCACTCTGAGATCATTGTTTAAAAGGTTTTCTCTCTGCCAAGTATGATAAAGATCAGGTTACATCATGATGGGCCAAGACTGTGTTGTCAGACTCCCACAAACAGGAATGAAAGACCTTCTTAGGAGGCTTTGGGAAACCCCTCTAATAGGCTACATTCAATAAAGTTAAACTGTTAACCTGATGTTCTCAAATATTCACAGGGTCTAAAGCAAAGGCAAAAAAATTCTAGTGTATGTATTTAAAAACTGAAAGCATTGAATTATATAGAAACAAGTTCCTGAAACACCTTAGGGTTCAAGATCAAAGTTCTTCCCTTTTTCAGTGTTACCTATAGTTGTTTCAAACCAAGGTAAATAAAAAAGAGATTAGAGGAAAACAAAGCAGATTGAAATTAAGGGTCTACCATTTTGAGTTTTGGTCTCAGTTGATCCATTAAAACAGGAAAAAGACTTGCTTTGGATGGGATGTAGATTTTGAAAATTAAAAGATGAAAGCTACAGGTCATGTAAAGAAAAAATTAGCATGTCACACTGGATAGCATTTTAGAAAGATGAGCAGTCAACAGATGCTGTTTTTATAAAGACATGAACTAATAAGTGTCTGCTTCCTTAATCACTAGTGCATCTTTTTCTAACATAGCCTTAATGCTATTTTTAAATTCATGTAAGTGTCAGAGTTAATGTGAATGTTTATAAACTTAAAAGTGGCACATACACACTCCCATCAAGCTTCCACTTAGTAGCAGAGTCAGATCCAGGAACAGAGACAGGAATTAAATTTTATTTGAAAAAGAAACACTAATACTTCTAAAACATGTTTAAAAGGATCCTTGGAAATTTCATATCCATTCATTCTTTGGCCTAGAAATGTGAACTCCCATGCATAAGGGAGGAAGAGTACAAGCTCTGGAGTTAGAGGTTCAGCTGCAAAACAGTTCTAGCTCATTCCAGATGCATTTGACCACTAATCCTCAATTCACTTATTTGTGAACTGGGGATAACAGTTGGCTCACAGAATTTGAAAAGAGGATTATGAGATAGGTTAGCAAATTACTTGGATTCAATAAAAGATGGTTGTTGTTTTTTAGTTTGTATACATAACAAATACATTAAAAAATATGAGACCACCATATTTGTCATGACATAGATTATGGTAAACAGGACAAATGAGACTGTATTTAAAATAAAACCCTTCAACTGAGAAATTTAGAGATTTGATTAATTTAATACATGAAATATTATTTTGGGAAGGATGCAGCAGTGTTTCTAAAGTGGCTGGGAAATACTCTGGTCCAATATAGACACTCTTGCTGTAGATAGGCATTAGTAAATCAGGTTACACACTGGATTCCATTGCACAGTGTCAGTATATATTTGGATTGAAAACTGATACATTCATGACACAGAAAGGTTACAGACAGAATAAGAGGCTTACCCCCAAATTTATTCTGTTCAAAAAACATTTAGATTTCTACATTTAATAAAATTTCAAATGTATAACCACATTGTCAAAGGTACTTACACTGCTAATATCTCTGAAAATATCCATTAGCTTTTAACATATCAGAAAGACAAAATGATATATAAATACTTTTTGGGAAATATCTGCATGATGCAAAGAGTTTTCTTTCCACCTTAACCTTGCACACAATCCTTTAACAAATTAATTAATCCTAATGAATTAACACTTCATTTATTTAAACGCGCTACAGTCCATGAATTAAATTTTCATGCAGTGATTAATTTAATCACTGGGACCGGTGATTAAATTATGATAAAACTAAAAAATGCTTTATATTAACTCTTTAAAATTTTTATTTTGGCTTATTACTTCTAAAAATGGAGGGCATGATTCTCCAAGTCATAAAAGCGATTTGTTTTACTTTCATGGTTTCGTTGAATCCTGAGTCTTAATGATAGGGGTCAGAAAGTTTTTCTGTATTTTAGGCTTTGTGAGACATACGGTCTCTGCTGCACCTATTCCACTTTGCCACTGCAGTGCAAAAGCAGCCATAGACAATATGTAAACAAATGAGTAGTTGTGTTCTAATAAGACTTTATACAGAAACAATGGAATTCAAATTACTTATTACTTTCCTGTGTTATGAAATATTCCTTGCATTTAAAAAAAAACATTAAAAAATATAAAAACTCGTTTTAGTTCATAGGCCTTTCACAAATACAGGTGCAGGCCAGATTTGGTCCACGGGTCATAGTTTGTCAACCCTTATATTGTAAGATCCATTAAAAATGATAAGTTTGACTGATCTTTATAGGCTGATTCAATATGAGACAATATCAAGGATTACAATGCTATGGCAACTTTATTCAATTCACATAGAAAAGCATGCAGTATTAACATAAAATAGTATGATATCAATGTAAAATGTTCAGTGCACATTAGCTAAGCAAGTCACTAGCATATTAAACCATTTTTAAAAGCCTATATAGCTATACCAAACATGTTGAGAGCAAACTTTTTCAGACCCTATATTATAAATTGTGCTTTAGCTCACCTATTCTCACCCTAACACCCTTCATTAAAAAAAAATAATAAAATGTCCTACTTAGAAGATATTCCATTAGCCAATTGAAACGCCTTTTTCTTAAGAAAAACAGTGCAAGCAAGAATGCTACCATGCATAGAGTTTTTACAAAGAACAGTAACATGCAAACAACAACATGATCATTCCAAAAAAGCTTCCCTGGCAGATCCACATGAGTGGATCAAGAACTTGTGAGTGCTTTTGCACCTGTCTATCTGGAACAATAAGGCTACCATGTTTATCTCCTCCAAACCCAACTGTTCCATGCCTTCTTTCCAAAGTAGGCTCAATTTTTTTTTTTGATTTTTCACTAAACACAAAAAGATGAACAAAGGAAAGTTATCTGACATAAAACAAATATTTTCATATAGAAATGTATTCTTTCATACTAGCAAAATGTTTTTACAAAAACTGAACAAAACACAATATTAAAAATGCATACACATAAAATCTAAAAAAATCAAAGTAATTTAATATTGGTCTAAGGTTAGAGTGCTATTTTTCCATGATGGCCTTGCATAAAAGGCCACTACTAGAAATAAATAAAAGGGGGCAAAATAATGTCCACCCTAGGAAAATCTTTTAAAGAAACTCAAGTGTCATGAGCAGTGTGTAGACAACACAGATTTTAAAAAATCCTAGTTCTGAAAATAACTGAGGCTCCTTAATAGGCCATTGTATCTAATAGTTAAATCAAGATTCAAAACAAAATATATCCAAACCAGATACACATAGTATTAATTTAAAAGAAACCTTCTGCCTACCTTCTGGTAAAAAATATTCCCATTTGAAAATGAAGAAACTCTTCAAAATGAACAAAAGTATTCTGGATATAGGCTAATCTACCATTCTGCCTTGACAGTGACTAAAGATTACCAATTCAAAATGGTACAGAACTTTTATGAGGGGGGGAAAAAGGTAACTTTAAAAACTTGTATTCCTCTCTGGACAAAAACATAAATGGCACCTTCCTAATGAGTCAACTTTTAGTTGCTTTTGATGGGCTAGCATTGGAAAGGCTGCTCTGGATTTTTCTTTTTGTTGATTGATTCACATTTTTATTCTTCTTTTCAGGCACAAAAGAAGTAGACCAAGGAGACTGAAGGTGGTTAGGAAGACCATGCATCTCTGAGGACATCTTAAACAAAGATGACCCAAACCTTTGATCTTCAAACAGCCTATGTGAACTGCTTAACAAAACACCCTGGGAAAACTCGGTTTGAAATAAACAGCTTGGGGGTTTGAGTTCATTAGTTCCTGAGTTAGAACTGGGATGGACCGAAAATTCTTCACTCATTTCTTGGTCAGATGGAGAGAGGAGGAAAAAAGAAGATGACTTCCATTCATTTCCATTTTCTAACTGATCAGAAGTTAGAGAACCTTTGGAAAGGTTTGGCTTAGTTCTTTCTTCCAATTTATCTGGTTCCTCAAGAAATTCACTGCCTTGAGATGACTTTGATAACCCATCCAAATCCACTGACTTAAAACCGTTATTACAAGGGCTCTTACTGTTGTCTGACTCAGACATCATTGAATCCAGCTCAGAGATTTTGTCAAGGTAAGCTGCGTCCATTGAGGCTTCGCTGGATGTTCTTGTCCGATTCATTTCAAAAGAGCGAATAGAATTCAACCTCTTAGATAAACACGAGCCCGATTTCTCACTCAGTTTTGAAGAAATCTCTCCAACAGAATTTGCTATCATGTTCCCCTCTGCGTTATCAAAATCCAAGCTTTGGGCATAGCTTGTGGAACAACAATCCCAAAACCCAGTCTTTGGGGAAGTAAAATGTTCTGATTTCTTTTCATTTTCACTTTTATCATCTTCTGAAGAATCTTTATTACAAACATTTGTAGAATCACAAAAATCATCAAACACCAATTTTCTGAGATGGTTTGAGTGCGTTTTGGAACTTCCTGCTTTGACCATAGAGCTCTCTCTATTTTCTGGAGTACTGAGCTGAAGGCAACTAAGGGACAAAGGAGTGCAAGGAGCTGGAAGATCATAAAGTTCATCTTTGTAGGGTGTACTATCAGTTGGCTTATTACCCCATTCTCCTTCCAAATAAGTATCCATACTGGCATCAGTTACACCTAACATTATTTCCACCTGTTTTTGATATAGGTCTTTGTTCTTAGAACAATTTAGTTCTGTTTTGCTGGTGCTTTCCTGCCGGGCAGAACTGTTAGAAGGCTGTGTCAGGTGGGAACTTGGGGTCGAAGAGCTAAGCTGCTTTCTGGCACCATCACCTTGATTTGTTGATGCCATATCCTCCTCACTGCCTTTGCACCCCTTGCCATCTGTAGAAAGTGCTCTCTGGCAAATGGAATTCATAGCTTCCTTCTCTTCACTTGAATTTTTTAGCTGTGCAATTTGAGATTCTAGTTCCTCTATATACTTATCACTTCGTTCCAGGGCTTTCTTGAGGCGATTGGTTTCACGTTCATACTGTTCTACTTTGGACTGAAGAGCAGCTACTGTAAACCTTCCAAACCTGCAAGGAATGGAAGGACAGTTAGTCTTACTTTTCAAGCCTTTTCAAAGTTTAAGAGTGCCAATTGTCTCAGCCCATTCTAAAAATTTCACATGTGATATTTCAGACCACTCACTGAAGAGGACAAAGCAATGCCAGATGTATTAAAAAAAGAAAAGAGAAAGGTTTTCCCCACTTATTTAACAATAAGCATATAATAATATGGCAAAGATTTAAAGAATACTTTTGTGGTCAAATCAGACTAGTGGTAGAAGAGGCAGAAACTCGCTGAAGATTTCCCTTCTAAGAACTAGCTCTATCAATTCATCTCATATATGCATGAAGAGTTATCCCCTAAAACAATGGCAAAGATTTATGATAACATTTGAACAGTGGTCCACATCTTGAAATATTTACATTCAATCATTTTCCTATCATACAGCAGTGTTTTATAATACATTTCTTATACAATGTCACCTTGTCAAACATAAAATGCCAATTTGAAATTCAGAAATCCTAGCAGTCCCAGCAGGGATGGTTTTAAATACTTATTTGGATCCTTTCAATTATAGCCACCGTTGATCTGAAGCTTTTACTTGGCCTTTCTGAACACTGGGCTTTAACTCATTTCAGTTCTACTTATTTTTGGCATTTTACAATTATGTGAAACATCAATCTCATTTTCTCCAACTCTGAAATATAAAGTCAGTGCTTGTGGTTACAATATATTACGCATAAAAACATTTTCACACTTTCTGCAAAGGAATACTTCGGAGAGTAACTGAAAAAGAACACATCAAAAATTCACTCCTTTTACTTGGGCTTATCTTATTTTCAATTGCCTTAAGAATGGGTATTGATTGGGCCTTTGCTGGTTTGGCTCAGTGGATAGAGCATTGACCCTCAGACTGAAGGGTCCCAGGTTCGATTCTGGTCAAAGGCACATACCTCAATTGCAGGCTCAATGGCTCAATCCCCACCCTGGTCAGGAGGCAGCCAGTCAGTGTATCTCTCTCACATCGATGTTTCTTTTTTTCTCTCCCTCTCCCTTCCACTCTCTTTGAGAATCAATGGAAAAGATAGGAACTGATAAATTAATCCATGTAATTTATTTGTTTTCTGTCTCTCTCTTCCCCTTTAGAGTATAAGCTCCAGGAAAGCAATGGAAGAGTTAGGAAGTTTTTTAATCCTCTGGTAAGGATGAAGAGAAGAGAAGAGGAGAGGGGAGGGGGGGGGAGGAGGAGGAGGGGGAGGAGGAGGAGGAGGGGGAGGAGCAGGAGGAGGAGAAGAAGAAGAAGAAGAAGAAGAAGAATGGGTATTGGGTTCAGCCCAGTTTTGAGCACCTAGTATGGGCTAGTGATAATATCTGGAGCTGAGGATACAAAAATCAATAGACTGCCCCACCTTAAGGGACATAAAATGTCTACCTTAAATTCCATCTGGCCACCAAGGAAAATTCTCTTTTAAAAAAAACTGCTTCTATGAGTCAATAAACATAAGCCTTATATTCTAACCCCATAAAAAATAACTTTTCTCCACAAAAGCTATTTTCTTAATCATTGCTTTTATTAATTATATATTGAACCATGAAGAATTCAGGGGTCATCTCCTTAGAGGAAGATACTTAAGAAGGTGACTTTTTACAAATGTTTTTTTATCTATGGGTTTATCTTTTTCTCTCCCCCCATAATAAAAATAATTACAATGAATAAAATGTATGAAGTATTTAAAAAAAACTATAAAAGAGAAGAAACCAATAGTAACTGCACCTCTTAGAGTCACTACTACATGCTCTATCACGTCCTCCTACACTAACTCAATTCTCTCTCCAGTTTACCTTTGATATGATCCTGGCTCTTGTCATCAAGGGGAAAAAGCAGGGGCAAAGGTAAATATAGATTCATAAAATCGCAAGGTTAAAAAGGGCCTTAAAAGACTTGTTGCTGAATATTGATCTACTCACTGCAATTAACTGAACTCTCAGAAAGAGCATACTCCCTTCAACCTCTAAAAAGAAAAGCAAAAGAACATAGGTATAACGAAAACAAAAGCAACTAAAATAACAAGCCTTCCTGTTTTAAAGACCAAGCTTACCATGATGAATATTTGGCTAAATGAAAAAAATGGAAGTGTTTCCTTTAAAAAAATTTTTTTTTGGTTTATAAATGTTGTATTTGACAAAGCTGTAGTTTCTGTAAGACAATTTTAAAAAGTGGACAAAGATCTTTAATGCCTTCAGCAACAATATAAGTTCTTGACTGTAAGTACTCTGGCATAATAAAATAATCTACATATTTTAAATGGAAAAATTGTGTAGCATGTTTATTTAATGCACACAGCAAAATGACAGCCTTAAATTTGTCTGCCAAGATAAAATTTGTTTTTTCTTAAGTGTAATTTTTATGATAAGGCTATCCGCAGATGAAAACTTTAAAATCAAATATTGTTACTAAATAGTGTCTGTTATGAAAGGGATGTCCTTGGGAACTCAGAGGCTTATACTGACAACTAAGGAACATTTCTCAAAATATCAGAAGCTTCTTATTCCATGTTTTGTTTGACATTTTCACACATAATGTCATTGTAAGATGCTATATTTGCACCTATATGTGGTTTTTTAATTAATTAATTAATTATTTTTTTTGAGAGAGGAAGGGAGGGGAAGTGAGGGAGGGAGAGAAAGAGAGAAACATTAATTTGTTGTTCTACTTACTTATGCATTCATTGGTTGATTCTTGTATGTGCCCTGACTGGGGATCAAACTTGCAACCTTGGTGTATCTGGACAACACTCAGACCAACTGAGCTACCTGGCCAGAGCTGCCCACACAAGTTTTTAAAAGAAGTTAAAAAATGGTTCTGAGTTGAAGTCAAAATGATAGCCCTATCCATATTTTTTGTGTTACTTCTAAAAGAAAGCTGAAGTGTCATGGGAACAAACAACAAAGGCCAGCAAGGGAGCACGTATGTGAGAAGAACAAGCAAGCAGAAGTCACTGATGGAGCTGACTGTTTTCTAAAAGGTCACAGACCCTCAATTCCATTTCAATACTTTATAAGTCTATAATACTTGGAGTGATCAGACCATTTTACCATGTGACTGAGGGACCTATGCTGATGGACAAATGAACAGAAATGCATAATGAAAGCCATGGAACTGATAAATTAACCTATGTAATTTACTTGTTTTCTGTCTCTCTCTTCCCCATTAGAATCCAGGGAAGCAAGGAGTTTGACCATCTTATATTTACTGCTAGATCCCTAGAACAATTCCCGGTATATAGCAATTCTTCATTAAATATTTCTTGAATGAATGTTATTTTATTATTTTAGGACACATCAATGTCTTACATCAAGATAGGGGCAACACCACAGGATAAGCCAAAGGTCCTTAGGCCTCTTTTACATGTAAGATTTATGAGTCACCATATTATTAAACTAAATGTTTCATACATATGACTGCTTTTTTTTCACCGACACCAAGAAAAGCAACAAAACATGGCATGTAACAGTATAGCTTTTTTTTTTCTTCCCACCACAGGCTTGCCATTCTACAATGCTCCAACAAAAAAAAACCTACTTTCACCTTAGCTAAACAGATGAGACTTTTGACCTAGGCTTTAGAGATTTTTAGCTTACCCTAGATACCTATATTAATTTGGCAAAGAGCAATTTACTTGATCACATAGAAATAACAATTAGGAATGCATATATGATGCTAAACTTCCAAGGAAGAAAACAATGAAGATAAGAGCTTATTTACGTTTGGGTTTTAATACTCTCTTATTCACAGTAATTCCAGATATTTCCAGAGTACATCTCATTAAATGAATCAATGCCAAGGCAAGCCGGAGGGATTTCTAACATCATTTACCATACTTCCTTTTCCTGAGCAAATTTCAAAATGGAGTATTTTCATAAACATTCCATTAGAGACCAAAAGGCTTTGATTTTCAAAGTAGCAGTGATGGCCAAAGGCTTCATTATGTTAGAGAAAACATCGGAGAGCAGAATGGGAACTGCAACTGATATCGGAAGTGTGTTCTGCTAGAATCCAGGAGAAGCTCAAAGGATTTCTCATCTTGCAATGATAACTGATGTGTATATATGTTCTGGTTGAGGGCTCCGCTTGTCCAAAAAGCTACAGAAATATAAGATTATTCCGGTCCCTACTGGCAAAGAAATTAAAGTCCTACTGGTTTCACCTTGGAGGTATTATAACTATTTCAAGGGCACCTCCAACAAAGAAAAGTTCCCATGACCACATTTACTTATAGACCATCACACAGGAGGAACAGGTTATGTTTGAAGGAGGTCAGAAGAAAGCAAATGTAGTAAAAGAACAAATGCCAGAATTTATTTTCCTCTCTAGTTCTCAAAGGCATCCCAACAAAAGGCAAATACAGCAAGCACAGCTGGTACTGAGACCACCAAACTTTAGAAACATCATCTTGAGGGACAAAGGGGACACTGGCAAAGTGAGCTACCTGCCTCCCATGCTCCTTCGATTTTATATCTTTTCCTCACTTGCTAGCTAAAGCAATTGGGAAACAAAGTGAAAGAAAACTTTGGTTCTGGACCAGCTTTGTGATCTAGCCTGATAGATTTTCAATGCCGATGTCCTTGCTGTACACGGTTTTGATATGCACAAATTTCAGCTGGCACAGTTTAATTAAATAACACCAGTCACTTAACAACATGGTTCAAATTAAAGTAAAATTTTCACTGCTAGCTTTCAATTTACAAAACACCAATAAATAGCAGATGTGTATTATAATAAGTGACCAATCAGATCACTGTTTTCAAAGTCTGAAAGTGACTGGTCACTGATCTGATATTCAGTTCATACACAACCAGCAAACCATGTAGTTGTGCAGCTACATGACATTTTACAGAAATGGATAATCAAAAGGCAGAATTAGCCTACAAACTTAAAGGAGCAGCAAAGATATGAAAGGTGATTTAACACTAGAAGTGAAATTAGAATCAAATGTAAATGTAAGTATAGAAGAATAGCTGATCATGAGAATGTTGAACCTGTCACCATTCGAGAGCCTTTAGATATGCTCGAGGAACTTGGGAGAGGCACTTATTGACATAAATGAGAAAATCGGTTGTGATGAAAAGAATAAAGATGTCTAGAGGAAGTAACAGACTAGCAAAAACCTTCACATTAAAGCAAAATGGAAATATTTCATGACATTGAAAGCACAAAGGATAAAATGCTAGAAGCTGATGCAAACTTAGGAGTAGGACAGTTCGTTAAGGTGTTAGAAAAGATGCTTCATATATAAGTTATTTCATAAGGTGGCAAGCACTAGATTATTCTCCGTTTTTTACAAAGAAATAAACATTAACTTACTAAATATTAGTTTTATTATTTTCATTTCCATATACATTTATCCTAACTAATAAGAGTAATATGCAAACTGACCATCACTCCAACATACAAGATGGCTGCCCCCATGTGGACACAAGATGACCACCACAAGATGGCCAGCAGGGGAGGGCAGTTGGGAGGGACCAGGCCTGCAAGGGAGGGCAGTTGGGGGCGATCAAGCCTGCAGGGGAGGGCAGTTAGGGGTGACCAGGCCAGCAGAGGAGGGAAGTTGGGGGCAACCGGGCCTGCAGGGAAGGGCAATTGGGGGAACCCAGGCCTGCAGGGGAGCACAGTTGGGGGGGACCAGGCCTGCAGGGGAGGGTAGTTAGGGGTGACCAGGCCTGTAGGGGAGGGCAGTTAGGGGCAATCAGGCTGGCAGGGGAGCAGTTAGGCATCAATCAGGCTGGCAGGGGGGTGGTTAGGGGGTGATCAGGCTGGCAGGCAGAAGCGGTTAGGGGCAATCAGTAAGGCAGGCAGGCGAGCAGTTGGGAGTCAGCAGTCCTGGATTGTGAGATGGATGTCTGACTGCCCTTTAGACCCGATCCTACTGGGATCGGGCTTAAACAGGCAGTCGGAGATCCCTCGAGGGGTCCCAGATTAGAGGGTGCACGCTGGGCTGAGGGACACCCCCCCCCACATGAATTTCATGCACTGGGCCTCTAGTAAATAATAGTAAGAGATGTAATGTTTTGACAAAAATTGTTAAAGGTTATAGAACAATGAGATTTTCCCCATTATTATTGCTTTGCATGGTTTTAGCTTGAAATACTATTTTTATGGTCCTTTATAAGGATGTAAAGTGAGGATTAACAATATCATGTATATGTGCTGCCAAAGCAAGCACAGGATTACCTAAAGCAATGCTAGTATGTGAGAAAACCAAGTAAAGTTATGTAACTCTCAAATACTTTTTTAAAGAATTGCCACACTTACCCTAAGAAAGAATGACCCATTCACAGAGTGGGATTTTATTGTAGAGTTGCCTGTCTAAATAGCTGTAGATGTCTATCTTCTCATTCCCTGACTTTCAGAGATATTAGAAAAGCATGTTCTTTATTTTAAACATGGAAGAGAAGTAGTTTCAGAGGGCAAGGAAATTTCCACTGTTCCTTTCACTTTCCCAAGAATTTTCTCCTAAAGTATAATCCACCAGTTAAGAGATTCCTTAAATGTACAAACTCGTCTTTTTAATTATACCTGACTTCAGTGAGTAGCTTGTAATGAGCTCTTCAGGACAGAAGTGGGAAGGAAAGGGAGAGGTCCCAGTGCTGTGCTCTGCCTTGTGCATTGTGTATATGGTGAACAGGGGGTGCATATTTTAGGAAAAGTGGACAGAGGACCAGGACTGTAGGGAGCTCAAAACTGTATTTGGTGGTGGAGACCTTCCTCTCTCACCTGAATCCAAAGAGTTGTTTGTACATTACCCACATCTATTTCATCCTTGAGCATGGGCTGGAGAAGGAGGGCATCTGTCTTTAAACTACTAGCAAACTTTAAGAAGTGGCCTATACATTTTTACCCACTTCTTTTTTTTTTAATTATTTATTTTTATTATTAAATCTTTATTCAGATTATTATAATTCTTTCTCCTTTCCCCCCCCCATAGCTCCCCTCCACCCTGTTCCCACCCCACCTTCTGCCCTTACCTCCCCACCACTGTCCTCATCCATAGGTGTATGCTTTTTGTCCAGTCTCTTCCTGCACCCCCCCCCCCCCATACCCCTTTTCCCCTGAGAATTATCAGTCCACTCCCTTTCTATGCCCCTGATTCTATTATATTCACCAGTTTATTCTGTTCCTCAGGTTTTTAATTCACTTGATTTTTAGGTTCACTTGTTGATAGATATGTATTTGTTGTTCATAATTTTTATCTTTACTTTTTTCTTCTTCCTCTTCTTAAAGAATACCTTTCAGCATTTCATATAATACTGGTTTGGTGGTGATGAACTCCTTTAGCTTTTTCTTATCTGTGAAGCTCTTTATCTGATCTTCCATTCTGAATAATAGCTTTGCTGGGTAGAGTAATCTCGGTTGTAGGTTCTTGCTATTCATCACTTTGAATATTTCTTGCCACTCCCGTTTGGTCTGCTTAGTTTCTGTTGAGAAATCAGCTGACAATTGTATGGGTGATCCCTTGTAGGTAATTGTTTTTCTCTTGCTGCTTTTAATATTCTCTGTGTTTTGTTCTTGGCATTTTAATTATGATGTGTCTTGGTGTGGTCCTCTTTGGATTCCCTTTGTTTGGGGTTCTGTGCACTTCCTGGACTTGTAAGTCTATTTCTTTCACCAGGTGGGGGAAGTTTTCAGTCATTATTTCTTCCAATAGGTTTTCAGTATCTTGCTCTCTCTCTTCTTCTAGCACTCCCATAATTCTGATGTTGGTACGTTTGAAGTTGTCCCAGAGGCTTCTTACAATATCTTCAACTTTTTGA
Organism: Corynorhinus townsendii; assembly: GCA_026230045.1. Lineage (NCBI taxonomy): Eukaryota > Metazoa > Chordata > Mammalia > Chiroptera > Vespertilionidae > Corynorhinus > Corynorhinus townsendii. Next base: position 59,105,453 of record JAPDVU010000003.1, on the reverse strand, counting down.
ATATTTTTTTCTTTTTGCTTTTTCGGTCGAGTGGTTTTTGCTTCTTTGTATTTCAATTCTTTGACTTGATTCTTGCATTCCTCTAGTCTGTTGTTGGGTCTCTGTATAGTATTTTTTATTTCAGTCAGTGTATGTTTAATTTCTAGTTGGTCCTTTTTCATATCTTTGAGGGTCTCGTTATATTTATTGGCCTTTTCTAGGATATTCTTGAAAAGCCTTATAACCGTGGTATTGAATTCTATACCCTGTCGTTTGTTTTCCTCCATTTCTTTCGTTTGTAATCTGTTTCTTTGTTGCCGCATTTTCACTACTTCCCTGAGTTGGTAGGGTAGCTTTGTGTGCTAGGTTTCCTATATGGCCCAGTGGGTTGGCTTCCCCAGTTAACCTGAGATGGACACTCTTGGTGCACCCCTTTGTGGACTGTTGTGTACAGCCTTGTTGTATTTAAGTCTTGATTATTGTTGGTATCACTGGGAGGAATTGACCTCCAGGCCAGTTGGCTGTGAAGATCAGCTGTGTCTATGCTGGGAGAAGTTCGGTGCTGGAGACAGCCTTATAGGATTAGACTTGCCAAATTGCAAAATCCTCTGTGCTTAGCTTGGATGGGGCGGAGTCTCAGGGTGGAGCAGACAGTCTTGGCTTCCTGTCAGCCCTTCCCCGGCTCCCGAGCCTCCACCGGAGAGTCCAGATTCCCCCCACAAAAGCGTGGGTCCCCAGGGGCTCGCCTAGAACTGGGGTTCAGTGCAGTCAGGAGCTTCCGACTCCCTTCTGCTAGGGAAAGCCTGTGGCAACCTCCATAGTCTTTGTGTACACTTGCGCGTGCGCCTCCAGACCCCTGCCTGCCGGGGCTCCCCGGGTCTCCGAGTCTCTGAGTCCAGGCTCCCCCTGTATGAGCCTGGGTCCATGGGGTTTCGCCCGGAAATGGGGTTCAGTGCAGTCAGAACTAGGGTTCAGTGTAGTCAGAACTGGGATTCAGTGCAGTGGGGGCTTCCTTCCCCCTCCTGCCAGAGAAAGTCAGCCAGGCTCTCAGCCGCCCTTCCTCTCTGGACGCACAAAGACCCTTTGCCGTACCGCAACCCCTTGCCGTTCCTCCAATTCTCTGTGAGCTTTTCTCTTTCCTTCTAGTTGTAGAATTTCCACTCAGCCAGCTTTCCTGTGGTTCTAGATGGTGTCCATTCTGTCTTTTAGTTGTAGTTTTGAAATAGTTGTGCGAGTCAGCAGTTTAGGTGTTTACCTATGCTGCCATTTTGGTTTCTCCATTTTTACCCACTTCTGACCTATATGACTTGTCAGCATTTCTTCAAAAGGGTTTTCTCTTTTAGAATTAAGAATTCGGTTATAAAAATGCTACATTTCTAGAGAACTTTTAAATCATAAATGTACTATGACCAATCCTAGTCACATAAGTTGATTCCACAAAAATATCTATATATATATAAAAGCCTAAGAGACCAAACGACCTGTTGCTATGATGCACACTGACCACCAGGGGCAGATGCTCAACGCAGGAGCTGCCCCCTGGTGATCAGTGCGCTCCCACAGTGGGAGTGCCACTTAGCTGACTGACCTGAACCTGCGGCCCAATGTCCCTAGGGCGCACCAGTCCGGTGACAGCCACTCACTCCCTAGTAGTCCTGCAGGTCCAATTCCCCCCCCCCCCCCGCAATTCCCCCTCCTCCAGCTCCCTCAGGACAGGCTCACGGCTGGTGCTCGCCTCTTCTGACTGGGTGCAAGCCCATGGCAGGCACAGCGGGGCTGGGATAAGCAGCAGCGGCAGTCAGGAGCGGCAGGAGGCATTGGACTGCCAGTTTCGGCCCAATCCCTTCAGGCCATGCCAAGGGACCCCACCTGTGCACAAATTCATGCACTGGGTCTCTAGTATTAAATAATAAGAGACATACTGAAAGAGAACAGGAAGACATTCTTACAGTCTTCCCTCCTGAAGATGCAAGATGAAGTTTTTATTCCCTGGCCTATAAAAGAAAAAAGGAAAGTGAACTTTTGTGATGGAACCAAGAGTATGTGTAAAGATAAACCTTTAACAGCAGTGAGGCAACTACTGATAATGATGATGACAGTAACAATAGCAGCAGCCACAACTTATTGAATGTTTACTTATATCAAGTACATTGCCATATGCTTGACATATATCTTACTTAATTTAATCATCACGTTAACTTTATAAAGCAAAATCTGCTCTTATTTAAAAAATATTTTTTATTGATTTCAGAGAGGAAGGGAGGGAGGGAGGGAGAGAGAGAGAGAGAGAGACAGACAGACATCAATAAGGAGAGGGAATCATTGATCAGCTGCTTCCTACACACCCCCTATTGGGGATTGAGACCTTAACCCAGGCTTGTGCCCTGACTGGGAATGGAACCATGACCTCCTGGTTCATAGGTTGACGCTCAACCACTAAGCCACACCAACTAGGCAAAATCTGTTATTTTAAAGATGAGAAATGAGAAATTTTAAAGGTTGTCTCTTGTTCAAGGTTATGGAGTATGAACATGAGATCCTTTCTTAAGTAATATCAGTACCTATTTATATTGTGGAATAGTGTTGAATGCAAGCTACGTTTACTGAGCACAAAGTCTGTTTAAACAGTCAAGGAACTAGCACTGTTGTGATATTTATTAATACACTAGAGGCCCGGTGCACAAAATTCATGCACGGGGGTTTGTGTCCCTCAGCCCAGCCTGCATCCTCTCCAATCTGCGACCCCTCTTACAATCCAGAACTGCTGGCTCCCAACTGCTCGCCTGCCTGCCTTCCTGAATTTCCCTAACTGCTTCTGCCTGCCAGCCTGATCACCCCCTAACCACTCCCTTGCCAGCCTGATTGATCCCTAACTACTCCCCTGCCAATCTGCAGGGGAGGGCAGGGAGCAGTTAGGCATCCCCTGCAGGCCTGGTCACCCCTAATTACCCTCCCCTGCAGGCCCGGTCGCCCCCAACTTCCCTCCTCTGCCGGCCTGATCACCTCTAATTGCCCTCCCTTGTAGGCTTGATCACCCCCAACTGCCCTCCCTCGCAGGCCTGGTCCCTCCCAACTGCCCTCCCTTGCTGGCCATCTTGTGGCGGCCATCTTGTCTCCACATGGGGGCAGCCATCTTGTGTGTTGGAGTGATGGTCAATTTGCATATTACTCTTTTATTAGATAGGATACATTTGTAAGAGAAACATGGAGAGAAAGTTAAAAAAAAAACAAGATGTGGGAAAACAAGATATGAATATACAAAATGTATATTTATCAAACACCAACTAGTATGTTTTAGACACAAGCTCAAGAGTATTTTGAAACTTCCAAAGATCATTTTTCAAGGTAAAGTAGCCTTGCAGGAAACTATAGACCAGACAGATCATCCTGGCAAATGCCAACCAAAGAGAGTGTCTGTTTTAACCAGAGACATGAAAGCTAAATTTGAACCAGAACTATGAACCAAAAGCTCTATTTTTAGTGTACTAAATATAAAAAGTATATATGATCATCTTGTCTAACTCATGCACAAATCAGCAGGCATCTTCAACTAAAAGGAAACAATGCTACTTATGTGAAATAAGGAAAAATTTAAATACAAAATTTTAGTGCTTAAATATCACATAGGTACTTGTTTTAGGGCCTAATATTGAGGAATTAAAAAAAAATACAAGCTATGTTATGTTGCATCTTGGGTTTTTTCACAAAATATAAAGTGCTTCAATAGTTATAAGTGTTTTAAAAAGCCACAATTTCCCCCTTAAAGACAAAGGTCACATGGACAATGGAACTAGGAAAGAATTGAGGCCCTTAGAGACATTCTTCTTCTACCTCCCAAAAATCCTATTTAAAAATTAAGATAGAACCTAGCTGGTGTGGCACAGTGGTTGAGTGTTGATCCCATAATCCAAGAGATTACTGGTTCAATTCCCCACCAGGGCACATGCCTGGGTTGCAGGCTCCATCCCCAGTAGAGGGTGCAGAGGAGGCAGCTGATTGATGTTTCTCTCTTCAATGTTTCTATCTCTCTATCCCTCTCCCTTCCTCTCTCTCAAATCAATAAAAACATATTTAAAAAAAATTAAGGTAGAATTTGCTTTAGTAGCAAATGGAGAGCAGAGTTTAAAAATAGCTCATATTATTAACACAATTTTAAGGAAAGATTTGTGTGTGTGTGTGTATTTTATTAAACTAACCAGGCATTTGTAGACAAAAATTGTAGTGTTGAAAATTCTTGCTGAGATATCTAGAAATTCTTAACAGAAACAACTGGAGTGTTGGGCAGCATATGTAAATTGAAGAGGAAAAGATTCCCCTTTGGGGTAAATCTCCAAAAAGAGCTGACCCATATATACACACTCACTGCCTAAGAGGGTGGATTACTCTTTTACTATGGAATAAATTTCATTCTATTTGATAAATATATATCATTACAATTCCATGCAGAAATGCCCTAATTTTCTGCCCAAGAAGGTCAGCCTTGAAGTTTACATGACATTAGTGGGAATACTAATCATTCATGAAAAGAGAAAACTTTAAGACATGCTATTTCATATTTTTTTATAATTCTAAGATGAATATTTTTTCTCAAAATACAAATATCCTTAACAACAAAATATTGATATTATAAAAGAGTATAACTATTGTTGAATGAAAAAAGCAAACTTTAAAATCTCTGGACTAATAACTATGTATACATTTTTCCTATAGTTAAATCAATCTGTCTTAGCATGAGGAACAATCTGAAACAAAATAAAACAAAACAAAAAACTGTGATCCAGGCATCCTGTAATTATTACTGAGATGACAGTTATTGAGGACTAAGGTATGCCGAGGGGCCATGAGGAAGGAAAACAAAAGGAGTAGAAGACATTATCCTTGTTCTCCTGCAGTTCATAATCTTTCTGACAAGCTTATTGCTTAGTCATTAGCATGCATTACAGGCTCCTAAAATATCTTATCAATACAATAAAGACAAGTTGACAGAAAACTGCAGTAACTGTCCATCCCCAATTAGCTGAATATCCAGAGAAGGGCCCCTCAGGCGGCTGAGGGGCCTGAGCACACCTGGCTGTCACAGTCTGGCCCCAGGGTATCATCAGGCTCCCCTGACAGTCTACAAGTTCCCCTTCCGGGAAAACCAAAGGGCAAGCAGAATCACTCATTGGATCAGGCTGGGGTCAAATACCAGGAATCATGGTTTGTCAGAGCAGAATCATGAGAAACAAAAAAGGCCAGCATAGGTCAAGAAGGGAGAACAGCCAAGGCCAGCAAGACCAGAAGTGCTGCTGAAAAAAACAAGAGCCAGGAGTAGTGACAGTGATACAAGCATGTCTTAAAACACAGTTTAGGAAGAACAGACCTGTGAACTGGAACGGGCCATAGCGTGGTAAGTGCAGGAAAACCTGGTTCAAGAAAGGAGACTCAGATAGGAAACCTTATCTAGGAGCCAGGCGAGCTCTAAGGTTGCCTCCTCTTTTCCCTTTGTAACTCCCACTCTTTAGTACAGTGTATGAAAATTTCAGGAAATCCTGCTCTCTTCATGTGGAGAAAATGCCAGAAATCTGATTCCCTGACCTCTTAAACCCTTTATACTTTAACTTTCAAGAAAGCTCAAAATCTTAATTCTTGGTCAGTTCCTTCCAAGTAGCAATACAGAGTGTTAGAATATAATAAGGACACCTTCCTTTTGCCAGGACCCAGAGAAGATACATGCATGCACACACCTGTAATATAAGTATGTACACACACACACACACAAACACAGATGCATTTTTAAAAATGTCTTAGCTCCAAGGAGTTGATAGATTAACTAGGTGTTACAGTCATGGAACTGGTCAGTATACAATGTGATCTTTAAAACAATACAATAGAAGAACAATGGGAAGAACATGAGGAAAGTGTTTCCTCTGTCTAAGGAAATCATTGAGGGCCTTACAGATCTGAAAGGATAGGTAGGAAATAACCAGGCAGAATATAAAAGAGAAGCTAATGGGGAGGACCAGGGAAGGCTAAGGAAAAGGCATGAGCAAGTGTACAAAGACGTCACCACATGGCAAGTCTGGGACCAGTGAGAAATTCAGCAGGGCCAAAGCAGAGTACAGGAAGGGGGAGGCAGGAGAGGAGACTAGAAGGCTAAGCTGAGGACATACAGTTAAGGAGTCTCACATAGTATACTAAGAAATTTGGGTTTTAACTTGTGGGCAATTAGGAATCACCAAAGTTTATTAAGCAGAGGAGTGAGATGATCAAATTTAAATTCTAGAATTCAGGCAACAATAAAGCAGATGCTCAAGGGTTCAGAGTGGAAAAGAAGAGCAAGCAGTGGGAAGGTTGTTAAACTGGACAAAGCAAGCCTGGCCAGCATGGCTCAGTGGTTGAGTGTCCACCTATGAACCAGGAAGTCACGGTTCGATTCCCGGTCAGGGAAACTGGAGTTTTTACCTTAGGCAAGCAGAAGAGTAGTAAAGTCATTAAAGAGAATAGGAACAAAGCAAGAGGATAAACAATCTTGGGTGCAATGGATGACGGATACAATTATTTATACACACACCTCTACCAGTTCTTTGTGCTACATATTATGCCAAAGATATAAAATAATTTCTTTTAATCCTTGCAATATCAAATTATCCAATTTTACATAAAGAAAATGATGGCTCCAAGAGTTTAAATAATTTATCAAATGTTATTTATCTATTCACTTAATTACTTAGCAAATATTTATCAGGTGTCTTTCAAGTGCTGGGGTTTTACAAGGGAAGGAGTTGGCAGCTAGGTCCTTACCCTGTGGAGCTTAAAACTTAGAATGGAGGAGGCAGACAACAAACAGGCCAAGCAATTAAACGAACAAGATAATTTCAGACAGTGATAAGGATGAAGAAGACAATAAATAATACTATAACACTGGTTGAGCATTAATCATGGGCTCTAAGTGCATTTCAAGTTTAAATTCATTTAATTCTCATTACAACTAGGAAGTTACTGTCCCCATTTCACAGAAGCTAAAAACTGAAGTGCAGAAAGGTTAAGTATCTTCCCCCACGTCCCAGAGCTCATTCCTAGGTAGCCTGCTCCAGAGTTCATAATCACACACTACACTGCGACCCCACACCATGATTATTGCTATTATCAATATAACACTGAGTAAGGAAGTAGAAGGTGCTGAAGCAGAGGGCTGCTTTTGACTGAATGATCAGGAAAGGCCTCTCTAAATCTGATAACAGAAGACAGAGCCACACACATAAAGATCTGGAAGCTGAACATTCTAAGCAGAGAACAAAAGTCCAGCATGTTTTAGAAACAGCAGGCCATTATGGCTGGAGCAGGATAAGTTGGGGAAATGAAAATAAGATGAAGTGAAACAGGTAAGTATAGACTAGCTTGTACATGATCTGAATTTTATTTTAGGAAAACACTGAATAGTTTTAGGTAGGAGATTTAAGTAATTTGATTTATACTTTATAAAAGGCAATTTTGAGTATGGTGAAAATGAATTGGGTAGGGGAAGAAGCGCCAGAGTGAAAGCAGGAAAATGAATATAGGTAGTCTGTCTCTAGTGCTAAACATTTACAGTAGTACCCCCCTTATCCATGAGGGATAGGTTCCAAGACCCCTCGTGGATGCCTGAAACCGATGATAGTACCAAACCCTATATATACACTATTTTTCCCATACATACATACTTATGATAAAGTTTAATTTATAAATTAGGCACAGTAAGAGATAAAAAATAACTACTAATAAAATGAAACAGTTATAACAACATACTGTAATAAAATATATGTGAATGGCTTTGGGGCCACTATCAAATAAAATAAGGGTTACGAATGCAAGCATTGATACACTGTCACAGTTGATCTGATAATTGAGATGGCTAAGTGAGTAAGGGGCAGGTAGCATATGCAGCATGGATACACTGGACAAAAGGATGATTCACATCCTGGGTAGGAGGAAGCAGACAGCATGAGATTTCATCATGCTACTAAGAACAGTGCCCAATTTAAAACTTATGAATTGTTTATCTCTGGAACTTTCCATTTAATATTTCTGGATTGCTACTGACCGTAGGGGTAACTGTGGAAAGTGAAACCACAGAAAGCAAAACCGTGAAGAAGAGGGGACTACCAAAGTGTCATTTGCTACTTAATAATGAGTATATGCTCTGAGAAATGCATCAGTAGGTGCACTTACACAAACCTAAAGGGATTAGCCCACTACTGTAATTGTATGTGCTATACTTTTATACAACTGACAGCACAGTGGGTTTGTTTACACTTATCACCACAAACATGAGTAATGTGTTACCATTCCAATGTTACAATAGCTACAATGTTACAATTGCTCTAAATTTAAGGTATAGGAATTCAGGTGAAAGTATAAAGTAGACAGACAGAAACAAGAATCCAAAGTTCAGAAGAACGGGCAAGGCCAAAGATATAAATTTTATTTTTTAACCTCTCACATGTGGTAGATATTATTAAAGCCATGGGAATAGATGAGATTACACAAGGAACATAAATACAGTAAACATAAATACAGCACAAATGGAAGAAAAGCACAGATTGTAATCTGTGAAGTCTATTCATTCCTCTTTAGAGCACTTCTTTTCATATACTAAAAACAGGAAATACTGCTCACTGACCAGAGGGTATCTATAGCCTTTATCTTCCCTCAGGAGCTGGGTGAAGAAGATTGGTTCATAATGACAGTCTTGGGGTTGCTGTGCAATAAAAGAGCTGCTGCATGCAAGGAGTCATTATCAAACCCATAGATCCCACTAAAGACATAATTATAAGAACATAACATTCCTAAATCCATATTTATAGAAAGTAAGCCATTAATCCAATTATAACCAAGTTTGATATAAATGACCTGTGAAGTTTTATATATAGATCTTTATACCTATGCTATTAAGGTGAGTTAATAGCTGACAGCAAAAATAGCTGCTTTGCTAAAGCCTCATAATAGCTGGCAACATGGCACAAACCCTGCTTAACACACCTAGAACATAAAAATGGCACAACTAAACACAGAGAACACAGAGAGAGGGCATGGAACTTTTAAATACTTTACAAGTCAATTCTGCATAGGTCTTCAAGCTAAAAAGTCACCAAGGAACTCCTAACTCTATCAAGGACAAATATATCCCATTTCCTGGCATAGTTTAGGAATAGTAATTGAAGCCAAGAGAATTCAGTGGTATAAGAAAATGCAATACTTTCAGTCTTCCCTTCAACTTCCTCTCATCATTCTTGTTGTTTCTTACCATGTGGAGTTGTAACACTCTTGGCACTCTACACTACATAAAAGGCTGAGACCAGGCCTTTCTGCTTAGAGCAGAGTGGTGGATGTAGAAGGGTCATGCTAATCAGCTATTTACTAGGGTGATGACGGTCACAATGAACAGATGTGTAAATGACATGAAAGACTTCTGCTCTGATGAGTTCGAGAGGGAGGCTATCATTTTTCTTGAGCATGATGTTTGGCTGCTATTGGAGAGAAGGTTCTAGAGCTGAAGGGACTACATAGTGCTCCTCTCAGCTCAAGATGTTTTCTCTGGCCCAGAATGTTCTCCTCCTCACTGAAATCTCCATCCTTCAAGCTCGGCTCAAGTCCTGCTTCTTTGATAAAGATGCTCATTACTACAACCCACCTGCCATTTTCTAAATTTATACTGGCATCTAACCAAGTAGACAAAAGAAAATTAACTGGTCAAGGTGCTTCCTAATCAAGGGAACAAAATGGAATGGATGGTTTTTATTTGCTTGCATGTAGTTTTAAACTCTTGAATTTTCATATTATTTTCAATATAAATAGAAGCTCTCCTCAGGTGAACCAGATCTGGATATTTTCAGCTGTGGTCAGCTTCTCTCTGAATCCCACTAGGGTTTGGTGATGCAGAGTAAACAAGGCTATAAATCAAATGCAATGCATTTAATACCTCAATGCATTGTAAATTGATCTGGAATAGGGGTTAGTTCAAATCGTTTTTAAAGTGAAAGTGGCCCCTCACCCTGAAGAGATGGAATGGAAGTTAAAGATAGCAAATCCAGAGTTATATGGGATTCAGAAGTATGGCTGCTTATTAGAATTGAGTCCAGGTTTTTTCAGGTGAGATTCTTCAGTTACTTATCAAGATGGAGCCATGGATATTTAAAAACACACATCTTGGTGCCTGGCATTAAATCTGAAATCTGGTGGGCAACCTTTCAAGAAATAAAAGCTACAAACAAAATAGCTTTAGTTCCATTCAGCATGCTGTGGGAAATGGCTAATGGACAAGAATTACTATGACTGGCAAGGCGAGCTGCCAATAAATGAGAGGAGCAGAGACTCAAAACCACCACATACCAGCAACACTTCCTAAGCTTATTTCACTAATTTGTCATTATCTGAAATGAAAGCAAAATGAGGTTGCAGAGCACAGGGGAAGGAACTATTTAGAAAGAAAAGCTATGTTTCTTTTCTATTGGTTAGTTATCTCTGTTTTGAGCAATTACGGTTTACTTCTACCATTTCCTGATATTACATTTTGTTTTACTGAAGGCAACATTTTCTCCTTTTCAAATGACAGAGAAGCTATTTCTGGTAGGAAAAATATTCATTCTGCCTTGTCTTTTTCCACTAGGAAGAAAGGAAGTCTAGTGGTTAGACAGGAAGAAAGTATGGAGTTCTGCTATGCCATACCTCAGAGAGGGATGGGGGCCATATTCTCTTCTCACTTGTCTTTTTTTTTTTTCTAGAAGAAGAAAAACCTAAGTGCTGTATCCCCCATCTTTTCTCCATCTTTAAGTCTCAACTCTTTCTTATCATTTTAAACAGACAAACTAAGGGTTAAGTGGGTCAACACTTGCAATCTCTGAGACTGTGGAATGGAATGAAAACTATCCCATCACAAAGGAAGAATGAAATCACTTAATTGTATAGTTCAAATCAGTCCAAAATCCAACTATTAATACCTTAAATTCTACTTCAGATAGATTTTTAGTGTAATGGGTAATGCAAAAGTGTAATGGCTTTCAAGTAATGGAACAGAGCATGGACTCTGGGGCTGGACTACCTGGGTTCAAATTCTGTTTACATAACATACTAGCTGTGCAGGTTTAGATAAATTAATTTATCCTCTTTATGCCTCTGTTTCTTCATCCATAAAAGGAGAATAATATCAGTTGTACCTCATAGGTTATTGTACCTCGCAAAGAGAAAGCGCTATATGAATATTTACTATTATTAAGAATAGTTCAGAAAACTTCTAAAGGACATTATGTCATCTCCCTATTCTTTGTTAGTTCTATTAAACAGTTATATGTAAAACCAATTAAAAGTTCATCGGTTTTAGGTCACAAAACAACCCTTTTGCTAATCACATAAGGAAAAAGGATAAAAATGAAATCCTTTCTTCAAAATTAGCTTTAACTGAAACTAAGATTTTACAAATAACATAACCATACACTTGACTTTTAGATGCAAGACATTCTACTTAAACCTATATGCTTCAATGAAAAACACATTTGACAGACAATAACAGCTTATTATAAAACATTTACATAATTTGAAACATTGCTCTATGAACAAAATACATACTTCTGTGGTGATCTGTTATCAACTTCAGCCTTCAGTCGTAAATTCTCCCTCACTAGGCCACCATTTTCCAATTTTAGTTTTTTATTTGCCTTAAAAAAATTAAAAATAATTAAGTATAAGCTAAGATAAAAGTGCCTTGTAAAATTTATAACATGAGCCACCAGTGTTTTTTAGAGTGATAATAGCAGAAAACTGAATGCTGGAACAAGGCCTTCAGAAACTTACAATCACCACAGGGAATGACTTAGGAAATTGTGAATACAACCAGGCATTTTAAGTCCATATTCCCCAAGCACTTTGCAAATCTCCTATCCCGGGAAATAAACGGAGCTATGTTAGTTAGGAGTCATTAAAGGACTATGCTAATGGTGATTTTTTTTTTTCCTTTTTCACATAAGTGAATATTCTAAGCATGGTAACATTATACCATATGCAATTATTCACAAAACTAATGCTAATAGTTAATTCTTGAGCTATCATATTGATTTTTGGTTGCTACTTAACAATAGTTTTTTAGTGGTAACAAATCTAATCTGATTAGATTTGCTTTCTTTCTTCAAAAGGCTTCCCCAAATGCCCTGGTTCACAACTTCTGAGACTCTCAAAACTGAGTTATTATTTTCTAATAAATTCTATGGATCTTTTAATTAAATAATAAAAAACCCAAGTATGGTTTTCTTTTTTTTTTTTAATTCTGATACCTAAAAATTACTTAACAAAACATTAATTGCTAGAAAATCTAGAGCAAGCATGTCAAACTCACGGCCCATGGGCCGCATGCAAACTACAATGAATATTTTTGTGGCCCAGCCAATATAATGATGCATAAGAAATGTTTTAATAAAAATTTCATAACTTAATTTTTACAATTCCTGTTATACATAATTATTAATAATGAACTACAATGTTCACTAATGACTCATTTCCCTTACATGCCTTACCTCACAGGCACACCATTTCTCTCCACTAATACTAGCAGCAAATATTTTAGCAGCTGATTACCACGTCATTAGTCTTGTACTGACTTGTTTGATGTGTGCAACAGGAAATATTTCGCTTTCCGAGAACAAGAAAAATAAGTTTATTTGTGTTATGCTTATTAATTTGTGCAGTTATTCAGTGTCTGGTAAGTTAATGTTCAAGAAAAATATTAATTTTTAATTAAAATGTTCTATTATTTTATGTTAACGATTACTCATTTATTTCAGCCCTTTGTATTCAGCATGTCTCTATCAAAATAACCCTACGTTTCTATGAAAATTGAAGGTTTTGTTTTTTTGTGGCCCACATAAACTTAAACCTTGTTTATTTGGCCCGTGTTAGCCTTTGAGTTTGACATGCTTGATCTAGAGGCCCAATATCGATTCTGGACAGCCTAAAATGAAATGTGCCTAGACTGTAGAGGTTTCTTAAAAGTTACTCCTTTAAATTCCCTAGTCATTGCATTTATTAATTCCACAGAAAAATAAGACTCCCTGGAGTAGAAACCAACCTCAGGAACCTGGCAGGAGAAATTCTTTGTTAGACTAGAACATTCACATTGAGAGTGAACAGGTCAGAAGAACTGTTGTCAATAAAAAGGTTTAAACTAGGAAGACTTAAAAACAGATTTCAAAAATTTGACCAATGTTTTTGACCAGTTTCCAGAACTTCTGACTGTATTATTTGCCTAACCACATACAAATAAATACCCTAAGAGAATGACAAGAGAAGCAAGGCAGAGAACTGTTGGGCACAAGCCTAAGTCTCTTAGATTCATCCAGGTTCCTTTTGGACTCTGAGCAACTGCTTGTCTTTATGGTTGTAAAACAACAAGGACTGTGGAGGGTTAATTCTTTAAGTGACTGATAAACACCATTACTGCCTCTCTGAAGATATAAGGAAAGTCATTTACTTTCTCATAGACACAGACAATGAATTAAGCTCTCAAGCACAGCACCATAAGAGGAGGAGGCACTTAGTGAATGCTTTTTGATGATGTTGATAAGCTTAAATTAGAAACTCATTTGAGATTTCTTTTCTCCATCCCCTCTGTATTGTATCATTATATTTTAAGGTCTCTCGCCAGACTATGGCTCTCTTTATGGGCTGGCTAGTTCCTCAAAAATCAGGAGATATTTTCAAGTTCAGAAGGGTTAGGAGGGTAAAGATCACACAGGGTAATGTTTTCCTATTTTTTGCATCTAAGAGAGTAATGAAGTCTTTAGCTATTTTGTATTCTTAACACTGACTGGGTAACGAAACTAGCCTCATAAAGGTTCAAAACTCACTCTGTCCTGAAAACATTAAAAAAAAAAAAAAGGGCCATTTTACTCATTCTAAATAGTTCTTTATTCTGAATCTTTTGTACCCCTGTTTTTGAATTATAGTATATAATTTTATACTTCACATTCAAGTTTTTCCCCTGTAGTCCACGTTTTTAGATTCATTTATGCCCCAGGTTATTGCCTAGACTACCTAACACCATCACTAGGCATCTAAAATGGGCTTACTAACTATCCCACATAATTCTGAAGTCTCAGGATAGCTCTGAGTATTGAATTAACATGTGGCCTTTAAAAAGCAAAGAAAAACTGTGTTTTATGTAAATTTCTTTTACATACATCCCCTATACCAGTGGTCGGCAAACTCATTAGTCGACAGAGCCAAATATCAACAATACGACAATTGAAATTCCTTTTGAGAGCCAAATTTTTTAAACTTAAACTTCTTCTAACACCACTTCTTCAAAATACTCGCCCAGGCCGTGGTATTTTGAGGAAGAGCCAAACTCAAGGGGCCAAAGAGCCGCATGTGGCTCGCGAGCCACAGTTTGCCGACCAAGGGCCTACACCAAGCTTAGGAGCCCCGAGTAAACTTTTCATACCAAGCCTCATGATCTAAGAAACACTGATTGCCAAAAACTTAAATAAAGTTTAATAAATATAAATGAGATCATACAGAACTTACTGATGGCTCAAGAAGAGGAAGGGAAGTTAAAGGAGACATGGTAGATTGATAAATAGTCTAACTTCCCAGTTGTCTTTCCTTTTTGTGTCCTCTTCTTAGACAAATCAACATGCTAATGTTAGCTATCAATTCCAAAGAAACTACACACTTCTCCTAAGCTTATAATAAACTCAGTGCCATCATGTAGTAGTTTATTTTTTTTTCTCTAAAAGCATTGAGCTCTCTTCTTTCTCTTATTTGGGCCTTTGCTGAGCCCAAATAAAATTTTGTGTGTGTGTGTGAAAATAGCTTAGTATTTACACTAAGTGCAGATATTTTTCTGTTACTTAACCTCACTAAGGATCTGAAGACGGGTATGTGGTACTACTTTAAAATATAATATAGCGCCCATTAATGATTTTAGGAAGTGGGTTTGGTAATTCAGCACAATAACAGTGTTTTAAGGGAATGTAGATACTTTAAATGGGTGGCTATGGATTTGGATATCACAAAACCATCTCCATTCAGCACAAAGGACTCCACTGTGGATAAACTTGAAGTCAAGCTAAAGGATGGTCCCTTTGATCAACAAAGCTCAACAGCACTTGATTATAATCTCTAGTGATGATTGCATGCATCTCATCTCCTTTCCTACACTGGAAAATCCTAGATTTTCACCTATGCTTTCTCTATCTTGTTGGATGGATGGAATAATAATTTGAAAAAAATGAACCTGCCTCATAAGGCACAATATTCTTTTGCATAAAGTAGTCTAAAGAGGCTACTCAGAGCTCTCTTGGTATTAGTCATTATGCCTTTAACTATTTACAATATTAAATATCAGAGAATGGTAGTGCTAGAAAAGATATAATCCAAGTCTTTCATTTTATAGGTAGGGAAATGGATATGTATTTGTTTTTATGCATACAGGGCAGTCACTGACATAAGCTTTAAAAAAGTTAAGGTAAACCACAAAGAAGGGAAATAGAAACACATCCTTTAAATTGATGTCACTCTCCTACAAGAAGATGCAAACTCATATAAAAGCACTAGAGTCTCCAATTATAGTCACAAATGGAACCACCTTGTATTTCTTGGCAGCTAATGACATTTTAGGAGAAAAACTTTTCCTATTCCTTACTAATGCTCATTCAGGGATTTTTGTCCTTTCCCCACAAACCATCTAATGATGAGTCAAGATAATATGGCTATTTATACTTCTGAAGGTACTTAAAATATTATAGAATTTAAACAAAAACTATAATAGAAATTTAAAAGCTACATATATTAAAATTTTTTAAAAATCACAACTTACCTCCTTTAACTTATCGACATCATCTTTCACTTTTTCATAGATTTCATTAGCTGTTCTAAGCTTTTTCTTCCACTCTTCTACAGTTTCTGGGTCAATTTTACTTGAATTATCTGCAACTGAATGTTTGTCTTCATTTTGATTGCCCTGCATCAAGGTTAAAGGATCTAGAATAGTCTTGATCTGTGACTCCAAGCTGAGATTTTTATTCTTAAGCTCTTCTACCTCTTTCTGCAGACAATCTATTTCATCCTGAAAAAGCATTGCATAGCCATTAGGTAGACACAAACACTAAGCACATATATATACTAACCTGAGGCCAATGAGTTTTTACATTTTATACTCAGAATTCTGTAGATACATGAATTCTTTATGTATCAGAATAGTTCTGGATGCAGAAAATTACAGCTGAAATTCTCAAAATGTATTTCAACTTAAATAAAAACTGGCATTTGAATAAAAAACAACAACTGGCATTTCCACTGATTTCATTTAGATTCAATGATAGTTTGTGGTTTTAAAAAATAAAAATGTCAAATCTTTTATTCTATTTAAGATATCCAGGAAACAAAAATCACCTGGATTCAACAAGCAAATAGATTCCTCAGAAGAAAATTCTAAGGCATGTTTAATTGCTTTACTAAGGGAAATTAAAAAAAAAAAAATACAGTATTGATGAAGGTGATCTATTACAGTTTCGTTTGATGATTATATTTTTGCTTCTGTATTTGAAGTAGGAGTTGAAACCATAAGCTATTCCCTCCCACTTTCCATTTCAGAATAATATCTGTAGTTAATTTTTATTTTCTACATTCTGGTTCTTCAATAACCACTGTGACTAAGTATTAGATTTCATCATTTGGAACTGCTTATAATCTTAAATCCAATTGTTAAATATTTGGACTAGAACTCTTTTCTGTAATACCACTTATTCATCTAAAACAGGTATCCCTTCTTAAACTAATACCATGAGAAATTCTGCTATTAGAAAATAAACTCCAAGTAGCTCAATATGCCAGTGATCTCCTAAAGGATTAATTCGATGAGTACCTAAGTATGATAAATATTCATTAAGTATGTGAGAATACATTTTAGAATTAACACAGTACTACTTAATATTTTAAATCACAATACATTTCATGTTAAATAGCATTATAAAGTAAGAAAATCACTTTGATTGAATTAATATATTAATGAATAAACAAATGTAAGCAGAAACACACATATATGAATGAACATACCAGTGAATTTATTGGAAGAAACAAAAACAGAATGAGGACTAATTGTCAGAGCATGCATAATGCCTTGTGGGGGTTGGAAGACTGACTTTCATTAAGAGGGTTTCTTTTATTTCCCAATTTCTTCAGAGAGCAAATACTTACAAAATGATGTGTCTGTTGAGGACAGATTTTAAATTAAAACAAAGAAAAAAAGGGAAATGCTTCTGTCTATTCCTTTCCTCCATTTGAAATAGGAAAGGAAAAAAGAACTCATTGAATAAGACATTTTTAAATTGGCATTTAAATAAGATTTCATTGGATGTTTACTCTAAGAAGTCCAGGGCCCGAGATAGCTCAGTTTTACCTTGAATTCAGTGCTATCATCATTTTAAATTTTGATTATTATTTACCTCATATTCTTTGTGGAGTAACTCAAGTCTAGTTTTCCGAAGGTGCTTCCGGACTGTATGGCTTAGCATAGGTTCACTTTCACTTGTCCCTCCTACGTGAAAAAACAAAAAACAAAACAAAAAAAATACCTAACTTTTCACTCTAATTTGGACAGAATGAAAATGAACCTTTTTCTTATTGTTTTATATAGTTTCCTACTTAATTTTTACTTATATACATATTTGGGGCTGCCATCTTGGCCTTTTCTCTATCTCAAACTGGAGAAAAGATAAATATCAAATAATAACTTAAAGAGAGAAACAAGATGGCAGTGTAGGTAAACACCAATACTTGCCGCCTCCCACAACCACATGAAAATTACCACTAAAATACAGAACAACCATCATTCAGAACTGCCTGAAATTTGGCTAAATGGAAGTTCTGCAAATAGGGAAGTAAAGAAAGTGTATTGAGACAAGTCCAGGAGACATACCAGATCTACCTAATACATAGAAATAAACACAGGTAAGTAGCCAAAATGTGGAGACAAAGAAACATGTCAGAAATGAAACAAATGGAAGCAAGCAAACTACTGGATACAGAGTTCAAAACAATGGTTATAAGGTTGCTCAAGGATCTTAATGAGAGCTTCAAGGAACTTAGTGAAACTTATAAGAATCTTAATGAGAATTTCAAACACATGAAAAAGGACCAGTCAGAAATTAAGCATACACTAACTGAAATAAAGAACATTTACAGGGATTCAACAGTAAAGTAGAAGATGCTGAGAATCAAATCAAGGATTTGGAATATGAGAAAACAAAAAACACCCAACCAGAAGAGCAAAAAGAAAAAAGAATCCAAGAATATGAAGACAGTATAAGGAGCCTCTGGCACAACTTGAAGCACACCAACATACACATTATGGGGGTACCAGAAGGAGAAGAAAGAGAGCAAGATATTGAAACCCTATTTGAAGAAATAATGACAGAAAACTTCCTCTACCTGGTGAAAGAAATAGACTTACAAAGTCCAGGAAGCGAAGAGTCCCAAACAAGAGGAACCCAAAGAGGCCCACACCAAGACACATCATAATTAAAATGCCAAAAGTTAAAGACAAAGAGAATCTTAAAAGCAGTTAGTTACCTCCAAGGGAGTGCTCTGTCGACTGTCAGCTGATTTCTCAACAGAAACTTTGCAGGCCAGAAAGGAGTGGCAAGAAATATTCAAAGTGATGAACAGCAAGGATCTACAACCAAGATTACTCTAACCAGCAAAGCTATCATTTAGAAATGAAGGCCAGATAAAGAGCTTCACAGACAGAAAAAAGCTAAAGGAGTTCAGCACCACCAAACTAGCATTATATGAAATGTTGAAGGGTATTCTTTAAAAAGAGGAGGAAGAAGAAGAGGAAGAGGAAGAGGTAGAAAGAGTAGAAGAGATAAAAATATGAACAATAAAATGGCAATAAATTTATATCTATCAACAATTGAATCTAAAAAATCAAAATAAACCAACAAAAATTCTAATGAACAAAATAAACTAATTAATAAAATAGAAACATGGAACAGACTGAAGAATCTCAGAGAAAAGGGGGTGGGGGGGTGGTGAGGTGGGAAGAGATCAGTCAAAGATCTTATATGCATATATGCATTACCTATGGACATAGAAAACAGGGTGGTGATGGCCTGGGGTGGGGTGGGAACTGGGTGGAGGGGGGCAATGGGTTTAAAAAGGGGGACATCTGTAATACTCTCAACAATAAAGATTAAAAAAAAAAAGTTAAATGCAAAAAATAAAATAAAATAAAAACCCATAAGAAAAAACTTCAGTTGAGTTCATTTATCTGTGTATCTTATTATTGTAAACTCATTAAAGGTAAATGCTATATTTTATTAATTATCACATTTGAACTACCAGACAATTCTTAAATAATGATAAAATCAATTATTATACTTATATTTAACCAATAAATTATATAAATAATGTTATCTATATACTTAATATATAATTATACATATATTATCCATATATCATAATATATAATACATATACATTATAATGTATATTATACAATCAATTTATTCATTCCAACATACCTAATCACTGGTAACACCCTAAAAAGATTAATGTGCCATTTCACTGATTTTAACAACCTAGTTACAATATATTATAAATTGTAGCATTATTGTATGCCAATAATGACTCATTACAAATACATTCTAAATGAATTCTTCCCAAGAGCTTTTCACTTAAGCTGTGGTTATCTTCTTTGTTCTTCTTAGCATCCTGATAGCAAAGGCATTTTACATATGTTCTTTTTCAGGATATTCTATCCAAATGCTATAGATGAACTATTTTACTTGAGAGAATTTATGAAATATTTCTTACATATGAATGAAAGAAGCCAGGAGAAGAGACATGAGGAGAAGCTGCTAGAAAAAACATTTAAATTATTTTAATAATCTAACCTCATATTTTGCAAGAAAAAACTTTGACTCTTTGGTGAAGTTCAGTACAGGTAAAAAACTAGAGGCAGAGAGGTTAATACTATAGTATGCAGCACAGCAAAGAAATAGTCCTCTATCAGACTTCACCCAGGTACCCAAGGAAGAAACCTTGAAGCCATCTCTGACTCCTCTTTCAGATCTCTTAGTTCCAAAGTCCTACTAGTTTTTGTATTCTAGCTTACATCTTCTTTTCCATTTCCATTGCAAAAATCTTATTTAAGTCTATTTTCACTAATTTGGGACTAACACAATGACTTTTTAAGGTTTCTGAAAGGTGTCTCCCACACAAAGCTAATGATATATTCACTTTCAATTTTTCTTGAAGCAAAAACAAATAAAAATCATTTTAATTTCTACAATCTAACAGAAATAACTTACATGAGCAGAATAAAAATCCAACTCTTTAAATGTTTTATTTTTCAAGGGTATTCTAATTCAAGTTTTGTGGGTTTTTTTAATGTTTTATTAACTCTTTTACAGAGAGGAAGGGAGAGGAATAGAGTCAGAAACATTGATCAGCTGCCTCCTGCACACCCCCTATTGGGGATGTGCCCACAACCAAGGTACATGCCCTTGACCAGAATCGAACCTGGGATCCTTCAGTCTGCAGGCTGACGCTCTATCACTGAGCCAAACCGGTTAGGGCTTCTAGTTCAAGTTTTATCCTCTCTCTTACCTGCACTAATACAGAACTGAATGTTCTTTTTTACCCTTAATCCAGATTCACATTCTCCCTTACCTGGGCAAGAACCTCCTACCTGACCATCTCACATCCTGTCTCTCCCCTACAGCCCAACCTACGTGATCACCTGAGTAATTTTCCTCAAGCACTTGGATCATGCAACTTCTTTGCTCAAAACCATCATACATACCTCACCCTTCTTCTTACCCAGAGAGCAAGTTCCTCACTTAATTTGTCACTAAAGTCTCAATTTACCTTTTTAGTCTTCTTTCAGTAGTCAATTCCAAACTACTGTTAATTTTCAAAAACATGCTTTTTGTTTTCCTACCTTTAAACTTTAGTTCATGCTATTCCCTCTGCATAAAATACCTTCCCTAATCTTTACCAGGTGAAATTTTATCAATCCTTAAATCCCAATATAAAGGTCACCTGCTTCTTGAAATCTTTCTCAATGTTGCTAGGTGAACACTCCAGGCCTTTTCCTGGCCTTTCTCATGTGCTGCTTTAAACTATTAATAATTTGGTCTACATGCACAACCCCTATCAGAATGTAAGTTCCATGAAGTTCTAAGATTTCTCATAATGCTTTGTGCTCCTCAGGTGCTCCACTTATAGATTATACAAATGACCAATCCATTCAGTATGATATTGGCAAAATAACATCATTGAAAGTTGTCTAGTTTGGTCTTCCTCCAAATAGACACTACTTAGAGACTGTTTCAAATCCATTTCTATGTGCTCAGAAAATAGGCCCTTACCGATAATCTCTTTGCAAGGATTTTCAGGAGTGATGGGGACTCTGCAAGCTGGACACTGGCTATTATTCTTCAACCACAAATCGATACAAATTGAACAAAATACATGGTTGTTGATGCATATGACAGGCTGGCGTACCTTTGAAAAAAAAGAAACATTACTTTTAGTATAGGGCAATAGTCATAACTAGAATCCCAATAGATTTAGTTAAGAGCAATCAAATTGCTTCTCTAGAGTATAGCAGAGTAGCTACTTCTGTTACCACATTGTTTCTTATCTATGTTTAACAGAGATACTAGCTGAGATATTTGAAACATCTGACATACAGGGTGGAGCAAAAGTATGTTTACAGTTGTTCATTTGGACAATACAATAATTAATAAATAATAATATAAGAATAAACTGTGATTCTCATACTCACAATTGTAAACCTACTTTTGTCCAATTTTGTATTATGAAATGGTTTTATTTTGTTCCAAATCACACTCATGTCCAAAAAGAAAATGCATTTTGTTCCACTAAAGGCTGTGACAATTTTCCTTCAACTATTCTACTTTAGAATGATGAAATGAGGAATAGAAGGTTCTTTAAAGATCATTTAGTCCAAACACCTATCTGATACTTGAATACTTCCCTCAATTGATTCTACTATATTAGAGAGCAACAGCAACCAACAATTAAGCATTGGCATCTTACTGGAAAGTCTCCCAAACCAAAGGCATGAAAGTTAAAACAACCCTCAAAGACATGAGTACCACTCTCAGGTGGCTTATAACCTAAACAGCAAACAATGATGACAGATATTGGCATGTGTCTAATACACAAATCTCTGACTCCATTTAAACAAGTACATATAATAATTCTTTACATTTATATAGTCATATACTTTACAAAGGGCTTTCTCATACATTTTCTCTTTCTCTCTTTTTGTTTTGCTTTGTTTTAAATAACCCTGTGAGAGTAAATATGCTTTACAGATAAGGAAACCCATGTGGCTTGCTCAGGGTTAACTAGGTGTTTTGGCTGTGTTTAATTGTTTCATCAGAGGGAAAATAAAGAGAAAAGTTGCTTTAGTTGTACCTGACATCATGCTTTGGTTGTTCACATATTTATTATTTATCTCCCCAGAGGGAAGATAAAAGAGAGAAATTGCTTTAGTTTTTCTACCTGATATTACATATTTGTTTACATAATTATTGTCTATCTCCCCTTTTGGAACGGAGGCTCTATCAGAGCAAGATCTTCCTTAGTTTCATTTGTTCCCAAATACCTACTGCCTAAAAGACAGCCTAATACACAGTAGGTACTCAACAAAGGTTTTGATGGATGAAGTAATTGCTATTAAGACAGTATTTAGCATTCAATTCAAGTTGGGGAACTTGATAGAGGGAATAATGACTTAATATTCTTCAACCAGCACAAATTTAACAATAAAAACAAAAAAGAAATGCTTAGATTGTCACTTGATTTGCATGGCACTTTTACTGCAGGACTCAAAACACTATACAGCCATTTTCAATATTTTCTTGTTCTAATAATATTAACAATTAGTGGCCCAGAGCACGAAATTCGTGCACATTAAAAGGGGGACCCAGAGTCAAGTCCCCACCCACCCACATGCACCTCAAAATCGGGTGAGACCCAGACCCGGCGGCTCCGCCCCCCCATTGGGCTAGATCCAGACCTGGCCAGTCCCACCCTTGTCAAGCCCTGCTGGGACGGGGCATAGCCTCAGGTCCCCCGGCCCGACACCAGGAGGGGGGTGCAGCCTCAGGTCCCCCATCAAGCCCCGCTGGGCGGAGGGCATGACCTGAGCAGCGCTGGGGATGCACCTTGAGGTCCCCCATCAAGCCCCACTGGGTGGAGGGCGTGGCCTCAGATCCCCCAGCCTGGTGCCAAGGCAGGAGGCGTGGGCTGAGGTCCCCCAGCCTGACGCCAGGGCGGGGGGGCACGACCTGTCAAGCCCTGCTGGGTGGGGAGTGTGGCCTGAGGTCCCCTGTCAAGCCCCACGGGGGTGGAGGAGGGCATAGCCTCAGGTCCCTGCTGATTGCTCGATAAGGCTCCTTAAGGGAACTTGGCCTCAGCTGTGGGTGCAGCCATCTTTGTGATGGAGTGATGGCCAATTAGCATATTCCCTCTTTATTAGATAGGATACTATTGTAGAGTCCTTCAGCATTAGGGACCAGAGGATCAAGGAAAAACAGAGGAAGTAGAGGAAGAAAGAAGAGACAGACCACCACAAACCACTTTCTGCAGAGAAATTGCTTGTCCACCTCAATATATAAATATTCAGAATATGAGTGTCAATTTTAAAAGGGTCCCTATCCTAAAAAAATTCACAGGATGTATGGTGATCTGTACCAGGCAGGAAATCAATTGAAATCTCACTACCAAGTGCTTTCTGGTTCTAGTTTGGCTTCCAAAATTTAGATGCTCCCTTAATTATGAACACTAGCATAAGAAAACTGAAGAGAAGATCTTCAGCATGGATTTAAGCTTCCTCTTGTAGAAACCAATTCTAATTCATTCAGTTCAACTGATTTGATTGGACTAATTAAAATAAATGACCATGAAGCACTCCAACTCTTCCTTCAAAATACTCTACCAGCAGCAAGGAGTAAATGCCTATCTGGGAGTGAGTGTGGTGCTGTGATTTATTAGGAATATATATTTTTGGTAATTCAGATAACCTAAATATATTTCTCAGATATTTGGTCTTCATCCATAGCTCCTGGCCCACAGCTCCCAAACCCCTAGGAATTTTCTAAGTGATGAGAGCAACAAAGGTGTTTCTTATTATGTTAATGAGGTGATTTCTGAACCAAAGGTGGGTGCTGGTTGCTGGTAGGAGGAGCCAACTTTGAGGACAGAGGAATGGAACTTTTAGTCCTATCCCCTATTTTCCAGAGATGGGAAAGGGCTTGAGGCTGGTAAGTCAACAATGGCCAATGACTCAGTCAATCATGACTACTAATTAAGCCTCCATAAAAACCCAAAAGGACAGATGGAAGGAGACTTGACTTGAGGAGGTGAACACACTATACAATATACAAAAGATGTGTTACAGAATTGTACACCTGAAACCTATATAACTTTATTAACCAATGTCACACCAATAAATTCAATTAAAATACCCAAAAGAATGGCCTGTCAGCCCCTTTTCAGAGAACCAGAGTGCTTCCACATGCCACCATGACAGGTCCCATGCTCCCAGAAGACAGACAGAAGCTCCTTTGTTTCAGACCTCAGCCTGTTTATCTCTTCATCTGGCCATTGATTCGTATCCTTTAATAACCCTTGTAATAAATTGATAATCTAGCAGGAAAAAGGGTTTTCTTGAGTTCTGTGAGCTGTTCTAGCAGATTAATCAAACCCACGGAGGGGGTCATGCGAAGCTCTGATTTATAGTCAGTCCGAAGTACTGGTAACATTCTGTACTTGTGACTGGCTTGTGAAGGAGTGGAGGGCAGTCTTTGTGGGACTAAGCCCTTTCTTTACCCATGGGAGAGAGATCTGAGCCGCAGATAGTAAAGTCCCTAAAAAGTAAGAAGAATGAGACCCAAAGCACAAGGGGGAGATTTTGGCTTATATAGGAGTGAGAATCTGTCTTCCATTTAAGAAAAGGGAAGACCTAGGGTATGAGAACTAACACAAAACATATGGAAAATCTATGGATAGAAGATTACAGAACTCATGTTGCAAATGTTCTAATTGCTTATATTTTGTCATTAAATATGAGGTGAGATTACCTGCTGAAAGTGAGAAATGGAGAAGGACATCAACTTGAGAAAATAGAAAAATAAAGCAGTTACTTTTAAAAGTGAGAAAGTAAATTTACTAGGTACATGTAGCAGGATTGCCAAACACTACTGAGTTCCTATTTGTGATTTTAACTGTAAAGATGAATTAACATAGGTGTGTATTTTCTTGCCAACTTATAGCTACTCAGGTTCATGCAGAAATGAGTTGAAGTTTTGCCAAGAAGAAAGGGAGAGACAAGGAACTGATGATAATAAATGACCGTGGTTAATAAGGGAAATGAGTTCTTGAATGGTAAAGACAGTGAAAAAGTGAGAGAATTATAGAGTCAATGGATGGGTCTGGGTAAAGCTGAAATACTGCTAGAGCGTAGGTATGATGGGAAGAGGATCAGAGATTGAAATGTTTCTAGTCAAAATACTAGAGGTGGTAAAGCTACGTTCTCTGTTTTGTCTTGAACCATCTTATCTGACACAGTCCTATTTCTCTCTTAATCTCATGTATCAGGTAGTGTTAACATATTTTCTATGGTGACAACTTCTGAGAATCCTCTGTAACTAGACCCCAGTAAAGTGGCAGAGCTTGAGAAATAAACCTGGGGCTAACTCCAGTTCTGTCTCTGAGCTATTTGACCTTGGGTAAGCCCTTTAGTTAAAAGGGGCATCTTTCTGCCTCTGAAATTGTAGTTTAACCTAGTACACTTTTCATTCAGGTGTTAGCAATACCTCAAACAAACAAAACAAACAAACAAAAAAGAAGGAACAAAAAGGTAACAATATTGCCATATCCATTTGTCCAGAAGACAACTCCATGTAAGGTTCTTGTAGCTGCCTCAACCATATGTCCAAAACCAAACTTGGCCTCCTCCTAATCTCTCCTCCTACACTTCTATCTAAAAGGTGAGAAAATCAAATGCGATCTCCTTTGCAAGGCCTTTACTAATTGCTCCTCTTACATTCCCTCTTGTCTAAGTTAAGGGAACCTCCTATACCCCCCTCCACTGCTACCACCACTTGGGCTAGAATACTCAGAGCTGTCTCTGACTCACCCTTTTTACTTCTCCTCAACATCCAATATGTCACCAAATCCTGGTATCATTTACCAAGTCTAAGAAGCCAGAGTTTTTAAGATATACCAATAAGTAAAATAAAGGAAAAATGCTACTAATTACTATAAGATGGCATCACTTGTAAGATACAATCAGGTGGATAAAAGTACATCTCAGAATAGTTAAAATATACTAAATCTGCCTCTAGATGTTATTTGCCTATCATCTATCCCTTCTTTCCCATCATCACCTTAATAATGAATTCAGGTTCTCATTCTTTACCATGATCTATTGTAGTAACCCCTTCCCAAGCTTTCTTGCTTCCAAATGTTCACTTCTGGCCACCTTTCATACTGATGCCAGAGCTACCTTCCTAAAATATGGATCAGCAACTTTCATTGTTCTTTTGCAAAACAGCAATGTTTTTTTTTTTCTGCTTGTAGTTTTAAGTATAGCATTCAAGAGCAACATAGTCTGTCTGGTTCTTTAACAGCTATTTCCCTTGATTTGCTATTTTAATATTTGACATAACCAACAACTCAATCACATGGTCTACTTAATGTTCACCAAAAAGAATACCAATAGTGGAGGCTCCCTACTTATTTTGCTTTCATTTCTTATCTTGATGTGTCCTGTTGGTCTTCAGTTTCCCCAATCAAAATAAAATCCCTCCCACCTTTGAATATGAAAATCAACTGCTATTTCTTCTGCAAGGCCTTCACTAATCCTTTTTAGAAGTGCCTGAGTCTTTTTCTGATCCTCATAAGGGTCCCCCTTATGCATTGATTTAATGTTCACTTCTTTCTGTGTTGTGCTGTACTTAGAAAATTGTTTACATCCTCATTCCATATTAGATTTCAGGATCTTTGGCAGTAGTGGCAATGTCCTGCTCATCCTTGTATTCACCTACAGCACCTGATACAATGCCTCAAATACTCTAAAATAAACATGAATTTTTATATATTAAAATGAAAGGCTGAGATAATATCCCTAAAAGCATTTCAAGAAGCAAAGGTCAATGGCCTTCATGTGAAACTATGAAAAAGCAAAATTTTAATCCTTCCATTTAATTTATCAAAATATACACAAGAACAACCAGTCAAATTACTTGACTATATGCTAAAAGTCTTTGGCAATGTCACCTACAGGAGAATCATTTTCATTTTCAATAACTGGTACCGTTAGAGAATAGGAAGAAACCAGGAAAATTTCAGGACAAGTGGAAGAGGGAAACTAAGATAGATAGCTAAATAGCAGTTTGCAGCCACTTAGTAAATCCTATTTGTCCTAAACACAGGATACTTAAGAGTAAATGGTCTGCACTACTCCCCAACCAGAGGGTAAATAGTTTAAATTACACTAGTCAGGGAGACAAATCACAGAAATCCAGTTAGTGCCATTTGCCAACCACACCCCAGGATAGAAAAATTAAGAGAATAAATCTCATTTTGGTACATCAGCATAAAGCTGATGAATATTCTATCGATTCTCTCCTAACACCCAGCCTTTAAAACCCCTGAGAGTGAAGATCCCAGGGTGCTCTCCCTCCAGGGAGCAAGGCCCAGTGCCATTTATTTCCTTCTCTTTGTCCTCTTGTCCTTCCCCACAGGCACATATCCCCTAATCTCTAAAGGACCGCATGAGACATGCAACCAGGGGAGCAATGGTCCTTGTTTCACTGTCCTAGTATGTTTTTACTGTGGTCAGTAAATTCTTGTTTTTCTACACTTTTTTGATTGAAAGCTTTCCTCGTCTCACCAGTAACAGTACTGTCACTGTCATTGTGTTGGATTTTTAAACAGTTGACTAATTCATTTATTTGGACTAAGTAATTATTAGATGATGACGTCTGAATTTAAACTTACCTTAGACATATAGAAACCTATACCGGTGAAAGAATTACTAAACAAAATTATAGTACTCTGCTTACTTGACTATAACCTACAGGAGCAAAATACAAAGAATCTATCCCTCCCTCAATTCACGTCCACCCATCTACTTCAATCCAGATTCTGCTATATACAACACCAAAACACATGATAATGCTTTTTAATAAGATCTTCCCAAGATACATAGTCACAATTTGCCTATGTTATTAAGTTTTATATCTAATTTAATCTCAAATGAGGTTTCTGGCAATAAAACAGTACTCTTCCTCTTATATAATAAAGAGTTAATATGCAAATTGACTGTCACTCCAACACACAAGATGGCTGTCCCATGTGGTCAAAGATGGCTGCCCCCATGTGGACACAAGATGGCCGCCACAAGATGGCCGGCAGGGGAGGGCAGTTAGGGGCAAATAGGCCTGCAGGGGAGCAGTTAGGCATCGATCAGGTTGGCAGGAGAGTGGTTAGGGGGTGATCAGGCTGGCAGGCAGAAGCAGTTAGGGACAATCAGGAAGGCAGGCATGCGAGCAGTTGGGAGCCAGCAGGATCGGGCCTAAATGGGGTCCCAGATTGGAGAGGGTGCCGGCTGGGCTGAGGGACACCCCCCCACCCCCGTGCACGCTCTAGTACAAAATAGAAATGCAAGATGACAATGGCAAGGGTAAGTTACAATGCACAATTCCAAACACATGTACCGTACACATGTTGAAGTGATATCTTAGGGTAATGCCCCTGAAGCTAGTGAGGAAGAGAAGGAAGAGACGATAAACCAAGGTAAGAGAGTGCTCTTCCACTGGAATGGGCCTGAGAGGAGACAGTCCTAGGTGCAGAATGATTAACCCTATAAAGGTATAACTTTTTACCTTTTACTAATACAATTGTGGGCCACATTTGCCTGTCACTGGTGGCAAAACACAAAGTCGGTCAATAAAAATATTTCATGCAACAACGATTTGGTTTCACAGTTTGAATTCTAACTGAAGAGATAAATATCTGGAATTATCTAGAGATAATCTGGTCTTAGCATTCTGGTGGCAGTATCCAGATGTCACTTAACAGATATCCTGGGCTAGATCATTCCTACATTTCTGCCAGTCCACTAGTTCAAGGCATGGTAAAAAATTAAGGAGAAATAGGCAAGAAAATATGTTATACATAAATCATCCCACAGGATGTGTACCTAACTTCCTCAGGACACATAGAGCTCTTACTTACAATATTGGCAGGGTTGCTAAACATTATTGGGCAGAGAGAATTCACCTTTAAGACTAAGGTAGAGACAGAAGTAGTAAATGCAAAATGTCTAAACTTTCCAATTTTGAGTACTACATTTGTATTCAAAAGACAATGCATTGCCCACCTGCATACTTAGGCTATCTCCACTGCTGCTTTCCAGGACATTCTTTCCCACCTCCATCCCAATTAGCGTCTATGTTATCTCTTCAGATTTAAGGTCTCTCGCACCCCCATCTCCTTTAAGGTAATATGCACCTTCTCCCCCGCCCCCCCCTCCCCCCCAATGACACTCAAAAAATAGTGGCCTCTTAATTCTGTTGAACAATAAAAAGAGAAGGTTGCTGATGGCAAGATTTTGGGACAAATGGTGAGGGTAGCACAAAGCTTATCTGGAAGAGAGCTGGAAAAGACAGACCTGAATGCAGATCTCAGAGGCAGCTAGAGATGCAGTGTCAGGGAAGATGGAGTGACATTGGGAATAAGGTGCTACTCCAGGCCAAGTCACCTCCAGTAACCCACAAGTAGAGGTGTGAATGGGAGGGTAGCAAAAGCAGATCAGATTTGCTTCAACTATACAAAAGGCTATGGAACCATTTAAAATCCCTGAACATCCTGTGGCAATTTCCAGAACAAATAGGTACCACTCTGTTGGGAATGCAAATCATCTAGTGAGTGCTAGCCTCACAAAGCAACTGGGAAGAGCCAGTTACTAGAAAAGGCTGGTTTCCTTAGTTTGATTGCCTGCCTCTGTGCAGTAAAGATGAACACATATTGTTCATCTTTACTGCACAGAGGCAGGAACACATTTTGTTCATCTTTATTGTAGTAAAATGAACATTTATTGAATATTAATTACTATGTGCCAGATTTTATGCTAAGCACCGCATATGAATTACTACATGTAATCCTCCAGTAACCACAAGCATGAGTGTTGATACTATTGCCATTCCCATTTTACAGATAAGGTAACTGCTCTGAAAGAGATTAAGCAACTTGTCCTATATAAGATCATATAACTAATAAGTGGAAGAGCCTAAATTAGAACTCATGCAATCTGAACATAGAACTCAGGCCCTCAATCACTACACTTTTTTGCCTCCATAGTAGACAGAAAAAAAAAACGCCTGTTTACAAATCATGAATCTTTTATTACCAAACTAAAGGCCCAGTGCACAAATTCGTGCAGGGGTGGGGTCCCTTGGCCTGGCCAGCGATAGGATGATCAGGGCTGCAGGAGGTTGGCCAGTGGCTGGGGAGGGAGGGGCCAAGGAAGGTTGGCTGGCAGTGGGGAGGGACCACAGGAGGTTGGCTGTCCAGCCCCGATCCAGGTCATCAGGCAGCGGGCTGGGAGGGAGGGACCACGGGAAGCTGGCTGTGGGAGTGCAATGACCACCAGGGGCCAGCTCATGCACTGAGTGTCTGCCCCCTAGTGATCAGTGCACATCATAGTGACTGGTCAACTGGTTGTTCCATTGCTTTGGCTTTTATATATATATATATATATATATATATATATATATATATATATATATATATAGAGAGAGAGAGAGAGAGAGAGAGAGAGAGAGATGTCATTTTAGAATACAGCCTAACTAATACAGGGAAATAAGAGGTACCAAAAGTTTTTGTTGTCATGGATGAGCTAAAGTGAGTTTTTAGGAAGTAATCTACTCAAGACAAATGGCAGCAATAGAGGTTCAAAGCCCAGAGACTCTAAGCCTTAGTTTTCTTATTTTTAAAAATAGGGAAACCAGTCCACTCTAGCTCACAGCCCTGGTGAGAGGAGTAAATAAAACAAACACATGCAAAAGCAACTTGTAATCTGCAAATCACTATGTTCTATTAGGCATAATTTTTGTTAAACACAGAAATACATTCTCAGCACAACTGCAAAAGATAGCCTATAAACTAATGGAAACTAGATATAACTATACAACTAAGACCAAGTAAAACTTATATCCCAAGGATATTCTCATCAGCCTTTAAGACTACTGTTGGAGGAAATCCACTCAGAATTTAACTCGTACTTGTGGGAACTTCATGTCAAGGCCAAATGTAGACTTATCAAATTAGAAACACCATCTCCTCCTCCTCCCAGTCATGTACTAGGCACTGGTAGCAAATACCAGTTCCGATGCCACCCTCCAAGACAGCATCCTTCATCTCTCCAATCAGAAGCGATCAAGACATCCCTTATATACTCTCACAGCACAGTTGCTACTTTGTGGGCATTTCGTTCTGATTGGCATCAAGGGTTACTAGTTGCCTCCCAGCCTGACTTCCTACTACTTCTTGAACTCAGTAAATTTACACAGAACCCCAAATACCTAAAGCAGTTGATCATATTGGCTAGCACTCAAATATCTGCTCTATGAGATTATGTTTCTCAATTCTACTCCTGCACCTGTAGGTTCAGTCTGCACTTGGGGGTAAACACACACATGTACATACACACACCACAGACGTGAAAACAGTTCGGTTGGGAAAAGAAATCTAATTGTTCACAGTATCTTCTCCCTTCTGGGTCTATCTACATGGTGAAGAGATGCTCTTTAAAAACAGAAGGAGGCACAAACGGAAGTAGATGAATGCATCAGAACATTCAAAACCCAATATCGAATTCAGATTTACTTCTCCGCCTTGCTTTATAAACACTGCAGGCACCTCTTGCATCACAAAGAGTGGGGACTGTATGTCCTGACGAACCCCTTCTTGGAATGAAAGACCATACCTCTCATTCTAAACACCACGCGAAGCACGTGCTATTTACTGCTCAAGTGCTGAACCCAGAGCGAAGGGCGCTCCAGGCCGGTTAAGCCAAAGAAGGGCCTTGGAAACGGAAGACTCCCCAAGGAGCACTGTAGGCCAAGAGCATGAACACTCTCGCTGTGCAGGGGACGGAGGAACCTTAAGGGAGGCCTCCAGGAATGTGCTTTCCCAGACTTCACCTAGCGCTCGACCCGGCTGCTAGGGGCGCGGAGCACTGCCGCCCCCCGTTTCCGACCCAGCCTCCTTCAAGCCGGGGTCGGCCTGTGAGGCCGCCGGCGGTGGTGGAGCCCTCGCCGCCCTCCTTCCCGACCCCAGGCCGCTGTCATCCTCCTTCTCCTCGAAAGGTGCACGAATGAACCCATTCGTCACCGCGTGCTCCCTGGGTCCCCGGGGAGGCGGCCTCCAAGCGCCGGCGGAGAACACGGGTGGGCGTCCGCATCTAGCTCGGCGCCTCACACCCCGTCCCCGCTGCACTCAGAGACCGCGCCGGGCTACCGCGAGCGACTTCAGCCCCAACCCGTTTCGGAGCTGTGCCCGGAATCACCCATTACCTTCCCCAAGCAAATGTGGCACGTGATGGGCAGAGTGAGGGACAGTGTAACGTTCTGCACGGTCTGAGCCATGGCAGCGTTCAGAATCCCGCCAACACGGAAGTCCCGCCGACCGCAGAGCCCGGCGGCAGCAGGGGCGGTGCGAGGCCGCTACGGCAGCCGAGCAGGGCCACAGCCCGCCGGAGAGGAGACAGAGAAAACGCGCTTCCCAAACGAGGTCGCCAAGGCTTTCCCCTTCCTCCCTTCATTCCTTTCATTAAAAATATATATACAATAAAAGCTTTCCCCTGTGTGGGAACTGCTAGATTCCCTAGAATGGAAGGGAAGCCGTTTTACTACACGTATGGAGGATCTTGAAAGTTTAAGTGAAAGAGTAATCGTGGTGAGAGGAGAGGAAGAGAAATAAAAGCTATTAGATTCCCCAATCTTCACCGGAGGGTGGGGAAGGGGCGGGGGGAGAGTTTTCCATCTGAAGAATAACCCTAACCAGACTGCAAATACACGGTGCAGTCAAAATAGGAAGAGAAAAAGCGATCTCTACATTGTAATTGTTCAAAACAACTTTCTGCCACTCTCAGCTCTCTTTGTAATTCGTAAATGATGTGATGTCACTTAAAAACAACCAACTGTATTGCCTCTTTATCTGTTTCTGAGACTGTTGT
Organism: Corynorhinus townsendii; assembly: GCA_026230045.1. Lineage (NCBI taxonomy): Eukaryota > Metazoa > Chordata > Mammalia > Chiroptera > Vespertilionidae > Corynorhinus > Corynorhinus townsendii. The sequence continues at coordinate 59,072,179 of JAPDVU010000003.1, read as the reverse complement.
GGAGACATTGAATCGCAGCTTTCCCTGAAGACACCTTTCACGGGGGCCCCTGGTTTTTAACTAAAATGAAGTGTGAGGATCGGAGCCAAAGATGCGTTAAAAGATCTTGCCTGGGAAGTATTAACCTATCACCGTATTCACCAGACCTTGCTCCTTCAGATTACCGCTTGTTCTGATCAGTGGCACACGCACTTTCTGAGCAGCACCTCAAAAGGGAAGAAGAAGTGGAAAATTGGGTCTCTAAATGGTCTGCCTCAAAACAAGAAAAGTTCTTTTGGGACGGTATCCACAAATTGGGATACCGTCCTGAAAGATGGGGGAAATGTGTAGTTGCGATGGACATTACTTTGAATAAAGCACTTTTGATGTTTCTCTTGAAATTTTTGTGTTTTCTTTGATTACAAAATCTGCATTATTAATCGGTTAATAGTTAATCATTTTTAACCGGTTAATAATTAATCTGCATCATTAACTGGTTAGTATTGCAGATTAATTACTAACCGGTTAGTAATGAGGATTAATTATTAATCTGTTAAAATGTGGATTAACTAATAATGGATTATAATGCAGGTTAATCATTAACTGGTTAATAATGCAGATTAACCTTTAACCGGTTAAAAAATCCGATTAATAATTCGGATTTTGTAATCAAAGAAAAGACGATAATTTCAAGAGAAACATCAAAAGTGCTTTATTCAAAGTAATGTCCATTGCCAGCTACACATTTCCCCCATCTTTCAGGTAATCTGTGGATACCGTCCCAATAGAACTTTTCTTGTTCTGAGGCAAACCATTCAGAGACCAAATTTTCCATTTCTTCGTACTGCTCAGAACGAAGTTTTGAAGTGCTGCTCAGAAAGTGTGTGAGCCATAGATTGGAACAAGTGGTAATCTGAAGGAGCAAGGTCTGGTGAATATACAGGGTGGGTTAATACTTCCCAGGCAAGATCTTTTAATGTGTCTTTAACTGGTTTTGAAGTGTGTGATGGTGTGTCATCATGAAGCAAAATTACTTTGCCGTGTCTTCTGGCCGTGGTTCAAATTTATTATTTGTTGTCAATAGTGATCAGTATTAATGGTTTCACCTGGTTTTAGAAGTTCATAACACACCACACCTACCTGATTTCACCAAACGCAGGGCATTGTCTTTTTCTGAAGTGATTTGCCTTGCAGTCAATGTTGATGGTTGACCTGGATCAACCCATGATTTTGTGCATTTGGGATTCTCAAAATAAATCTACTTTTCATGGCCAGTCACAATTAGATCCAAAAAAGACTTTCATGCTGTTGAAGCAACATTTTACTGATAACTTCTCGGTTTTCCATTTGTGTTTCGTTCAGTTGATGTGGCACCCATTTTCCTTCCTTTAAAATCTCTCATTGCTTGTAAATGATCAGAAACTGTTTGCTGAGCGACCTTTAATCTTTCTGCAAGTTGTTTTTGAGTTTGACACGCATCTTCATCCAATAATGCTTGTAATTGTTGGTCTTCAAACATTTTCGGTTGACCTGGATGTTCTTTGTCTTTCATGTCGAAATTATCACTTTTAAAGCATTTAAACCAGTGTTCACAAGTATCTTGAGATGGAGCATGTTCACCATAAGCTTCCCGAAGTATACGATAACTTTTTCTTCAAAATAAAGTAATGAATTAAATCTTCCTGCAAATGCTCTTTTTTTTGGCAAGAAATTCGACATTTTTAAGCATAAAAATATCTGTGGTGTTAACACCTTCAGAAAATTTGACATGTGAAGTTTTGAAGCTTGTTGTCAATACAACAAAATAGCATACATATCAAATCGCATATATATCAATATATGTGTAACTCTATCTGTTGAAAAAATCCGCATTATTAACCGGTACAACTAGTACATCCGCAAGGAGAAAAGGCTAAAAATCGTGTGTGCCATGCACACTCCCCAAAAGCACTTGTTTAAAGACTTCATTTCAGGTGCACAGTTGGAAATAAAAGGTGCTGTTGAACTACAAAGGAGGTTGTAAGTTCCCATTTCCTTCCAATGAAAAAGAAAAACTCTGAATGTTCCCAAATGTTTCTTGACTATAACAGATTTGGAATTTAACTGCAACTTTAAGTGAGGACGAGCCAATGGGATCAATTTATGCAAACAAAAACAATCCATTAATAGAGCGATTTAGAAATAAATCCAACGGAATATCTTTGACTAATATTCCTGGAAAAGACAGTGTAGGTGACAAGAAGCAGCCTAGTGGTTAAAAGAAAGAGGCTCTGGATCTGGACTGTGAGGGTATAAATCCTTGCAGGAACATTTTCCTGGCTCTACCGGCTTCAGACAATTTATTTAACCTCTGCTTCTTAGTTTCCTCATTGGTAAAGTGTGTGTGTGTGTGTGTGTGTGTGTGTGTGTGAAATGATGTCAATGTATGCTTGCTCTCAGGTCTATAAAAGAACAATAATGGGATTGAAGCAGCTAGTAATTCACTTGAAGAAGCCCAGGTCCAGTTCAAAATAGGCTCACAGGTGACAGTGAGAATTCTTCCAAATAGCTCTGCAACTTCATTTTCTAGGAATTGGAGACTACCATGTACTTGGAGTTGGGGAACTGGGCAAAACAGTCATATTGATTGTCTGTTTAATGGTCACTTTTTCAGAGTGCCTAGCACTGTTTGCCTATTTCCTGGCTGTTTGAAGTCATATTTATATGGGGACTGTAATTCACATGTTTGCTATTGCATCTTTCCCATTCCTGGCTGCAGACCTCATGCTTCAGAATGAGAAAGCTGCAGATCATTACCCACTGTCATTCCAGTTTCCCCATCTTACTTAGTTCCTTTCCCCATATTACTGTGTTCTTCCATATTCTCATCTTGCTCATTCCCAGTTCTCACCTTTCAGATATCTAAGGTGGTATTTTAGGGCTTTCATTCCCATCCTCTGAGTGGGATGTAGGACTCGGAACGTTCTGCCCCTGGTACCCATCCCTGGGAACAATGCAGCAGAAAGGTGTGTTGAATACAATTTTTTAAAAGAAGACTTTTCCATTGCTACTGGGACAGGTTCATTTCTTGTTAGTCATCCTGGTATTTATCCTCAGTCACAAAGATAAATTTTAAAAATCATAGCATACGTCTTAAGTAGAATGTTAGGATGGAGAATATTTCCAACATCTTTTTCTGTGTTTACTATCATTGTTACAGCTTCTCAGTGCTTTTCAGTGCTCTGTCCATATATCTACTTTTGTGCTGGTCACATTGCATTATAGCTGGTTGTTTATGTGTTTGCCCTTACAACAGATTGTTTCTTGAGGTCACAGATTTGTATCTGATTTATCTAGTATCTGGTATTAAATGACTATTCTACAAATCACATTTTCTTTAGCTACAAACTACCTCTAAAAAAATAGACCTACACTGTTTTAAATACTGCCTTTCTTGTTTTTCAATTCATAATGGAACACTGTATTGCTTTTTGCTAAATATAAAAATAATAAGGCTCATTGTAAGAAAATTAAGCCATCTAAATATATATAAAATAGTAAGAGGAAGTTCCTCTACACTCATGCCTCACCTCTCTATCCTGTGTAGTAATCACTGTTAACATTCTAGAGCATATCCTAACAAACATTTTAATTTGTATATTATTGTGTGCATAAGCACAAATAGGATCACACTTATTTTATTCACTAATGCTTTGTGGATGAGTACACACACACACATATCTAAATAATACTGTTAGCAATACCAGATGATTAGGACTCTCTCTCTCTAGGTCCAGATTGAAACCAACCCAATTCCAAGGCTTTGCTTTTAATAATGTAGATGGTTAAGACCAGGAACTATGTCTTCCCTCTGCTCTAAAAAAAACATCATCATCATCATCATCATCATCATCATTATATATTTTTACAAATACTGTTAAATAGTCATCATTTGACCAAAATTGTTAAATAATGTTGCCAGGCTTATTGACTTTCTGCTTCATTTCTTTCTAAATTTCTTAGTAGCATGAGGGCACAGTCGTGTGACCTGAGGATTCTATCAACCACAGCACCTGGGATGGGGTAAAACTTAATCTTTAGCTCTAAACTTTTAGAACTAGAAAGGATCTTAGGGTTTTTTTTTTTTTTAATGTAGGTCTTTCATTTTACAGGTGAGGAAATTGAGGCACAAATAAAATAAACCAGCAGGTAATGGTAGAATCCTAGATCTCACTTGGACACTCTGAGATTGTTGGCCCAATGCCTTTGAGTAAGTGCAAGATGTATTTTTATTAATAAAGTAATTCAGTAATAAAAAGTCAGTCGTAATTGAATTTCTTTCCTAAGAAAACCATCAAATAGCTATGGAACACCTTTTACCCCTTGTTTAAATCAGAATCATTTTTATGATAAATTATTTAAAAGCAAGTTTAAAAAAATATAAAGTCTTAAGTGCTATTAAAAATTGATTAGGAATGCATTATTCTTTCATTGACCCAGTTCAGATTGTTTTTTAATTTTTTTTGGTCAAAGCTAATAAATTTGAGTAGATGTTTCAGACAGACGTTTTGTAATCATTTGGTCATCAGTCAATTAATCACAACTTCATAAATATTGATTTCAGATTACATTTATTTTTCATTCCTGAAAGACAATCTTTTTGTTTTGTTTTGTTTAAAATTTATACCCCCCCCCCAACTTGGATTGTGGTTAACACTGAGAAAACTCATAAAAGTTGTATTAAAAATTAATCAGAGGTGCCGCCCAGTTGCATGGATGTCTTCTTCACATGGTACCATTTTCTCACAGGCTGGAAATGAGCTAACATGTCTGAAAATATGTTAGTTACTACAGCAGAGGAACTTGGCTTTTCTTTGCACATTTTTTAAGAATAGACTGCTGGAAGTTAGCCGTCATTTATTTAATGTATTTTTATTAAAGACAGTAAGGAACAACTAACTCAAAGTTTCGTTTCATGCAGCTTACACTCTAGTAGAAACGTTATTATGCTGCACTGGCTTGGAACCAAATCCCAACCTCTTGTTGTTTGTTTGTTTTAATGTTTTTACTGATTTTTAGAGAGGGGGGAAGGGAAAGAGAAAGAGAAGCATTCGTGTGAAAGCAGGCCCCTACTGGAATCCAGCCTGAAACCCGGGCATGTGCCCTTACAAGGAATTGAAACAGCAACCTTTTGGTGCACAGGCGGATGCCCAACCAATTGAGCTACACTGGCCAGGACAGCAGTTGAGGTTTTAATACTGAATCTGCACATCAAGTTTGTACGAAATGAAAATGTAAGTGTTGCTGAAGAAGTGAATACAATATAATGAGTTACTTATTATTCCACAGAAATATAAATGTTTTTATGTGCCAGGCAATGGTCTAAGGGTTGAGTATACACCTGTAAATCTGACAAGGTCCCTGCCTGTGTTTGTTCATTCAACAAATATTTTATTGACTACCGAAGATATGCCAGACACTATGATTAATGAACCACTTTATAAATGACCCAACCCTTCCAATCCACCATAAAATGCCTATTTCTACAGTAATTTCTCTTCTGGGTGCTCTTATTGTTAGTTATCCCTTGCGATTGTGACAAAACAAGTTATAATTTTAAATATTTAAAAATGTTGCAAATTAGGTGATTGTTTTACATTAGATACTTTTAAAAAGATGTTTTAATACCATCCAAGACTGTGGTACTTCACAAATATTTCTTGATTGCTAGAAAATGAATGAAGAAAATATCATCTCCAGGACTATCCTAATAGGAACCACGAAGACAAATAGGTTATGAGATTTGCCAAAGAGCAGCATAGGGAACCCAGCTCTGAGTTACTGGCTGTTTTTGTCTTTGATAAAGCACATTCCTTTTCTTCCTGCCCTAATTTAGGTATGAGCAGACTTTCCAAGGTGAGATCATCCCATGGGAACTCCAAGCCAGGACCCTGTTTTCACCCTATTTACTGAAGCCCTATAAATATTCATATTCTATCTGAGGGCATGTCTCCCACAAAAGCATCTTGCACTTGGCAATGGCATCTTCAATAGATGGCAGGAGTCTTGCTTAGTTGCTTTACCTCTTGTAGGTAAGGCATCAACACCTCCTTTGCACACTCAACATCCCCAATCATTGTTTTAGCAGCTGAGTCATTTATTATTACAAGTGTTATTTAAGATATGGCTTCATTTCCCCACATCACTAGCCTCAACTTTTTGATCTATGATTTTTCTCTCTTTTTCCCCCGCACAGCATTCATTATGACTAAGTCTCAATTTTCATTTCTTTCATGATGCTTTTCCTGTCTCCTCTAGCTTCCTCATAATCTCCTGGCCTTTCACATGTCTTATCATTTATGATCTGTATTAAGCCTTTTTTATCTCATGCATTTCTCCCATAAACTCTTATTTAACATCTACTGTGGGTCAAGCACTATGACAAATGTAAAAAGTTGAAAGACAGGTTCAGCCCTATCCTGGTAAAGTTTACAGTCTAAGTGCAGGAGGGCAAATGTATTATTAAGTCACCAATTATATAGTGAGATAATTCCTGCAGGAACACAGAGCACCTACCTCATCGAGGCACAGAGGCACAGATGCCTCTATTAGACTCTACATTAAAAAAAATCTTTCCCTAACTAGACTGAAGGTCCATTATTCACATGTGGCACGGTGCAGAGCACACAGTGAACCTTACCAGGTAATGGCTAACTGATTGGTACTCTAGTCTTTCTTTAACTCTATGTCTCTATCTCTTTCTATCTCTCTTTCCATATCACCATTTTAGAATGTATATTAGTTTATTTGAGCAATTGTGTTTTGTTTTGTTTTTTTTTTTTGGATCTGAAAGAACAAGTGTGTGTGTGTGTGTGTGTGTGTGTATTCTTACATAAGAATGTTTTCAAACCATTAAACACATTTATGTTTCTATGCAAGAAGCAGGAGGATCTATCCAGAATAGCAAGGCCATTGGCAAGAGCCTGGGGGATATGCCAGGGGAATGGCCCCTTCTGCTATACAGTATTTAAATTCAACTTAGAGGGAAAAGTGCAGAGAGAATGATATTTTCTCAGAAACATCTGTGGGGATCATAGTATAAAAGCCTTTCCTTCACCCTTATTCCATCAATTACTTCTACTGTTTTCATTCTTCTCTCTTAGAGCACTGCCCTTCTCGTCCCAGAAACCTAAAGAGACCTCCACAAGGCCAGTGGACTCCTTCTAAGTAGCTGGGTCTGATTACCATTCAAACAAGGCATGAAGTTATGTGATCATTTTAGAACTGTTGCAGACACAAAACAATCTTAAACTTTTTTTTTAACTTCAGAGAGGAAGGGAGAGGGAGAGAGCGATAGAAACATCAATGATGAGAGAGAGAATCATTGATTGTTTGCTTCCTGCATGCCCCACATGGGGGATCAAGTCCACAACCTGGGCCTGGGCCCCAACCTGGAATCAAACTGTGACTTCCTGGTTCATAGGTCAACACTCAACCACTACGCCACACTAGCCAGGCCACAAAACAATCTTAAAGTTGTAGTGATACAATGGTTATAATATAAATCATAGTTATCTGGGAACACTTTATCTAGAGTCCTCTCTTTCTTTAGCATGGCTTGAGAGTGAAGGCATGCTGCTTTATCACAGTTCAACCTTTGTGACTAGGGAAGATAATATTCAGTGAGGACAAGGGCATGAGCAAACAGGCTCTAATTCACTATAAATTAACAGAGTAACTGACACTTTTTTTTCTTGCCATGGACAAGTATTAGTATTCACTGAGATGGAATTCAATGGGAGTTGTATTTGTGTGCAAGGGCTGCCATGACAAATGACCAAAAATTGGGTGGCTTAAACAATAGAAATGTGTTGTCTCACACTTCTAGGGGCTGAAAGTCTGAGATCAAGGTGTCAGCAGGCTTAGTTCCTTCTGAGGGCTGTGAGGAAGAGTCTGTTTTGTGCTTCTTGCTCAGCATCTGGTAGTTAGATGGCCCATCTCTGGTGTTTCTTGGATTATAGAAGCATCACTCTGACCTCTGCCCTCCTCTTCACATGGTGGTCACTCTCCTTGCATACATGTCTGTATCCAGACTTCTACTTTTTATAAGGATGACTTCACTTTGATTAGGGGTGTGCCCTACCTCATCTTAACTAATTACATATGCAGTGACCTCATTTCTGAAAAAGGTCACATTCTTAGATAATGGAGGTTAGGACTTCAATATCAATTTGGGGGAAGGACACAATTCAACCTATAATAGTAGTCATGAATACAGTTTACAATGATGTCCAACTCCCTGCCCCCTGAGCACCTGGTTGTTTTGCCCTGCCTGTCCCATCTGTGGTGAAGCTCTGGTTCCAATTTGGCAAATAAGATGCAAGTAGAAGTAAGGGGGTTCTTTTTTTGGCTGAAGCATTTCGTTGCCTGTTCAAGGTTGTTGAGAGCTCTCTTTTACTCTGCCATTGTGATTAATAACCCCTTCAGGGTTTGCCTCAGCTATAGAGAGAGAACTGTCTCAACCTAGGTCGTATCCTTCCTAAGTTGGCCTACGTCTGGTAAATGATGAAGGTAGGGATGTAAAGGCCTGATCAGTGAAGCTCAACCCTGCTGGGTCATTTAGCTCTAGAGCTTAGAATCTACTGAGGTGTTGATGGTCCTGTATCCCAGCTCGACTTTTTCCTTTGCCCAGTTCTATCTCCCTCCCTTCCCTTCTACAGGTATTAATCACAAGGGCAACTCCTGACAAATCTCCTTCATATTCAACTCTGTTTTAGTCTTCTTCCCAGAGAACTCAACCTGCAGCAATATGTGTATCTTTAAAGAAAATAAGGGGTGTGTGTTTGCATGCACATATACTAATATACTGCTGCTCAGTCTCTGTGGCTTGGTAGCTCCCCACTTTCTTCATTTTGTTCTATAAATATGCCATTACTGCTAATTAGCTATAGTCAACCTTTGCTCTTCTGGGCCTCAGAGACCATCTACCTTCTTCTAGTGGACATGTCAATGTGCAAGTTTAATTTTCAGAGGACGATTTAGTTTCTTTGTTTAAAGTCATTGGGTATAAGAAGGACCTCCTAGAGGTCAAGAGGCTGGGCTACTTTGCTTTTGTTTGTTTTTCTTTCTTTTTAATATTTTTCAGTATATAAAAATGGGAAAATGCCAATATAGTATCACATATATTCTGTATTTTAAAAATTTACATTTAACATATTTATTTTGCACAAAAATATAATACAATATACTTTCACGTTGCCCAAAATAATTACAGGATTCATCATGGAATAGTATCTCCTGGCACTATAGACAGTGTTATCTTATAAAATTTTGTTTTGTTTTCAATACATGGGTCGAATCCCCCATTAATGCCATAAAACCAATTAGTGGGTGAAGAGCAGGGCAACCAAAGTGTGAAATACTCCTTTAGCTGCTCTCCCCCCAGCCAGGGCAAATCGGATGAAAATCTTTATTTAGGATTTGTGTTTGCCCCTTCTAGCCCACAAGGCCTGGGTAATTTATGCAGACTTTCTCTACTTATCTGATTGTCTGTCCTTTACCTCCATCTGTCCTGGTTGCAGCCAACACTCTAGGAAACTCTCAATTGAACACAAATACACAATACACTACTGTGGTAATGATAAATATTGTTTTGTGCTGGGTTATGATGTAAAATAGTTTTTTTAACTGAGGTTTACATTAAAAAGCTTGAGAACTAGTATCCTCATATACATATTTAGGCTGAATGATAGATGTCTCCTTTTAATATCATCAGTGTGTCTATCATGAAGTATTTACATTCTCTCTGAGATAATGTTAAAAGGCAACATTTTAGTCAGGTCATAAAGGTAAGACTTTTATTAGGACAAATGAATCTTATCCTCCCCGACCCACCTACCCTAAGCAAGAAGGTGTTACTAACCAAAGAGGCTTTGATGAATGCTTTCTTTCTCTGCTCTCATTCCCTCTTCTTCTTACCCCTATATAATGCATATAGTTAAACATGATATGTTTTCAAAAAGTAATATCAACCTTATTGCTCTGGCTTTGCAAAAACTGAGGGAAGCGAAAGGACAGGGTCTGCCTTTTATGATAATCCTTTTCTCAGACATGCGCCTTTTCTAGCAGAGCTGTAAAAGGCAATCCAGGGAATAGTGGTCCAGCCCAGCAGACACCTCTGGAGCGCATACTATGTGTTTCTCATAACAGTCTAGATAGCCTGCCATTCTTCTTCCTTTATAGTTAGAAAATTGAGCTTCAGAGAGGTAGCAAAACTACATAGCTATTAAATGCCATAAATGGATTTTCTAACTTGTGTTTTAGTGACTGTTCATTCAACAATCATTTGTCAAGAACACTCTATGTTTCAAAAAACCATTTATTAAGCCTGGAGGATATTAAACTGAGAAAAACATGGTGTCTGTCCTCAAGGGGCTTGAATCACTCTGGGGCTAGAGGTCCATTGAAAACTTGGTCAAATACAGTCAGATAATAGAGCCATGGCAGCCACCTCTTATGGGGTGCTTATTCTGGGCTAGCTGGGAGGCGGCCTACACCATGCTGTGGGGACCCTAAGGAGAAATCTCTCTCAGGGTAAGGATCAGCTAAGTTTTTCCATCCCGGGAAAGGATAGTTAGGATATCCAGCAGCCAAAGGGGACAGTAATGGCCCTCAGAACAGTGGGAACTGTGTGTGTAGAGAGCAACTGGCTGAGTGAGTGACAGCCTTCTGTTATTAAATAGGTGCAAGAGTTCGGCTATCTGATGGGTGAGTGGGAGGCAGGAATATTCCAGAATTCCTAGCTTGGGCAGCAAGGGGTGGTGGTAGTGGAATAAATAGGCAATTAATGAATTTCATAAGTATCGTGATCTTAACATAGACACTTTCTGCCTGGAAAGATGAACACTTTCTAAACTGTTTATATTTTTCATGAATAAGTTATGGAAAAAACTGACAATTAAAATCAGGTGATTTTAAAAAATATATATATTTTTATTGATTTTTAGAGAGAGAGGAAGGAAGAGGAATAGATAGAAACATCGATGAGAAAGAAACATCAATCGGCTGCCTCCTGCACACCCCCTCTTGGAGATTGAACCTGCAACCCAGTCATGTGCCCTGACCAGGAATCAATCTGGTGACCTCGTAGTTCGTGGGCCAATGCTCAATCACTGAGTCACATCTGCTGGGGCAGATGTGTTTGTTGTTGTTTTTGCAGGAATTTATTTTGGAAAAACAGAATATATCTTGGTATACTTCCATATGTAAACATTTCCATGAAGGACTCTTATCTCTTGATTTAAAATCTATACCTAAATGATTAATGAAATAAGAGGGTTCAGGTTTAGCATGCTTATATAGATACTAGAAGCCCAGTGCATGAATTCATACATAGGTGGGGTCCCTCGGCCTGGCTGGTGATCAGGGCCAATCAGGGCCTTCTCGCCCAGTCCCTATCAGGGCCCATTGGGGCCGATTAGGGCCGGCAGGGGGGGAAGGACCATGGAATAGTATCCATGGGAGGTTAGCTGGCCACAGGAAGTTGGCTGTGGGAGTGCACTGACCACCAAGGGGCAGCTCCTGCATTGAGTGTCATAGCTACCGGCTGGTCTTCTGGTCATCTAATTGTAATGGTCACTTAGGCTTTTATATATATAGATAGATGAGAAACCAAAGCAGAAGGTGGGTAATGGACAGGGAATCACCAGAAATGAAACCTTGTTAAATAATAACAAGATACTGTTAAAAATGAATTTTGACTTCACTTATGTTTGAGTAGCTCTGTCATTATTTTGTCATTTTAACCATAATTTGAATGGACCTGTAAGGGATAAAACATTTTTGTTTTAAAATACAAAAGCAAAAGTTTTTAAGAGTCAAAGCATATGCTAACTGAAAAAAAATTTAAAGTACTGTCTAAAACCCTTTTTTAAACTGGTGAAAATGTTTTATTTAGAATATGTTATGTTTTTTATGGAAACATGGAAGCAATGTTCTAGAAAAGTAAAGCAAGGCATTAAGGAAATGTATACATTCTATAGTCATAGTGCATTTATGCTATATGTGTATATGCACAGCCCCCTTCATATACTGCTTTTATATATTTCTATAGTAGGTATCTATTATAAAGAATGCAAATAACTAGAAAGCTTGGATAGCCATTAACAATACTATACAATTATAATTGAAAATCTTGATGATTCTGTGACTCTGAAGGGTCTTGAAATGCCTCTGGGATCCTCAAGGATACATTAAATTATGTCAAGGTCAATATTATTGTTAGTTAGATTGTATTATATTATTTGAATATTGGTTATCCCTCTGTGTGATGCATTGTTGCTGTCATTTGACCTAACTAGCTCATTAACTATGCTTTCATTTTCTATGTGTGAATATTTGTGAAAAAGTGACTTAACATGCACATTTTACTTCATTACTGGTAGTCAGCTGAGGTATAAATGTGTCATTTAATAAAATATTCCTTTAATATAAAAAGTATATAACTAACCTACATGCCCTACTACTTCCTTATTTATATGTTTGCGTCTATATTTAATTTTTGAGGTATTTGATAGAAAAAAGGTGTTTCTTTGGTTTATAAAAAAATTAACATGTAGTGTTAGTGTATGACATCAGAGAGCTGTTTTTATTCTCTAGCTCTGTTTATCTTTAGTTGTTCCAAGTTCTGATCTTCAGTGATAATGCTTGGTTTGGTAGAGGCATTTCTGGGCAATCAACATTTGATAAAATATGTTTTTAATTCTCACTAGATTTGCAATCCCTAGAAACCAAGACTGGGTGTTCAGATTGAAAAACCCATTCTTTTGGAGCCCTTTCCTTCCCCCATCCCCAGTTGAAAGAAATGATGACTTGTTTTCAGGATAGTAATAATGGCCAGTTTACTGGATTCCACTTACTGGATTCCTGTCTTAAGAGCTTTAGGGCTTCTGTCCACTTAATGTGACCCTATGAGGTTATTACTATTTTACTTTTGAGAAATCTGGGGTTTACTCATTCATTTATAAATACACATTGAGCACATACTAGGTACCAGGCACGGATATAGGTTTGGGTACACAGCAATGAATAACATAGACACAAAGTCCTCATCCACTTACAGTTTACACTTGGCAGAGCCTCAGAAAGGTTTTGAGACCTTGCTCAAGAATAGTTATTGTGTGGTGAGACACAGAGGCATGCTCCTAACTACTGTTCCAATATTATTTTCTCAGTCAGGTAAATTTTAAGGGGAATCTCAATCTATATTGCCTTTTAAACTTTAAGTCAAAATGTTACAGTATCTATTTGGTTTCCCAAGTATTTCTGAGTGTCTACTATGCACTGCTTAACAGAAATGGGCCAAGACTGAGAGTTAGGTATTCTTATAGTTGTGTCTCTTAAACTATTTAGGGGCAAGTTCCCAAGCTTCTCTGGACTTACAGGTACTGATGTGATACCACTGAGTTACCCTAGTTTTGTAATGGTTCTATATGTCTAAAATTTTAGATGCAGTGTATAAACATGTATGCACTGGAGAAGTACATGCCAGATGCTGACTTTGGGGAATGTAATCCGTATGTAGAATTTTGCAGTTTTTAAAGCTCTACCAACACATTATCTGATTAGCGCATCATTATGACCCAGTGAGCAGACTGGAAAGATGCTATTATTTCCCATTTGAGAAAACTGATGCTAAGTGACTGCCCTAGGACATAGAATTAGCAAAGACTCAAATTATCACAAATTGTGGCCCAGTTGTCTCTATTTAGAGGACAAGATTAAGCTTGTCTTGGAAATAATTGTTTATTGATCTCTTACTGTATGCAAGACACTATGAACAAAGATAAATGGAATATGGACACTGCTATTCTTAAAACACTTGTAGTTCAGTAGGGGAAAGGGGGGCAATACTTACACACAGCTCCTAAAAAGAAATGAAATGGCAAGAGTGTTAAGAGAGATTCAGGTAAGTGGCAATGGGAATTGGTAGATGGAAAAAATTTTTTAAATGGGTATAAAACAGAAGACCTCATAGAAAAACACCATTTGAGCTTGTCATGGGTAGTCATATGGAGTAGGGGGAAAGACATTCTCAGTGGAGATGGTAGCATAAGTTAGATCATGAAAATAGAAAAGCATTAAAGAACAGCCCACAGTTCAGTTTAGCTGGAGCATAAACTGGGTAAGGGCAGCAGGAGAAAGACCAGTTTGATGGGCTGAGGCAGTGATGGACTTCCCCGGGACTGTGGACATTGTTTTGTGAGCTCTTGGTAGTCAATGGAAATTTCTAACCAACGGGGTGTGTGATCAGAGTTATGCTTCAGAAAATCTGACCTATCAAATGTGTATAAAATAGATTGGATTGTAGAATAAAAAGAATATTATACATGCTGCATGCAGCCAGGAATAAGCTAGAATATGGAAAGATTTCCTGGAGCAGGAATGACTTTATATGGGCTTAGAAAAATGGTTGGATTTACTAAGGGGTTTTGGTAGGTGAGGATGAGGATCAGTGGGATTGTAACATTGACTCTCATCAGGACTCTGGTCACTTTAGGAAAAAATGATGCGTACCTTTTGAAGAGCAAAGTGAATAAATGGGAATGTCCCCTAAGTGAATCCAAGGGCTCAATTCCATAAATTCTGGAGTAATCCCAGAATGCAGAATTAGGAGCTGTGTATGCCTCCTGGGCTGCATGACTTAACCTTAAGGCAAGTTTAGGCTAAGAGGAAGGACTAGCACCACTCTGGGGGCCACAAAACTAATTGAACTCTGAAAGAGAATATCAGACATTACGCTACTCCCACTGGCATTAAAACTTAAATGATCGTCATTAGTTTTATGAGGATTGGTGGAAGAAATCAGACCAGGTGGTTGGACAAAGCACGGAAGCTCAGCCTGAAGCAATGTAGCTCTGCTGTAAACAGCTGGGAAACAGCTGCTACTGACAGCCTCCTCCGGCATGCTGCTACCAGTGACAGGCGTGCTCAGTACCAGGAGCAGTGACATGAAATCTGCAAGGCTAAGCACTGGGGCATTGGCCTTGCAGTCAATCCTGAGACATAGATTAGAAGGCAGGCCTCTCTGCTGGTTGGCTTACTGTATTTCACTTGCCCAGGAAGGAAAAAAGCCAGCTGATTATCCTTCTTGCTTCAAAAAAAAAGGAAGAGGCTCCACTTTGAGTCTCTAGGGTCTTATATGACATTGCAATCCTCTTGCAATTGACACACTCTAGTTTGTTAGTGTGTTTAAGAAATTGCCAAAATGTTGTCCACCGTGTTTGTCACTTCACATTCCCACCAGCAGTGTGTGGAAACCACAGTTGCTACAGGTTCTTCTCCAATAGTTGGTATGGTTAGGCTTTTATAAGTTTAGTCAATTAATAGGTGGGTAGTGGAATCTAGTATGGCATTAATTTGCATTTCTCTAAAGGTTCTTTTCTTGCTTATTCGCCATAATATATCTTGTTTGGTAAAGTGTCTGTTCAAATATTTTTCCCATTTTAAAAATTAGATGCTTGTTTTCTTTTTTTAGTTATAAGAGTTCTTTTCTAGATACAACTTTTTGGTCACGCTTAAGCTTTGTAAATATGCCCCCCCTCCATTTGTGACTTCTCTTTTTGGTTTTTTAACAGTACCTTTTAAGAGCATAAGTCTTTAATTTTGATAAAGCTTTCCCTTTTTCCTTCCCACATCTCTGATGCTTTCAAGTGCAGGAGTGAGGCAGATATTTGGCCTACCTTGGCCAATGTTTCAGCAAGTTGTATGGGAGTTCTCATCAGATCTTCAGTTCACCTACTATGGCACTCAACCCACTTTAAAGGATTTTGAGGATTTTCTATTCAGTGAAAGCAGATTCCTTGACAATATAACTCTCTCTGTTACTCTAGCCTCTAGAATCTTCCTTTCATGTATTGAATTTCACTAGGAAACATTAGAATTGCCAGATTTCTATGACAGCCTTATAGGAGAATGTGGAGAAGTTTAATAAATGAGGCATGCCGCCCGCCAGCCACGAGTTTGACATAAGAAACTTCCTTGAAGTCCCTTGTATTTCTTGAAAAACGTGACTAATGTAGGGATGGAAGATTTGATTCTGAGCTTTGTGATTTGAGGTAGCAGATTTCCTTGAGGGACACCTCAAGTGACTTTAAAGTATTGACTACTGCCCTAGCTGGTTTGGCTCAGTGGCTAGAGCATTGGCTTGCAAACTGAAAGATTCCAGGTTCGATTCCGGTCAAGGGCACATGCCCAAGTTTTGGTCTCAGTCTCCAGTGGGGGACTTGCAGGAGGCAGCCAATTCATGATTCTCTCTCATCATGGATGTTTCTAGCTCTCTCTTCTTCCTTCCTCTCTGAAATCAATTACAAAATATTTTTAAAAAAGTATTGACTACGGCCCTAACTGGTTTGCCTCAGTGAATGGAGCGTTGGCCTGCAGACTCGGGGGTCCCAGGTTTGATTCCGGTCAGGGGCATGTACCTTGGTTGCGGGCACATCCCCAGTGGGGATTGTGCAAGAGGCAGCTGAATCTATGTTTCTCTCTCATTTATGTTTCTGGCTCTCTATCCCTCTCCTTTCATCTCTGTGAAAAATCAATGAAGTATATTAAAAAAAAAAGTCTTGACTACGGATACATTTGCGTTATCAACCAAACACTTCAGAGACAGCAGGGTTGCCTTTTGTCTAATAAATGCATTTGATTATATGGACAGGATAAAAAGTCAAAGTTAAGAACAACTGGCCTTAATTTTCAGAAAGATATCTGAAATATTCCTTAAAAAACTCTACTTCATGCTTCTCTAAAACTGGTTGTTAAAAATGTATTCCTATATCAGAACCATCTAAGTAAAAGCAGATATTTGTTTCCAACCCCATATTTACTGAATCACAATTTCTAGGCAGAGGTCTCTACCTGATTCTTGTGTACTCTCAAATTTGAGAACCACAGGAAGAAATGTATTTTCTTGTATTTTCAGTCAGTTATATATTATGAATTCTGGCCTCTGTGCTGGGGGTCAAAGAGTCATAGGGAGGCAGCATTTATATCCAATCTCTTACCTCTTATATTAAAAATTATGTGCTTCTGAAGTACATGTATGGAAAACAGGAAGAGTTTCCCTCCCAACCTGCCTCTGGGAGAGAAGGAGTTAACTTGTAGGATGCTAACTAGCATGGTTGGATTATTACCTGCTCTAGGCAGGAATGCACCTAAGTCTGTTGGCTGCAGGCAACAGAGTCCCTAAGGGGTGTGGGGCAGAGGCTTCTGTGGTTGGGAGGCATTATGCACTGCCTATTCTGTGGGGCTGAGAAAAGTGGATGTCATTTTATTGAAGTCAGAATGAGTGGAGGAGAACGGCAGAAGTTGTTTCCTGGAGGTTTGGCATTTAGTTGCAGAGGTATAATACATAGTGAAGCATGGCTTTTAATATTTTTTAACAAAATGCAAACCTTCTTTTAATTGTTTATGGTAATCAGTATGTTAACACAATGCTCAAAAAGAAATGCTGTTTATCATGAAATGCAAAAAAAACTGTGGGCAAGTAGGACATCCCCTCCATCCACCACCTAAGACCATCTAAAATCCGAGAGAAATTTGCAGCCATATGGGATACACACTGCATGTAATTTTCCACCTTCTTGCCATTGTCTAAGTATTTTCCCCTAACTCTTATCAGCATTCTATCCATCTCTCAATGGTAGATATACATATCAAGCATTGCCTAACCTCATCCCTATCCCCCGCCCCATTTGTCCAGCTTGATGGTCCTCCACATCTTACTACTCTCTACGTGCAACTCTTTCTTCCTGCAGGAAACATTGTTTTTCCCAGGTATGTCTCCTCGCTGTCTTCACAATGCTAGGCACAGGCCAACATCTCTGTCATTATACTTGCCATTTCCCCCATTCTCTAAAATGTTTTTCCCATTCTACTATTTTAATAGTACCATATTTTAAGATCAGAATAAGTTCCATATCTTTCTCCAGTTCTTGCCTGACCATAATAGTCTACAATTATTTCTGCCTCTTCTGCTTCTCTAACAGTCTGTACCTTTTTGGCATTTTTAAAAATTTGCATAATTCATGATCATTTTATGAGTTTGATCTTCTCAACCAAATTATTAAGTTACTTGTAGGCTGTATGTCTTCAACTTCTTCATGTTCCTCTATAAGGGTATCATAGAAATCTGGCAATTCAAATGTTTCCTAATGAAATTCAATATATGAAGGGAAGATTCTAGAGTCTGTAGTAACACACAGAGTTATATTCTAATATGCAGTTTAGAACATATCTGAGTCATACCTATATTTCTCTTGTCTCACCAGATGCTGAGCATCTAGATGGCAAGGAGTCTCATGTATATTTTTAAAATTTCTGGTAGATAGTAAGCTAATATTTATTGAATTCATGATTAGGAAGTACTTATTTATAACATGAGCCCAGCCAGTGTGGCTCAGTGTTTCCCAGTTTGGTTCCCAGTCAGGTCACATGCCTGGGTTGTGGGTTTGATCCCCAGGAGGGGGCGTGCAGGAGGCAGCCGATCAAAGTTGATGCATTGATGTTACTATCTTTCTCTCCCTCTCCCTTCCTCTCTCTCTAAAATCAATAAAAACATTAAAAAAAATGATATACTCCACTCCTATCTCTCAATATTCTTTGTTTTCTTTTATCTTCAATGTGCTTTTAAAACTAGTATCAATGAATAGAACTGCTTAGAACTGAATGTCAGTTCCTCACATATACCCTGCTGTTTCACACCTCTATGTTTTCCCTCAAGCAGGGCCCTCTGAAATGCTCTCTCTAGCTTTCTTTATCTGGCCATCTTTAACTCATTCTTCAAGCCCCAGCTCAATTTCCTCTAAGAAATATCATCAGAACCATCAGGAGTCAAGTTGCCTCTGTTCTTGTATTTCCAGAGCCCTCTGAACACACTTCTATTTTAGCCTTTGTCATATGTTGTTGAAATGCTCTGTTTATGTGCTCCCTTGTTAAACTATACTCTCCTCCAGGTCACATCTATGTCATGTTTTGACACAGGTTATTTCTCAACCTAACTCTTAGCTATTCTACCTCACATAAGAGTCTGGTATAACTATTCAATAAATGTTTGTTAAACTGTTGGCCAGTGATTCTCGACCAGGGGGTGATTTTGTTCTCCAGGTCTCATTTCACAGTGCCTGAAAATATTTTTGATTGTCACAATTTGGGGGAAGGGGTTGCTAGTGGCATCTAGTAGGTAGAGGCGGGGGTGTTGATAAGCATTTTGCAATATGCAGGACAGTCTTTCCTTCCACTCTCCACTCCAACTCCTCAGGAACGAATAATTACACAGTTCAAAATGTTGATAATGGCTTAAATTGTGGTAGGGAAAAGTATTGTTTGCTGAAACCAATGCTTTGGAAAATTTCAAGGCTGTGCTCGCATCTCTATGATTTATTTTGGGGAAAAGACTTAGAAATATATTAACAGTTGGGAATGAACTTATAATAGCAGCAACTTCTGATGGGTTAGTGAAAAGGCTCGGTTTCTAAGTGTGATCAATGTTGGAAATTACAAGTTAAAGGCTTTTGTTCATGCAGGGTTCTGTTGGTTTACTAAAAACCTCTCTATGCACCTATTTAAATTAGTTTCAGGTAAATTTAAGAAGATCAAACTTGCATGTATGAAAAATCAATCCCACAGGGATTCAGAATAGCTTCTCCTGGTCATTTATGAATTGAACTGGGGAACTTTTTGAATTTTATGCACTAAATGTAGCCACACTCCCACATAAAACTGCAGGGGGAACTGTACTTACGCAGGAGAGACTCTGGTATGTAACTGCATGCAAACACAGCTTTCAAATGACTTCAACTCACCTACTTAGACCAAAGTGGCTGTCAGTTAATTTAACAAACTATCCCTGTTCCCTGATCTTTGGGCCATAAAAATTGTTCATCTGCTCAGTCACAGGCCATTTAATTTTGGATGCATCGTTGCCAGTTGGTTACAGTAATTAGCGTTCCCTATATTGTGGCAGCTTCCCTGAAGCTATGCTAAGTAGGGTTGCACTTTTGTGTGGAAACATAAGCTGGGTTGTGCAAATGAGCCTGGCCACCCATCTTAGAGACAGAAGCCCTAACTATCATCTTCTTGGCTCGGGTGCCTTCCAGGCCCACCTGCAGATCTTATTTACTGATTATTAATGACAAGAACTGTAGGCAGCTGTGAAAGGCACAGCATGGCAACTCAAAGCTGCAACTCAAAACTATCCTCTGTGGGACTGTAATTTTATTGAATGACACCTGACTTCATTTTAATTTCCTTCTTTGCTCCAAATGCACTTGTGTTGGAGAAATGCAATAGAAATTCAATGAGCTCCATGTTTAACCAGCAGACTTGCAACATTTGTTGGTACATCTGTTAGTTTCCTGGCAGAAGTGGGGCATTTGGAGAGGAAATATATATTTGTGTTTGTTCCAGAGTTGGCACACAACCTGCAAGGTGATGATTCAGCAGGGCCCCTGGGGAGATACCAAAGAACAAGGTTACCTACCAGTTCACTGGTTGCCAGTCTGTGGAGATCATATATTGTATGGGTTGAAAAATCAAATTTATTGAATAAATAAATGTTAATCTTCAAATAGTATTCAGTGTTCATGCTTAGGAGATAAGATTTTTACACCAATTTGGAGGAACATAGTATTTTGTGTAAAACCCTGAAAATGAATTGGCTTCATTAGGAGTGAAAACTGGATTTAGTTCTTTGAAATGCACACATCTGCATTTTAGTTTGTACATCTGCAGCCTTGTGGTTTCCTGGGAAACCACCATGCAAGAGTTTACAAGAAGGGCTCACCACACATTGTTTTATATCTACTATAATTTTCTTTCTTTTTCTCATATGCTGGAAAGGAATATATCCTCATGAAATCCATTTTTGCGTGTTTAATTTTCAGTTTAATAGGACAAACACCTTGAATGTGATTAAAATAGGTTATGTTGTTTTCTTTCATTGACTGATGCTAATGCAAATATGG
Source organism: Corynorhinus townsendii (assembly GCA_026230045.1). NCBI lineage: Eukaryota > Metazoa > Chordata > Mammalia > Chiroptera > Vespertilionidae > Corynorhinus > Corynorhinus townsendii. Next base: position 59,051,201 of record JAPDVU010000003.1, on the reverse strand, counting down.
GGTGTTAGTTCACATTAGTTGCCTTTTTGTCTTTTACTGCAATGATGAGTCTTTCAATTGAATAAAAGCATCTTCAATTGAAATGTTGAGGGGTGAAGAACTTAAAACTTTATGATGGATTAATCATTTTGCTATTCTATTTAATCACCATATTCTCTAAACACAGTGACTCTGCTAATTAAAAAATAATCTATATAGTCTGGGTACAATTAATCTTTATTTGCATAAGTTGTGAAGTAAAATAAAGTAAATATTACTATGAGCTACTTTCTGTATCTGATGACTGAGCATGCAGTGAGAAACGGTGATGACTGACAAGACAAGGACAGGAATGTGCTTGTTAGTATAGTTGTTTTATTTTACTTCACTTTTTATTTTATTTATTTTTAAAATATATTTTTATTGATTTCAGAGAGGAAGGGAGAGCAAGAGAGAGAGAGAAACATCCATGATGAGAGAGAATCATCGGCTGCCTCCTGCACCATCAGGATTGAGCCCGCAACCCAGGCATGTGCCCTTGGCTGGAACTGAACTTGGAACTCTTCAGTCTGCAGGCCAATGCTCTATCCACTGAGCAAACCCAGCTAGGGCCACTTTTTATTTTTTTATAGGTGTCTACAAAGGATCGTTTTCATAAATGTGAACACATGCACAGAAACCCAATAAAAACAAAGAATAAAATAAAGTAAAAAGAACAAGAAAAGCACGCTGGAATACTCAACAGAAGAGCCGCAGCAGGAGAAGCAAGGAGCAAAAGAACTTTAGGACCCCATTTTAGAAACTACTATAGACCACATCACAAAGCTGCAGTAGGCAGAAAACATGGAACAAGCTCTTATTGTCCAAGATGTATTTCTGTTAGAGCGGGAATCTTTTAAAAGCATACCAGAATAGAAAAACTAAGCTCTACTTCCAATTGCCTTCTACTCCTATTCATTTTTTTTTAAGGTAGCAAAAAATAGTCTTGCTTTTGATAGGGGAGGAGGAAAGAATGTAAATACTTGTCTAAGAGTATTGTGGTGAATGGCCTTTGGAAAGCTTTATTGACAAGCTCAACCTCAATTATATATGAAGGAAAAGGTAAAGTGTTTGTAAAGGCAGTCTTTTTATTGGGGTCTCCCAGCAGGTTATTCTGGTCAATGTCCAGAATAAATCAAGAAAGAGAGGATTTCAGAGCCACTAAAATTCTGTGTTCTATTTTACCATCCTCAATGGCTATGGAGGATGGGAGGATTTGTCCCTCTGAAGAGAGCAATTTCTTAAGTGATTGCACAGAACTTTTATTTTGGCCAAGAAGACTTCCTAGGTGAGTCAGTGATATAGGCAGAAATAAAGCTTTATGTTTTTGAATGTCACAGTTATTTTTTTGTGAACAAATACGCATATTTTGTTCAGTCTCATCTGTTAGCTAACAATAACAATTCATTTGTCCTGATGGTATCTCTGTGAACTATATAAAAATTAGTGAGAAAATAAAATGATGGTAATAGACATAAAGTCATATCACTTAAGAACTGAAAGGAACTTTCAATATCATCAAAGCACAGCAAGCAATGATAAATGAATTCTTCACAGGAAATGAGGGAAACATGAATTTTGCTCTCCTGGGCCTTGTATTTTAAACAGTGGCCAGGCTTCTTCTTCTTTATATGCTGCTTGTTCTGCATTGTTATTGACTCCAAGAAAATATAGGGATAGTTGTAAGATAATTGAGGTCTTGTTTTCAAAAATTCTCTGAAGCGAATACCCTATTTCTGCAATCCAGAAGTAGGTCTGAACCTCACCCCACTTTCCATGACGATGTATTCAAAATTAGAAGTTATCCTTGGGAAGCCAAGTCAATTCACTAGTTATTCTGGATATTCACACCCAGTACCAAGTAGATTTGGATGGAGATGGGGAGGGGTCTATTAGTAAAAAATACAGTGCCACTCTGATGGTGACAACTTGGTCTATGCACATTTAAGAGGGTAATCAACCAAAAAAAAAAAAATCATAAGGAACAGGTCCAATTTGCTAAGTATTAAAATTTATTCTAGGTTATTTATTTATTTGTTTTTCAATATATTTTAATGACTTCAGAGAGGAAGGGAGAGGAAGAGAGAAATAGAAACATCAATGATGATAGAATCATTGATTGGCTCCCTCCTGCACGCCCCACATTGTGGATCAAGCCTGCAACCCAGGCACGTACCCTGACCAGGAATTGAACCATGACCCCTTGGTTCATCCATCGATGCTCAACCACTGAGCCACACCGACTGAGCCTGGATTTGTTTTAATCATTAGGTGTGGTGAGGCCAGTAGATCAGGAGACAACAAGAAGGAAAAAGCTTTTACTCACAGTTTCCTAGAAATAGGAAGCATGGCCCACAGAGCCACATAGAGAAGTACCCAGGTCTGTCCTGGAGGCAGGAAGGGTGAGAGAAAAGCATGGCCACAAGCCTTCATCGTGCTTTCTGCAAGAAAGGTAAGGCAGGACAAAGTAAATAGTTTAAGATTGGCTACTTTGAATAATTTCAGTGGGCTAGAGGCTACAGAAGTGATCTAGTTGTCCTGTACTTGGCCCAGGGGTGATTTAGGACAGGGCAAATATTGGCTTGACATTTGAGAGTTAACAAAAAGAGATGCTTAGAGTTATGTGTTTTGAATTGGTTGGTTTGCACATCAAAGGTGCTAGGAATTAGCTAACTCTGGGAGGGGCAGTCCCTCATGAGATCCACAAGGACTCCTTCTCCCTAACTCAAAAGCATCTTAAAATATAGAAAATAAAAAAACACGATTAACACACTGACTCAGCTTCAATCATAAAGTTCTATCCTGTAGGACTGACCATCAATCAAAGGTGAGATCTTGAGTTTGACTGGATGTTAGTTTTTCAGAAAAAAAAAGTGAAATCTTGGTAACAGAGGAAAGCTTATTTTAAATGTTTGGCCAAATAACCTTCAAGGGGGTATAATAATAACTATAATTACTATTTATTGATTCATTATTCTGTCAGGTATTATGCTATGCACTTAGCATATGTTAACTTATTTATTTCTTTTTTGATAATGTAGGTCCTATTATCTCCATTGTATTATGAATAAATGAAAGCTTAGAGAGGTTCAGCAACCTGTCTATGGTTACTTCATCAATAGAAAGCAGGGCAGTGATTCTTATCTAGTTCTGACCACAGTGGCCGAGGTGTGTGCTCTTTAACATCTACACCCAGGCTCTGGGATTTCAAAGTAGTAAAAACAAACAAACAAAACCAACAATAGCAAAGATGAAAAGATTGACAAATAGTGCCAGCATTTTAGCTTTGCAAAGCAAAACTACTTGAAAAGTGGGACAATCTGTATATATATAAAACCCTACTATGCAAATAGACCGAACAGTAGAACAATTGAACAACCAAACAACTGGTCACTATGACATGCACTGACCACCAGGGGTCATGCATGGAACATGGCAGGCGTCGGTAGCAGGTGGCAGACCATGGAACATGGTGGGCATTGGCTGCGGCCGGATGGTGGAGCAGGTGAGCAGGGGCACCAGACCAAGGCAGGGTGCAGGGCGCTGTCGTCGGGGCAAGCCTCTAGTGGGTACTGAAAATTCTTTGCTCCCGTGTGCTGCGGTCCTGCCGGGTGCTCACACCTGCTGCTGGCTTTGATCACCCCTCAGGGCTTCTCCACCTTTTCTGCTCCTGAGGGGCAATCAGGGCAGCAGACACCACTTGTACCTGCTGCTGGCCCCAATTGCTCCATGCTATCAGTAGGTGTGAGCAAGGCTTCTGGCAGACAGGGGACCAGGGGCCATGGCAGGAGGGGCTGGGCAGGGGCACAGATGATGGACCAAGACCTGTCCCAGTGCCCACTGCAGCCTTGCAGCCCACAGTTCCTTTCAAGGTGCACAAATTCATGCACTGGGCCCCTAGTGTTATTATACTATTCTAGCAAAAGAAAGTATGTGTGTAAAAAACAGAAGTAAGAGAGATGTAATTTCAGAATACAAGGGAACTATTTCCATGGACATAAGTGCAGTTTTTTAGAAAACTCACTGTAGTGCCCTCATTTTTCTCTTGTCACTGTGGATGGTGTCTGATGGGCACAAGTCTGGGATTGTTGTGGGGCAACATGACAGTACTGAGAAGTGGGCTGTGGCACATATTGGCACAACTCCAGACCAAGTGTCAGGCCCTACAGAAGGCCATCCTCAGTGTTGTAAAGAGAGACACCAGGTTAGAGTGGCAGATGGGAGCTATACAGTTCCTTCTAGAATTACCGCTTTCAGATGCCCAGAGCAAGTTCTACAAGGAATGAAAAGGATTTAAGGCAAATACAAAAAGGGGAGATGGATTTGGTATCTTTTTGGAGTGGAAGGAAACAGGAAAGATGGCTTATTCATAATAAGATTGAGTAGCTGATGAAGACAAAGTTGAGGAATGATTGAATAAGGACACGAGAACTTTTTGCAAAGATAACTGGTGACCAAATATTCTATATCCTCATTAGGGACAAAAAAGGGGAAATGGCTAAAATAGCAGCAGGAAGGTCATAAATCAGACAGGAGAACATGATGATTTTAAAATTCCTGAAATATTGGAATTAAAAGTAAGAAGCCCTGTTCTGACTTCTTAGTCTCATTAATTCTTCATTGTTGACCAATTGAAGGATGGAATTCATTTTTCTGAACTGTTCATTGCTATTTAGAGCTGAAGCGAGTTCTAGAACAGGTCTTTTCCACTTGCCACATTACATTTTTCACTTTTATAAAATATTTTTACATTTATTTTTAGAGCTATTGTGGGATGAGGTCATCTAGAGGACATGATCCCTGGTTGACCATTAAGCTAGACTTGGGGACATCTGAAGCTTTTCACCCCTCCCCTGTCCTTGGAATGTGTATTCTGCTCACCATTCCACACTAGGAGCTGTTTCAAAGACTTATCCTTGAAAGAGTAGGGTGTTTTTTGAGACCATATCAGTTATGTACATGACTGAATTCTGTCAAGGCCCCTATATAAATTTTTCAGGTTCTGATGGCCAGGGGTGGAAAGTGACCCTCTTAAGTTAGTTTCCTTGCCTATTTAAACTGTCACCTACCAGTCTGGAATGGTTTGCCTCTTCCTGCAGTCTCTCTTTGCCCTCTGTGTACAGGGGCCAATTTGCTAACCAACAAGCTATAAGATTGATATAAGTTTTTAAAGTTTGGAAAGACAAATAAGGTAGATTGAGAAGGGAGATGTCCTACATAGGTCTCAATTTGGCCTTTAGAAATGCCAGCAATACTATATCTATATACCTATAGACTAATATTACCTTTGACTGTGATATTGTGTCTAGGGATATATAACTCAGCAATTCAGGAAATAGCCTTGGTTGTGGGGGAGTGTGAGTTTTGTGATAAGGGCCTGGCGAAGTCAAACAGTGTGTGATAATCTGGCACTCAGGAGACCAGAGTTCTTGATTCTGCTTTTATTGTATCAGTTGGGGAACGTTAGCTTTCTCTCTGCACATTTACACCTGTGCACTTATACTCACTAGCATGCTATAGCTATTATAAAGGAAATAGCATACATGTCTCAGGCTTCTTAAAAGAATATTCTTAATAACATTGGCACATTTTAGAACATGATGTCACCAGGTCCATGATCATTACCCTTATGACAACCTGGCAGGAGAGGTATAGCTTTCTCTACATTTTAGAGGAAGATTCTGAAACCCAGAAAGGTTAGGTGACCTGCACAAAGCGACACACTGGTGGTAATGAGAATGAAACTCAAGGCCGTCTGGCTCCAGAGCTTATTCTGGTACCCTGCACACCGTCTTCTCTAATTGTAACGGGCATAAGGACTATGGGGACTTATTAAACTGTAGACACTGGTTCAGTAAGTCTAGGACTTAGCTTGAAACTCTGCAATCCTAGCCTGCTCCCAAGTGTTTCCCATGCTATTGGTCCTTGGACCATACTTTGAGTTGCAAGGTATCATATTGCTTCCCCTTAACAAATATGGTTAGAAGTCTAAAGTTGTCTTCTTACTGAACTTAGGGAGAAGTATTCAGTCTTTCACCATGGAGTCTGATGTTAGCTGTAGTTATTTTGAAAATACCTTTTATCAAGTTAACAAAGTTTCTTTCCATACATAGTTTCATGAGAGTTTTTATGATGAAGACATGTTTAATTTTGTCAAATACTTTTTCTGCATGAATTAATATAAGCATGTAGTTGTTTGTTTTTTAGAGACTGCTAATGTGATTGATTGGTTTTCATGTGTTGAGCTAGCATTGAGTAATAATTTTTTAAATAATATTTATTTTGTGTTTAAATTTTGTATGTCATGTTTATTGAAGAACATTCAGAAAATAGAAAAAATGTAAATAAAAATCATAATATCTGACCTAGAGAAAATATTGTTACTATATTTGTAAACTTCTAAATAGTGTGTTTTTTTTTTAATGGCATCTGCCCTGGAATCTTTATTCCCCTACCCCTTTTCCCCCTCATCGGGAGAGTTTCCATATGCCCCTCCACCCCCCCCTGCCCACATGCACAATCTCCTCCACTGTTAACATCCTGCACCACAGTGGTACATTTACCATAATCAGTGAACATATATTGGCTCATAATTATCACCCCAAATCCATAGTTTACATTAGGGTATACTCTTGATGTTATATATTATATGGGTTTTGTAAATGTTATATTTGAAAAATATTTTTATCAAATTGATATTGCTGTCTCCTATTTTAATATTTACACTTTTATTTCTATTTAAGAGATTTTTAATATGCAGTTGTATTTATGTTTATTTATTTTGCTTATGCTATCAACATGCTTTTATTTATGTTATTCATTCCTAAAAGCTTTTAATTTATTAAGGTTAACATATTTTTTATCTTTATTTGCTATGTTTTCTCCTAATTTGTCATTTAATTTTATAATTTGTAGCATAAACAGATTTAAAATTTTTATCTAGTAAAATAAATAACATTAATAAAGTAACATTAATTTGCTGAAATCTCTTAATAGTTTTTCTATTGATTTATAAAGATTCTTTCTTTTTTAAAAAAATATATTTTATTGATTTTTTACAGAGAGGAAGGGAGAGGGAGAGCCAGAAACATTGATGAGAGAGAAACATCAATCAGCTGACTCCTGCACACCCCCCACTGGGGATGTGCCCACAACCAAGGTACATGCCCTTAACTGGAATCCAACCTGGGACTCTTGAGTCCACAGGCCGACGCTCTATTCACTGGGCCAAACTGGTCAGGGCTATAAAGATTCTTTCTGATCATCTTATCATCTTCAAATGAAAACAGTTTTCTCTTTCCCTTTCTCTTTCTTTAGCAGTACATATACACATTGTTTTTTATTAATTTTGTGCTGGCTCAGATTCCCAGAACATTGTTAAAAATAGCAATGTTAGTGAACATTTCTCTTGTTTCTGTGTTTAATTACCAAGGGTCTAGTGTTTTATTATTTAGAACTGTCTTTATCATTAGCTCCTAAAAGGAAATTTTAACTCAATAAGAATGCTACTTTCTATTTCTAGGTTACAATGAGTTATGAATAGCAATGGTTGATTCCTGATTTCAGTGGGAATACCACTAATGTTTGACTCTGATACTCTCAGCACTTAGACACCAGGATGGGACCTCAATGGTTCAGTTTAATTTTCTAAGCATGTCTTAGAATTATTTCTGGCAGTAGCCATTAACTTGGCGTCTCTCTCTGGTATTTTTGTACTCTTCAGCAGTATATCCAGACCACAAACATCAATCCAGACTTTAGCTGCTGAAAGTTCAACATTCACCAGAGGCTCCAGACAAAACGAAGTCCCTCAATTAGCAGCAACTTGTACTCTATCCATCATTTGGCCAAACTCCTGAGAACCAAGTACTGTAATCCAAGTGGACTCCCTTCCTTGGGTTAAAATTCTCTCAGAGCAACCATTCTACTGCTTTTCAGGGCCCATAAGCCACTCCTCTTCCCACTCCTAGTCTATCTGGGAACTGCTGGTAGCAATTGATCTAGAAATCCTGTGACCAACTAAATTCTTTCTGATTCCTATACATTTGAAGTGTTCTAAATGAATTAGAGAGGTGGGCAATCAAGTGAACCATTTGAATATCTTAAAAAGTATTACTTTCCCCTAGAAGGACAACTCCTCAGAATTTTGGAGATTACAGAACCTACTTTTCTGAGTGAGGGGTAGGTGGTGATGGAATGATCAGGATAGCTTCCCATCTTCTTTCAGATAAATAGTTTTGCTCTCTTTGAAAGTCATTGTAACAGGGTGAGTAAAAGCAAAGATCTGGGTCTTAAAAATAGGGATTTGAATTGTGACTCCAACACTTTTTAACATTTTGATCTTGTGTAAGTTACTTAAGTTTTCTGTGTCTCAGTTTTTTTCAGATATAAGTGGGAACAGCAAGGTATATCATCTAGGGTTAAATAAGAATATAGATATAGATATAGATATGCACACACACACTCATTATCTATTTTTCTATGTAAATAGATATTTAGATAAATAGATACAGGGTGGAGAAAGGAGCTCTACAGTTGAGTACTTGAAACACAAAGTTTATTATTGTACTATTATTTATTAATTATCTTACTTAATAATAGAGAAACATGTAAATTGAACGTGCCTCCACTACACCCACAGCCAATCAGAGTGAGTATGCAAATTAACCCAACAAAGTTGGCAGTTAATTGGCATACATACCTGGGTCCCGGGAACCTCCTCGGCACCCAGGTCACTCCCAGCCGGCCATCAGAGGGGCCGAGCCTGTGATCAGAGGGGTGGGAAGGGGCCGAGCTGGCTATGGGAGAGGTGGGGCCCCCTGCCCAAACCTCAAGCCTGGGTGGCCTGAGCTGGCGATCAGAGGGGCAGGAGGCAGGGGCCAAGCTTGGGATCAGAGGGAAGGGGAAAAAAATCAATGGAAACATATCCTCAGGTGAGTATAAAAAGAAAAATAAAGAAAGAAATGTCATATCCTATGAAAGACACATCTTGAAAATGCCTAAAGAAAGTTGTCATTTTTTCATGGTGAAGGGCCTGGAGTCTGTGTGGATGAAAATACCTTGGTGGCTGCGGTGACTGGCAGTGGCTGTAGCAGAGGGGTGATGGGGCTGGTGCCTTCCCTGATCAGCCTGGTCACCTCCCGCAAAGGGAGGCCAGACTGCGGCTTAGGTCCGCTTCCAACGGGGAGCGGGCCTAAGCCATCAGTAGGACATCCCCTGAGGCCTCCCAGTATGTGAGAGGAGGCAGGCTGGGCTGAGGGATCCCTCCCCAGTGCACGAATTTCATGCACCAGGCCCCTAGTTTTATTATATTCCATATGAGCCACTGTAAACCTACTTTTGCCCCACCCTGTATATAGTATTTAAAATAAAACAAGTGCATGGCACATAGTAAGGTATCATTATTGAAGTGAAGCATGGTAGCCCTCTATTTTTGTTTTTAATACAACTTCATGGACCTTTCAGTCAGCAGAAAAATCTTCCCAATTACTAGTATAGTCTATCTATTTTAGATTTTAGTAGTGTATGAATTATTATGTTTTTAAAAATACTTTATAACCTGGGAGGAGGGTAGGGGCTGGGAGGAAGGGGAAATGGGGGGGGGGAGGATAAGAGATATCCATAATACTATTAACAAAAAAAAAATATTGAAAATGAAAAAAAATAGTTTATATATTTTAATAGATATAAAATACATATATGTATTTTAGTATTAAGGTAGGAGAGGCTGTTAGAATCTGATATGCAGATACCATTTAAAATCTGTTTTTGCCCTGGCCACGTCTTGTATACCAAACATTGTGGGTTCAATTCCTATTCAGGGCACTTACAGGAGACAAGTGATCGATGTTTCTCTCTCTCTTCTTCTTCCTTCTCCATCTCTCTCTCCCTTCTTCTCTTTAAAATCAATAAACACATCCTTGGGTGAGGATTTAAATAAATAAATAAATAAATAAATAAATAAATAAAGTAAAATAAATCCTGATTCCAACCTTGTAATGAGGGAATAAAAAATAAAATGGGCTGAGTCATTCATATAAACACAATAATTTAAAAGGTACTATGATAGACATAGCACCACCTAATTAATACCTTTGCATTTATTACACTTTTAGTAGCATTTTTTATTAATTTTTGTTTGTTTCTGTGTGTGTTGTTATTTTTAATTTCAGTTAGAGGGAGAGGGAGAGAGAGAGATAGAAACATCAATTATGAGAGAGAATCATTGATTAGCTGCTTCCTGCATGCCCCCTACTAGGGATTGAGCCCAAAACCTGGGCATGTGCCCTGACCTGGAATCAAACCGTGACCTCCCAGTTCATGGGTTGGTGCTCAACCACTGAACCACATCAGCTGAGCAAGTAGCAATTATTTAGGTTTAGCCTAAATACCCCAGTGCCAGATGTAGTGATTGGCAATGATAATCCAGTATCTTTTTCAACTGTATGCAAATGTAAATATATGCAATTTGTATATACCATTACTATTCCTTTACCAGAATAGGTTGCTGTTATGGTTAAGGTAAGGTTACAGGTGATTGATAAAGGGGGTTTATACTCTCATTGCCTGCATTACCAATGGGTCTAAAGCCTTGGTACTTAAAGCTTGATCTGCAGATCAGGAGCTTTGGCATTATTTGGGAGCTTGTCAGTGACCTGGAGTCTCAGACCCCTTTTAAGACTTACTGAATCAAACCTGAGTTTTAACAAGGCCCCCAGGTGAGTCACATGCACATTACATTTTAAGGAACACTGGTCTAGTGCAGTAGCTCTTGAACTTTTCTGTATAATCAAATCATCTAGTCAGTCTTCACCCAGACATCCCATACCAAGTAAACCAGAACTTCTGAATGTGGAACCCAAGGCCTCTGTATTTTTTAAAACTGACCATGTGATTCCAAATGTGTAGTCAAGTTTGAGAAGCAGTGGTCTAGAGCCACTAAGACATCATCAAAGAGGATCCCCTCCACTTTTTTTAGACTTCCAATTTTAAGATGGAGTTTGTGAGCAACAACAATCACTTTATCTTAGCTAGAAGCCACCAAGACTAAAGAAAAGAGGTTGCATTCTCTATGTAACTTAAGACCCAAGTTTCCTAGAGAGGCATTCAACTCTATTTTTATGACTTCAAAGTGCTCATAAGGTAGGGTAAGCTAGGGATGGTATCTCCTTTAATATGATTTGTATTTGATAGTTTCTAGTGAATGCTGCTCAGGGTAGAAGAGTGACTAGTGATGTACTTACCATATTGTACAGTGTGCCCTATGTCTCTCACGGTAACCCTTGTTATTTCCATTTACAATGATGGCATCCCTGAGTCACTGGAAGGCACCGTGCGAGCAGTCGACTGGGAGACCGTCCACTCTGAGTAATCTGTATAGGGGCCTTGGCTCAGCACCTGGCTGACTGGGCTACATCCTAAAGAGCACCATTGGTGGTACTTTGAGAAAGACCTATGCCCACAAAGTTCCATAAGTTAATTTTTTTCCTGCTGGGGAACTGCCTTCATTTGCATTGACTCTCAATGACCTACCTTCAGGCAAACACCCGCCTGTAGTCCGAAGTGTGGTTTAAAATAGAACCGTGTACTTAATGAATAACAATTTCCACATATGGATTTTGGCGCTATCTCATGCTGGCAGTATCTACAAACTTGTGATCCTGGATTACCCAGGCTGCAGGTAGGAGCATAGATAAGGAGCAGAAGAGGTATTCGAATGGTAACAGAGCTACTACTCAAAGCCTTGAAGATTTTCAGTCTAAAACCTCCCTTGTTCATTTCATTAATGTGATTATAGCCTTTTCATTTTTTCTTTTATATTCTCACTTGTGACTCGGATCATTAGCACATGCCCTTTGCAACAGGGGAGGCTGATTTGAAGTGAAAGGGAAACAGCAGGAGAATATGAACTCACAAAGACTCAGCTTCCATGGCAGCCTTGCAGTTTGAAAACAGACAAAGAAAAATAGAGACAATATCACAAATGAGCAAAGGTATTGTTGGTTTGAGATTTTGCAAATAATTGCCTGGATGCAGGCAATTTTTAATGTAGTAAAATGCCCTTAGGGGCTTGGAAAATAAAAGTGAACCACCTGAGATATTTAAGTTTAAGAAAAACCAACTATTTAGCATGCATAGTGGCAACTTTTTCTGCTGTATTTTAATGTATGCAAATGTAGTTCATATTGTAACAATAATCTCACAGCAAGTCTGAATGAAGCCAATGTTGGTGGCACTTTGATGCAATTTTGATTTGACATTACTGTTAGAAAATTATGAGTGCATCATCATAGCAGCATACAGATAGTGCAGGGAGAGAATATTGATTTTTTTTACACTCATTTTAAAATAGAGGAAGTGTTGTATTCCAAATGATGTGATTAGGCAAACTATTAACATCATAAAACTCTCCATAAGATTTGCTATTTATGTATTTTGGACAAACAAATCAATATGGAATTCTATTGTTAGTCTACTGTATGCTTGTATATTTGGACATTATTTAACTTAGATATGTTAAATAATAGGGAAGAGGGAGAGCTCTTGATCTTATATGACCAATTCAGAGATTTTTTTCTAGAACCATTAAAATTTATTTCAATATAAGCCACAAATATCTACTGGTCTTTAATTTGATCATTAATCCTTCTTGTGGATCTATAGTTGTAATCATGTTAGAGGTAATGGTGATTAAAACCTGTATAATCACAGTCTTGCTGAGATGTTTTGATGCCATCACTCAGCAATTATTGAGTGTCCATTGTACATAGAATTCTTTAATTTACAGAGGAATCATAAAAGTTTTAGACTCCTTACTCCCTAGCCTGAGGGGAAAAGAGGGAACCACCATTTGTAGAGTATGTATTTTCCACCAAGTATAGGTTATTATTATTATTTCTAAATATTTTTATTGATATTTTATAGAGAGAGGAAGGGAGAGGGAGAGAAAGAAATACCTATATGAGGCCGAATGACCAATCAGCTGCCTGCAAATGGAACTGGCAACCTGCCACTGGGCATGTGCCCTGACTGGGTATTAAACCAGCAACCCATTGGTGCACAGGACTACCCCAAACAACTGAGCCCCACCGGCAGGGCTGCACTAGGTTATTTTCATGCTATCCAAAATAGCCTCTGAAGAAGGTGTTACTATCTCTGTTTACTGGTGGGAAATTGAATCTCAGAAAACTCAGTCCTTCAAAATTATTCAACTTACTAGAGGGAAACCAGGATTCAAACTCAGATCTCTCTTATATCAAACCTTACCTTTTCCATTTGAAATAAATAGAACACACATTTAGGCATTTTGCCATAATCATAGGTTTTAGACTAATATATATATATATATAAATGTTTATGGGATGCTAAAAAAATTAACCCAAGTTAGAGTTAGTGTTTTAAGCATCTTATATGTGTTCCATTGCCCTCCTCTGCCTCGCAGTATTGCTATCTACTGCTATCTTCTTCTTTGTAGAGTGTTCATGCTAATTTACTAACAAAGCTGAAGTATATCCATTTAAAAGCACTTTCTATTTCTGGTCATTCTTAGGTAGCTATATTTTCCAGTTCTTATTAAAGTTTGCAAAATATGAACTTTTAAAGTAGAAAGTTACTAAGAAATAGATTTCCCAATAATCAGTAAGAATAGATTATTCACTCTGAAAACAAAATGGGATAATATATTGAACTGATTCACATCTCTATGAGTGATACCCTGCAAATTGAACCTGGTATTATTACAGCTCCTTCCTTTCTTCATAAATTACCCACATCAACAATGTTGAAGTATTTGTGTACTTTGTTAACTTTATGTGGGTTTCTCTCACAAGTGCTAGTAAACCAACTTCTGGACACTTACTGTGTTTACAGATAAGAGAGAAAAATAAAAGCCCTTAGGGAGGGATGAAATTAACCTGGGTAAGACTTCCCATGCAGTGGTGTCTTCCATGGGTATCAGTTTCAAAATTATGCCGCCGTTGTTACAGGCTAGCACTGTTTGACATGGGCCAGAATCTTGTTTAGTAATTTGAGTGGCAACACTCTTAATATCACAGGTTGTGCTACCTTCCTACATTACCATAATGTGTGTTTCCTGTTAAATTCAACAATCCTATCTTTGATGTATATGAAATACTGAGCACGCTTTCTGTCCCTATTTAGGGCATGGTCTCCTGCTGGGCACAAAGGAGTGGATTCTAAAGAAACAGACAGGTTGCTTTCTCTGGAAGGATTTGGGGGTTTCTGAGCTCTTTGGATGGTTATCTACCACAACTAATCCATAAATCAATACTGATATTATGCTCTGAGAATGGCTTTATTGTATTCTACATATTAAAACACAAGCTTCTGATTTTTTTCTTTAAAAATAATATGCTGATTTATCTTTTTTGAATTCATGGCATGGATCCTAACAGCACAAAATTACTTAAAAAATTCAATATTAAATGACTTCCATTGCGTCAAGTGAGAATTAGCAATAAAGATTAAGCATGTATTGCTTGGAAGAGCTGCTAATTTGATACAATGGGAAGTGATAGTTAAGTTGCTATTAGCTAGACGTGATCCATGAAATAATTTAGAGAACTCTTAAATGCAAAGGCACCTTTTAAAGTACACTGTATAGTTCTTAGGTCTAGAGCCAGGTCACTACAGCAAGAGCTAGAAAATCTAGATTCTATTCATGATTCAGCTATTGTCTAATGACCAAAACAAATCATTAAGACCCTGTGACATGTCCTATGGAAATACTTACCTCCCAAATATGTGAATAGGTCATTTTAATAAACTACTGTTTATAATCATATCTTGGCATTTTTTTCCCTGGAGTTTATTTCCTAAAGCTTTAATTATATCTGATTTCATGTGTACCCATTGAAATTACTGATAATATTAGGCTGGTATTTTTCATTGGCATCTTTTTTGTTGTTTTTAAATATGACCTCTGTTTTTAAACCTTATAATTATCCCATGCTATGTGAATGTGTCATAATTGTGCAGTTCCAGTCCATGACTTACTGCTTGCAGTGATATTAATAATTTTTACCCTTTAAGCTTCTTATTTGAAGCTTTTAAAATATATATTTTTATTGATTTCAGAGATGAAGGTAGAGGGAAAGATAGAGACATCAATAATGAGAGAGAATCATTGGTCAGTTGCTTCTTGCATGCCCCCTACTGGGGATTGAGCCTGCAACTGGGGCATGTGCCCTGATCGGGAATCGAACTGTGACCTCCTGGTTCATAGGTCAACACTCAACAACTGAGCCATGCTGGCTGGGCTCATTTGAAGCTTTGATGGGAAGTCACCACTTCTCCTCATCTATACTTCCCCTGATTTGTCTTATTTCTCAAAATTTGGATTTTGTGCTTTCTTTTCACATTGGGACCTTTCTTCTTACATGATTTTATTTATTTTAAAAAGTGTGTTCATGTATCAGTGCTTTCTTTTAGAGGAGTAAAGCCCTATAAAGGACATTTACAACTTTATATAAGATTTTATTTTATGTATTTAAAATACTTTAAATACAAGACAGGAAATGAGAGTTTGGGAGCTTACTTGTTTAGGGAAGGAACAAAAATCAAAGAAAAGAAGGAAATGAGAATAACAGGAGAAGAGAGAAAAGGCAAAGAAGCTTTTGAAAACTTTATTCTGTCCTTCCCTATCAGGACCTGGCATCTTGACATTCTTCTCCAGGCCAGGAAGCCTATATAGAATCTTTGTTATGTTTTTAAAGACCCTACAGGGCCAGCAAATATGCTCAGCCATTGCATGTGCCACAGAAGGTGGTTATCTATATATCTAAAAGCCTAAGTGACCAGAACGACTAGTCACCATGATGCACACTGACCACCAGGTTGCAGACGCTCAATGCAGGAGCTGCTCCCTGGTGGCCAGTGTGCTCCCACAGCCAACCTCCCCTGGCTGGCCAACCTCCCACTCTCCCTCCCCCCTGCTGACAGGCCACAATTGCCTGATTGGGGCTGGGACGGGGAACCGGGGGTGGATGGCAGCAGACACGGCCCCTTTCCCAGGGGGGCCGAAGGCCAGCTCCCTCTTTGGGGCCAGCAGTCAACCTCCCGTGCCCCATCCCTCCTCCTGGCAGACAGGCCCCGATCGGCCTGTTGCCCGCCTGCTGTGGTAAGGAAAGGAGAAGGGGGGTAGGCAAGGAACTGTGTGGTGGCAAGGAACCACACGGTGGTGAGGAACTTCAGGGTGGCAGGGCACTGACGATGGTGACGGTGAAACTGGTGTCTGTTCCTTCTGCTCCTGGCCTGATGACCATTACCTCCTCTTCAGCCTGGCCCTGATCGGCCTGGTCATGATTGCCGGCCAGGCCTAGGGACGCCACCCATGCCAAATTTTATGCACTGGGCCTCTAGTATACTTAATAACATGTGTCCAGTTAGTCACTAGGTCACAACCAAAGGACATGAGGCAACGCATGCCTGTTGGCCTTCTATTTCTGCTCTTTTGATGTCTTCAGTCTTTCTTTCTGGTTTGGGAGGGTGATTTCAGCTTGGACACTTCCCGAATAATGCACTCTCCAGATTCCACAAATATTGAAATATCAGGGGAAGGGAACTTCAATAGTTCCTGGCACATAGTAGAGAATCAAGAACTGTTTATTGAGTAAATGAATAACTCAAGGGCTATGAGATGAACATGGAGTTATCCAAATCCAGTTGGAAGCTGAGGGAGGCAACAACCCTTGACTCTTAGAATGATCATGGAAATGCCAAGTAAAGTCATATTGAGATTGCAATTTAACCTGTCACTTACATTTTAAAAACTGGATTTAAAACTAGCATGATATAAAAAGCATATATTTTAAATGTTAATTTCAGTGAATTTGATAGTTATGTAGATCTATATAACAAAAAATTTAAAAATCATCCATATTTCCAATAATCAGAATTAATATTGTTAACATATTTCATATTTTCATTGGTAAATAATTATTTTAGTGATTTGCTTTTATAATGTTTTATCATAACTACTAGGGCAACCTTCTTATAACTCTCTTTTCCAAAAGATCCTTACCTATTTTTATTTATTTTTTTAAGTTAATTTTAAAATTATTTTATTAAGTTCTAAAAACTCATTTTAGAATTTTACTTATCCATAAAAAAATTTACAAATAATTGGTATTCTCAGCCAAACCCCCCAATTACCTTATTTTCTCTATATTTCTCAATTGATGCTCATAGTTTTTATCTACATCAATCACACATATTTTGAATTGGATTATTTCTTGGTAACTAATAACTATTTACAAGTTTAATATCTTTTTCCTCTTGTGTATTTTCAAATTGGTTATTGCTGGTATACTTTTGCATATTTATTCTTTCATATGAACTCCTCCGCCCTACTCCTGCCTTCTCCCCATTGGATTTGAGGAACTTTGTTTTGAATGGTTAGGTGCCTTACCCAGATTATACAAAGGAGTGGAAGAACAAGATTTGCACCCATGTCTTTCCATTCCATCACATTCTGACATGGGCAAAGATTTAAAAAACAAACAAACAAACAAACAAACTGGTAAGAACTAGAATACCAAACTGTGTCAAGTGCTGTAATGGAGAAACAATATTATGAGAACTGGTCTTTGTATTTAAGACACATTTTTTTGAAAAACAAAATCCAAGTCCCAGACACAGGCAATTAATTAAAAAACAATGAAAGAGAATAGCACAATTGTGCAATAGGGATTGCTCAGTGGACCTCTGTGCATTGAATGACTGAATGCAAGATGAGCTTCCACTAGGTACCCTGTCTTTGTTGTTGCCCACTCAGCCCAGTTTTTGGCTGCTGCACTTTTTTAACTGCTCAAGCTTATTTTTGTTTTGGCTTCTACACTCCTGTGGCTGCATATTCTCCAACATTAAATAAACAGTCTGCATCCTCCAGCTGGATGCCTGCTTTTGGAGAAATGTTTGTCTTTTTATGAAACAAGTCCTAATGAAACTTGGTCCAATTACACAAACTTATTAAATATTATATGAATAACGTTGCAACCACCACTGATGTATGTTGTGAATCATCCCTGACTCGACTGACAATAAATATCTATTCCCCCAGACAGATGAGCTTTTGCAGATGGCTACCTCTGTTCCTCAGCTGGCTGCTGCTCCCTCTGAAAGCTGACTTGGCTGCACAGCTGCAGAAACTACAGCATAACCAGGATGCTGGTGAAGAGCGAGCCTGGAGCAGAGCAGGAAGGAACATCCATCACAGGATAACATTTCTTCCCATGTACAGGTGTAGGGAGGAGATGCAGGGTAACAGCGGGAGCAAAGTTTATCTGACAGTTTTATTATTATTTTTAAACAAATACCTTAAGGTTGTGCTCTTGAAGATAGTCCATCATCCAGGTAGAATTTACATAACTTTCTAACTTTCCCTGAGAGATTTCTTTTAGAACATGCCTTGATTTGTATTATTCCACATATGTCAGTGGGGTCTGATCTTGTTCCTTTTAGGGTGGCTTTGATTTCTGGAAATAACAAACATTAGTTTGCCATTACAGTTACCTTTGATTTTTTTTTTATGATCATTGAGATGTGACTCTGATGTGACAAAATTGATTTTTATTTGGATTTTGAACTGGTTTTAATGACCAGTGGGTAAAACATAATGGCAGCCATGTTGGTTTATATAAACTTATAGGTCTATAATTCCTGCTTTTTTCAAAGGTAAAAATTCACTTGTAGAAATGCATTCTAGGCTACTTAGTTAAATGCCAATCATATTACCTGAATACATCCTTTGCGTGTTGTCAGCAATTCTACTTCAGCTCAACTTTTTATAAAAAGCAGTCTGATGATCAAATTATGACATGCAATTATCTGATGATAATCATAAGCAAGAATAGCCTTAAAAAGAGGAGGAAGAGATAGACTAAAGCAGAATAAAGAGAAAAAAATTCTGGAAGCACCAGCAGTGTAATAGTTGCCACCACACACTAACTGTGTACTGAACATGTCCTATGTTGGGTACATTCCCTGTATTACCTCAGTTAGTTCCTGTAGCTACTGTATCAGTAGCTATTTCCCTTTACATTTTATGCATCAGAAAATGGAAGCTTCATGCTCAAAATCACATGGTAATAAGTAGTAGAAGTTGACTTTAAACCTTATCTTTCTAAACAAAAGGCCCATTTTCTTTCTCCTATGCCTTACTTGATTTGTAGATTGGCTAGGACTGTAAAAGTTGGTTCGCCATTATGGTAGAAGAAAGGAAGCTTTCCTTTTATTCACTTCAACTCGTAGAGCTAGTTTAGAACTTGCTTCAAAATGTAGAAGTGATATGAAACATAAAAATGCAATAACAGTTATGTTTGGGCCCTTGGAAAAGTTATTTAATGCAAAAAGATAGAATTGGTTGCTACATACAATAGCACATGGAGTGAGTTTCTTTATTAAAAAATAAAAGCATTTCATAGTCATCATTTTGCATAATCTAAAATATGTGAAGGAGGTTATCTTTACACAACATTACACACTTTGATATTCCTATTCACTCTGCCATTTTGACTTTCTGGTGCAGCATTTACTATCTAGTCTATCTCCCTCTGAGGGCTTTCTTCCAGATCAAAAAAAGAGTAGCATGGATTATTTTGGTATGTGCATTACTCCTCCGCTGAGGCAGAAATGTTTGCTTTTCTGCAGTAGGGTCATTGGGAGACTAGTTCTGCACATAGAATTTCAAATATAGCCTTTGTACTCTATTTCTTAGTTTTAATTTTAATATTGTTGCTATATCACCTGTTAGCTTTTCAGACAACATATGTTTAAGTACAGCAGGAAGTTTGATGTTGCCCAGTAACAGGGGCTGAGATTTACAGTAAATGGAAAACTTGATCCAGGTGGACAAATTTTTTTGTAAATTCTTGTCCCCTGTCTCTTTCACTTAAATAGATTTTGAAAATGTCAAGAGAGATTCTTTGCTTTGCTTCACTTGATTCTTTGTTTTGTATCACCTCTCATGATGATATTATTTATCTTCTTCCTTTCCTTTCCACTTTTCCAAAGCTCATTTGTAAAGCTTGTTCAAAACTGTACGTCAGCAAATAACCAAACATTTGAAAACTCATGAGCTAGAAGAATGAATGATTGTTAATTGACTGGTTGGCTTCAATGATTATTTATAGAATCAGTAGCACTTCCCCCTCCGTATTCAATCAGATCATCACGTTCTGAATACATGGTATCTTATACTTGCACTATAATAACCTGACCATGCAAATATATTTTGCAAATAGTATACAAAAAGATAAGTCAAACTGAAAAACTGAGCAGAAAAAGAGCTCCCATATACGCAAACAGAGTTATCATTGTGTGTTTATTTTCCTAGTGCAGAGATTGAGTCTTCTCCAGCTTAAACTTCCCTCTGCAGTTGTTCCACGGGGACTCTGCAAGCTTCCAAAGCTGTGCAGCCAGGAAGCCTGCTGAGAGATTGTTGCCCATGGGGAAACTGAGGGGGCAGTGCTGACTCCCACTGCCAGTGCCACTAGGATTTATTTATATTTTAGCATTATAATACAGACACTACCCACCATCATCAGAAAAACACAAGTTTAAGAGAAGGAGACAAATCTAGAGAATAAGCCTAATTTTTTTTTCTTTTGAATTGGAAGAAGGTGGGTCATACTGAAGACCATGTAGATTCCTAGATGTTCATCAGATTTTTATTTAGTCCCCCTCCAACCGCACCCCCCCACTCATATTTTCTTCTTTATTTCATGATTTTTTGGTAGAAAAAGTAGAAATGCAGAAACAATGGAAAAATTATGAAAGAAGTTTTTAGGGGTCAAATAGACAGGTTTTAGGAAATTTTAGGAATTAAGGGATCCATGGAAAAATCACAGGGCTACAGAGCAGCAGAGGGTACATTTCCATAGAATAAGGGATGTGGGAGCTGCAGAAGGTACATTTCCATGGAATAAGGGAGCTGGGAGCTGCAGAAGGTACACATTTACAGAATAAAGGGAAGGAAGCCCCTCATTCAGAGAGGGAAGAGGAAATACCAAAGGGAATAGGAAAACAATAAGGGAGAAGAAGAGGAGAACCTCATGTACCTCACTTGAGGTTTGAGCTCTGAAGTTGCTATAGTGATCAAATCAGAGGGGATAGTGACCAATCAGAGGGGATGTCAGGGCACGAAGAACTGCAGCCTTTATAAACCGTGGAAAAAAGGGACTTAGTGGGACTCTCTCCCTCTCCCCATGTGGGAGTCTGTGCTTGTTTCTCAATAAATTTCCATCGTTTACTATACCAGCTTCTGCCCACAGTTTCATTCTTTGACTTCACCGGACAAGAACCTGGGAATCACCCTGCCCTGAGGAACATCATGAGTCCCAGTTCAATTTTCACATTTCAATTATTTGTTACAATTTTTAAATTCTTACTCAGAAATAATATGAACTGTCTACTTACAGTAAAATACTGATATAGATGAGTGTCAAGTTTATTCCTCAATAACATTAAATTAAGCTCATTTAATTCAACTCAACTAATATTTATAGACCAGTTTTTCTATGGACATGTAAATATGTGCTTCATATAAATATAATAAATATTTAAATAAAACTGAAAATGAGACTAGTTGGTCAAGCCGCACACACACAAATTAACACAACAAAAATGTAGGCAATATTTCTAAAAATAATCTAAGTCAAAACCAAGAGCTTTTCATGTAATACTTCATTTAAATTTTTCTCTTATCATTGCTTGTGGTTGCTTTTTTCTTCCAAGTCTGCAGGCTGAGTCTATGAGCTGCCAACCCTATGGACCTGAGATACTTGGAAACTAACTAAGATGTTAACATTTCAAATAGAGTTTGGATCTTCCATTTCCTTAGGCAAATGATTGTTTTTCTGTTGCCAAGTCCACTGATGATCTTTTGCTTCTGGAAAAATTAAAAAAAGAAGTAGTCAGAGTTGTTGTTTTTTTAAGTCAACTTACAACATCAAAACAAGTTTGGTGGGTATATTACAGGGTGGGACAAAGTAGGTTCACAGTTGTACATATGAAAAATAATACAATGACCCTATATAATAAAAGCCTAATATGCAAATTGTCCCCTTGACTGGGAGTTCACCTGGGAGTTTGCCCGGGAGTTTGACCAGAGGGCAGGCCAGCCGGCCACCCACCTGCGGCCCCTCACCCCAGCCAGCCCCACCCCAGGTAGTGGCAGCAGCAGGCAGCCATGGAAAGGGAGGCCCTGACCAGCAGCTGGCAACTGCTAGGGACCCTACTGTGCACAAATTTCATGCACTGGGCCTCTAGTTAATAAATAATAATATAAAAATAAACTTTTTGTTTCATGTACTTACAGCTGTAAACTTACCTTTGCTTCGCCCTATATAATAGTAGCTTCAAATATTTCTTAGGAGAGTGAAATGATCAGAAGGAAACATGATAGGAAATATTTGCCTTTCTTCACTTAAAAGACAGAAATGAAAGAACAAGCATTCATTATTCTGAGAGGGTGGAGGAAAGTTGTAAATAAGTTTTCAGCTTGTTAATATCACGTGGCATTTGTGATTTTCAGTTATTTGATAAATTTGAAGGATAACATGATACAAAGTCTAAAATTTGGAAAGTAGTAACTTTGTGTGATGCATATTACTATCATGAAGGCTGGGGGACACATCTCTAGGTACTCCAAATGGCTTAATTAATTGATTTGCTCTTTAAGACTCTCTTATTCTGCTCCTTTTGTCTACTACTGCTGGTTCACTAGGTCTGATCAAACAGAAATATAATCCCTTTAGCCTGTGAGTACATGACAGCCCAGGTTAGGTAGAGTGTCTAGGAACATAGTTTCAATGTGCTTATATGCTGCTGCCTGTGTGGCTGAATTGAGAATGAGTTTGTTTGGAAGAGAATGATTGTAGAAAAAGATGAAAGAGAAAAGCTAGCTTAATCATTAAGAAATGGAGCAGGGTAGAGGGATCTGCTACTTATATATTACTAGAGGCCTGGTGCATACAATTCGTGCACAGTGGGGGGGGTGTTCCCCTCAGCCCGACCTGTACCCTCTCCTCTCCAATCCAGGAGCCATCAGGGGATGTCTTACAGACGGCTTAGGCCCACTCCCTGTAGTTCTCTGCTCTCTGCAGGGCCTGGCTGCTTTGCCGCCACCATGGCAATGAAGCCCCCATGCCCTGCTGTCTGTTCTCAGCGGTGGGACTGAAAACACTCAAGGACTCCACAGCGGGGCTGTGGGGACTAGGCGCCACCATCTTTGTGTCACCATATGAGGGTCAATTTGCATATTCCCTCTTTATTAGATAGGATTGTTTGAAGGTCACTGAATTTTTGTTAGGAACCATTTATTGGAACAGCCTGAAACAATAAAACACAAACCTGGTAGGTTTTGATGGTGTGACTGAGATCTGAATTAGAAGGTGCTATTAGGGAAGACAGAACTGAAGGGAATATCTTCCTAAATGGTAATTGGCATGGCATGTAAGCATCAGGGCCCATCAAGTTGACTTCCAAAAGGGCAGGGGTGCTGCAAGAGATTCTGGGGATGAGGCTGAATTGCCTGATATAAACGTTTTTGACCCAGAAAACAATTTTAGTTTGCATTTCAGACTTTGGAAATGTTTTAGAACCAGTCTTGGTTTCAGCACATATGCTCCTTTGACTAAGTTAACAGTTTAGTTTAGCTTCTAATTTGCCTTTAAAAAATTGTATCATTACCTATCTTATCATAGGCTAAAATGGAATTACTTTTTAAAAGTAGCACCTTGAAAATATATCACATAAAATCAAAATGAAACCAGATAGTTTCCACAATTGCATATTAATACCCAGCTAAATTTAGTTTTCTTAATCATGAATTTTGGCTACACTTCAAGATCTGCTGGTTTTAGCGTTCTAAGCAGCATTAACCCTGTGAGGCCCTGTCCACCAGATCTGTCTTAATAAGAAAACTTCTGGAACATGTAAACAAATGATGAGGGAAAAAATAGATCTATCTATCTATATATTATCTATCTATCATCTATCACCTATCTATCTCTCTTTCTTACCTTAGTTCCTAACCAATAGATTTAGTGCTGGGTATAAATAGTTACGCATGAAATATTAATTTTCTTACTTTTCTAAAAATTCTTTTAAATGTAGGAAATAGTTTATTTTCCTTTCATTAATCTAGTCATATCCCTGTAAATCCATTCTTTTATTCAGATGTTAAACAAACATTGATTGAACATTTACATGCAGCAAACATTGTGGTAGGTATAGGGGGTATAAACATGAAAAATCCTCTCTGTGGTCATGGAATCCATAGTCAAGTGGGGGATATCAGAAATCCCAATTTAGTAATGGAAATGCTTTGCCAGATGCATGCAGTAGGTGCTTTATGAATACAGGGAAGCACCCTATAATGTAGCTGAGGGAAAGAGGGGATTAGAAAAGAAAGAGGTCATAATTAAGCTGAGTTCTTAAAGCATTTAAGAGACTTATTATAGTGGAGAATACTAGGCAAGGTATTTTAGGTCAAGAGTAAAGAATCAACAAAGAAACAGAGGCAGGTGATAAGAGGCAAGGTCATTATGGATGGCTGAAGCATTGGCAGAACATGAGATCAGGGAAGATAAGATGGAAAGGAACCATCATCTTGGCCTGGTATGCCCAGAGTGTGGACTTTAACCCAAACCAGTGGGCATTGAAGCATTTTAATCAGGTGAGTGAGGAGATATTTTCGTTTCTGAAAGGTCACTCAGGTAAGCTTGAGGAATGTATGTTTGTTGAGGTGGAAGGAAACTCTTTTTTTAAGTATATCAGTCAGGAGATATGTAGCAATTTAACTGAGCTAGGAAGAGTTTTTGAGCCAAGGCACTAAGAGTAAGTTGCCCATAAATGAATAAGTATAAGAGTTACTTAGGAGGAAGACTCTTTAGGACTTGAGGCTGAAGATATTGTAGGGAGAGAATTTGAGAGACTGTGGAGTCAAGGATTATTTCCAGGTTTCTGGCTTAGGTAACCAGTGCTGCCATTTACTGAGATAAGAATATAGAAGAAAGATAGGGGGTGTGTATGAAAATTATGAAGATTTAATTTGAAGGTCTATGGAACATAACTGGAGATGTCCAGGAGGCATCGGAAGAGTCATGTGGAGCTCAGAAGAGTCATGTGAGCTAGAGAGAGATAGGGGACCTCAGTTGAGAGAAGCTATTTATAGCCGTGGGTGTGGTTGAGACACCCAGAAAAAGTATAGGAATAACAAAAGCAGTAACAACACTGATATGGTCATTAGGTTACCTCTTATGTGATAATTTACTATGAATGAACCTTGGTGGCATGTGTGAATATTTTAGCCCCCTTAGAATAACAAACACATTTAACTGATATTTAAATGAATTCACTTCTTGTTCACTATGCCTATGTGCTCTTATTCTGTTTTGTATTATTCTCTGCAATGATGTGACCAGCAGATTTGTACTTTCCAGGTAATAACAAAGCACATTATTTATAACTAGTGGCCTGGTGCACGAATTTGTGCACATTGAAAGGGAATTAATTAGAAGAAATATTTTAATCTCGCTATTCATCCTTTCTCTATAATAGAAGTGTCAGATATTAAAGAAAGGTAGTAAAATGTATATGAAAATAATAAATAAATTTATTAATAAATAAACAATAACAACATTATATAACAACAACAAAGATATGATATAAAAACAACAAAAACATGATATAAAAACAACATTGATACAATGACTGATAAATTGATTAAACTTATTCTAATATCTCCCTGTATACCACATTAAGAGTAAAAACACTTTCAGACTACTTGACTAATTTCCCTCGTGATGAAGTATTTGCAACTTTAACTTTAATGTCGCACACTCTTTGAACTCCGTAGAAAGCAACATATAACTGACCATGTCCAAAAACGGGTTTAGGTAGGAATATTCCTAGTCTGTCTAGAGTTTGTCCATGTGATTTATTAATTGTCATCGCAAATGCTGGCATCATGGGAAACTGTCTTTGAATTAATTTAAATGGGAGGCCAGTGTCAGACGGGGACAAATCAATTCTTAGAATCAGAACAACCTCTCCTTCTGCAGATCCTGTTAATACTTCAGCTTCATTTATGTAAGGTCACAATCTTTTGATAATAAATCTAGTACCATTACAAAGACCCATTTACTATTAAGATTTCTCAGTAGCATGATTATTGCACCTACTTTCAATTTTAATTTATGACAAGGCATTCCTGAAGGTGTAATACTATTAAGAAATTCGATGGGAAATTTTTCCTTTTCGGCATCATCCCTTGAATCGATGGAATCATCACTCAAATAGGTGTGAAAATCTCCATTGGGTATATCCCAATTTCTTCATTTAATTTATGAATGTGCTCATTTTTAGGACAAAGAATTGCACGTTTAGATATATTTTTAATATTATCTATAGATATACTATTTCCAAAGGTAGCTTCAATAATAAATCTGTTACAAATCTTTGCACAGGGGATTTCAATAATATCCATTCCTAAATGAAAACTGTTATTAAGTTTGCCATCTCCAAGTTTTACTAACCATTCACTATAAGCAGAATCTTCTGATCTGCTGACCAAGGCCAATTCCACAAGGAATGGGGCTTCTGCCTCCCTGCTATCAGGGTCTGAGGTGTGGGTGAATGGGATTCGGGGCTGTCAGGGTGTGGACAGCAAGCTGACCAAGGTCGATTCCAGGAGAAATGAAGCTCCCACCTCCCTGCTGTCAGAGTCCAGGGTGCAGGTATCCGGCTCCCTCCTCCCTCTTTCCTCCTGTCCAGGTGAGGGGTGCGGGTGAACAGGATTCAGGGCTGTAAGGGTGCCGACAGCAAAGTCTGGGTCAGTGCTCGTCATAGCTACCAGCTGGTGGTCCGGTCATTGGTCATTCTGGTCGTTATGCTGTAATGATTGCTGGGCTTTTATTATATAGGATTATTACTGAATAAGCATAATGGTTTCTCTTCACTGCTAACCAACACCTACTTTTAAAATTTATTTATCTGATGTATGTTATTTGACTCCTAATAAATATGAGCATTCTGACTAAATAAAGACCTAGGTCAATGCTCAATGTAATTGAAGACTTTCCCCCCAGAAACTGATATTTGTTGAATGCCTACATTTGCCAGACACTTTCCGGGATCCAGGGATTTAATGGTGAACACCTTCCACCTTCACACAGAGGCTGTGATGGGAAAGCCCCAACCTTCAGTACACAACAACAGAATAGGGGACAATGGGAACGTGTGCAATGGGCTGGGAGTAAGGAAAAACCTGTGCATTCAGCTAGAGGTGAAGAAGGGACATGATATTACAACCTTTTCCATTGTATTGTGTTAGTTGTAATTTTTTCTTACTTTGCCATATGCACATTCTTCCACAGCTTTGGGTTATACTTGTGTTTTTGTGCTAGTGCTTCTTGCATCTGCCTCTTATGTGACTTGATTATTTTTCCCAGAGCCCCCAGCCCATGTTCAGTGACCCATTTTCCAACTCTGTGCAAAGTGTGATGCTCTTTTAACTCACGTTTTATGACACTGCAGCATTTGACCTCTCCAGGCAGCATCTACCCAAATACCTCAAGTGATTTGCTACTCACACATGTCTAGTTCTACAAGTTGAAAATTTGGATACAAAGGCACGTGAACTTCCCCTTCATGACCACTTTTATAAGAATGATATAGTTATGTTTTCTTTTTTAGATAAAAATGATCTTAATGTGAGAACCCACTAGTAAGGCAAGAACATTGACTAATTTTCTTAGTTGTAATGGTGCATGTGCAAAGTTCTCTATAAACCTGAATTGTTTTCTTTTGGGATAGATGAAAGGTGGTCATCTCTGGACTGGGCAGCTGAGTATAGGGAGCTTCAGCCAGTATCAGTATAAATGCCTCACAATGGTGTATGCTTCTCCTCACTCCACTGCTCATTCTCCCCCATCTTTGACTATTTTACCACTCCCTGGGGCAGTGAAGATATTCCTACTGTTGTCCTTTTATTCTAATAGGAAGCCAAGTCAATATGGCATTATTGGTAGAGCATTTACTATGCATAAGACACTGTGCCAAGTGCAAGAGATAAGATAAAAAAAGTTGCTCTCTTTTTTGAGGGGCTTCTAATTTCATGTGGGATACAAGTATTTACATAAATGATGAAATGGTCAGCATTCTGAGTTTTTGCTTCCTTTTCCTTTCTTGGGTTTTTACCTGGGACCTACTCAACTTTTCCCAGTGGACAGAGCAAATTCATTTCACACTTTCATTCTAGGGGAGGTCTCCCCTGGCCACCCTTTCTAAAATAGCAGCCTCCCACCCAGACACTCTGGCCTCTTTCCTGACTAAATTTTCTTTTTAATATTTATTATCATCAAACACAATATGTATTTTACTTATTTTTCTTATCTATTACCTGTCTTTACCTGTGCCATGAAGACAGGATTTTCGTTAGCTTTATTCATTACTGCATCCCCTGTGTTTCAGTAAATATTTGTTGAATGAATGAATAATTAAATATATAAACTTATCCTTTCAATAAACATCTAGCATGTACCATACACTTTGGAATGAAATGGTGAATAACTTTTCCATGATCTTGCCCTCATATAGTTTACATTTGGCAGGAAAGATTGTCAAATAGTCACATATGTATATGTAATTATAAACCTTATTCCTGTATCCTGTCCTCCTAAACCATATCGATAAGGACAGTAAAATTGAATATTTCTTGGCAAACAGACCTGTTTAAGATATAATAAACACTATACTGCCCTCTTCCAGTCTGTCTAGCATTTGAAAAATGAATTGACAAAGAAAGGTAATATCCTATATGTATATAAAGACATTTTATTACCTATTCAGAATATTTATCCAGTGGGATGTCACCCAGATTAAAGTGCTTAACGTGTGCATGACTGCAGAAATATTCTGCATTAATTTGTTTTCAGAGGACTGTCTTATTTCAACACATAAAGTTTAGGAACTTTTGGTACTATAACAAGGATATTAGATTTTTCAACATTGATTGTGGACTATTTTAGGCTATGGCCAGGTAGCTCAGTTGGTTAGCGTGTTGTCCCGGTACAACAAGCTTGCAGGTTTGATCTCTGGTCAGTGCACATACAGGAATCAACCAATGAAAGCATAAATAAGTGGAACAACAAATCAATTTCTCTCTCTTTCTCTCTCTTATTTAAAACCAATCAATAAATAAAAACCATTGTGGCACTATTCTAAGTCCATTGAGTTTTATTGGTTTTTAAAGTAAAATTTAGCAATCCAAGCTGAAATCTCAGTTTCAAAATATACATATTTTGTTCACAAAATGCTTTGGATTGTTTTATCATTTTAAAGGTGAATAAATTTCTTTGACTTAAGATTGAATTTTTAGGGTAAAAATTTAACATTAATTTTTGTGGTATTATTCATGAAGGATGTTAATCAGCAACTGTTCAAGTTCCTCTACTCACTTGTTAGGAGTATAAATAATATTAGTTTGAAAGTTTCATCCATGATCAACCTCAGTACTGTATTGCTGTTCCTTCTTGTTCAATTCCTGTAATAAGCAATCTTCCGAGTAATAGTTCATAAATAAAGTTGTCATATACGTTGACAGTAATAACTAAACCATCACTGCCCATAGGCCCCTCCTCCCCTCCCCCAATTTTAGGATTGTGGAATTAACATAGCAGATTTTTTAAGAAGACCTAAATACATACCAGCTGCAGTCTTTTAAAGTCTCATATCATTTTGTTAGCACAATGCCTGCCTACGTGAGCAAAAACATGGAAACTGCATCCTAATGCAGTTGACAAGATTTTTTATTTTCATGATTACTTCTCTGCCTTTTTTTATTTTGCCTGCAGGCAAAGGTTGGCATACATGTCAAGAGAATGTTCTCCAGCTGGGGCCTGCAGTACAGAGAATTGTATATACCAGAGGGCTCATGGGACTCTAGGCAGATTATTATGGTAATATTGGAGGCTGCTGTCCTCTCCTCCCACAGCTGGGCCGCCTCTCTCATTGTAAGTATTGAAGCAATATGTTTTGCAAATTATACATTGGGAACAACAGGGACCCAGTAAAGTGAGGAAAAAGAGAAACATTGCAAAATGTTGCCTTTAATATTATATTTTTCTTGTTCATCAAGCAAAATAAATTAAAGCTTTAATTTTTTTTAATTAAATGAGGATCATATATTGAAAAAAGAGCTATAAGAGTAAAAACTTAATATTGATTTTATTGAGAGTTTTAAGAAAATATCGTTACAGAGAAATTAGACAGTAGCCTGATTCAAGAGAATCATGGTAAGATTACATAATAGCCTTTATTATGGACTTCAAAAATCCTTTTGAGTCCAATGAAGCTGGGTTAGCAAAAACTGCACAAAAAATATCATTTTAATTAGTGCTAATGTGATCTCGTCATGGTCCAGCTGTTTCACGCAGGATGAAAATGCATGTTACTTTATTAGTAATGCATTTTAGAAAAAAATGTCACTTCTGATTTCAAACATGTGTTATATAGTACATTTTAATACAATAGTAGAACAACATGATTGATTTGGCAAAATGAGGCATTGGTTAAATCAGACAAAAAGGCTTAAAGCCTTCTTCATTGATGAAATGTTTTTTTTTCTCCTTGGCCTTCCTTTCTGGAAACATTAATAACAAAACAAGAATCATGTTTCTATTTTTATTGCAGATTTTGAAGACATATATAATAAAGAATTAAAATGTCAATGATTCACAAATTAGCACTTTTTCCCTTATAGAGCACAAACTTTCCCCCTAATTTAAAGTTGTAGGTTAATTTTAATAAATGCTGTTTGTTAACAGCTTTGTGCTGTTTTACTTTTCAATAATTAATTTAAATTTATTCCGCAGCAAACATTTCCCCGTCTTTCTTGATAGAGCATCTACAACTCATTCTTTCGGGTTCAGCTTTCACTATGTCAGCCCATCTAACGCAACTTCTTCACTCAGATATGAAATCCTGCCCCCTTAGAAACTGAGCTACCTTCTGATTAAAAAACTTAGGAGTATGGCTCAAATCTTTCCCTTAAATTCTTATTTGTTTTCATAAGATTGAGGCTTCTCATATCACACAATCAGTACATTTATTTGTCATACATCTTCTAGCCCTTGCCACAAACCTATAAAACAGCTCACCACATGCAATTCTGTGCCAGACTAATATATTTATCCACCCTATTTATTTGATATCATGCCAGCATATTTTATCTTGCTATTGATAGAGGTGTCCATGTACAATTGACTCCCCTCAGCTAGATACTCATTTAAAAGGAATTTACTAAATAAGAGGCTGCTAAGAAGTGATATTCAAC
This sequence comes from Corynorhinus townsendii, assembly GCA_026230045.1. Classification (NCBI taxonomy): domain Eukaryota; kingdom Metazoa; phylum Chordata; class Mammalia; order Chiroptera; family Vespertilionidae; genus Corynorhinus; species Corynorhinus townsendii. The sequence goes on along the minus strand of JAPDVU010000003.1, from coordinate 59,019,826 downwards.
ATAAATGTCAGCCTCTATGATCTTTAATGAATTATAGCTATCATTTGGAAGTGATAGTAGAGGGGGGAAATTGTTTTTCGGTGTTGTTTCTCATTATTCCAATCACTGTCTCAGTGTTTAGTCAAAGAACACAAATACTCCACTTGATTGATGTTACCAGGGAACTTGTTTGTCTGTTTCAATCCTCTACTTCTTGATGCAGGACAGTGCTGTTTTAATGGCCTTTTAATTCTTCTTGTCATAGGTACTCAAGCAAGTTTACTCCTTTTGAAAGTCTGAGATACTGAACAAAAAGCAACTTCATTTTATAAAATAGACACTCTTCTCAAGGATTCCTTCCTAGCTTTCTTGGTGTAGGAGAGCCGTCGTAAGGCAAAACAATTTTATAATAAGCTCCTTTAACTGTTACACAACCAATCCTTTTGAATGGGGCCAATGTGTGCTTGCGCCCCTCCTCCACCCACACTATTTTTCTATTCATAATGTCATGTTATAGTGAGTGGTGGTAACTTGAAGTTCTCTTGTGATTTTCCTAGTGACAATGTAGGCATCATAAAGCCCTGAGAAAGGAATAGAGACTTGATTCCCTATTTCTGGTGATCTATGGGTTCTTACATTGGGGATCCAGTGTGTGCTTCACTAGGAATGAGTGGGTGAAATAATATTCCATATTAGATACACTCTCCTTATTTTTACTTGAAATTTTTAGTAATGTTGGAAACACACTTTTTAGGGTGATTTTTTCAAGTGTTTTAAATACAGGTGTTAGTCTGCCTGGAAGCATACTAGCCTATACTTGGTGGGAGCCATGCTGAGGAAAATAAAGACCATCAGTGGCTTCAGGATAGTTTTCTTTTTCTCTCACTACTTAGAGAGTTGGGTCCAGGCCCAGGTTTGGATCACCATCATACAGAAGACAGGATTCCCATAATACCAAGCCATTATACCAAGCTTAGATGGAGAAGGAGGTGGTCGTGGTGGTTCTTAGTACTAGCAAATGGATTGTGGTTTTCAGCAATAGCATGCCACTTTGGGGGATATTCATGATATTAAGTATATTTGATTCCTGTTAATTAATCTCAATAAATGCCTGGTATGTGCAAAGGTGTGGACTAGGCATTGTTAGGGATTCAGATAAAGTAAAGATATAATTTTTGTCCTCACATGACCTTACAATTTTATTAGGAAGATAAATAGGGTAAAGCACAAGCTAAATGGCCTGTTTTTGAGTGGGTGACACAGACATCAAGGGCTACAGGACACCAAAGTGGAATCCAATGGGCTAGAATATCAGGCCAGATTCCGCATGGAAGAGCTAGATGTGGATGACAACTCTTGGGGATGAGTGAATGATGCAAGTCAAGGGACTGTGTGGGGATGGGACTCAAACATTTTAGTGGAAAGTTTCTCAGCATCCAGTGAAGAATCTCTGTCCTCTGTCTGTAGGAATATTGAGATGGGTACTGATGGGTTTTCCATGCCTAGAAAATTAACAACTTACTTGTACTGATTCCATTTAAGTTCAAATTATATTAAAGTCGTAGGTTAGTTTCCATCCATGGCCAAATTCTCCTGGAAGTGTTGCTCATATACTTGGCTCCATGTAGGCAGATTTATTTAGTAGAACTCAATACTTCCTTCATCATTTACTGAATATAATTTCCTTTGACTCAAGTAAAATCTTTTTGTAATGAACACTGGTGACTTCCACATAGATAGATCTTTTCGCGGTCCAAGAAAAATTGCAGAATGCTAAAGCAGTCCAGAAAAACACTAAAGGAAATGCTAGCAATATTCTGCCAATATTTCTGGCAAATGAAGGATCATACCTAAATGGTTTTAGAGACTTGAGAACAGGGTTAAGCACTGAGAATTTCTTTCTGGTGACTGTTTCCTTGGCCTTCCTTTTGTAATTTCATTGATATGTTTTATGAATAAAAACTTTTCTCATGTTTAAGCTTTCTTCAGAGTTCACTTTTCCCTTATGTCCCTTTTTCCAAAGCACAATGAAGGAAAAAAAAATAGTATGGTAGTATGGATAGCTGCTTTCTCATATCCTCCTATACAGTGATAGATTCTTAACTATACTGCCCTCATTTCATCACATTTCATTTCAAAATTAAGTCTCAGAAATCCTTTGTTAGTATAGATTTTCATTTGTATGGAACCCCATAGTCTTCTTTCTCAAGTGTCATCATTAGATTAAATATATAGTCTCAACATGAGCCTTAGGAGGCTTTAGCAGCATCAGTTAATCTGGGCCTCCTCTGCACTGAGTAAATAATATTGTATGAAGGACTTCAAAGATGTGCTATATGACATATGATATATATTGACATACATGTAAGTATTCAAAGTGTATTGTTCTGCACAGACTTGCTAAAAGTGCAGATTCCTGGGCCCCGCCATAGACTTTCTGAATCAGAATCTCTGAGTAAAGTTTCATGAATCTGCACTTTTAACAATATCACTAGTTAATACTTATGTGCAGTGAAATATGAGATATACCAGTATAGAATTTTTACAATGCAAAATGTCTTTGCATTTAATTTAAGAGGAAACTGAACTGTTTAATAGGCAGTGAAACAAGAATTATCAGATTAGCTTCTATGAAATTCAGGCTAATAGGTTCACAGCATCATTAAGGCTCTTTTATGGTATAGATATTGTCCCTTTTAGTTTCCATAATACTGCTATGGGGCAGGTATTTTGTTTTTCCATTATGCATGGGCAAATGACCTCAGAGAGGTTTGTGACTGTATAAAGATCACCCAGGAATTAAGTTACAGAATTAAGATTCAAGCCATTTCGTCCCAGCTACCTCCATGGTGCCCTATGCTGGTTACTCTTGGCTGCCCAGTGGGTGCTCATGCAGCTTCCTCAATAATTTGCTGCTATTGCTTTAGGGAATTAAGTTCTTTTACCAATAACATAAAGAATACCTAATTGGGAGGAAAGCTACTGATACTAACTGGCACCACACACTCACATCCTTTAGTTTGAAACGCCTCTGCTTCATTAGCATAACTATGTGAAGGCTGAGTGGGTGTGTGCAACAGATATAGAGAAAACTTAACACTAAAGATATTGAAACTTAACCTACACTTAGTTTAAGAAACCATGGAAAATCAGAAGGACAGTGTAAGGGCCATATAATAAGGTATGTGCATGAGAGATGATGTCAGTATTACCCACCCAACACTTCCAAACCTCATCAAACTCTATGGGTGATAACACATCAGTTTGAAATATACCATAGTGAATGAAGACAGGGCTCCAGAGTCAGATTATCAGTAAATCTGCCATCTATCACTAACAGGCAAGTGGCTTATATTTTCTGAGCCTTAGTTTCCTGGTCTATAAAATGGGAATAATGGAAGAGTCATCCTTAAAGGGTTATGAAGCTCTGATGAGGTGATTCAAAGAACTTCTAGGACAATGCCTGACACATGCCAGCATGTTCCATAAGTATTATTCATGTTAAAAAGAAAAGTCAAGTTCAGTGTCTGGATATGGTAGATTCTCAAAGATGTATGCTGAATATAGGCTGTATCATCTGTGTTTTCCTGCCTTCAGGGGCATAGTGTTCTTTGCTAGTTCCCCTTTCTTTCTCTCGATCTGTTTAAAGACTGACCTGATATTAGTCATAAGTAGAGATATTTTTTAAGAACCTGGATAGATTTTGTCCTACTACAAAATGCTGGGGTTTTTTTCTTGGCGGGGGTTGGAGGGAGTGTTGGATGGGAGAATAGGTTAGAGGAAGGAAGAGAAGGAGGGAGTTGGAGAATTCTTTCAGTCATAGTTTTAATACCTGAGCATGGATTGTACCATCTAACTGGTCTGCCTCACTTTCCCCTTTACTCTCCTCTTACTTTGGTATTATCTTTCTGCTCCAAGATACCCAGGTGCTGGGGATCACTGTCTTTTGTTTTCTGTTCTGAGGCTGTGCTTGCCCAGGATTTCAGCACACCCTGATTCAGCCACCCCATCCCTGCCTCCCTCTACTTCATGTACACTGTTTTTTTCTTGGAGGGGAGCAGGGTGTCATTCTTTAATATGTAACCTTTAAAAGTCAAGGAATAAATAATTAATTTGACTAAAGCAGTGAATTAGCAGTTACTTAGAAAGACCCAAGAATTATGTAGGTGGACATTAGGACCTTGGAATATGTGGGTGTTTTTTTCTTTTTCTTTGAAAAGTAGAAATTGAGTGAAGCTGTTCAGTGTTTGGGTGCTCATTGGAATACACATAGGGAGCTTGTTCAAACCACATAGATTCTGACCATCCCATTCCCCCAATAATTCTGACACCAACACGAAACACCAACATGAAAAGAATATGTAAAAATGATAGTGTGTATGTCAGTCTGCATTGTTTTATAATATATTTTTATTGATTTCGGAGAGGAAGGAAGAGGGAGAGAGAGGTAGAAACATCAATGATGAGAGTCATTGATCAGCTGCCTCCTGCACGCCCCCCCGTCCCCCGCCATGGGGGATCAAGCCCACAACCCAGGCATGTGCCCTTGACTGGAATTGAACCTGGGACTCTTCAAACCACAGGCCGACACTCTATCCACTGAGCCAAACCAGTGAAGGCTCAGTCTGCATTTTTAACATACATCTTTTCAATTCTTTTGTAAATTAGTGGAAAGTAATCAAGTGATTTTTTTCTTTAAAGTCCCTGAAAAATTTAGCTTTGTGTACCTATGTTTTGTTGTGTCAGACGCTTTTTTTGCAAAAATTAATAGCAGAGTATCTTAAAATCTTAAAATTATATTTTGAAATTGGTATTTCTAACATTTAGTACATTTGAATTATTTCATTCTGTGACTGCTATTGTAAGAGAAAAATAGCCCTATTTTTTCTTTTGCATTCAGGACAGTTCTGAGTATAGTCAATATGGGATTAAATAAAAGAAGATTTCTAACTGCTCTAGAATCCCTGTATATATGTACTCTGAAAGGTTTCTTGAGGGACTTTTATTTTCTGATTTTTTATCAATTTTATTTCTCTATGTATTGTGTGGTACATTAACGCTATTATTATTTATCTCTATATCACTGCTGAAGAAAGTATTGCATTATTTTCCTAGATTTTTCTTTTTTGTCTAGTATGAACAACATCAAAATTTAAATATTTATGGTAGGGATCATTTTAAGAGGTACTTTTCTTTTCTTCCTAACCACTTCTAGCACAAGACATTATAAGAGAATAATATGAAAAAGTTAAAATAATATTTTTCTTTATTGGTGTTTTCATGCTGTTTTCTGGTTGATTTATATCATTATTTAATGCCAAAATGTGATACCTGATAAAATAGTAATGCAAAATGCTGTATGCTGGCTTGGTTTTTATTGTATCAATTTGTATTGACAATACATAAAATATTTAAAAAATAATAATGCAAAAATTAATTAGGTCTGATGAACACTGGGGTGTTCATTTTGACACTTCTTCAACAACTGTGTTTTGGTTCTGGAGAGAATGCTTTGTTGACTTGGGAGAAATGAAGATTTGGTTGGAGAGAGACTGAAATATCAACTGTCACATCCTCTCACCCCCAAGTGTTTTAATTTTCTCCAGGAATCCCACAGAGGTTTTATGGGTTGTCTAAGTGCTTGTTACTAGTCAGGGGTTAATCAACAAGTATTTATTACAGACTGTTTAGTAAGTGCTTTTCACCTTATCCAATATCATCTCCACACCAGCTCTGTGAAGTGGGAAGTAAACCTCCTGATGCAGACTATTAAATCTGATTCCCCATTCTGAAATGTATCCTTCTATGAGGTGGCAGGGCTTGTGCTAAGTGTTTTAGGAAGACTCCCTGATTCTCACACCAGTTCTGCAAGGTGGTGTTGCTATGCTCACTTAGAGATGATCAGATCAAAGCTTAGTGAGGTCAAGATCCTTGCCCATCATCAGACAGTTGTGGTGGCAGGCCTGGAGCTGAGGCATGCACTGAAAGTCCATACTGCCTCAGTGTCCTCTACACTGGTTTCCAAAGGAAACCTCACCATGTATTACCCATGTTTAATTCCTCCAATCAGCCACCTTATACCAACATTTCTCAGATGAACAGATAACTTTAAAGACTTTTGAGTTAGTTTCTGTCCTTTCACAGAAACTTAAAAAGAAGCCAGACTTAGTATATTTTATTAAGATTTCTTTTTGCCTATAAAAAAGGCTAAAGAAACAGTTATTTCAAAATCTACATAGTAAGGCATATTAGTGAGCATTCATGATGGTACATTGTCTCAGCTAAGGCAAAAGAAACAGAATTAAACTATAAAAGAAAAATGCAAATTAGTAATCGCCACCATTTATCCTGCTTCTGTGGGGTACAGGCAAGGGAAACTAGGAGGATACATGAAGAATGGAAGAGAAAATCCTTATCAGTGTGGTACTTAAAAGGCGGCTAAGTAGACCAAATCTACATGTATATTCACTGTATGTGTTGTATACCACAAGAGAAATCCTGTTTCTATTTGGGCATTTTATATTTGCCATCTCCTTGGTACAATCTTAGTTCCATGATTGTTTAGAACATCCATAATTAGGAATTTTAAATAACTAGACAGTTATTTCTGCTTTTGGCCAATGTATAGAGTAACAGTGTTAAGATTTATTTTCCCACCTGAAACCAAATAAACCATACAAAATATTTAAAACGATAAAAGACAATGATATAGTATAAGAGACAGGAAACAGATGGGGTGAGTTCTGTGGTTGTTCTAGCTAACTGCATGGAGAGAGTTTCCAGGCTATGTCTCAGAGAAAAGGAACTCAGGCTGTAATTGGCAGACTCCCTGAATTGAGGAGACAGAACTATGAGTCTTGAGAGACCAAGGCAGCTGGAGCTCACAGGACAAAGTATTTAAGAACCACAGAGATCTGCCCAGTTCCTCCTTGGCTGTTCAGCTGAGTACTGATCATTGCATGCATATGAAGAAACTACCCACAAGTCAGAAAGGACCAGCTGAAAGGGGGAAAATGCCTTGCACACCCACAGGACTAGGAAGAGTGTCTGTTCCCACCAGCCAGACTGGAAAACATTATAATCATGGAGTATCGGTAGATTACCCAGAAAGGACTTACCTAAAGTAGTGAGGAAAAATTAGACCTACGCTAAACAGAGCTCAGATCTCAACTAACACATGTTAAAAGCAAGACCTGGAAAGATCAGATTGTTTCCATGTGACTTCATTCCAAAACAAAGCTCAAAAATATTTACTATTTACAATTTATCCAACATTCAACAGGAGAAAACTCACAATGTCTGGCATCTAATCAAAGATCACTAAGCATGCAGAGAAGCAGGAAAATACAACCATTAATGAGGAGAAAAATCAATGAATTAAAACCAACCCCAAACTCACATATATGTTAGAATAACAGACAAGGACATTAAGATAAAAATTTATAGCTGTATTTCATATGCTAAAAAAGCCAAGTCAATTGACCATATCATGTGGAGGAATGATAATTTTCATACACTGCTGGTGAGATTATAAAATGGTATTATCATTTTGGAAGAGTTTGGCAATTTCTTAAAAAGTTAAACACATGTTTTCCTTATAATCTAAATACTCACCTCCCATATGTTTACCCAAGGGAAAAGAGAACATCTATATATATAAAAGCCTAAGCAACCATCACAACTGAACGGACAACTGAACAGGCTGTGTGGGGCAACCAGGTTGGCAGGGGGGTTAGTGAGGGGTGACTAAATGACCGAACAGCAGGCTGCGTGGGGCGACCAGGTCGGCAGGGGGGTTAGTGAGGGGTGACCAAATGACCAAACAGCAGGCTGTGTGGGGGGACCAGGCCTGCAGGGGGGCAGTTGGGGGCAACCAGGCCGGCAGTGGGGGCAGTTAGGGATGATCAGGCAGGCAGGCAGGCAGGCAGGTGAGCAGTTAGAAGCCAGTGGTCCCGGATTGTGAGAGGGATGTCCAACTGTGGATCGGGCCTCAACCAGCAGTCAGACATCCCCTGAGGGGTCCCAGATTGGAGAGGGTGCAGGTTGAGCTGAGGGAACACCCCCTCCCCCATGCATGAATTTTGTGCACCAGGCCTCTAGTATGTCTATAAAAAAACTTGTATACAAATGTTTATAGGAGCTTTATCTGGAATAACAAACCTGGAAACAGTCCAAATGTTCATCAACATGGATGAATGGATAAACAAATACAGTATATCTATATAATAGACTACTACTCAGCAAAGACTAGAAATAAATTATTGATATAGGCAACAAAATTGATGAATCTCAAAAAATTATGTTGAGTGAAATACCCCCACACCCCTCAAAAAAGAGTACATACTGAGTGATTCCTTATAGCACAACATACTGTATTACTCCATTTATAGGGTTGGGCAATAGTAGGTTTACAGTTGTGAGTGTGCAGAACAGTTTATTCTTGTATTATTATTTATTCTTGTATTATTTTCCATGCAGATAACTGTAAACCTAATATTGCCCCACCCTGTATTTAAAACTTTAGAACTTTTAAAACTAATCTATAGTGACAGCAATCAGATTAGTGGTTTTCTAGGGGAAGGGGAGGATTATAAAAGGGGACAAACACTTGTAGTTATGGTTTTATGAGTGTGTGTGTGTGTGTGTGTGTGTGTATAAAATATCAAGTTATAAATTCTAACTATGTACACTTTACTATATGTCAATAACACTTCAATAAATACATTAAAAAGCTCCTAGAATAAAGCAAAAGCATAAGTAAGGTTAAAATATAACAAGAAAAGAATCATTTGAAAAAAAATCAGTATTTTCAGTTGTTCAGCACTTTATTAGTTCATTCATATTTTCCATTTGAGTATCTTGTGCCACTCTTAGAATTTTTTAGTTATGTTTTCCATTTATAAAAGTGTCTTTATGACCTCTAGTGCCTGGTCCTATATATATATGTGACCCTCTAGATATGTGACATCTATCTTTTCTTTACTTTTCTGCTTTTGAACTTCTCATCGATGCTGGTCATTTCCCTGCTCATTTCTAGAAATTATTTAGATATTTCCTTTTCTAAGAATCATATATTGTGAAAAAGAACTCAGTGGAATATTTGTAAGCGTCTACATTTTGAGGCACTTTCTGATGTTTGGGTGTATGTATTATATTGGGTAGATCTAATATATGCTCATTATTAAAGTCATTGGTCATATTAATTATCAGATGGAGGTCAAGAACACTAAATAAATTCCCTTAGGGCAAGAAAAGACCAATGAGAAAGCTTGAAGAAATATAGATTGGTTTGAGAAAGCCTTTAAGGTATGTAGGAAAATAACTATTACAGTTTTTTTTTTTATTAAACTGATAAAACAACAACATAAAACAATGGTTCTCAAACCTGGACACATATTAAAATAGTTTGGGAAGGCTTTAAAAAATATCCATGGCTGAGCCCAACTTACACCAATAGATTGATTATCTTTTTTTTTTTTACAAAGTGGTATAGCAAAGATGGAGATTTATTGAAGAACAAGCACAGATTCCCATGTAGGGCGGGGGAAGAGTCCCACAGAACTGACTCCCACGTAGGGAGGGGGAAGAGTCCCTAGGTTGATTATCTTTAGGGTTGGGGCTTTTTGCCCCAGATGATTCCAATAGTATTGCCAGGGTTTGAGAACCAGGGGCATTGGCCTAGAATGACTGTCCTCTGGCACTTTCAACCTGCATGACCCTGGGTGAGACATTACAAAAGTGGCGCTCAGCTTTGAATGCACATTGGAGTCAACTGCAGAGTTTTAGAAACTACTGATAGTGAGGTCATTCCCAAAGAGACTCTGAGCCCGTGGTCTGAGCTGCAGCCCGGGTATGGAGCTAACATTAAGAAGCTGCTCAAGTGATTGTAATGTGCAGCCAAAATGAAAACCACTGTTCTAAGATGAGCTTCCTTATCTATGATGCAGAGATTATACTTTGTAGCTTGTGTGTGTGTGTGTGTGTGTGTGTGTGTGTGGTATGTGTGTGTGTGAGAGACACTTAAATAAAAGCTCTTATTATAGCAGTTTGGCTTATAATAAGTTAGCAGTTGATAAAAGGTAGTCATTTTTTGGATTTTCTGAAATTCCTAATCTCTGGAAAAGTGGGATGCGTGCAGGAGAACTCCAGATTTATGAAGGTTTTGCCAAACTCTGGAAAAGTAGGATCTATATGTTAAGGTCTAAACCCATGAAGGACTGTATGAAGGGATGTTATTTTATATAGAACTAGTGGCCCTGTGCACGAAATTTGTGCACGGGGTGGCGCGGGGGGGTTCCCCTCAGCCCAGACTGCACCCTCTCCAATCTGGGACTCCTTGGGGCATGTCCGACTGCTTGTTTAGGCCCGGTCACTGTGGGATCGGGCCTAAACTGGCAGTCGGACATCCCTCTCACAATCCGGGACTGCTGGCTCCCAACCACTCTCCTGCCTGCCTGCCTGATTGCCCCTAACAACTTCTGCCTGCCAGACTGATCACCCCCTAACCACTCCCCTGCCAGTCTGATCGATGCCTAACTGCTCCCTTGCTGGCCCAATTGCCCTCAACTGCCCTCCCCTGCTGGCCTGGTCACCTCCAACTGCCCTCCCCTGCCCACCTGGTCCCCACAACTGCCCTCCCCTGCTGGCCTGATAGCCCACAACTGTCCTTCCCTGCCGGCCATCTTATGGTGGCCATCTTATGGGAGGGTGTGATGGTCAATTTGCATATTACCTCTTTATGATATAGGATAGGGCTGAGGCATAATGAGGCTTTGCCAGTATTTCAGAAGTAGATCTTTATCTTCTATGAAAAGCATTGGCTTGAAATGGCATGAATACAAGGGCCTAGGGATACTGATAGGCTTGTACCCATTGTCAGCCTCACTCAAGAGCTCACTGAAATGAGTTAGCTGATAAAAAATCCTGACTTTTATTAAAGTAAGACTTTATGTTGGTCAGTGATTTTATTTTGGCTGTTAAATATGATGTTTTCCTGTTGTGAGAGAAAAGTCACTAAAAGCTGAAGACAAACAGTGCCTCATAAGTGCCCAAACTGGGTCAAATAAATAAAAGTTTATGCCAAGTCTCCCCGGGATTGACTCAAGTTGGCTCAAGTTGGCTGCTCTAAAACACTGTAATATAAATAGCCATATGCTATTAGTCATGGGCTACATCATCATTTATGTACCCAGGCCTTCACCACCACATCATTCCTTTCCCTCTGCCTGGATCTACCTTAGTCCCTCCTAGGGCAGGGTGTTATCTTCTCAACGTACTACTTTGATATTGTGATTCTCCTAAGATCTTATATTAGCTTCCAGTCCCATCAAAATAAACTTTCTAGCATGAGGTGCAAAACCAGCCCCCAGCTCCTTGATCTAACTGCCTTGCAGCCCAGGATGGCCAAATCCAGGCTAACACACCTACTTGTTAACATCTGTGAAGGCCCCTAGTGTCCCTTATGCCCTCATTCTGTTCAGGCGGGTGTCATTATCCCCCTGTGACTAATGAGAAATAATTAATCTGGTCAAAAGCATACAGCTAGTAAGTTGTAGAACTATAGTTTACACCCAGGTTTGATTCCAAAGCCCATGTTTTTCCACTGTTAGTATATTGCATGCTGTAGGTTTCCTTTCACCAAGTGGCATGACTTAAATCTTTCAAATGCTCATAAGGATTTATTGTCTGCTGCCATGATAAATCTCCCTGATTCTGCCCACCAAAATCATTCCTATTTAAGTTTCATTTATTAGACTCTGTCTCAGGAAGAGAGAATGCCCCATTGCCCTTCACAGAGCTTGGTAAAGATTTTGTAGCACAAATACATCAGCTACCATAAGGGCAGTGTGTTGTCAGAGAACATCAGGCTATTTCCAGAATTCAGTCAAATATATCAGTCTACTGGGACCATGAACACACGGTGTCTGAATGATGAAATGTTTCTGCCTTCAAGGGGTTTATAATCTAGGGGTAACAAGAACATGTTGATAACAGCAATGATAATTTCCATCATGTTTTTTTTTCTTATTGTCTAAAGTTTTACATATTTTACATATGTCTCTTTTTCCTCCAATTGACTCCCCACCCCCATGTTTTAATAGTTAAAATGTTAAAACTATTCAGACTGTGTAATTTACCCAAACCTACACAAAACAGGGACAGGCACTTTAAATTTAGTATCTCCAGTGGGAAACCGGAAGACAGTAGATAAGTGACTTGCTTCTGGTCTCCCGGTGGGAGAGTCACAGGCTCTGTGGTGAGCTGTGCTGTGAGGTTGATACTCATGTGCCTGTGGTCATGTCTCCTTTGCAAGTGAGATCAGAGGAGGGATTGTGAAATGTTTATTGAGGATTGATGAACTTGAGAATTTCCCCAAGCTTGATAATTAGGAGGAAAGAACACATAAATTAGGTAAAATTTTAAAGAAACTACAACACTTTGCACTTATAGTTAGGCAACCAGATTTTCTTTATGGAATCACTAGCTATGCATTATGGACAAGTGTTTCAGGTTAGTCACAGAACAGTTCAACAAGTATTTACTGAGGACCTGTGACATGCTAGGTACAGTGGTGAAAAGGCCAGGCAAGATCTCTGATCTCATAGGGTTTCAATTGTAGTTGAGGAGGATGTGGAGGAGGAGATGACAATAATCAAGTAAATCATTAAGTAAAAATGTACTAGAAAGAAAATAATATAGGATGATGTGATAAAGGATGAGTAGGGGTTAATGTGGACAGTGTGGTTAGGAAATTTCTCACTTAGAGATGCCTTTTTATTTATTTATCATTATTTTTAAAAGTATGTTTTTATTGATTTTAGAGAGAGAGGAAGGGAGAGAAATAGAGAGATATGAACATTGGTGAGAAAGAAACACCCATCAGCTGCCTTTTGCATACCCACTACTGAGGTTTGAGCCCATAACCTGGGCATGCACCCTGACTGCGAATTAAACTGATGACCTCTTGGTTCATTGGTTGATGCTCAACCACTTAGCAACACCAGCTGGGATATTTATTTATTTATTTATTTATTTAAATCCTCACCTGAGGATATTATTTTTCATTGATTTTTTAGAGAGAGTGGAAGGGACAGAAGTGGAGAGAGAGAGATGGCTTGGATGATGTGGTAACTGTGATAAGAAGTGGTCAGATCTGGATATGTTCAAATAAGATCTGATGTGAGAGAAATAAGTCAAAAAGGATCCAGAGATTTCTGAATTGAAAGCCTGTGGATTGCCACTAACTGAGATGGGAATGGCTTTTACCCGAGGTGTGTGTTACAAAGTTGACTGGCATCTCTCTCTCCCCCAATTTTTTTGGGGGGGAGGCAACCAAAATTTTTGGTGGCTTTGTTTCAGCAAGGCTTACTTTTAAGTGCCTGAAATGGAAACTCTAGGAGTAACATTTTAATGTTCTTAGTCACAGGAAACAGAAGTGCTAATTTAAAATATTTAACACCAGCTCTAGAGTGCAGAAGACCTCGTGAGAGTAGGAAGGGGCTGGAAGAAGCAGGTTAGAAGTGGGAGGTATCTGTAATACTATAAGCAAAAAAACCAAAAACAAACAAAACAAAACAAAACCTTGTTTTTAAAGAATTATTTCCTAGGCAAGGTTTCTTTTAGTAAAATCCAAAGTAAATTTGCATATTATGTAAATGTGCTGTTGGGGAAATGATAATCAAAGATTAAAAAGGACAAACAAAGTTTTCTTCCATTTATTTTCTGAAAATTGGACTGCTATTTACAGAATAACCTGGAAATTTTTATTCAAGCACTGAATTTTGATAGCAACTAACCACCTTCACAGTGTAATAGGAGTTGCTTTTACCCGAGTGGTGAATTACAGAATCGTTCCGCTTCTCTCTCTCTCCCAATTTTTTTTTGGGAGGCAGCTAAAATTTTTGGCGGCCTTGTTTTGGCAAGGCTTTCGTATTGTGTTCTAAAGAAAGAAGTCAAAGAGTCGCGGTGGTGGTAGTTTTGGTTAAGGAGCTGAGTAGTAAGAGGAAGTCGGGGAGGTTAACCAAAGCCTTTACGCACTTCTCCACAAGGCGGGCGGACACCACTAACGGGTTAATGTAATGAAGACCTGCTGCGGAGCCAGAGGGCTGGCTGGGGGAGGGGGAAAGGCTCGGGGAGGGAGAACGGCCGGCGGGGTGGGGGGGGGGAGGGGGGGAGTGGTAGATACCTGTAATACTATCAACAATAAGAAATATTTTTTGAAAAAGACTTTCTAGACAACATTTTATGAGAAATGTGCTCCAGTAAAATCCACGGTAAAATTTGCATAGCACGTAAATGCAAAGGCTGATGGGAAAATGATATTCAAGAGGAAAGCCAAGATTAAAAGACAAAGCTAAATTTTCTTCTACTTTCATTTTCTGAAAATTGAACTGCTATTAACAGAGTAACCTGGAAGCTTTTATTTAAGCACTGAATTTTGGTATCAACTAACCACCGTTTCATGTAATAGGAGTTGCTTTTAACCGAGGGATGAATTACAAAGGCAACTGGCTTCTCTCTCTCTCCCAATTTTTTTTGGGAGGCAGCTAAAATTTTTGGCGGCCTTGTTTCGGCAAGGCTTACTTAAGTGTTTAAAAGAAAGAAGTGGATAAAGCGACAGGGCCTGCGGACCCAGGTTCGACCAGGAGGTTCGATTCGTGTTGCCGGCACAAACCCAGTACGGAGTGTGCAGGAGGCAGCTGTTTGATGTTTCTAGCTCTCTGTCCCTCTCCCTTCCTCTCTGTAAAAAAATCAATAAATTATATTTAAAAAACGGGTAAAAAATAAGTGGAAATTCTTGGAGAAACATTTTAATGACCGTAGTTACAAGAAACAGAAGTGCTAATTGAAGGTACTTTTTAACACCAGCACTAGAGCGCGGAGAAGACCTCGTTAGGGTAAATAGGGGCTGGAAGAAGCCGGGTAGAAATGGGAGGTATCTGTAATATCATTAGCAATTAAAAAGAACTTTATTTTAAAAATTACTTCCTAGACAAGGTTTTAGTGGGCAGCTTGTTCTAGTAAAATCCAAGGTAAATTTTGCATATTATGTAACATAAACCGATGAACAAAAACAGATCCAGAGACGGAGAAGCATCAAACCTCAGAGGAAAGGTAGGGGAGGGTGGGGGTAAGGGGGAGAAATCAACCAAAGGACTTGTATGCATGCATATAAGCCTAACCAATGGACACAGACAACAGGGGGTGAGGTTGAGGGCAGGCTTGGGGAGGGAGTGGGGGGGACAATGAGGGGATAAGGACACATTTGTAATACCTTAATCAATAAAGAAAAAAATGGAAAAAATAAAATAAAAAAATTGTGTTACAACCAAGAATAAATGAAAAAATTCTCAAGGAGAAAAAAAAAGAAATACTCAAACCCTTAATTTAAATATTCCTCAGGGATGTGGCTATCATCTTCAAGCCTTAACAAAGCTTGGGTTTAAGGACTCCATAAAAAGGACTAAGAAACCAACTTCATAGGAAGAGAAGACATGTTATGGCAAAATCACCTTTACTTCTACATTCTGTTAATTCAAAATGGTATGTAAACAACATAGTAGAAGAGATACTCTGGCTCCATTAAACATTGTATATACATCTTGTTCTGTTTAGGGGACTTCTCAAAATTCATAGATGGGTCCCAATCATTTAAAATCATTGTTTTATCCTGGTGTTAACTATTTGCTCAGTTTCAAGAATTAGTGAATACTATCATCTGAGAGTAGAGCTAGAAAATGGATGAAATCAAACCAAATCAGCCTGGAGGAACAGGGGGGCTCCCAATGTAGAAAATGTGGGAGTCTGCCTCCACACATTTTGGAAAGCAAGCTCTACGTACAGTATCATGTCATCGGCGAAAAATGACAGCTTTACTTCTCCTTTTCCAATTTGGATGCCTTTCATTTCTTCTTCTTGTCTGATCGCTTGGCTAGCACTTCCAGTACTATGTTGAACAGGAGTGACGAAAGCGGGCATCCCTGTCATGTTCCTGTTCTTAAGGAAAATGGTTTTAGTTTTTGCCAATTGAATATGATGTTGGCTGTAGGTTTGTCATATAAGGCTTTTATTATATTGAGGTCTGATCCCTCTATTCCCACTTTGCTGAGCATTTTTATCAGAAAAGGGTGTTGGACTTTGTCAAATACTTTTTCTGCATCAATTGATATGATTATTTGATTTTTGTCTCTCAATTTGTTTATGTGATGTATCACACTTATTGATTTGCGGATATTGTACCAGCCTTGCATTCCTGGAATAAATCCCACTTGGTCATGGTGTATGATCTTTCTAATGTAATGCTGGATTCAGTTTGCTAGAATTTTGTTGAGGATTTTAGCATCTATGTTCATGAGGGATATTAGTCTGTAATTCTCTTTCTTTGTGGTGTCTTTATCTGGTTTTGGGATTAGGGTAATGTTGGCTTCATAGAAAGTGTTTGGAAGTGTGCCTTCCTCTTGAATTTTTTTTAATAGTCTGAGAAGGATAGGTTATAGTTCTTCTCGGAATGTTTGGTAAAACTCCCCCGTGAAGCCATCTGGTCCAGGGCTTTTGTTTGCTGGAAGCTTTTTAATTACTGTTTCAATTTCATCAGTAGTTATTGGCCTATTCAGGTTTCTTAACTCTTCCTGACTAAGTTTTGGAAGCTTGTTTTTTTCTAGGAATGTGTCCATTTCATTGAGGTTGTCCAGTTTTTTGGAATTGAGTTTTTCATAATATTTTTTAACAATCCATTGTATTTCTGTGGGGTCAGTTGTTCCTTCACCTCTTTCATTTCTGATTTAGTTTATTTGGGTCCTCTCTCCTTGCTTCTTGGTGAGCCTGGCTAAGGGTTCATCAATCTTGTTTATCCTTTCAAAGAACCAGCTCTTGGTTTCATTGATCTTTTGTAGTGGTTTTTTTTTTTTTTTTGGTCTCTATGTCATTTATTTCTGCTCTGATTTTTATTATTGCCTTCCTTTTGGATACTGTGGGCTTTTCTTGTTGCTCTCCTTCTAATTCTTTAAGTTGCAAGGTTAGATAATTTATTACCAGTTTTCTTGTTTTTTGAGGTAGGCCTGTAGAGCTATGAACTTCCCTCTCAGGACTGCTTTCATTGTGTCCTATAGATTTTGGATTATTGTGTTTTCATTGTCATTTGTTTCCAGGATGCTTTTTATTTCTTCTTTGATCTCTTTGGTAACCCAATCATTGTTTAATAGCATGCTATTTAGCCTTCAAGTGTTTGTTTTTTTTTCATTGTTTTTATTGTAGTTGATTTTTAGTTTTATGCCATTTTGATCTGAAAAGATGCTTATTATGATTTCTATCCTCTTGAATTTGAAGAGACTTTGCCTGTGTCCTAATACGTGGTCTATCCTTGAAAATGTCCTGTGTGCACTGGAGAAGAATGTATATTCTGTAGCTTTGGGGTGAAATATTCTGAAGATGTCAATTAAGTCCATCTGATCTAGTGAGTCATTTAGGATTGCTGTTTCTTTTGCTGATTTTTTGTTTAGAGGTTTTATCCAGTGGTGTCAGTGGGGTATTAAAGTCCCCTACTATGACTGTATTGCTATCCATCTCTCCCTTGATATTTTCCAGAAGTTGTTTAATGTATATGGGTGCTCCTGTACTGGGTTCATAAATGTTTAACAGAATTATATCTTCTTATTGAATTGCTCCCTTTATTATTATGTAGTGGCCTTCCTTGTCTCTTGTTATAGCCTTTACTTTGAGATCTATTTTGTCAGATATAAGTATCATAACCCCAGCTTTTTTCTCATTTCGATTTGCCTGAAAAATTTTTTCCCATCCCTTCACTCTCAGTCTGTGTGAATTACTTGTTCTGAGGTGGGTCTCTTGCAGACAGCAAATATATGGGTCATGTTTTCTTATCCATTCAGCTACCCTATGTCTTTTGATTGGCGCATTTAACCCATTTACATTTAATGTTATTATTATTAAGTACTTGTTTATCATATTTTTTTTAATGTTTGCATTTCTTCTTGCCTTTCTGTTTCATCTTTTTATAGCAGTTCCCTTAGCATTTCTTTTTTTAAAACTATATTTTATTTATTTTTTACAGAGAGGAAGGGAGAGGGATAGAGAGTTAGAAACATCTATCAGCTGCCTCCTGCACTCCTCCTGCTGGGGATGTGCCTGCAACCAAGGTAAATGCCCTTGACCAGAATCAAACCTGGGACCTTTCAGTTTGCAGGCTGATGCTCTATCCACTGAGCCAAACCAGTTAGGGCCCTTTAGCATTTCTTGCATTGCTGTCTTGGTGATAATAAACTCTCTTAGCCCTTTTTAGTCTGTGAAGCTCCTGATTTCTCCTTCAATTTTGAATGAAAGCCTTGCTGGGTATAGTATTCTTGGATTCAGTCCCTTGCTTTGCATCACTTTGTATATTTCATTCCATTCCCTTCTGGCCTGGTGTGTTTCTGTTGAGAGATCAGTTGATATTGTAATAGGAGATCCCTTATAAGTAACTTTCTGTCTCTCTCTGGCAGCCTTTAAGATTCTTACTTTGTCACTGGTGTTTGCCAATTTAATTATGATGTGTCTTGGTGTCAGTCTTTTGGGGTTCAACTTGTTTGGGACTCTGTGTGCTTCTTGGACTTGCATAGTTTTTCTTGCCAATATCAGGGAAGTTTTCTGTCATTATTTCTTCAAACAGGCTTTCTATTCCTTGCTTCTCTTCTCCTTCTGGTATCCCTATTATGAGAATGTTGTTTCGTTTTGTGTTGTCCCAAAGCTCCCTTAGGCTCTCCTCTTGCTTTTTAAGTTTTCTTTCCAGTTGCTGCTGTGTTTGTGTGTTTTTTCCTACCTTGTCTTCTAATTTGCTGATGCGGTCCTCAGGCTCTTCTAATCTACTGTTTAAGCCTTCCATTGTGTTCTCTATTGTAGCTGTGTCATTCTTCATTTCCTCTTGGTTCCTCTTCATGTTGGTGACATTCTCATTCAGCTCCTTATAATTCTTGTTGAGTTGTGTGTATTTGTCATTGAATTGTGTGTATTTGTCATCCAGCCATTTGAGCATCCTTATAACCATTACTCTGAATTCTTTCTCTGACAAATTACTTGCCTCAATTTCATTTAACTCCCTTTCTGGTGATTTCTCTTTTTCTTTCCTTTGGGGATTGCTTTTGTGTCTTCCCATGTTTTGATGTAACATTTTAATTGTAGGTCCAATTGCTTTGCTTACCAAGGGTTTGAGTATTTCTATGCACTAAAAATTTTGCTGACTGAGAGCCAGTGAAAACATAAATTATTTCTTTCTGTTTTAACTCTTGAATGATAATGTAAGGACAAATACAAATTAAAAATAAAAGCCTTGATTCTTCCTGCTGAAAAATAAGGGAAAACATGTCCTTCCCCTCCTTTTTCTTTAAGCATTTTGTTTAGAAAACTTGTAATTGTACATATTTTCTCCTCTCTTTGAAGACTAGATTAGCATTTTGCCTGTTTTTTGACCTGGGACTATCTTTCTCGAGGACCCAAAAACCTTCTCTTTGAAATGTCAATATCATGAGAGATAGCACCTCAAATCTCCCAGTTTATCTGGGTGGGTAGGAGTCTAATTCCCAGTGGATGCATTGCTTGAATTTGAAGAATTGCCTCCTGCCATAAAGATATGAAAAGTTTGTTTTTCTTTTGGATAAAACCAATTAGTTAACCCAGGTGGTCACCCCAACTACCAGGTAAAGTTAGGATAGTTTATGTGTGACAAATGGTGCTATCAAGTCCTCTGATTTGAGGACTAATTATTTTTCTTGAGAACATGTATGTAATGGGTTGTATCTGTGTGACTAAGTAAAAGAGTTAGATTTCTTTCTCTCTTCTCAATTTCTTAGCACATTTCCTATTATGCCCATCACATTCTGGTTTAATGCTAATTCAAGTATAAAAATGTTTTCTTTCTCTACCTTTGTGGAGAGAATTTCTGGGTAGAGAGAAAATTTTGTTTTTAATTTTATTTCCTCAAGATTAATTTCTAGTGGAAAACCAGATAACTGACATGCTTCAGTTCTTTAAAACTTCCTTTCAAGCATCCATGGGTGATTCATTTCTGTTGGATATTTTCAATAACTTTTTGCTTTTAATAGTAGAGACATCATTTAAAGACTAAATACTTCCTCACTCATAGGGATAATTCCAATCATTGTATTCTTGATATAATCAAATTTTGGTTCTTTTAAAATGTTATACCCATATTCTAAAGATAAACATTAAGAGATTTAGAGCCATATTAAAGTTCTATTGGTGTATGTATTAGTTTCCTAGAGCTGCCATTCAGGGTACCAAAGACTGGGTGGCTTAACAACAGAAATTTATTTTCTCATAGTTCTGGACCACTGAAGTCCAAGATCAAGATGTCTGCAGGGTTGGTTTCTTCTGAGGTCTCTCTCCTTGACTTGAAGGTGGCCACTTTCTCCCTGTCTTCACATGGCCTTCGCTCTGTTCACGCCTATGTCCTAATCTCTTCTTATAAAAATACCAGTCATATTGGTTTAAGTCCCACCCTAATGGTCTCATTTTTAACTCAGTTACCTCTTTCAAGACACTATCTTCAAATACAATTATATTCTGAGGCACTAGAGGTTAGGACTCCCACATATGAATTCTTAGAAGACACAGTTCAGCTCATAACAGAGCACATATTCCAGTTGCTATTCAAGTATGTGCACAGTAGTTTGATCAAAGTTCCTTTGAGGTCAGAAAGTGATTTCCATTTAAAAAATTTTTATGGGATTAACATTCTTTATTCTACTTGTCTTAGTTACTAGAATCAAGATCTCCAAATTTACACACAATATCTTTTTTCCTAAGAAAATTGTATTGTTTTGGATAACAATTAGTTCCTTCAAAGGAAGAAAGCACACCCCAAATCTTTTTTGCCACCTTAAGTTGGCATACTAAATTACCTCTTAAACACTGTAGAATAAGATGTCTTTATTGTCAGTTCAGCCCTAAATCACATGCATGTGAATTTAACCCCCCTAATGGTCATTTTGGTCACTAATTAAAACAATTCTCTTCATGTTCACTATGGTATGTATGGGAAAAGAGATAAAGATACACACTTTCTGACCTTCTCGTATACTTGCATTCATGATAAAATCAGTGCTTTCTCCAAGCACAATTTGGAGACTCACAAAGTGACCTGCGACCAGGCCTGACCCTTGGAGGAAGGAGGAGAAGGATAAAGAAATGCTAAAAAGTGGACATCTTTCCTCCTCAGACATTATATTTGTCTTCTTCTATTAGATGTATTTTTGGCATGCAGAAGAGCACATTCATATGGGGAACATTTTAAAATTGCTTGTGAAGAGCAGGCATATTTCCAAGAGGAAATGTAACCTTTCTTCATCTGGCGTATCAGATCAATGCACTGTGAAAGATCATGTTAGGTTACCTCATTTTTTTTTTTTTGAATTAGAATTAATGGCTCATTAGTCTTGATCATATCAATATTATAACACCACTTACATTTGATAGAAAAGGGGAGATGGCTGATGGAGTGCACTTATTCCCTTTTACTCTTAGTGAAAAGACCATGTGCCAGCCTCGGGGAAAACCAGCCAGATCTTGAAGGTGGCCCTTTTCAAACAGGCCCCATTTAAGGAAAATATGGACTCTTTTGTAAGAGGCTCTTGGAAGAAGCATTAAAAGGTTCTAAAAGTTTGGGGTCACTTGGGACATATACCAGTGTTCTCTCCCACTTTAGGAGCAGGCCAGAGTCGGGAACCAGACACCCTCAGCATTTCTTAGGCCACATGTTGGACCATATGTTAGAAAATGAAAAAAAAAACCAGACACTAAGAATCTTCTCTTGAACATTTCTCCCATGAGGCATTCCATTTACAAAGGAGCATATATTTCTGCAAGTCTGAGAGAAAGAGAGAGAGGGGCAGGTTGACTCTTAAATAAGAAATACTGCAAGGCACAAGATTATATTATGATTTATCCCTTTTCAATCCCTAAATTAGGCCAGACAAAACAGTAAACAAATGGGCTCTAAAATTAAAGCAAAGCAAAACAAAAACTTTATGGGCATACACACCAGAAGTCAGGATTCTGTCATTTGCTAACAGTGTGACAATGGATTATGGGTGTTTGTTACTTTTTGCCTGGACAGCATCCTTTTTTTTTTTAAGGAATTGTCCCCTATCTTCACATCCACCTTGGCTTGGCTTTAAACCTATGGCATATGAGTTAGTATCATACTTCATTAGCGATTGACTCAAAGATGAATACATGACCAAACCAGTCCAATTAGACCTTTTGTGGAATTTTGAAAAACTATTAGGGAAGAGATACTTGCTTTTTTCTGGGATTATGAATTGAAAGGATAATCTGAACTGATAGCTGCTGGTCTCTCTCTTTGCTGCATAAAGACAACCCAGAGGAAGGTTGGCCTCAGAATGCCTAGAGAGAAGCAGAGTTGGCTAATATATTTTTGAATACCTGGAGTTGGAGTTTCTTTTTATGCCAGGCTGTACATCCCTCTAGTTTCAGGCAGGACTTTGTCACTTGGAACCTGCTTATTATACTTTGCATATTTAGATTCACTTCTCTGAGCTTTCTTTTTCTCATTTGTGAAGAAACACAGTCGATTTAGTAGATTTATAAGGTATTTTTTTTTTGCCATCTTTGAGCATTTGAGACTTTAAATTTTTTGATACATTTTACCTAATAATTTGTTGTGATATTTATCTTTATAAAGAGATGATGAGTCTCTTAAAAATCTTTAAAATGTCTCTCAAAAATTTCCTCCAATTATTTGTAGTTTATGACAATTATACATAGGATTAAATTTACATTAACAATGGATGACGTATTTGATGAGAAAACCTACAATATAAACAGAGTCAGAGAATACCATTTAAAATCTTTTTAAGAAGACACACAAATTTTAGAAGAGAGGGAGACATGATTAAAATCTAACACCTATTTGTTAAAGTATGTCTCTGTTAAATAGAGCTATTGCATCTACTTGAAAGGAACACAACTAAATATTTTTCTAAAAACTTAATCATTAAGATTGGGCAATCCCACAAATTCTGTACAATCAACAATAAAGAGTCGAAGTTTTATTATGCAAATGTCCTTAACAAAATTTCCTTTTTTTTCTTTTTGGTTCGGTGACTGGATACATGCTAGCAAAGAAATAGCATTTGAGTAGAGAACAATTTGCCTTGAGGAACAGCATATAAGAACTTGCCAGTGTTGATAAAGATTAACCAGCATGATTAAAAAAATAATTAAAGAACTCTGTTCTGAGTTCAGTTTCCTTTCATTGTTCCTTATCCAGATTTATTAACTTAAGGCACAAAACTGAATTAAGAAGAAACAAATAATAAACATTTCCCCCTCTCTTACCCCTTGGAGACACTCACAAAATTTTACTAAGCTAATTTTTAAATGGTATCCAGTGTGAATGGACATGTCCTTTTGACAGCTCTGAAAATACGACATTTCTCTGCAGAACAGGCTCAAAAGTGTAGTAGCACTTAGCATGTTTGGCACCAGAAAACAATTCATTAGCACACAGTATCTCTTCATAATATTTGAATACATTGATCATGAAATGAGGAGACAAGTCATGGAGGAAATGAGGGCTTGGATAAACAATATGGCTTTTAGAATTCACAGCTTTCCAGGTGGTTACTGTAGAGTGGCCCCGTGCTTCCCCCCTGCACTACCAGCTGTCTTCAGGGAAGAGCCTCTTCTTCACCCTCTTCATCGACCTCTGAGGTGCTTGCTTTATGTACAACATGCTGGCGACTCACTGCTGTGGTGCTTAGAGTGCTTAGGCTGAGGTTTTGGAAGAATGGTCTCACTTTAGTTGTGGGGTCTGTAATGTACTGTCAGGAGCCAGAGGGAAAATTATAATCTATTTTCTAAAGCAGAAGTGACTTAGGAAATCCCTGATGGGGAAGTTCATCTCTGACTATTTTGGAAAGTGTTTCCCAAAGCTAATTTCTAAGAGTAGACTCTGTGGTTTGAGTGCCTGTGTTGAAGATAGCGTAGATGCATCATCTGAGGAGTGAATGGAGATTCATGAGTTATCCACTTTGTGTGGCTCTGAGTAAGCAGACACAAAGTAAAATGACCATGGTCAATTCCTAACAACATATCTGGCAGGCTTCCTTTCTTATGCAGAGGATGAGCTCATCCCACAAGAATTTCTGAGAGATATGTACCCTGTGTTGGTCAGTGGTTCCCAAACATTGATGTGCATAAGAATAATCGGGAGCTTGCTAAATTACCAATTTCTAGGGCCCATCCCCAGAAATATTGATTCCGCAAATCCAAGGTGGATTTAAGAATCCGATTCTCATTTGAGGTGTTCATAAACATCCCTGGAACTTAACACCATCCTTCTAAGTGCTGTGGGGACAGTACAAATTCCTCACTGAGAATCACTTAGTCATAATGGCCACATAGGAGACACATATGACAACAGAACCCCACAGAAGTCTAGACAGAGAGGTACTGCTCAGAGACACACAGCCACAGAGATTTTAGAGTATTGTAGGCAAGATTTAGACATAAGAAAGTTTTATGAAGAATTTAAAAAGTAACCTGGACTTTCAAGAAAATCAGATCTTTTTTTATTTTTATTTTTTGTTTTTTTATTTTTAAAAATTTCTTTATTGATTAAGGTATTACATATGTGTCCTTATTCCCCCATTACCCCCCACCTCCCATTCATGACCCCACCCCCCTGTTGTCTGTGTCCATTAATTAGGCTTACATGCATGCTTATAAGGCCTTTGTTTGATCTCTCCCCCTTACCCCCACCCTCCCCTACCTTCCCTGAGGTTTGATGTTCTGATTGATGTTTCTCTGTCTCTGGATCTATTTTTGCTCATCAGTTTATGTTGTTCATTATATTCCATAAATGAGTGAGATCATGTGATATTTATCTTTCTCTGCCTGGCTTATTTCACTTAGCATAATGCTCTCCATCTCCATCCATGTTATTGCAAATGGTAAGAACTCCTTTTTTACCACAGCGTAGTATTCCATTGTGTAGATGTACCACAGTTTTTTAATTCACTCATCCACTCATCTGCTGATGGGCACTTAGGCTGTTTCCAAATCTTAGCTATGGTGAATTGTGCTGCTATGAACATAGGGGTGCATATATCCTTTCTGATTCGTGCTTCTAGTTTCTTGGGATATATTCCTAGAAGTGGGATCACTAGGTCAAATGGGAGTTCCATTTTTAGTTTTCTGAGGAAACTCCATACTGTTCTCCACAGTGGCTGCACCACCAGTCTGCATTCCCACCAGCAGTGCACAAGGGTCTGATTCAACCATTCCATTTTTTTTTTTCAGATGAGGCACATGGGATCCATAGAAGTTAAGTGACTGGCCTATAATCACTCGGGTAAGAGTTGAAGGGCGAGGACTGGAAGCAGAGACTTCTAATTGTGTCTGTAAGCAGCCTTTGGAGAGACTGCCTGGATACAATAGAAACAGGTTCACAGACCAGCATCCTGTTAAAATGACATGGGGAAACACGGCTAAATATTAGTATTGTTTTCAGATTCGGGTTGAGAAAGCAGAGGTTGGTGTGCAGGTAATATTCAGTGATATAGAAAATATTTCAGTGACATGTAGAAAATATTTCATATACAAGGAAGACTCTGCCAAGATTCTAATCTATATATTTTATCACTAACTTAGATATATATATATATATATATATATATATATATATATACATAGACATAGACAATATTATAGTAATTAAGAATTGTTGTGCATGAATTATGTTCTTACCTTTTTAATGAATTACCTCATTTAATAATATCCCTAATTTACAGATGAGAAAACTGAGACACAAAAGGATTAAGAAACTTGCCCAAGTTTGCACAGCTAATAAGTGATGAAGTGAGGATGCAAATCAAGGCTGTCTGCTTCCCCACCCCTCTCCAAACCATGAAGCTCATAAGTCTGCACATGATGGTTCCACACTTGGAGAGGTTGCAATTTACTCTATGTCAGAAATAGGGTTTTGAAAGTCTTGGTGGATGTAAATTAATGATGTAAATCAATACGAATAAAAGTAAAATTCTGCATTTAGATTAAAAGATCAGTTGCACACATACAAGAATGTTAGCAAGTCCTGCTTAAAAACAATTCATATAAAAAAGACTTAGGGACTTCAGCTGACTTTGCATTCAGAGAACAAGAAATGTAAAATGGCTGTCAAAAAGCTTATGCAATTCTAGGCATAAGTGACAACAAGGTAGATAAGTTCCACTACATTTCAGAAATATTAGATCATAATTAGAACTAACTGGAAGATAAATAAATCAGATTATTTTTCTAAGGAAACAGAAACCACTAAATTGAATTCAGAGGTGGAAGTCTTTTGTGTGACAAAGTGGAAATTTTTGCTTTTTTGGCAGTCCAGCATCTGTTCCTTCCTATTCTCTCTCTCTCTCATTCTCTCTCTCTCTGTTGATAACAGCGACCTTATTTTTCTTTATGTAATTACCTACCTTCACTCATTCTCTGTGGTCCTTTTGGAAATACCAGTCAGAGTGCCCTTGTGCCCTACCTCCCATTCTTACCTGTTGGTCAAGGATGAGTATGTCCCAACTTTGGACCTACCCCAAATTTGGGGGATTTTTCTTGAACACAGTGATACATGAGAAAAGAATAATCACGACACCAGCGTCCGGAGGAAACTGTGCTCCTCACCAAGATTTCTGCACACTGTCCTGGTTCTTATGTTTGCTGAGGCTGACAGCTCAGTCTGAACTCAGGTACATTTGCACGGGTCATTCTTAGGATTGATCAGTCCAATTATTCAAATAATATTAATGGTCAGGCCACAGCCCTACAAACATTGGTTTCTCCTTCTCTTCCCTTCTTCCCTTTCTTCTTCTTGCCTTCCTCTTTCTTTTCCTCTTTTTTTTTTTCTTTGAGGAAATGCTATGTTCCAAATGTGTGTAGGAGAGAATATGAACACAGCAAGCAATTTCTTCTTAGCAAGTTTAATACAATGGGATTATGTGTCTGAACTGTTTCAGACACAGGGGTCATATGTCTGGCAACACATAAGTGATGAATTCAGTGAGAAAGTGTCACTTAGGTGCTAATTGAGGAAAGAAGTAAACAGTTATCAGGGCAGGGATAGGACTTTGGATAAGGAAAAGAATCCTAATTGAGAAGAAAGAACCAAGAAAAAGAGGTAAAACTAAAAGACGAGGAAGAGAGAGAGGATGTTGCTGGTGCTCTTTTAGTTTATCAAACATTTTCACAGATTGTCTTTCTTGGTTCTGGTGAACTCTTTAAGACAGGTATGACTACCCCTGGTTTCTAGGCACTCACCACAGGGATGGAAATGTGACTGGTTCAAGCCCCAGAGCTACAGGAGTGACATGGCTAAACCATGCAGTCATGACTTCTACTCTGTCATAATCTCTTTTACTCCAACCCAAAAATAGGTGGCTGTGTGCTGGCCAGGTCTGGGGTAGTCACACATGAAATCGAAAATGTGAAACCATGTTCCTGTGAAGGCGGGAAGAAAGGAAACCTAGTCTAATATTAGCTAGAGACTTCTCTCAAAGCAGCAGGCCGAGAAAAGAAACTGTGTTCTGAGTGGAGTTTGTTTTAGCTACCCGATTCCTGCTGTGAACAGTGATATGTGGTTGTTTTATAAATTAGCCACATTTGAATTCTAAATCACTATAGGTGCAGCACAGCCTTTGATATAAGACTAAGCTTATTTTTCAACAAATAAAATAATTGCTCAACATTGGTGAGTTGGTGGGAGGGGGCTTTTTGAAGAACTATAGCTGCTACTCAGGTAATATTCTGAATACCTGACAGTGCAAAATAATGATATTGATAAGAAGAATAAATCTGATCCTGGCTATTTTATGTCAAATTGGTAGAAGACAAATTTTTATGCAAGCATGCAGAAAAGTAATAAACCTGCTTAAGGAACAAATTTAATGGTTTCTAAGCCTATATATTTCTAATAATTGTTTATACTTTTAATTTAATGCTATTATTTCTAGCAGGAAGCTTGTTTCAAGTTGTAGAGAAATTGGAATAACACTGAAGAATCAGAATTTTCCAAAGGGCCATTTCTAAGGGAATTCAACATGGTTAGAAACAATTTTATCATGTTCACTTCTTTGGTCTCAAATATTTTTATTTTGTAAATAAATTTTGAATAGACTTTGATAGCTCTCTTCTATTCTCCTCCAGGGATATGGGAGGTAAAAAGAGAGGAGCATAGGCCTTAGAGAAATTTTTTATAAATTACTTTTTGGTTTATTACTAAAGGCATCACCACAATTTATACACATACATTTTAGCTCCATCTTAAGAAGTTAAAATGTCCAACCTTAACCTGATGACATTTTTAAAAATCAAATGCGTGCTCTAGGAATAGTTAAATGAGGCAGTAAGCAATCAAGAGAATCATTGCTGGCTGTTCTTTGGTTCCTGAGAATTAATATGAGCTTAACTAGCTGTATCATCACACCTTCCCATTCAGTATCACCTCTCCAGGTCCTCAGACTGAAAGTCCAGAATTAAGCTTCACGAAGCAGGTTTGAAATCTGTTGGCAAGCCCATCTGGAACACTCTGGCTGCCATTGCTTCTTAGGTTCTGCCTCTTCTGGGGATATATAAAACCCTCTGTCTCCAGGGTTGCCAAGTCAGCACTTTCAG
Organism: Corynorhinus townsendii; assembly: GCA_026230045.1. Taxonomy (NCBI): domain Eukaryota; kingdom Metazoa; phylum Chordata; class Mammalia; order Chiroptera; family Vespertilionidae; genus Corynorhinus; species Corynorhinus townsendii. The sequence continues at coordinate 58,991,155 of JAPDVU010000003.1, read as the reverse complement.
AAGCACTTAGAAAGGATGGCATCCACACCTCTCCATCAACGACAGCCCAGCCGAAAGCCCTAACTACTGGTAATGGCATAATGGGGAGTAAGGGGCATGTGAGAAAGGGTCCCAGGAAACACTTTTCCCAGAGCAAGTCAATACGAATGAGCCATATTGAGTCTTCCAGAGTGAGCGGTAAAGCTCTGTCACCGGGATTCTGCGCACTTGGGCTATTAATACTATTGCTCTCGGGGCTCTGTGCCTTGATCAAGTAGGACCAGTGCATTAGGCTCCTGCTGGAGCCGACTTAGAGTGTCTGCAGGACGACGTGCTCCAAAATGTTCTGTAGGAAGCAACCCCGCGCTGTCAGGGAGAGAGCAATGGATGGTCTCGTTCTCAAGTCTCTGTTTCTATTATAAATTAGGTGCCTACTTTAAAAATGAGCAAAGTATAAATAATTTAAAACAATCAAAGGCCTTTATTACCACCATCGTACCCGGGATGAAGACAATTCGTCTACCCAGCACATTTTTGGATGCTTGCCCTGCTTTTTTTCTCATAATGATGTGTTTACTAAGAAAAGAAAAGAAGAGAGAAGAAAAGAAAAGGAGCGAAAAAGAAAAGAAGAACAACTCAGGACGGTATCCTGTCTCATGTCATTTGCAAGTCCCAGGCCCCAAGGGAGCCAGAGTTCATTCTTGAGAAAGTAGACTCAAGGTCTAACACGAATCTTCTCTCATCCTCCCCAAAGAAACAAGCGGCTTTAAAACCAGAGTGGAGGATCCCAGGAAAAATTCATCAGGGTGCTCTGGAAAGCCCTTAAAAGCAAGTATTCATGGACTCAGCTCTTTCATCCCGCCTGTCACTGCTTCCAGTGCTGGTGGACCTGTGACTTCATCTACCTCCTTTCCTTATTATATATATTTTTGTACCAACCAAAGCCTAATGACCATCCTATTGTTGCTTATATTTGTCACTTACCCACTTAACCATCTGAAAAAAAATTTGAGAATGCCAAAGAGCTTATTTTTTTTAAAAAAGATGCGTTATATCTATTGATATTAATCATATTAACAATTAAAACTGAGAAATTTAAAAATATTTGAATTCTTTTAAAATAACATAATGAACCCATCCCATGTTAGCATAAACAACATTTTTTTTTCTGGGGTGGGAGAGGGGGGGAAGATAACTCTATATTTCAAAACAAAAAGTTTGTGAAGAGTAGTGTTGTTTTACGTTTTTGAAATTCTTTTTAAATGTCTAGCTTTATAAATGGAAGTTGCATTTTCATATCTGCTTCAGCATTCAATGTGTTGCAATATGTCCTTTGGATGGAGGCATACAAAGAAAACGCAGCTTTACATCTATGTATATAAAGAGCCAGGGTCTGTAATGTCCAAAATGACTGAAGGGATGACCGAATGCCAGGCTGTGCAGGCAGCAGTCTCGGGTGGGCATGGACTGGTGAGCAGGCTGAACTGCTGACCTCTCGGAGAGAGAGAAAAGCAGGGTCTGATCCGCAGCTTTTGTAGCAGCTGCTGATCAGCCCTTGCCTCTCTCTGTCTCTGGGCCTTGCCAGCAGCTGCACCTCTCTCTCTCTCTCTCTGAAAAGTCAGCAGTTCATCCAGCTCACCAGCAGCCTTAGTGGGCTGCTGATCAGCCCCACCTCTCTGATCAGGCTCAGAGATAGGCCCAGAGACGCTGACTGGCATAGAAACTGACCAATCAGAACCAAATCTGGGTGAACTGCAAGGAGCCAATGGCTGCCTAGGAGGCAGAGCTTTTGACAATGACTGGCATAGAAACAGACCAATCAGAACCTAATCTGGGTGAACTGCGAAAGCAGAACCTAAGGTGGGGGTTGAGGAGGGATTTTAAGAGCAACAGCTGTTTGGTGTAAAGTGTAAGAAAGCGGTTCAATTTTTTAATGACTGGTTTGGCAGTATAGTAGCTATGGCTGGCTATCAGTCCAGATATAAGGATTATGTATTTTTGTCTGCCAAGAGAATCTCCTCCTGCTTTTTCAGCCTTTTACCCCCCATTTAAGCAATCCTATCTTATATAATCTATCTATACCAATAAAAGGGTAATATGCTAATTAGACCAGGTTGACTGGCCATTTTCAGGATGTCCAACTTCCTTCTGAACAAAGCCATGGTGGTGGGAGCTGAGGCAGAGGCAGTTAGGGGTGATCAGACTGGCAAGGGAGAGCAGTTGGGGGCAAGATCAGGCTGGCAGAGGGTTAGGGGCAATCAGGCCATCAGGGGAGGGCTGTTGGGGGCGAGATCAGGTTGGCTGGGAAGGGAAGTTGGGGACAAGATCAGGCCTGCAGGGGAGGGCAGTTGGGGGCAAGATCAGGCCAGCAGGGAGGGCTGTTGGGGGCAAGATGAGGTGGGAAGGGGAGGGCAGTTGGGGGCAAGATCAGGCCTGCAGGGGAGGGCAGTTGGAGGCAAGATCAGGCCATCAGGGGAGGGCAGTTAGGGGCGATCAGGCAGGCAGAGGCAGTTAGAGAGAATTAGGCAGGCAGGTAGAGAAGTTAGGGGTGATCAGGCAGGCAGGCAGGTGAGCAGTTAGGATCCAGTGGTCCCAAATTGTGAGAAGGATGTCCGACTGCCGGTTTAGGCCCAATCCCTGTGGGCCTAAACCGGCAGTTGGACATCCCCCAAGGGGTCCCAGATTGGAGAGGGTGCAGGTTGGGCTGAGACATCCCCACTCCATGCACCAATTTCATGTACTGGGCCATTAGTGTATACATAATTGGAAAGAGAGATCCTTGTGGGTCCTGGAGAAGTGTCTCAGGGACTTGGGCTCCTCAGACCATGAGAATAACTCTTCTTTAATTATCTCAATTGCCTTGCCATGACAATGAGCCAGAGTCATCAATTGGAGACACTCAGCCAAAAGGTCAGTGGTGGCTGATTTGAATCCCAAGGGTTTTAGATCTAAGGACAAAGCAGGTCTAACTTGTCCAGTTGGCCAGAAAGAAATTATCAAAGATAAAGAGGTCTTAGAATGAGGTGTGATATAGGACATTTATGGGAGTCCCTGGGGTTAGAGATGAAGGGTTTCTCCACTGGAGGAGTCTGGAAGAGTTGCTGCATAACATTTCTGCTGCTTTATAATCTGAGGACAGCTCAAGCCCACTGTTTTAGGCATTACAAAATTCTGTTCTGTCTGTCTGGGGCATTCAGATGACTCAATAAGCTTTGCTCCCCTGCTTGCCATTGCTGAGGTGTCTTTCTGAAGTGTTCTGTGGTTGGAGCCTTTAATTCAGGTAAGTGAAGGACTGTCTATGCTATGAGATTTAACCAGCTTTCTCTGTAAGGGACATTTTTCCCTCTTTCACCTTTTTCAGAAAGTTCATAATCTCTTCTATTTTCAGCAACTATTTGCCTGGCTTTCTCTTCTCCATAGATTACCCAATTCAGCAGTCCATGGAATAGGTTGAAGGTTCAACTCTTTTACAAGTTGTCTCATTGCCCTGGGAGTCTGACTGTAGAATTGATCTAGTCTCATCAATTCTATAATCCTACTTTTTGGTTTCTGCCTCAACCTCCTGCAACCAGTAGTTAAAATGGCCAGCCGGTTCAGTTGCAGTCTACTAGGTGTACCTGTTAATAATAGCAGATTTTGTAATCAAAGAAAACATGATAATTTCAAGAGAAACATCAAAAGTGCTTTACTCAAAGTAATGCCCATCGCTAGCTACACATGTCCCTCATCTTTAGGTAATTTGTGGATACCGTCCCAATAGAACTTTTCTTGTTTTGAGGCAAACCATTCAGAGACCCAATTTTCCACTTCTTCGCATGTTTTGAAGTGCTACTCAGAAAGTGCGTGTGCCATAGATAGGAACAAGTGGTAATCTGAAGGAGCAAGGTCTGGTGAATACAGCGGGTGGGTGTATACTTCCCAGGCAAGATCTTTTAATGTGTTTTTAACTGGTTGATGATGCATCATCATGAAGCAAAATTACTCTGCTGTGTCTTCTGGAACATTCTGATCATTTCATGATCAAAGCATGGTTCAAATTGATTATTTGTTGTCGGTAGCAATCAGTATTAACGGTTTCACCTGGTTTTAGAAGCGCATTATACACCACACCTTCCTGACCCCACCAAATGCAAAGCATTGTCTTCTTTCCAAATCGCTTTGGTCTTGCAGTCGATGTTAATGGTTGACCTGGATCAACTCATGATTTTGTGCATTTGGGATTCTCAAAACAAATCTATTTTTCATGGCCAGTCACAATTCGATACAAAAAAGACTTTCTTTCATGCTGTTGAAGCAACATTTTACTGATGACTTTTCGGTTTTCCATTTGTCTTTTGTTCAGTTGATGTGGCACCCATTTTCCTTCCTTTAAAATCTTTCCCATTGCTTGTAAATGATCAGAAATTGTTTGCTGAGCAACGTTTAATCTTTCTGCAAGTTGTTTTTGAGCTTGGCAAGCATCTTCATCCAATAATGCTTGTAATTGTTGGTCTTCAAACTTTTTCGGTTGACCTTTCACATCGAAATCATCACTTTTAAAGCATTTAAACCAACGTTCACAAGTATCTTGAAATGGAGCATGTTCACCATAAGCTTCCCGAAGTATACGATAACTTTCAGCAGCACTTTTCTTCAGAATAAAGTAATGAATTAAAACTTCCAGCAAATGCTCTTTTTTTGGTATGAAATTCGACATTTATTTTATTTTATTTTTTTATTTTTAAATAAATCTTTATTGTTCAGATTACAGGTCTTGCTCTTTTTGTTTTCCCCCTATAGCTCCCCTCCACCTGATTCCCCGCCCCACCCTACCCCATGCCCTTACCCCCTGCCACTGTCTTCATCCATAGGAGTAAGATTTTTGTCCAATCTCTTGCCGCACCACTCACACCCGCTTCCCCCTGAGAATTGTCACTCCACTCCCTTTCTATGTCCCTGATTCTATTATATTCACCAGTCCATTCTGTTCTTCAGATTTTTTATTTACTTGATTTTTAGATTCACTTGTTGGTAGGTATGTATTTGATGTCATTTTGTTGTTCATAATTTTTATCTTTACCTTTTTCTTCTTTTTCCTCTTCTTAAATAATACCCTTCAGCATTTCATGTAATCCTGGTTTGGTGGCGATGAACTCCTTTAGCTTTTTCTTGTCTGTGAAGCTCTTTATCTGACCTTCAACTCTGACTGATAGCTTTGCTGGGTAGAGTAATCTTGGTTGTAGGTTCTTGCTGTTCATCACTTTGAATATTTCTTGCCACTCCCTTCTGGCCTGCATAGTTTCTGCTGAGAAGTCAGCTGACAGTCGTATGGACACTCCCTTGTAGGTAACTAACCGTTTTTCTCTTGCTGCTTTCAAGATTCTCTCTTTGTCTTTTGCCCTTGGCATTTTAATTATGATGTGTCTTGGTGTGGTCCTCTTTGGATTCCTCTTGTATGGGGTTCTGTGGGCTTCCTGGCTTGTAAGTCTATTTCTTTCACCAGGTAGGGAAAGTTTTCTGCCATTATTTCTTCTAATAGGTTTTCAGTATTTTTCTCTCTCTCTTCTTCTGGCACCCCAAAAATTCGGATGTTGGTACGCTTAAAGTTGTCCCAGAGGCTCCTTACACTATCTTCATATTTTTGGATTCTTTTTTCTTTTTGTTTTTCTGGTTGGGTGTTTTTTGTTTCCTCATATTTCAGATCTTTGGTTTGATTCTTGGGGTACGTTGATGTACAGTTGAGTTTCTGTATATTCTTTATTTTAGACAGTGTATGCTTCATTTCTGACTGGTCCTTTTCCATTTTTTTTTTGGCATTCTCATTAAGGTCCTTGAAGGTCTCACTAAGCTCCTCAGAAGTGTCATCAAGTTTCTCGGCGGTTTTTAGAAGATTCTTGAGTAACCTTATAAATGTGGTTCTGAACTCTATGTCGTCCAGTAGTTTGCTTTCCTCCATTTCTTTCATTCGTGACATGTTTCTTTGTCTCTGCATTTTGGCTGCTTCCCTGTGTTGATGGAGTGGCTTTGTGTGGTAGGTGACCTATAGGGGGCAGTAGCTCAGCCTCCCCAATCACCTGATGTGGACGCTCTTGGTAAACCCCTTTGTGGGCTGAGTGCAAAGTCTTGGTGTAGTTAAGCCTTAATTGCTGTTGGTACACTGGGAGAAATTGACCTCCAGGCCAATCGGCTGTGAGGACTCACTGTGTCTATAATGGAAGAACTGCTGTGCTGGAGACATGCTTATGGTGCAGGACTTGTTTCAGTGGGGCTTTGGTGCTCGCTGAGTCTGCCTCTTGAATGTGTCACTTATGGATGTGAGGAGTTGAAATCTGGTTTCTCACACTGACCACTAGGTATACTGGCTTCTGGATCTCCAATGGGGTGCAGGTCAGCTATTGTCTGAGTCCACCCAGCAGGAGCTACAGCAAGAGCTACAGTTTTCTCCTCTTTGCTTGGGGTTTGGAGGTTTTGGAGCTGTCTGACCCAGGCTGCAAGTTTTCTAGGTTAAGCTGCGATAGGGCAGGCCTTTCTTATGCTAAAGGTGCTGCTTGGAACTTGGGTGGGTTTGTAGGTTGTGTGGGGCGGGGTCTCAGGGTGTCACTATGCTAGGGCATGGCAAACAGCGATGGCTGCTAGTTAGCTGGCTCTGTGTCTCCGACTGCGTCCCGTGCCCCAGTGCAGTAAACAATTATTCTTGTGCACAGCTCTGCAAGCAAGCCCCCCTCACTTTCCGGACACGATGGCAGACAGTCCAGCTTCTCCCTGTAGGAGTTTGGGTCCCCCGCGTCTCCCCAGAAACTGTATTTCAGAGTAATCAAGGGCTTGTCTCCCCTTTGAGTTGAAAAAAGCAACGCCTGCCACCAGCCCAGATCCCGCGCCTCCGTGCCTCAGCTTTTCAGCGCTTGTGCACATCTCAATGCTCTTTTCTCTTTCCTTCTAGTTGTAGAACTTCCACTCAGCCAGCTTTCCCGTGGTTCTGGGTGATAGACGTTTTGTTTTTTAGTTGCAGTTTTGAAATTGTTGTGCGAGGCAGCAGTTTACCTAGGCCACCATCTTGGATTCTCTCGAAATTCGACATTTTTAAGTGTAAAAATATCTATGATGTTAACACCTTCAGCAAATTTGACATATGAAGTTCTGAAGCTTGTTGTCAATACAACAAAATAGCATACATATCAAATTGCATATATATCAATATATGTGTAACTCCATCTATTGAAAAAAATCCGCATTATTAACCAGTACACCTAGTATTAAGGGGGACTTCCTTATGGCATGAGGCTCCAGAGCTTCTCTCAAATGAGTTTAATCTCTGTTAGCTCTTTTCTAAATTGTAAGTTAATATTCCAGATTAGTTACAAGGTCACAATTGTGGTGTGTGGCCAAAAACATCTCCCAAGCATTGGCTGGTTGTCTATAAAGAAGTTTGCACATAGATATCATCTTCTGATTAACTTGCCTTGGACCCTGATATCAGAATGCCAACTCCATTGTAGAGCCAGAAAAGCCTCCCTTTCTCTCCATTATCTTTCTTTTTATCTACCTTCTACCCACCTTCCCTATGCAGATGAAGATTCAGAATTGCCTGGACCAACTCCAAACTCCTAGTTGAAAAGTGTCTGCATCTCAACTCTTGCCTTCTCTGTCGGTCCTCTGTGGAATTTCTAAAGAGAGATTAATTCTGGCCAGAAGAGGTTAATTAACCCTCTGTGGTAGCATTTTTCTCCTCCATCCTCTGTCTCTCATCCATACTCATCGATCTTTTCAGCAAGAAAAATAATTAATGTTTAGCCTTGGCTGGTGTGGCTTAATTGGTTGGAACTTTGTCCCCTACATAGAGTAGTGGTCACAAGTTCAATTCCCAGTCAGGGTCAGATCTGGTTGTGGGTTCAATAACTGTCGGGGCAAGTACTGGAGGCAAGTGAATGATGTTTCCCTCTCATAAAGATGTTTTTCTCTCTCTTCCTCTCTAAAATCAATAAAAATAAAGAAATTAATGTGTATGGAGTGCCTCCTAAGTTCTAGCCACTTCTATAAACACTATATATCTCATTCAATCACAAATAACCTTGTAAATATTTACTTTTGTAGATAGATAAATGAATATTGCACAAGGTCATCCAAGGTTTTGTCAAAATTCTAATATTCATGCTTTTGTATTACTCTGTGCCTTAGTCCAGGAATGCTCTGCTTGTCTTCCTTCCAGAGGCAAAATTGGCTACATTTGAATCCTCTTTCTCATTTTCTCAAATAAAAGTCATTCCTAAATCCTTTCAATTCTACCCTTGTCATAACTCTCATAGCCATTTCACAAATTCTACTTTAACTGTATTACTTTAGGCTCTATTCTATCTCAGCTGCCTTCCCATGATGGCCTCCTCACTGGTGCCCTTTACTCTCACCTTCTTCTGGAGCAGCAGACTGTGGGGTTAGTGGTCAAGGCGTGGGTACTGCAACCACAGTACCTGGATTCAAATCCTGCCTCTGTCAGTGGAAAAGAAGTTTGAAAAATAGATTGGAGGAAGACAATAGAGAGCATTAGGTTGCTGTACACCCCTCCAACCAACCAGAACTGATAGACATCTTTTTGTCATGTATGCTTGCTTCCATATTTTCATTCTTATTCACATTTAATTTTCTGCATATAAGAGTTCCACTCATTCTTCAAGACTCCAAACCCAATGGCATCCTTTTCAAAAAAGGTTTCCCTGGTCTTCTCACAGGCAGCAATCTATTTATATATCTTGTGGACTCTCATAGCCCTTTATTATACTTCTCTTTTCTCACTTCATTATGTTTTATTATCAATTATAGTTATTTATGTATTTATTTCCCCAACTAGAATGTAAATCCCTCCAAGGTAAGGACTATATTGTGTTAATCTTTGCATTCATTTCCCAAGTGTCTATACAGTGCCTTGCTCATAATGAGAATGTAATAAAAATGTTGTTTGAATGACTGGGATGTGAGTTTTATCTAATAATAATAGCTACCATTCATTGAGCTCTTCCTCAGTGCCAAGTACTGTGGGGAGGGCTTTATATATATTGCCTTATTAAATCTTCACGACCTGATGTGGTACTTATTAAGTCTTCCCACTTTTAAGAGGAGGAAATCAAGTCACAGATAGGTTAAGTAATTTGCCCAAGGTGACCCAGCTGGTAAATGATAAAAATCTGGATTTGACCCTAATGCTGGTCAACTCTAAGTTCATGCTCATATTTCTGCAGTAGAGTACCTCTCTGGTTGTCGAAGAAAGGCTTTAAGGAGCTAGATCAACGCACACACACATATACTTACTGGTACCTAATTGGCTACCGGGCCTGCTGCCATCTCAGCAGTTACATCCTGCACACCCATAGCTCTATCTTAGCTGAAATACGCTTCCTCCTTTTTGGGGAGGGTGAATTCTAAGAGCAGTCACAGGGAGACCTCTCCTGCCAACTCTGCTCCTAGGGAAAGGAACTGAGCTCCAGGACTGTCGACAGTGAACTCCCCAAAGGATGTGTCAGCATTTATGCCAGGCTGATTAGAATGCAGCAAACAAATCACTCACTGCCTAATGTGCAATGCATTGTAGCTTATTTGATAGCATATTTATGCACAGATCTTCAGAAACAATATTCAGTAAATCCTGTCTCAAACCCTTGGGGAGATATTGGTTGTAAGCAGGAAATCAGCAAACACATTGATCCTACATGCTCTGTGATGTTAGTAGTCGTTATGAAATTGAATTTCATCTTAACATATTGAAATCAATATACAGTGTTCAGTTTAATTTAGAATGTAAATACTATCAAGGGTTTTCAAGACAGAGAAAAGAACAGTTTGTAACTAGAATATGTATGAATCATTATACAGGCTACTTACTATTATTTAGAGTAAGTCTGACCCCAGAATAAAAATAGTTTCTATCAGCCTGTCACAGTAAATGGAAATTCAGGTTCTCAATTGATCAGAAGGGGTTCTCATTTTAAACTAACGTGGAAAGTTTAGTTAGTTTTCTTCATATTTTTATTTTAAAATAAATTTTGCCTAATATTGTATTTATTGCTTTCTATTCTCTAAATGATATGTCAAATTGTGTAAAATTCCATTGGGAGAGTGCTGAGCAGGTTTTTGTGGCATGCTACAAAACCAAAGGAAAAAAATCCTCTCTAACATCATAGGGGTCCAGTGATACTCCTTATTTTGAGATATGGGAATGAAGTTCAGAGTGTAAGGGCTTCCAGATTCTCTTTCAACCTCATTATGCTGCCTCCCTCTGATCCTCTCTAATTTTATAGATAAAATGAAAAAATAGTAATTATTGTGATTGCTATTCTGTATGATGGTTGTGTGTTTATTGATGAATGAAGATATGCCAGGAATGACATTAAGTTCTTTATATATGTGGTTTTAGTTAATAGTCTTACTAATCCTCTGATGTAGGCATCATTGTTATTTCTGGTTCGTAGAAGAGAACAGAGAGTTTGAGGAGTGAAACTACTCATCCAAAGGCACACAGCTTGTGTTTGTGGGACTCTAGAAATAGTGTTCTTTTCCACGACTGGCCTAGAGGAGGTACCGCTGCTCTCTCAGAGAGAATTACTCTGTGTTGCCCAGCACACAGGGATAAGGAAAAAAGCAGATGCAGGGGCTCTTAGCAGCAGTGATTTCATGGCTAATACAGCCTTCCATTTTCATCATTGCTGCTGCTTCTTATAAATGCAATATTTCTGCAAGATCTCTTTCAAATACCTGAGAGGCTGAATAGAAAGCATAAATAGCCAATTGGGTAGTTTTCCAAAGTACACAGCTGTATGAGTCAGCCTATGGAGCACATTCATCTTTGCTCTCCCTTAGACTGGCACGTGTGATGCCCAAAGAGTATGCAATCTCCCAGTTCAATATGCTTATTGCTTGTACTACCTAAGCACTCTGAAAAAGTTCCCTCAGTGGTATTTAAGTAGTCCCACTTTTATCCTTAAAAGAATATTTACTACCCTCCGGTTTCTGGATTTCTTGTGGTGATGGAGTAGGGATGTACTTTTAGGAGCCACTTCTCAGGTTAGGATCACAGGGATGTTGTGAGGTAATGTCTGGAAAGCACTTTGAGCTCCTTTGAGAAAGGTGCTATGTCAATACCATGTATCATTATTTATTGTCAGCAGGAGATGCCTTTTGTTTTCTTCCCTGGATACAAGAGTGCTGTGGCTTAGGTAGATTTCAGTTGGGGGAATGTTTCAGCACCCGCAGGCTTTGACTGAAAAGATGCAGGATGCATAAGGGATACCTCTAGGGACAGCGGATTGGTTTAGCGCCACAGATGAAGAGGGACTAACCCTGCAATTGTGCAAGCCAATAGCACTCCGCTTAACAAGCAGAAGCTATGCTCTCTGTACAATGGGAATTGAATTTTGTGGGGCAGGCTGATGGGATGGATTTTCCACATCTGGCAATAATGAAGCACTCTTTACAAAATCAAAGTGTTCAATACAGTATCAGGTGAGCTGGAGTTCTGTCAGGGTTCTGTTGCTTCCTGTTCAATTCTATTTGTAGCATGTATGCCCATCCCAAATTGACCAGGTTGAGCTCAAGTTGACCCCTTAGTGCATTAAAGCAAGCCTCATCCTTCTTGGCTGCTAAAAATTTCAAGTCGTCATTTAAATCCCAGCTCAGGTGCCATGATTTCCTACCTTTTAAACTTTTCTAAATAGCTGTTATAGTTGAGCTGTGTCCCCCACAATACCCTTATGTTGAAGTTCTGATTCCCAGGACCTTTGAATGTGACTGTAGTTGGAGATAGGTATTTACAGAGGTCATTAAAGTTAAACAAGGTTACTGGGATGGACCCTAACCCGTCCCTAATATGAGTGGTGTCCTTATAAGAAGAGAAGACTGGGACACAGAAGGAAGACCAGAAAGATGTTCATCTAAAAGGCAAGGATAGAAAACTCAGAAAAAAACAACCCTGACAACTCTGGCCTCCAAAATTGTGAGAAAATAATGTTCTGTTGTTTAAGCCATCTAGTCTCTTGTCCTTTGTTATGGTAGCCCTAGAAAACTAATATAATACCCAGAAAGTCAATAAAGAAAAAGATCATGCTCTTACAAAATTTTGCTCCTCTAAGTTTGCTACACAGACTAACAGCGGTGGTATCACCTTCACTCACCTGGTAAGAAAAGAAGAATTTGAAGCCACACCCAGCGCTTTGGATTCAAAATATGCCTTTAACAATATCCCCAAGTGATATGTATGCATGTTAATGTGTAAGATGACCTGTCACTAAATGATTCAGTCTGGCTTCAAAATCACCCCAGGACTTAGTGATTAAATGAGCAACAATTTATTATTTCTTGTGATTCTGCAGGTTGTCTGAGTCATTGCTCTGCTGGTTTTGCCTGGCTGCATGTGAATGCATTCACACAGCCTTTGCTATGCAACCATATCCCTTGAGAGTTTTATAACTTTTTGTTGTTGTTTTCATTTTACATGTTATATGGTTACCTTATATTTATGACCAGTGGTGTTATTGTTCTATTTGTAGTTGAAATATAAAATTTCGTTGTTAGATAAATGCACTTTTTTAAAAAAGGAGTCAATGCAAACAAATTGCTAAGTAAATAATGTTATAGGCTGTATGAGGCTATAGCAAAAATCATGAAGTTAATGTATGAACTACTGGAGTTTGAAAAACACTCTCTTATTTCAAAATTTGCAAATTATCCAAGGAACTAAGACCAACCTACTACTTTAAGTATTTGGTAGGGAAGTGTAAAGATACCAGGTCAGTAAGATATTTCTTCTCACTAGAACTATAAATCAAATGAGAGTGCAGGATGGAGGTGAGAAGCGCCTCCCTATTTCTCTTCTTGCTGTACTTCTTTTCACCCAGGATTATTATGGTAATATCAGCACCTGACATTTATGTGGGATTTCATGGCTTGAAAAGCTCTCACATATGCTTGATGTCATTTGATCTGTAAAGCATTTGATCTGTATGGCATTCATCCTATATAGAAAGTGAGCAGAGTGATCCTTCTTTTTTTGAGATTTTTTATTAGGTATTTTTTTGATTGATTAAGGTATTACAAATGTGTCTTTATCCCCCAATTGTCCTCTCATCCCCCCAGTCCTGCCTTCACCCTCACCCCCTGTTTTCTGCATCCATCGCTTATGCTTATGTGTATGCATACAAGTCCTTTGGAAGGAGAGAAAAGTCTGGTTATTGTTGGAATCATCCTCCCAGTAGGAGCAGAGCACCTCTTATATGCATAGTTTTCTATAATGTTGACCCCATTTGTTGGAGGCCTTTGGTCTTCTGGGAATTGTTGAGGAAAGCATTAATTGCACGTTTTCCAGGGAAGAGCGGGGCCAATGGATTGAACTGTGTGAGGAGACTGGTTGACTCCAAATCCAGGACCATGGCTTTGTCACATCATTGTCCTTTGAAGCCCTGACTCATGGCCTAGATAGAGGCATTAACTCTTGACAATACTGACATGAAGCTATATCCCTTTACAGTCCTCAGTTAAGCCCTAATTTAGGTCATAATTTCTTTCTCAGGTTTCTTGAGGTGAAATTTATATCTCCCTTTCTTAGAGTTCCATAGAAACTAAGGTTTTTCTGTTAGACCATTTGTCTTAATAGAATATCAGGTGAGCCTGAGTTCTGTCAGGGTTCTAATTCTCACTTTGTTTTGGAATTGTTCATTTTGTGTCTGTTTCCACTGCTAAAAAGCAGACACCAAATTTTACCAATGTTTACATTGTACAGCCCCTCGTACTGTATTTGCATGTGGCAGATACTGAAGGAGATTTTGTGTACTTGAGAATAAAACAAAGACACAAAATATTACCCCAAAGAAAAATTCTAAGCATGTTGTTTTGCATCAATTTCTTTTTGAAATTTATATTTTGTGAATTATAGTCCAGGTATAAGATATTGTGGTACAATTTACATTTAAAAATTTTTTTTCATCATTTGTAGATGTGAACATTTGGGGCCATCTAGGGCTGATCAAGTACTGCTATTCTGTGGGTGTTTGAGAATATTTTCATCTTGGATTTTAAAATGTGTGATCCCTACTCCTTTACCAAGTTTTGAAAAATTACAGGCATACATTTGTGAAACAGTCCTAATTTTTAAAAGGGTTATGTGTACATTAACTAATGGTTATTCAGATATTCATGTTAAAAATATTCCAGATAATATCACTTGAGTAAGTTTTTAACAGGTGGAACTACTACCATATGTAGCAATGTAATAATTTACATAAGAAGTATGACTGGTTAAACATTCAAAATAAAAGCTTCTTAAGCAGCCATAGAATTTAGCAGTTGTGTTTGAAGTTTTTATGTAACTGAAAATTAAAAGTATTAATGTTAGATCTTTTGGTAACTGTACAGAATTCCAGCTTAAATTCCTATGAACACTTGGTTACCATCTAATCTTGAGCTGCACTGGCTCTTTTCATCCCAGATCCTAAATTTTACTTAAGGAAAGTGTCACACATTATTTAAAAGCTAAACTGTGTTTCTGATCATGTGCTAAACCCTGGACATATTTTGTTTATCTGTGTAATCACTCCTCTTGGCTGTGAGAATTTGGAAGTGCAGGTATAAAAACAAAGTCTGTACAACCTATTATATTTGTTTCTTATGTTGACTTTTTAAAAAATCACACATGTTCAGTAGCAAGACGGTGACAAGCTACAATCATTCCATAATATGACCTTTTCCAACTTTCCATGAATATGCCCACAAAGAGCTCACTAGCTTTTAGAAGACACAGGCTCTTGGAACCTTCCAAAATGTGCCATGAATAACTGAAATACACCAATATGGCAAGAACTACTATTGACTGACACTTCAAAAACTAAGGGAAAGTGACTTCAGATTCATTTTTAAGTTAAAATTAAAAGTATAGTAAAGGGAATAAAGATGAAAAATATGAAAGGCTTGAACACCGCTGAAAATTAAAGCTGTTGAGTAACCATATGGCAGAGTCTAAGAGGGAGGGGTCTTGCCATCTGTGATTGAAGGACCCAGTTGTAGCCCATACTTGCACTTTGAACCTGAACAGCATGGCTGGCTGGTAAGTAGGATGGAAGACATGCTGACTCTTTTATCAGCCTGCCTCTTGGATGAAGAAGTAGAAGCAGATAACTGGGCAGCTATCATCTGCTCTTTAGGACCTATCATCCACTTTGGCCAAAAGAGAAGCAACTTCTCTTTTCATATAAACCATTATTTCTAGTATCCAGACTTGAATAGTGGACTAATGCACCCTGGAATCCTGGAACATATTTTGTTACTGGGTAAAGATTAAGTACACACACACACACACACACACACACACACACACACACGCACTATAATTTGGAAACTATACTTTGTAAACTTATTAGGTTAAATTCTCCCACCATAATATAATAAACAATGCATTTTACTTAAAAAATTTAAATATAAATGTCTAGGCCTTCAAAAGCCAAGAAAATTGCTTTCTCAAAAACTTGGTTAGTGTAGAAGTCAACAATAAAGTTGTAGATAACTTCAAACATACAAATATAAGAATATTATATACAATAATGTGTGGTGCATTTAAAGATGATGTTCAGAAGTATATTAGTTTTTAAAATAGACAATGTAAATCATTTAATCATTGAACTCAACAGTTAAAAGAAAGCAAAGAAAACCTCACAAGTAAAGTAAAAAGATGAAAATAATAAAACTAATGGCAAACATTAGAGAATTAGAAAACAAAATGCATGATTAAAAAATAATCTAAGAACTGGTTTATTTTTAAGAAATTCAACATACTGGATAAGTGCTTAGCAATGCTATTGAATAATTAAAGAGACAAAATACAAATATATGAAATTAGAAATAAAAATAAAACTATAATAACTTTTCATGAGCATGCTATGTACAATTTTATAATAATAATTTGAGTATAAATGAAGTATATGATTATTTGTGGAACAAGTGATGCATACTCAAACCAACTTAATAGAAAGCCTGCATAGATAGTAAAAAAAATTATAAAAGCAAGAAAAATTATATCAAGATAATTGTAGATTATAATTAAACAATCTGTAATTATTGAGGGGAAAAGTATAGGTATGTATTTGGGCAAACACCAGTATGACTTCTGTGATCCTAGAAGGGCCCATGGAGATGAGTCCTTGGGCAGCTGGGATTCCTGAGTGACCATGATAAACAGAGCCCCCTGCTGACCCCACTGAACATATAACTTGGGTGAGAAATAGACTTGTGTTTTGTTAAGTCATTGATATTTTGAAGTTGTTTGTTATTATCTCATTTATCTTGACTGATACTATACTAATATAAAAACATATTCAGCAGCATAGAGTAAATAACTCTGGTAAAGTGGGAAAGTCACAAAGATTAGTTAAATGGAAAAGTAAAAATTTTAATTCTCACTTTACACCATAAAACAAATGGTGTAAAAAAGGATTATTTGCCTTCTTGAGTAGGCCCTGAGCATTCCTGGTGCTAGGCTGGATTTTGATATAAAAAAAAACCCACTTCCCCACACCATGGGTACAAGACAACTCAAACAAGTCTTGTTGCAGTGAGAGGGTAGCTGCTGTCGGCCAAGTCTCTGTCTGTTACCTAGGTCCCAATTTGAACTGGGCATGGGAAGTGAAGCAGCCATGGGGTCAGGAGACCTCCCTCAGAAGGGGTGAGAGTTCACGCCCCTGAAAGGTTGCGGGGGGGGGGGGGGGTGAGGGTCTATGCCCCACCTCTGTTGACCCCTAAGTTCTCTCCTGATGGCCCCTCTGCAACTGTGCCTGTCTTAGGTTGTTCCTTCCCTGAGGAATCTTACCCATCTCTGGCTAACCAACCATCCTCCGGGGCCAAGCAGGGTGATGTGAGGTTTAGTGCTGTCTCCTTGGTAGCCTATGCCCTCGTGGCCCAGGAGGCCACAGTTTGATTCCCGGTCAGGTCATATGCCTGGGTTGCAGGATCAATCCCCAGTGTGGGCCATGCAGGAGGCAGCTGATCAATGATTCTCTTTCATCATTGATGTTCCTATCTCTCTCTCCTTCTTTCTTAAATCAATAAAAATATATTAAAAATAATAATAACTGTATTAAAACTCTGAATAGGACTGTATGCTTTTGAGAGGCTTACAAAGACTTTGGAACTGGAAACAACGTTATTTCCAAAGGTAGCCCTATAACATTTAAATTAATAAATGTTGAAATAAATATTGAGAAACCATAACCTAGTCAATTGCTACTCAAATAATCTCATATATAATTACATATAAGTTTAAATTGCAAGAATAAAGTAAAATAAATAATTTATTTTTAGCAAAACTCATATTTTAGCTTATATGCTCTTATAATCAACATTGAATTCATCTTCTAGAATTCTAAGGCATCATTGTCCACAGTTAAGAGCATGGGTTCTTGACTTGGCTCTTCGCTTATCAGCAATGTGAGCTCCTATTGTCATATGACCTGTGGGAGACAGTTTCTTTTCCAGTAAATAAAGATATTGGACCAGATGATCTTAAGATCTTTTCCAATTGTTAAATACTGTGATGGTGTAGTTATCCCTGTGAATAATGTGGCTATCTGCAGCAATCAAAATGTTTAAAAAATGTTGTTATAAGGGGATATTTAATAGCACACAAATAGACTGGTTTAGGGAAACCATCCTATCTAATAAAAGAGTAATATGCAAATTAACCATCACCCTGCAACCAAAATGGAGGCCCCCATAGCCACAAGATGGCTGCGCCCAGTCCCCTCAGCCCCACTGCTGGAGTGTCCGGGCCTGTCCACAGGAACAGCGAGGCAGGATCTGCCGCTGGAGGGGGCGGATCCAGCCTCCCCGCTCCACTGCTGCT
This sequence comes from Corynorhinus townsendii, assembly GCA_026230045.1. NCBI lineage: Eukaryota > Metazoa > Chordata > Mammalia > Chiroptera > Vespertilionidae > Corynorhinus > Corynorhinus townsendii. The sequence continues at coordinate 58,973,331 of JAPDVU010000003.1, read as the reverse complement.
GCAGCATCTGGGCTTGTCAGCCCCACGGGGGTTCACGGGGACCAAGTGGCGAGGCTGGATTCACCCCCAGACACAGCAGACAGAGCCCGACAGCAGGGCTTGGGGACTTTCTTAGCATGGCAGTGGTGGGGAAGTCCCCAGACATGGCAGACAGAGCCCAGACAGCAGGGCTTGGGGGATTCCTTAGCAAGGTGGTGGTGGGAAAACCCCCAGGCCCTGCAGACAGAGCCCAGACAACAGGGTATGGGGGCTTCCTTAGTGTGTCAGTGTTGGCGAAGCCCCCAGGCCTGGCAGACAGAGCACACTGCAGGGCATTGGGGCTTCCTTCTCATGGCACATGGCGGTGGCAGGCAGAGAGTGGACAGCAGGGCATGGGGGCTTCATCTCCATGGCTGCAGCAAAACCCCCAGGCCCCGCAGAGAGCAGAGAACCATGGGGATGGGCCTAAGCCATCAGTAGGACATCCCCTGAGAACTACTGGATTGTAGAGGGTGCAGGTTGGGCTGAGGGACCCCTGTGCATAAATTTCGTGCACCGGGCCTCTAGTATATTTGTAAAAGCATATATTAAACAAGTTAGTCTCATTTTTCTCTCGGGATTTGAAAATGTACTGCATGTGCATACTTAGATAAGGTACAAAAAAATATGATATTCTCCTACTGAAGAAAAAATCCAGAATTTCATAGTTATGAATTCACCCAAATGACCAGGAGACCTAGTTTTTGATGAGTGAAGTTTTTGCAAATTATCCAGTAAGCAAGCTAACCCACAAAGTAAATGAAAATATATCATGAAAAGCATTTAGGTCATTTATTTTGATATGTGAGGTTTGATTTTAATTATTTATACAATTTCATAGTGCAGTAGTGTATTGTGGCATTTTTCTAAAAAACAATGAAGGTGTCTAAGTATAAGTTCTCACTAGAGATTTTTGCTGATAATTTTTTACAGAAATATTTATTTAGTGAAACATCAAAGTTAAATATATTCAAATCAGTGAAGTTCTGATAAACCAAATGTATTTTTAACTTACAAAATAAAATGAAGTAGAAATGTGCTTAGGAGTAGGAAATGAAGTAACCAAATAGTAACTTGTACCTTTGCTCATCTGAGCACTGCTTCTCCTCATGGCTGTATGTGAGACTTTGAAACGGGACTGAAATCCTGGCTTTCCTACCACATTGTAGGATGAGAATAGCCAATGACATAGAGGGGAGGTAAGAATCTGTCACTGATGGGAGCATGATTGTTACCACACATTTATGAAGCTGCTATTCTGTGGCAGGCACTGTCATAGGTTCCAGGAACATGTGAATAAAACACAGTTTTACTCTCCAGGAGCCCAGTCTAGTGTGGAGACAAGCATATGTATTAGTTAGGGTAAATTACATTATGATCTCTAATATACAAACACCCAAAGGTCAATGGCTTACCATAGCAATTTTCAACCTTTTTCATCTAATGGCATACATTAAGTTAATTACTAAAATACACTAGAGGCTCGGTGCATGAAATTCATGCACGGGTGGTGTTCTTAGGCTTGGCCAGTGATCAGGGCCGATTGGGGCCAGGTCTATCAGGGCTGGGCTGGAGAGGAGGTGACAATCACCCGGCCGGGCTTGGAAGGAATGGATGCCAGACACGGACGCCACCATCATCGGTGCCCTGCCACCATGCAGTTCCCTACCTCCTCCCCTTCTCCTTCCCTCGCAGCTGTGCCACCACCATGGTAGGTGGGTGGTGGGCCGATCGGGGTGAGGGACCATGGGAGGTTGGCTGGCCAGGGAAGGTTGGCTGTGGAAGTGCACTGACCACCAGGGGGCAGCTCTGGTGTTGAGCATCTGCCCCCTAGTGGTCAGTGCACATCATAGCAACTGGTCATTCCAGTTGTTCTGGTTGTCCAGTCATTCCAGTTGCTTAGGCTCTTATATATATAGATATATATTTGCCAGTATTACAAAATATATGTATAATTTTGATTCATTCACATCAGACAGCTATTTCTTTTTATTTAGCAATGTAATGGAAATGAGGTCAGTGTCCCTGACTAAATAGTGAGGTATTGCATGCTTTAAAAATTCTTGCGGCACACCGGTTGAAAATTGCTGGCTTAACACAATATAAATTTACTTCTTAATGGAGAATGGCCTTCTGTGTTGTCATTGAGATCTCAGGCTTCTGCCATTGTGAGCTTGCTTTCTCCTAGAACTGTGGAGTCCTCTGCTAGATTCTTGTATCTAATCAGAAGAGGAAGTGTGGGAGATTGCACCAGAGGCATTTATAGGTCAGAGTGACATACATCACTTCTACCCACATTCCATTGGCCAGAACTTTGTCATGAGGTCATACTTAATTGCCGGGGAAGCTGGGAAACATGGACCAGCTTTGTGCCTAGGAGGTAACAGAAATGCATTCTAGTGAACACAGTTGGTGTTTGCCAGAGTGTATAGAAAGGGACGGCAATCAGTGCACAGTTACTATAACAAAGATAACATACAATGCACAGTGGGGGCCAAAGGAAGGAAGGGTTGACCTCAGCTGGAATAAGCTGACACAGAACAGGAATCTCATTAATGGCAAATATCAAGCTGTGACTGCAATTATGGGTGCAATAAATCCTTATAGAATAAATTGAATCAAAAGTATTTCTAAATTATGTTAAATGAAACCTCAGTTACTTTATAATACAGAACCTAATTTTTTTTTTATCGAGATAATTGTTTATTCATATGGTGCTGTAAGAAATAATACAGAGTGATCTATAGTACACTTTAGCTGGTTTCACCTAATGGTAATATTCTGAAATAACTATTGTAGAATATCACAATGAGGGTATTGACATTGATAGAGTCACACAATCTACCAAATTTATTCATATTTTCCCAATTTTACTTGTACTTATTTGTGTGTATTTATTTATATCAATTTTAATCACATGCGTAGATTCATTTATCCACCACATAGTCAAGATACAGAATAGATCCATCATCAGGCCCCCTTCCTACCTCCTTTATGCTCCCTCTCCTATCTCTAACTTTTGTGAACCACTATTTTTAACTCTAGTTCTAAATTTTGTCATTTAAAAAGTGTTATACAAATAGAATCAAACAGTATATAACCTTTTGGGATAGGCTGCTTTTTTCACTCAGCAGAATTTTCTGCATAGTCATCTAAGTCATGCTTACCAATAGTTCCTTCTTTCTATTGCTGACTACTATTCAATAATTTGGATATACCAGATTATTTAACCATTGGCCACTTGAAGTACATCTGGACTTATTTCATATTTTTGCTATTACATAAAGCTGCAAAGAACATTCTTATACAGTTTCTTTGCAAGAACATACGTTTCCATTTCTGTGAAATAAATGCCCCAAAATGTAATTTGCTAGGTTGTATGGTAGTAGTATGTTTAATTTTATAAGAAATCATTCAATTTCAGAATGGCTATGCTATTTTACATTCTTACCAACAATGTATGAGAGGTCTAATTTCTCTGCATGCTAGCCAGCATTTGGTGTGGTCATTATTTTTTATTTTAGTTATTGTGATAGTTGTGGTTTTAATTTGCATTCCCTGATGGATAATCAAGTTGGGCAACTCCACCTGTGCTTATTTGCCATCTGTGAATAACCATAGTGGGGGTTTTTATTTGAAATAGATTTTAGAAAATTTCTAGTTCTTATAAATAACTCCTTTTCATTTTAACTACATTTTTTAATTCTGGAAAATTCCGATTGATTATTCTACACTCCATTTAAATGCCCCATTTTTTAAAAAATTCTTTACAACTTCCAAGTCTGAGTTAATGAAACATTTTTTTCTGGTTTCTAAAGGCAGAATGAATCTCTGTCTTCTCTGAGTTCATTTTGTCTCTCCTGTTGTAGCAATTAGAAAAGTGTGTTTTCATTAAGGTACTTACTTATCTATGCTTCTTCACACTAAACTGTTTCCTGAGAGAAATATATGTATACTAGAGGCCCGGTGCACAAATTCATGCACCGGCGGGATCCTTCAGCCTGGCCTATGGGATTTGGCAGAAACTGGCTCTCTGACATCCCCTGAGGGTTCTGGATTGCAAGAGGGTGCAGACCAGGCTGAGGGACCCCACTGGTGCATGACTGGGGCCAGGGAGGGACGCAGGAGGTTGGCCAGCCAGGGAGGGATTGCAGGAGGGCTCCAGAGCATATCTGGCCCATCTTTCTCAGTCCTGATTGGCCAGACCCCAGCAGCAAGCTAACCTACTGGTTGGAGCATCTTCCCCTGGTGGTCAGTGCATGTCAATAGTGAGTGGTTGAGTGGCCTTAGCATATCATTAGCATATTATGCTTTCATTGGTCGACTGGATGACTGGACACTTAACATATTAGGCTTTTATTATATAGGATATATATATGTATATACACTATATATGTATATATATACTAGTGTATATATGTGTATATGTATGTATATATATATATATATAGTGTGTGTATATATATATATACATATATATATGTATATATATATATATATATTTTACTCTTCAGCACCTCGTATGGTGTCTGATGCATTTAAATGCTTAATTAACATTTATAATGAGTTTAAGTATTTTATTATGTTCTGCCTCTCCCAAAAGGATTTGAACATCTACTTTTTGGTAGACACTGTGTTGGGTATCTTCATAATTGCTACTAGTATCTCATTTAGATCACAACCAGTCTGGAGAAAAGTAATCTTTATCTCTACTGTACAGATAATGAAGCAGAAACACAGAGAAGTAAATTGAAAATTTTGATTGCAGCAAGCAGCAGATCTGAGACTTGACTGTGGATCTTCTCATTGCTGTGTTACAGTTGCCCAGAGGGGGCGTATATGAGTTGTATTTTTTCCCTTCTCACCCACTGTTTACTACAGAATTTGTCCATGTATCCTATCATATGTGCCGCCCAGGCCTATGTTCAACTAAGAATGGCCAAGGAGCATTGTTACACTTCCATTCCATGTCCTGCTCTGTGCTGAATATTTACTTCCGCACCAGCTTCCAGGCTTAAAGGTTCTATTAACCCTATCTAACAAGTGCCAATTCCCCATGGCTTTCCATTCTCTTTAGTGACCCTTGTGCCCTTGAGTTTTCACCTCCATTTTCCCCATATTCTTCTCAAAGTAATTAAATTCTATCCAGTTGAACATTTCTAGGTCCTCTAAGGCAAAACTTGCTATAATAGGCTGTATGAGGAATACAAAGATGGAGAGATCAACTCTCTTTTTGTGTTGTTGTTCTTTTTGCAAGTGACAGAACTATATTTACACAGACCTAAGCAAGAAAAAAAAAATTAGCTTATCCATTTGAAAATCTAGAGGCAGAACTAGCTACAGGGCTGGCTGGATCCAGGTACTCAGCCAATGCTATCAGAATTCTCCCTCTCTTTCTTGCCATTTTCATGTCTTGCTTCTGCTTCTCTCTGGGTTGGCTTTATGCTTAGCCAGCTCCTTGGGTGCATTAATTTTCCATCATTGGAAAATCATCCCAGAGAAAAGAGAGCACCTATTTCCCAACAGTTCTAACAAAATCCCTGAGGTAGATTTTGCTGGCCTAATTTGGTTCTCATCCTCGAACAAATTACTGTGGCCAAGAAGATGAAACACTCTAAAGGAGAAACCAAGATGGCAGCATAGGTAAGCACCAAAACCGCTGCCTGACACAACAATTTCAAAACTACAACTAAAAGACAGAACGGACACCATCTAGAACCACAGGAAAGCTGGCTGAGTGGAAATTCTACAACTAGAAGGAAAGAGAAAAGCTCATGGAGAATTGGAGGAACGGCAAAGGGTTGAGGTACAGCAAAGGGTCTTTGTGCACACAGAGAGGAAGGACGGCTGAGAGCCTGGCTGACTTTTTCTGGCGGGAGGCGGAAGGAAGCCCCCAACTGCACTGAACCCCAGTTCCGGGCGAAACCCCATGGACCCAGGCTCATAGAGGGGGAGTCTGACTGTCAGGTAGAGAGAAAGGCACTCAGAGACTCAGAGACCCGGGGGAGGGTTTCTGGAGGCATGCACGCCAGTGCGCACAAAGACTGAGGAGGATGCCACAGGCTTTCCCTAGCAGAAGGGAGTTGGAAGCTCCTGACTGCACTGAACCCCAGTTCCAGGCGAGCCCCTGGGGACCCATGCTCTTGCAGGGGGAATCTGGACTCTCAGGCGGAGGCTCAGGAGCCAGGGAAGGCAGAGGTCTGGAGGCGCACTCGCACAAGGGCAGGGCTGACTGGAAGCCAAGACTGTTTGCTCCACCCTGAGACTCCACCCCATCCAAGCTGAGTACAGAAGCTTTTGCAATTTGGCAAGTCTAATCCTATAAGGCTGTCTCCAGCACCAAACTTCTCTCAGTGTAGACACAGCTGATCCTCATAGCCAACTGGCCTAGAGGTCAATTCCTCCCAGTGATACCAACAACAATCAATACTTAACTACAACAAGGCTGTACACACAGTCCACAAAGGGGTGCACCAAGACTGTCCACCTCAGGTAACTGGGAGGCCGACCCACTGGGCCATATAGGAAACCTAGCACACAAAGCTACCCTACCAATGCAGGGAAGCAGTGAAAATGCGGCGACAAAGAAACAGATCACAAACGAAAGAAATGGAGGAAAACAAACGACTGGATATAGAATTCAAAACCATGGTTATAAGGCTTTTCAAGAATATCCTAGAAAAGGCCAATAAATATAATGAGACCCTTGAAGATATGAAAAAGGACCAACTAGAAATTAAACATACACTGACTGAAATAAAAAATATACAGATACCCAAAACAGACTAGAGGAACGCAAGAATCAAGTCAAAGAACTGAAATACAAAGAAGCAAAAAACACTCAACCGAAAAAGCAAAAAGCAAAAAAAAATCCAAAAAGTTGAAGATAGTGTAAGAAGCCTCTGGGACAACTTCAAGCATACCAACATCAGAATTATGGGGGTGCCAGAAGAAGAGATAGAGCAAGATACTGAAAACCTATTTGAAGAAATAATGATCGAAAACTTCCCCCACCTGGTGAAAGAAATAGACTTACAAGCCCAAGAAGCGCACAGAACCCCAAACAAAAGGAATCCAAAGAGGACCACACCAAGACACATCATAATTAAAATGCCAAGAGCAAAAGACAAAGAGAGAATATTAAAAGCAGCAAGAGAAAAACAGTTAATTACCTACAAGGGAGCACCCATACGATTGTCAGCTGATTTCTCAACAGAAACTATGCAGGCCAGACAGGAGTGGCAAGAAATATTCAAAGTGATGAATAGCAAGAACCTACAAGCAAGATTACTCTACCCAGCAAAGCTATCATTTAGAATTGAAGGTCAGATAAAGAGCTTCACAGATAAGAGAAAGCTAAAGGAGTTCATCACTACCAAACCAGTATTGTATGAAATGCTGAAAGGTATTCTTTAAGACGAGGAAGAAGAAAAAAGTAAAGCTAAAAATTATGAACAACAAATACATATCTATCAACAAGTGAACCTAAAAATCAAGTGAATTAAAAACCTGAGGAACAGAATAAACTGGTGAATATAATAGAATCAGGGCATAGAAAGGGAGTGGAGTGATAATTCTCAGGGGGAAAGGGGTATGGGGGGGTGCAGGAAGTAACTGGACAAAAATCATATACCTATGGATAAGGACAGTGCGGGGGAGGTAAGGGCAGAAGGTGGGGTGGGAACCGGGTGGAGGGGAGCTATGGTGGGAAAAAGAAGAAACAATTGTAATAATCTGAATAAAGATTTATTAAAAAAAAAAAAAGAAGATGAAACACTCTAATTGACCAAGCCTACTCTAAGCACACCTGTACACAGGCAGAAAAACTCATTGAATGACTATGATTGAGAGAGGTAGTGATTCCCCCAAAGTGAAGAGATACAGTGATACAGAGCAGACCAAACTAGTAGTTATGCCCCAATGAAAAGAGAATGACAGTAGTCCATGGAAAAAAACAAAGCCCTCGCTGGTTTAGCTCAATGATTAGAGTCTTGGCCTGTGGACTAAAGGGTCACAGGTTTGGTCAAGGGCATGTACCTTGGTTGTAGGCTCCTTCCTTGGCCCCATTTGGGGCCATATGTCTCTCTCACATCAATGTTTCTCTCTCTGTCTCTCCCTCTCCCTTCCATTTGCTCTTTAAAAAAATCAATAAAAAATATATCCTTGAGTGAGGATAATGGAAAAAAAAAAAAGATATAGACAAAGGCCATGGCAATAGGAATTGAGAAAATAGTCCTTCAATTTGGGAGGCAAGTACTATTATGCTGTCAATTTTATCGATGTGGAAACTAAAGCTTAAATAAGATAAATACTTTGCCTGTAGTCAATTATTTATGGCTATGTGACTCCAAAACCTATATTCCTAGCCACTAGGAAGTCTGAGGAAGGGTAATGTGAGGGAAAACCAATTTACTGATATGCTTACCCCAGCTGCCAAAATGAGAAGGGTATGAAGAGGAAGTTATGTGCTCTTTCTGTTACCCAAGTCTATCCTCAGCAAGACTGAGAGAGGATGGAGAAGAAAAGCCTTATCCTAAGCTGGCTTCCTCAGTCTTGGCCCCATTGACATATTAGGCCATGTAAGTCATGGTTGTGACAGGCTGGCCTGTTTATTGTAGGATGTTTAGCAGTATCCTAGACCTCTGCCTACTACCTGGGTGTCACATCTTCCTCCTGTTGCGACAATCAAAAAAGTTCCTAGAATTACCAGATTTGTTCTGGGCACCCACTAACCACACCCTGGTAGGAAACTGCCTGATTATGAAGCTGTGCTCTCCTCTGTCCTAATGGACCCTCAGCTCCACTGTGAGGCTCCAGTGTTTTCAACTTGCTTACTGTATCCTGCAGGTAACTCCAGCAACACCTCCCTTCTCAGCACTCCAAATAAAACAGAGTGCATCCCTTCCCCCTTGTTCTTTGGAATTCTGGCATTTCTGGGAAAATTTTGCAGAAAGAAATCTACTGCTTTTGGGATCCTGAAGTCTTTTGCTTCCAAACAAAGAATACCACATGGAAAGGGGAAAATCAATAGATTAAATCTGAAGTTAAGTCTTTCATAACTGGTTATTTCAATTGAATTTTGTCAATTAGATTCTCTACATTACAGTAGAGTCCATAGAGTGAAGAGGGGAAATTCTACTTTCATCATTTACAAACATTGTGACCCAGGGCAACTTAACTTCCTCAGCTTCAGTTTATCTACACCATGGACTTTATATCATGTACAGTCTTTGAGGCCACGATTTTACCAAGCAATAGTGCTGAACTATCAAAAGTATGGTTCTGCATCATTAAGAAAAAGCTAAATATTTAATCAATACCACTTCAGATAAAGGGAGAGTTTAAAACTGTCAAAGAAACAGCTTCTAAAAATGTCTATCAAAAAAAGAAAAAAAAACATTAAAGCAAACTATTTCAATATGCTTCTGAAAATAATTTATTTCTGTAGAATATTTGTCAAATTATGTGGTTTCTATATAGTTAATGACCTTTTCAAATTCTAAAAGATTCTAAACATGTGAATTTGGATAGTATCTATATAATAAAAACCCAGTGTTCGTAATGTTATAATGACCAAAGACCGTCACCAGGAGGTGCATTGATGCGTCCTGTGGCGCAGTGGATCTGGGTCTCACGGCGTGGTGGGTCTGGGGTCTCATGCGACCAATTGTCTGCTGGGCCAGCCCCTACCCTCCCTCCACCAACGGTGCAGCAGAGCCTGTACCAGGCAGAGGCTGGAGAGATGTGTCCCACACCCACCAGGTTCTCAGACCGCCACACACCAGCGTTGAGGCCACGGATGCCAGCACTTTGTTATCTGCCACAACTCTGCGGCTTTGGTGCTGCCCGCCACTCAGACACCCAAGCCAGGGACTCGCTGCAGGGCGGGCCCAGATGCTCCTTCCTGCCCCCAAGGGTCCAGTGGCCTCGGCAGTGCCTGAGCCCGTGACCTGCCCCTGGGAGGGTGGGTCTGGGCTAGGGATCCATAGCCCTCCCCCTGCAACATCCCACCCAGCAGTGGGGGAGGGGGCAGCCTCCCTCCTTTCCAGGCCTGTCTCAGTCCTGAGGCTGGGGTGCATCCCCACCCCCAACACCTCCAAAAGCCAGAGAAGAAGTGCCTGTCTGCCAGGCAGGGACCAGTGCTTCAGGCTCTCCACCGCTTCCCTCAGCCATCGGGCCACTGGCCCGGGAGGAGAGGAGAGGGAAAGGGAGCGCTTTCGTGCAGGCCAGGTGAACCTGGCGAACTTTCACCAGCAGCTTACTTGTGCCTCCCTGAACTGCCTCTGCCAACAGGACCCCCGCCCCTGGAGTGTGTTGGTTTGGGTTGCTGCCCTCTTGGGAAGGTTGGAAACCGGCTCACTGCCAAGGCCTCAGGCAGTAGATGCCTTGCGGACGCCATGACAAAGAGGTCATGGAGGGTCAAGACACCGCTTCTGTTTGAAGCAGGTGCTATGGGAGCAAAGGGACCAAAAGAAATGATTATGTCCAACAGCCATATAACTCCACATGTGGTGTGAGAATTAGTCATTGTTAGAACTGAATTTAGTACTAATGTGCCCCATTTTAAGCAGATCCCCCAAATAGATTTACCATGTTGATAATTCACTTTACTACAGAAAAAAATGCACAAAGATTCTTGAAATAAGCAAAATATTTTGCACCTCATAGTACAAAACATTTAAAGATCATTAAAAATAATCCCTATGAGTAAAGGGAGTTGATATTAGCAAAATCTAATATACCCAATTCAAAATGTCATTCAGAAATGCATCTACTATGTAAAATCAGGGTTTGGAAAAAGCGACTTTACTCTGCTCTACCTGCTCATCCCCTCAGCCTTATGCTTTGCACAAAAGTCTCAATAAAGAGATGGAGCAGAAGGAAAAGTAATGCATGATGGCACTGAAATTTATCTGTTTCTTCAACAAATATTTATAAAAGTTGTATTAACTTTGTACCTGTATTATAGAAACACAATACAGCTCTGTTCCTGTCTTCAAAGGGCTTAAAGTCTCTGTGAGTTCCTGGTAAGGTAAATCTGTAAACAGCCAAAGAAGGAGCAGGTGCCAATACAATTCTCATAAAAATTACTGAGTAAAAAACTGTCCTTACTCTCCCTCTAGAACAAGAATTAAAAGGAGCAAATAAATATAGTGAATGACTCCAAACTCCTTTGGGGACTCCAACCCTCAAGGACTAACACAGGTTTTGTGAGGCCTAAAGTTTACTGAACCTGAAGGACTAATTTTAGGGGGGAGGGTGTGTGATTTTTTAAAATAAGGTTCAAAAATGACTTTATTTAGAATAAGAAAATAAATTACAAATAACTGTAGACTTGAGGAATCTGTCCCTTTCTCTTTTAAATAATTTCAGGCAGGTTATCCAAAATGTTGCTGGTTGCAACTTGCTTGTCTCTCCCCAGAACAAATCCAGCCCTCAAAGGGGCTCTGAAGCTTCCTTAGCTTTACCATAAAACAAACAAATCAACAACAACAAAACAAAAACAGGGGGAGAAACCAAGATGGCGGCATAGGTAAACACCTATACTGCTGCCTTGCACAACAATTTCAAAACTGCAACTGGAAGACAGAGCGGACATTGTCCAGAACTACCAGAAAGCTGGCTGAGTGGAAATTCTACAACTGGAAGGAAAGATAAAAGGACATTGAGACCCAGAGGAGCTGTGGAGGACAGAGGTGTGGAGACCTGTGCACACGGAAAGGGCGGGCAGCTGAATACACAGCTGGCTTACTCTTGGTGTGCGGAGAGGGCAGGCAGCAAGTGAGCAGCTAGCTAGCTGTCTCTTTCAGGAGGGAAACAAAACCACCTGACTGCACTGAAATCCAGTTCCGGGTGAGACTTTTGGGTACTCAGACTCATTCGGGGAGAAACTGGACTGTCTGGCAGCGGATGAAACTCGAGGGCAGCCTTCTCTCAGAGGTGCTTGCAGCCATTGCTGCGGGACACTGAGACACGGGGAGCCTTGTAGGGCGGGGCTGATGGGAAACCAAGGCTGTCTGCTCCACCCTGAGACTCTGCCCCATCCAAGCTGAGCACAGAAGCTCTCCCAGCTGAGACACAGCTGATCCTCACAGCCAATTGGCATGGAGGTCAACTCCCCCCAGTGATACTAACAATAATCTAGGCTTAACTACAACAAGACGGCACACACAGCCTACAAAGGGGCACACCAAGAATGTCCACCTCAGGTGACTGGGGAGGCTGAGCCACTGGGCCCTATAGGACACCTAGTACACAAAGCCACTGCATCAACTCAGGGAAGCAGCTGAAATGCGGAGACAAAGAGGCAGGTCACAAATGAAGGAAATGGAGGAAAGTAAATGACTGGATATAGAGTTCAAAACCATGGTTATAAGTTTTTTCAAGAATTTCCTAGAAAAGGCCGATAAATTTAATGAGACCCTCCAGGATATGAAAAAGGATCAACTAGAAATTAAGCATACACTGACTGAAATAAAAAATATTATACAAAGACCTAAAAGCAGACTAGAGGATTGCAAGAACCAAGTCAAAGATTTGGAATTATAAAGAAGCAAAAAACACCCAACTGGAAAAGCAAAAAGAAAAAAGAATCCAAAAAGTTGAAGATAGTGTAAGAAGCCTCTGGGACAACTTCAAGCATACCAACATCAGAATTATGGGGATCCCAGAAGAAGAGAGAGAGCAAGATACTGAAAACCAATTTGAAGAAATAATGATCGAAAACTTCCCCCACCTGGTGAAAGAAATAGACTTACAAGTCCAGGAAGTGCACAGAACCCCAAACAAAAGGAATCCAAAGAGGACCATACCAAAACACATCGTAATTAAAATGCCAAGAGCAAAAGACAAAGAGAGAATATTAAAAGCAGCAAGAGAAAAACAGTTAGTTACCTACAAGGGAGCACCCATAAGACTGTCAGCTGATTTCTCAACAGAAACTATGCAGGCCAGTTGGGAGTGGCAAGAAATATTCAAAGTGATGAATAGCAAGAACCTACAACCAAGATTACTCTACCCAGCAAAGCTATCATTTAGAATTGAAGGTCAGATAAAGAGCTTCACAGATAAGGAAAAGCTAAAGGAGTTCATCACTACCAAACCAGGATTATATGAAATGCTGAAAGGTATTCTTTAAGACGAGGAAGAAGAAAAAAGGAAAGCTAAAAATTATGAACAACAAATATGTATCTATCAACAAGTGAATCTAAAAACCAAGGGAATAAAAAATTTGATGAACAGTATTAAATGGTGAATATAATAGAATTCGGGGCATAGAGAGGAAGTGGACTGACAATTCTTGGGGGAAAATGGGAGTTGGGGGTGTGGGGAGAGACTGGTCAAAAAGCGTACACCTATGGATGAGGACAGTGGTGGGGAGGTAAGGGCAGAGGGTGAGGTAGGAACCTGGTGGAGGGGAGCTTTGGGTGGAAAAAAGAGGAACAATTGTAATAATCTGAACAATAAAGATTTATTAAATTAAAAAAAAGAAAAAAACAAAAACAAAAAAGCAGCATTTCAACAACACTCTTTTCTGGACAAAATCCTTTCTTTTTAAATTTTATCAAAGTAGTAAATACATAGTTCATAATGTATCTTTTTTTTTTCCTAATAGGTGTGTAGTGTAGTGGTATAGCATTGTTGTTTTTATTCTGTTGTTGACACTATTACAGATGTCTCCCATTTCCCCCCTTTACCCTCCTCCATCCAGCCCCCCCACCTCTGGCCATCACCATACTTTTGTCTATGTCCATCTACCTCCTGTCTGACCTCTGTTAGTCCCTCCCATCCTATATAATAAAAGGCTAATAAGCAAATTGACCAAACAGTGGAACAACCAGTCGCTATGATGCATACTGACCATCACGGGGCAGACGCTCAATGGAGGAGCTGCACCCTAGTGATCAGTGTGCTTCCACAGGGAGAGTGCTTGCTGCTCAGCCAGAAGCCCTGAGCTGGGCTCATGGCTGGCAAGAGCAGCAGCAGTGGCAGGAGCCTCTCCCACCTCTGCAGCAGCACTAAGGGTGTCCGACTGCTAGCTTAGGCCCATTCCCTGTGGGAAGCGGACCTAAGCTGGCAGTCGGACATCCCCTGAGGGCTCCTGTACTGCGAGAGAGCACAGGCCAGGCTGAGGGACCCCCACGAGTGCATGAATTTCATGCAACAGGCCTCTAGTGTCTTATATAAGAAAAATTATTGTGGAAAAACTATTTCTTCATTTGTTGTTTGTATTTGGGTGACTTTAACTGTTATTTGGACATTGGCATCCCCAACTATAGAAAGGAGAGGATTCTCAAGCTCAGATAGAAAACAGAAGAAAGTGACTTTCAGAAATAGAAAAGGGGAGAGGAAATGGGTAAAAAAATATATAATTTCCTCCTTATGTCTGTGGACACTGACTATAAAAAAGGCTCCTGGTGGCTAACTGGGCTCAAATGTAAGAAACAGAGCCTAGCAACCATTTCTACATAAGGGCTTCTCATGCCAACTGCACTCAGGGAGAAGTCTTCACTGAACTATCTGCCTTTGTATTGAACTGTTTGCCTGTCTGTGTTTCTGCCATCTGAGACAGCCCTTACAAAGGAGTTCTTGGAATCTTATTTCACTAATAGGACTGAGGCTTTCCTATCCAATTGGAGCTGCACAACTATAATTTCTGTCAGCTTTTTTACTGAACAATAAGAGCAGCTCCATTTTGAACAATCAGGACTAGAACTTTTGGACCAATCAAATGGCAATGATTTGAAGTCCTCATTTGTATGAAGACAGAACAATCATGGGCTAGGGACAGGGACTTCTGTCTATACAAACCACTCCCCTCTGGCTCCCCACTTACCCTTTGCACCAAAGACTGCATTTCCCTGGCTGAGCTGAAACACCAAAGGTATTTGGCCAGAGCAGAGATGTTCTGCAGTGAGTATCATTTTTTTCTTCACTGCACCCCAAGTTGGGCTTTCCTATTGGAGCTGAATTGGTGCCAATGACCTTAGGTTGACATGTCTAATTGGTTACATAAATATTATCACCTTTTTCTAAATTATTGTTTAAGTGTCATTGTCCTGGGAAAATAAAATTTTGAAAATTTGAAATTACTTCCAATATCAAGTAATGGACTGAGAAACTAGAATGAAATTCTCTAACCTGTTTTTGTCAGAACCTAGCATTTCTTCTCATCTAGACCACGTGGCTCCGGTCCTCTCATGCCCCTTGGCTATTTTCTCATCCAGGACTCATAACTTCAACCCTCCTTTTAGATTAGGGCTTTCTAATCTAATGATTAGAAAGCCCTTTCAATCTAATGATTAGAAAGCCCTCTAATCTAATGTGGCTTTCTTATCTCCTTATAAAATATCCATGCCTTTTTCCTCTCCCCTTTCTCTTTTTATTCTGGTGAGACTCTTTGTGTTTTGCAATTAGACTATATTTATTTGGTATCTCCAGGAGGTGAGTTCTTACTGATAAGGGAATTTCAAGAACACTTTAAGTGTCAAAACTTTTCTTTAAAATGTTCTGTTTATGAAAATCCTTGCAAAATATGTTACACGTTTCCATGACTTAGATAACACTGAATTGACCAAATTTGAATTTTTCTTATAAAACAGTCAAGTGAAAATGTAGAGTAATGTCCAAGAAATTGAGTTTTATAGGCTCAATTTACTTTTATTATTTCAACAAAGATTTATCAAACACTCATCATATTCCATACTCCCTTTTGTACCTTTATATTCAGTTCCTCCTGACTGCCAAAATATTGAGATTACACAAAATGTCTAATATATAAGAAGCAAGGAAAACTAATTTTTCCTACATTAGACATTTTTTAAGGTTTCAGAAAGCTAGAGAAAAAAAATGCAGTCAACATGTACTAAAATTTGACATATTTATATGATATGTATTCAAACCATTTTATCTGATTTTCTCAGTTCTAGCAACCTTCACCTTTTCAATCAGCCTAATAAAATAATTGTAGTGAAGACCATGAACTCTAATGAGGAAGAAGCTGTATGCAATTTTTTCAAGAATAGACTATATTAGATCAAATTTAAACACAGATGAGACTTTCTACTTATACCTGACACTTTCAGTTCTGTGGGAAGCAAACAGCAGAGGTTACAGATAATAGTAACAAGGTAAGTGGTTGGTATCATTGCCAGGGAGGCTGAGCAGCACTAAAGCCCATCAATACACTGTAACAAGAATCAACTGACATAGAACCACCAAGTCATTTGACAAAGGCTAGATTTTAAGGTGATTTTTAAGAAATTGCAAGAGCAACTGAAAAAAAAATCTTCAAAAGTCTTATAAAATCCAAGCTATACTAATAAAAGCCTAGGTGGCCCTTGAGCCCTCATGTCATCACAAGATGGCCACCCCCACCTTGTCACAAGATGGCCACTACAACATGACCACCACAAGATGGCCATCACAAGATGACCACCATAAGATGGCTGGCAGGGGAGGGCAGTTGGGGGTCCTTGGGCCAGCAGGGGAGGGCAGTTGGGGGTGACCAGGCCTGCAGGGGAGCAGTTAGGCATCAATCAGGCCAACAGGGGAGCGGTTAGGGGGTGATCAGGCTGGCAGGCAGAAGCAGTTAGGGGCAATCAGGCAGGCAGGCAGGTGAGCGGTTAGGAGCCAGCAGTCTCGGATTATGAGAGGGATGTCTGACTGCCAGTGCAGGATTGGGCCTAAACTGGCAGTCAGACATCCCCCAAGGGGTCCTAGGTTGGAGAGGGTGCAGGCTGGGCTGAGGGACCCCCCCCCCCCAGTGCACGAAATTCGTGCACCAGGCCTCTAGTTAGAAAATAATTGGCCATTGATCACTAAATATGGCAAGGATGCTGCATGTACCAAAGGTTGAGTGTAAAGAGCAGTCTGGGAAACAGAAAGTAAATCACATAATTGGGGAACCATACGATTAAAGGATGAAGTTAAGAGAGTAAAGAGGAGCCAGATCAAAAGGGCCTGGTTAACAATCTTACAAGAGGGAAACGGGGAGCCATTGAAAGTGTAAGCAGAAGAATAACTATCAGATTTGTGTTTTGAAAACATGATGGGTAGTAATGTGAGAGCAAAAAGGAGAGGGAGAGCTTCCAGGTAGGTAGAAAGATATTTAAAAAGAATAAAACTCAATTAACAGGGACTAATGGCTGTAATGAGGTGCTGGCTGTGGGAATGGAGAGAAGGTCACAGAGACATTTAGGAAATCAAGCATTGAAGCACTGCAACCTGATGGTTGATTGGATATCAGGGGAGAATTTGAGAGATGTGTCAAGAACACTGCCTTCATGTTTCTTTTTAGGTTGGCAATAAATATGTAAAGGTGATAGGGCTTGATATACTTTAGAGCAAGCTACACTATATTGAATATATTTGTCTTCCTAATTTTACTGCTGCACAGAAAACTTAGAAGTCCAGCTTCTGTCCCTGAAATTCAGTTGTGTCTGCATTAACTTGGAATATTGATTAGCATATTTGATTTGCAATGTCTACCTCCAATCTGGAACTTTAAAAGCAGACCTGAAATGTATATAGATTTGTGAAACATATGGAAATTGACATCTAAGCTTAAATTTAACTGTCATCTAATAGTCTTTTATGTAGCAATTGGTCTACAGCAGTGGTTGGCAAACTGCGGCTCGCGAGCCACATGCCGCTCGCAAGCCGCGGTTTGCCGCTCTGTTGACTAATGAGTTTTCCAACCACTGGTCTACAGGATGCTGACATTTTGCACATTATTAAAAAGTTACTTTTAGGGACTTTGAATTTCTCAAATTGGTTGTTTTTAGTTGAAAAATAGGTGTCTGGTGACTAGAACCTATAAAACTGAATTCACAGAGAAATAATATGATAAAATTAATAAAGAAGCTTAATGTTCTCTAGGCAATGGTATACTGCGAATGTGCTAAGTCTTTTCCATTGACTTATTAAATTATTATTTTATGAATCTTCTGCAGGACTATATCTAAATTGAATGTTTTGCCAATATTAATCCCCCACTAGTGGTTCTAACAAAGAGTTCTCTTTCAGGGACAGGTCTTTTTCCTTGGGGGAAGTAAATAGAGTCAGTGATTTACTGATAAAGCCACCCAGTATATGCATCATCTCTGTCCCATATATCAATGTCATGAGCAACAGCTTGCTTTACTAAGTGATTCTGCAGTGTCTTCTCAAAGACAATTTTGTTTAGTAATCGGATCGAAGTGCCAATATGCATACTTTTAGCATCATATGAATTATTTTTATCTTTAATAGCACAATTAGTTCAGAGACATTTTTATGGAATGGTTTCCACTGCTGAAATTTTATTCCACCATATTGGTCTACTTAAAAAAAAAAATGCTGTCTGTAGATCACTTGTGTGTTCAAGAGCATGCATTATTTGCAACATGCTTTGTATTTAAAACTGAAATGTTATTTTTGTTACCAATTAAGAGGATTCTTATATTTGCAGCTCTTCTTAATTGACCAGTTTTTGATTTGGTATTAATTATCTAAATGGTTTGGGAGACTAAGCTGCCTTTCTGCTTCATGCTATTAAGTGGCATTAAACATTCCCTTCAAACCCTTGAACATGGATTGTGAGACTAATAAGTGATGGCTTTGTGCAGATTTACATTGGGGTGAATAGAAAAGCATAAAGGAAATGGGCCCCTTTGATGATGACTGACAGATAATGACAGAGCTTCCCGTCTTGGTTTAAAAAAGAAGGTTTTACTGAGTGGGTAGTTCAGTTTAACATCTTTGTAGGTTGATCCTGGGAAGGACTTTAGGAAGACAATTGGAAGGACACAGAATTTTTTTTAAATAAAACATTAAGATGAATAAAAGTTTTTAAAAATGATACTTTAAAAACAAGTTATTGATTTTCTTCACGTATGTGTGATACAGACATTTTAGCGAGTTCCATTTCAAACTGTTTCTCTGTAGAAGCGTGTTATGCTATGTACATAATCTTCGGTTAGGAATTCTACTTGCAGCATATTTTTCTTCAAAGGCTTTGCATTTCTGCATAAAAAGCTTATTAATTATTTGTAGCTGCTTGTCACCATGTTCTGATAATAGAAGGCTGGTCAAGGATAATAATTACCACTTCACCTTTTTGGATCATATATATCCACTATTCCTAGTGCAATATTACCCAAAGCATCTCTCCTCTCCCTGTACACAGGACCAAAAGTGCAGGCACATCATTTATTGATAAGACAAAAAGAATGTAATGAAATTATCAATGTTCTTGAATTAATTATGAACATGATTAAGAAAGCTAAAATCTCAGGAGCCAGGATCTCATTACCCATTCAGTCTTAGGGATTGCTTTCATTCAGCTAGGCAAAAAGGCTTTGAGCAGCCCCACAATTGCCTTTCTCTCATTTATTTGTGCTAGAATTTAGGTTTATTTGTTTTCTGTTTTCTCCTTCTTCAGATTGTTTCTCTGTCTTGATCCATCTAACAAACTGTTTCCTCCTGTATCTCAGAAGGAGGCACCAGTAGGGCCTACATCTCTGTCTGCAGTCTGCATACCTCCTTTTGAGTGCATTTCTTTCAACTCATTTTGCTGGAGCTCCTAAATATCTCTCAAGGTAAGTCTGCGAATGTAGCCAAAAAGTTCTTTCAGATTTATGTCTGCAGCTATACAACAGTTCTGTCTGAAACCCATTCAGCTAGGAGTCTTAATGACATCATTATTACGCTGTCTGTACTGGGCTAGATTTTACTTGGAGCCTGCACTGTATTATTACTTATCTTCCTTTCTGTGTGAATGTATGAATAATACTTGTTTAGCAGGGGGAAATGACTCAAAATTAAGAGAAAAATACATTCTTTTCTCAAATCAAATTTCCAAGAGTAGCATAAACAATAAGCAAAATGTAAATCCATTTAAAATTTATTCGGTGTACAGATATTCTAATTGCTCTGAAATTTCTGCCCTCTTGTCCTTACTGTTTTAACTGAATTGAGGACAACTGAAATATAATACCAGATTTAAACTTATTTTAAAATTTCTATCCCTCTTACAGGCCTTCTGAGTTTCTGTGATTGTAATGTTCAATGTAGAGGAATATTGGATTGGTGTCTGTGATAAAATTTGCTGGAATTGTCCTAATGGCATCTAACTGAACTGATCTTTCCTTGTAAAATTGACCAGGTAGCTGGACAGCAAACTTTCCTGAAATTTGATAATAGGTCATTTATGAACAAAGTCACTGGTAAAGCAGGTAAAGTGTTGTCATCATGTGTTTAATAGTCATTTGCAGAGAGGTACAAAGATCACACAGGACTGTTATTTTGGTCTAAATATATTAATAGAGGGTTTCTATTCTTGTCTGAAAGTATTAAGTATTGTGAAGATGAGACAGGATAGAAGAGCTATAGCTTTAGGCCATTGAATAAATATGGTCTATGTGATATTAAATCCACTGATCCTGCTTACCTTTAAAGTAATGGTTTGATAAGATTGCTAAAACATCCAGGAATCTAAATGGCTAAAATCATTCAGAATGTTGAAGTGATCTGGGACAAAGTGATTTGATTATGGCATACAAAATATAAAAATACCCATCTCTTAAATCTTAGGAACAGCCTTGACATTTGAAGATTTGTTAGAAAATGTGATTAAATAAAAGAAAGAAGGTGATTTGACTGTTTCTACAAACATGCAGCTGGATAAAATATTTAGAATAATTAAATAAAAATGTGTTTCATATTAAACTGAATATCGAAGATATTAAATGGATATTGCTGGAGTATTACATGCTTCATAAACATAGTATATTTTAATTTGGAGGACATTAAATATTTTAGTTCTTGTATGCTTCCTGCTCTATTTTTAAGTGTTACTAATTTGATAAGCAAATGGTTATTGGTGCTTACTAAGATTACAATTACTAGGCATCGTTTTGCTTACTTCTTATGTTAACTAAATTCATCAAGTTAGGTAATTTAATTTGAAAGGATAAAAATGCAAGAAGACACTGAATCTTGTTTTCAGCATCAAACAAAAATAGCACTAAAAATAATTTTCTCATTTTATGAACCCAGAATGCCAGCGAAAACAAAATATGTTTCTTAAGTGGAAGCTCCTTGTACTTAGTCTCATTTTGAGAAAATAGAAATTACTTTTGATAATTCTTTCATATCTTATCAAAAAGGGAAAAATGAATCATAAAATATCCTGCATGCCATCTCTACATGAAAGGAATGAACAGAAGTCCCATGTGGCTGTCTCAAGGGGAAGCCCATTATTGTGGTTCTCTAGGTGGTCGCCTGCACTCCAGCGATTGGACATGATCAGGTGAAAGAGTTTGGAAACTGAAAGAGACACAAATAGAGGCTGAGGTGGAGAAGAAAGTGCATCTCTAGCAGAAAAGTTAGTGAAAAGCATTTTTCTTTTTGGTTTGTTGTCTAAGGATCAACACATTTCTAAACAACAAAATATTTTTTAAAAAATCAGTGTTGTAGCAGGCCAGTAGCAGTTAGTTAAAGAAATCTTTATTCAACTCCTTAAAACATTGCATTAGTGAAAAGTGTTTAAATGCTGATCTCAGAAAAGCAAAAAGAATGCTTCTGGTCGACAAAGTAACTATTGGAAGCATTGTAGTTTCCATGTATTTATAAATTTCTCCCGCAGTAAAGTGAAATGACAATTCTGAGGGTCATCACTAAGTTCAGCCAGTTCACAGAATTTGAAAATGAACAACTGAATAACAATGGAGAAGTTTGAATATTTATCCCATTTTTTGAAATCGATATAATGTGTGTGGGGAAATAGAATAGTGTTCAAAACCGTGCATAACTGGTACCAGATTTTGTTTTTCTGAATGTATCTGACTTTAATACTTTGCACTCCTGATACTGAGTGAAAAGGTGAATGTATTCAAATTTAATTGATGTGGAAATAAAACATCAACCAAAAGTCAACATAACTAATCTTAAATATTTAATACATGACTATTGTTTTTGTTCAGAGCTTGAATTAGTACTGAAATCCAGAAATTGCTAAAATCTCACATGTATGTGGAGTTATATATATTCACAAAGACTTCTGCTTAAAAGCAGCAGGGTAGACAGAAAGAGCGTTAGCAGGTATTTTGAAATTTTTAATCTGTCAACATCTAATTGTGACCTTGGGTAAATAAGTTATTGAATCTCTCAAAGCCTCCATTTTCTCTCTGTAAAATTAGTGGGGCAAATTGATAATATTCAAGTCCTCACACACTAAAATCTATTATTTTACATCTATGTGTGTGTAATATATAGTTTCATTTAATAGCTATCAGCTGCTACCACAGGGTGTCCCAAAGAAATGTATACATACTTTAACAGCTGATAGCTCAATTTTGAAAATGAAATGTATTTTAATAAACACTGTCTTAATAATTACTCAAAGTGCACATACACATTTTTGGGGACACCCTATATATATATTTATTTGGCTGTGCAAACAAGTCTGAAATCTGTCTTTAGCATTTGTTTACTCAAGTGTTAAGATATTAGAGGACATTTTTCATTTAGAACATATAAAACTCTAACATCATATGCCTCTCTGACATCCTTGCTAAGCTTAATTCCTGAAATGCAGGGCTTAATTTGCTCTTAAACATTCCTCCATTTGCATTTATGCTGATCTGTGCCTATGAGCAGTGGGACTTGCTTCCCAGCAAATATGTCTTTTACAAAATCCCCCAAGTATAGAAAGAAGGAGTTGTTTCATCTTTTCATTCCTCACAGCAAGTCGTTGGAGGTCTTAGCAAATTGCTAATAGGCTCATTAAGCTCCTGCTATGTATATCTACAGAGTGAACACGGAATTGATCATTATAACTAAAATTGGATTTTAAATTTTGGTCAGAAGGCTCAATTCTACAATCTCTCGGAGCGGTGAGATTTTCAAAAGATGTTTGATTTTGAGGACAAAAAAAACAAGAGGTGTTTTGCAATGAATGTCTTCCCTGGGAAGTTGTAGATAGGCAGTTATCTAAGAAGAGTTTGAAGATCCTCTGTGGTGGGGTCAGGAGAATACCTGCTCTGAATGGGTTAAGGAGAACTACCTGCTTGAGATTGATTTAAATCAGCAATGGATCATTTCATAAAGCTGCTGTTACTAGATATTAGCCTGCTATCTCCATCCTCTGATAGCTCAGATAAGAAGTGCTTACCGCAGAGGAGGTTCCTAGAGGACAGATACTGTTTCCTGTACCTCAGGGAGTAAAAAGCTATACTGCTGGATCAGTGACTTTTCCTAACAGCAAGTAAATTCAGGCCTTATCAAGTTACAGCACAAACTGCACTCATGTTTTATTATTCTCATTAGAGATTTAAGGACTAATTCCAGTTGTTAGCGCTTAGCAGTTTAATGTTTTCCATAGATAAGAATTAAGATACTTCTGGGGGATTTTTTTATTTGCTAAAGCTTGCAAAATATAATGCGGTGATGCACTCACTGTGATGTAATGTGGTAGATTTTCTAAATGTCCTGAATGTTTTTAAGGCATACATTTTAAAAATTTAAATCTCATCACTGCATTTTTCCAAGTTGGATGTGTACCCATTCCACTGACACATGCCTTCCTTTGTCTGGGAATCCAAATCATCTATTCCCCTAGAAATACGACAGAAGAGGCTGGACTTGATGCTTCCATAGTTTGTCTGTAACTGCCGAGTGTTCTCTCAGACTAAAGTCACTTAATCGAGATTAAGTGTTGTGTCTGAGTTAAAAGAAAACCTTGAAAAACACCTCTTTTGTAAGTAAATTTGGCTTTGATTTCCATGAAGCAAAGCTGACTTCTTCCCAAACAGGTGGAGGGAGACAAGCTGTCATGATTACGTTCCTTCTATTTCTGTTTTCAAAGGGATTATAGAACTTGAATTTAAACATAAAAACCCAGGCTCACTATCTGCTTGTATACTAACATCAAATTAATGTTTCAGTAATTACTTTTCAGTGATGTCTGTTATTGCCTGAAGTTCGTCTTCCTAACATTCTTGAAGGGAGAGGGGAAAAACTATTTTGAATAAGAAAGTTTAATCTAAGTTACAAGTGTGATGAAATTAGTACTGGAATTAAAGTTCAATGACTAATGTCATTTTTTGGTTATATTTATTGAAATCTGTCTTTTTATATAACACCTCTTGTGTGGGAAATCTTTTCTTACCCCTTTGTTTTTCTTCAATTTATCTTCAGTTTTTTTCATGACCTGGGGTTTGTGGTTGGTTGGATGGCACTTTCAGAGATAGCTGAAGTTCAACAGGGACAGTCATGGATTCTAGAGTTGTCAAGTTTGGGGGTTGTTTAGAAGAAAATGTGCCATATGCAAATGGAAGTTGTTGTCTTTAGGAGGTATTCATTGACTGACACTTTGATATCCTTTCTTGGAAAACCATTTTCCTGAGAAATAGTTCTAGCAGGCATGCTGGAAGAATGGCCTACTTTGTGGCAGGTCAGGAATCCTGATTATGTCTACTAGGAGGATGAATAACCTAGTACTAATACACAACAGCTATATTTATTGTGTACTAGACACTGATAGTATTTTAAATGCGGTCTTCTGTATCAATGGTTTTCAAAGAAATTCTCAATGTGTTAAAGTTACCTTTTTAATTTTTTAAGAGAGGGGGACCTATTCTAGTTAATGTTTTGATTATCCCTGGTTTGCAGGTTTTGTGCCTGTGTATGTCCCAGATTGTTTTTCTCTTTTAGCCAGTGATACTCTCTCTGCCAGAAAAATTGAACATGCTTGTTCTAGTTACATTACTGGGTGCAATCCTCTCTTATACAGGAAATAAATTTATTATGAAGAACCCCCAGTAGAAGCCTTGGAAAACTTACACAGAGCTGTGCTGTGTCCAAAATGCTGTTCAGTAGGTTTTCCAAAGCACCCAGGTAACAGCTGGTGCAGGCCATGTGCCAGCTCTGACAGCCCATATGCTCTCTTTAGTGCAGTAATTATCTCAACACAAAACTCTGATAGCCTGGTCTATTGGGTCCAGTTTCCCGAGGTTAAATTGACTCAGTGGCTTTGTTAGTAAGTTCCTTTGGCATAAGAAGAACTTTATCAAGAGTTTAAGTATCGGAGTAGGCTTCAAAGACCAATATGACTGCTACTTTCAAGACAGGTGGCTTATTAACCCTAAGAGATTCTAGGTGGCAGTTTGTTAGCTGTCACCCACAGCAGCACTCTAGTTAAAGGTCTGCCATTGTTTCTCCCAGATCCCGGGCTTAGGAGTGGTAGTTTACTCATGTGTTTTGGTAATAGGCTAAGAGTTGAATTTTTGTATTTCAGTTCTGAGACAGGCACAAGGATTTCTTCGGTATGTAGTTCAGTAGTGATGTTGGGAGGGGAAGGGTTTAAGAGAGGAATTGTAGACTAGGAGGAGGAGTTGAAGAAAGGTGAGCTGGATCAAATGGGTATAGGCTGTTTCACTTAGAGCAGTGGTCGGCAAACTGTGGCTCACGAGCCACATGCGGCTTACGAGCCACGGTTTGCCACTCTGTTGACTAATGAGTTTGCCGACCACTGCGTAAGGCATTACCCTTACCCAGAAGTTTTGACTTCAGGTTAAAGACATTAGTACATTATTAAAATGTTTTTTAAGTGTTTTTTCCTAAGGCAGTGGTCGGCAAACTCATTAGTCAACAGAGCGGCAAACCGTGGCTCGTGAGCCACTGTTTGCCGACCACTGATTAGAGCATCACAGATAAAGCTGTTCTCTCTTTTTATGTTTCTGTGCCCTCTGAGAGGTTAACAGTTCCTCTGTGTCTATAAAATTCACATGTTAGCAGCTTGGAGTCCATGTTTGTAAGTGGTTTCCTTCCTTCCCTCTCCCTTTCCTTTCTCTCTATTTCTTCCTTTCTTTTTTATTTTCTTCTGAGAAGCACAGCTGTCCAGAGGAGCAATTGCAATAAAACCATGTAGATGCAAACCTGTAGTTACAGTATAGATACAACTTCCCATAAACTGAGCATCCATGGTCTTGAAAAATGTTGCCTGATACGGAATCATTGATTCATCCACAAATATTTGAAACTAAATTAAGGTGATATGATTAAGGTGATATGACCATTTTAACATCTTTCTGGTCTTCTGTTCTTAACACAGACCTTGAAGGAGGACTGCTTGCCATGAAATGCTTTGTGTCAGGTACAAGTTTAAACTTCACTTCTGGTCTGTCCTATGTCACTAGGTTCATAACCTGTTATGAAGGTTAAAGTGAAGAGATTAGCCAAAGAACATACATACATAGCTCATGGACACAAACAAGTGTGATGAAGGCCAGGGAAGAGGGGCAGCAGGTGCTGGGTGGAGGTGGGCACAGTGAGGAAAAGGGGGGATATCTGTAATAATGTAAAAAAAAAGAAGGTTAAGTTTCTAGATCTTTTGGCCAAGACCAACCTTCACTATGCTAGGACTGTGGGAGTAACATGAATGGCTGCTTTGCCAGGGAAACTTTTGTTTCAAACACCCGCCCCCCCCCCCCCAGAGTTTCAGATACACCTTCAGAGCATTCTGTCCATTTGAATGACTAAGTGGCATAAAGTAATTACATTATCTCAGTTATTCTTGAACCTTAAGAAGGATTCACAAAAGGGCTGTCTGCTTTGTCAGTAGAGCTTTCATTTCTTGTCTGGAAGTAGAATTCTGAAGTAGAAAGAAATGCACTAAAATAAATGTAATGTCCAAGAGGGACTGGTTCATACCTTATAAGTCTGTTTAACCAATAGCACTCTTAAAATTCTGATCATTAGGTTTATTTCATTCTTTATCCCACATAGGCTAATGTAATTCTGGCCAGACCTTGCCTTGTTCATTGCTCTAACTTCAGAAGGTAGAGTAATTTCTGGAACATAGTTGATACCCAGTAAATATTTGCTAAATGAATGAATAAATGGATTGAAGTTGGCTCTTTTCTTATAGAAACAACTTTAGCTATGACAGTGTACAGTCTGGGGTGGGTAGTGGCAACAAAGTCAACGTGGTTTTGAGTGTTAGGCCATCTGGGTGGGTGAGGATATTTGACTCTCTTGGTGAGCATTCTTGGTTTAAAGGGTCCTAGAGAAGTTCTGGGTGCCCAAACCCCTTTTCAGTGTCCAAGATCCAGGGGCAAGAGCATGACCAGGCTTGATTTATTTAAAGCTGGACTCTTGAAATTGGTTTAGTACTAATGTAATGTCATTGCCTTATTGTGCTTTCAATTTAATACAGCAAATTATAACCCCAAAGAGCTTTTGTAGAAAGCTAGATCAGCTAGTTTATAAAAGCACAAACACAGACCTTTGTTATTTAGTTTTCGACTACAGGTAGTTATACTTCTAAAGTCATTATTTATATGTTGTCAGGAGTACTCACCAAATTTATTGACTTGTACATTATTCTTTGCAAATAAGTTCTGGCTGCTCTCTGCGTATTATAATTAAAACGACAGGGACTTTAATCATTTATGAAATTTTAAACTACATACTGAATATAAATGTATCATTCAATATGATGGAATGAATTAAATTCATCACTGTCAAATAACTGTATAAAAGATGAAATATCTCTCATCCCACATCATTAACTTATGAAAAAAAAGAACCAGATTTGCAAGCATTGTAATAATACTTTTATGATCTTTTAAGGACACTTTGAAAACTAAGACATTTGGCATACACAAGAAAAGTACCTCTGGCCAAAAAGTTGACTTCTATTTTTATCTGTAAAAGTCCTTTTTGACTTTTGTGATGAAGAGTAACTTTTGCATAGATAAAATCAAATAGATGAAAACTCTTTTATGGGAAGATAGCACATTTTTTATCACCATAATATACTTAGGTCTAATAGCTAAAACAGAGTTTTGGCAATCTAAATCATTTAGGAAAAAATCCTCTCCCTATGGGTTAAAGGATAATTGGGACAGAAAGGTAATTGAAATATTTATATGGTGCAGGTAGGTAACTGGCACTTGATCAGTTCTCAGCTAATCTTTTGTGTATATCTAGACACAATGTCAATACCCAGATCTCTAAGGAAAACAAAATCAGATTTGGTAAGCAATGATTCTGATAATTATTTCCGTTCTATATAAAGTTGTTACTATCATTACTATTTTTAGCTGATATCCATACTTGTTATATATTATAGGATTTAATTCAAAATAAATCTTACTAGATAATTTAATGTCAATTTTTTCTAAAATGTGATGATCTCTATTTATCATTTATAGATTATTTTTTCGGAAAAATATGGGATATAGGCTTTAAAGATTTTCTACCCCAATCAAACTAAGTCTTCTCAAGTTGCAATTATTTTATGTTTCTTGATTTCCATCCCTTCTTGGGCAGGGCATTTGTTAATACATTGGTTAATTCACTCATTCATTTAATAATTTTTTTATTGAGCTTGACAAGAGGAGGTTTGGTTTTGGGTCAGATAAGATTCTAATGAACAAAATAAATTAACAAACAAAATAGAAACAGTCTCATAAATACAGAGAACAGACTGACAGTTATCAGAGGGAAGGGAGGCTGGAGGGTTGGGTACAAAAGGTAAAGGGATTAAGAACCCCCCCTCCACAAAAAAACGCACCTCAAAGACACAGACAATAAACAGTATGGTGATTGCTAGAGGGGAATGGGTGTGGGGGTAAAGAGGAGGTGATGGAAGGAGACTTGACTTGGGGTGGTGAACAAACAATATACAGATGATGTATTATAGGATTGTACATCTAAAACATAAAGTTTATCAATCAATGTGACCCAATAAATTCAATTAAAAAATAATCTGAGCCCCTCCCCTCAAGGAATAACTGTCTACACAAGTATTGGTAGAACCTGAAATGGACAGTGTTTTCATAAACTTATAAAGTAGTTAATTAATTTTTGGGAACAAAAGTATAAATTAAACATGACACTCAAAACTACCTCTCCAACTCCTAGTCAGACAACTTCATACCATATTTTTTAAACAAATGTAAAGAAACAGGACATGACTAGAAGGGAAGAAACCCTTTGAGGTATTCCAAGTTAATACAAAGTATTTTTATAGAAATTAAAATAGGAAGAAAATCTCAGTTCTAGACCAGATATGTTATGGTGGAAACAGTAATCAGTGTTATGATCAGTGATATTTTACCTTGTCAAGAATTTTAGATTGGGTATTTTGAGAGTATGATTAAATGATGTTAAATTCCTATTCTCTGGCCCATTGAGTTCTTGTCACATAATACCAAAAAAAAAAAACACAAGAAAATCAATGTAATTTAGAATTTTATAGGTTGTTATATTAGCTGTAAGATACCCAATTAACCTGTGGTTACTTGAAAAATATTTTTGAAAAGTAAGAATTATTTGGGACAGAGCAAGGAAGTGTGTGTAAGCCTTGGGAATGCATAACACATAAATACACAATGCTGTGGACTAATATTTCCTGCCCTGACATAGTCTGGCAAATGTTGATTAGAAACCAGTGTAGCTTGGCTTTTTATATTATGAAATTAACTTTATCTCTATTTTAACCAGCAAGAATGAGTAATAAAAAAACAAAACTACAATAATGATTGTGGTAATAAAAAAGAAAACATGCATACACAACCCAGAGAAAGGAATCAATAATTTTAAGAAATATTTTAGATGAAAAATTTCGTTTTGAAAGGTACTTTTGTTGTATCACACTCTATTTTGGTCCCCAATACATGGGTTCCTATCCGTGAAATGTATTCCATCTGTATTTTGCCTGCCTTTAAAAATGACATTACTGCTTCCTATTTGTTCCTTCTTGCTCACACTTTTATGAACACAGGTTTTTTGTTTTGTTTGCTTTGTTTAGTTTTACAAAGTAGTGTTTTTTCATTTGCCTGCTTCAGGAATAGATCATCGACACGTTTTAATACTGACCCTCTTGTTGAGAACCTGATATGAACAGTATCAGTCTGTTTGAAAGCAAGAAGCCTTCCCCAAGATTTCTAGCAGCATACAGCTCACTACATTATAGACCTGCAACTGTAGCTGGTAGTAGTTGGTGTGAAGTAACAAAAGCCTGGCTCAAGATAGAAAGATGCTGGCAATTCAAGCATCACTTTCTAATAGCTTTATGATAGGACCTTTTATATTGAGAGATTTTTATTAGGTTTGAAATATAATTTTCACAAAGTTGCCACAGAGTCGGAGTAAAGTGCATTTGCTAAACCCTTTATATTCTCCCCGCCCCCCTGCTTCTCAGTATTGTTTCAGAATAGAAGGTGAAACTGTATTCCTTGGTGTGCAGTTTGAAGTCAAGAGCAGCAATATTTAGCACATGCTTGGGCAACCTTGTTTGAAATCCATGCAGCCCCTCTCTGGTGTTCTGATGTGCCTTTAGGGGATGCTTGCCTGTTTGTAGTTTGTTTTCTTTTGTTTAAGGTTTCAGCTACTGCATTGACTAATGATTATATAGCAGTAAACTCTCGTCCCTGCTAAATTCAGTAGTGATGCCTCAAAAGCATTTTTCCCCTGTGTGACATAAAACAATAAAAGAACTAGACAAAACCCCTTTTGAGGAAGAATAATCCTTTGTTTAAAGAAAAGAAAAGGCATCTCCTTTATGCCAGAGGGTGGGGAATTTAAATCAAAGGCTGAGCTAATTGATAAAAAAATAAAATAAGTGTTAATTCTGAAAAAATTTTACAGTCAGTTATTATTTGTCAAAATTCATTACCAAGGTAACATTTTATCTGTGCCTAACATTTTATCTGTGCTCATTCTATAATACTTATTTAATACATTATTACTTGATTGACACCTTCTGCTCTTGAATCTAAAGTCTAAATAGTAAATATATTTTTTCGGAATACTGCTATCAGTATAATTCATCAATAGAATTTTGGTCAGACATTTGTTTTATTTGAACATAGCTAAATGTATCATTTATCCCTGCATTTGTTCTTTAAAACATTAAAAGTTTGTTAAAAATGTAATTTACATATTACAAAACTGGCTAAAAAATTAAAACAAC
Organism: Corynorhinus townsendii; assembly: GCA_026230045.1. NCBI lineage: Eukaryota > Metazoa > Chordata > Mammalia > Chiroptera > Vespertilionidae > Corynorhinus > Corynorhinus townsendii. The sequence goes on along the minus strand of JAPDVU010000003.1, from coordinate 58,942,349 downwards.
CAATAGATTTACATAATGCACCTTCTTAGCCTTTAACATTACCAATACCAAGTCTAAAGAATTTGAATATGCCATTTAATTGTTATCCCTGCAATTTTTTTTAATGAGACTTGTGACCATGATTCGTGGTGATAAATTCTTCTTGATTTGCCTCCAGTTGTCACTGGCTAAACCTTAGGGAATGAAAGATTAGTTACGGTCGCAAAAGACTTATTATTTTAAACTGGAGAATTTTTAATGTTCTTAACCCAATTAAGAAGAGAGTGAAGAAACTATCAATATTGTTGTCAGTTTATTAGAGATAAAAGTCTTCCAAATTTTAATTTAGCTGCTGATGCTGTTCAATTTCTGCCTTTAACTTAGAATAGAGTAGGATTGTATTAAATTAGTAGTTGCCCCTAGTGCCTACATGTCACATCACTAACATAAGAAAAATACCTCGTGATTTAAGCAAAGATTGTGGTCAATGAGCAGGATTTCAGCCTTCATCTGATTTTTAATAGCATTTGTATTTTGTTACCCAAGTGTGTGAACACCATAAGCAAGCTGTACAACAATTTGCATGTGTTTGGTCCTGTGGTGAGATTAACATGTGTGATTGTGATTTCAACCCCAAACTTCAAAACTCCAAGGCGGGGAAACGTTTTCTTGTTAAGTAATGAATCCAAGAGACCACACTCAGGCCACAAAATAGTCCAAGTTGGCCCCAAACACAGGTGCTCCCAGTTTGAACATCACGCCTGGCTTTTCTGCAGAAAAACAAAATGAAAGAGCAACTTCAAACACAGGTGCAAAACCCCGCATCTGTGAGGGACAGCCCAAAACCATGGCTTTCGCCTGACCGTGTTCAGCTTGTAAACCTCATCCTCCACGGAGCACCTGTGTCAGAACCAATCAGAGATGTGTATAAATGTTATCAACACCTACACGTCATTACTTATTCATCAACATCCGCACCAAATATCGGTGCAAATATGCAAGGGTGTTTTTTATTTTCCTATGGAGCCCCTGTTTCCTGAGGCTTATGTCCATTTGCCCCATGGTGGATACGAAGAAATAAAATACACAGATAAGAACAATTTGGAATATTTCAGGCTTTTAACCGGGACAATCATTTGTGTCGGTATGACTTTTTAAATCTAGTTTCTTCGGTGGGGAAAATGGAGTGTGCACAGAAAATTCAAACACACTGATTGCCTAAAGGCCTGCAACGCAGTAATTCCACACTTTGTGGAGTACTTTCATGGGGGCACCTCTCCCTGGTTGTCTGCTGATGGCTCCTTGTCTGATTAGCACTCAGAGAACCTGCTTTGGAAGCTGTATGAGATGTGTGTTTTCAGTAGCAGTAGTAAGCAGCAAAAGCAGCAGGACCTGGCTTCCTGGCAAACTCCACAGGCATTTGGGTTAGTGGCTTTGTATTTGCCTCTGGGTCTTTCCTGCACAGGCCTGGGAGGGGATATTGGGCTGTTAGAGGCTTTGGAAACCATTTCTTTTTTGACAATTTAAATTTATGTGGTTTTTAATTGTCTGTAAACAAAGCCTTTTAAATCTAGCACTAAATGTCCATCCAGGTCAGCTGGCATCTAAAGGGATGGCTGTTGATTTATTTCAGAGACTGCTTTTCTTTTCCTAAAAACAAAAAACACCAAAAAAAAAAAAAAAAACACCACAAAAAAAAACACACCCTCTCAATCAGTTTATTGTACTCCAATAGAGATACACAAAACACACAAATCACTTGCGCGCCCCCCCGCCCCCACTTCGAATGAATAGATAAAAATCCATCTGTTTTTTATCTCCCTGTTCTGAGGAGCCAAATTTGTGTCCTTTGTAAAAAATGGCCCCAGAGATACCATTTCCTAGCAAGCAGCTAGGACGATTGACCAACCCTTGGGTTTTTGTCAGTGATGGTTATAGTTGAGAAACTTTTGATCTAGTTTTGGCTCTAAATGGTCATTAAATGAAGATCATTTGTGCTGTGAATAACTGAGCTGAAGATGTAGCACAATAAATATGTATTGGTTATCGTGGTTCACAGACTATATATTACATGACTTTCTTTATAAAATAAAAAACGTCTCATAAGAGATTGGGGGAAAGGGTGGGATAGTGCAAATGTTTGGTTTTCTATAGATGGTCATACAACTGGCGATCGTCTTTCAAAACCATAATTTAAGAGACACATGCAGACAAGTATCTGGTGGTAGGTCTCCGGCTCCTGGGAGCTCCAGGGAACCTCGGACACATTTCCTGATTCCAGCTTGCCCAGCCCTGGCCCTGGCTACAATCCCGCCTGCCTCCAGCCTGCAGATTCTGTGCTGCAATTGTCCCATTTCTCCGACAGCTTGTTCTCTCTGTCTCTGCTGCAAGCGAGAGAAAAATGAACCATTACAAATGAGCAGAGACATAGGGCTCCTAGGAAAAAAGAAACATAAACCCACAGAGCAACTGTGTTCAAATAAAAGCTGTGAATGCTGAGTGGACTGAGATTCAAATTCTGGCACAGGGCTCCTGTTTTGAGCAGCCCTGGCTCAGTTTTGGAGAAATGGGGGAGAGCTTTCGAATAGTCCTTCCTTTGTCTCCCATGAGCCCTTGGTTTCTGTTTTGAATAAGAACTCTAAAACCAAAAGAATACTTTTGGTTACTTTTTCTAAATGTGTTTGTATGCGTGAGTTTTCTCCTACGGAGGACTAATTATTTTTCCTGCCAAGTCTATTTCTAGATTTTCCATGGTGCCAGATAACAAGGAACTTGCCTGTGTTTTTAGAAGAGAGTGGATTTGACTCTTCGTTTTGTTAGTTATATGTCCATGGACAAATTACTTAATTTTTCTAATCCCTTTTTTCTCGTCTGTAAAATGGGAATAATAATGTCTATCATGCAGGGTTGAAGTATGGACTAAAATAACAAAATTTATAAAACAATTTCTTATAGTACTGGTACATATTTGCACCAAAAGCATTGCAGACCAAAGGGACAATTTGGTTTAGATAAAATAAAGGGATTTGGTGCTTTTAAAATAGTTCATCATGGAGAGCCAATATTTGAAATGCAATAGGAAGACTGTCCTCCTGGTGCAAAGAAGTCTGAAGCATGAAAATCATGAACAGAGGCTGAAAGGCTGAGCAGCCCACAGAAGTGACCTCTACCAGCCTGGCTCCTGCAAGGTCTTGGGAAGGAGAGTGTATTGGGGTGAGGCCCGTACTGCCGCCACACATTCTTCCTACCAATGTCAGGCAGGCCTCCCGGGGTCTGAGCAGTACCATGGGTGGGTGCTCACCCAAGCCAGGAAAGCCAAGCTCAGTCAGCTTCAAAGATCCATAGACTTTGGTTGAACTATTCTGCAATAAAGTCTCTCTTGTTGGAATTTCAAGTGAATTTAGGATGAAAATGTTGGGGAATTCAGATTCCTTCTCTCTTACCATAAGGTCTCAATGCAATTATTATTTATTGTTTTATTATTCATCTATTCATTCAGCTAACTTTAAAAAAATTATAGCAGCATACAATATTGTATAAATTTCCGGTGTGCAGCATATTAATTCAACATTGATATAGCTTACAATGTGATCACCACACTAAGTTTAGTAACCATCTGTCACCATGCAAAGTTATCCCATTATTATTGACTATGTTCCCCTCACTTTTTCTTACCCATCCCTCCACTCCTCTCCCCTCTGGCAACCATCTGTTTGTTCTTTGTTTCTATGAGTCTGTTTTTGTTTTGTTTTGTTCATCCCTTTCTTTTTTATTAAAAATTCTACATATAAGTAAAATCATATTGTATTTATTTATTTTTTGTCTGAATTATTTTGCTTAGCATAATACCCTCTAGGTCCAACCATGTTGTCACAAATGGCAGGATTTCATTCCTTTTTATTGCTGAGTAATATTTCATTGTATGTATCTACCACATTTGTTTAGTGTCTACTGAGCACCAGGCACTGTGTGAAACTCTGGGAATTAAACTGAATTACGGAAACCATGTTCTCTGGCTTCTAAAGGATATAATTTTGAGAGATGGTCTCACCCAACCCTATCAGCATCCCTCCACTGTGGCTTTGGAACCCTAAGGTTTCCCAATCAGTTAATATGCACCCTGCTGCCTTTTAACAAGCACCCTAAAGCCATCCAGGGATTTTCATAGGACATGAACTAAATTTAGGTAGATCCAGTGAGGAACTTGCTGGATCAAGACCAGTGGGATTATCTGAGTTCTAAGGTCAAACAGGGGAAGAAGATATCCAAAATAGGTGTCCAAACAGTAAATAAAAATGAAATAGATTAGTGAATAGATAGATGGACAAATAGAAGATGAAACATACATTTTTTATTCTTGACCACTCTCTTTTCTGATTGTAATCTTCTTTTCTGGTTTCACCTTATTCTAATCTGTTGGATTAGAATATTAGTTATTATTATTATTAATAGTTATTAGTTAACTAATTGTTATGTTATAAAATTAGAAAATAAGATAATACTGAACTAATATTAATAAATAACATTAATTAATAATAGTGAATGTTTGATAATGCTTTATGTGGTTGATACAGTGCTAACTTTTATCTCATTTAATTCTTACCTCAAAGAGATGGTGATTATTATCACCATTTTGCATATAAGGAAACTGAGGCACAGAGAGGTTAAGTAAACCCTCTAAGATCATATAACAGTAGAGTAAATGGTGGTGCAGTTAGGGTTCACATCCAGGAATTTGTCTCCAGAGATGACATCCTTATCTATATATTCAATCATTCTGCCTCTCTTTAGTTGGCCAGATTAGTTGGCAAACTGATTTTTATCTCTTGTGTTCTTGATCTGGGATTTTCTCTGTTTTTTTTTTTTTTTTTTTAACTCTTTTTAAAAAAGAAAATTCTAAGCAAACAAAAGTAGAGAATCCTATATCATAAAAGGCTAATATGCAAATCGACTAAACAGTGGAACCGTTGGTGACTATGATGTGAACTGACCACCAGGGGGCAGATGTTCAATGCAGGAGCTGTCCCCTGGTGGTCAGTGTGCTCCCACGGCGGGGGGGTGCCACTCAGCCAGAAGCCCTGAGCTGGGCTCACGGCTGGCGAGCACAGCGGCAGTGGCAGGAGCCTCTCCCACCTCTGCTGCAGCGCTAAGGATGTCCTACTACTGGAGGGAGCGGGCCTAAGCCATCAGTTGGACATCCCCTGAGGGCTCCTGGACTGCGAGAGGGCACAGGTCAGGCTGAGGGAATCCCCCCCAACCCCCCACCCCTTCCCTGAGTGCACAGATTTTGTGCACCAGGCCTCTAGTATAGTATAAAAAAAACCACATTATATTCATTATTCTTGAATCCTCTTTGCTGTCACCCTAGGTCCTACTTTATTGAGATATAATTGACATAAAATGTTGTGTACATTTAAGGTATAAAATACAATAAATTGATGCACATATGCATTGTGAAATAATTAACACAATAAAGGTTGTAAACACATTCATCACTTTTTTGTGGTGAGAACATTTAAGATTTACTCTCAGCAAATTTCAAGTTTTCAATAAAATATTGTTAACTATAGTCACCTGCTATATATATTAGATCCCCAAAAACTGTTTAGCAAATTACATCACATAATTTTATTATGGAATTAACTATTTGATTATTAATAATAACAGCTAACCTTCAATAATTGTTTAATCTTCAATAATACTGTGTTGAATTTATCTTATTTATTTCTCACCTCAAAAAGAGGTTTGTGTTCTTTCACCAACATTTCCCCATTTCCTCCACCTCCCATTCCCTGGCAACCACCATTTTACTCTCTGTTTCTATGAATTTGGCTTTTAAAAAATATTCTACATGACATTGAGAACATAAAGTTATTTGGCATTCTCTGTACTACTTATTTCACTTATCATAATGCCCTAATATCCATTCATGTTACAAATGACAGGATTTCCTCCTGTATATCCTTCTTTTTTATGGCTGAATAATATTTATATAACATTTCTTGATTCATTCATTTGTCTATGGATACTTAAGTTGTGTCCATGTCTTGGCAATTGTGAATAATTGGGATACAGATACTTCTTCAGGATAGTGATTTTTTGATACATACCCAGAAGTGGGATTCATGGATTATATGATAGTTCTATTTTTTAATATTTTGTGGAACCTATATACTGTTTTCCACAGTGGCTGTACCAATTTACATTTCCACCAACAGTTCAGCAGGGATCCCTTTTCTCCCATACCCTCGCCAATATTTATTATTTCTTATCTTTTCCATGAAAGTCATTCTAGCATCTTTTCATGTGCCTGTTGACTATTTGTATGTCTTCTTTGGAAAAATGTATTTTTAGGTCTTCTGTCTATTTTTAAATTGGATTTTTTTTGGCTATTGAATTGCTTGAGTTTCTTATGTATTTTAGATACTAACCCCTTATCAGATATATAGTTTGAAAATATATTTTCCCCATTTTGTAGGTTGCCTTTTCATTTTCATGATTTCCTTTGCTGTGCAGGAGCTTTTTAGTTTGATGTAGTCCCACTTGCTTATTTTTAAATTTTACTGCTTGTTATTTTTGTGTTATATTGAAAAAATTGTTTCCCAGACCAATGTCAAGGAGTTTTTTGTCTATCTTTTCTTCTAAGAGTTTTATGGTTTCAGATCTTACATTTAACTCTTTAATCCATTTTGAGTTTATTTTTGTGAGTGGTGCAAGATAAAGAGGTCTAATTATATTACCTTGCATGTGAATATTGTTTTCCCAGCACCACTTATTGAAAAAAGTATCCATTCCTATGGAATATTCTTGGGTCCATAGTCAAATATCAGTTGACTGTATATGTGTGGACTGCTTATTCTGTCCCATTGGTCTGTCAGTTTTTATCCCAGACCATGCTGTTTTGATTCCTATAGCTTCATATTATAATCTGAAATCAGGAAGTATGATACCTTCAACTTCGTTGTTCTCTTTCAGAATTGCTTTGACTATACAGGGTTTTTTTGTGATTTAATCAGAATTTTAGAATTGCTTTTACTATTTTTGTGGAAAATGCCATTGAAATTTTAATAAGGGCTGCATAAAATCTATAAAAGGTTTTGGGTAGTATGGACATTTTAACAGTATTAATTCTTCTGACTTATGAACATGAATATCTATCCATTTATTTGTACTTTCTTCAATTCCTTTAATCAATGTTTTATAATTTTCAGTGTACAGACCTTTCATCTCTTTGGTTATATTTATTCATAAGTATTTTATTATTTTTGATGTTATTTTAAATGGGATTGTTTTCTTTATTTCTTTTTTAGGTAGTCTGTCATAATATATACAAATACAATTGATTTTTGTATGGGAATTTTGTATACTGAAACATTACTAAATTCATACATTAGTTCTACCAGTTTTTTCTGTGTGGAGTCTTTATATTTTCTATATATAAGATTATATTATCAGCAAACAGACAATTTTTCTTCTTCCTTTCTGAAATGGGTGTTTTTTAAAAATAAATCTTTATTGTTCAGATTATTACAGATGTTCCTCTTTTTTTCACCCATAGCTCCCCTCCACCTGATTCCCCACCCCACCCCATGCCCTTACCTCCCACCACTGTCTTCATCCATAGGAGTAAGATTTTTGTCCAGTCTCTTTCTGCACCCCTCACACCCCCTTCTCCCCAAGAATTGTCAGTCCACTCCCTTTCTGTGCCCCTGATTCTATTACACTCATCAGTTTATTCTGTTCATCAGATTTTTAATTCCTTTGATATTTAGATTCACTTGTTGATAGGCATGTATTTGTTGTCATTTTTTTTGTAAATAATTTTTATCTTTACCTTTTTCTTCTTCTTCCTCTTCTTAAAGAATACCCTTCAGCATTTCATATAATCCTGGTTTGGTGGTGTTAAACTCCTTTAGTTTTTTCTTGTCTGTGAAGCTCTTTATCTGATCTTCAATTCTAAATGATAGCTTTTCTGGGTAGAGTAATTTTGGTTGTAGGTCCTTGCTGTTCATCACTTTGAATAGTTCTTGCCACTCCCTTCTGGCCTGCATAGTTTCTGCTGAGAAATCAGCTGACATTCGTATGGGTACTCCCTTGTAGGTAACTAACTGTTTTTCTCTTGCTGCTTTTAAGATTCTCTCTTTGTCTTTTGCCCTTGGCATTTGAATTATGATGTGTCTTGGTGTGGTCCTCTTTGGATTCCTTTTGTTTGGGGTTCTCTGCACTTTCTGGACTTGTAAATCTATTTCTTTCACCAGGTAGGGAAAGTTTTCTGTCATTATTTCTTCTAATAGGTTTTCAATATTTTGTGCTCTCTCTTCTTCTGGCACCCCAATAATTCGGATGTTTTAGTAAGCTTAAAGTTGTCCCAGAGGCTCCTTACACTATCTTCATATTTTTGGATTATTTTTTCTTTTTGTTTTTCTGGTCGGGTGTTTTTTGTTTCCTCATATTTCAAATCTTTGGTTTGATTCTTGGGGTCCTTTGGTCTACTGTTGAATTTCTGTATATTCTTTATTTCAGACAGTGTATGCTTAATTTCTGACTAGTCCTTTTCCATTTTTTGGCATTTTCATTAAGATCCTTAAAGGTCTCACTAAGTTCCTCTGAGGTTTTTATAAGATTCTTGAGTAACCTTGTAAGTGTGGTTTTGAACTCTTTGTCTAGTAGTTTGCTTGCCTCCATTTCTTTCATTTGTGATATGTTTCTTTGTCTCTGCATTTCGGCTGCTTCCCTGAGTTGATAGACTGGCTTTCTGTGCTAGGTGTCCTATAGGATCCAGTGGCTCAGCCTCCCCAGTTACCTGAGGTGGACACTCTTGGTGCACCCCTTTGTGGACTGAGTGCAAAGTCTTGTTGTAGTTAAGCTTTGATTGCTGTTGGTACACTGGGAGGAATTGACCTCCAGGCCAATTGGCTGTGAGGACCCGCTGTGTCTATAATGGAAGAACTGCTGTGCTGGAGACACCCTTATGGAGCAGGACTTGTTTCAGTGGGGCTTTGGTGCTCACTGAGTCTGCCTCTTGAATGTGTCACTTATGGATGTGAGGAGTTGAAATCTGGTTTCTCACACTGACCACTAGGTATACTGGCTTCTGGATCTCCAATGGGGTGCAGGTCAGCTATTGCCTAAGGCCACCCAGCAGGAGCTACAGCGAGATCTGCAGATTTCTCCTCTTTGCTTGGCATTTGGAGGTTTTGGAACTGTCTGACCAGAGCTGCAGTTTGTTAGGTTAAGCTGTGATAGGGCAGGACATTTATAAGCAGAAGCCTCAGTGCAGAGCTTGGGTGGGTTTGTAAATTGTGCGGGGCAGGGTTTCAGGGAATCACTAGACTAGGGCATGGCAAACAGTGATGGCTGCCAGTCAGCCATCTCTGCATCTCCAAGTTTCCACATCCCTGCATCCCGTGCCCCAGCGCAGTAAACAATGATTGCTGGGCACACCTCTGCAAGAAAGTCACCCTCACTTTCCGACCCGATGGCAGACAGTCCAGCTTCTCCCAGTAAGGGTCTGGGTCCCCAGAATCTCACCGGAAACTGGAGTTCAGAGTAATTGGGAGCTTGTGTCTCCCTTCTGGTTGAAAAAAACAGCACACCCAGTCACCAGCCGCCAGCCCGATTCACGCGCCTCTGTACCTCAGCTTTTCCACGCTTGTGTAGGTCTCAATGCTCTTTTCTTTTTCCTTCTAGTTGTAGAACTTCTATTCATTCAGCTTTCCCGTGGTTCTGGGTGATAGACGTTTTGTCTTTTAGTTGTAGTTTTGGTGTGGTTGTTAGAGGCAGCACGTACAGATGTATACCTTATGCCGCCATCTTGTTTTTTTCTGAAATGGGTGTTTTTTTTTTCTTTTTCTTGCCTAATTATTTTGGTTAGGACTTCCTGTACTATGTTGAATAGAAATTTTTTTATGATACTTTAACCACCTTCAAGCCCAAACTTATCAATCATGTGATTCTACAGCTTAAATTGGAAAAATGAGGACTTCCTATCTGCCTAACTTTGTAGTGGCATATACAGACAGATCAGATAATTGCAGAAGATAGACTTGTAATGAATGCTTTTTAATTAAGTAGTTAAATTAAATAGGGGGCAGTATTTTAAAAATTCTGGCATAGGGGAAAAAAGGCATGGGCATGCTTTTAATTTTTCTGATGGGGATAGAAGAGTTTCCACATTTTCTTTCTTGTGCCAGAGGATTTTCCATAGTATTTTTCTTATCTTAAAGAGAGATAAAGTTATTCATAACCTGTTCCTATAGAACTAAGACTCCTAGGAAGAGAATTTTCATAGCAACATTTGTTAAAATGTTGTTAAAGAAGGGTTAGGAAGAGTTCTACTAGACTCAGATAGGGGAATAAAATTCTGTCAAGGGTCAATGTGTGTGAGATACCACAGCAGGCATGGCTGTGCAAAAGCATTTCCTTTGAAGTAGCAGTCTCTTCCACTTTGTGGTCGGATACTGTGATTCTGTCTGAAGCTCAATGTCCTGATGTTCTTTCTAAGACTCAGTGTTTTTCAAACTCTGCACGCTGGCCTTGAAATTTTTGCCCTCTACTAGGGAGTAAATTAACAAATATGAGTTGACTCTTAAATATATAATTTCAGCCCTAACTCTCTCTCATCTCTAGACACATTACCCCAACTGCCTACTGGAAATTGCCATGGAGATGTCTCACATTTTTCTCAAACCTAAGATGTCAGAAATAGAATTCACTGTCTTCCTATTAGCCACTCCTTCTTCCATTTTTCCTACAACACAAAATGACACTCCCCAATTGCCTAATCCAAAACCTTGACTCCTCATTGTCTTCTTCTCCACTTGCCATCAATCATCATGTCCTGTTGAATCAGCTTCCTAAATATATCTGCAATCTGTCAATCTCTACTGCAGGCCAAGCCTCCATCATCTCTAGACTAGTGTACTGCAAGAGTCTCCTAATTACATTTCCAGTCTTGTTTGCCTCTAATTCATTTTCCTTCCCACCAAAGTGCTTCATCTGAAATGCAAATTTACCAGTATATGGCCAGCTCTTCAAATGGTCTTCAAAGGTTCCACATTGCCTAAAATTCAAACTTCTTAGTTTAGCAAACCTCTCCAACTACCTCCTTTCTCCATCTCCTTTTGCACCCTGATTTCAGACATATGATCTGTTTGTAGTTCCAGGGATACACTGATGGTTACCCAGTTCTATGCTTTTGCTCCTAATTTCCTTTCTCTTTCCCCATATCATCACAAATGGCAGCCTATGTATCCTTCAAGATTTTCCAGACTCAAGGGCTTCCTCTTCTATAAAGCCTGTTCTGAACCACTCTCTAAATGGAAGGGTAGAATTGCCTATAAGCTGAGTTGAGTGTCTATGTACCCATTAGATTCTAAAATATAACTTAATTTCACTAACATTTTAATATACCAATTTTTAGGAACAGTTTTTTGTTTCCTTGACACCTAGTGCCAGTTTCTGGAGTATAGTATATTGAATTTATTTGGGTTGTTTGCTTGATTGAATGACTGATTGAAACAGTAAATGTGTACCCCTGAAGAGTTTCTTCTTATTACCACAAATAGGTTTTTAGATTTTATTTTATTCATCACAAAACTTTTCTCTGTACTGCTAAATGCTGTTAATGGGATTAACAGTTTACATGGAATAATTATCTTGTTTTATGTCAATTGTTCTAAGCGCCTCCAGATTTATTTATTTTGTTACATAGATAACATCTCAATAATGTTGGAGTTTAAATTGATTCCTACAATCACTTTTTAAGTGATTTTTTCTATTTTCATTTAAAAAACATATTCTCGGGAGAAACCAAGGTGGCGTCATAGGTAAACACCTAAACTGCTGCCTCGCACAACAATTTCAAAACTACAACTAAAAGATAAAATGGACATCATTCAGAACCACAGGAAGGCTGGCTGAGTGGAAATTCTACAACTAGAAGGAAAGAGAAAAGCACACTGAGACTTACAGGAGCTGCGGAAGGCAGAGGTACTGAGGCACGCGCTTGCGCGGAGAGGGCTGGCAACTGAGTACGAGGCTGGCTTTCTCAATGTGGAGGGAGACAAAAGCTCCTGAGCGAGACTCTGGGGACCCAGACTCATACAGGGAGAAACTGAACTGTCTGGCAGTGGGCGAAACTCGAGGGTGGCTTTCTCTCAGAGGTGCTTGCAGCGATTATCACGGGACACTGAGAACCAGGGGCCTCTTAGGGAAAGGCTGATGGGAAGCCAACGCTGTTTGCTCTGCCCTGAGATCCCACCCCATGAAGCCATTGCTGATTGCTCCACCCTGAGACTCAGCCCCATCCAAGCTGAGAGCAGAGGCTTTTGCATATGAATGGCCTGATACTTTGAATTTTAAACTTACCTAACAAACTGCAGCTGAGTCAGTGAAACCCAGAACATCCAAAAAAAAGCCCAAGGCTCCGCAGCAGCTTGCATTGCTTCACAGCTGGGCCTCATCTGGGCACCTCCAAAACCCAAACAAAGAAGAGGAATCTGCAGATCTCTCCATAGCTCCTGCTGGGTGGCCTCAGGCAGAGGCTAAATTAGCACCTCCTTGGAGATCCAAGAGCCAGTGTACCCAGGGTTCAGAGTTGGACCATCCAGATTACAACTCCTCAGATCCGTAAGGGACACACCAGGGGGCAGACTCAGTGAGCACCAAAGCCCCACTGAAGCAAGTCTTGTCTCATAAGGCTAACTCCAGCACAGAAGTTCTCCCAGTGGAGACACAGCTGATCCTCACAGCTAATTGGTCTGGAGGTCATTTCCCCCCAGTGATGCCAACAACAATCAAGGCTTAACTACAACAACACTGTGCACACAGCCCACAAAGGGGTGCACCAAGAGTGTCCACCTCAGGTAATTGGGGAGGCTGAGCCACTGGGTCCTATAGGACACCTAGCACACAAAGCCACTCTATCAACTCAGGGAAGCAGCCAAAATGCGGAGACAAAGACACAGGTCACAAATGGCAGAAATGGAGGAAAGCAAATGACTGGATATAGAGTTCAAAATGGTTATAAGGTTTTTCAAGAATTTTCTAGAAAAGGCCGATAAATTTAGCGAGACCCTCGAGGATATGAAAAAGGGCCAACTAGAAATTAAGCATACACTGACTGAAATAAAAAATAATATACAGAGATCTAACAGCAAACTAGAGGATCACAAGAATCAAGTCAAAAATTTGAAATACAAAGAAGCAAAAAACATCCAACCGGAAAAGCAAAAAGAAAAAAATAATCCAAAAATATGAAGATAGTGTAAGGAGCCTCTGGGACAACTTCAAGCATACCAACATCTGAATTATGGGGGTGCCAGAAAAAGAGAGAGAGCAAGATACTGAGAATCTATTTGAAGAAATAATGACAGAAAACCCCACCTGGTGAAAGAAATAGACTTACAAGTCTAGGAAGTGCAGAGAACCCCAAACAAAAGGAATCCAAAGAGGACAACACCAAGACACATCATAACTAAAATGCCAAGAGTAAAAGACAAAGAGAGAATCTTAAAAGCAGCAAGAGAAAAACAGTTAGTTACCTACAAGGGAGCACCCATATAACTGTCAGCTGATTTCTCAACAGAAACTATGCAGGCCAGATGGGAGTGGCAAGAAATATTCAAAGTGATGAACAGCAAGAACCTACAACCAAGATTACTCTACCCAGCAAAGCTATCATTCAGAACTGAAGGTCAGATAAAGAGCTTCATAGATAAGAAAAAGCTAAAGGAGTTCATTACCGCCAAACCAGGATTATATGAAATGCTGAAAGGTATTCTTTAAGAAGAGGAAGAAGAAGAAAAAGGTAAAGGTAAAAACTATGAACAAGAAATATATATCAACAAGTGAATCTAAAAATCAAGTGAATAAAAATCTGATGAACAGAATAAACTGGTGAATATAATAGAATCAGGGGTATAGAAAGGGAGTGGACTGACAATTCTTGGGGGGAAAAGGGTGTGGGCGTGCGGGAAGAGACTGGACAAAATCATATACCTATGGATGAGGACAGGGGCGGGGGCGGGTAAGGGAACCAGGTGGAGGGGAGCTATGGGGGGAAAAAAGAGGAACAATTGTAATAATATGAATAATAAAGATTTATTTAAAAAATTAAAAAATTAAAAATATATTCTCTTTCTCTCTCTCATTTAAAAAGAAAGGAAAGGAGAGGGAGAGAGAGAGGTAGAAACATCAATGATTACAGAGAACCATTTGTCTACTTCCTTCTGCAGGCCCCCAACTGGGGATCAAGCCTGCAATCCAGGCATGTGCCCTGATGAGGAATCAAACCATAACCTCCTGGTTCACATAGGTGGACACTCTACCTCTGAGCCATGCTGGACTGGCTATTCTTTCACTTTTTTTGGTAACATTGCCTCTTGCTAATAACAATAAATATATAAAGAGAATCAACCTCTTATCACTTCTAATTTGGTAATTAATTGGGTTCCTTTGGACGCTGTCATTAGAAACTGCCTGATATACAATATCGATTTGGTAGATTTGATTAGTTGTTTCAGATGGAATCTTCTTTACTCCTTCCTTTGTGAATTTCCTTCAGAATGTATTGAGAGCTTAGCCGTTTCCCAGCACTTACTAAGTGGTGATACAAAGACAGTAAACAAGGCTGCTTACCTGAGGAGCTTTATAATATTAAAGTAAATAAGACAGTTGCCCAGAGAGCTATAACATAAAGAGAGGATACACGCCAGGAGAAATATACACAGTGCTGTGGGAACATACAAGAGAGACTTACTTCCAGTGAGAAGGGGAATCTAAGAAAAGCTTCGTGGAAGGAGGGGACTTTTAAGTTTGGCTTTGAAAACGGAGTAGAATTTCAACAGATGAAGATTGGGTAAAGGCATTGCACACTGAAGGACATCGATGGTGGGTGGAGGTGGAGAAAGTACATGGTGTGTGGAGAAAAAGGAATGAAGGGAGGGTCAAGAGCACACAGAAAGTGGAGTGGTACTTCTGGAAGATATCTACAAAACTGCAAATATAGGTTATTGTACTAAGAAAGCCCTTGAATGCTCACCAGCAATCAAGACTCACAGGAGGCTTTTGAGCAGAGCAAAGAATCTTCTTTTCTTCTGCTATTATCTACCCACAGTGGCATATTGTGTTCCCCTTATCTATATACTCTACATTTGCAAAGAAATTGCCATGATATCACTTCGGATTGGAGACCTTCTTCCCCAACCATTTTAAAACCATGTTTCTCCCCGCTTAGTCTTTTGACACAGTGTTTTACTATTTGAACTTTCATCACTTTTTTTTGTTCCCTTGGGGACACTGCTATTAGAAACTGATATGGGGTATAAATTGTTCCATAATTTTACTCACTGTAATAAAGAACCCTTATCGAAATCTTCTAGCTCTCCACCTGTCATTTGATTTAAATATTATAGTATGAACTTCATATCAGCTGTATCATATTAATGATGCACACTAAGAAATGGGAATGTAATATTACTTCTTTTATTCATTATTCTTTATAAATTAAAAAATTCAGATTTCATCCACTTTGGGGGATGGGTAAACACTGTGTCAGAAGTATATTGTGACTCTTTTCTCCCCATGTGGCTTGCTGTTTCATCTATCTTAAAGGTGTTTTTTTAAAGTTTTGTTCAGATATAATTTATATACCATACACTAACCCATTTTAAGTGCCCAATTCAATGAATTTTAGCATATTTATAGAGTAATTTTAGAACATTTCTATTACCTTGAAAACAAACCTTGTACCTAATTACAGTTATTCTTCATTCCTAGGTCAGCCCTACACAACGACTAATCTACTTTGTCTTTCTATATCTGACTTTTTTTTTTGACAATTTATATAAATGGAATTATACAATATGTGTTCTTTTGTATCTGGCTTCTTTTTGAGGTATAATCATGTAGCATGTATCAGTATTTCTTTCATTTTTATTGATGATAGTACTCCATTGTATGGATATGCCACATTTTATTTATCTATTTGCTGGTTGATGGCCATTTGAGTCATTCCCCCTTTGGGGCTAGAGTGAATAATACTGTTCTGAACACTAGTGTACAAGTTTTTGTGTGGACATGTTTTTATTTCTTTGTGGTAGATTCCTAGGAGTGGGATTGCTGGGTGGTGTGATACATTTGTGTTTAGTCTTCTAAGAGAGTATTAACGTACTTTCCAAAGTGGCTGTTCAGCTTACCTTATCACCAGAAATGTATGGGGGTCCTACTTTCTCTGTATCCATGAACACTTGTTATTGTACCTATTTTAGTGGGTAAGATGGTATCTCATTATTGTTTTAATGTGCATTTCCTTAATGACTAATGATATTGAGCACCCACAGTACACTAGAGGCCTGGTGCACGAATTTGTGCCAGGGTGAGGTCTATCTGGCTTGCCCCAATAGGTACCAATTGGACCAGGCCAACCGGGGGTAGGGGCTGTGGGTAGTTGGCTGGCTGGCCCCACCCCTGATTGGGGTGGGGGGACCGGTCATGGGTAGGGCCAGCTGGGGGGAGGGGCCATAGGTGGTTGGCCAACCAGCCCCGCCCCCTGGTCGAACTCCTGGTTGAGGGGACAATTTGCATATTAGCCTTTTATTATATAGGATTGGCCATTTCTATATCTTCTATGGAGAAATATCTAAGTCATCTGCATATTTTAAATTGTTATTTGTCTTATTATTGAGTTGTAATGTCTTTTATATTAATCTGGATAAAAGTCCTTTATTAGATATATAATTTCCAAACATTTCCTTCCATTCTGTGGGTAGTTTTACATTTTTTGGGTCTTTTCACTTTCTTTCTTTTTT
The DNA here is from genome assembly GCA_026230045.1 of Corynorhinus townsendii. Classification (NCBI taxonomy): domain Eukaryota; kingdom Metazoa; phylum Chordata; class Mammalia; order Chiroptera; family Vespertilionidae; genus Corynorhinus; species Corynorhinus townsendii. The sequence continues at coordinate 58,925,559 of JAPDVU010000003.1, read as the reverse complement.
TTTTTTTAATTTTTTTTTTAAATTTTATTTTATTTTTATTGTTTTAAGTATTACAAATAGTAGTACATATGTGTCCTTTTTTTTTTCCCCCTTTGATCTCCCCCCAACCTCCCCTACCCCCCAGGACATGCCTTCACCTGCCCACCCTCCCCCCCCCACCCCAGTGTCTTATATCCATTGGTTGTGCTTATATGCATGCATACAAGTCCTTCGGTTGGTCTCTTACAGCCCTCCTCGCCCAACCTCCCCTGTCTTCCCAATGTAGTTTGACAGTCTGTTCAATGCTTCTTTGCCTCTGTATCTTTTTCCCACCATTTCTTTCCTTTAAAAAGTTTTGCCTTTGCAGACTGGAAATAAACATATAATAACAAAACAAGACAAAACAAAAAAATGTTTGAGTCCCAATTTCAATATCCAACAGTTCCTTATGTGTACATGTCAGCAGTGATATCTGGATGGTGGGCACATGGTGGCAATGCAGGTCCGACCCTCTCTGGTTTGGTCCTAGGTAACCTGCAGTGGTGCACAGCTGCTGACTGCTCCCATGGCAAGTCGTTGTCAGCGTCTTCCATCTCTGGACTGTTTTTTCCTCTTGTCTTCGTGGTTGGAGCACTCCTGTCAATTCCTCTCTGTTGCAGGAATCCATCTGGTCTTGGGGTTGTTTTCTGAAAATATACAAATAAATTCTCGACCACAAGTTAATAAAGGAATCTTTTCTATATAATTGATTTGGGATCCTTTTTATTTTTGTTCAAACGATTTTCCTTTGTCTTATTTAGACACCATGTGTATTTTTAATGGCCGTCTTGCTGTTAGCATTGCAAATGAACCTTAATTTGGTAAAGTAAAAATTTTCTAGATGTAATTTACTTATAGGATATTTTTCCTTACATGATATTGCCCTACTATCCCCCCCCCTTTTTTTTAATGGAGGTTTTTGTAAATTTTATAATGCAGTCTTAATAACTTTAAATTAAAAAAAAATTTTTTTTCCCCCCACACATATGACTGCTTTAGGTTCATTGCATATTCAGGAATTTTACCATGAGATGAACTACCAATAGAAATTTTAGTTATTACTTTAAGAATAGCTTTTTGTCCAGTACTTGAATATTCACTTATTTCAATTAGCCTATTTAAATTAATCTGAAAACTCGATTACTATTTTACTGTCAAATTTAATACTCTACCAACAATCTTAGTTTACCCTGTAAATATTAGTGGGAAGGATTATTTGCATTCTTGAGTGGGCCCTGAGCATTCCAAATGCTCAGCTGAATTTAGATATAGGGCAACTGCTGTCGGCCAAGTCTCTTGTCTGTTACCTGGGTCCCGATCTGAGCTGGGCCAAGTCTCTGTCTGTCACCTGTATCTCGATGTGAGCTGGGCCAGGTCTTTTTCTGTTGCCTGGGTCCCGATCTGAGCTGGGTGTGGGAAGTGTGAAGCAGCCATGGGGGTAGGAGACCTCCTTTAGAAGGGGGTGAGGGTTCAAGCCCCTGCAATGTTGGGGGGGTGAGGGTCTGTGCCCCACTTCTGTTGCCCCCCCAAGTTCTCTCCTGATGGCCCCTCTGCGACTGTGCCTGTCTTAGGTTGTTCCTTCCTTGAGGAATCTTACCCGTCTCTGGCTAACCAGCCATCCTCCGGGGCCAAGCAGGGTGCTGTGAGGTTCAGTTCTGTCTCCTTGGTAGCCTATGACCCCGTGGCCTCCACACCCAGCACCTGCCTTGGGAACCCCTGGCCTGCTGGCAGGGTCCCGGTGCTGATCACATATCTCGGGGAACTCGGGTTTCTTCTCCAGTGAGGACCCAGCTCACACAATTGGGTGTGAGACAGATCCCTGGTACCAGCCCCCACGAGGCTTCAAGCTCAGCATGAACAGAAAGCTCAGGTAACAGCTGAGGGCAATTGGATTGTGAGAAGAGGGTCCCTCTTGGCACAAAGGGCAAGAGGGGCCAATATAGGATGCTCAAGTGCCTTCCCAGTGCCTTAATTCCTTCTGCAAGGGATTAAATCCTTTCATGTCCCTTTTTTTAAATTGCTGCCCACCATTCAAAGAATTAGTTTGTAAGTTTGTTTGGGATAATTGTAAAGTATGCTGTTGTAAAATATCTAAGATTATAATGAGATTATAGAATAATATCATGTAAGGATATTCTTTGCCCTAGGCCCTGGCAATTCCATTTCAAACTGGCTGTCAATTTCTTTTTGTAGCTTTATATAAACTTTGTCAGGGAGGCAAAAACACAAATTACTTACTTTAGTTCAAGCGGCCAAATATATTGACTTTCAATTACAATCCTTATGACTTTTGAAGGAAACTTCTCTTTGTTTCCTTCCAAAATAATTTTCAGTCTACAGAGAGTTTCATTTAAAAATTTTTGTCACATGAAACAATTTCTCTTAATGCCCCGCCCCCTTGTTGTCTGTGTCCATTGATTAGGTTCATATGCATGCATACAAGTCCCTTGGTTGATCTCTCCACCTTACCCCCACCCTCCCCTACCTTACCTGAGGTATGATCTTCTGATTGACGTTTCTCAGCCTCTGGATCTGTTCTTGTTCATCAGTCTATGTAGTTCATTATATTCCACAAATGAGCGAGATCATGTGATATTTATCTTTCTCTGCCTGGCTTATTTCACTCAACATAATATTCTCCATCTCCATCCATATTGTTGCAAATGGTAGGAACTCCTTCTTTTTTACCGCAGCGTAGTATTCCATTGTATAGATATACCACAGTTTTTTAATCCATTCATCTGCTGATGGGCATTTAGGTTGTTTCCAAATCTTGGCTATGGTGAATTGTGCTGCTATGAACATAGGGGTGCATATTTCCTTTCTGACGTGTGTTTCTAGATTCTTGGGATATATTCCTAGAAGTGGGATCACTGGGTCAAATGGGAGTTCCATTTTTATTTTTTTGAGGAAACTCTATACTGTTCTCCACAGTGGCTGCACCAATCTGCATTCCCACCAGCAGTGCAAAAGAGTTCCTTTTTCTCTGCATCCTCGCCAACACTTGTTGTTTGTTGATTTGTTGATAAAAGCCATTCTGATAGGTGTGAGATGGTACCTCATTGTTGTTTTGATTTGCATCTCTCTGATGATTAGTGACTGTGAGCAGGTTTTCATATGTCTCTTGGCCTGCCTTCTGTCTTCTCTCGAAAAGTGTCTACTTAGATCAGTTGCCCATTTTTTTATTGGGTTGTTTATCTTCTTTTTGTTAAGTTGTATGAGTTCTCTGTATATGTTGGAGATTAAACCCTTATCATTGATATCATTGGCAAATATGTTCTCCCATGCAGTGGGCTTTCTTGTTGTTTTATTGATGGTTTCCTTTGCTGTGCAAAAGCTTTTTATTTTGATGTAGTCCCATTTGTTTATTTTCTCTTTAGCTTCCATTGCCCTAGGAGTAGTATCAGTGAAGAAGTTCTTTCGGCATATGTCCGAGATTTTGCTGCCTGTGGATTCCTCTAGTATTTTCATGGATTCCCGTCTTATGTTTAAGTCCTTTATCCATTTTGAATTTATTTTTGTGTATGGTGTAAGTTGGTGATCTAGCTTCATTCTTTTGCATGTATCTGTCCAATTTTCCCAACACCATTTGTTGAAGAGACTGTCTTGACTCCATTGAATGTTCATGCCTCCTTTGTCAAATATTAATTGAGCATATTGATTTGGGTCAATTTCTGGGTTCTCTATTCTATTCCATTGATCTATATGTCTGTTCTTGTGCCAGTACCAGGCTGTTTTGAGAACAGTAGCTTTGTAATACAACTTGATATCTGGTATTGAGATCCCACCTACTTTGTTCTTCTTTCTCAGGATTGCTGTAGCTATTCGGGTTCTTTTTTTATTCCAGATAAATTTTTGGAAATTTCGTTCTAGGTCTGTGAAATATGTTGTTGGTATTTTAATGGGAAGTGCATTGAATTTATAGATTGCTTTGGGTAGTATGGACATTTTGATGATGTTGATTCTACCAATCCATGAACATGGTATGTTCTTCCATCTGTTTATGTCTTCCTCTATCTCTTTTTTCAGTGTCGTGTAGTTTTCTACGTATAGGTCTTTTACCTCTTTAGTTAAGTTTATTCCTAAGTATCTTAATTTTTTTGGTGCGATGGTAAATGGGATTGCTTTTTTAGTCTCTCTTTCTGTAAGTTCATTATTGGTGTATAGAAATGCCATAGATTTCTTGGCATTAATTTTGTATCCTGCTACATTACCGAATTCAGTTATTAAGTCTAATAATTTTTTTATGGAGTCTTTAGGGTTTTCTATGTACAGTATCATGTCATCTGCGAATAAGGACAGTTTTACTTCTTCTTTTCCAATTTGAATGCCTTTTATTTCTTCTTCTTGTCTGATCGCAATGGCTAGTACTTCCAGCACTATATTAAACAGGAGTGGTGAGAGTGAGCATCCCTGTGTTGTTCCTGTTCTTAGGAGAAATGGTTTTAGTTTTTGCCCATTGAGTATGATGTTGGCTGTGGGTTTGTCGTATATGGCTTTTATTATGTTCAGGTATGATCCTTCTATTCCCACCTTGCTGAGAGTTTTTATCAAGAAAGGGTGTTGGATTTTATCAAATGCTTTTTCTGCATCAATTGATATGACTATGTGATTTTTATCTCTCAATTTGTTTATGTGATGTATCACGTTTATTGATTTGCGAATATTGTACCATCCTTGCATCCCTGGGATAAATCCTACTTGGTCATGGTGTATAATCTTTCTGATGTACTGCTGGATTCGATTTGCTAGAATTTTGTTGAGGATTTTGGCATCTATGTTCATGAGGGATATTGGCCTGTAATTCTCTTTCATTGTGTTGTCTTTGTCTGGTTTTGGTATTAGGGTGATGCTGGCCTCATAGAAGGAGTTTGGAAGTGTTCCTTCTTCTTGAATTTTCTGGAATAGTCTGAGAAGGATAGGTTTTAGTTCGTCCTTGAATGTTTGGTAAAACTCCCCTGTGAAGCCATCAGGCCCTGGGCTTTTGTTTGCTGGAAGCTTTTTGATGACTGCTTCAATTTCTTCCATAGTTATCAGCCTATTGAGATTCTTAGAATCTTCCTGAGTGAGTTTTGGAAGGTTGTATTTTTCTAGGAATGTGTCCATTTCCTCCAGATTGTGTAGTTTGTTAGAATAGAGTTGTTCATAGTATTTTTTAACAGTCCTTTGTATTTCTGTGGGGTCTGTTGTTATTTCACCTCTTTCATTTCTGATTTTGTTTATTTGGGTCCTCTCTCTTTGCTTCTTGGTGAGCCTGGCTAGAGGTTCATCAATCTTGTTTATCCTTTCAAAGAACCAGCTCTTGGTTTTGTTGATCCTGTGTATTGTTTTTTTGGTCTCTATGTCATTCATTTCTGCTCTGATCTTTATTATGTCCTTCCTTCTGCTCACTGTGGGCTTTTCTTGTTGCTCTCTTTCTAATTCTTTGAGTTGTTGAGTTAGAAGATTTATTACCATTTTTTCTTGTTTTTTGAGGTAGGCCTGTAGAGCTATAAACTTCCCTCTCAAGACTGCTTTCATTGTGTCCCATAGCATTTGCATTGTTGTGTTTTTATTGTCATTATTCTCCAGGATGTTTTTAATTTCTTCTTTGATCTCGTTGATCACCCAATCATTGTTTAATAGCATGCTATTCAGTTTCCACGTGTTTGAATTTTTTGGAATGTTTTTATTATAGTTTATTTCTAATATTATGCCATTGTGGTCTGAGAATATGCTTAATAGGATTTCAATCTTTTTGAATTTAGGGAGGCTTTGTTTGTGACCCAATATGTGGTCTATTTTTGTAAATGTCCCATGGGCACTTGAGAAGAACGTATATTCCGAGGCTTTGGGGTGAAATGCTCTGAAGATGTCAATTAGGTCCATCTGATCTAGTGTGTCATTTAGAATTGCTATTTCTTTGCTGATTTTTTGTCTGGAGGATTTATCCAGTGATGTCAGTGGTGTATTAAAATCTCCTACTATGATTGTATTGTTGTCGATCTCTCCCTTGATCTCTTCCAGGAGTTTTTTTATGTATTTGGGTGCTCCTGCGTTGGGTGCATATATGTTTACCAGAGTTATATCTTCTTGTTGAATTGCTCCCTTTAGTATTATGTAGTGGCCTTCCTTATCTCTTGTTATGCCCTTTACTTTGAGGTCTATTTTATCAGATATAAGTATTGCTACCCCAGCTTTTTTCGCATTTCCATTTGCTTGAAAAATATTTTTCCATCCCTTTACTCTCAGTCTGTGTGAATCCTTTGCTCTGAGGTGAGTCTCTTGTAGACAGCAAATATATGGGTCATGTTTTCTTATCCATTCAGCTACCCTATGTCTTTTGATTGGTGCATTTAATCCATTTACGTTTAATGTTATTATTGACAAGTACATGTTTGTTGTCATATTTTCCCCCTTAGTGTTTGTGTTTCTTTTTGCCTTTCTCTTTCTTCTTTTTACAGCAGTCCCTTCAGCATTTCTTGCATTGCTGGCTTGGTAGTGATAAACTCTCTTAGCCCTTTTTTGTCTGTGAAGCTCCTGATTCCCCCTTCAATTTTGAATGATAACCTTGCTGGGTATAGTATTCTTGGATTCAGACCCTTGCTTTGCATCACTTTGAATATTTCATTCCATTCCCTTCTGGCCTGGTGTGTTTCTGTTGAGAAATCAGTTGATATCCTAATAGGAGATCCCTTGTAGGTAACTTTCTGTCTCTCTCTGGCAGCCTTTAAGATTCTTACTTTGTCATTGGTATTCGCCAATTTAATTATGATGTGTCTTGGTGTTGGTCTTTTGGGGTTCAACTTGTTTGGGACTCTATTCTTTTCACTTTCTTGATGGTGTCTTTTGATGCTCTAAAATTACAGATTTGATAAAATTTAATTTATCAATTTTTACTTTATCTCTGGGCTTTCAGTGTTCACCCGTTTTTTTGAGGTGTGGGTCACATTAATTTATGAAAACTATTGTTATATTTATGATTATATAACAAAAGGAGGCCTTTATTACCTAATTTGAAAAGTGGTGCTCCATTCTACCCCCCTACCCCCGGGATCCATTCATCCTCTGTGAATTTCCAGAAATTACAGCAGTGAATTAAAATTACTTTCAGCTTTGGAGGTTCACTGAATCCACAAACTTCTCTTATTCCCCTCACTATCCTGACTTTAACTTTGACATAGTAAGGACTCTGTCCTGAGAGCTTCAGAGTATGTCATCCACTCAGGCTCTGCGGAGTTCTAGGGCCATAGGAATCACCCACAGTACATTCAAGGGTGTCTCATGTGCCTGATGTTGCTGGAAACAGACTACCCAAGCCTGCTCCCCTGGACTCTGTCCAGGTCTCCAGAACTCAAAGCAACAATTAGGTCATGAAAGAGTCTGAACTAGGATCCAGAAGACCTGGGTTCTAGTCCTGAATCTGCCTCTTACTCGTTTTCTAACTTTGACAAAATCACTGAATCTTACTGTAATTTAAGATTTTTATTTAGAGAAAGAGTTTTGGATTTCTAATGTTTGCCCTTTACAGCAGTGGTTCTCAGTGTGTGTGGGTGGAGGGGGCGGTGATGGGTAATAGTGTTGTCCTGTTCCCCTCCTTCCCCCATAGGACATTTGTAAGAAATTTTTGGTTCTAACAACCCAGACACACTATTGTATGTTTTGGGTAGAGATGCTACTAAACATCCTAAAGTACACAGGACAATTCCTACAAACAAGAATAATTCAGCCCCCAAAAGCAATACTACTGAGCTTGAGGAGTCCTGCCTTAGAGCATATTTTTATTAGTATTTTTAGAGACATTCCCCTCTCTTCTTTTATCAAAATATTTAGTTTCTTCCAATGCTCAGCTCCAAAGTGGAGCTTTCTTTGTTCATTCTAATTAATAATGATTTTTTTTTTCATTTTCAGAATTCCTATTGCTACTTGTTATTATACCACTAATAAGCCTAGTACAATAAAAAATAAAACTATAACTCTAGACAATTTATCTTTTTTTAAAAATCCTCATGCAAGGATAACTGAGCCACACATGCCAGGACACAATTTTTCTTTTCAAGAAATAAGAAATATATGTTTATAAGCTAATCAATTAAAATATTATAACAAGATTTTTGCTTTTTGTCATCAAAGACATTCTGAGCATTGTGAACATTTTTTATTCCAGCTGATCTTCTTGAGATACCAGGAGCCTCCATTACTTACAGCTAACAGAAATCTTACCAATTTACATGTTGGGTCATTTGAGGATCTTTCTGTCCTAATCCTTTCCAGGCTCTTCATCTGGGGCTCAATCCAACAAAGTACCTCTCAGATGGTTTCATTCAGGAGAGCAGAGACCCTGCTCAGGCTCACTTAGGGGCGGTCTGTCAGGCAAAGAAATGAATTCAGGGCCTGGGTGGAGACTTCATAACAGAGCCAGTTCATGGTATACATAGGGTATTTGTTTTCTAAAATAAATTTCCTTACACTTTCCCTCTGTGTGTCACCCTGTTTTAACATTTCTCTATTTCCCCACCATAAATCATGAAAAATTGTCTTTGCGGAACTCTGCACCAGCTTCAGAAGCACATTCTAGACATGTCATTGGAGGCACTCATGGAGACATTAAACAGCACCAGGTGCAGAACTGACCCCGAGAGGACCACTACTCAATATGCCCCCAAGGCTGACATTTAACCAGTGATGACTTCTGAGTAGGGCCCTCTGACCAATAGCACATCAATCAATGGTGTTCTTCCAAACCTGCATCCCCAGAATCACTTCTCCTTAGAGCTGACCCCATTTATTCTCATTAGTTGTTGACTCAGATAGTATAGCTAACATTTAAAGGCAACTGCAAGTGACTTACAATGGTTTTTCAGTTTTCATTTTACCTTAACAGGTTACTATAAGAATATCTCTCCTCCTTCTTCCATGAAATCTGCTCTCCTAATTGTCTTCATTGAGCCTTAATTTAACCATATGGACTCTGTGTTTGTGTACATCTATCTGTGTGTGTATGTGTGTGTGTGTGTCTATGTGTGCATGCAGAGGGGTTAATCTACTCAGTTAACATTGGATTTTACATGATATTCTCTCTGTGGAATATCCATTATTCAATTTTATAATTTTACTAAATAAATTCAACGAGTGCCTTATAACCTTGCTATATAATCGCTTATTAGTTTCAGGAGTTTTTTTTTTTAATTCTTTCGGATTTTCTACATAGGCAATCATATCATCTATGAATAAAGATAACTTTATTTCCTTTGGTTTCCTTTTCTTATTTTTCCAAGGAAAATTTTTCTTTTATTAATAGCATTTACTAGCACTTTTAGTATGATGTTGAAAACAGTGGCAAGAGGAGACATCCTTGCTTGTTCCTGATCTTAGCAGGTAAACTTCTAGTTTCTCACCATTAGGCTCACTATTAAGTATAGTATTATTTCTCAAATTAAGGAAGTTTTCCTTTATAGCTTGTTGAGATTTTTTATTTTAATTTATTGTGAATGTGTTTTGGGTTTGTCAAATGCTTTTCTACACCCAATAATATGATAGTATGATTTTTCTTCTTTACCCTATTGTGATAGATTACATTAACTATTTTTGAATGTTGAACCAGCCTTGCATGGCTGGAATAAATTCCAATAAATCATGGTGTATAATTTTTTTCCTACATTGTTGGATTTTATCTGTAGATATTTTCTTGAGGATATTTAAAAAAATATATTTTTATTGATTTCAGAGAGGAAGGGAGGAGAGAGAGATAGAAACATCAATCTTGAGAATCACTGATCAGTTGCCTCCCGCACGCCCCCTACCCGGGATCAAGCCTGCAATCCAGGCATGTTCCCTGACTGGGAATCGAACAGCGATCTCCCAGTTCATAAGTGGACACTCAACCACTGAGCCACACTGGAAGGGCTTCTTGAGGATTTTTGTGTCTATATTTATGACAGGCATTGGTCTATAGTTTTCTTGTCTTTGTAAAACAGTTTGCTATTTCAGTTGTGCCTATGAGGCAGGTACTAATATTTTTTTCCCTATTTTGCACATGAGGTACCTGAGACACTAAGCCATTTCATAATATGTACAAGGTCATCAGCTAGCAGTTGGTGCAACCAATGTTTAAACCAGGTGATACAAATTTAGAACTTCCTCCCATCTATTGTGCTCTACTGACTTCTAATTAAAGATAAGCAAATGCCTTCAACTCACTTTAAATAAGTTTTCTTTTTCATCTTTTGGAATCTTGTGACACTTTAGACCAAACACAGAAAGAAAATGATTTTATTTATATCCCTTTGTAGTAATATTAATATTTAATGTTTAATTTAACTTAATTTAACCCAATCTAACTTAATAATTTCAATTTCCAAAGGCTATTTATTAACTCTCTTAAACTTGGGAAATTTGGTAGTGCCTCTTAAATTCAGGCCCATTTGGATCCAGGAACTCAAATCCTTTTCTCAGGCTGGTCTTCTTCTACATCTCTCAGATACATTTTATCCATGGGATGGATGGACCAAATGGCCTCCAGTAGATACAGCCCAGGAACTTAATGACCACAATAGAATTCTTAATTGTGTTTCTATTAATAGAGAAAATTTTTAAAAATCAGATCTTATGATTTTGCTCAGACTTATGTAACTCACAAGCCTTCTGGAGAGCTTCTATGCTTACCATAAGATTCAGAGAGTTTTAGAGTTTTGGCCTCTTTTTGATGTTTACCTTTAGCCAAGCATATATATTTTCTTATTAACATTGCATATACCTCACACTCAGTCATTTTTAATACAGAATTAATTATAAAATTTATATAGAGATGCCCATCCTGATTTAGCTTCCTTAATACACTGCCCTCATGTCTGATGGGTCATATTCTGATTCTGACTCTGAGGTGAGAGAGGAACGAAAACCTCTCCCCAAAGTGTTGAAATGGTGAGCTAGATGTGATTAAAGTCACTTGCCTGGGTAGAGACAAGGTCTGACTGACAATATCCTCAGATGAGTTTCCTTCCTTATTGCCCTACATCCATTTGCTTACAGTGTAATGAAGGTCATGACCAGCTCTCCATGTAATGGAATATTATTACTCTCTGAAGCTGCAGGATGCCCTATCTAGTCTTCATGAGTATACATTGGAGTTGGTTCTTCCTTGTGTGAGGCAACCAATTGATGTCTCTCTCACATCGATGTTTCGCTCTCTCTCCATCCCTTCTTCCCTCACTTCCACTCTCTCTAAAAATATCCTCAGATGAGGATCAACAAAACAAAAGAATTCAGAAATGTTGATACATATATTTTATAGATGATTTAATTTTTTGAGCAGTTTTAAAATTTGCAGTAAAACTGAGAGGAAAGTGCAGATTTCCCATGTACCTGCTGCCCCCATTTTAATATATATTTTTAAGTATTATATTTCAAGGCAAAATAGCCAGTAAAGGTTCATATGTAAGGATGTTTATTATAATGCTTATATTCAAAGTAAATTGGGAAGAGTCAAGTAAATTATGGTACATGCCTTGGCTGTTGATATTTTGATTTAAAAGAAAATTTAAATATGGGTTTATGTTATGGTATTAAATACTATAAATATACATGGATTCAAACTTCTTAAATAGTGTTATTCCAAATTTAAATATACATATGTTATATACATAATTTATATAATTGAAGGAAATAAACCAAAATATTAATGTCTTTAATTTTGAATAATGAGTATATAGGTGATTTTAGTTTCTTCTTTATTATTTTACTTATAATTTAAAACTTTAATCCAGTAAATGGAGATTACTTCTTAAATAGGAAAATCCAAAGAAAATATTGTAAAATGTTTGTAAACATTACAGAAGTCATAGAAAATAATAATTGAGAAAAGAACATTGGATTTGGCACCTGGAAGGTCAGTGATTGAATCTGAAAGAGGAGATTAAGGTAAATGGTGTCAGAAGAGGTAAAAGGGGATTAGAGTGAGATGAGAGGAGAAATCCAAAGGCATCAGGTTCTGACTCCCTTTTAGAAAGTATGACTCCAAAACGAAGGAGGAGAATATATCATAATCATGTCATCTTTTTGTGTTAATCTTCACCAGATTATTTTTTCCATTGATTTTTAGAGAGGGTAGAAGAGAGGGAGAGAGAGAGACATCGATGTGAGAGAGACACATTGATTGGTTGCCTCCTGCATGCACCCTGACCATGGCTGGGGATTGAACCTGCAACCCAGTTACGTGCCCTTGATCAGGAATCAAACCTGTGATGCTCTAACCAATGAGTAATACCAGCCAGGACTAATCATATCATCTTTTGAGTGTATAATAGGTATTGTATTTGATTTTTATATTTAACTGAAAAAAACAACAACGAACAAATGTCATGTCCATTATAATAAGAAAACTGAGACCTAGAGAAACTAATCTTACAAAAACAAAGCAATGATGCTATAATCTATTCACTTTCCACCATGCTACATTGTCTTCTAAGAATGGTAATAATGTCAGGGGAATGGTGTGTTTATTTTACTATACTTTATTTTATTTGTCTCAGCTAGTGAAGACCTATCTGAGAAAGGAGGCAAGAAATCACAGGACACTGTGCACTCCTTCATATTTAGTTTCCTTGACAGTAGAGCAGAGAAGCTAACTTACAAGTTTGAACTCAGGCCTGCCTGAATTCAAATCTGTGCTTCACCTTTTACTCTCTGCAAGACTCTGGGCACACCACTTAGCCCCTCCAGCCTCGACTTTCTTATTTATCGAGTGGAGATAATAACATCAGTCTCAGAGAGTTGTTTTGAAGATTAGGAGGATAATATATGTAAGACTATCTAGCACAATGCCCAGCACAAAACAGCCTTTATCTATGGTTGATTTGGTTGTTGAAATTTTTGTTATAATATGATTGAATTGTCATTGATTCCTTTGAGATGGTAAAGGGTAGATCTTGATCCTGTCATGTATTTAGGAATCTATCTATCTTTCTATCTACCCAAATGACTGTCACAACTGAAACAAACAAACGGACAACCAAACAGGCTGTGTAGGGCAACCAGGCCGGCAGGGGGGTTAGTGAGGGACAACCAAATGACCGAGCAGCAGGCTGCGTGGGGCGACCAGGCAGGCAGAGGGGGGTTAGTGAGGGGTGATCAGGCTGGTAGGGGGGGCAGTGAGGAGCAACCAGGCTGGGGGCGGGCAGTTAAGGGTGGCTAGGCCAGCGGCGGAGGGGTGGGGGGGCAGTTGGGGGCGACCAGGCCATCCGGGTGAGGGGCAGTTAGGAGTGATCAGGCAGGCAGGCAGGTGACAGTTAGGAGCCAGTTGTCCCAGATTGTGAGAGAGATGTCCAACTGCCAGTTTAGGCCTGATCCCCAGTAATAAACCAGCAGTTGGACAGCCCCCAAGGGGTCCTGGATTGGAGAGGGTCCAGGCTGAAGGACCCCCTCTCCCCCGTGCACTGGGCCTCTAGTATTTTATATTTTAATGTGAAAGGTGAATATAATTTTAGTCGTTGATGGATTCATTCCCTTAACAAACTTTTATTAATGCCAGCCATGTGTCCAACATAGTACTAGAAAGTGAAGATGGAAGAATAAGGTAGACATTGGCTCTCTTCTAAGAAGCAAGTGGAGAGACACTATGGAAAGTGATTATTATAAAGTAATTAATAACTGCTTTGATAGAGGTATGAACTGAGTGCTAGGAAAGCTGGGGGTGGGGAAGCACTCTGCCTGGGGCACTTTCAAGAGACATTAGAGAGAAGGTGACATTTTATAGTAATAACAACTAATGCCATCTTGTAGGGTCTTGCCATCTTGCTCTTCATTATGTTATCCTGCCTCCTACGTCATGACCCTCAAAGAGAAGTTGCAATATTAGAAAGTTCCCTAGTATACCATCCAGAAAAAGTGAAGGTATAGGGTTTTCCAAGTGTTTTCTATGGGAAGTTACCCTTCACAAATGCTACCTAAAAAGGATTCCACATTCAAATAAATTCGTGAAACATGTAATGCTTTTGTCTCTTGGAGTATTTCAATGAGGTGATATTTTACAGGTTCTGAGAAGATGTTGAGATTTTGAAACTCAGACTTACCCAAGCAACAGTACAATTTATGTAAAAAAAAATAACAACTATAAACATCTTAAGGAACTACATTTTGCAGAATTCTGTAGAAATGCTGATTTAGGCCACCTCTTATATTTTGCAGAATTCTGTAGAAATGCCGAATTAGGCCACTCTTACCTTCTAAGCAAATATCTATTTGCTTTCTGGAATATTCTTTTTTTTTTTTTTCAAAAGGGAGAGGCATGGGAGGGATGGTGACTTCTGTTATATTTTAAGATATTTTGAATGAAAATGGCACAGGCTTGACATGAGTGGAAATAGAAATAGCAGAAACTGGAAAGCTGGGAAATGGCATAAAACTCAGAACCAAAAAATGGCAAAGTTGTGGAAGATTGTGTTGTTTAGAAGAGGGTAACTTCCAAATAATTTAGGTTAAGACACTAAAATTTCAGGAAAATTATATTATGACAGTGTTTACAAAAGAAATGATAATTATCATTGCATGCATATGAAATAAGACTGTGAGTTTATATTATTTTGCTTGGTTTTAGTCTATCTTAAACCATTGCTAATTAAAATTTCACATATTTTTAAAAGTCAATATTCTAAAATTTGGTTTTGTAATATTACCTGACAACAAATAAGCCTTTGAAATCACTGAAAAATACTTTAAGCAGTTTACAGTGTTTAATTGCACATTGGTTTTCAATTATATTGCGGTCATGACCTGAAATTTCTTATCAAGTGTAATGAATCTTTTCTTATGTCTGGTTAATTATTACAATTTGATGAATATCTGTTTAGTGAAATAAAATTGAAGTGAGTCTAATACTTGCATTTCACTTTAATATTTTGATGTAAGTGGTTCTAGAAGATGGTTAAGTGATGCAAAGGTATATTCCAGGGTTGTCCTTCTCTATCCTGGTCCCATCTCTTGCACTTGGGCTTTTAAGTTTTCTAATTGTCATCAAATCAGAATTTACCAGAAGTGGAAAATGCTCCATTCGGTTTTGATTCACACATCAAAACTTTAGTCATTAACTCAAACACACTTGCCCCTCAAAGGAAAGTATGAAAGGCCAGAACAGAGCGAGATGGAGTCTGATGACACAATTGCAAAAATTAAATTGCAGGGCTGAGCACCAGGAGCTGTCTGTGGCCTATTTGTTTGGGATGAACATCCTAGGGCACAGGGAGAGGATTCACTGGCACTGATGAGTAATTTGCCTCTCCAGGGGGGAGGCAGTTAGAAACAGCGGCCCTGCTTTCTATTCCTCTTCTTGGTCCACTCAGATTTTACAATGTACATCACCTCTTTTATTATACTACAGTCACACACACAAAAAAAGGATTAACTGAGGTTTACTTTTTTAATTAAATGTAGTACCACTTAGGAAGATGTATGCTGATCTGAGGCCAAATCTGCCTCCCTCAGCTTTACAAGATGCTGGCCCCAGCAGAGGCTGTAAAGCTCTCGATAAGCGAGGTGAGGAGCAAGGTGCAGGTCCCCCAGCGATAACCTCCTGACTCCGACATTATAGGTCTTTCTGCTGGAATTGAGTTCTACATCTTACTCGATGGGTTATTGTCACAGATGAGTAATGAACGCACCCTGCCCGAGTCCCAAGGTGCAGGAGGCAGTCGGTCAGGCCACTGGGAGGCCCAGCTGCAGGCTGTGGGGCAGGCAGAGGAAGGGAAGGCAGTTAAAGGCATAGGGACAGCATAGGCTGGGCCATGGAGGTGTGCATTAATCACAATGTTCCCTGGGCTAATGGGCGGTGCAGAGAAGGCAGCCGGGACCACAGAACAAAGGCAGAACATGATGAAGAGGGCACCTCTGCTGGCTGGGAATTTGTAGGTTTTTTTTTTTTTTAAGTAAAGTAAATGACAGTTACCAACACCAACAAACTGACGCATAGGCATGGTTAGGCAGCACATTTAGGGGAGTCTGTCTGATTCTTTCCTTCCAGTGTCCCTTTGTGCACCTGAATTTGTTATTTGGATGTCTGATTTCCTTGCAGCTTTCTAAGGAGTTAGTTTCTCTAGAGAAGGGGCACCTTTCTGAGGACCAGCATTGCAGGCTAGATATGAGTTCTAAACTAGTGTCTGGTTATAATTTTAAAGATAAAGGTTTGGGTAACCTCAGAGGTATGACACATGACATCATTGACTATGATTTAAAAACCCTTGTGTGAAATGCATTTATATATTATTCTTAAAATTGCCATTAAATTGCTTTGTCAAATAGATCTATGTTTAAACAACAAACCACCACCAATAAAAAAAAGCAACTTGACCAGCTATTTGCAGTGAATTCTGATGTTCCACCTAACCATTTTCTTTCTTGAAGTGAGGGGGAGGGGGGCAGCAAAACTTTAAGAGATGAAACTGAAAATATGTTTCCTAGCCAAGGGCAGCAAAACTTTAAGAGATGAAACTGAAAATATGTTTCCTATTTCTCTGAGCTTAAGACAATGCATAGTTTTTAAAAGGTAAACCAATTGACATTTTATTTTACGCATTTATAGCAATTGTATATTTATAATCTTTTTCATTCAGAAAGATTTTTATAACCTCCACATTTGCCAAAATAATAGTTCTCATGCTTTTCAAGTGGTAAGTCAGAAATTCTTAGAGAAAAGGAAGCAGAAGGGTAGAATTGAGTAGTAAGTACAGTGAGTAGTAAGTACAGTAAGGAATAAGTACGATGAGTAGTAAGTACAGGCTGGGAAAAATAGGAGAGACACAATTTCTCTCCTTCATACCAAGAGGCATCCTCTTTCTCATCTGTAAAGTTCGGACTTGGCAATGGAGTTTCATTGATTCTTTGCTCATTCCCCTTAAATGCAATTTAACTACAAAATCTTCAAGTCTCTCTACTTGCCTTTGAACAAGAGATTTAGAAATGTAAAGATATGCTACCTATTCCAATAATAACAGTTTTGCTACACACACACACACACACATATAGTATATAAGATAAAGCTTCCTAGTGCCTTAAATATGGGAAAATCTGAGGTTTTTAGATAATGACATAGAACATTCCAGTAACTGCAAAATTCACAAATCAATTGTCATGAGTTTTGTCTTCTAATTTGCAGGGCTGTCCTATGATTTCTTCTCTTGGCCTATCTGAATGGTTCTGGCTTACCTTCCGTTAACAGTCCGACCCTCATCTATCATTTTAATATAGAGCTCTGAGTACAAAGCAGACCCACTTCCATAGGAACTGTGGTGCATGAGTTAGTGTGTATTTGCAAATAACTACTCAGGCTATGTGGGGTTAGGAATAAATGTTGGGTCATCATGTGGATAAATGTCTTTGGTTTCCCTGGTCTTGGAAATAAAAGAGTTGAGCTAGACAACCCATAGCAGCTCTTTTTTTCAGAAAAACAGTTCCCTGTTCCATCATTTAGAGTAAATCAGTGCCCTATTTTGAGCCAGGAAAGGAGATTGAATGAGTACATTATGATTTGGAAAATTAATTCTGTTAGTTAACCTTCAACTCACAGCAGTACCCCAGCAGGTTCAGGTCAAATGAGTATTTACAAATGTTTTTTTGAATGTGTGATTCTAATGGAGAGGGTCATCATATTATTATTAACTTTTTATGCTACATTTTTAAATTTTACAACTGGATTAATTAGCTTAACAATATACAAAATGCATGATTTTCAAAAGAGAGAGGGGAAAAAAACCTCATAAGTAGAAAACATTGAGCATGTCTCTGTAGATAATCTTAAAAGTCTAATTCAATTTAAGATAGTAATTGTAGATGAGAATCTGAAGATGTTATTTAGCTACACACACATGAAGTAATCAAATATATATACATATGTATATATACATATATATTTTCTTTCATGTTAAAATCTGCTCAGGTGGTGTTCCTTTAGAATCCTACAGATATATCAAGAAGCAAACTCATAAAGTAGAAAAGACTAACAGAGCATATCTAATGGAAAGCGTGAGCAAGTGTTTATTCCTTGCTACATAAAGATTACATTGGTGAGAAAAATATGTTCCTGAATGAAAATAATTCCAACATCCACTCGTCTAAAATGAGATTCTCTTTTTAGTGTTTCCGGTGGCCTGTGCCATTACACATTCTAATGCATTTTGAATAGCTGCTAAAAAGAAACTAAGTTCTTGTTTGAATTTAAAACACAAGGATGCATTTCTGCCTAACAGTCTTGTAGCGGCATTCCCTGAAGTGTATCCCATCTGCTTTTGGGAGCTCTCATTGCAATATGCGGTGATTGCAGGATAAGCACACCATTTTCCTGTCAATACTTTCCTATTAGCCTCCTGGATCCATACATCATCATCTTGCTGGCCTGCAGTTTGCTTATCTTTGTCTCTGAGGCTGCCTTTGATTTATCTAACACCCAGGCTAATGAGGCATGGAGCCCAGGGTGGCTCCAAGGATAATGCACTCCTGTATAAAAATGCTTAAGGAAGGATCAAGTGTTAATCCATTCTAGACTAAAAGGCCTAGCCCTTCAACAAATGTTGTATTTCTTAATCACTAAACTAAGACTATAATAGCTCCCCCTTAAGCTACTACCATCAGTAAAACTATGCACACTAACTACGTGCAATTTACAAACACACACACACACACAACCTGGAAAATTGGATTTTAATTTGTGCTTCTAAAAAACAAAGCCAAAAATAGTTTTATCTTAGCAACTATTATCACCATTATTTGACAGTATTCTTATGCAAAAATAAGTTAGCTTTAATATTTAATTTACAATAATAGTTTTATATTCCCTCTCTGGGACTTATGTTTTTCTAAAGACAAAATAACAGAAGCTACAATGTGGCAAGAATAAATCAAACCAGCTATTTCAATAATGGACGTAATTACAAAGTTTACATATCTGAAATGTACCCAGTGGTTAGTGGTTGTTTAATTAACATAAAAATTTCAATATTATCAGCAAATGTGTTGGTATCACAAAAGCATTGTTAAAAATGTATTTTAAAATAGTAATGGTTTTCACTATTTTAGTTATATACATTTTAGCCTTAAAAACACTATTTACCTGATACACAGTGGATTCTACATTATTACAACTACATAGCACAGCATAAAGAAGCTAGTGACTATCTATTTCAGTAAATATAAATAAACTAGAAACATAGGCCCAAGATATTTCTCTTGGAAATAATGTCCAAATAGGAGATCTATATTAATCTACATGCATAGATAATTTCCAAATATCTACTTCTTCCATTTATTTTTTTTTAGCGTAAAGAACCTTAAATTCAGTGTACTTCTGAATTTTCTTTAAAATAGTGTGTTTGTTCTATTAATCATATGCAATGAGAAATAAGATGCAGAAGATTCTTCTCTTTATACATTTTTTTGCCACTACTAGGATCAAAACTATTTTACTTAAAAGCAAATATGGAAGGAAGGAAGACAGAAAGAAAAAGAGAGAGAGAGAGAGAAAGAGAGAGAGAGAGAGAGGGAGAGCGAGAGAGGGGGAGAGAGAGAGAGAGAAACAAGGCTAGTCTGCAACTATGCAGCTAAATTGTGGCAAAAGTCCCAGGAGAGGAAAGGCTCACTCAGAATCATGATTTAACAAGAAAATCCTTCACCCTTGGTTCACTCTATGGCCCTGAGGACCTGACCCAGGTAATCAGTCCCTTTATTGGTTACTAACCAACATTATTGAGAACCAGGGTGGAATTTAATGATGTGACATTATTAGGAATTGTTATTGAGATGTAAATGATCTTCAGTTGGTTTATTTAAGTCACATAAAGAACCTAGTTTAGAATGAAAATTACTTATTGATTATTAGAGCAATTAACAGAATAAATTTTAGTGCTGGTATTAACATTTTCCTAAAGTCCAAAACTGTTGCTGTTTATTTCTTTGAGTAGATTTATCCTTAAAAAGTTTTTTTTTCTAAAACAAGAAACCAAGTGCCAAAATTCATTAAAAAATATCTGAAGTTCTACTATTTTGCCTTTTAGTAGAGGAGAAAAACATGTCAGAATAAGATAGAGCTGCATAAACTTAACTGCATAATTAAAGGAATGGAATATTCCATTTTGCTTTATTTAAAAACAAACAAAAAACAAAACCCCAAACCTTTGAGGTCAATAAAAGTTTATTTTAGCTTTCTTGCTAACATCTGTCAGGTAGTCAGCATCATTCATAATTTATGGAGTTGAATTCCTTAGTTGTAATTCTTTCTTTTTAAAAATATTTTTATTGAATTTTAGAGAGAGGTGAAGGGAGAGGTAAAGAGACCTCTATTTGATGCGAGAACAAAACATTGATCAACTTCCTCCTGCACTCCCCCTTACTGGGGATGGAGCCTACAACCTGGCTTGTGTCCTGACTCAGAATCAAACCGAGACCCTTTCTTTCCATGTGTGGGCCACGGTCTAACAACAGGGAACATCAGCCAGGGCCAAACAATCTTTACAAAATGAGAGAGAGAAACATCTATGTGAGAGAAAAACATCAATTGGTTCCCTCCCACCCATGCCCTGACCAGGGATCTAGCCTGTAATCCCGGCATATGAGCATGTGCTGGAACCAGCAACCTTTTGGTGCACACACCAACTGAGCCACACTGGCCAGGGCTCTTTCTTTCTTTCACTAGTTTTTATTTAAAGATAGGATCAATTCTTAGAATATAGTCTTTAGAGCACTGATCATCATTTCTATGCCTTCCAGGAAGTGATAATGGTGATATACATAAAGGCGTAAAGTTAATTAGGTACATAACTCAATACCCAATCTTTGAAATTAGTTAGAATTACTTCGATATCTCGGGCAAAAGTTTTTTTTGTTTTTTTTTTAAACCTATATTATTTAGCTTTGTGCTATTAGCTTCAGCCTATGGTGCTGTGGAGGATTCTCTTCAAAGGGGATTTCTAATGGGCCCAATATATTAACTGACATCACTATTATGTAGTTTTTAAAATTATTATTGTTTATTTTTATTGTTGAGAGTATTAAGATTTAAAAGATATACAATACAAACACCCAAGTAAGAATTTAGGCTAAATTATTGTGTTAGTTTCTTAGTGCTGCTATAACAAAGTGGTTTAAAACAACAGAGGGGTAATTTCTTATAGTTCTGGAGGCCAGAAGTAAAAAATCGAGGTGTCAGTAGGGAAATGCTTCTGAAAACTCTGGGCAAGAATTTGGCTTTGCCTCTATCTAGCTTCTAGTGGCTTCTGTAAATCCTTAGCCTTCTTGGCTTAGAGCTGCATCCATAATTCCAATCTCTGCCTCCGCCATCACAAGGTCTTCTGTCTGTCTCTGTGTCTTTCTCTGTATCATTTCTTTTTCTTAGGAGGACACCAACCACTGGATTTAGGGCGTATGCTATTTTAGTACAACTTCTTAACTTGATCATATCTACAAAGGTTCTATTTCCAAATAAGTTAATATTCACAGGTGTTGGCTATTAGATCTTGATCATATCTTTTTGGGGGCACAATTCAATCCAGTACCGTAATAAAATAATAATCCTCATCTTCCACCTGTTTCATTAATAATAGCTACTGTTTAGTGAGTGCCTACCATGTGCCAAACACTTTGTAAAAGCTTCTTAAACTTTTGCAAGAAGGTATTATAATTCCAACTTGCACATAAAGAAACTGAGTTTTAGATACCTTACCCAAGATCACAAAACTTGTAAGCGGTGGAGCCAGTATTTAAATCAGTCTTTCCTATTCCAAAGCCCGTACTCTTTTCCCCATGCATTCCTTATGGATTAAAGAGAACATGGGATGCTTATATTTGGCTTTGTAGTAGATTCAGTCTTTACATAAAGATGTATTAACTATATATGTAAATATTCAGATTTAAGAGAAGAAAGCAAGACTTAGTCAGAACCACAAATGAACACCAGACCTCTGACCCTGAACTTGGAGTACTCTGAAAGACAATGGCTATCACCATATGTTACATGAAACATGAAGGTTCCACCCAATGTCCACTTTAAAAAATACATACTTTATTGATTTCAGAGAGGAA
Organism: Corynorhinus townsendii; assembly: GCA_026230045.1. Classification (NCBI taxonomy): domain Eukaryota; kingdom Metazoa; phylum Chordata; class Mammalia; order Chiroptera; family Vespertilionidae; genus Corynorhinus; species Corynorhinus townsendii. The sequence continues at coordinate 58,903,506 of JAPDVU010000003.1, read as the reverse complement.
GAGAGGAAGAAAGAGGAGAGAGTAGAAACATTAAAGATGAGAGAGAATCATTGATTGCCTGCCTCCTGCATACCTCCTGGTTCATAGGTTGATGCTCAACCACTGAGCCACACCAGCTGGGCACAATGTCCACTTTTGTTCCAAAGACATCACACATTTTAGGAGAGATACCTATTAAAATTTATAAAGCAGACCAATGAAACTTTTAAGAGGTTAAAATAGCTGAACAGATATAATTTGGGAGAGGTCCTATGGGAATGATTTTGGATGTGACTACTCTTTATATTAATATATGTATTTTATTTTCAAGTTGTTTTAATGTAAAGTTTGTAATTCAAATTATGCTCACAGAAGCTTAACATAACATATAAAAACAGAGTTTAAGTGAAAGGTGGGAAATAAGTTTAGAAATTATTTTATTATTTCTTTATTGCACAATTGATAGAGACAATAAAATATTCTAATTATACTTTGTATTTATTTGGTTATCAGTAAAGGTGAACATTTAAAAATTGTTTTTGGCCATTTACAATGATTTTTTGCCTTTTTATGTCTTTAATTCTTTATGTGATATCTGTTTAAGAATTGGACGTTTTGTCTCCTATATTAAAGGTAGTAAACATTTGTTTGTCATACCTGTTGCTAACCTATTTTTCTTTACCTTTGTTTATTGTGCTTTACTTTTAATTCTTATTAGTCAAAGTTATAGCACTGTTTCTTTATTGCTCTCTTTTTAAGGCCATGTTTAAAAAGTAATTTCATACCTCAAGATTGTATATGTATTCTATTAAGCTTTTTATCCTATTTATTCTTATAATTATTATTTTGTATTTTAATCTATGTAATGATTTTTGGCCCAAATTTCAAGTCTCCATTCTCATTAAATACCAAGAAGAAATACTGTTCTCTTTAAGTAGCAACTATGATATCCCAGACTAGGAAAGACACTCCTTGCCAAGGGACTTGCTCCAGAGTCTCACGGAATCTCAGATTCTTTCGTCTATGTTAAGTAATATGAGCTAAAACCCATATTCTGTCAAATTGCCTGACTCATTCCTGTCTCCATTTCTCCATTATTGAACTGTGGGGTATTACACTTGCCTCTAATTCTTCAGAAGTTCTTGCCCATCACATAACTTCTCTTTGCTTGGACCATTCATTGGTTAAGATTGTCATACCATGTTTGACACAAAGATGAAGGCAACTGTAGTGAGAAGCATAGCCTCTCGGAGCCCTTTTGCTAATCTATAAAGAAGAGATAATAATAACACTTATTCATGAGGGTGATATGAGAAAATAACTAAAATAATTCATGTAAAGCAAGTAAGTGCTATTAGAATTAATGTTACTAGTGTCTTACAGCAATATTCTTTGCATTGGTATGTAGCAAAGGATATGTTATAATGCAGATGACATTATAATTTATACCTTACTAATTTTTATTTTTAAAGAATTGAATTGAAAGATTGAACCAGACAACTTAATCAGCTACTTAAAGATTAATATCAAAATAGACAAACCAGATGGAGAATATAAACTACTTTTCACTGGAATATATACAAATTTGTAATTTTAATGGAAATTTCATTTGCGTTAGTGAAAACATACCTGTGGCTTTGTTCTCTGAGCCAATTTAGCTGATTAGGTCAATAGCAGACAATTGAGCAACTGTCACTCTCCTGTAACTATGTCTATCTGAAAAAAAGGTGTAATTATTAACTTCTATAGCACTTATTTAGTGTTCTAAAACTAGTTATTATAAAAGGGCATTGTTAGAGATGGACGGGGTTATTTACTTACCTTATTTACCAATAGGCTTCATTGTCTTTCAAAATATGTGAGAATATGATTATCTTAGATCTTGCTGGAATCTTTTAAATTTTACTAACTACAACAGAAGAAGCCTTAATTTTGTGACTGTGTGTATTTGTGTGTGTGTGTGTTAACCATTGAAGATACGCTTATAATCACAAGCATGTTTTGAGACAATATTTTTTTAGTCTACATAATACCCTATGTTAGATAAAAATTGTTCCATGTTAATCATAGGCATTATTAATTAAAAACCACATGCTTAGTACTTAGCCTGTAGGGCTTGTCCTCCTGCCAGGATAGGGAAGACTCCCTGGATAGAAGATGTCACACCGACTAAACTGATGCTGTGTTTGCTCTTAGCCAAAAGGCCAAGGAATAAGGCAGCCAATTGGCTGGAACTTAGCAGCCAGGCACATGGTTTGGCCCCTGCTGGATGTAAAGCAATGGCCTGAGTGCCATGGAGGTTCTCTGATGAAGCAGAAGATAAGGGAGAAGAAAGGACCATTGAAAATGGAAGGATAATACAGCTAAACAGAAATGATGAAGAAAGGATTATTTTTGGTGATTAAATATTCCAAATTACGTAATTGGTGAGTGTTAAAACCCAACAAAAAAATCATGTTATTAAAAATTCTCCTGTGGACAAGTTTTTGCGTTAGGACTCAAAGCTAGATTAATTTTGGCCATCTTTAATGGATGCTGCTGATTGCCTGCCCAGAAGCTGCTCCTCTTTTCTTCCTTCTAAATCGTATTTTCTGTTCAGGCATCTACCCTCTCAACAGCCATGTGATTCAGGGGAAGCTGGATTCATGCCTGAGGGCTGTCCTGAGAAGCCAATGGGCACTTGGCACGTGCCTGGTAACTGTTGTTGGCAGGCTGTGATGGGCATGTGACCAAGTTGGACCAATCAGATGAAGGAAAAGGTGTTTCATTCTACATTGGGAGAAAGTCAGTTTCTCTCTCTCAGCTTGCCATGCACAGGGAAGCCTGTCTCCATTCCAGTTGTTGCTGGCCACCATTCTGCGACCAAGAGGAAAGCCATTCTGAGGACAAAGTGAATATACACAGAGGGTGTGGGGCTGAGAGGAATGCCAAAAGGTGGAGCTGCAGCCTAACTGTGTAATGCCTTGAGGTTGCCATACCTCAGGCTTCCTGTTATATGAGATAACACATTTCTGGCTTTTAAAAGCCAGTTGTAGTTGAAATTTGTGAAAGGACATGCACTTTCATATCACCTTATAAAAAAGAGATTTTTATTGAAAGCAACTGTGTACTACATTTTATAGAGCCTTTTAATATATTGTATGCATGATTCTTGTATCATACCATGTCTTTGAAAGATGCCCATTTTACCAAGCATACTGTCCATTAAAAAAGATAAGCATCTAGACTTTGTAGCATTTGAATTTACTCCACCACACAGATTAGTTTTAAAGTCATTTTATTTATCTTTTTATTTTTCTTAAAATGCAGTTAATCATATTTCCTTCATATAAATAATAGGCAATCTTGATAAAGTATTTTAAGTTTTTAAAAATAAAAATAATAATGTAATATGTCATATAATGATGTATTATTATTACCTGTTGGGAAGCCACATTCTTCCAAAATTCAACACTTAATAAGAATATGTCTTTTATATCATGAACTTTACTTAAGCAGAGTACTGGACTTCATTTTATACCTGAAAACCTAAAAGGAAAATTCTTCAAGCACTTTCTTTTTCTTTTCAAACTCTGATGTAGATCATATTGATTCAGGAAAAAAGTGAGACCCATAGCTATGTACCAGGCTAGACAAATAGCTTTAGCCCAAAGATTGAAAAGGCATCGTCTGGCTGACAGGCACACCAGAAAGGAAGCACGCCTGGCTGAGATCCCATTTGCATGAACCTTGTTCCCCAGGTGGCAATTCCAGCTACCAGCAGAGTGAGCTTCTTTTCTCCACGGGTTCTGTGACTTCCTCCCAGGCTAACCTTTACGTATTGCAAATCCAGTATCCATAATCATAGTAAACTGGAGCAGCATAATAAACTTCAGGTCAACCCTTGTGCAAGGTCATGCATAAACCGATCCTCGGAGCACGTCCTAGCACTCTTTTCCTTTGCCTTGGGACTCATCAGACACTAACTGTCCATGTCTGTAGCTGTGGTTCCATGACTTGCTTGTAAAAGATGTTTCTCTGAAACAAATGTAAAATGTAGGCAAAATGTAAGAGAAATTAAATTTAAAACATTCCTTTCAGAAAGGAAGTGTACTGTTATTTTCTATATCAATTGTGAGGGTACTTCTGGCAATATGGGTGCAGTTCTTTGAGCATCTCAGAGGAATGTGAATATGTTATTGGTCCACATCTTTTGAAAAGCTTTAGATTATTTTTATTCATTAATTCTACCTTTAAAGATTGAATAAGCATCCCTTCATTTGCTGTTTTGTGCCAGGGACTGGAGACAATAGCTAGTGATCTTAGGATAGGATCTTAGGAGATGTTTTCAGGTGGGAGAGGGGACGTGGGAAATTTGATTTTATTTAGAAAAGATCACTCAGAATGCAGAATGAAGTGGAGGAGAACAAGAGTGAAATTCTAGATATTTTAAACCATATAAATTTTATTGATTTTAGAGAGGAAGGGAGAGGGAGAGAGAGATAGAAACATTAATGATGAGAGAGAATCATTGATCGGCTGCCTCCTGCATGCCCCACTCTGGAGATCTGGCCGCAACCCGGTCATATGCCCTGACCAGGAATCGAACCATGACTTGCTGTTTCATAAGTTGACACTCAACCACTGATCCAAGCTCTAGACATTTTTTAAAGCGTTAGTTATCATGGCAGTCCCTTGGCAGCTGGTTAACAGCAGAGTAAGCTCCTTTTCTCCAAATCTCCAAATCTGAAAACGCCCCAAAGTGTTTCCACAGTCACTTCCTAAGTGATCTCATCCAGTTTCACAACCTTCAGATGCTATTTATATAAACCACATTTATATCTCCAGTGCTGACCTTTCCCCTGCACTACCAAACACCTAGTGACTGCCTTGATATTGTCTCTTGATGTCTAATAGACATCTCACACATAACAGGCCCAGACAAAGAGCTTCAGAGCTTCTCCAAACTTGCTTCTCCTATCGTTGGCTAATAATGTAAGTTATTGGCAACTTCAGACTTCCAGGCTTAAAAACTTGGAGTCATCTTTAATTCCTTTTTTTCCCATCACACCTTATGTTCAATCACCAAATTATATCAATCAGATTTCTCACTTTGACTGCCACTATCCTAATCTGATTCCCCAGCATGTCTCCCTTAAATTGTTCTAATACCTCTCACACCTTTTAAAAAATATATATAGTTTTATTGATTTCAGAGAGGAATAGAGGAAGGGAGAGGGAGAGAGAGAGAGATAGAAACATCAATGATGAGAGAGAATCATTGATAGGCTGCCTCCTGCATGCCCCACACTAGGGATTGAGCCCACAACCCAGGCGTGTACCCTGATCGGGAATTGAACTGTGACCTCTTGGTTCATAGTCGATGCTCAACCACTGAGCCATGCCGGCCAGGCCTCTCACAGTTTTTAATGTTTCCTCCCAAGACCTTCACTCTAGGCTATTCACAACAGAGCAGCCAGAATTCTCATTGTAAAAAAAAAAAAAGCAAATCTGAGGACACCCTCCCATGTTTGAAATCCCAATGTCACTTGGAATAAAATACATGAGGTCCCTGCTATTCATCAGTTAGTATGTTTTCTATTATCCTTCCTCTTGCTTCCACCTCCTTTAAACACTCTAGATATGCTTCTACTCTGAGTGTCTACACTTGCTGTTCCCTCAGTCTGAAAGGCTTCTCCCCCATAATACTCACAAGACCCACCACCTGACCTCCTTCAGGTTTTTATCTAAGTGTCATGATCTCAGTGAAACCTTTCTTGGCCACCTATAATTGCAACTGTTTCCCACCCCTGACATGCTCCTCCCCATTTTTTTTTCTTCATGGCTCTTATCACCAACTAAATTCTACATGTCTCATTTACTTTGTTAAATGAGTCCCAAAAGAGCATGGATCTTTGTTAAAGTTGTTCATTGCTGTATCTTCAATGCCTAGAAAAATACTTGGTACATTGTAGGCATCCTATAATATTTGTGCTGGGATAAGTTCATCCTTGCATTATTAGCACTTAGTTGACTATTTGGTATGTAGTACATACTCAATAAGTGTTTCATAAATGAATGAGTAGAGTAATTTAGTATATCTTTTATTGTCAATCCATTGCTCTCTGAAACAGAGTACTCAACAATTTTTCATCAATTCATTCACTTGGTAGTTGTTCAATATGTCTTTGTTGAATGACAACAGTTTTTGAAGCTTGTTTAAGCTGCCAAGCCCACAAAGCTTTATAATTTAAATTTCTGTATAGCAATATTTACTATTTGTGCTGCTCATTTGTTATCAGGGGACCTTCTATGGCACAGGTCAGAACCCATCTCTCTACTCTGAGACTCTGGCTGGTTGACCTTGAAACCTAAGACAATGTTAGTTGAAGTTGAACACATGGTTCAATGGATAAGTGCACAAATAAAGGCAAATAAGTTGAAGAGGCTGTGCTGAGAAGGTTCCACCAAGTTTGTCTCTTCCTCCAGTTAATCCATGGAGATGAAATTTCCTTGTCTGTACTTTCTAAATTCATTTCTAATCCTGCTTCTGGTCAGTTCAGAAGAAATGGATAATGGCAGATAGAGGAAACCCTTTCTCAAGTATAATTCCCAGAGGATGTATCTCAGAATCATGGAGGTGGGAAGGGGGCTGTGGAGAGGAGCTTGTTAAACAGGAATTCTGGGTTCTGGCCCAGATCTCTCATTTCAGAATTTGAGGTGGGGAGGTGAGGGATGCCACAGTGAAGTGAGTCTGTGCTCTTAATAAGCTTCCTTAGTGATTCTTACATCAAAGTCTCAAATCCCATACATTATCTGACTAAAAGGTGAGCTATGACCTTCCCTTTAATAAGTTTATTAAGTCTAGGTAATTGTCCATGGTGCCAAAGATGGCTCTATAGACCACAGGCAGAAAAATCCAGAAATTGCCATTGTGGACCTGTCTCCATTGGGAGGTTGCTGCTTCTGAACTAAAGTGTACACTCCATGTTTCATAATACCTAAGAAATTAGAAGCAGGATTTCTGGATGACATAAGCTTAATGGGAGAAACATTACGATTCTGAATCTGGGGTGGCTTATGTCAAGTAAACATTTCAGAATGAGAAAAATAGGGCTGTAAGATTGCTAGAATTAGAATATTTGGAATGGAATAGAAGAGAATAAAAGGGAAGGGAAGGGAAGGGAAGGGAAGGGAAGGGAAGGTGAGGGGAGGGGAGGGAAGGGAGATGAAGAGAAGAGAAGAGAAGAGAAGAGAAGAGAAGAGAAGAGAAGAGAAGAGAAGAGAAGAGAAGAGAAGAGAAGAGAAGAGAAGAGAAGAGAAGGCCTGGGTGTGATAGTAAGATTTACGTAGGAGATGATAAAACTATGACCATAGCTGCCCTTCTCTGTCCGTGGGAAGGCCAGACAGAGGAAACTGATTCAACACTGCAGCAACATGGATTTGAGCTCAATACAATATATTGTTTTCCAAATCATGAAATTTGTAAATGCTGAATTGAGTTTCCCAGAGAGGAAAGTTTATAATCTCTTTCAGTGAATGTCTTTAAAATAGGATAATAGAAACTTGTCTTGGGTGTTTGAGGAGAAATATTGCTACAAGGCAAGGGCATAGGCTCAATAATATTTCTCTTTGGTCAACCCTAACTTTTTAATTTGAAATATTTCCAGAGTAATGTTTTATAGGCAATATGACAAACAAGATCTATACCAACAAATGAATAAAACTTCAATGACTGCAGTAATATTTCAGTAGGAGCCATTCAGGGATTTGCATTCCCTAAGTTGTAGGGAAATAAGATGAATTTTAGGTTTTGCATATTTTTGCTTCATGGAGAAAATGAGACTCCTGATTTCACCTACAAAGTGGCATGTATAGCAATAAACAAATGGATTTGAATTTTTTCCCCCTTAAGATTACTTCTGACAGTCTGGTAGCAGAATCATTTTATGGATTTCTTCCTGTTTTCTATGATTTTTATATGAGACAGTATTTAAAAAAACAGCACCATACTACAAATCTAAAGTGTTAGTGAATAGAGGACTTATCTGAAAAAAATAGAAGCAACAACAGCAGACATGTTGCTTTAAACATTTTTCATCTTCGAAAAATATTTATTAATTTTTCAGTTCAATAATAAACTTCTCCAAGTCAGTATGAGATTTGTATTTTTACTTTAATACTTATGATTTAATGTATTCAATTCTAAATTTGAGGAGCCATTTAAACATACACCTGTTACTTAATTTTCAAAACCATATATTTGCTATAATTTGAGAGAGGTGTATAACTGTCAATAGGATGTTATCTTTTTAAAAAAGATATGTTTTTATTGATTTTTTTTAGAGAGAAGAAGAAGGGAGAGGGAGAGAGAGATAGAAACATCAATGAGAGAGGAATGTTAAATGGCTGTCTCCTGCACACTCCCTACTGGGAATCAAACCTGGAATCTAGGCAGGAGTCTTGGTTTGATGCTCAACCACTGAGTACCACATGCCAGGAGAATGTTATATTTTCTAGAAACAACCCATATGCCTCATTTGGAAAACCTACAGATATATGTCCAGCTAGTCATCTGGCTTTGTAAATCACAGTTCTAATTCCAAATTGTGGCAGAAATACACTCTCAGCTTTAAGGCCAGTGAATGATCCTTTTGGAAGGAGGAGCTAGAGTGGAGGAGATTGTACCAGTCCTTCCAAGGGGAGAATGCCAGGGATGTCCGACTGAACTCGGGGGGCATGTGGTTTTTATGCTGCCGCCAGCATCATTAGAACTTGGTTTCTAGCTGGGCTCCTGGGCAGGATAAAAATCCTGGTGCAGCATCTCTCCTCTCAAGTTTCTGGTAGGTGTGTGCTAGATGCAGACTACTAAATATTTTGTAATTAGAATGCCTTGGGCAATTGCAGTCATCTTACATATGTATGGGATTGAGGGCAGTGTTAGCATGACTACGCTCATTTCATTAACATCCCTTGCCCATGGACCCAAGCACAGCTGCCTGAAGGGCCTGTGTTTGATGCATGAACTATAGAAATGAGTCTAATTATATGAGCATCTGAATGCTTTGTGGAAGCCAGATGCATTATCCATAACCAATACAGACCCATTAGTAAGGAAAAATAGTCCAGAGTATGTACTGTCACTTTTTAAGTAGCACTTGTCAATTTGTGCATTTACTATGTTTATTATCTGCCTTCTAGACACTGGGATATAAGTTGCCAGAAGGCAAGGAATTTTGTTTTTGTTTTTGTTTGTTTGTTTGTGTGTGTTTTTTTGTTAGTAATATAGCTATGACTCCTTGAACAATATCTGGCAGAAAGTTAGGGATTAAATGAACAACTGAAAACATATTAGCTTTTTAAAACATCTTCATCCAGGATATGTTTTTCATTGATTCTAGAGAGAGAGGAAGGGAGAGAAAGAGAGAGAGAGAAACATTGATCAGTTGCCTCCTATGCATGCCCCAACTGGGATCAAACCCACAACCTGGATATGTACGCTGACTGGGAATTGAACCCACAACCTTTCAGTGCATGGGACAATGTTCTAACCATGTGAACCACACTGGCCAGGGTAGCTTTCTAATATTAACCATGAAATTAGGATGGTATAGATAAACAATGCGTGCCTATTTTGTCCGCTCTAATCAAGTGAGAGGAGTATGTTATTCTTAAACTGTGTACTGAATATATTATTATTAGATAATCAAATGTGGAAAAGAAAGTGGAGTGAGAAAGGCAATATTCTATCTACTAAAAACTGTTGAACTAAATGACTACAGGTTCCTGAAATGGAGTGAATATGTGAGATTTTTTAGTGATTAGTGTAGTGGAGGAATAATTAATGACGATGAAATAAAACTATGTCAATGTGACATCCCTTTGTTATAATTTTATTGCTAACTGCAGCCTATGATTATTTTCACAGTTAACATTGCCATGTCATATCTGTGACATTAGTGGTTTAAACAATAGGTGGAAGGAAGCCTTCAAGTAACTTCAAATACAAAGTTTTGGACATTGTTCAAGGAGTCTGCTCTTGTTTACAAACATACATCAAATAAGACTTTGATTTATAATTGTTTCATCTTCATTTAGAAAAGCTTTTCTATTGCAATTAAGAATAAGAACCTAAAATGTCCTAAAATTTCTAAAAGAATGGCAAGATTTTAACATAATTTTGGATTAAATCTATTGTCATTAGTGTTTCAAACTACTTGTGCATGCAAATACTAGTCAGTTTTCTGAATAAAATGGATATAAAAGTAAATATTTATCTTCTATAAGTATGAGTCCCATAACCATAAACAATATATATGTGTTCATTGTTTGACTTCAGATTTCTCTTTTGTGGTCAAACAGTGAACACATATATATTGTTCATCTTTTTTATCCCTCAGTTTTATTCTTTTTTTCCTTCAGTCTCTACCTCTTACGCTTACACGCTTAGAGTGTAATAAAAAGCACATGCAGACTTAAAGGCTCAGAGAACAGGAATTACTTGAAATGCTGGAGAGACTTAAAGTCCACCAGGCTAGTTATTTTCTTTTAAAAATCTGAGAGCCAGAGAAATGATGGGCCAAAAGGTATGCAACAACTTCATGGCAGAAATGGGGCTGGAATTTCCCTAATCCTTGGCAAAGGCTGAGTTCTTTTTATCTTTCCTTTGGTGACCTGCCTCAGCATTTAGTTGAGGACATGAGGGAAGCTCAATTAATACTGGCTGATTTGCACTGTTTGGAGTCAGCATAAATTCCTTTACATTTTATATGGAATTAAAAATAGTCATACTGTTTTTTTGTTAGCAGTCTGAAAAACATCCTTAGAGAACATGTAAGGATGCTGTATGAACTATAGATAGAGCATGATTAAGCTACATGAGTATTTATTACTAGATAACTGCTGAAGGATAGATATTAATGCATTTTCCCAGTTAATTAGTGATGGTCAGAGCTACTATAGGAGGCAGAAGGTGGAGATTAAAGAGGGCTATGGGATAAATAGATGATCAGAATCACAAACAACCACCTTGAAACTCCTAAGCAAGCCAGCACAACTTAACAAAAGAAGTGACTGATAATACGCGTGAAGTTGGCAGGAACAGTTTTAGAATTTATTTCCACCTTTTATATCAATGAGTTGACATGTTTGCTTGTTAAAAATATATTCCCTTAGACTTTTTTCTGGTCTATTCCAGCAATGCTTTAGTTGTACAATTTTATTTATTTGAACATTTAAGCTACAATTCTACTTTTTAAAATCTTTTGACATTTTTATATTATGTATTTGTATATATATTATAGTGAATTTATAAAGAAATGATGGATTTAAGGTTTGTCGGGTGACATTTACCACTCGTTCTTTTTAAGTCAGGTGACAAAACCTTTTTTCTTTTGGTTTTACACAGAGGCAAATGCAAATTCAAGAATGCTTTGTCTAAGGAGGTTATTCCTAACTCCAGTTGCATCAGTCTGATTGACTGAGGGAAAGAGAATAGCTCCCCAGCTCCTTCAAATCCCAAGAGATGGCTCAGCTTGCATCTGGGAGGTCAGAAACTGAACTTGATGATCTGATTATGACTTGGCACAGGAGGCTGATAAAGAAAGAGCAAGGTGATCTGCTGTGGGTCTGGGATACAGCTCAGGATATTTCTTAACTTATAAAAAACAGGAAAATGTCACTTCATTTGCTTTAAACCTGACTACATTCAACACTGTGCCAAGACATGAAAGTGAAATGTGACAGACTTTTTTCATGTCGAATTTTTATTCTGGAACGTTTAATTGACATCCATTATTATACGGGTTTCAGGTGTATAACATAGGGAGGTTCTACTATGTTATAGACCTGAGAAAGTGATCACCACAAAAAGTCCACTATTCATCTGTCATTGTGACATAATTGTGATATTATTGACTGTATCCCCTATGCTATACTTTACATCCCTGTGACAGACTTTTTAATGTGTAAACAATTGTTCTGAATTATTTTCTAATAGTTTTCTAATTTGAATGAAACTTCTAACTATATTTGACAGCAGTTACTTTGAAATGTAATTTAATTGTTTATGGAGTAGAAGATTTGGTAGAACCTATTTAACAAATATTTTTTGCATCTACTTACTATCTATAGTAAAAAGATAGTGAGATGAAGGAGAGTTCTTACAAAGATTTCACTGTAGTGTTTTAAAGCACAGTTGGTACTGAAAAGGAATGGAACTGAAAATACTGATGTTAACATGTCATTAGTGACAATAAGATAAATTTTCATGTAACATTTGAAATTGAACTTTGAAAGAGAACACAGAACTTGGAATATTGCTCTCATTCATTTCTCCCTTTCATTCTTTCCTCGTCTTGCCTTTCTTCCTCGCTTGCTTGTAGCTTTAGCTTTTAAATCATCTTTAATTCCTTCTACTTTGTGCTCTTGGGAGGCCCTGCACTTTGAAAATACTTGACATTCAGGAAAATACACTTTATATGTTAAAAATCAATGGTGACACAATATTTACAGCCCAAAGGCCAAACATTTGGAGTTTCTTTATAGAGAGTAAGTGCTCAGAGACCAGCTTTGTGCTACTAAGCTGTAGACATCAAAGAATAATAATACAGCAGTTTTCAACTCGATGGCCCAGTGAAGTGAAGTATTGAGCTGTTTCACAGATCTGTAACAGAGAGCCGGTGTGGGAATCCTTATTTTATCTTAATTACTAAGGAGTCCTTTGTGTCTCAGAAGTCGCCATGTTTTGTTTCAAAACTTCTATCTAGAGAATGAGTTTATAGATTTGTGTCTACAAAAGAATGACAATACTTTGAATTAGGTTTTAAGAAGATTCAAAGTGCAGCCAAAAGGGGGAATTCTTTAGCTAGCCTCTGCTATATTGCAGGGTTTCAAAGAAAGCATGTGGTAGGTCTGTGATTTCGTAGAAAGAAAATATTGTAGTCGGGGACTCCTCTGCTACCTAGCAAGTTTAATTTTCTTGGGTTAAACACACACACCCTCACACACACACCGTGTATACACACATACACATACTCAGCATTTATTAGCTCGTTATTGTGTCTGGCCGGGGAGTATCATTTGGTTTATACATTTGACCCCTCATTGTTATTAGTTGCTCTTTACTAAATCAGCAGAAAGAGAGGGGATGGCAATAACTATTACTAAGCTAATAATAATTATCAGGCCCAAACATGGTTACTGATGGCTGTGGCATCCTTTCATATGTGTGTGCTCCCAGTAATACCGACGTGCGACTTCTGTTATTGGGCATGAACTTTCTGTGACCTATCATTTATCATCAGATGAAGTTCTGCTTAGCCTAATAGTTACATTACGTAACAGAGCTTTCTGGTGGTGAAAGGAATCCACTTTAACCACTGATGTGCTAGGGTTTCACATGGGGTATAGAGTGTTCATTCTCTTTACTTGTAAAAGAGACTCAGAGGGGGCTATCTGAGCACTTACTATAAAGTATTCACCTTGGAGAAAACTGTTGATGAAGCCAGGCAGGACTGATAAAGAATCACTCTGTGAATGGCTCTAAGCCAGCGAAACAGGGAGGCTTTAGGAAAGAGGAACCCCTTAAATTAACAGAAATATAATTATCTGAGAAGAGCTCTAGAGATTTTCTGGTACACACTCCCCTTTTGCTTCAGTTTCTGGATTATGAAGTTGATAATCTCAAGGTCATACATCTTATTTATGCCTTTTCCCACCAAACTGCCTTTCAGGGACAAAAGACAGGAAGGAAATGACTTACGATCAATGTCTTCAGGATATTGGCAATTGCTACCAAGATCACTGTCGAGCAAAGAAGCACACATTTTAGGTCTTTCTCTGAAATCATAGTGGAAATGTACTAGCAAGGAGGTGGCTGGGTGGGATGGGGTAAAGGACAAGGCTTCCAGGGATTGAGAGCATATAGCAACAGCATGTGAGGATCTTAGACTGGCCGCACCAGAGAACCCATTATCTAGTGTGTGGAACAATGGCATAGGTGGTTCACCTGAAGTGCTGGTGTGTTTGGAAAGAGTACAATGTCATCAGAAAACCTATTCAAAGTATGAAAACTGAACATATCTATACTAATAAAAGGGTAATATGCTAATTAGACCGAACGTCTTCTGGACAAAGCCATAGCGGCTGCAAGGGCTGGGCCGAGGGCTGGCGTCAGGGGAGAGGCGCTGCCACGGGGGGGAGGAGGTGGCACCACCATGGGAGTGGGAGCAGGAGCGGGAGAGGGAGAGGAGGCGCCGCCACTTCTCCTTTTGCAGAGGCAGTGCGGGAGAGGCCTCCGTCCAGCCAGTCCAGTGCTGCAGCCACTTTCACAGAGGCTGCGCAGGAGAGGCTTCGGCACGGGCCCTTCCTGTAGAGGCAGTGGGAGAGGGGACTGCGTGGTCCCCGTCCCAGTGCTGCCCCTTCTGCAGAGGCAGCCATAGAGGCAGTGGCACAGGCCCGGTCCTGGTGCCATGCTTCCACAGAGGCTGGACAGAGTGCAGCCTGCTGTGCCTCAACCACCCACAGCCCCTCACCCAGCTGTCCTGGCCCCAGATGGCCCCCCACTCACCAGTGGGCAGGGGGCGGAGCCAGCACTAAGAAGCAAGAGCTGAGGACCAGCAGCTGCAGTGGCCAGCAGTGGCAGCAGCAGCAGCAGTGGGGTGATGGGGACAACCCCTTCCCATGATTAGCCTGGTTGCCTCCCACAGAGGACATCCCCTGAGGGCTCCCAGACTGTGAGAGGGGGGCAGGTCGGGCTGAGGAATCCTCCCCCTGTGCACGAATGTTGTGCACCTGGCCTCTAGTATAAAGATAGTTCTTTTTTTAAAATATATTTTATTGATTTTTTACAGAGAGGAAGAGAGAAAGAGAGATAGAGAGTCAGAAACATCGATGAGAGAGAAACATCCATCAGCTGCCTCCTGCACACCCCCCACTGGGGATGTGTCCACAACCCAGGTACATGCCCTTGACCGGAATCGAACCTGGGACCCTTCAGTCCACAGGCCGACGCTCTATCCACTGAGCCAAACCAGTTTTGGTGAAAAGATAGTTCTTTAATTGGTGGTTGTAGCCATTGTGGACAAGGCCTTGCATTGTGTCACTGGAAGCTGGTGTTAGGTTAAACTTCTGAACCTCTAGGAAGCTCCAATATCAGTAGGCTTTGAACTTCATAGGTCCTACAGACAGCAAGCCAGAAGCATTTGTCAATGAGTAATTTTGCCTGCTTGATGTACACAAGGAAGAAAACAGCAGAGAATTCACAGGCTGCTGTACAGAAGGCAAGGCATCTTTATCCCTGAGGTTCATCTTAAGGAATCTCTGGAAAGCACACTTGAGGAATTTGGAGGGTTAGGAGCGAGGTACTGAAGTGTCTATCAACCGAGAGTCAGAATCCCTAACTATAGGAGTATATTCATTTGCTAGAGCTACCATAACAAACTGGGTAGCCTACCCTACAAAAATCAGTCTCACAGTTCTGGAGGCTGGACATCCAAAAACAAGTTGTTGGCAGGGTTGGTTCCTTCTGAGGGGTTAAGGAAAGGATCTGTTCTAGGCCTCTCTCCTTGGCATGGGCCGGCCAGCTCCTCCCAGTGTCTGTTTACATCATCTTCCCTGTATGTACATCTGTCTGTCCAAATTTAACTTTTTTATAAGGACAATAGTCATTTGAAATTACCGCCTACCTTAATGACCTAATTTTGATAACTTGATTATCTCTGTGAAGACAACTCCGAATAAAGTGACATCCTAAGATATTGGGGGTTAAGATTCCATCATAAATTTTTCAGGGCACAATTCAGCCCATAGAGGGACAGTGTGCTTGACTATTTAAGATTTATTTGCATTGCTAATGCTGGCCAGGATCTGTGTTTCAGATGTCAGTGAAATTCTTGAGTTTATGTGTTGTGTGCACATTTATTAGGTCACTTCTTTCTTAGCATGGGACTCATGGGCAGTCCACATTTTTCCACAATGCTTTACACACCTGACAAAGAATTTTGTCATTTGTTTTTTCTATCTACCTTTCCTATAAATGGATCTCTAAATAATGACTTTAAAGATGAATTTAAAGAATCACAAAATTGGTGACTAAGCATTTTCACATTCTAAATCACCTATTTCTTTAATTTTCTTAAATAAGCATGTACTACTTTGGAAACTGAGTACATAAATGATTAATAATATTCCAATGTGGACTCATTCTTATCCATCCTGAACCACAATAGACTGTAGAAAGAATAAGTGCAGTCCATTACATTGATAATCAAATGGACAACCAAGGTCTACTGCACTGCTACTGGTCTGACCAGCATACCCTGGGGAGGACCACAGAGCCTCATATCCAGGACCTCTGAATCCCCTGGGAAAGGCCTATACAGACTTCCCAGCCAACTCTAAAGGGTTTAGCCCTCTCACCAATGGCTGACACCCTCTAGAGCAGGGGCAGGGAATGTTTTTTCTGCCAAAGCCATTTGGGTATTTATAACATCATTCTTTCGTTGTACAAAATTATCAACTTAAAAATTAGCCTGCTGTATTTGGTCAAACATTTAATTAACTCACCTCAATGCCTTGACAGGGCCAGACCAAATGAGTTCTTGGGCCTTATACTACCCATGGGCTGGATATTTCCCACCCCTGCTCTAGAGGCAATGTTTGTTTTCTTTACAGATGGAGACTGAAGCAAGATAGCATCCTTAAACACCAACAGGAGGTTAGGCTAAAGGCAAGCCTGCATTTAAGGAAAAGGCAGATAACAGGGTAGCACTTTCATTCTGCACTTGCTGCTAATGACCTGTTGTGAATATTATTATGAATACTAGAGGCCCACTGCACAATTGAAATCGCGTGAGGAGGCACCCCGTGTGTGTGTGTGGGGGGGGGGGGAAGAGGTGGGAGACCGGCGCCTGACTCTCCGGGTCCCCCAGCCTCCCTGCCTGTGTCTGTTCTGGGGCCACCCGAGCTGCCACACCAGCTTGAGCAGGCCCCCCTGCCTCTGTCTCCATCTCTGCTCCAGGCCACACCTGCACATACAACCTCCCCCTGTCTGGTCGTGACTCGTTATGGAGTCCTGGTCTAATTTGCATATTACCTCTTTATATATATATATATACTAGAGGCCTGGTGCACAAAATTTGTGCATGGGGGGGGGATTGTCCCTAAGCCCAGCCTGAACCCTCTCTAATCTGGGACCGCTCGAGGGATTGGCCTAAACGGGCAGTCAGACATCCCTCTCACAATCAAGGACTGCTTGCTCCCAACCACTTACTTGCCTGCCTGCCTGATTGTCCCTAACCACTCTGCTGCCAGCCTGATTGATGCCTAACTGCTCCCCTGACGGCCTGATTGCCCCTAATTGCCCTCCCCTGCTGGTCTGGTTGCCCCTAACTGTCCTCCCCTTCAGGCCTGGTCAACTGTCCTCCCCTGGAGGCCTTATCATCCCCAACTGCCCTCCTCTGCTGGCCTGGTCGCCCCCAACTGTCCTCCCCTGCAGGCCTCATCACCCCCAACTGCCCTACTCTGCCAGCCCGGTCATCCCTAACTGCCCTCCCTTTCAGGCCTGGTCGCCCCCAACTGCCCTCCCCTGGTGGCCTGGCCCCTCCCAACTGCCCTTCCCTGCTGACCTGATCACCCACAACTGCCCTCCTCTGATGGCCATCTTGTGGTGGCCATCTTGTGTCCATATGGGGGCATCCATCTTTGACCACATGGAGGCGGCCATATTGTGTTGGAGTGATGATTAATTTGCATATTACCTCTTTATTATATAGGATATATAGGTACTAGGAACTGGGGAAGGAGGCAAAAGTTGACGGTAGCAGATTGTCTCAAAATTCTTTGTAAGACCAAAATAGAAAGACACGTGAAAGTTAAATTTAAATATAAATAAGAGGGAATAAGAAGTTAGACCTTAAATGGTCTCTAGAATATTAAATGGTCTCTAGAATATTAAAATTCACCCTGGAGTGACAAGGGTTCCTGTGAGAACTGGCAAGTCTGTGGGTCTATGAGATGCTGAGTACTTAAAAACAATGATAATCGATGATTTAAATGAATATAGATTTTAAAACTTGCATATCTTAATAACCTCTTTCAACTTGATCTGTTAGGAAGCTGAAATTCACAATACCAGTTTGAAATGCCTCAGTAAGTATCTCACCATCCTCAACACAGAAATGGTGCGACCCAGACTGCTCATCCTTGTATACCAAAACCACTCCAACTTTGGAGTATAAGGAATGGTGACCACCAGGGAGAAGAGGAAGTGTGGATTTCCATCATTTCCCCCCAAAGCTATCTGGGAGAGCAGCACCATCACCAGCCTCCTGCATTCCAAGAGACCGTGCTCAGTGGTGCAGAGCTGTCCATATGTAAAAGTTCAGGTCCAGATGCCCAAAGGCAGGAAGGGACCTTTCTCACAGAGCGGCCCCAGCAGGCCTCTTCCAAACAGCCTAGTGTTCAGCTCTGCCCTGGCTGTGTCTTCAGTCTCAGATGAGAAGCCAGTTAGGACAAATCTAGTTTTAGTGGCTCCAGGGGATGTTTCCTGGATTTGAGAGCAATTTTTGTTCACATAATAACGTAGTATTTTTTTTTTAAGAAGGGTTCTTGAGTCCAAACCTCATCTGTTAAACCTTGATTAAATTTAAAGACTAAACAGGATAAATGAACACTTGACCCACAGGAATGGAAGAGAAGTTAGATAGCATCACATAATCAGGGGATGGGAAGGACCACGGGGCCTGCAACCAGCCCCAGGCAGACCCCACCAGCAGGTCCCCGCTCTGGCCAGCCATCACAGTGGTGAGGACCAAGGTGGGTCTCCACATTCTGTTATGCTTGGGTCTCACTGGCCAGCCTGCTTTCCTCCTTGGTACAGTTTTGGGGCTCCAGTCTCCCTATTTCTACCCAGATTCCAACAATCAGATACTTGAAGAATTTTTTGAGGAATCGACCATATTCTTTGTTTAAGTGGCATACAACTTTTTCCTTGATGCTTTATTCCTTTAGAAAATAAAACATCACGTATGATGAACCATACAGCAGACTAGGGCAAAACTAGGTCATGTAACTTTAAGAAGGGGTTTAAATTTACTATAAACTTCCACAAGCTGTGTAGGAAACACTGCTATGTCAGAGCGCCGTTGGCAGCCACCAAAGCCCATGAGTCTCCTGCTGTCAGGCTAGAGATAAAGTCAAGCCTTCCTCCCTTATTAGTTCTTTCTCTTAATAAATACATCAATTTGATTTTTGATAGAATTTAGATTTTGGGTATATTTTCTCTTTACGCATTTCCTCAGTTTCTCTTGCTCTAGGAAATACAAGATTATAATCTGTCATCACGTAAGGTTTTATCCCCTGGAGTTCACGTTGGCTCTTGATTACACATTCTAGAATGGAAATGGCAACGGCCAGCAGACAATTCACATTTCTTAGCTCTTCCAGGGGCACAGGCATGAGGGTGTGGTAAAGCCTCTTATCCATGTTGATCTCTGTACAAATTCCAAACCCCAAACATTGCAGATTGGAGTCGCAGCAAGCAGGACGGCCTATTTGCATATCTTCTGATGAGATCCAGGATCTTGCAAAGACCAGCCCAGCTGGCATTCACAGCACCCAGGACATGAGTAGGAGCGACATTGGCATGGATAATCCAGAGGACAACTGCATTGAATGGGATCCAGTAAGATATCAGACCATGTAAGGGATAAATCCGTTTCAGCACTGGGGGCTGCAGCTATCAAGGTAACCGAACACTGCCAAGTCACAAAAAGCTCAGTTATGTGATTCCCTATTTCCTGGAATTTTTCTCAAGGCAAAGTCTGACTGGACAAACATCAGCTTATGTCCAGTAAACGCAGCCAGACTCTCCTTTTCTTTGTCAGCAGATTATCTGCAGATTCTGCCTGGTAGAAACCTCTGTTTCTGACTTTGGATTTGCTTTTTGTGTACAAGCCGTCCAAGTCGTCTGCATAGTCGGAGGTGAGGTTTGGCAGGATTTACTTCGACCAGAACTGAACCAAACGAAGTGGCTGGGAGATGGCAACCAGATCAGATGAAGGAGAAACAAGAGCCCTTGGTCTGTCGCCCAGCCCATTGTGTTGGCGATAAGCAGGGACTCTCTTGTAGGAGCTGA
This sequence comes from Corynorhinus townsendii, assembly GCA_026230045.1. Taxonomy (NCBI): domain Eukaryota; kingdom Metazoa; phylum Chordata; class Mammalia; order Chiroptera; family Vespertilionidae; genus Corynorhinus; species Corynorhinus townsendii. The sequence goes on along the minus strand of JAPDVU010000003.1, from coordinate 58,883,411 downwards.
ACACATACTTTAGCATCTCAATGTAATTCTCACAGGTGTTTATGCAAGCATATTTCCCCAAATACACCATTTTCTGTGATGTTCTCTGGGAGGTGAAAGGCGGTCCTACAACTGGTTCTGTATTATTAAGTAAAGAAATGCAACCCGAAGGAGTATATTCTGTCTGTCCTAGATCCCATTCCAAATAGTCAATACAGGAAATACGATTTAACAACTGGTTAATCAGGTATCTATTAAATATTGGCTTTCCAACGTCCTGAGATCCACAAACCAGAGTGACAGAGCAGCATCCACTTCCTCACAGGAGACCTTGACTAACTTCCAGGGCTGAAAGGGCGCTCTCCGTTAAACAAGGCCGTTTTGTTTTGTTTTGTTTTGTTTTCCTTCTTTTTTTTAATGCCAACAAAACTCAAGGAGAAATGCTCAGAGCTAGTCTGGAAAGTGGGACTCTATTGAACGAACATATAAGATAAACCTGGATGGCTGATCATGAAGTTTACAGCGGAGGTTTTCTGGTTCCCTAGCATCACAGTGAACACAGGAGAAAAAAATCTCCATCAACCATTGTCCCGTCATCCCGGGATGATGAGCTCTGAGCAAGGTTCGGGCTTCCTCTTTCACCTCCTTCTTGCTTTTCTCAGACATCGAGGAATGCAGGCGAGAGGAGGTGTAGCTGACACAGCTTGGGAACGTAGGCCTTGGCTGATGGTAAAACCGAACACCCGCATCTGGCCACACAGGCAAGTCACAGGGCAGATCCCGCTGTAAGTGAAACCCTGCCCGCCGGCCTGGCCGCAGAGGCGGGATGGAGAGGATCTCGGGGAGGCTCCGGGTGCGGTCCTTGTCCGAGGGTGGGGTCATTGTCCGAGGTCAGGCTCGGGGCTGGACTGGGGGCTGGGCTGCCCGGGCTGCCCCGTTCCCCCCCATCTTGGACCCCCCCCCCCCCCCCCCACACACACACATCTTGGACCTCCGGGCCTCACTCCGGATGCTCCGCGCCACAGCCTGGGCTTGCCGCAGCCGCTGCTCCCAGCGCCTTGGGCAGCACCGCGCAGGATCCAGAGCTGAGGCTGAGGGCGAGCCAAGGGCGAGGATTCTGCGGCTGCGGCTTCGGAGAATCAGGCATCCGTGGTGCTGGCCACCGCCGTTTGTTTTGATGTTTTGAAGTGGAAAGTGTCTCTTCTTTCTCCATGCCCCCTTCTTTTCGCTCTACCTCTTTCCCCTCACTTCCCTCTTTTTATTAGATCTACTTTGTGTGTTTTTTTGTTTAGCGGTTCTCTGACTGTCTCTCATATTTCTTCTTCTTTGGTAATGCACTTTTTTGGTTAGTATTTTGTTGCCACATTTTCTAACATGTTCTTTTCGGCTCACATAATTTTCCTCTTATTTCGACCTCCTTGAAGTGTTGTTTGTCATGGGCCTTAGACAGGCTGAAGCAAATACCTGAAAAATGTTTCATCGCTTTTGGCATCAGATTGTGAAATGCTTATTATTCTTTCTACTGGGCTGTCGTTTGTCCCACGTTTTAACTACCCAGAGAGTCGCCCAGCACCATGAGATTTTCCTTAATAAATACATTTTGTTGTTAATGGTTTGAGACAGATTTGGTGATTTTGAAAAAAAGCTGGAAAGTTTAGGAAGAAGGTGTTTTATCCTGAGACCTTACTTGAGTCCACCCATCACTAGAGTTGAAAACATAGAGACAATAGGCTTTTTTTGGCTTCCAGAGAAAGGTCACCATCATGGATGATATTATTAGAAGAAAGCAGAACTAATTGCTGGACTTTTTCATCCATTAATTTCTTTCCCGTCTTCCCTTTTTAGCTCATAAAGCCGGTGTTCCAATGATACATTGCTGGTGAATATTTAATTGCCATTCTCAAAAAGGTGTTTTGCATTTTCACATTATCCTCCTCCTCATGGTGGTGAAAGACAAGATGGGTAACGTGTGTGTCTGAGAGTATATACTCTGAGTATTTTCTTTAAATAAAAGGTAATATATCCTTAGATCTCCTGCAAAGGAGACCTTCCTCTGTTACTTCTTGATGAGAGGTGCTGATGTGTAATGACCCCTGCTTTCCTAAACACACAGCAATCTAATTTGAACCTGTATGCCAATTACAGGCCTCTGTGGAGCAGTTTATGGAGAAACAATCACGTCACAATAGGATTAGAACACTATGCCCCAGGACCACAAGGGAAGCCAGCCCAGGCATAACTGCAGGTTTATTCCTCTAAATTGTATGTAAACAGCATTGATAGCCACCTTGGTGCCACCTTGGTATTGTTTCTATAAATCCTCCATAGGAACAATCTAAAATGAATAGACAATGAGTCAGTAATGGCCTGTTAGTTCCCAACACAAGGCTATGCCACCGATCTGCTGCACGAATGCCACTCACAGGGGCTGCTCTTGGGTAACCATCCACAAATGGCTCAGTAGAAGGACTTCACAGAAATAATCAGGCTTGATAGTCTGAGATATCTCTGTGAATTGTGCCTCCTTCCTGATCTTTTCTTGCAAAAATTAGCTTCAGAAGCTGGGCCATTCTAGTCCTCTCAGTACATTTCTTCAGTCACACATTCCCCATACTCCCTTCAATTTTAATGAGATTGTATTGCAGTTTCCTACAATGCTGTCCCTGACTAATGTGAAGGAAGCTAAAACTGCCATGTTTTGATGGTTAGGGCAGGTCTGAAGAGAAAGGTGAGATGAGCAGAAGTCATTTAACTGGAATGGAGTTAACCACTGGGTTACACCATAGAGTTGAAGTAATTATGTGATTACTTCAACCCTATGGTGTTGATTGCAACATGGCATTATTATAAGTTCAATCATATCCTCCTACAAATTAAAACCAAGTAGAGTACAGTTGTGCCATTAAACCTCAAAGAAGTATCAGTTTGTTCCCTAATCTCTCTCTCCATATATATATATATGGCTAATATGCTAAGTGTCTATCCAACCAGTCGCTATGACGTGCACTGACCATCAGTGAGCAGACACTCAATGCAGGAGCTGTTGTGACATGCACTGGCCATTTACAGAGAAACGACACAGTGCACCTGGCGCCCACAAAGCAACACTTGGTTTCCCCCAAGTGGGACACAGGTCCTGCCACCACCCCAAAGCCACAGCCCACCAAATTGCAGTGGACACTGCCGAGACCCCATGGTGCAAAATACGGCCCACAGCCCAGCCCAGCCCAGCCTGGAAATGGTGGCTGTGGGTGCCGGGTAATGATGTCACATAGCAACACCCAGCTTCCTCTCCCTAGCGACAAGTCTCCTTGCACTTTCTTCAGCCCAAGAACATGACTTGCTTTATAGCCAGGTGCAAACATTCCACACTTTAACCAAATGTCTGTGAAGCATTTTCTGGTGCTTCATCTCATTTACCCTCACAGAAGTCCTAGGGTAAGTAGATAGGAGACTCAGGGGAATCCTATTTTCTCTTCATTAGCTGGAAAACAGAGATTTAGAAAGCTTAGAAACTTGATCCAACTGAGAAGAAGAAATGGTGGACCTTGAAAATGACTTCAGGTTTTGTCACTGCACAGAATACAGTCAAACACTGCTGCAGTTAAATATTTTACCCTTTGTTCTCCCTCTGTGATCTACAATAATACTCTGCTTTGTGTTGATATTTACTGCTGTGTTGCTGACAATGACCTGAAAGAGAAGTTGGGGTGCTTCACTGGGCTGGAAAAAGTTTAGCTAAATCAGAAAGCTAAACGTTTAAGCAAGTTTATTCTTTATATATAAAAGGCTAAGTTGACTCGCACATGAGCAATACATATAAAGCTCTTGCTGGTGCCAATCGCACGTATGTGTTTCGATCTGTCATTGTCAATCATGAATTTGGTTGACACTTCTGTTATAGAGAAAGGGCAAATAGTGATATTAAAATATTTCTTCTAATTAATTTCCTTTCAATGTGCATGAATTTGTGCACTGGGCCTCTAGTATTGTATAAAATCTCTTCTCCTTTGATACACAAAATAAAAGTGGAATATTTTTATTTGCTCTGCTGAATTACTTAATGTTTTTCTTCATCTGAATTATTTACAAATTGTGTGTGAGTGTGCATAAATGGGCCAAAGTAGTTCTGTAAAATAAAATGACTTTTCCATATTTGTTAGTGAGCTACATAAAACCAGTTTTATTGCTTAGTGTTGTCGGTTGAGTACAGAAAGTGTTTTTAATGAGAAAAGAACCTAAGAATGAATATACCTTGGAAAAAAGGACATCTTCCATATTCCCTAGGGCCAGTGGTCGGCAAACTGTGGCTCACGAGCCACATGCGGCTCACGAGCCACAGTTTGCCACTCTGTTGACTAATGAGTTTGCCAACCACTGCCCTAGGCTGTTGTCATTTGGGTCTCTGAGGAAATGTTTAGGAGCACCTCTGGGTGCTGTTCTACCACCCAGGCAGGAACATAAATGAGCAATTTTTATTCACTCAGAAAAAAATGTTTGAGTGCCTTCTATGTGCCAGTCACCTGGTAGTAAAGAAATTCAGGCTCTACCCCAAGGATCATACAGCTATTCACCAGTGAAGAGTTCAGAGCATTTAGTTTACTCACATTAAAAACAAAAATGCACATAAAAAACACACTTGCTACTTGAGAAAAAAAGTACAGTTTTGGCTGGTGTGATAATTCAGCAGTTAAGCTTTTTAACTGCTTTATTTAGACACATTTGTGTCTAAGTCATCTCATGCTTTCATAACAAAACACCATAGTCTGGGTGGCTTAAAAAGTGAAAATTAATTTTCTCTCAGTTCTGGAGGCTAGAAATCTGAGATCAGGGTGCCAGTATGATCAGGTTCTAGCAGAGCTCACTTCCTGGCTTGTTGCCACTTTCTCACTGGGTCCTCATATGCCTTTTCCTCAGTGCATGTGCAAGAAGGGAAAGAGAGACTATCTTCTTTATAAGGCCATCAATCCTGTTGGATTAGGACCCTTCCCTTATGACCTCATTTAACATTAATGATCTCCTAAAAGACCTATTTCCAAATACAGTCATATTGGGGATTAGGACTTCAACATATGGATTTGGGGGTAACACAATTTAGTCTATTTGAATGTATTACTTATGTCAAAGTGCAAGTGAAATTTATTTAGATAGTAGATTTCCCAACTGTAGCCAATCAATCATTTGTATATCTAAGAATGAGGAGACTATTATGTCCTAGAAACAGCACTCAGTTGGAGGTATATCTGAATCTAAGCACCAGTTGAGCCTCTTGTTAGCTGTGTGAAGTTGGGCATTCTGTACCCGGCACAGTTAAAATAGATGCCTCACTCCTCCTCAGCTGCTGAGATAGAAAACCTCTGTTATGTTCATTCCCCTTCCTTCTGTGAGCCTTCAATTGATCAGTTGCCATGTCCTGTGGGGTCTATATGTGACAGGTCTCCCCCATCTACCCCCCTTGCTTATCATTCCTACTATTTCTACTTTATGGCAGACCAGTATTATTTCTGGCCAGGTGTTACAGAATGAACACATCCTCTCAAAATCCACATGTTGAAATCCTAGCCCCCTTGTGATGGTATAAGGAGCTGGGCCCTTTAGCAAATGATTAGGTCATGAAGGCAGAGCTCCTATGAATGGTGTTAGTTCCCTTATTAAAGAGACTCCTGAGGACTCTCTTACCCCTTTCTGCCAGGTGAGGACACAGCAAGAAGAATGCTGTCTATAAACACGGAAGGGGGCCCCCAGCAGACACCGAATCTGCTAGCATCTTTATCTTGGACTTCTCAGCCTCTAGGCCTGTGTAAAATAAAAATTGGTTGTTTACCTGGTAAGCCTCTCAGTCTATGGAATTTTGTTATAGCAGTTCAAACAGACTAAGACAGCAGTCCATAATGGCTTTCTCACATACTTTCTGACACCAAATCTTTTCCAGTTCTGATGATGTTCTTCCTCATTCATAGAGTATATTCTCCAGTTTCCCCTTTACATATAGGGTTAAGTCTAAAACCTGACATTCCAGGCCTGCTAATAGCTATCCCCAGCTAATATTCCTCAGTTGGCCTCTCACCACTCCTTTTCATTCTGCTGTTGCTCGGTGAATTGAACTCATCTCCACTTGTACTTTGCCCTCACCCCTCCCTAAAGTGCCCATGATTTACCGTTGTTGGACTTTTTTCATTCTAGTCATTCAACATTGAAAAATATGTGTCAGTTCTAAGTTCTAGTAATTATCTTGGGAGCTGAGGCTATATGATGAGGATAAGACATGCTTCTGGCTTTCAGAATTCATTGCCTAGTAAAATAAGGATAGTCATGTAAACCAATAGCTCTTAATATGATAGATAAGAACTCAAAACTGTAGTGCTTGTTGGACCCATTTCTACATGTCTATATCTTACTTATCCAATTCTGGCTCACATGACATCTAATCTTTTATTCCCTTCTCTTATTTCCACAGTACCGACACTTTATCTGTGCCTTTCATGTAGTCTTTATCACTTTCTCTCATATTTTAAATGCGTGTGTTTTCATGTCTTGTTTTCCTCAATTAGAGTTTAAGCTTTTTGCAAGTAATATCCATTCCATATTAACCTTTGTGTTCCCCACAGTGCTTAATATACCCTTTTAGCTAGCATTCATGAATGTGCTGGCAAAATAATTCCTAAATTTGTGGAACCACAAACTAAATTAGAGGACCCTTTACATAAAACCACTTTCCATTGAATAATACTGAAAACTTTTGTGATTTTATTAGGTTTGGTTTATTAATTTTAGCTAAATAAAAGCTTGATTACAGGTTTAGGAACATGAATTTCAAAATTATATCCAGAGATTGAGAATTGCATACAAGAAATATACAAGAAACACTAATTGTTACTAATGTGGTCTAAGCATTTAAAAATAGATTTGCTTATAATACTTTGTTAAGTGCTCTAGAGAGTATATTAAAAAAAATCAAGAGACTCTAGAGGCAAAGTCATATTCATTAAATATAAAAACCCCCAGGAAATATAGCTTTTAACAAATATTTCCAACTTTAAAGAAATATAAGCCCCAGGAATTTTTATGGTTTTTACTTGCAAATGTTATTCATTTTGTGTTTTAAATTAGAATTTCCTTTTATAAAATCCTTTGCAACAGAGAAAAAGGTTAATCTATACTCTAGGAAGAAATATAAAATTATTATTGTTTATTCCTAGTTTCACTGATACTATAATAATTGTAAATACAAACACAGTGAATTGTCACTATTATTTGCAGAGACTTAGCATTTATTCACACTTTTTTTTTCATTCAAGTTACTGACATGACTTTTAATTACAACTCAGCCAAGTAAATAACCTATGTAATTGCTACAGTTTTCATAAATCTACCCCCAAAAAGGGCCATACATAGTTCATTTTGCAATTCACACCATTATTATAAAAATAAGACAAGCAAAATTTGAAAAGTTGGAAGTTGTAGAAAACATATAAACATATGGAAAACATCACCCATAGCCCCACTGTACAAAAAGATTTAAAATGTGGCACAATTTCTTTCAATTTTATTTTCCTATACATTTAAAAAAATTATATGTCTTTTTCTTTTTTCTCCTTATCTTTTATTCTTTTGGTATTTATTGGTAGTTTAACTATAGTATAGGATAGAAAGAAACATGGATGTCTGGAACATGGTACAAAGAAATCATGTGCTTACTTGGTCTTTCTCTCCCATCACCTCAAAGCTCTTGATGTTCTCCAGACATCTATGTTCAACAAACATTCATTCAGATTAATATATAATCTAGACTCTGTACTGCTATCTAGATCTGGAATGATTTAAACAATTTCTCTGCATTCAAGAATCATGAACTGTCAAAAATCAAATGCTCTGTCAGATACTTGGTTAACGGTTGGAATATGATAGAGCAGGAACATAGAGGAAGAAATGGTCAGATATGTTTATTCCAGATCATCTTTTGGTCTCAGGTGACTGGAAAAATCTCATCTCTTTTTCTAACTTCAAGCTGTTTTATCAACATTTACTTCCCATTTGAGCCAACATTAATGTCCCTAAGTGGGGAACAAATTACAAACAATAATCTCCGTTAAAATATGCTAAGCTTAGAATTTTAGACCATTTTTTATTCGTTTTTTTCTTTATCACACGTGGCATTGTTTAACTGCAGTTAACAATGTGCTATTGTTGTTATTGTAATATTTATGAGACAAAGTCAAGGAATAGAGCAGTCTAAATTAGTAGGTAGCAGTTATCATCAAATAGCATATATTGAAAAAGAGCCAAAAATTCTGGGCATATTTATGAAGGTGACATGATCATAAGACATAACTTCCTGCTCCTTCATGCTCAAGCACATGCTGAGTTCAATGAACTCAGGCCCCTTACTCAGATGCTGGAAAGACATAGATATTTATTGATGAAATATACTTCTTAGAAATTACACAAGATTCTTTCCTTGACAGAATGTGTGTCATGCACTGTGTCATTTTCCTTTTCCTTCTGCCATTCTTATGAAAAGGTGTATCATAATGTGAAGGCAGGTGCAGTGCCTTGTTCATCATGTGCTCCTTGCATCTCTCCTACCCCATACTGTGTGCTCCACAACCAATACATGTTTGATAACTTGAGTTGAACCTGACCTTTATTGCTTTATCTAAATTTGTTTAATGTGATCCACGCTGAATTCTGACAATGTAAGTGTAAGCATGAAACTGAAACCATTTCATTTTGAATCATTGCAATGTGACTTTTTCAATCACTTGAAGATGGAGGCTGTGTTCATCTTGGCATTCTCAGTGACTAAAATATTGCCAACTGCACAGTGGGTACTTACTTAATGCACATTGATCTGAATCAGACAAAATTGCATTTCCTTTGCTGGCCTGTAAAAAAAGCATTACTATCCATGTAGGCTTTTGCCTCATGTAAACTATCTGCAGCTCTACTCTGATTTAGCTCCTATATTTAGAAAAAGGCAAATCATGTCGCCATAAAGTTATTTCCTCAGTTTCCCCATCTAAACTATTGGACGACTTCTTCCTGGGCCTCGTTCTTCTCATCAGCACGTCTGTCTTTGTCTTGCTATCATTCTTGGAGCTGAGATTTTAAATAATTTATTTTAAAGGGGAATGAAATATTTAACTTGATAGGATTATTTTTGGACATGAAGGAGACCCTCACTTACAGAAGAGAGAGTTAACCACCCAAATGCAAACAAACATTTCTCAAACTGAACTTAGCTGAAAGCTTCCTCGATGAGCTTTAAGGGAATTTGAAACTTGGCATAATGAAATCACACCCCTGAGTTTTGCAGGAATGATTGCTGCACTGTAATATGTATTGTACTTGGATACTTAGATTAAAGATCTATTTTTATTTTTATTTTGTTATCAATTATGCATCTAGAAGAGAAGTTCTATTACTAATGGAACCATTGAAATGGATACCTAGAGGAGTGGATGGATCACTTTATTTCTTGTCAGGTTCTATATTAGGCTTCCCAAACCCCATTTGAGTATTTATCTGCTATTGTTATTGTTGCAGAGTAGTGTACCGGGGGGAAATCTGTAAGGGGAATGAATTGGCCTGAATTCTATATCTGATTCTGCCTTTTCTTGCTATATATTTTTAGTCAAGTAGCTTTATACCAGTTACACAATAGGGAAAGGCCTCACTTTGATTTTTATTTCTATACCATTAACTTTTTTGTGTGTTTAGATATAATTGACACATAACATTATATTGGTTTCAGATATACAACATAATGATTTGATATCCATATATATTGCAAAATTATCACTGCAGTGTCTAGTTAACACCTATCTCCATACATAGTTAAAATTTTTTCTTGTGATGAGTACTTTTAAGATCTACTCTCTTAGCAATTTTCAAAGTTGCAATACAGTACTATCAACTATGATTACTGTGCTATACATTACATTCTAATGACTTATGATATAACTAGAAATTTGCATACTTTGAGCCCTGTATAATTAACTTTTAAAGTAAAAACTGTCAGGTTCTTTTTTTAAAATTTTTAAATAAATCTTTATTGTTCAGATTACAGGTGTTCCTCTTTTTGTTTTCCCCCTATAGCTCCCCTCCACCTGATTCCCCACCCCACCCTACCCCATGCCTTTACCCCCTGCCACTGTCTTCATCCATAGGAGTAAGATTTTTGTCCAATCTCTTCCCGCACCACTCACACCCACTTCCCCCTGAGAATTGTCAGTCCACTCCCTTTCTATGTCCCTCATTCTATTATATTCACCAGTCCATTCTGTTCTTCAGATTTTTTATTTACTTGATTTTTAGATTCACTTGTTGGTAGGTATGTATTTGATGTCATTTTGTTGTTCATAATTTTTATCTTTACCTTTTTCTTCTTCTTCCTCTTCTTAAAGAATACCCTTCAGCATTTCATGTAATCCTGGTTTGGTGGCGATGAACTCCTTTAGCTTTTTCTTGTCTGTGAAGCTCTTTATCTGACCTTCAACTCTGAATGATAGCTTGGCTGGGTAGAGTAATCTTGGTTGTAGGTTCTTGCTGTTCATCACTTTGAATAGTTCTTGCCACTCCCTTCTGGTCTGCATAGTTTCTGCTGAGAAATCAGCTGACAGTCGTATGGGTACTCCCTTGTAGGTAACTAACCATTTTTCTCTTGCTGCTTTCAAGATTCTCTCTTTGTCTTTTGCCCTTGGCATTTTAATTATGATGTGTCTTGGTGTGGTCCTCTTTGGATTCCTCTTGTATGGGGTTCTGTGCGCTTCCTGGACTTGTAAGTCTATTTCTTTCACCAGGTAGAGAAAGTTTTCTGTCATTATTTCGTCTAATAGGTTTTCAGTATTTTGCTCTTTCTCTTCTTCTGGCACCCCAAAAATTCGGATGTTGGTATGCTTGAAGTTGTCCCAGAGGCTCCTTACACTATCTTGATATTTTTGGATTCTGTTTTCTTTTTGTTTTTCTGGTTGGGTGTTTTTTGTTTCCTCATATTTCAGATCTTTGGTTTGATTCTTGGGGTATGTTGATCTACCGTTGCGTTTCTGTATATTCTTTATTTTAGACAGTGTATGCTTCATTTCTGACTGGTCCTTTCCCATTTTTTTTGGCATTCTCATTAAGGTCCTTGAAGGTCTCACTAAGCTCCTCAGAAGTGTCATCAAGTTTCTCGGTTTTTAGAAGATTCTTGAGTAACCTTATAAATGTGGTTCTGAACTCTATGTCGTCCAGTAGTTTGCTTTCCTCTGCTTCTTCCATTCGTGACATGTTTCTTTGTCTCCACATTTTGGCTGCTTCCCTGTGTTGATGGAGTGGCTTTGTGTGGTAGGTGACCTATAGGGGGCAGTAGCTCAGCCTCCCCAATCACCTGATGTGGATGCTCTTGGTAAACCCCTTTGTGGGCTGAGTGCAAAGTCTTGGTGTAGTTAAGCCTTAATTGCTGTTGGTACAGTGGGAGGAATTGACCTCCAGGCCAATCGGCTGTGAGGACTCACTGTGTCTATAATGGAAGAACTGCTGTGCTGGAGACACGCTTATGGTGCAGGACTTGTTTCAGTGGAGCTTTGGTGCTCACTGAGTCTGCCTCTTGAATGTGTCACTTATGGATGTGAGGAGTTGAAATCTGGTTTCTCACACTGACCACTAGGTATACTGGCTTCTGGATCTCCAATGGGGTGCAGGTCAGCTATTGTCTGAGTCCACCCAGCAGGAGCTACAGCGAGAGCTACAGTTTTCTCCTCTTTGCTTGGGGTTTGGAGGTTTTGGAGCTGTCTGATTCAGGCTGCAAGTTTTCTAGGTTAAGCTGCGTTAGGGCAGGGCTTTCTTATGCTAAAACTGCTGCTTGGAGCTTGGGTGGGTTTGTAGGTTGTGTGGGGCGGGGTCTCAGGGCGTAACTATGCTAGGGCGTGGCAAACAGTGATGGCTGATAGTTAGCCAGCTCTGTGTTTCCGACTGCGTCCCGTGCCCCAGTGCAGTAAACAATTATTCTTGCGTGCAGCTCTGCAAGCAAGCCCCCCTCACTTTCTGACCCGGTGGCAGACAGTCCAGCTTCTCCCTGTAGGAGTTTGGGTCCCCCGCGTCTCCCCAGAAACTGTATTTCAGAGTAATCGGGGGCTTGTCTCCCTTCGGGTTGAAAAAAGCAACGCCTGCCGCCAGCCCGGATCACTCACCTCCGTACCTCAGCTTTTCAGCACTTGTGCATGTCTCAATGCTCTTTTCTCTTTCCTTCTAGTTGTAGAACTTCCACTCAGCCAGCTTTCCCGTAGTTCTGGGTGATAGACATTTTGTCTTTTAGTTGTAGTTTTGAAATTGTTGTGCGAGGCAGCAGTTTAGGTGTTTACCTACACCGCCATCTTGGATTCTCTCTTTTAGGTTCTTTTTAATGTGGGTATAACTTTATCTTTGTGTAAGCGTTGGTCCTGGGCATATCACCACCTTTTAGAGACAAGAAAGTTGAGTTGCCTATTTTCTCAAAGTTTAAATGCTATGTCATGATAGAACTGGCATTGATGATGGGCTGTGGAACATTTGTAGTCAAGGTATTTTTCCCTCACTTTGGAATTGAGCAACTTGAAATGTAGGAGAAGAGGTAATACCTAACTTCTGAAGGACTCAAGATTTAATTTCTAAAGTAACATTTCACCTCTTGAAAAAAGTAAATAAGTGGAGGGAGGAGAGCTTGCTGGGGCGGGGAAGAGAGACACTAGGACAGTGCTTCCCGAAGTGTGATCCTCAGATCAATAGAATAACCATAACCTGGCAATTGGTAAGAAATGCCAATTCTGTGTCCTCACCCAGACTTATTTAGTCAGAAACTCTGGGGAGACGGGTCCAGCAAACTGCAATTTAATAAGCCTTCTGTGTGATTCTGATGCATGCCCGTGTTTAAGAAGCATGGCTAGACTAGGGAAGCATCTTAGACCCTGTGAAAGTCCTTTAGAATTTCCCAGGCCTATGTCAACCAGGGTAGAGGTCAATTATGATGGAAAGTACCATGGATCAAAAGCAAATGGAGCTCTGGGCACTAGCAGCCACCTAGGTGCTCTAGGACCAGCAGAGAGCAGTCAGCCTTTATGAGAAATCTGGGGACCCTGGAGCTGTTCAAGTTGCATATCAGGCCCTCCCAGTTTGAGTATAGAAACAATACTATGCCATGGAGAGAGTCAGGTTTGGATTAGAAACCATCTGGGATCCTATCTTTCTCAACTATGCATCCTGAGGCTCAGAAAGGGACCTGCTTCACCTAGGGTTCTTGGTGGTATAAATTCACTCAACACCTTACAATCCAAGCTCAGCAGAGCGGTCTTGGGAAAATGTGCTGTACCTCTTGGAACTGTGATTTCTCTGACTGTCAAGTGGGTATAATAATGATATATGCTTTCAGATTAGCTTCAAGTTTAAAATCAGAAAATGTCTGTGAAGCTACTTTCTGAGTTGTAAAGAACTTGACAGTCTAAGCTATGACTGAGTGGATATGCCATGAGTTGTTATTTCTCTAACAGGCCCCTATAGTAATGCTTTTGTGGCTTTTAAAGCAGTGCCATTTGTATCTTAACATTCTTCTGTTTAACCAAGCAGTACTCTTAATTATGATGATATTTATAATGTTTCCATGGGATGCAATAAAGTTATTTTCACTTTGAATTAAACAAAAAGATACAGCTTGCAAATATTTTTATATTTCTTTTTAAATTTTTATTTTATTGTTTAAAGTATTACAAATAATAGTACATATGTCTCCTTTTTTTCCCCATTGACCTTCCCCTGGCCTCCCCTACCCCACAGCACATGCCCTCACCCCACCCCCCACCCAGTGTCTTGTGCCCATTGGTTATGCTTATATGCATGCATACAAGTCCTTTGGTTGATCTCTTACCCACCCCCAACACTCCCCAGCCTTCCCGCTGTAACTTGACAGTCTGTTTGATGCTTCTCTGCCTCTGTATCTATCTTTTTGTTCATCAGTTTATAATGTTCTTTATTATCCACAAATGAGTGAGATCACGTGGTATTTTTCTTTCACTGCCTGGCTTATTTCACTTAGCATAATGCTCTCCAGTTCCATCCAATATTTTTACATTTCTTAAATTGGTATCATACAAAAGGGCTTTTTCAGCATTTCTTTAGACCGTTTGAATTGGCAATGAAGAATTCAGTTACCTTCTGTGTCAGAGTAGGTTGACATTTTGCTTATTGTCACCATGGGAAGCTGACAGTTAGGTAAGAGGGACAATCTTTCAGGAGTACATGAGCCCAGAGGACAGGAGTGGCCAGAAGGAGATGTCTGGCAAAGATGAACATCAAGGAAACACATGAAGGGAGAATTATCTTTGTATTCCTGAGATGGGCAATCTTTGAGTCCACTATGAACATAGCTGAGTACACTGCTAAAGATTGGAGTAATAGACAACCTTCTTTCTATTCTATATTAATGAAACCAAGATGTCTCAGGTCAAAAAAGTAAGAAACCAGGAAAGAAGCCAGAGAGTGGATGAGTCAGAAGGGAGGTTAAAAGCAATGATGCCAGATAACAACTATGAGAAAGAATAAGGCTGATTGAATCAGAGTTCTTGAAGAAATGGTTCTATTATTAAATAAGTTTGGGAAATACTCTTGAAACAAACTTTAACAGGATTGTTTACAATTAGTCTTTATAATTCTAATGCATTTTGTGACTCTTTGAGACAGAGCTCTAGAATGTAAGGCTTTCTAAACATACGTGACCATGAACCTTCCCTTTTTAATAGAGCACTTTGACAGAATACACTGTGTAGATGCTACAGAATGCCAATGGAAAAGACATAAGACCGCATGCTTTTTCCAGTGGTGGTTGGTTCTAAAGCTTCTGAATTGACTTCTAAGGTCTTTTTTCTTAAATTCTACAGATCTAAACAGCTCCCTCATCTCTCAGTCCAGGAAATTGGCAAGTGATGAATGAAATACTCTAGGTCCCTTGCTTATAAAAATGTAGAAATTCATAGTGTTTAAAAAATATTATGTCCTCAATGTTTTAAAATACACTGAGTGGCTATATTATTATGATCTGTGAACACATAAAATCTGGCCACTCAGTGTATATCCTATATAATAGAAGGCTAATATGCAAATTGTCCCCTCGACCAGGAGTTCGACCAGCAGGCAGGCCGGCCAACCACCCATGTCCCCTCCCCCTGGCCAGGCTGGCTGGACCCCACCCATGCACGAATTCATGCACCGGGATATATATATATATATATATATATATATATATATATATATATATAGAGAGAGAGAGAGAGAGAGAGAGAGAGAGAGAGAGAGAGGCCAGATTATTATGTGTTCAGAGATCATAATAATCTGGCCACTCAGTGTATATTCTAAAGATGAGGACACTGAGGCTATAGCGCTTGCTTACAAAAGACTTTCTTATTAAAAGGAGGATATACATGTAAATATAAGCCATAAATACAATTTGTCAGTAGGAAAAAACTATAATCCTTAGGATATCTAAGGAACCTCAGGATTTCTGCAGCTTGACCTGCTCTCATTTCCACTTACACATCATAGACATCACCACTGTGTCTCCGCATTTCAACAAAATGCCTTTGCTTGGAACACTTCACCTCACAGCTGCTGAATACTCTTCAAATCTAAGCTCTCACATAATTTTCTCTGTGACACCTGCACCTTTTCCCAGCCTTAGAGTTAGCTCATTCTTTCCAATCATGCAATGGTATCACAAAAATATTTTTTGTTAAAGCACCTTTTATTGTATCTATTAATGTGTCTTGCTCTCAACTCCATATTAGAGCATTTGCTCATCTCTGTTATCTTTCAATGTCTAGGAGATAGTAGGTATGGACAAATAAGTATGATAGGATTATCATTCATGAAAATTTTGAGAGAGGATCTTTAAACCTTTGGGTGTTTGGCCTCATAATAAAACCTACAGATTTTTAATTGGATTTTAAGCATCTCAGTTGACTAGTTGAGTTAGTTTCTCCTTTTAAAATATATTATTATTGATTTTAGACAGAAATGGAGAGAGATAGAAACATCAATGATGAAAGAGAATCATTGATCAGCTGCCTCCTGCACACCCCACCTAGGGATTGAGCCTGCATCCCGGGCAGGTGCCCTTGACTGGAATCAAACCTGGGACCTTTCAGTCCACAGGCTGACTCTATCCACTGAGCCAAACTGGCTAGGGCTGAGTTAGTTTCTTCACCTATGAAATGGGGTGATGATTATGGGCTTATCCCCTTTTCACAGAAATATTAAGATTAATGAATTAAGATATATTAAAATCTATAAAATGCATAGAAGTCCTCAAATAAAAGAACTTGAATCATTACAATGCCTATTATTATTAACAATAGTAATTACTATTATAAATTATGACATACTTGTAATAATAGGCAACAGTGATTTGTGAGGTTATAATAATTTTTATAAGGTATTCTGACGAGTCATAAAACCAAGAGTAAAGCTTGAGTGGTTGTGATCACATATACCAATAGAATTATTACCTCATAATTCAAAATCCCTATGCCTTTTATTCTCTCTAGTTATAAACCACCCAAGGGATAAAGTTGGCTCTTTAAGTCCTAACCAATCTAATTTAACTACTAGACTCTATGTGACTGACCTCATCATTGCTTCAAATAATTATAGAGTCTTTGAATATTAGAGTTGGGGCGGGCAGACTGTAGAGATCTTCTAATGCAATGATTCTCAAGTCTGGTTGTATATTAGAATCACCAGAGCAGCTTTAGAAATTACCAGGGTGTCAGGTTTGATCAGACAGTCTAAAAAAGGACTTGATAGTTGGGGCTCAAGCATCAGCATTTTTTAAAGGCTGCACTGAATTCGAATGTGAGAATACTTGACCTAGTCTAGATCCCTATGTTCCAGATGACAGAACACCAGATCTAGGGAGGTGATAAGAGTGTGCCAGATTCAAATGGCTAGTTGTCAGAGCCAGGTCTGGACCTAATTCTTGCAATACCTGTGCTCTTCTCATTATACCCGAGTTGACAAAGTGTGTTCAGCTCATGTGCCCACTCTGATTGGCTTCTTGGAATGCTCTGATAAGGAGAATGTGTTGACTGGAAGCAGTGTCTGTCATAGAGGAAGGACCCAAGGGTGGAGTTGGTCACCCCTGTACGCTGTGCTGCAAATTTTCAATACTTTCATCTACTTATTATAATATTTTTCATTCTTAGGGCTTTTCTGTTTAATGGAGCAGAGAGCAGAATGCTTGTCTTTAGCATATTGTATTTCAATATTAAACTAAATATTGAGAGGAGAGGGCATTTAGAAAGGAGAGGCAGACATCTAACTTTTTGGACTATGACCATCTTGAGTACCCATGACAGACCCTTAGTCAGCCAATTTGTATTTCTTTTAATCTGTAGGCTTTGACCATTATTCTGGTTGACGAAAATATCTGTAATATTGATAGAAATAGACATTGTTATAAAAACCTTGATTTAACTCCAGGATTTGGAGGCTTTGTATTGGCCTCTTAAAGAATTTTTAATCTCCCTAGGATGAAGGACCATTTTAAAAAATGTTCCAATCCCTTGGGTGGTGACACTTTAATAAAATATGGTGAAAACAATTACTAGGAAAATTAAATAAAAATTCCAAAGATATGCACAAGGCAAGCTTTAAGTTTTAATAATTCTATTCAACAGACATAATTAATTATTAAATTGCTATCCTAGTTTCTACATACTGTTTTTTTCAGTTTTAGTACTTATCCTATCATAAACAGGTTAGACATAGTTCATAGACAAGCAACTGTCCATGGACTACACTTTAACTGCAACTTACCTAGAGCTTGCTTTGCTTATGCAGCAATAGGGTGGCTATCTTACTGTCCTCATGTCCTAAGTTGTGGGGGGTTCCAGGCATCTAAACCATAGTGTTGATATGCATCAATTACTGCAGCTCTGACATACATACAGTCTATCTAAATCCTAAACTTTTAAGAACACTAATTGAAATATACACTTGAAAATAAAATTTATTATATATGTATTCATGTAATGTGCTTTTGTTCTGAGTTTAAGAGTTCTCTATCTGGGTAATTTTATGTAATTAGAGATTATTGATACTTATTCTTTTACTCCTGTGTGAGGATATACACACAACATTTGGCACAGATTAGAGAAGAAAGCTAATTTAAGAGACAATTATCTGAAGTGTTGAACACCTGTGTTCTACAGTCTGAAGTTCTTTCAGGTGACTTAGGAAGGGTTGCTTGTCCTCTGGACAGTGCAGTGGTTTATCACAGGGGTCAGTAAACTTTTCTTTAAAGGAACAGATAACAAATATTTTAGGATTTGCTATCCAAATATAGTCTCTGTTATATATTCTGTGTTTTTTTTTCTTTTTTATAACCATTTAAAACAATTAAAACAATTCTTAGCTTGGGGACTATACAGAAAGGGATGTCAATAATACCCCAATTTTAAAAAAAGGTATCACAAGCCATTATTTACCAAACCACATTTTATATCCTGCTAAAACTGAAAATCTGTCTATTTTGATTCAATTATATTGGTACTAGAAGCCCAATGTGTGAAGATTCGTGCAAGAATGGGCCTTCCTTCCCCTGGCTGTCGCCTTTCTGCCTTTGCTCCAGCCGGGAGCTGCCTTTCCACCTTCCCACGCTGCCCAGAGGCCCGGAGCAGCTGGGGTGGTGCAGAATGCCTGGGTCATTGCCACGGCAATGATGCAAGCATCCTGCCCCCAGCTGCTCAGTGCCTGTGTATGCAAATTAACCCTCCATCTTTGTTCAGTTAATTTGCATACTCACTCCTGACTGGGTGGTGGGTGTCGCGAAGGTATGGTCAATTTGCATCTTTCTCTTTTATTAGTGTAGATGAGTTAACTATTGCTGTGTAACAAATTCTTCTCCAACTGAGGATCTTAAAACAATATTCATCATCTCATAGTTTTGTGAGCCAAAAATTCCGGTACAGTTAGTTAAGTGACTCTGGTTCTATTCTCTCATGAGGTTCAGTCAGCTGATAGCTGGGTCTGCTGTCCCATCAAAAAGTTTGGCTACTAAGCTCACTTACATAGTTTTTGGCAGGCCTTGGTCTCTCAACATGTGGACCTTCCATGAGGCTGCCTTGTGACATGGCAGCTGGTGTACCCCTGAGTGAGTAATCTGGAAGAGTGACAGACTGAACAAGACAGAAGCCCTAGTCTTTATCACCTAACCTCAGAAGTGAGTTCCCATCACTTCTGTCACAGAAGCCATCCCATACTCAAAGGGAATGGATTACAAGGGCTTGAATACCAGAAGGCATTGATCATTGTGGGTCATCTTAGAGTCTGCCTACCCTAGTAGCCAAGTCTCTTTTCATCAGTTCCAACAAGATACACATCTTTCAGTTACAATTTTAAAATACTGTCTAGTTTCTTCTATAAACATAGTGTGCAGTTATTAAAATTATCACCATGACAAAATATAAAGTTAAATTTGAAAAGCATACTATAAGAGTTTTTATTTTGGGATAGACAATTATTACAAAATGTGATTTCTGCATAAAAAATATAAAAAATTATTTTGTTATCCAGTAGGTTTAAGAGGTACTCATGATGATGATAACAAAATTAACTGATACATGAAACTTCAGAGTAGTTTTAAAATAATAATTTAGCACAAGATGCCTGGAATGGTTTTATATGTTTTCCTCACAACAATCATCTGAGGTAGTTCACTTTGATCCCCTTTTTACACAGTAGATAGAGAAATTGAGGCAGGCAGATATTAAGTTGGCCTAAATATTACAGCTAATGGGTGAGGGGCTAGGATTCAGACCTCAGTGTTCTGACCCCAGAGCCCTGACTCCCACTGAGACGTGAACACAATCCCACAATCTTAATATTACTTGAAGATTGGAAATAGTTCTTATGATAAGTCAATGCACTCACCAGTTAGAAAAACCATAATAGGGCCTTTTCTGAAAGTATTTTAAGGTGGACACTGACCCCAATGACAGAGGGGAAAAAATACAAAATATTAGCAACTTCAATATTATTGGTTTTCCAGCAAATATCATGGAAGGGGGATAAAAGTCAATACCAAGTTATGTCTCTTTCTTCAAAGGTGTTTCCCCAGGAAGGTGCCCACTTTGTCTGATTCTAAATCTATAACCCTTCTACAGATCTGAACTATTGATTTTTATAGTCCCAAGAGAATTATTTCTTTATAAAACAAGAAGAGTTCCAGTAGCTAATGTGCTCTGAAAATGCACCATCTTATATCCAATGTTGATAAACAGTTTATGGGACTATGATATTTTATGGATTCTGAATCAATATTACTGGATGTATTACTAATGATGAAACTGATAATAGAAAAGAGTTATTCTAGGATAAGCACAGATTTTGAACTTAAAAAGACTCTGAAGATATACTCTTAATTTTTATTATAATTTCTAAGGACATTTTTGCCCATAAAATTCTTATCTTTTTGATCAAACTGATTTTTATTTAAGAAAATAATCTGTGTAAACTTCTGTTTGCCTGATTAACAAGACCCTTTTCATTCTCACATTGCTGTGGGAGAGTTAGCATGGGTTATTTTTTCCTGAAAACTAGGTAAAATAATTACAGGCCATCAATGGCAGACCCACACCAGAGCTCTGCCCTTCTATGGGGGAGGCACTGCTGCTCACCCATTAGCCTCCTGGGCCCCATTGTGCATGTGGGAGGCAATTGCTGCTGCAGCATCTTTGTATATAAGTGATACAGAGGTGTCACATATTGACATCTGGCACACAAGTTAATATTTCATTAAGTTTTAAATGAATGACTAAATGAATAAATAACAAGGCAACGGCAAAGATGGAGAACAACTACAGGAATAGTATGTTTTAGATCATGACTTTAAAGATCAATCCCAAAGCTACATACTATCCTCTTCTTTTGGGCTTTTTGGCTTCATAATACAAGAGCAGATGATTTTATACAAATTCAGGAGGTTTAGGAGAAGTTACTTAAGCTTTTTCAAGACCAACTTTCTCATCTGTAACCTAAAGATATCTATAATCCCACTTAATGAAAGAATTAAATAAGAGGATAATGGCACACAGTAGTTAGTCACTTGATGAATTTATTTTGTTTTCTCTAAATTCTATTCTAGCAAAGAGCTTTAGATCCCCCTCCGTTATCTCATCTCAGCTTGGTGTTGGTGTCTTTCGTGGTACACCTAGAACCACGGGAGGGCTTTCTTCTGCTTTTGACATTGCTCAAGATTTGGCCAAAGAATGGCCTAAAATCCCTGAATTCCAAGGAATGAGTAAATTAAAACAACACTGAGGACCTTAAGAGTCATAGCACTTGGGAGAAAAGGCCTCTACACAGCAATGAGGTGGGTTAACTCCATGGATTGATGCACAAATGTGGAGTAAATATAGGTGCCACAGGGGAAGAAGGAAACAGGAGGCTGGAGCTGCCAACATGGCATGCAGTTTTGTGGAAACCTCCCCTGCCTAATAGAATCAGGTTGATGCTCAGCCATTCTGATTCAGTCTTTTTGTCATGCTGGCCCAGAATCAAAGCCATAGAAAGGACATTATCTATATTCCAAACTCTCTGAGTCACAGTTAAAGCAGCTGAGGCCCAGGAAAATGCTCAGAATCATAGTCAAGACAAGAACCCAGGTCTCCCACTTCCCCAAATTGTCTCTTCCTCAGATTTTAGTGTCTGATTCCTGTCCCAATGAAGTTAATTGTATGATAAATTCAGCAATTTGCTTTCAATCCCATATAATCACAGCTTCACAAGTATCTGTTTTCAGGGTGCCAAAAGAGGTGTGCAGTAACTATGTAGGTCCCTGTAAGAAAATGCAAATGAAATAGTCCATTGTAGGTAGGACAGTTATGGGCACACCCTCGCTGCTAAATGAAAACACTGTCTACCCAGGGCCTCTCTGTACATCCACTTCTTGCCACAGACCTTTCATTTCTTTCCTAATGGCTTTTGCACAGTAAGAAGTATACTTATCAATAATGCACATTTTTCAGGCATAGTAAAAATGTTTCTGAAAGGCTATTAATGCAAAAGCAAAATGCCCACATTGCAAACACTAATCCCCCATTTATTTTAACATTTTTTTCTTGAAAGTACTTAAAACTAAGTCTGCCTTTTTAAAAAATCCAATAGAAAAAAGGTCAGTTGAAAGACGAGCAAAAGTGCACCCATTTGGAAGCCTTAGACATTCAGGAGTTTGTCCAATAAATAATGATGCATGTGTTTTTGTTTGTTTGTTTATGTGTTTTGTTTTGTTTGTTTTTTTGGTTTGTTTTTTGGTGTGTGTGTTTTCCTTTAAAACTCACATAGCTAATCTCTCTTGAATCGATATGAAAGGTGATAAAAATACCATGAGCTAAGATCCAATCCAGAAAAATTTTAAACGAGAGTACATTTTTACTGTGAAGTTAGGAAGCCCCAGAAAAGTAGGGTGTATAATGGGAAAAGTGACAGACCCTTAGCACTAGAGTGGGGATAGTACCAGTATAATGAGAGAAACTATTGCTTGGAACCAGAACAGCTATATTCTTCTCTCAGCTTCCAGTCCCCACACCCCTGGAGTACCATTCTAGACAGTGATGAACTGTGGTCTCAATTCCCTTATTAGCTGTAAGACCTAAAAATTATATGTGCAATTAAAAGGCAAAATGCTGATATTACTCATAGGAAGCCCTTTGTACATTAGCAAGGTACAAAAGTCTGCTGACACTTTGCAACAGAGATAGTCAGCAGGGCAGAAGATTAATAGAGCCTCATAAATTTGCAGGGTGAATACAGTGGATGGGGCAGAATAAGCATGTTGTGTTAGAGATAAATAAAGGGCATGGCCAGCTTGACAAAACATTTAACAAGGAACACGACCAGTCCTTTTATGCAATTTGCTTGGCTGGCATTAGTCTGTTTTATATAACTACACATTAGCCCACAGCAGTTGCTGCTCGTGTCACAAAGGTCTCTAGCATGACCAAGGAGCATTGTGATGGGTTATACATTGTATCATGCTGCCTTGTCTGGTTACTTTCTCAATCAAAGACCACCTTGACAGCAAAGGTGGCATCACACTCTGGGCTGGTATTCTCTTGGGGTTGATAGGTTGCAATCTCATTTCTTTGTGCTTGAATTACTTGAGTGAATACAAAGGAGAGAACTAAAATTCCAAAGCAAAACAGTACAGGAAATACCCTGGAAAGCTACTCATCATGATTATTTCTGGGATTTCTGTGATAGGAACTGGTTTTATTTTTTAAAATATAGACACATCTAATGAGTTAATTAAATAACCTCTATCCACCCTTTCCCTGTAATTGCCAGCTTACAAAATGCAATTTGTTTTCTATCATATGTTGATTAGATATAAGAGAACCTCTAGGGATTTCAAATTTACTTTCTCTTTGAAATAATTCCCAAGGGAAGGAGCTTATTTTAATGTCTGCATTTGAAAAGTGATACAAAAATTCCTCTTGAGAGTAACCTGTATTGCAGGGAATTTGCTGTTTCTTAGTAGAGCTTGTCTCCTAAATTGCAGATCATGAATTCATTGAACAAATGCCTCAACCCTGACTGGATGCCATGCTCATAAAACAGGCAGCTAGGCCCACTGCTATGGGAAAGATGAAGTAGCCACAAAGGAAAATTCGGCTTCTAAGTAGCTAGTTGGGTCTGAGAACAATAATCACGTGGTGTTACAACTGTCGAAAGCAGCCTAAGACTTTCCTGTATTGGAAAATAGCACCCAGGATTGGGAGATCACCAGGACTCCGTGCAGAGGCCAGTCAGAGCACATCTGAAACAGAATACTACTTACGTTTTAGGAAAATTGTTTAGGGATCCTACCTAGTCTAATCTTCTATCCAAGGAACTTGTTAAGTGTGCAGAGTTGTGGCTCTCACACCCAGAGATTCTGACTCAGCATGATTGGGATAGGCCAGGAAATCTGTGTTTTTAGCAAAACCGCAGATGATACTTAACTTACCCTCAGGAAGTTAAGATGATGCAAGCGGTCACTTGAGCATCCTTTTGGTGATTCTGCAGTAGGTTGTTAGGAGAGCTCGCAAGCATTGGGGGGATTTGGTGGGGAAGTGATTCTAACTGATCTTCTTTCCTCAGATAGAACTGGTGGACATGGATATATGGTGGTCCTTCCTGGGGTCACTTTGTTTAATAAGTCCCAACTTACTATAAGCTTCATATTGTGATAAATGACAAGATCACTCTGAAGGATATGAGACTTCACTCTTGGCAGGAGAGCACTGTCCATTCACAAAACAGAAAACCCTCTGCACCTGCATAAAGGTGGAGATTTCTATGACTTTGTCCTCTGTCTAAATTTAGGAGCTGTATTGAGCATTAGAGAGTTTGGTCACTTAAGAATAAAAATGAGGAAACTAAAAGGCCAAGGAAGAAATGGAGTATGACTTGAAAAAGTACTGACTTTTACAAGCTTATTGCTAAGCTATTGTGTACTGCGGTCCTTTAAGAAAGGGCTTAAAAAAACAGAGAGACACTAGATAGGGAAATCCAATGTAACATTTATTTAACCTCGAGTACATCTTTTATAGCCCAGCAGACACACCTTCGAGAACCTTCCTTCATAGTGACAGAGAAATATAGCCACAAAGGCTCCCTGCTTACGGATGACTCTTCACGTAGACACTCATCAGTGTCCTTACTACCTATCTGGGAGTTGCTTTTCATATGATTTTCCCCAGCTGCAATGGTCTAGTAAAGTAACCAACACTTGTTTTGTTCTTGTCTCCTCTTTTCTCATGGGTGTGTTGGTATTGTGGGGGGTAACTACTAAAATAATGATCATTGGACTCTGACTTCGGAACAAGTAGATCTGGTTCTAGGAAATGCTGCTACCCAACTGTCAGTAAGAACACTTTAAGACTTCTTGGGTTGGAAATATATGTTGGTGCCCTACTTAACAAGAACTATACTCTAATAAAACTCTCACCTCGAACTTCTGTGTTCTGTTATTAGTAAACAAGACTGATTATTTGAAAGGCTCTTTTTCCTCTCTCACTTTCTTTTAAATTTATGAACTAAATAATGCACCCTCACCAAGGAATAGGCTTGCCACTAACATCACAAGCAATGTTAAGGAGCCTCAGCCATTCAGATGTTTAATATGGTTGCTAATCAGATTGAACATTGCTCACCGTGTCCTGGATCCTCTTGGCAAAAGCCTCATCTAAAAATGTTTGTATAATGGAAAGTTGCTAAGGGAATAGATCTTAAAAGATCTCATCACAAGGAAAAACATTTATAACTATGTGGAGTGAAGGATGTTAACTAGAATTACTGTGGTAATTATTTCACAATAGATATATATATATCAACTCATTAGGCTCTCTACCTTAAACGTATATAATGTTATATATCAATTATATCTCAATAAACTGGTGTGTGTGTGTGTGTGTGTGTGTGTGTGTGTGTGTGTAATAACATGACATTCCATTCATAAAAGACTGGACATTTGCTGCTTCAAGATGAATGGCACTACAAGATTCAAGTCTCTTGTTAACCCTTGTCATCTGCTACAAATAGAACCCTTTTGACCAAGTGTTTGAAAAGAAATAAATATAAATCTCTCTTGACATTCAACTCATAGAGATTAGGAGTGTTCCCTCTGTTGCTCATATATATATATATATATATATATATATATATATATATATATATATGTATATGAGAACTTTAATGAACATATGAGAACTTTAATGAACATATGAAATTGTATATTTGTACTGTATGACATGAAGCCTGTGAAATTTAGGCTTTAAATTTTTAGGAGTAAAATGAATATATCTAAGCTGTTTTCTGTCACTAATATCTGAAAAAGCTGTTTTGTCACCAACTATTAGAAATAAATAATAGAATAATAGAATTTCAGGTTTGGAATCAACCTAATGTAAGGTTAGTTATCTTTTCCTCCAGTGTGGATACACTTTCTACAACATTCCCCCAAAGTAAGTTATCCAGCTTCTGTTTGGGCATCTCCAGTTATAGGGAATTTATGATTTTACAAAGCAGCCCTCCACATTGTTAACAAGCTCTGTCACAGATACTTTATTAGACTGGAGGGTTTTATCACCAAACTTGAGGCCCAGTGCATGAATTCCCTCAGCCTGACAAGCAATTGGGGCTGATGGGGGGCTATCGGGGCTGGCCAGCTGTGGGAGGTTGGCTGTGGGAGCACACTGACCACCAGGGAGCAGCTCCTGCATCGAATGTCTGCCCTCTGGTGGTCAGTGTTCGTCATAGCTACCAGCCAGTTTCCTGTGGTTAACAGTGGCTTAGGCTTTTATATATAGAGATTATTAGACTTAGAAAAGTTGTGTGCAATTATAAAAGCTGCTTCTTTAGACTGAGAGCAAAGGCTCATATGGTTAGGCACATGAAGGAATGATTCTTCCAGAGGGATGGACTTGTGAACCATCATTCTGATCAGATATGGATACTGAACAGTGTCATGAATTTACCTTCTTCAACTCTTCAGCTCCCTCAAGGTATATCACTTCCCATCCTGGCCCCTTACACTTTATAAGTAGCATTTCTCTAACTTGGTATTATAATTATTCATGAAATATGTGTTTCATTCAATATGATTTGTTGATAGTAAGAATTGTAAATTGTTCACTACAGCATCTAACATACTCCTACATTCATTTAACAGTGCATTACTGAGCACACCACTAGGCTTTGAGGTCATAAAGCAAAATAGATCCTTCCTTCAAGAGATTTATTTTCTAAGAGTGGAAACAATCAAGTAAATTGATTATTATAGTGCAATGTAGCAAAGGCTGTGCTAATGTGATCTACAGAATTAGGTGGGGATGCAGATAAATGCTAATATAAATGAAAACGTAAATCTCAATTAAAATCCAGGATGGGGGAGAGGTTGAAGATGGACAAGACCAGATCATGTTTGATCACAACATTCTTTTAATATTGTCTATTTATTTAATGTTTTGCAGAGAATATTTGTAAACATGCTGTCAGGAGATGAAGGACTAGAAAGGTAGACAGAGTTTTGAAAATTAGTTTTGTTTTTTTTTAATGCTTCAGATTTAACCCTAATCTGTCAGGTACTATTAAATGATTTTATGCAGGAAATAATGAGATAACTTTTGTACTTTAAGAAATAATGTTCTGAGAGAGGCACTGAGAGTTGGTATTATCTAGGAGAGAAGTGAGGAGGCCTCGAATTAAGGTACAAATAAATAGCGAGAATGGCCATGAGAGAAAAGGTCTGAGAAATATTTAAGTGTGTGCCATAGACTTGGGTGACTGGGGAGAGGGAGGCACTGCCACTGTTCTCATTTGAGGGGCTGGGAGGGTACCCAGATAGGATGAGCTGAGGGAAAGACACGTTTGCAGGAGATGAGATGGCAAATTCATGCTTGGGCCTCTTGAGTCTAAGGTACCTGAGTGCTACCTAGGAAGAGAAACCAGGCAAGCAGTTGAATAGATGTGCTCAACAGAATGGTTTAAGCTCTGGAAATGGGTTTGAAAGTCCGAAGTGGCAGTTGAAGCCATGGTTTTTGATGAAGTCACCAAGAGCAGACAGTTTGGGGAAAAAAAGAGCAAGGGTCTGGAAAGGAAGCCTAGGGGACTAAGGCTTAAACAGCAAGTGGAAAAAGAATTGTTTAATGTTCAGCAGCAGAGAGATGGGAGAAAAACTGAGAAACAATAATGCCATAAAAGTTTAAATGGAAAAGCAACCTTAGAAATTCCACCTGTTCCCATAGTCCTTTCAAAGTGATTGTGTTTCACAGGGAAGCAGCCCTAGGTGGTTCATCATCCACTTACATAAATGAGTAAGTTCTGGATCACCTGTTTGTTTGTTTGTTGTGTGTGTGTATGTGTGTGTGTGTTTTCAACCCAGGATAGCTAATTTATAGGCTGGCCTAGGTTCTTATAGGAAATCCTGGTGTGAGAACCTTATTCAAATGGGTCAGCAGGAATCTCTTTACTAGAAATTCATGGTTATACAGAGAGAGGTGGCAGCAGGTATTGTTATCTGTTGAATTGTGTTCTCCCCCAAATTCATATGTTGTTGTTGGAACCCCAGGTACTTTAGAATATGACCTTATTTGGAAATAGGATTGTTGCAAATATAATTAGTTATATTAAGGTGCGGTCATAATTGGAATAGGGCCCCTATTCCAATATGACTTGTAGCCTTCTAAGAAGAGGAAATGTGGGTATAGACACTATGTTAAGATAAAGGCAGCCATCAAGGGGATGCGTCTGTAAGTCAAGGAACAACAAAGATCGCCAGCGGGGGGAGAGGCCTGGAACAGATGTTCCCTGATGGCTTTCAGAAGGAACCAACCCCGTCACCACCTTGATCTGGGACTTCTAGACTCCAGAACTGTGAGATGGTAAATTTCTGTTCGTTAAGCCAGTTTGTGGCCCTTCGTTATGGTAGCCTTACAAACTAATAATAGGTGTTAGAGGTGACAAAGCCACAGACTACAGCATCCATGAGATGAGCAAAACCATGTGCAAGCAGAAGACATAAAAAGAAGAGGTGGTAAGGTAGTTGCTTGGAAATGGGAGGACCTGTCAAAGTAGAACTGAGTCTCTACTGGCTGAGTATGGAGGTAGGAGTCCACAGATTTCAGCTACGGAAGGGGGAAATGAGGTGACCTAATAAACTGGGGGTAAGTTAAGTACTGAATCACCTTCTGGTCTCTAAAACGTTCCAGTGTGAGATCTACTAGTATATTACATTGCCTTTCTGTTCGTAGTAAGAAGCCTTGTGGTTTAGCTTTTAACTTTGAGATTTGGTTATACAATCATGACTAGGTATATTCTTTTCATGAACCGTCTGTATTAGTTATCTATTGTTTTGTAATAAATTACCCCCAAACAGCCAACACTTATGATATTGCAGTTTGTGTGGGTTGAGAATCTGGTTGCACCTTAGCCAGGTGCATCTATCTCGAGGTCTCTCACAGGCTACCATTCATATATTGTGTTCAGGGTTATGGTCTTATCTGAAGGCTCCTTTGGGGGAAATCTGATTTTAAGGTGACGGTGTCGTTGTTGGTAGGATTTAGTTCCTCCATGGCATTGCCCCGAGAGCCTCAGTTCTTCTCTGGTTGTTGGCTGCAGAACTCTGTTAATTCCTCGACAAATGGGTCTCTCCATGGATTTGCTCTTATGGCAGCTGGCTTCTTGAGAGCAAGAGCAAGAGAGTATTACATGATGGAAGTCACAGTCTTTTTGTAACCTAATTTCAGAAGTAACATTCCATCGCTTGAGACATATTCTGTTCAGTAGAAATAAGTCACTAGATCCAGCACACACGCGAGGAGACTGCATTATGTAAGGGTGTGACTACCCTTAAGGTGTAGATCATTGGGATCCATGTCAGAAGTGCCTTATGTACTTCCCATTTACTAGAAGGCAAATGAGGTAGATACTCTCATTGCGAACCAAGAAGTCCAACTGATAGAGAAACCAGGTAAGAAGTTTCCTGCTAAATATTTCAAAAAGGCCAGGTAAGAAAAGAACCAAAAAGTGATCATTGGATTTGGCAACATCAGTATTATTGATGAGTAATAAAAGTTCAGAGAAGAATGGAGTCGGGAAAACAGATGGTGGGATGAGAATGACCAGGAGTGATAAGGTAGACACAGTAAGTGTTATGTTTAAGATGGGTGGTGTTTTTGTTTTCCTTTGACGCTGTGATACACCATTGCAAAGTTAGTGGTTTAAAACAACACAAATTTATTATCTTCAGTTCTAGAGGTCAAAATCCTAAAAGCAAGGTGTTGGCAGAACTGCCTTCCTTCTGGAGGCTCTGCGGTACAATCTGTTTCATTGCTTTTTCCATCTCAGAGGCTGCCTGCATTTCTTGGCTTGGAGCCTCTTCCTCCATCTTCAAGGCCAACAGTGTTGCACCTTCAAATGTCTTTCTCTCTGACCTCTGCATTTATCATTACATCTCCTTCTCTGTAGCCAACCTCCCTGCCTCTTATGGGATCATTGTAATAGATTGGGTTCACCTAGGAAATCCAGGATAACCTCTCCACCTCAAATTCCTTAATTTAATCACATTTCAAAATCCCTTTTGCCATAGAAGGTATTATATTCTGGAGATTAGAATGTATACCTCTTGGGAGATTATTACTTTTTGGCTAGAGTAGGAAAAAAGAAGATAATATCTGGGAGCTTGGAGTTCAGGAGAATTATTTTGTACACTGGGTAAAGTTGTTCATTTTATCGTGTAATGGGCTCTCTGGATACACAAATGAACAATTCACACTTTCCTGTTGATTGACTCATAGAACTTGTAAGAGTTCAAAAAATGTTAAATGGAACTAAACAATGTCTTAATCTCTTTACCTTTTTAAAATATTCTTAATGTTAGTGTAAAAATGTGTAGTCCTGTTTGGTGATTGATTATGAGAGCAGACTTCTAAAATGAATATTTGTTCTCCTTTCTCTGTCTAGTGAATAACTGAGTTTGAATATTTTGCCTAGGTAATTGGGATCTATGTATTTTAAATCAATACATGGAATTGCCAAATTCAGTTCATATGACTATAGATAGTAGGGCATTAATAGAAAATGAAAATATTATTTACATAACTTTAAATCTGGATGTTATTAAGCAATAAAATTGTCTTTGGATATTATTATCTACTAGAGGCCTGGTGCATGAAAATTCATGCACTGGAGGGGGAGGTGCCTCAGCCCAGCCTGCCCCCTCTCACAGTCTGGAGCCCTCAGGGGCGGGAGGCAACCCAGTGATCAGGGGAAGGCGACATCCCATCACACCTCTGCTGCTGCCACTGCCGGCAGCACAAACCTCAGCCGGCCCTGGTTACCTGAGCCTCAGGCCGTGGGTGGCTGGGCAGCTGCCATCCGAGACTTGCCTGTGCCTCGGGCTGGCCCTGGGTGGCTGGAGGGCTGAGGGGACTGGGGGACTCCGGAGGCAAGTGCACGGCAAACCCTTGCTGTGTGCCTGCTGCCCCAGTGGGGCTGAGGTGACTGGGCACTGCCATCTTGTGGCTGTGGGCGCCACCATCTCTGAAGGTGTGGCACTCAATTAGCATATTCCCTCCATATTGGCTGTGGGCTCTTCCATCTTTGAGGGTGGGGCAGTCAATTAGCATATGCCCTCCTTATTGGCTGTGGGCGCTGCCAACTTTGCGACTGAGTGAGGGTCAATTAGCATATTCCCTCTTTATTAGATAGGATTTATAAGGAAATTCCCCCCCACACACACCTATTGTTTGGGTAGCCTCTCTAATAGAGCTGCTAATTTCTATGGTTTACTTTCTTGTCAACAAGTGTCTCCTTCCATGATTCCTTTAGAACAGGCTCCATCTTGTTTGAAATTCCTACCACGATAGCCTGCTTCTGAGAACTGGGCACATCTCATCACCGTATCTTTTCAGCCGTTGGTGTTGTGGCTGCTTTTTGCTGTTGTTAATCTCTGAGTTGTCTCACAGTCCCCTGTTTGGCTTTTTGGCTCTTCCAACACCTCTATCTCTAATTCCATGTACTAAATGTCCTTTATTGAATTACACAGCACAGGCAATTTTCCTGACTGAACTGTGAGTGCAGCAATATCAGAGTCTCATCTCTCCCTTCTTCCCCAAGAAAGCATAAGATCTGTAGCACTTCAGTGTTTCTGTGAGGGATACACAAAAAAATGCTTACAAACTAAAGAAACTGAAGTTTTTGTACTGGATGGAAGAGAAAAGTTACATATACTTAATGTCCACATGCTGAATCTAGTATGTGTCCAATATTTCCACCTGAATTTCTATTTTTGTTCACATCATTAATCTAAGGCTTTCTCAACTCTCAAACAGAGGTGGTTTTCACACTGTGGTTTTGAATGTGTTTCTGCGTCTTGTACAATGATGCAACACTTACCTTAGAATTGAAACAAAAACCAAGTTACACCGCCATCTAAAAAATAATTGTATTTTTCTGTTCTTCCTTGGCTCCAAAGAGTGCTAACGGTAAATAATAAATTCACTCAAGGAAACACAGGTCTCTGGGCTAAAGGACCTATGGACATGAAGGGAAAGAGAACAAGGAAAAGACCAAGTACAGAGGCTGGGCCTGAAAAAGACATGAAAATAAGACATTATCTCTCCTCAGCACCGCCTCCTTGGCTTCGTCTGGAAACCCTATATTTTCTCAGTCACACTTCGGCTTGTGGGCTTTCAGCAGTTGGCAGCTCTCCAGTTTAGCACTTCATTTCACACGACAGCTCTAATTTTCAAATATTGACTTGAGGACTTAGTCTCCCTGGTGCCAGCTCAATTCCTAAACATTATTGCATTTAAAGCTTTGATTATGATGATGTACTACTGGGGGTTCCAGTTATCAGACGAAATTCATCTTTATGGAATTTCAGTGAAGGTACCACACCTGTATCTAGTCTTACATAAAGGATACCAAATCCATTTTTAAGTGTGCCTTATGCAAAGATTTATATTTAAAATGTATTTGAATTACATATCAAGGATGATAAATGTTATTTATGTAACTGAGTACAGTGTAAATAAAATTGTGTGCTGCCCATTTTGGATATGCAAAATAGCCTGCTTTTACTATTTTAGAGGCCAAGGCATTTTCACTACACTGACATCAGAAGGCATGCTCTGTATTTGATCAGGGCCCTTGAAGATACAGTACATGGCAAAAGGAAAATAAGATTAATATTTATGAGTTGGTAATTGTTTTTGTTCTAAGAAAGAATGCTATATTACCACATTTTTTAAACTTGAAAAAATATGATAATTACCATGGAGAACATGACATTTTAATAAAATGTTCAGACTACAATGATAAAAATAGATACTAGACTTCTTTTCCAAGAATTAAGGAAATCAAAGAGAGTTTATTGAGAAACAGTTTGTGTAGACTACAATTCAACTAAGTAACTGTGGTTTCTTTTCACCTTCCCATTTTGGCTTGGTAGTCTTGAGAATAAATAATTGAGGAGATAAAACAGACTGATTATACAATGGGTTTATTAATATTGACCATATATTTTATTAAAAAATAAGTTGGACAAAGTAGACAAGGATTAGGGAAGGGCATTCAGAGCAGCTGGAACCTTATGCACAAAATTTAAAAAATGTGGGTCAGCATTTCCATTTCCGAGATTATAGTAGATCCCTTACTACTGGAGGGAAGACTTCCAGGGGAAGGACAGCAGAGAATAAGGCAAGTGTGAGAGGCTGTGTCCCTGAGCCAAGGGTTTCCAGTCCTGTGTTCAGAAGCTGTGCCTTTACCCACAGGCAGGTGGGAGCCATCAGCATGTTTTTTTCTGAAGGGCTCACTGGGCTAACTGTCACATTGGCAGAACTTGGGAAAACGGGTTCAAAGATAGAGAATGTGAACAAAACCATTCAGAAGCTGCTACAATAACCC
Source organism: Corynorhinus townsendii (assembly GCA_026230045.1). Taxonomy (NCBI): domain Eukaryota; kingdom Metazoa; phylum Chordata; class Mammalia; order Chiroptera; family Vespertilionidae; genus Corynorhinus; species Corynorhinus townsendii. Next base: position 58,849,982 of record JAPDVU010000003.1, on the reverse strand, counting down.
AGGGAGAACTGATGAGGGCTGAATTAAGAGACTGAAGGTGTGAATGGGGATGTGAGGTTGAGATTTCATAAATATTTAAGAATGAAATTGATTAAGATGATTTATGTTCCTCTTAATAACCCTCCAAATATAACTAGTTTTAATGCATATCAGTAGAATCAAAACATGTGTAGGCACAGTTAAATATCTTTCAATAATTTATTTGGGTTTAATCAGAAAACATTTAATTAGCATGTTTAATACAATTATCATCAGAAAAGAATTAACAGAATTTCAGTCCTATCTCTTCCACCTATGCATGAATTTTATCTATAAATCTAGCAGATAATCATTCAGTCTTGGTTTGATTCTTTAAGTGACTGTTCCTCTTTCTATAGGCAGCTCTTCTATGATGGTACAGCCCATTATTTGTCATTTCTTTCTTAAATTAATCAGAGATGTATCTTCCATTGGTCCTTCTTCTTTATTCTGTGATACTAGAAAAGAGTCTAAATTCCATTTTATTTGTCTGAACTTCAGACATTTAAAAGTAGTTATAGTTTCCCCGTTAAATTTTTTTTTAGCTTATCATCCACATTTCTTTTATTTTTTGCATCTTCAAACTCTTTTCAACAAAAGTGATCCTTCCTTGATGCCAATACCCTTCTAATGACACGGTGCTCAGAATTCCACAGTATTTCAGATGTGGTCAGATCAGCAAATGTTAGGATCCCCAGTCAATAGAACAGAATTCATGTCTCAAAGCCTTATCTACTTGTTCTCCAAGTTAGTTACTGTTACAATATTTCTTCTTTATCACCTTCTCCATATTTCTATCAAACAGAACCCAACCATTTCAAAATTTCATAGGGTTCTTATTAAGAATGGGAGAACTGGTATTCTTATTAGGAATATTTTACTTTTATTAGTTTAAAAATGATGCCAAGTCTTTGCAAAATAGAAAAGAAATGTATTATCACAAAATCTTGACTCCTACCAACTGCAGTAAGTGGCTCCTCATGGAGCTATAAAATTAAAATTGGGACCAGGGAATTCAATTGTAGAGAGGGCAAAAGGAAGCTCAGTTAATCCCAAAATATATGGCTCCAGAGGTGTTAACTGTCTTACTCAAGGGCCTATCAACAACTAAGCAACTTGTTCTTTGATACGTACACCTTTCATTTATCATAGGCCTTTCCTTCATTCGTTCTTGTTTAGCCAGCACATAACTGATTCCCTCTTCCCTCTAACCATTCACTCATTTTTATTGTTTCATTCTGAACTCCCTCCAAGTTGTCATCATATTTCTCTTATCCAAATGTCCCCAAACTGTTATAAAAATAATCAGAAAGGAATATCTGATAATTTTTTAATGAAAATACGGTTAATATTAAATACTCCCAGAGCTACATTGTATTTAACTCTGCACATGACCTTCAAAAACTTTAGTTTCTACTCTAAAGGAGTTTCCATTCCAGTAGGTGAAGTACATAAAGATATATGCTGATGATGATCACATCCCCATGTCTTTTCTAAGCCATACTACAATAATTTTCCAAGTTAGCAATATTGATTTGTTTGGTCTTGAAGCCCTATTAAACTGAGGAGTGTAATGGGGGGAGTAGCAGATTAATCATGGAACATAGGCTGGTCCACCTGAACTGGGCATTTCAGTATGTTAAATCTTCAGTAAGATTTAACAGTGTTGTCCAGGGTTGTTGCTGTCTGGAGGTTGTTTGGTGATCTGACTTAAAAAGTAAGATGGCATTACCCCATGCAAGATGGGTTTTAAGTTTGGAAAGTATTTTTGGAAAAATATTCTCTTCAAGTGAATAACAGCTACCCACCACCCATCACAGTACCAAATAGCACAGATTGTGCAAGTAGAAACTGGCCACCAGAAAGAACCTAGGCACAATACACTCAGGTTAGAGAGAGCACTGCAGCATTTTGCAGAAGAAAGCCAAGCCTATCTTAGGAAACAGTGATAAAAGACTTTCTTTTCAAAGCCTGCCCTTTGAGCAACTGCTTGAGAGAAATCAAGATCCAGTAATAAGCACCCAGAAGCAACAGACCTCAGAGAACACACTGTGACACTCTTAAGAAAATACAGAGCATCCTGAATCTGAATCCTCTTTCTACTCAATGACTTAAATGTCTCTAATAAAACTGATGTTATCCCAATTTCCCATCCTTCCCAGGGTACTATAATTAGGTGTCTAAAGCAGGGTTTTTCAACATTGGCATTGACAAATTGGGACTAATTCTTCATTGTGGGGCCTGTCTGATGCACCCTTACAACTTTGGGTAAGTTACTTACCTTCATTCACTCAAACTCAGTTTTCTCATCTGTAAGATGGGGGTGATAATAAGACTATTAAGGACTACTGTGAGGATTAAAAATGCTAAAGAAAATCAATTAGCAAAATAACTAACATATAGAAAGCCCAGAATATATCTTGGCCATTTTTTAGTTGGTTTCTATATAATTTATATTACAGAATGAGAGTTCAATATTTTCCCACATCTCCTTTGGTCAATTTCTCTAATCAGAGACCCTTTTCAAATATTGTTAAAAGTTGTAACATGAATCTTATGGGATCTATGTGATTTTTCTATTCAATATTTTTGGCCCAGGAGAAGAAAAATCAGGGAAGATGACCCAGGTAAGACAAATTGCTGTCATATGAGGCTTATCCCATTTCAGTATACATTATTTAACTCAAAATTGAATGAAAAGCAGATAGAGGACTGGGTGAAGAACAAGGAAGAGTGATGGTTGTTCTAAAAGTTTCTTTATAGAATATCTATTCTAGATTATAAATCCTAGAGGATAGATATAATTTCCTAGCAGGAATTCTGTACCAGCTATGATTAGCTTTTTGATTATAATGAATGTGTGGGTTTGGGTTGAAGAAAACACCCTATGATTTTATTTGTTTTCTTTAATTCATTCCAGAAACTTTTGTTGAACTTGGCCAACCTGTTAAATTTGTTTCTAGAACAAATTTCAGTTAAATAGTAAGTTCATGCAGGTTTGTGTTTTTTTGAGTTTTTAAGTTTATCATCAGATCTTTCTTTTTTACTGCTTCTCATCCCTACACATAAACACCTAGAGTCTCCAAGGCTGCCAGTAATTTCTTCCCTCTGAGGTTCATCAACATACAAAAGAAAAACACCTAATTAGAGTAAGTAATTTAATAGAGTATATTAACCATAAAATTAATTCAAAATAACTGGGAAATGAAAGGTTATAGTGGTTTGATGAGTGATTGGAGCCCTGCTCAGCAAAAAAAAAAAAAAAAAAGACTAGAGGATAATCTGTGGTCATAATAAATAGTAGTTTATCCATTTAGGAGTAATCCGGGACATGCTATAAACATCAGTTTAGCTCACATCTAGGGTCTTAACTAAAGATATTAACAATATCATAAACAGAGTATCAGATAAATTGTGAAGGGTATTAATAGGGTAGATAATATGAAAACAAGAGAAGATTTAAAAAATGGGGCAGATGACTTATGAAAATAACAATAGCAAGAAATAAAGAAGGTCAAAATGGGAAGGTGAAGTCTAATATATTTGGAGGCAAGTTCATTTTAAACCCCTATATTTAATTCCATTCCATTAATAATGCAGCACATCTTGGAAGAAGCATTTGGAAGAGAGTAGTACTTAAAGAGAGTTAAATTTGATCGTGATTAAGTCTAAAGGTAGATATGATTTTGCTATGTGAATCTGGAGATATTGCCAATGTGATCTGGGTTGCAGACCCTGGGTGTCATTGGCATACGGATAGGTATAAACTATTTTTTGACTATTGATGAGAACTTCGCTCAAAAATTGAAGTGAACTAGAATAGGGTCCAAGCAAGCTACATGATGGATATATTGAAGAACAGACATAATAGATATAAAAGAAAACATGATTACCAATGAATAAAAGGCCATCTAAAACTCAGTTTAAGGTATTGTGCTAAGTATTGAAGTTATAAATATCAATCATAGTGAAGTAAGATAAATAAGTTACAGTTCTTCCCCATAAGAAAATTGTAATCTACTGAGTAAAAGAGGTATTTACACAAGCCAATATGTATATGTGGCTGGGGGTGTGGTTAATGTTCTTTGAAGGTGCAGAGCAGAAAGGCATTCAATAATTCCAGGGAAATATTAGGAAAAGCAACAGAAAGAGGCATTGGAATGGGACATTGACAGGCAAATTGCATTGGAAAAGATGGATGAGGATTGTAGGCAGGCCAAACAAAAGGAACAGGCAAAAGGCAGAGGGCAGGCTAGACCAAGGGAACAGAATGACAATGGGCAGACACCTTTCTGAGGGAAAAGTGAATAAAGAATAGGTTCTCAGGGGAAATGTGTACACAGTTCTTTAAACAGCACATCACTGTTCTCAAAAACAAAAAAAAAAGATTTCAGTGATCTTAGTGTTACATATCTATATATATATATATATATATATAAAAAGCCAGTGACCAGAACACTGTAAGGACCAGAACAACTGGTTGCTATGATGCCCAATGCTGCCAGCTAACCTCCTGTGGCCCCTCCCTCTGGCTGGCCTTGCTCTTGATTGGCCTCTCCCATCCCAATCAAGGGCAGGGAGGCTTGCCAACTCCCCCACAGCCCATCCCCCAGCAGGCCCCACCCCCAAATGCCCCCCTACTTCAATAGGGGGCAGGGCTGACCAGTCAACCTCCTGCAGCCCCTCTGCCTAGCCAACCCCACCCCTGATTGCCCCCCTTACCCCAATAAGGGGTGGGGCCAGCTGGCCAACCGCCTGTGGCCCCTCCACCTGGCCGGCTCCACCCCTGATTGGCCCATCCACCCCATTGGCTTATAGCCTCTCCCCACAGCTAGCCCGATTGAGGATGGGCTGGCCAGACCCCACCTGTGCATGAATTTGTGCACTGGGCCTCTAGTATTCTATAATTTCAAATTATATAAATCAGTTAATAGCAGACAATAAAGCCTCTTAGCATAAAGGCACAGATGTAGTAAGGAAAGGGCTCAGGTTTGGAGTAGACATAGGTGATTCCTGGCTCTGTAATTTTCTGTCTTTGACCATGGAGAAGATAATTAGGCTCACTGAGCTTAAGTTTTGTTTCTTGTAAAAATACAGAAAATAATTCCTACTTCTTTTTTTTTTTTAAATTTAATTTTATTTTTATTGTTTTAAGTATTACAAATAGTAGTACATATGTCTCCTTTTTTTTCCCCCTTGATCTCCCCCCGACCTCCCCTACCCCCCAGTACATGCCTTCACCTGCCCACCCTCCCCCCCCACCCCAGTGTCTTATATCCATTGGTTGTGCTTATATGCATGCGTACAAGTCCTTCGGTTGGTCTCTCACAGCCCTCCTCGCCCAACCTCCCCTGTCTTCCCAATGTAGTTTGACAGTCTGTTCAATGCTTCTTTGCCTCTGTATCTTTTTCCCACCATTTCTTTCCTTTAAAAAGTTTTGCCTTTGCAGACTGGAAATAAACATATAATAACAAAACAAGACAAAACAAAAAAATGTTTGAGTCCCAATTTCAATGTCCAACAGTTCCTTATGTGTACATGTCAGCATTGATAGCTGGATGGTGGGTACATGGTGGCAATGCAGGTCCAATTCCTACTTCTTAGGTCATGTTGTAAATAGATATCAGCGAATGTTTTTGAAGCTTCTGTCATATTGCTATTTCCATTGTAAGTGCTCAATCAATGGTAGGTGTATTATTAGTATTACTACTATGACTATTTTCTAACTACATGATACTGGGTCTCAATAAATGTTAGATATGAAAAGTTAAGAATCTCATTTATATTTTATAATAAAGTATAGACTTCCTTATTTTTTAAATTTACTCCCTTGCCATAATTAAAAAAAACCTAAGGAAAGAAACATTTGCCTTTGGAGCTGTTATCTGTGGGGAGTGCTCCTCATCCCCACTGGTTGTCGTGATATCACACAAAAAATAATTTTCTGAGACTCCCATGGGAGAACCAGTGATTTTTATTTGCATGGAATTAAATCCCTGAGTTTCCAAGCCCCCTTTTCCCTTTGTCCCATCGTTGAAGAAGTGTAGGTATGGCTTCAGCAGAGCTAAGATTAAAGCCATTGCCCAAGTTTCCATTCAATGTCTGCACAGTCTAATCCAGCACCAGGCTAGCTTAGCTTGTGTTCCCAGCTGCAGTCATCAGTCCATTGCAAGTGGAGTCCACAGGGCTTCATGGCTATAATGGGAACACAAGCGAATGCAAGAAAACAGGAGCAAAACCAATGGAACCAGAGAGTCAAAAGAGCCAAGAGCTAAGAGAATTCCTTTGTCTGCAGATTACGTATCCCCAAATTTTTGCAGGCTTGCTGTGGCCCCACCTCCTCTGGCCAATGATCTTTGTTCCCAGGTTTGATTGACAACAAGCACCTCTCCTATGTCACCCCAACTTCATTGCACATGTCTCCATCCTTCCCTTTTGCCCAGCCCTTTCCCTCGGGGTTTTCCAGGGAATGGACTTGTGGTACCCTGGGGAGTATAAAGTTGCACCTTCCTGTGAAGCTGCCCAAATGATATGCTTATAATGTCTGGTTTCCTCCTTTGCTCCTTTCCTATTATTAATAACTAGCTAGTTTCAATGGCATCAAATCTACTATCACTATATTCACATCAGGAATGTAATTGCTGCAGATTCTTAGAAATCTGAAAACATTTGTCTCTTTCTTCCTGATTCTACTTAGGGCCATCAGGTGACCTACACCCTAGAAAGAACACACGTATTATAGTTTAACATCACATAGATTATTGTGAATTAGTTTCATTTTCCAAATACTAGGTTTTAATTCCTTCATATAGAAAATCATTAGTTATTGACATTCATTGACAGCATTGAATTAGATGCAAATGTGCATTTAAAATACTTGAAACTATCAGAAATATCTTGAAAAATTAATATTTGTAATCCAGTAGAGAATTTTACAGAACAAAGGAACTTACTTATTTCCCATGTTTAATTTATCTTTACTACCAGCCTTTGGGGGGTGGGGGAGTAGGAGAGGAAGAGGAAAGTTCCCTTCTGTTCTTTCCATCCACTAATGCCTGTTCAATATACTCTTTAAGTCCATTCTCATCCTCAGCTACCCCATAGTCTCACTTTAACAAAAGCTTTTCAACAATATCCTTAGTCTCCTTCCTTATCTAATCACTCCCTTCCTTAATCCATCATCAGATACCACCTCTTCATCACAAACACTACTCAATAAATTGTTATTGCCTCTAAGAAATAATTCACCTCCTCTGACCTACATTTAAGACCACATATAATTGAACCTGTCCAACTCTGTCTTCCTCACTTAACTCTAATTAAAGTGGTCTTTCCATGACTATCAAATATTCTATAGCTGACTCTATTCCAAGTCTGGTTTATATAATAATTTCTTTCCCAACCAAAATATCCTTCCCTATGAACTAAATCCCACCTACCCTTTAAGACCAAGTAAGTTCCATAACCAGCATGAGTTTAGTGTTGTATATGGCAGAGACCTTGGAGAGTTCCATACCTGAGTTTGAGGTCTGGCTCCATTATTTACTTTAATATTAATCTAGAGAAACTGTGTAACTTCTTGAAACTTCAGTTGCTATCGTCTATTAAATGACTAAAATAATGTTACTTCCCTCAGAGTGCTGCTTTGAGAATTAAGTGGGATAATGCAATAAAGGAATTTACACAATTTCTAGTAAGCAATATTTGCTATTATAGTTATACTGGAGGCCTGGTGCATGAAAATTCATGCACTAGACGGGGGCATCCCTCAGCCCGGCCTGCCCCTCTCATAATCCGGGGGCCCTCAGGGGTGGGAAGCGACCTGGCAATCAGGGGAAGGCAACGCCTCCATCACACCTCTGCTGCTGCCACTGCTGGCAGCGCAAGCCTCATCCGGCCCTGGTTACCTGAGCCTTGGGCCAACCCTGGGCAGATGGGTAGCCACTATCCGAGGCTTTCCTGTGCCTCGGGCCAGCCCTGGGCAGCTGGGGGCTAAGGGGACTGGGGGACTCCAGAGGCAGGAGCACAGAGTGGCCGGACCCGCCTGGGGACGGGCCTGGCCGTGCTGTGCGCCTGCCACCCTGGAGAGGCTGAGGGGACTAGGCACTGCCATTTTGTGGCTGTGGGCACCACCATATTTGAGGGTGTGGCAGTCAATTAGCATATTCCCTCCTTATTGTCTGTGGGTGCCACCATCTTTGTAAGGGCGTGATGTTCAACTAGCATATTCCCTCTTTATTAGATAGGATTTCTTTGATCATACTCATCCCTCTTCTAAATTCATATTTGACCAAAATTGGACATTCAGTATTATCACAATCAGGTAAAAAAATCAGCTATTCAAAAGAAAAATTACAAAGATATGCCCTGAAAAAAATGTTAATTTTCATTTTATCTAATTCTATATATTTTCAAAACTTATGCATTTGAAATGCCTTATTTTCATCATTAAAATATTTCTTTAAAAATGTTTAAATCAAAAAGACAATGAGTGTTGGCATGGGTGTGTAGATATTAGAACTCACATGCATTGTTGGTGGGAATGTATAATATTGAAAAATAGTTGGGAAGTTTTTTAAAATGTTGAATCTGAAGTTATCACATGACCCAGCAGTTCCACTTGTAGGTATCTATTCAAGTGAAGTGAAAGTATATGTCCACACAGGACTTGTACATAAATATTCACAGCAGCATTATTCATAAAAGCCAAAAAGTGAAAACCACACAAATGTTCATCAACTGATTAATAGATAAATCAACAGTAGTTTATTCATATAGTAGGTTAATTATACTTCAATACAGCTGTTTAGAAACGATTTTGTTTTAATTTTATAAGCAATGGGAAGCCACTTAAGATTTGTAAATGAAGAAAAACTATTGAAAAAATTGCAAGTAAAGAATTATTCAGATTAAAATAGTAAAACTATATTAAAATTTCACATTTTCACTTTGAAGCCAGATTACTTACTTTTGAACTAAAATTTTTTAGTATTAACTGTGGGCCAGTGTCTACACCAGCTACATTAGCCTAATTATGCCAACAACACAGTGAGATAAATAGAGGGAATAAAGAGCTTGGCCAACAAGGTCACAGAGCTAGTAAGTGGCTAAGTAAGGATGGAAACCCTGGTCTGTCTGATTTTAAAGGCCACATTCTTTCCAAGCCTTTTAATCACCTTGCAGTGTAACCTCATTCCCTCTATCCCCTCTTGTCTCCTTCATTTGTCTAACAGAATAACCAGGCCAACGCTTCATCCTGCCATAGTCACACCCTAAGCTTCCACAGGCCCTTTAACATTGTCTCTGGTTGTCACAGAATATTTTATTTCTGTGTCCTTGTTTTCTAGATCTTCTAAGATATAAGAACTGTGTCTTTTTGCTGCTGAAATTTCAGCACTTAGTACTATGTTTAGTATACAGTCGGTACTTGGCAAATATTGTTAACTGAATTAGCAAATAAATGAATGAAGAAATAAATACTGTTGGTTAATTTATTGTGGCCAGGAATAGATGGTAACAATGAACATAAGTAAGTCACCCTGGATATCACTTATCAAATATATATTGAGCACTTATAGTGTCCAAATCTTTAGCCGAGTGCTAGGGATACAAAGATGAATATGACCAAGCTCCACTTCTTAGAACTCACAATAAAGTGCGTTAAGACAGGCATGAATTTGAATAATAACATAGTATAGTATTTTAAGTTCCATGTTTTTCATAGTAACAACCAGAGACTGGGTGACTGTAGTAAAGAGAATGAGAATAATGACACACATAAGATGTCTTCTTTTCCTGAAGGAAACCTATAGAACATTTCATTTTAGTGTGTTCCTGGACTGTCTTGCACATTTTATTTTGGACCTCATCAAAAGTCTGTATATGTTTGGGGTTCTTACAAAGAACATAGGACTTCCAGATGGCACCAGTGTTTCTTAGGATGCTCTCAGAAACATCCCTACACAAATTTAAACTGTGTAAGGGAAAAAAAAGATTCCCTTGTTTCCATAAATATTTGAAGTATCATCAAAATAACCTGAGGCAGACAAGCTTTAATACTCAAGTATAATCATTCATTTCTTTTGTGTCACTCTGATTTTCCTCACTTGCAATAAATGTGGTCTGACATATTGATTATCCATTCTTGGCCATGGGGGAAGTTTTACTCATATATTGATCTAACTGTTGGTTTATGTGAGGTGTTTTTTTTACATAGATGTCATATGATGCTTCAGAAATGTGGTGATTCCAAAATTATGTAACCCCATTAAACTAAGCACTACTGAATTGGGGCAGCTGCACATTCAAAGGGAATAAACCTGGAAGGGTGCCATGCTTCTGGCCTGTCTATTGTGGGCGGTAGGAGCTCAAGGGCAAGTACCAGATATCTCTAACTGAGGAACCTCTCCTCAACCTTAGTTGTTGAATTCTTTGATTAACTTTATTGAATTGTATAATTTACAAATCATAAAATTCACCTGTTTCAAGTTTACAATTCAATGAATTTTTAGTAAATTTACTGAATTATGTAACAATTATCTTAATCAATTTTTGGAACACTTTATCACCCCGGTAAGTCCTCCTGTACCCATTTATGGCTCATCCCATCTCACACCCAGCCCAGGGCAACCACTCATTTACTTTCTGCCTCCAGAGATTTGCCTTTTCTGTACATTTCATAAAATGGAAACATGCAACATGTGGCCTTTGGTGGCTGGCTATATCCAATTAACATACGATTTCTGAGGTTCATCCATGTTATAGCACATATGATAAGGTCATTCCATTTATCGCTAAATAGTATTCATTATATGAATGTGCCACATTTTGTTTCCCCATTCATTTTATACACATTTTGTTTTCACTTTAAGCTATTACAAATAATGTTGCTATGAACATTTGTGTACAAGGTCTTTTGTGTACATATATTTTGACTTCTTTTGAGTGGATATCTAGGAATGGAATTGCTGGGTCATACAGTAACTGCAGGTTTAACATTTTGAGAAACTGCCCAACTGTTTCCAAAGTGACTGTACTATTTTATATTCCCATCAATAATTTAGAAAGATTCCCATTTCTTTCACATTCTTGCCAGCATTTATTATTGTCGTTTCTTTTGATTATAGACTTTCCAATGGCTGAAAATTGATATATCATTTTAGCTTTGGTTTGCATTTCTCTAATGACTAATGATGTTGACCATATTTTTATGCACTTGTTAGCCATTCTCATAAATTTTTTTTGTGTGTGAAATGTCTACTCAAAACTTGTGTACACTTTTAAATTGAGTTAGTAGTCTTATTGAGTTGTAAAACTTATTTTTACATTTCAAGTCCCTTATCAGATATGATTTACAAATATTTTATCCTATTGTGTGGGTTGGTTTTTAACTTTCTTAATGGTGTCTCTTGAAGCACAGGTTTTTAATTTTGATGAAATATAATTTAACAGGTTTTTCTTTTACTGCTCATGCTTTGTGGTGTCAGATTTAAGAATTCTCTGCCTGAACCAAAGTTTCAAACATGTGTGTGTGTGTGTGTGTGTGTGTGTGTGTGTGTGTGTGTGTTTTATACTCAAATCTGTGTAATTTTAGCTCTTACATTTAGGTATCTGATTCATTTTGAGTTACTTTTTCTATAGTGTATATGGAAATTTTTCTATATGGAGACAGGGACTAGGTTCATGTTTTCACATTTGGATAGTCCATTATCTCAGTGCCATTAGTTAAAAAGACTATTCTTTCCCTATTGAATTTCCTTGGCACTTCTGTTAATATCAACTGACTATAAAAATGAGTTTATTTCTGGACTCTCAACACTGTTTCATTGATTTATATGTTTGTCTTTATGCCAGCACTCCACACTGTCTTGATATATAACTTTTTAAAAGTTGATGTAAATTTTAAACTGAATAGATTAGATGGAAATGACTGAATCTATTCTGTCTTTTAAAAAAAATCTTTCCATTAATACATATTGTAGGAAATGCAATGAGTGAGGAACCAAGATGGCACCATAGGTAAATGTGGTACTTCCATCTTCTCATAACCACATGAAAATTACAACTAAAATACAGAATACCCATCATTCAAAACTGCCAGAAATCTGGATGAATGGAAGTCCTCCAACTAGAGAGTTTAAGAAGAAAGCTCATTGAGACAGGCAGGAGGGGTAGGGGTGTGGAATGGGCTGGTCCCACACTCATGGTGGTGTTTTTCTTCAGTCTGGAGGGATATCTTGGATATCCCGTGAGGAGCAGGGGGTCCCAGCCACACACCAGACCCCTAAGCCCAGGGTTCCAGAACTGGGAAGAGAAGTCCCCATAACCTTGGGCTGTAAAAACAAATGGGAATGATAGTTGAGTGACATGACACAGAGACTGCCAGAGACCCAGGCAGTCCCTCTTAAAGGGCCTGCACAAAGCTTTACTAGGGTTCACTCTCTCTGAGCTCCAGCACTGGGGCAGTGGCTTGGGGGAGTCCACAGACTTACAAGGAGGAACTAAATTATATGGCGTTAGGGCAAGAACTCAGGGGCAGCTTTCTCCCAGACAAAAGTGCTCGCAGAGGTTATTGTCCCTGTGCTGAGATCTCCCACCACACAGAACTGACTGGCAGGTGCCATATCTGAGTCTCCATAAACCTGCCCCACACTGTTTGGCCTGCCCTGGTGATTCCCTGACATCCTGCTCAACCCAATTTGCAGGCTCACTCAAGCTGTTTGCAGCAGCTTTTCCATACAAATGGCCTGTCCTTGCTGGGGCTTAAAACTTTCCTAAAGTCTCTCAAACAAGTAGCAGCTGGATTCAGCATGCCCCATTCCTTTCAACAAGCCACCCCAGGCCCAGCACTAGCAGCTGCCTGCTTTGATTCACAGTTTGGCCTCTCCTAGGCACCTCTAAGCCCAACACAAGTAGCAGCCATCTGCAGATCGCTTTGTATCTTGTACTTGGTGGCTCTCTGCAGGGCACAAGCAGTGGCTGACTTTGACCTCCCAGGAAGCTCCAGATCCAGTGCACCTGGTGGACAGTTTCAGACCATGCCAGATTACAATTCTACCACATCCATGAGTGACACACTCAAGTGGTAGACTTGGTAAGCACCAAAGCCTCGCTGAAGTAAGTCCTGCTTCTAGGAGTGTCTCCTGAATAGCAGCTCTTTTGCTGTAGTTGCAGCTGGTCCTCATAGCCAATTGGCCTGGGGGTCAATTCCTCCCAGTGACACCAACAGTAATCAAGGCTCAACTGCAATAGGACAGTGCACACTGCCCACACAGGGACACACCTAGAGTGTTCAGCTTAGGTGACTTGGGAGGCTGAGCCACTGGGCCATACAAGACACCAGCTACATAAGGCCACTCTACCAATTCCAGAAGACATAGCACCTCTATGTAATACATAAAAACAAAGGAAGGGAAGCAACCAAAATACAGAGGCAAAGGAACATGTGACTAATGAAAGAACAAAAGAAATCTCCAGAAGAGAACTAAATGAAATGGAAACAAACGAAGTACTAGATACAGAGTTCAAAACAATGGTTATAAGGATACACAAGGAACTTAATGACAGTGTCAAGGACCTTAGTGATAACATCAAAGACACGAAAAAGGACCAGTCAAAAATGAAGAATACACTAACTGAAATGAATAGTAATTTACAGGGAAGTAGAGTAGAGGATGCCAAGAATCAAATCAACAATTTGGAATATGAGAAAGCAAAAAATGCCCAATCAGAAGAGCAAAAAGAAAGACAAATAAAAAATATGAAGATAGTGTAAGAAGCCTCTGGGACAACTTCAAGTGTACAAACATTTGTATTATGGGGGTGCCAGGAGGAAGAGAGAGAACAAGATATTGAAAAACTATTTGAAGAAATAATTACAGAAAACTTCCCCTACCTGGTAAAAGAAATAAACTTAAAAGTCAAGGAAACACAAAGAGTCACAAACAAAATGAACTAAAAGAGGCTCACACCAAGGCACATCATAATTAAAATGCCAAGAGTTAAAGACAAAGACAGAATCTTAAAACAGCAAGAGAACAGCAGTTACCTAAAAGGGAGCACCAATATGACTGCTAGCTGATTTCTCAACAGAAACTTTGCAAGCTAGAAGGAAGTGGCAAGAAATACTCAAAGTGATGAATAGCAAAGACCTACAACCAAGATTGCCCTACCCAGCAAAGCTGTCATTTAGAATTGAAGGTCAGATAAAGAGCTTCACAGATAAGAAAAAGCTAAAGGAGTTAATCACCACCAAACCAGTATCACATGACATGTTGAAGGGTCTTCTTAAAGAAGAAGGAGGAGAAGAAGAAGAATATACTAACAATACAATGACAATAAATACATATCTATCAACAACTGAATCTGAAAATCAAAATAAATGAGCAAGGAATCTAATGAACAAAATAAACTTATGAGCAAAATAGAATCAAGGCATGGAAACATGGAACAGACTGACCAGTCTCAGAGGGAAGCGGGAGAGGGGGCCAGAAAGAGTTTTACCAAAGAAATTATATGCATATATGCATTTCCTATGGACACAGGCAATACTGTGGTGAAGGCCTGGGGTGGGGCAGAAACCTGGTGGAGGGGGATAATGGGGAGGAAGAGAGGGGCATCTGTAATATTCTCAACAATAAAAAATTTAAAAAATACATATTGTAAGAAACAACTAAAATATAAGATGATGAGAAAAATGACAGAAAAAATGAAACAAATAGGATTATTGCACAAAATCTATATCAGATTTGTCTTCAACATTGCTAGTTGTGGCTACCATTGTGATTCTGAACTTGCCAACAATCAAGAAGGAAATAGAGTCCATCTGGTGTGGCATAGTTGGTTGAGTATCATCCCATTTACCAAGAGGTTGCTAGTTCCAGTCCCAGTCAGGGCATATGTCTGGGTCTTGGGCTGGGTCCCTAGTCAGGGGCATGCAAGAGGCAGTTAATTAATGATTCTCTTTCATCCATGTTTCTATATTTCTTTCCTTCACCCTTTCTCTTTCTAAAATCAATAATATATATATATATATATATATATATATATAGAGAGAGAGAGAGAGAGAGAGAGAGAGAGAGAGTCATAACATCGAAAGCAACCGAGTGCTCAACTGAATGCCAGGCTGCGTGTGCAGCAGGCAAGTGGGCTGAACTGCTGACCTCTTGGAGAGAGAGAGAGTCAGGGCTGATCAGCAGCAGCAGGGGCTGCTGGCGAGGCCAGGAAAGAGAAGCAGGGTGATCAGACCTTGCTTGTCTCTCTGGGCCTTGCCAGCAGCCAAGCCTCTCTCTCTCCCAGAGGTCAGCAGTTCAGCTCGCTGGCCAGCAGCCTGGGGCAGCTGCTGATCAGCCGCATCTCTATGAACAGGCCCAGAGATAGGCCTGGAGATGCTGACTGGCATAGAAACTGACCAATCAGTATCAAATCTGGGTGAATTGTGAGAAGCCAAAGGCTGCCTAGGAGGCAGAGCTTTTGACACTGACTGGCATAGAAACCAATCAATCAGAACCAAATTTGGGTGAACTGTGAGGAGCCAATTGGCTGCCTAGGAGGCAGAGCTTTTGATGCTGACTGGCATAGAAACCAACCAATCAGAACCCACTCTGGGTGGACTGTGAATACAAAACCTAAGGTGGGGGCTGAGGAGGGGTTTTAAGGGCAACAGCTGTTTGGTGTAAGGTGTAAGAAAGCGGTTCAATTTTTTAATGACCAGTTTGGCAGTATAGTGCATATGGCTGGCTATCAGTCCAGATATAGGGATTATGTGTTTTTGTCTGCCAAGAGCATCTCCTCCTGCTAAAAAAGGCTCCCCCCACCCATTTAAGCAATCATATCCTATATAATCTACCTATACTAATAAAAGGGTAATATGCTAATTAGATCTGCTCGATCAGCCATCTTCCAGACGTCCAACTTCCTTCCAGATAAAGCCATGGTGGTGGGGGCCGAGGCAGAGGCAGTTAGGGGCGATCAGACTGGCAGGGGAGGGCAGTTAGGAGCAATCAGGCAGGCAGGCAGGCAGAGAGTTTAGGGATAATCCAGCAGAAAGGGGGGCAAAGTAGGGGCAATCAGGCTGGCAGGGGGACAAGGTAGGGGTGATTAGGCCAGCAGGCAGAGGGGTTAAGGGTGATCAGGCAGGCAGGTAGGTGAGTGGTTAGGAGCCAGTCATCCCAGATTGTGAGAGGGATGTCTGACTGCTGGTTTAGGCCCAATCCCTGTGGGGCCTAAACCAGCAGTCGGACATCCCCCAAGGGGTCCCATATTGGAGAGGGTGTAGGCCGGGCTGAGGAACCCCACTCTGTGCATGAATTTTGTGCACTTGGCCTCTAGTATGTTTTATAAAGGAAGGAAATGGAACATATTCATAAAATATGTTTAATAAAAATAATATAATTCAACCTCTTAGTAAATTTACAACTATTCTTAGTTTTTGAACTAGAGGGAATTTCACCCTGTATATGTTCATAAAAAGGAGATTGTATAATATGACAAACAGCATCCTTACAAAAATTCTCACACTGAGTAAAGCAAAGAGTTTCTGATTCTTTTCTTACTATATTCTGCATTGCAGACTAACTACAATTAGTAAATGCAAGTTTATGCAGAGGTCAAAGAAAGGACATTTGATCCTGACCTGGTTAATTCTGAGATACATTTTATTATTTAAGCCATTCCATTATAAATGTTTTTTTCAACCAGAAGTTTTGATGTGTACAATAGAGAAGAATCCAAAGCTTTGCTTCTGAGGGATAATTTAAAGTGCAGTTATACTATTGTGAGTTAAGATCAAACTCTATATTTTAATAATAAACTTAAGCAAGGAGTTGTATTGATGTGCTTTTATGAAAAGGAAGAAGCCTAATAAGGATGGTTTCCTGAAAATAATGAGCCCTATCCCCACTGCAGAGATGAGGTGAGAGAAAACCTACTCTGCCAAGGCAGAACAAAATTATCCTGAAGAATTAATCCCTTAAACCTGGCAGATATAGAGTTGCAAAACTAGCCATATCTCTATCTCCTCCTGCCCCCAATGATAAGAGAAATAATTTAAGCAAATGCTGTTCTAATATCCAGGTCTCTTTTAGTAAACCAATATGAAAATTCTGTCAGAAAATTCAAACACATTGGGGATCTCAGCTGTACAATATCACTTCACCAATTCAAGAAGAGGAATGTCAGTTGGTGAGAGGTGCAAAGATTATGCCACTGGTATTACTGGCATGCTTATCCTGTGTTTGGGAAGTCAAGTTTGCTGGAAGAAAATAGACTAGAATTGAGAAGACTGTAATGAGTAGACAAATGTGAAATAGTATCAATCTTCAGTGTGTCTAGGAATGTCATTTCTCCTTTAAGGAATGAGCTAGGAAAAATGTCTTTCTTAGTCTGGGTAGGATGCACTATCACAATGTTGTGTATAACCAGAGCAGGACTCATCATGGGGTGATGACTAATATTGACCAGGTTATGCAAAAGGACCCAAGCAGATTTCTAGTGAGAGAAAATTACATAGAAACATGACTTTATATTTATGGCCCAGGCTTTGGTGGTTGAGTAAACCACCCTTGAGAAATAATCATCTCCCAATAATATCACATTGCTTACATTTGGGAAGTTGGATTCAGTTACTACTAAGTGTATCAAGAACTTTCCTTGGGGTACTTAAGCCAAAGTCTGCTTTGCTGTGCCTCCTCCTCTTTTTTGGTTCCAGTTTACTGAGCAATACTGTATTTTCCAATCTGGATTCTGTCAAAATGAGAGTTTCTCTGCTAAGGAGGAAAAAAGAACACTTTAGAAATAAATGTATTTGGGATAGGATGATAGCCAACATTGCCAGAAGCCTGGACCTATACTGTGTCTCCTTGAGTGAGGTGTATCAGCAATTTAATAACTATCTATTTCTTCACCAGGTCAGGCTAAGGCATAGAAAACCCTCATCAGGAATAATATTCTCTTTACTGTTTACCTTGGCTTAGAATGCCTTGAGCACAATTCGCCCCAAATCCTTGGTGTACATATGCTGAACACTATGGATTTTAAAATATACCCAGATGGTGTAAGCCAGTGTTCTCAAAGTTTGGTTTCTGGGCCAGCAAGCATTGCCTATGAAACTTGACAGAAATACAAAGTCTCAGGCTTTACCCACAATCTAAAAAAAATTAAAAATTTGGGAGTGAATCTTAACATTATTTAATAAGCTTTCTAGATGACTCAGATGTACTAATGTTGTAGAAACCTTTTTTTTTTTTTTGTAAAGTATCAGGAACATCTTTGTTTCAGTAAACAAATTAATCTTTGTGTGCCGAAAGACTTTAAGTTCTGATGATCTTGTGGATCAGCTTATGGATTTCTGACATCTTCTCGGGTTGGATTTTGCTTCTCTGCAAAGTCTGGGGCAGAAAATCAGTAAGAATATAGTTGAAGTTAATATTAGCTTCTGGATATAATTTTCATTAATGTAATACTTCATTCAATAACATCAGAACACATGGTTTTCCCAAATTCACATGGAAAATTTACCAAGAGATATTACATTATGGGTCATAAAACACCTTTACAAATTAAAAAAATAGAATACATACAAAGTATGCTCTCAGACCACAGTGTAATTAAACTAGAAATTAATAATAGATAGCTGGCCCAGCTGGTGTGGCTGGGTGGTTGAACACTGACCTATAACCAGGAAGTCATGGTTTGATTCCTAGTCAGGGCACATGCCAGTGTTGTGGGCTCCATACTCAGTAGGGGGCATGCAGGAGGTAGCCAATCAATGATTCTCTCTCATCATTGATGTTTCTATCTCTCCCTCTCCTTCTCCCTACCTCTCTCTGAAATCAATGAAAACATGTTTTTAAAAAATAATAGATAGCTGCATAATCCTCAAACATTTGGGGATTTAAACAACACACTTCTAAATAACACACAAATCAAAGAAGAAATTTTCAGAGAAATTAAACCACATCATAAACTAAATTAAATTGAAAATACAATCTATTGAAATTTGTGAGATAATGTTGGATGAGCATATTAGAAAAAAAAATCTAAAAGCGAAAATATAGGCTTTCCTCTTAGGAAACTAAAAAAATAAATAAATAAAAAGCAAATTAAATCCAAAGTAAGCCAAAGAAAAATAATCAGAGCACATATCAATAAAATTGAAAACAGAAAAACAATAGAGATAATTAATGAAACCAAAAGCTGATCCTTTGAATGATCAATAAAATTGATATTTCTCTAGTCAGGTAAACAAGAAAAAGAGAATGAAGATCTATCATTAGAAATAAAAAGGGGTGACATTACTAATGACACAATGGATACTAAATGAATATTATAAACAATGTTATGCCTCCAAATTTGAAGTCACATCTTTAAAGTACTGACAGGAAAAAAATCAACCTAGAATTCTATATCCAGCAAAAATATCTTTCAAAAGAAAAGGTGAAATAAAGATATTTTAGATGTAAAAAGCTCTAAGAACCAATCTCACTATGAGCAATGTTAAATTTAAATATAAAATGTTAAATTTCCTTCAGACAGAAGAAAATTGATAGAATTATGGATCTATGCATAGCAAAGAAGAACACTGGAGATAATGGGTAAATATGTACTTTTCCCCTTATAATTTAAATTAATTTAAAAAGTAATTGACTATTTAAATATGTATGGAGTTTATAACATACGTATAAGTAAATGTGTGTACTAAAGTTGGAAGAGGAAAAATTAAAGGGTACTATTGTAAGATCTTTATATCATACATGAAATGTTATGATACCACCTGAAGGTACACTGTGATGTCAAAGAAGTTTCCTTCAAACCATAATGTAACCACTGAAATAACAGCAAAATTATAGCTAATAATTCAAAAAAGTAAATAAAATGAAATCATAAAACAAACTTAATCCAAAAGAGGTTGAGAAAAAAGAAAACAATAGATGGGACAAATAAAAAACAAATAGCAGGCAAAGGTGGGGGGATGGGGGTTATCTGTCAACAATAAATAAATAAATAACAAATAGCAAGATAATAATTTTAAACTTAAATGTAGCAATAATTACATTCAATGTCAGAGCTCTAAACACCCCCAACTAAATCTGATTATCAGGTTAGATTAAAAGTCAGACCCAAATATATATGCTGTCTACAAGAAACACACTTTAGCCATTTTATTTACCCTTCACCAATGGGTGAAGGTAGTAAAAAAGTACAACTTTCCAGTTATAAAATAAACAGGTCCTGGGTATCTAAGATACCACATATTGACTATAACTAACAATACTATATTGTATATTTAAAAGTTAATAAGAGAGTATATCCTAAAAGTTCTCATTATAAGAAAAAATATAACTACATGTGGTAATGGATGTTAATTATTTGTGGTAATCATTTTACCATATATACCAAATCATATGTTATACACCTAAAATTAATACATTATTATATGTCAATTATATCTCATGTTTTTTAATTTAAAAAGAAAGAAGTTTACTTTAAATATAGATACAAGTAGGTTAAAAGTATTAATAATCATAGGAAAGTTAGGAATTAGTACATGTATAGAACTTAGTGTGCTCAGTGTTCAGTGCATACTTGGTAAAAATATTTCTTAGTATGTTTCCTGCTTTTTAGCTTTATCTTACTTAATTTGGGCTCATATAAGAAAATACCCAAAACTGGGTGGCTTAAACAACAAATGTTTATTTCTCACAACTCTGGAGGCTGAGAAATCCAAAATCAAGGTGCCAACAGATTTGGTGTCTGGTTAGAGTCCTCTTCCCCATTTGTAGATGGCCATCTTCTTATTGCATCCTCACACGGTGAAGAGAGAGCTCTGGCGTTTTCCTCTTCTTATAAGAAAAATCGCATCATGGGGGCTCTACTCTCATGACCTCATCTAAGACTAATTACCTCCTAAAGCTCACCTCTAAATACTTTCACATTGAATATTAAGGCTTCAACATATTAATTTGGTGATGGTGGTGGGGATCACAAACATTCAGTATATAGCAGTTGGGTAAACTTCTTCTGAGATGAGGTAGTTGAGTGTTTCTTATCATATTTATATCTTTAGTATCTTTGAAAACCAAAAGACATCAATTCTTCCTTGGTAATAATTTGAGATAAGTTTTTAGGTTTATTGCCTATAAGGGACAATTATCTGGATGTGAATTCCTACAACATTACGGTTAGCTGAAAAGTGTGGTAAGGGGTACTTTTCTCTAACATGCTGACATATTTTTCTGAGGGTGAATCTCAAAAAGGTGACATAGCTGATCAGAACAGCTGGCTGCAATTTGGTTTGAAAACTGATGTGCTACTGAAATATTAAGGATAGTTCTTTACATTAACTACTCAAAAGCAGGTGTTTCTTATACATTTTTTTCACTTCCACCATGACTCTGCAGTCCTGTTAGTCTCAGTCCTCACAGAAGTATGAAGAAAGTTGAAGGAAAAATATTCAAAATACATCCTCAGTAGTCATAATGAGATATCTAGCTTATTTAAAGTAATTATAAAGATAATGAGTGGTGAATGAGTTTTTTAAGAAATTTGAATAGTATTATTATTAGCTCTGTAATTTTTTTCCTTTTTTGATTTTTTTAGAGGATGTTTATTAAAGCTGGGAACAGTGAAACAAGGAAGGGTCTAGGATACAGGAAGCAACAGGAGGAGAGGGACTAGGTGAGGAAATGAGCCTAGGCTGGGCTGCTTTAGTTTACTCAGAAGTCAGAGAATCCATGGCCAGTTTGGCTCGGTTGATAAAGCATCAGTCTGTGGACTGAGGGGTTCCATGTCCCATTTTGACCAAGATTCTGGTGTGAGCTTACCAAATTTGTATCAGCTGCTCTTGATGGAAAGCAAAGGAAATTTAAATATTAACATAAATTATTCAGTCTTAAAAAAGGGCAAAAACTTTTAAAATATTTAAGTCTGCCATGGTGAATTTTTCAGGTGTTAATGTTTAATGCTAAATCTTTCTGTCAAGGTGAGAAACCATTAAATGGATTAATATTTGTAATGTACCTGGAGGTATCTTGATTAAAGATGTTAGAAAAATGCAAAAATTTGAGCCTTTAATAAGATGATTGAATTGTCTAAATAATGAAGAATCTATATATATAAAAGCCTAAGTGACCATTATGACTGAACAGCAGGAACAACTGGAACAACAGGAACGACCAGTCAACCAGTTGCTATGATGCACGCTGACCACCAGGGGGCAGATTCTCAATGCAGAAGCTTCCCCCTGGTGGTCAGTGCACTCCCACAGTCAATCTCCCTTGGTCCCTCCCCCCTGCTGGCTGGCTCCCCCTGAAAGGCCCTGATAGGGGGGCCAGCTGGCCAACCTCCCAAGGTCCCTCCCTCCAGCAGCTGGCCCCCCAATAGGCTTTGATCACCGGCCAGGCTGAGGGACCCCATCCATGCATGAATTCATGCACCGGGCCTTTAGTATTAAATAAATAAGAATATGTATCAAATGACAGTACAGAAAATTTAAAATATAGTACAAATGTGATTTTACATGGGGAGACTTTTTATTTTTAAAGTTCTTTACCAAAATCTATCATTGGAAATTAGTTAATTTTTTGTGTCTCTTACTCTTATTCTCTTGCTGGAAGAGGAGAGAACTGAAGATCAATCTAATTGTACAGATAATAGAAAAGAGAATTTTAAAAATCCTCTTAATAAATACAATGAACTCAGACCCAGAAACTAGACCCTTGGATACAGCAAGTTCCATATGTGATTCTTACTTAATTTTAATGAATATATTTTAAAATTACACGTTGATAAATTAATGTGTCTCTGATTGCAGAATTAACAGAGGTAAAATTCTCAAATGAAAAAAAAATAGCTATTTTGTAAGTGAGAGAGAAAACGTTATAACAGGCTAACCCTTTCTCATGTCAATTTCTTAAATGTGAAAAATATCCAATGAACCCATTAAATACATTTTGACAGACTAACAGCAGGAGGCTTGTTGACCTTTCACCTCATATTGATTTCCCCTTCAGTCGTTTTCCTTGGTGATTTCCACTTTCCCTGCATATATTTTGCCTCCCAGCCCACTCTCCCCATGCCACTTTTGTGATCATTTGCAACAGAAATCCACACAGAGCCCTGAGCTGCACCAACACTTCAGGAAAACCTTGAAAATAAAGCAGCCACATTACTCACATCTATCAATATGTTCCTCAATCAGCAAATATCTCTATAAAACATAGATACTCTGGGCATCTCAATAATGCAGCTGAGCAGACAAACACCTGGGTGAGTCAAAATGGCCATTAATTATTACTTATTCATCAACTACACCAGCATTGATTAATGGGCCACTCTGGGCAAGACATCAAAATGGAGATCCAAGGAATGGGAAGGAAGTGCCGGACGGGCTTCTCTCAGCCTAGTTGTAGAAAAATTCTACATAGAAGACACATGAAGGGGGGAAAAATCAAATGGTGAAGATTAACCGATGAGGACAGCGCATACAGGTGCTGGGGAATTGAAATGAAGTGAGAAACTGATGTCAACTAATATTACCCTGAAAGGAGTCAAGAAACAAACTAGAAGAGTCTGGAGTTGTTCTGATTTTGATTTTGAAAAGCAGTAGTAAGTGTCATGACTGTTTGCAGTCAGGAGTAGTTGATAGGGATATGGGCAGGAAAGGTTACTAAGCAGAGTCAGACTCAGTAATGCTGCAACCCAAGCGACAGAGAAAGGCTGGGGTGCAGGTGCCGGTGAGGTGTAAAAGTGCTTTAAAATCATCTGTATCTGTTTCCTGCAAATTAGAGTGAATCTTCTAAAGGAGAACAGGTCAAAACTAAATATTTTGGGCCCCTGTGAAACTAATGTTAAAATTTTGCACCCTTGTTTGTTTTGTATTATTTTGTGTTGGTGGTTGTTGGCCTTTGAATGTCCCCAACATGTGGCTGTTTTCCCCTGGTTTTCTCCAGGCACTGATTTTAAAACAGGACTTACTGATCTAAATCAAACTTGTCCCACATAGATTAATGAGCATTATAGGTTTGGTTGAGGATTTCTTTTTGGAGAAGGAAGCACATCACATATTTATAGCAGAAGAAACTATTATAAATCCTGAGGCATTTCTATTCTTCCCCAGGTTCCTCCTTGACTGCCAGTTGCTGGGGTCTTGGCATACCCCCTCTTTTTGCTTGTGCAATGGTCTGGTAGGATTCCTCCCAGCTTCTCTCTATTATCCTTGTCCTCTTTTTAAAAAATATCTTTCTTATTGATTTTTAGAGAGGGGGAAGAGACGAGAGAGAGAGAAACATGGATGTGAAACAGAAACATCCTTCAGCTGCCTCATGCCTGCCCCTTACTGAGGATTGAATTGCAACCCAGGAATGTGCTCTGACCTGTATTCGAACCTTTAACCTCTTGGTGCATGGGATGATGCTCAACCACTGAGTCACACCGGCACTTGTTGACATAGATTTCTCACTTTATCTCTATCCTCTTTTTATACAGACTGCCTTAGTTCCAGGCTGTCATGTCACCCTGCCTTATCTGTTGCCAAATAAAAAACTTATCATTGATAGGAGACACCTATTTTCTGAGTCAATGGGAGATTGTGTATTAAGGATAATGATTTCATGATCCAAATATTTTCGTGTTACATAAAGTTTAGAATAATGGAGAGATTAAAGTAATTTGGCCTTAATAATAAAAAAAAAAAGGATGGGTGGTATTTTTGATATTCTTAATTTCCTTCTCCATTTCTTCAATATTCCAAAGTTTTCCTTTTCTCCACAGATCCTGTTATAGATTGAATGTTTGTGTCGTCCCAGATTCATTTGTTGAAGCCCTGACCCCCCCAATGTGACTGTATTTGGAGACGGGGCCTGTGAAGAGGTCATAAAGGTTAAGTTATAAGGGTAGAGCCCTATTTGATAAGACTGGTGTCATTATAAGAAGAGAAAGAAACACCAAAGGTTCCCTTGCCACCAATCTTATGAGGACATCTCAAGAATGTAGCCAGCTGTTTGAAAGTGAGGAAGAGAGCTCTCACCAGAAACCAGAGTGGCGGGCACCTTGATCTCAGACTTCCAGCCTCCAGAACCATGAGGAAATATTTCTGTTCTTTAAGTCTTCCAGTCAATGGTACTTTATTATGGCAACCATCCATCTACAACCTTTTACCCATAATCTTAGCAAAAGATCTTGCCCCTAGCTTCAGTGAGAAAATGAAAGTTCTTAAGTATTAATTCATTTAACAACCCTCTACACTAACTACAAATATCTCCACTTCCACCTATTCTTTCCTGCTTCCTCCATATCAGTGGAAGAGTTGATACCATGCCTATTCAGGGCTCATTCTTCTGCTTCTGTGTTGGATGCATCCCTCCTCACCTCCTTGGAGCTGATACCACACCCCTGCTCAAAGCCCTTCCATAAGATCATACCTTAACTAAAACCCAAACTCATTATTATAGTCTGCAAGGTGCCTTTTGATCTGAGTCCCAACCCATATCTCTGACTTCATCTCTCACCACATTGTCGTTCTGGAATCACTGTGGCTTCTTTCTGTTTCCCAATCACAACAAGCTCCCACCCACCTGGATACACTGACTGTGTATCCCATCTGGAATGCTCTTCCTCCAAAGCATCCATGACTAGCTCCCATTTTCATTCAAGTCTCAGTTCAAATGTCAATCCTCAGAAAGGACTTCCCTAAATACCCAATACAAAGCCACCCTACAATAAGAGAAAAATTTTAAAAAGAAACCTTTCATTCTCTATCATGTCACTGTATAAAGTTATTTTATCTATTCTCCTTGTTGATTGGATGTCTTTTTCCTACAGAATTT
This sequence comes from Corynorhinus townsendii, assembly GCA_026230045.1. NCBI lineage: Eukaryota > Metazoa > Chordata > Mammalia > Chiroptera > Vespertilionidae > Corynorhinus > Corynorhinus townsendii. The sequence continues at coordinate 58,824,141 of JAPDVU010000003.1, read as the reverse complement.
AATCTCTATGACAACAGGGGGCCTTGTCTCTTATTTCACTTCAATGTCCTCAATGTTTTAAGATAATGCCTAGTACACAGTATCACTGCTAAAGATCACTGTTGAACCCACTATCTCTCTTCTCTTCCATATTCTCAGGTGACATTCCCTGTGGCTAGTTTTCCTTAGCCAAAAACATGCTCGGTTATTTTCCATTCTAAGAGCAAAAGTTCCCATCTGGCCACATCTTCCATTAGTTACTTATTTGTCTATTTCCTTCATTTCAGGTTCATATACATTTTCTTAAAGAAGACCCTAAGCCAATATTTCCACCTCTTTCCTACTCTTCCTCTCTTCATCCCATTATAATCTGACTTTGTTACTGATCCATCCAACCAACCCCATTGCTTTTTACTAAGATTATAAGTGACCACTGGATTGCTACATTCAATAAACACTGTTCTCTCCTCATTTTACTTGGCCATCTGTGATATGTAATATAGTTGACTGTTCCCTTTTTCCTGAAACTCTTTCCTTCTTCAACTTCCTTGTAGCCACATTATCCTGGTATTTCTTTTTTCATTTTTTTTTTTACCTTTTCTTTATTGATTTTTTCTTTCCTACATGAGTTTTTCTTTCTTCACACTCTTTAGGAGTCACAACAATAGTACCTCTAGGGGCCCAGTAGGAAATGTACAGGTTTAAAGGAGCTGTGTGTAGCCCTAGCTGGTTTAGCTCAGTGGATAGAGCGTTGGCCTGTGGACTGAAGTGTCCCAGGATCGATTCCAGTCAAGGGCACATGCCTGGGTTGTGGGCTTGATCCCCAGTAGGGGGGTCTGCAGGAGGCAGCTGATCAATGATTCTCTCTCATCATTGATGTTTCTATCTCTCTCTCCCTCTCCTCTCTGAAATCATAAAAACATGTTTTAAAAAAATAAAGGAGCTATGTGTAATTAACAATGATTGGTGAGGACTGTGAAATAATGCAGACTCTCCCTATCCCTTCCAGAAAGCATTCAAAATCAAAGTTTTTTTAAAAATGCTATGCTAGTCAAGCAAACTGTATCTATGAGCAAATGGAGACCATTAATTTGTAGTCTGTGCATTAAATCTTGGTGTGCTATGGGGCTTCTCCTTGGACCTCTGTTTTCTAAAACATATACTCTAATTTGGTGACCTCATTCACAATTACAGCTTCCACTTCCACTGATGTTTCATTGATTCTGAGTCTCTATTACACCAGTCCTGCATAGCATGGGTATCAAGCACAGGTATAGGGTCATGCAGACTTAAATTTGAGTCCCTGATCAGCTATTTACCAGTTATGTGACCTTTGGTCAATGAGTTTACTCTCTGAGCTTGTTTACTTATATGTAAACTAAGGATAATAATAGTCATTCTTATGAGTCTTTAGAAGCTGATGCATGTAAATACTTAGCACAATATTTGAGCATAGTATGTGCTCAATGAAAGTTAGCTCTTCAGATGAACATCTCTGTGGAGGGTGCAGTAGACATCCTACTCTCAGCATTGCTAAGCTAAACTCATCTTTTTTTTTTCAAAGCTTGATCCTTTTGTTACCAACAATACCTTTTATATAGATGGCCAGGCCAGAAACCAGGAATCATTCTATACTTTTTCTTCTCTTCCTCTCTCCTACCCTCAAACACTATCCACCAATGCACCAGACATTTGGCCTCTATTATGTTTTACTGAATCCATGTTCTTTCCTTCAATTCTACCCATGTCTTAATGCAGCTGTTACTATTTCTCTGTTACTGCCATGGCCTCTTAACTGAACTCTCAGCCTCATATCTTGACCTCTTTCCATCCATTCTCTAAGTTTTTGTCAAAGCGATCTTTCTAAAATGAAAGTTTAGTCATATCACTTCTCTGCTTGGAAACATTCCAAGTCTCTCTTCCACCTATGTAATAAATAACAAATTTCCGATCTGGCCCTTGCCTTCACTTGGGATATTACTTGCCATTGTTCTTCAGCCTGAACTCTTTACTTTAGGTATCCCCAGTGACTTGAACCTCCTTGTAGCAAATGTAGGTCTTTTAGGAATGCCCTTTCCTGCTTCTTTCTCAGGCCAGCCTCTTACTTATCTCAGTTCAAGCATTATCAATTCAGATGCCTTCCGTGGCATGCCAGCCTCATCTTGCCTGAAGGATGCCTAGTGAAAAGGGCTGTTTCAATCATGATATATTTGGAAACAGGGGAAAGGGATATATTTGGAGGATAAAAAGGCTAACAACTTGACCTAAAATATTTTTACATACTTTAATGGTGACATGGAGAGAGTGAGACAAATGGTAACAAATGAATCTGAGAGAGTGAGACAAATGAGGTAAGAAGGGAAATCTTACTGTGTGATTTTATTTTTAAATACTTATCATTTGGAAAAACACACAAATAATACAATTTTTAAGCTAATGACCATGTTGTGTCTAAATCATATTTGAATAAAATTATGTGCTAGGCTGACATGCACACACTTACAAATGGCCCACTGATATGTTTGACAGCACAGACTTTGCCTGGGAGGTGAGAAAAGCTTATCAGAGAAGGCTATAGGAGAAACTTAGGTAATAAGAATTTAAAAGAGTTAGCTAGGTTAATTATTTAAATTAGTTTAAATAACTTTGTGTTAAAAGACAAGCTAAAATATATGAACTGAATAAAAATACATACTACTATTTTAATGTTTAATATGGGTTTTACTCAACTGTGGGATTAAAATCTACGTCAAGATTTCTCGTGCACTTAAGCAAGTTGTTACCAAATCTGTAAAACTTTACATATACATTTTGATATGTTTGTGGATATACACAGGCTTAGATATATCCACACTTACATATATTTATATGAATAAAAAAACACATTATATTTTACCATTTTTCTGTATTTTAAGAAGATAATATATCTGCTAGCACAGTGTTTCTCAAAATGTGGGTTTCCACCTATTAATTAGTGGCTCAAAAAGTCAACTTAGTGGGTTTTGACCAGAACTTTTAAAAAGAAATATAATTAAATAAATTATAAAACATCAGAGTAACACATAGTAGGGGAAGCATTGCTTTTTCTGACATTGGTCATGGTGAACATGTTTGAAAAGGCTTTGAGAGGAACAGGGAGAGAACATAGACCACCTGGCCTCTGAGGTCTCTTCGTCCTGATCCAGTGTTGAAGGCTGCCTGGAAATACCACACCTCGATCAAGTCCATACACAGTGCCCTTAAGAGCAGCGTAGCACTTTCCCATTTCCATCTTGGGGTATGGAGTGAAAGCAAACTTTGATTCTCCTGGAAAACTACAATACCTTTTACCACTTGGCAACGAAAACTTTGTAATCTGTTTGCTTTCTCCTTCTTCTAGTAACCTAGTTGTTAGCAAGTGAGTTAAATTTAGCCCTCCATTTAGTTTCCCACAGCCACTGACCTCCTTATCTTTCCCATGATTGTCCTCACTGCTTTTCTGTCTGGCAAAGACACTACCTTATTTAATTTCTGGATTTTGTGCCTTTAATTAAGTAGTTTTATGACTATGATTGTATTGTAAGCTCTTCAACACCTTTTTGGAAGTTAGTGTTTCTAAATAACTAATGAGATAAGGGAATCCTTTCTATCTTTAACTTATCAGCTACTCTGCAAAACCATGAAAATAACCATAAATAAAAAAATTAGAATAACTTCTCTTATTATTATTGATGATTTTCAGTAAAATGTACAGGTGCAACTTTACAGTCATGGGAAGAATACTTGTTCCTTTAATCTAGTCAATTTTTGGTTGATGTAATTACGTTGCAATTGTCAAAAAGTTGGACAATTTTAGCTCAAAGAACTGTCAAAAAGGGACAGACTGAATTTTTTTGCCAGTGCTAGAATAGAGTGCCTTTCTTATATCACCCATTTGGGATAGCAGTTAAAAGCCAAATCAATTACTTTTATTTACTTTTTATTTTAAAAAAAACAACTTATAATGCATCTTCCATGAAAATTCTCAGATGTGATGGTTGTGAGAATTGCAAATTACCTTGTGTTTTGTAAGCATGTTAGATCTTATATATTAGGAAGCCTGGGGAACCCCCTCAGAGTTCTAACAATTTTGAATACTAGCTTATTATATGGAACCATAAGTCAAGGGGCATGTTTACCAGACTCGCATTCTTCTTCTCACCACCAGACCTTCATGGAAATGATTACCCAGCCTGAACTGATTATCAAGCCTCAAAGCATCACATCTTAATGGAGATAATGGAGGTGGATATTTCCAGATTTGTATTCTAATCAGAGGGTAGTAGAATCTGAGCTAGCCCTAAGGGGTTTGTTAAGCCACCACCGCAGCTGATATCTTGGTCCATTTTTTAATTAAGAGTGATAATTATGCAGAATAGTCCCCTTTCCCTATATTTTTAAAAATAATGTAAATGACAAGAAACTGATTTGAGGTCACCATCTCATGACCTGTCTGAGACAGAGTCTTGAGAACACTAATCTATGTGAAAATAATTAGAATCCAATTAGCTTTGTATCAGTGGCATTGTGTATTTTTTTAATAATCAAAGAAATGTCAAAATGAGACAGAGTAAACACTAATCATTACTGCAATTACTCATCTGGGGTAGAATTAGAATCTGGGGTTTCTGGGAATTTCCATTTAATATTTTGCAGAAAGGGAAGCTGTGTTTTGCTTGTTCCAAAGCACCTGTATGCTCCTCTCCAGGCCTCTCCAACAGAAGATAGGAATGTGGGTGAAGAATTCTAAGCAATTTCAGGCAGGCGTGTGACTTCATATCCATTACTGCAGGTACAATTGATCTGATGGCAAGATATGTGATCTCCCCTTCACAGTGTCAGGGAGGACATGGAGAAATATCACATCCCACAGAGGCCTACGGGACAGAGCTGTTTACCTCATGAAGTGAACTGAGTATGGTGAGATCGCAGGGATATGGGACGGGGTCGTGGAGCAGCTTGTGGCGTCAGGGAGGGCTGCCAGACTTAGCAAATAAAAATATAAGATGCTGGTTAAATTCAGATTTCAGAAAACTAACGAATAATATTTTAGCCTATGCATGTCCTGAATATTGCATTTTATTGCAATACTTCATTGTTTATCCAAAATTCTAATTTAACTAGGTGTCCTGTATTTAACCTGGCAACCTTATTTCAAGAGGTGAATATAGTTCCCATCAAATTATTAACAATTTTGGACTTTTTTCAGTCCAGTGTAAGTTATTATGCAAAATATTTTAGGTTGCCAGAGTCTCTATTTGCCACTAAAATATGAGCACACAACATGGAGGCATAGAAAGGTGCCACCTTCACCTTGCCACCCTCAGAGTGGTTTGATAGAAGAATGAGGTATTCCTTGGACTTCCGTCTGTAATTATTCAAAGTATTGGTAGTCCCTGATAATATAGTCCAAAGGGATAATATTTCAGGGAATATCTAATTCTGAGAAACATTGATTTTTTTGTTTTAAGGTCATTTTTGTGAGAGAAATTGTAGTGTCAACTCATGCTTCATTTTCTACTTATAAACACATGTATAACATCAAAATATTCGTGTTTATGGTACTTAGATTTGTATATATATAAACACATATAGTCATGTGGTCTGGCTTCTGTTGTTTAGACCATTAAACTATGAGAGTTTCAAACTGCTTGATCATAGAATAGCTAGCATAGGACTATATGAAGACTGTAGGATTTACATTTGAAAGAGAATTTCTTTCACTTTGCTTTTCTCATCTTATAATACTTCATCATTTACAGTGTCCAAGAACTTTGCATACATTATCTTGGCTTATCCTCCGAGGACCCTGTGTTAGACACTGTTGTCTTCCTTTCAGATAAGAGAAATCTCGCTCTGGCTAAGCATCTTGCCTAAGGTCATTAGACAAGGAGGTAACAGAGGTGAGAAAACCCCTCAGGTCTTCTGACCCTGGTGCACTGTTTTGTTTCCTGTTAGGTAAAGCTATGGCCTCAGTAATGAGTCCAAAATTTAAGCTTTGGATATTCTCTGAGAGTATACCGCTGAAGAAGATGGACATCCTTTCCAAGTGTCTGAAGACAATAATGTCTGATTAATTGGCACCTTCTTCCCAAATGTTACTTCATTAGAGGTTTCATTTAAGGTGCCAGTTGCCACAATTCCTGTACATTGTCAGAGACTCCTGATGCATTGGTGACCTCCGTGCTGCCCGTTCTCTGTCTACCATGTACCCTTAGTTCCTCTGTCATCTCCCCCCTCAGTCGGCTGTACTTTGGTACCAATTCTATCCTCATAGGCCTTATGAAAATGCAGTGACAATGAGTGAAGAAAGGGGGACCAGTCAGGATGAGGGAGATGAGAGAAGTTATGCTTTCTTCCTCCTTGTTGCCTGAGGGATGCAGAGATGTAAGCCAGCTTCTCTAGCTCTGTATCTTCAGCACCTCCTTTTACTTTCTCAGCATCTCTCTTCTTTCCTGTACATCTTTTCACTTCTGAACCCACACTGTCCCAGTGCCCCTAAGGAAAGGCCCAAGGCAGAGCTATTTTGTCTTAAGAATTTCACAGGGAAATTAATCCTTACAGCTTGTCTGTGAACTACATATGTAGAGACAATTATCAAACTATCACACATTTGATTTGACAAATATTTACTATCACTTCCTAAGCTGGTGACAGAGATACGGTAGGCTTAAGGCACCAGTTAGTCTCCTGGGAAATCCCCTTTTTCTCTCTTTCCTGGCTCCCTTATATTCTACCCTTATACTAGGGTCTCTTTCCAACTCATAATCACTGCCTGCTTTCTACAAAAGTTGCTTAACTCCTCACAATTCCCATCTGCTTTGCACTTCCTAGACCCTGGGTCCCTCCTTTATCCTTCTGTTAGTGGTTATAATTAAAATTTGGGTAATGATTTCTTTTGTAGCTGCAAGTCTTAACTCCCCACTGGCATGATCCTTACCCATGGTGGTATCAGAAATAAAGGGTCAAAGTTCATCCTTTCCACAAAAATGTCCAAGGCAGCATTTCTACTGGCTTTGTCTGAGCTTGTTCCTAAAATGAAATTTATCCTTATTAACTTTCTAAAAAATCATGAAAATAATAAGCCAAGCTAAATCACTAGAGCAGCCGGGAGACATTCAGGGTAAAATAGCAGTCCAGTTAACAACCCCACCATCTCCTGAAACAGGGCAGAAAATAGGCATGCAATTTGCCTGGGAACTCCATATGTATAGCTTTTAGTAAAATGATATTATGCAGCCTCATAGGGTAATTTTGAAGAAACATTTTAATAAAATATAGCCATTGCAATGATCATTAATCCATTCAACAAATATTTGAATGATTGCTGTTTAGAAGACACAGTGTGGCAGAAATATTAAATAAAATGTGGATCCCATTCTCAATGAACTTATGAGAGGTAAAACACATAAATACCTTTAGCACTAGGCAGAAAGAAATAAGAAAGAAATGTGTGTTATAGAGAGTCCTATGCAATATATAACAAACATATAGGGATAAATATATATGTGATTAAATATATATAGTTATATATGTGGTCAAATACACAGAGATTGATAAAAGTAAGCTTATAGTTGTGAATACATGAAATAGGGTTTATTCTCTTATTATTTATTAATTATTTTATTTTCCATATGAATAACTATAAACCTACTTTTGCCAACCCTGTACTATGGTTAAATAAATAGGTTTAAATATATATATATATATATCATGCTGATTTGAAATCAAGTTCCTAGATTTATTTTTTCCTAGATTTAAATTATAATAATTTAATCCATCACTTTGTTCCTCAATTTTCTCTTCTGTAGAAAATATAATAGTAGTCTGCATTTCACTTAATCTTTAAAATATTAGATGAAATAATGCATGTTAAAAGACATTATTACTAAACTAATTAAGTTAACCAAAGATAAACTAATTCATGTTAAAATACATTATTAATAAACAAAGTAATTAACTTAACCAACAATTATTGGTCACCAGTGAGAAGTCAGAAGCTTTTCTAAGTACTGGGGAAATGAAGCTAAATATGACTCTCCCTTCAAGGAGTTCAGAGTGATGCAGAAGAAATATGTGGGTAAACAAATTATTCCGGTCACATGTGGCATATACTATATAATAAAGAGCTAATATGCTAATTAGACCAAGCAGCAGAATGATCTTCTGGAATGACCAGTGGGTGGGGGTTGGGGCCTCAAGGCAGCCAGGGCCACAAAGGCCGAGCCCCTTGCACGTATTTCATACATCGGGCCTCTAGTATTATAATAAAAGGGCATAATTCTATACTATAATAAAAGCCTAATATGTAAATTGACTGGTCACTATGATATACACTGACCACCAGGGGCAGATGCTCAATGCAGGAGCTGGGCTCATGGTCTCATGGTGAATGCAGCGGCAGTGGCAGGAGCCTCTTCCACCTCAGTGGCAGCTCTAAGGGAGCGGGCATAAGCCATCAGTCGGACATCCATCAAGGGCTCCTGGATTGTGAAAGGGCACAGGCCAGGCTGAGGGACCTTCCTGAGTCCACAAATTTCACACACAAGGCCTCTAATCTACACTAATAAAAGAGAAAGACGCAAATTGACCATACCTCCGTGACACACACCAGTCAATCAGGACTGAGTATGCAAATTAACCCAACAAAATGGCTGGTTAATTTGCATACTCAGGCATGGAGCAAAGGCTGAAGGCTCCGCCCAAGTGAAGACTAAAGATTGAAGACTGAAGACTGAAGGCTCTGTTGTGGCTGGAGCCAAAACTGAAGGCTGAAGGCCTGGCTCCACTGCAGCCCAGGTCCCGGGTCCCAAGGAAAACCAGTGCCAGCAGCCAGGGGAAGGAAGTCCTATTGCATGAATCTTTGTGCAACAGGCCTCTAGTAAATAAATAAGAGGCAGTTTGTGAAGAGATCAGGGAGGGTCAAACTGCCTGGAGGTTTAAGAGTGTTCATAGCCTGTGTGTCAACTAGGCTTCCACCAGACACATGGCCATGGAAGGGGGTCTGCTGTGGAAAGGTGCAGCCATGCTGGTGCAGGCGTGAGGATGGGGGAGAGGAAAGAAGTAAGATGGCTCAGGTGAGATATACAAGGTACTGACTGGAAGGTGGAAAGAGTGGAAAGATAGCTGGGGGCTGGATCATGAGGTGCTTCTTAGTAAGAGACATTTTGAATTCTCATAAAAATTGTGAGTGGCTAAAACAACAGAAATTTATTCTTTTACACTTCTGCAGGGAAGAAGTTCAAGATCAAAGCAGTGGCTGAAACAAGCTCCCTCCAAAGGCTCTATGGGAGAATCCAGTCTTGCCTCCTGTGGCTTCTGGTGGCTGTAGGCTTCCTTGCTGTGTGGCTGCATAATCTGTTCACATGGTGTCTCCTCCTCTGTGTCTGTGTCTTCTCTGTGTGTCTCTTATAAGGACATTTGTCATTGGATTTAAGAACCACCTGCATAATTCAGGATGATCTCCTCATCTCAAAATCCTTTACTTAATCAAATCTATAAAGGCCCTTTTATTCAAATAGGCTCCAGGTCGATGTATCCTTTTTTGAGGGGGTGGGGAGTACCATTCATTATACTTCAGTGAAAAAGCTTTCAGGAAATGTATTTGAGAAATACACAACTATGTCTGAAGGATCACACTGGGGACTAAGAGGAAGATGGTTTTGTTGCTTTCCAAATTCTAAAAAGCTGTACAGCACTGTTGTCACAGTCACTATTACCATCCCCTGTGAATTACCACAGACAACTCTCTAAAGAATCTAAACTGTTGAAATGAAAAGGTAGCCCTAATGATGTATAATTTTAGACATGGTTCAAAATCATCCTTTACCATTTATCATTTAAAGGAAAGGCATGGTTCACAGAACTAAGCTTCCCAGACACCCATCTTTATCTTTCACAAGGCAGCTCCCAGGCTTGGCTACCATTGGAATCTCCTGAGCACCCCAAGTCTGATGCCTGGTTCCCAAGCCCAAAGATTCTGATCTAATTTGTCTGGGATGCAGCCTGGGCACTGGGGTTCTAATATTCAGCCAGAGACTAAAAGCAGTTTTATTCTTGATACCTTTCTTTAAGAATAGTATTCTATTTGACTCTGAGGACCCTATATTCTCACTTATTAGGGCTTTCAAACTACCAGTCTCCAAAGCATAATTCAACCAAAAATGGGCTTAATGACTGATACTTTTCAGTTAGATGCTCTAACAGAAAAATGGCGCCTCACCTCATCTGTTTCTTTTTATTATTGTAATAATGTGAGGGTATCTCATCAGTATCAAAGACAAATCTTTCATCACCTAGAAAAGTGAATATTTTTCTCATCATGGGTTTTTTTCCCATTGATTTTGATTTTTTTAATTGTTGCCTTAAAATATTATTAGTGACTGAGTTGGGGTGGGCGGGGGGGGGGACTTTAAATGTTGTGCCAGAGGTGAAAGCCTTCCTCACCTTACCCTCCTAATCCCTACTCTGATCATAATTATATAATTATATTATTTTCCTGTGGCAGTTGTCACAATTTACCACAATATTAGTGTCTTGACTAAAACAACGAAGTGTATTCTCTTACACAGTCCAAAATCAAAGTGTTGGCAGGGCCACTCTGCCCTGATACTCTAGGGGAGAATCCCTCCGAACTTCTTCCAGCTTCCTGTGGCTGTTGGCTTCCTTGCCTTGTGGCTGCATAACTTCAATCTCTGCCTCTCTCTCCAGAGGGTTGTCTTCTCCACCTCTGTCTTCTCTTCTTTGTGCCTCTTAGAGAACTTGTCATTGGATTTGGAGACCATGCAGATAATCCAGGATGATCTCTAACTCAAGACCCTTAACTTAATCAAATCATTTAAAAAATGCATTTGAATTTTTATGTTTTCTTCAAACTAAGGTTACATTCATAGCTTCCAGACATTTAGAAATGGCCTTTTTTTTTGGGGGGGGTTACCCTTCAAACTACTACAATAACATTTCCTTATATTCTGTCATTTTGTGCTTACAACAAAATGGTATTCAGGGAGGATTTTATTTTTATGATTTTATAGATGGAGAAACTGGCTCTCAGAGAAGTTAAATGAATGGTTTTAAGTCATACCGGCTTTTACGTGGCTGAACCAGGGTTCCTGATTTCTGGTACTATGCCCTTTGAGCCATGGAGATATTTTTATCTGTTGCTTTCTCACACTCTGCAAACAAAACAATTTGGGAGAGAAACTGTTGCTATCAAATCCTAAAGAGAGCTGATTCTAGAACCCACAGGTTTTGCTTTCCACTCTTTCCATCTGGCAGTGCCCATTATATTTCCCAGTTTGGCTCCAACAGTTGTGCTAGCATCTTTTACTATGTTTATACATTGCAGAACCCACTTCTTGTTCTAAGCCCACAAATAAAAGCTGCGATCTCTTATGGCAAAGTAGTTCTTCCATATTAAGCAGGAGAAAGGCTGTAATATCTTTTCATCTTAAAGGACAAAGAAGGTACAGTGAAATGTATAGTTATCTGACCTGGGACATCTGAGGTCCATATCTCATTAATTGCCTGTTTGATTGGGGAGGCGGAATAGCCTTCCTGAAATATTAACAGAGACTTGGCTCTCCCTTGTGGTTTTAATTCTTAAAATGTAAAAGATGCTGTAGCCTTTCTGGCCATCTGTGTGGCTCTGCGGAGAAACCCACCTGCCTACATTGATCATGGAGAAGAGATGGAAATGGCCCTGGCTGAAATCGTCCGGGCCAGAAAGGGGGAATCCATGCCCTGCATTGCAATGGGGTGTCACGCTTCTTTGAATTTAAACCGAGGACTTCGATGGCTAGCCAGCCCTTCCTGGCCTCTGCAACATGGCATTAGTGAACTGTCAGCTTGCGTTAAGATCACCGGTGGCCTTTTCTGTGCACTTTCTTCCATGTTTCTGCACAAAGATAGCGGAGCACAGCCCTGCCTCTGCTCGGGGATCGATCCGCCTTCATGTCTGATATTACCTGACATCACCCGGGCCAGACGGGCGTGAGAGCGGGCAGAGGGACCGTGTTTTTTACTCACTGAACCTTGAGGTAGAGCGTTAGCAAGTGGCCGCGCTGTCGAGTGGTTGAACTGACTGCAGCTTGGGGCCCCTTTTAGGGTGTGCAGTGATAAGAGCAGCTCTCTGAGGAGTTGAATGTCTGCGTGATCTAAAACCAGGGCGGTCAAGCTGAAGAGGATGTGCGCACTAACCTGTTTGCACTGAATACACCCCATAAATAATTTACAGCTGTGCCGGCTCGCTATTATTACAAAAATACCCGATTGCATTTTGACACATGCATCCAGCTTGTAAGTCAATAGATACGTTTCACCTAGTGTGGCCCTGGCGCAAGTCACCCATCCTGGTGTGTTTTCCAACAGTGAATTTAGCACTCCCAAGCCGAGGGGGAACAGCTTTCTGAGGAAGCCTGTACCTGCAACCTAACAATAGACGGTTCTTCCAGGCTTTTATTCCTTAATTCGGCTTCTGATTTTCTCCTTCTCCCCTGCGTCATATGTTTATAAATTTCAACTCATTTGCATCTAATGTTAAAATGAAATTGTTTGGAGATGAGAAATATTCTTCTTCTTTACTTATTCAAAAGACCTTCTGTGGCACTGCATGGCGTTTCCTCTAAGCATTTGAACTATCAGAAAGTATTTCACTACTGGTTCATTTTAATATGATCCCCCACCCCACGCCCACAGTGTGACTTTCTTCATTCAGACTGGCATCTTCCCCAAAGACAAGAGTATTGCCTCATGAAGACAAAACCCCTTACTTTTGTATTTTCTTTTCAGAAAGAAGGAAAGCAGTTTTGCTTTTCATGTTCTTAAAAATATGTAAGAAAGCAGCCTAATAAGTATGTAAGAAGGGGACCACATCAGAGCTCCTTATGATGGTCGCTGAAGTTACATGATTCTTTCAGATTTTTTTTTAAGAGAAGCGCAAGAAGATCATTCAGATATTACCCTGTCTTTATGATCAATCGATAGCAGAGTCGTAGGGTATCCCTTATTCTTTGATGAGGTACATTTATATGCAACAAGAAATTGCATGTATATTTAATAAGAAACTCCATTATGTGTACACGTGGCAGGAGAAAGAAAAAGGAAGATGTTTGTGCTGGCTGTGGTAATGCTATAATGAGAAATGTGTCTAAAAATTATTTGTTACAAATTTAAAAGGATAATCTTAAGTGGAGGAAAAGGCTGGTAGGAAATAGTGATTCTGGGGAAAGACAGCTTTTAAGTATTTACATGCCATAAACAGAAAGCATCTGAGAGTGAGCTTTGATAATGTACAATATTCTCCCAACAGAAACAGACCCAGAAATATTAACAGTGCCTTTCATTAAAGGCTTATTTTTCTCAATGGAGGATTATTTAGTAGTGGTAGCCATGGGTTGGATGAGGGACACATACCTACAGTTCATCTGAGAAAAGTAATTTTGGATCACATAACATTTTAAATTACTTTAAATTAACTAGAATATCTGAATAATCTATTTATAAACTCTTGCAGAGCTGAAAGTTAAAAAAATCATCATCTACAAACACCATTCAATAGGATTGATACAATTGTGAGAAATATTTTTAAATGACATATGTATTTACTAAGGTTTGATTAGCTAAATAAGCTGATTAAAGAAAATCATGGCATATAGAGAATAGAAGAGAATACCTTTAAATTATTTTAAAATAAGATAATATTAATTCTGTGGATATAGCTCTACCCCAAGTTCTTCTGTTTCTTCCTTATATCTCACATTTACACTGAGTGGCCAGATTATTATGATCTCTGAACGCATAATAATCTGGCCACTCTCTCTCTCTGTGTGTGTGTGTGTGTGTGTGTGTGTGTGTGTGTGTGTGTGTGTATTATAGGCCTGGTGCATGAATTCGTGCATGGGTGGGGTCTGGCCAGCCTGGCCAGGGAGAGGGGACATGGGTGGTTGGCCAGTCTGCCTGCTGGTTGAACTCCTGGTCAAAGGGACAATTTGCATACTAGCCTTTTGTTATATAGGATATACACTGAGTGGCCAGGTTATTATGCGTTCAGAGATCATAATAATCTAGCCACTCAGTGTATATTTATACTCTATTTCCATTTCTAATTAGCAAATAAAGGCCCTCTTGACCTTACTTACTGAACAACTTTCTGAATGTTTGCCTTGAGCTGGTTGCCCCATCCTCCCATCAGTCTCTGGTGCAACTGCCACTCTGCAGCTAGCCTGCCCTTAGTCTCTTCCTACACAGACTCACAGGCTCTCTTCCCTGCCTCCCAACCCTCCTTTCTCTTCTCTTACCCTTCCAGCAGGAGCATCTTGCTGGATAATTTGCTCTTACACATGGTTTCAGGGTGAGTAATTCTTCATACAGGGGCCCCAAACTTCTTACAGCTTCCCTCTGCACTGGCCTCTGCATCCCATCAGCACATAATGTCCGTCCTCTGCGTAAGTCCAGTTCCTAAGAATTTCCAACACTTGCCCATTTCACCTTCGAGCTCACCCCATTATTACCTTATCTGCATATTATGTGTATTTAGTCTCTGAGTCTTTCAGCTATTATTTTATATACCTGAAATAAACCCCTCCCTCTGGTTCTCTCCCCATTCTAGTTCCATAGTGATCCCTTAAGATTCAATTTGGACAGTTCTGGGAACTGACTTCAATGGCTCCTTAAGATAGTGAAATTCAAATACTCAGTGTCTGGAGTCAGTGTGTGAGAAGATTTCAGATGTCCACAATAAAATGAGAAAAATTTATTCTCACAAAATTAGATGTGATCAATTAAAAAGGCTGTTTTTTGTTCCAAAATTATACATTTTCTTTCTTTTTGGGTAATCAGATTTTTTGAAATGAGGGTGGTAGTACAAACTTTTTTAAAGGTACTGATTTGGAATAAAAACGTAACCACTTGTATCCATTTCCCAATATTTTTTGGGGAAAATTTTAGTCCATAAAAATCATGAATCTGAAAGTCACTTCCCTAAGGCCATCATTCTATGTACATTGTTACAATAGTACTTACCATGCCCTAGTATCATTATTGACTCATGTGTCAGTCTCTCTGGGAGGTCAGTACTTGTATGATATTCATCACAGCATCTTCTGCATCCAGCACAATAAATATCTGAGTGAAGGAAATAGCAGGGAAATGTTTAGCACTTTATCTTACCAAGGATATTTATTTATTTCCTTTAGCAAGTAGCTCTTCATCTGAGTTCAGGAAGGTCCATGAAGGGTTTCAGAGAAGGCCAACGAACAGCTAAAAATTTTATGCAAAATGTGAGTGTGCATGTATGTACTTTGTTGCTGGGGAGAGAGTATACAGCATTTTCAAAGAAGCCATAACCCTCAAAGATTAACTAGCACTCACACTGCAGGAATTATGCATTCAACTGGACTCAATTAGCATTCTCTGAATCACTGAGATGTCCAGGATCCCCCTCCCCTGACTCAGGGGCTGCAAAAATGTATTTGGTGCAGTCTTTATCTTCAAAGAACTCATTCATAGTCTGGCTGCCCAACAGAGCTGGCAGATACACACTACCAGTGGTAAAGACTGCAATAAACGTGCTCACTGGTACGGGAACATGTAGGCTACTGCCTGATAGTGCGAAGGCTTTGCAGAGGAGGTGACATAAGGCCTTGAAAAACAAACAACTTACTATGCAGCAAATGAAAGAGATAGAAAGGATATTCTAACTATCCAAATTAGACTCCAAATCAGGCAAAAACAAGAACAAAGTCTTCTAAATGTGCACAAACACATTATGCAATGTAAATAAATCCAGATGCCCACAATCTTTTTTTTCATTCCTCATAGCATCTAATCTAGTAATAGCCATAATGCATGTATTTCCCCAAACTGGAGATGCTACAGCATATGGACAAGTCATGCCATAACACAACAACACATATAGATCACCAGAAATACTTTTAAATGTAAAAGAAATATAAAAATTTCTTTTTACACTCTTTCAAACTAGTTGAAATTAAAAGGTGTCAATGAATTGGTTTGAGATCTGTTCCAATAAATGGCGAGGAAGAGCTATGTGCTTAGGAACACAGGGAGAATTAAGAAGAATGAAAGCTGAATTGGACCCCTAAACCCGTTTGTAGATCTTGCTATGCAGAGGGTGGCCAGCAGCTGATCTGGTGTCTTTGTGCAAATTTGCATGTGGTGCCTTTTTCTTGGAGTGAATTCTAGGGCATGACAGACACATAGCTTGATGACCAAATGTGGGCTGGATTCCAGCCCCCCCACTCACCTTTCAGCTGGGTACCGTGAATTCATAGGTGCAGCCGAGATAATACAAATGATTTATTTTACCTAATTTTAGCATTTGTTGAGCTTATCAGTGTCAGCTGATCTTGGAATGATAAAAAGCCAGAGGACCCCAAACCTCATCACTGCAAAGCAGTGAGCAGCAGCAGCAACTTAACTCCACCGATTGCTGTCAACTTTGGAAAGACACTCATCTTCTCTGAGCTTTTAAGTTTTGCAATGTTCTTGCAGGCACAATACATTTATATTGTGATACAAAAAAATAAAATAAAATAAAATAAAAAGCTAAACTTGGCACATTTTAGGATATGCGGTTCCAGAGAAGAATAGTTCTAACGGGGGGAAAATCATTTTGTCTGTCTACTCTTTGGAAGGAAAATCTCAGGGTTAATAGCAGATAATGGATTTCCAATTAGAACAGCATCATATTGAGTGAAAAATGGTACTAGCAGTGCTCATAATGTAATACTGTTGGTTTTTTTCTTAACATTTCAACAATCTTCTTGTCTGAATGAGTCTCATTTAAAGACAAAGATCTCTGAAGCAGCCATGACTTTGACTAGTTCAATGCATAAGATATATTGAATGTACAATATGTAAAATTTATATGAATACATCAAGTCATATTTGAAAACAGTTCCCTTGTGATCCAGCACTGGACAACTACATGGGAAGAGTATGAGCCTCTTAAAAATATCTTCCTGACCGTACTTTATGTGACGTACTCATTTCTTTGTGGTAGAAGTTTAAAATCTCCACAAAGACAGCATTCTCACCCATGCCATGATACTGTCACCTATAAACTGTTCCTACTACATCAGAGGATATAGGAGGCTTTTTGGGTGCTCTCTATAACCCAGTGCTAATATAGATCAGTTATTATGTGTTCTATTTACTACCATAGAAGACACAAGTTCTCACCTTAGAAAAGGGGAAGAAGGCGTAAATTGGTGTATTTCTAAAGTAAGAAAAAATAAGGATCCGTGAGTTTGGTGTACCTAAACAGACTGTGCACTCCTTAGATGCAAGGTCTTTTACCTGAATCCAAGTGGTAGGTGTTCAATTAGTGTTTGCTGAATGACGGCCCTGGACAGGGAGAGCATGACAACTCATGTACGTTCCAAAGGTTTTTCCTGGCCCATGTAGAAGATATTCACATTTTTCATAAATTAAGTTTAATAATTTTTTTAAAATACATTTTATTGATTTTTTACAGAGAGGAAGGGAGAGGGAGAGAGAGTCAGAAACATCGATGGGAAAGAAACATTAATCAGCTGCCTCCCGCACACCTCCTTCTGGGGATGTGCCCGCAACCAAGGTACATGCCCTTGACCGGAATCAAACCTGGGACCTTGCAGTCTGCAGGCCAACGCTCTATCCACTGAGCCAAACCAGTTAGGGCAAGTTTAATAAATTTTTGTCACTATTATTCATTTTTCTGTGTTTTTTTTAAATGGGTCTTAAATGACTTAAGCTATAAACCTGAATCCTTGTTATTGAAATAGTCGTTAACTCTGGGTTGTTCACTGCATTCACTGCACCTCTTTGGAGTTCACCAGTGAATCAGTGAGCAGGCCTGCCTAATAATGCTAAATGAATGACTATGGCAGTAAAAGCTCCAGAGGAGAAACTAGATCCCTCTGTAATGTTTATTAAGCTCTCAGGACATCTAGGTATTTAATATTGGAGGATCATCAAGAAACACATTTTTCCCTATCTCTGTGAGCAGCAATTCACCTCTCTAACACCCAGGTATATGCCTAATTCAGTGGCTCTAGGTCCTTTGACCCACAAGGGCATTATTATTTGTATATTAAGCCTTGGCAAACTGCTCTCCACAAAATTAACAAGCTCAAAGAGGCCCTAAACCACAGTGCCTCAATTCCTGAATATCTTTATTCAGTTTTTTTTCATCTCCTTTTCACTTTTCATCTCATCTTTGTCTCTACTTTTCAATCTCAGTAGGAGAGCAGTTAGCAGCATTCTGAAATAAGTAGAAAATCTTCCAGGTTCCCTGATTCTCTGTGGGTGGCACAGAGGGCTATGTTGCTGGATGCAAGCCACGTTTATTGGAGCCTCAGACATGGCCTTGATCATCCATAGGCATATGTGATGGATAGCTACGCCAGCAGTCTGCTCAGCCATCCATCTCTGTAGGAAAACGACAGTGATAGCTGGGGAGAGTGCAGCTGACATCAGCAAAAATGACCACAAGAGTCAGATGAAAAGGCAGCAGAGGAAGGGAATTGGTTTTTAATCTGCTCGCTGAGGCCTTTTGTGAATGAGGGCAATTCTAGTCACTTTGGTCCAGACACTTTGCAAATCTTTCAATGCAAAGAAAATGGCATCTCTCTAGGGGTAGGCAGCCATAAAAGTTTAGCATAGCTGGTAGGTCAAGAATATTGATTATCTAACTTTCCTCACATTCTGAAAGATGGAAACTTAAACTAAGGCAAACTAAATCCACACCATCCATCCATCGGGTGCTTGGGTCTATTTTATGGATTGGAACATTATTATGCACCTACAATAAAGTCAATGAAAGCAACACAGTTATTATGGTCTGGAATATACAATCTTGGTATAATTTTGCTTTGAACATAAAATTAAAGTACAAATGTGGGTAACAGTTTCAGGTAATATATATGATTTATAAAAGAGTACCTTTGTAGACAAATGGGATATATCAAAAGTGTAATTTTATGAGTGTAATTTTAATTTATTATTACTAATGAGAGCAAAACTAGTAAACAAATATAATATTGTAGTGCCACTTATATCATTTATTAATGGCAGAAGTAGTATCAACATTATGAATTTCTTATATGATTGTAGTGGTTTAATACTGCACCCCAAAATAGACATTTGCCTGGAATTTTAGAATGTGGCCTTATTTAGAAAAAGTGTCTTTGCAGATGTAACTAATGTAAAGATCTTGAAATGAGATTATCCTGGATGGCTTTAAATACATTATCTATCTCTATCTCTATCTCTAGCTATCTATATCTATAGCTATATAAATGAATATTGATCACATAATTAAAAACTATCATCTAGAGTTTTAAATAAATGGTATAGATATGCTCCTAATAACAGAGAATCAAAATACACAATGACTGTTCTTTTTCTCATCATGCAGATATCTTTTTAAATATTATCTACTTAATTTAAATATTATCACAGGAGTCTGCAACGTGGAAGGAACAATGGTGTCTCACTGAGATTTACTTAGAATAAACAATAAATACATTGACAAAATCAGATTTGGCACTCGATCACCCACTCTTCAGATTGTATCCTCTAATATCGATATCTCACTTCATGTAATATGTATTTTATTACAGTTTACATATGTGTTTATAAGTACAGATGTGTGCATATTTACAACATTATAAAATATGTTGTTATACATATATATATGAGTGCACATTCATAATGTACTATGATACACTTGACACATGTAATATTGACACATTTAATACCATATGACCATTTCATAAGTTGGCAGTTTTTAAAGGTTTAAAAATTCAAAGGGAGTTGTGGGGAAAGAAGTCACTGAATAATGTCTCATCTGCCGATTCCTTGAGAAACTGCTGAGCATTCTGTCACTTTGAGTGGAAGCATCCCATCTTGAAAGGCTTACCACCTGGGACACTGGAGTTGACCTTCAGGCCACTGAATCTGGCTAAATCTCCCCAGAGTTTGCAGCCTCTGGCTGAGTTGTGAAATAGTTTAGAACTTCCAGGCTAGCTTATCCATCTTTTGGCTAGGACTAAGCAGTAGAATGCCCCAATGGGCCTGAAGTTGACTTTTTAGATCAAGTGGCATTTTGGACAACAGTAATCCTTTAATTCATCTAAGGCAGTGGTTTCACAACTAAGGATAATTTTGCCCTCTTCCTAACGGTTATTTGGCAATATCTTCAGACATTTTTGGTTGTTACAACTGGAAGAGTGATGCTACTGGCATCTAGTGGGTAGAGGCCAGGGGTACTGCTAAACATCCCCCAATGCACAGGACAGTCCCCCACAACAAAGAATTAATTATCCAGCCCAGGAGGTCATTGGTGCTGAGATTGAGAATCCCTGATCTAAAGTACTTAAGGTAGGTTGAGGTGCTGAAGTCCATCAATTTCCTCCCTATACCAACCGGACCTCACCCTGACTCCATTTAGCCAACTAGATGCTCCAGTTTGCTTAAACTCCAAATTAAGCCTGGACTTAATTAAATTAAATACATACCCCAGTGCTGAAACCATAAATAAAAGAAAAAGAAGACTGCCATGCAAGTCAAGATAGTGATTACAGCCGAAACCGGTTTGGCTCAGTGGATAGAGCGTCAGCCTGCGGACTGAAAGGTCCCAGGTTCAATTCTGGTCAAGGGCATGTACCTGGGTTGCGGGCACATCCCCAGTGGGGGCGTCCAGGAGGCAGCTGATGGATGTTTCTCTCTCATCGATGTTTCTCACTATCTCTCTCCCTTCCTCTCTGTGAAAAAATCAATAAAATATATTTAAAAAAGAAGATAGTGATTACAGTAAGAAATATGAATGCAGAAGAGTCGTAGGGTGCCCCGCAATGTTCTGCCTTGCCTTGAATGGTGATTACGCTGAGATTGACTTTGTAGTAATTTATTAAGATTGTTTTATAGTTGGTGCACTTTTCTTTATATGTGTTATATTTCAAAATGGTAAAACATTTTAAAACAACACACCTTGCCCAGCTGGTGTGGTTCAGTTGGTGGAGCATTGTTCCATGCACCAGGAGGTTGCTAGTTGAATTCCTGCCTGCGGTTGCAGACTTGATCCCTAGTAGGGGGCGTGCAAGAAGCAGCCGATCAATGTTTCTATCTCTGTATCCCTTTCCCTTTCTCTCTCTGAAATCAAGTTAAAATACATATATTTTAAAAAATACCTTAGTGATTTCCCTCTGTTTTGTAATAATTAGACTAAAGAGATATTACTGATATGAGTGACCCTGCTAAATTCATATTGAATGACAAAGAATTGAACAATTGTTGAAGTCTAGTCTCTAAATTAGAAATCCCAGTAGCACCTTAAGTTCTTTTTATTCTTGGTCCTCAAAGCTTGTTGTTCACTAACCTCTAAATGTACACAGAGGGGTGCACACACATAAAACCTGAATATTGAATTATTAATGGACACTGAAAAATAACTGGAAAAGGAGCCAAATTCCCAACGGCTACTGACCAGCACATTTCTGCCCAAAGCTCGGTGATTCCCAACCAGAAGAAGCAAGAGCATGTCCCATTGGGAAGGATACAGCAAAATCACCTAGAGATCATGGGCATTTTTCTAAATTTAAAAAATTTAATTACTTATTAGTTATATAAAGAGAACACATGCATATAGTTCTTTTAAAATCATAGAATACTAAATGACATAATGAAAAATACTCCTGCCATATTTTTCACCATGCCCGGGAAGGACATTGTCCCAGAGGCCACCACTGTTAACCCTTTCAAGGTGTTAATATTTACCCTCATATTTCCAGGTAACAGGCTCATAACATAAATTCTTTATTCATCAAACATTATCCCCTTAACTTCCTGTAGTGGTAGATGAAGAGTTTTCTGACTTCTCTTTCTTTCTCTTTGATTTGTAACATTTTTATTAAGGAACTAGAGGCCCAATGGATGAAATTCGTGCACTTGGTGGGGTGGGTCTCTCAGCCCAGCCTGTGCCCTCTTTCTTGCAGTCTGGGAGCCCCATGGGCCATCAGCTGAACATCCTTTGCAGGCCTAAGCCATCAGTCAGACATCCTTAGTACTGCTGCAAAGGTGGGAGAGGCTCCCGTTACATCCACTGCTCTCGCCAGTCATGAGCCCGGCTTCTGGCTGAGCAACGCACCTCCTATGGGAACACACTGACCACCAGGGGGCAGCTCCTGCGTTGAGCAGGATCAGGCTGAAACCAGCTCTCTAACATCCCCCAAGGGGTCCTGGATTGCAAGAGGGTGCAGGCCAGAACGAGGGACCCCACCAATGCATGATTGAGGCTGGGGAGGGACACAGGAGGTTGGCCAGTGGGAGAAGGGATGCGGGAGGGCTCCAGGATGTGTCCAGGCCATCTGGCTCAGTCCAGATCAGTCGGACCCCAGTAGCAAGCTAACCTACCGGTCGGAGCATCTGGCCCCTGATGGTCAGTGCACATCATAGTAAATGGATGAGTGGCCTTAGCATATCATTAGCATATTACGCTTTGGTTGTTTGAACAACCAGACACTTAGCATATTAGGCTTTTATTATATAGGATGTGAATACTGTTCATCTCTGAGCCAAGGAGCACACTTTGGTAATGTTTTGTTTTTCCTCTCTAGTTTAACTTTTCTTTTCTTTGAGTAATAATTGCATCATTTTTTATTTGCTTAATTTTCTATAAAGACAGTACTCATTTATTTTGGTCAGGTGTTCCAACATATCTTTCTAATGTCTGTTAATATACTTTCTTTTTTAAAAAATACATATTTTATTGATTTTTTACAGAGAGAAAGGGAGAGGGATGGAGAGTTAGAAACACTGATGAGAGAGAAACATCGATCAGCTGCCTCCTGCACACCTCTTTCTGAGGAGTGCTCGCAACCAAGGTACATGCCCTTGACCGGAATCGAACCTGGGACCCTTCAGTCTGCAGGCTGACAATCTATCCACTGAGCCAAACCAGTTAGGGCCTGTTAATATATTTTCAAAATAATCAAATAGATAATGCATTGTTTCCATTTTCTCCCTTGGATACCTCACTCCCACAGCTTTGTGTTCTCCTCTGGTTGCTTTTGAGAAAAATTCTGATGCCCTTCTTTGATCCTGATTTATTTATTCACTTTGCTGGAGCACATGGTCTAGTATCTTACTAATTATTGTCCGTTATAATTTGAAATCATTGTTTTTTAGTCTATTCGCTTCCTGTGTTGTTGTTGAAAAGTCTCATGCAGCATTATTGGTTATCCTTTTTTATATGATTCTCATTCTTTCTATCTATCTATCTATCTATCTATCTATCTATCTATCTATCTCTAACATTTTAAATATCATTCTTTATCTCCAGGGTTCTAAAGTTCTATAGTGATGGGCCTGGGTTAAGTTTAGTGTGTGTGTGTGTGTGTGTGTGTGTGTGTTGAATTGGTGGACTCTTTCAATTTATAAATTCATGTTTAACCATTTAGGGAAATTTTTTTCTTTTTTATTTATTTGACAATTTCTCTTCCTCCATGTTTTTGTTTTTGCTTGTTCCAGACCTGCTATATGTGACTTGTTACTAATCTCTAAATTTCTGAACTATTTATCATATTTTCTATATATCTGCCCTTTTTATACACCTTGATTGATCTTGCATTTATCTTCTAACTCTTCTGGTGCATTTATCATCTGGATTATTTGAGTTCTTTCTTATTATCTGGGAGTTTTATTTCGTGAAGGCAATGTCTTCTCTCTGTGATGACATTAGCCTAAATTTCTTTTTTTTCCTTGCCTCGATATGTGTTATACAGATCTTTGTTTTATTTATTATTATTTTCTATTTGTTCATTTTTTGACTTTTCATTTTGAAAGAATTACTTAGCAGCCATTTGTTCATAATTTATAGGCAGAACTACAGAGCTTATTAGAAACTCTGTCTATGTGAATGAGTCTTGTCAACATCATCATATGGTGATCAGGCGGCAACCTGGCTTTCTCATGTACAGAATTACCACCTTCTTTGTAGCATTTCAGCTATCCTGGAAAAAATCTAGGAACAAGGAGTAGAGGGGAAAGAAGGGTGTTTTGTTTAGTGTGCTAGGCCTGAATACAGACCCTCTAGAAGCAGAACTGCAAATAGGATGAAGAGGCTAGAAATTCCACTAACTCTTCATCTTTTCTGGTCTTAACTTCACTTAGCCCACCTCCATACCCCAAGTCTGAAGTTTTTCTGGTTTATTTTTTTCAGTAACCAAGCTTTCTACTTTCCTCTTGGTTTTGAAGAGTGTAGTGACTTTGTTTCATAGGAAAGGGAATGAGATAGAAGGTAGCTACTCCTTTATCTACAGGCTTTCAACCCATCTGGCTTTGTTTCATCTAAGGCTCACCACCACTTCCCTCAGGACTTGGTGACCTTAGAGTTTGTTTTTCTGGGAAAGTTGTTTTGTTTCTTTTATATTCTTTAAATGACAGATGGATATATATATCTTAACTATTACTCATGGATTTTTAAAATGCCTCTTCTGATCCTGCATGCATTTTGGGTATTTTCCTATTTCTATCTTTCAAAAAGTTTCTAGAAATCTCTTCCTCCACTGGAAGTCCTCCACTGCCTTTCTGTCCTTGTGGCTTTATACCTTCTTAAAATATCATTACTGTCATGTTGGATCTTTTATACAATGGAGAAAAAATAAGACTAGTCAATCCATCACTTTCTCCCACTCATCCTTTCTTTATAATCTCTGTGAAATGTTGAGTAAGTAGGCAACTAGGTTCAATGGGCAGATCTTGAGTTTAAGATTAAACCTACCTGTTTCAAATTTCAGCTTTGTTACTTAGTGAGTGTGTGATTTTCTGCATGTCATTCAAACATCCTGCCAAGTTCAGCAGAGACGCCTAGGAAAACATTGACTGAAAAGCATCCATCTAATTCGGTAATTAGAAGGTCATTGGTGACCTTCATTGGAGTAGTTTCCATAGAGTGATAAGGGCAGAAGCCAGGCTGCACTGGGATTTATCCATTAATTATGCCTTTGTCTTCTGTGCAAGACTCCTTCAACACAGTTTCTAGCAAACTGTGAGCTACCCACACCTTTGGTCTCTGTTTACTCTGCCAGCTGCTCTAGTGCTTCAAATGTGCTACTACGTGTAGGCATGCTTTTCCTTCAAGGCTCATATAAGCCAGCTGTTGCAACAAGCTTCAGAATGCTCCCTGCACACTGGCAGGAGTCTGGATGCCTTTGGAGCTCCAAAGGGACCAGGTACAAACAGTAGCAGGAAAATTGGTTTGGGAAGGCAATGTGGAAGAGAAGGTCTGAGGAAGGAGCAGCTCAGCACAGAAAAAAATGGCCTGCTGCCACTAATATACTTGGAGAAAATATATGACAGCAAGAGCAATGAGCAAGAAGCCACTCAGTTTGTTGTTTTTTTTTTTATTGGTGTGCTAGGCTACCAAACCTGGAGTAGTTTGCTCAGGCCTCCCATCATAACTCCAGCCCAAATGAAGATGCTGATGGAGAAGACGTGTGGCCTATGGAAGGCAGAAATACAGTGGGTCGCCTTGGTTACTTGCAACTCTTTGGCAGCAGGTGATCTCTTCCTAGACAGAAGTGTGTTCTCACCTTCAGAGAAAGAAATTCTATCAGGCACCCTTTCAGGAAGGCTTAGGTTGTGACTTTTCACAAGACAATACCTTTCTACAGAGCTCCCTTCTGGGGTCCTCAGTTCTAGTCTGTTTTGTTACCTCATCTGCAGTGTTGTTTGCTTGGTGTTTTTACAGCACAACCCATTTTCATAAACTGTTGCCCAGCTGCACACACTGGTGGAAAACCAGCTGAAACAAAAATGCCATTATTTGTTCTGTTCAGAAAAGAATTTAAAATTCTGGAGACTGGGGATTAGTAAAATGAGAAGCTAAAATAATATTTTTTTTAGCATAGAAGTTCAATGCGAATTTTGAGCCCTATGTACCTGAAGAATACTTCTTATAGACCTTTTTTTTTATTTATGGAGCAAAAGACTTATAGATAATGTGATCTCGTTGAAGTTTATTCTACTGACTTTAAAAAATACTTCTTAATATTGCTTATATAATTCTCCTAGAATGTGCACATTTTAATCATCAGTCAGCATTTTATTATATTATAATCCTTAATTGATTGACGTTTAATCACAGTCTTTGTATTTTACTGTCCCTTGTCTCATAAGAGGCAATTTTCTCCTTACTGTAGTTTAACAGCTGATGAAAAAGATTTAAGGAAACCTATAAACTTAAGATTGGTTAATGGTCCCTTATAAAAGAATATTATACTTTGAGGATCCATTGCACAGATGTGGTACTCAATTGTAGAAATGTGCATGGGGTTTATTAAATTACAGCACAAATCTTCAGTCTTCTGAGTTATTGTCCATGTTGGTATTGTTAGGCAAATGGGGAGACACATTATTGCTTCCAGTTGTTCCCATTACTGTGGTGTGATGCAGGCGGCGACAGCTGGCACAGCGCTGCAGGCAGCACGGAGCTGCAGCAGCTGCCGGGACAGACAGCCCGGGAAGGTCCTTCCGGCTGTGCTGAGTCAGGGCTGGGCAGCTCCTCCAAGGTATCCAGGAGGCAGAAAGTAAATAAACAAACCACGTGGCTGCCAGAGACAGAGGGAGAGAGAGAGAACGAGACAAAGAGTACCTTATATATAAAATGACCTTTCTGGACCGTTTCTGGATTTATGACTTCTTGGGTACCCTGAGTACCTCTGCAACTTTGTTTCTTTATGTCTCTCATTTGTAAGTGTCTCATTGTATTGTCCAAAGCCTGGTTCTGTTTAAAACCGCCTTTCCAGAGGACTTCTGCTCTTCAGTTTGGATGTGAAATGTTTAGCTAATTTTAGGAAAAAACGAGGCAATATTATTGTTATCTGATAACTATGCTTTATCCAATATTTGTTAACCAAATGCTTGCCATATTCCAGAAACAGTGTCCTATATTTTCAGGATACAAAAATGTGACAGATTCCCTTCTCTCAAGGAATGTATTGTTTGGTAGAGGGAGATGCCCATGCGAATAAATTAATGCAGAAAAATGTCATCACTGCCAGAGATGCTTATATAGGATACGATTGATGGGACCAAAATTAAATTCAAACCTACATGGGCTGCAGTAAAGGTCCAGAAAATTCATGTATTCTGTCAACATGTGTTTGTTTGTTTGCTTGTGAACAGGTTTTATTACAGAAGGGATGGGGTTCAGTCCTTCTTGGCTGCTGCCTTCCTCATGGCTGCAAGGACTTTGCTCAGGACCTCTCTCTTCCTCTTAGAATGGATGTGTGTCCCCATCCTTTTCCTGATGAACTTGAGGGCCTTCTCATCCTTGGAGACCATGAGCAGCAACATGGTGCGCTGCTGACAGGAGGCAAAGCCATACACTTCCAGGATCATGTCCCATAGGAACTTGGCGAGACACTCGCGGTGGCTGTGCCTCAGCATCCTCATGTTCTTGTTCACCTTATGGGCCTTGATGAGGCTCACGGTCATGGGGTAGTGCAGAGCCAGGCCTGCTGCTCCTCAATGGCTGCTGCAGTGGAAGTAGATCAACAATTAAGTACCTACTGTGTGCTAGACACTGGAGGTACAAAAATGGTACAAAGATAAATGAAACGGGATGCGTATCTGTTTTCTGCATCCTTCTTCCAGGAATCTTTGTTCCCACCATCCTATGATTTATTCTGATGAAGTTCCTTCAGGACTTTCCCTTGCCCATGCAAATGGCAGAGGCAACTGATAAAAATGAGCAACCCTTCCTTCTTGGAGCACTTTCTTTTCTATAATGCTCTCACCTGATGGGCAGTATTTCTCAGTTTCCTCTGAAGAGTCTTTTGCTTCTGCTTCACTTCTAAATGATTGAATAATAGAGTGCAGTACTTACTGATATTAAAAATAATCAGTTCCTTTCTTTGTTTATTTGTTTAATATTTCCTTCCTTTCCCCCTGTATTCTTTGTACTTAGAATATTATGTGGCACATTACTGCTCAATAAATATTGGTTCAATATATGGGGGAGAAGGGAGGAGGGAAGAAAGGAGAGTTCACTGTTGAGAAGTCAGTTACTTATAATACAACTAGAGGTCCCTCGGCCTGGCCTGTTGGGATCAGGATGAAGCTGGCTCTCTGGCATCCTCCTAGGGGTCCCAGATTGCAAGAGGATGCAGGCCAAGCTGAGGGACCTAGTATGCATATAAGATCTTTGGTCAATCTCTTTCCATTCTCCCCGCTCCCCCTCTGAGATCCATCAGTCTGTTCCATGTTTCCATGCCTGTGTGTTGAGCATCTGCCCCCTTGTGGTCATTGCGTGTCATAGCTACCGGTTGAATGGTGAATGGTCCGCAGTCACTTAGGCTTTTATATATATAGATAATTGCAGTAAATTGCAGATACTCAGAGAAAAGTTTCCTGAGCTGAGGCTGGAAATAAATGGCTAAATAAATGCTTAAGTGTGGAGCTTGAATTTGCAGTCCAAGGGAGCATGAGGGAAACATGAGCAGGCACAGCAAAGGAGGGAAAGTTCTCATATTATTCTGGAATACATTTCTAGTGGTCTCCATTGACATTATAAGATGTAGGTGCAATGATGATGAGCATATCTCATGAGCCACCTTGAGCTGTTTGTGTATATCTCCAAAGCCAATATGTATTCAGATGCATGCAAGTCATATGTGATAGCTTCCATTTTTTCCTTCTCCACCCCCCAGTCAGTCAGTCATTGCTCTCTCTGCAGAAGAGGAAATGATGGCGAAGACCTTGGGCATCCATTCTCCTTCTTTCTTTTGGCCAGAAAACATTTCACCTCTTAACTGCCATCTGTCTTTGTGGTTTAGGGGTGAGGAACTGAAATGAAAGAGGTAGAAACAACTTGGCTGGTTCAGTCATTTTGTTGAAAGATCAATCAGTTCCCTATGAGAAATTTTCTGGGATGGGAACCAAAGTAGCTGACATC
Source organism: Corynorhinus townsendii (assembly GCA_026230045.1). Classification (NCBI taxonomy): domain Eukaryota; kingdom Metazoa; phylum Chordata; class Mammalia; order Chiroptera; family Vespertilionidae; genus Corynorhinus; species Corynorhinus townsendii. The sequence continues at coordinate 58,795,184 of JAPDVU010000003.1, read as the reverse complement.
CAAAAGCAGCGTCTCCACTACTGGCTCTAACGGTGATGTTCCATTAGCTGTCAGCAGTAATCACACTTACATCCTCTTTCCAAGCCTCCAGCTATGAGGGGATGCCATTACACGCTCCCTGTCTAGTTGCAAAGCACTCGACGACAAAAGCACAAACAGACCAGGCTGAGCGGTGCTGTGAGCATGTCCCTGGCACCGGGGCCTCTCCAGCAGGTGTACACTAACTCACCTGTGCCGTACTTGGCACAGGCCATCGAGACCAATGGGGCACCCCTGCGAAAAAAATCTGTCTCCACCCAGATCTGAACTGTGACCCCCACCTTTGGACAGCAAGCCACTGCTGAACCTGGAGGGATCTCTCAATTAGCTAATGGTAGAGGCGTCTGCTACCTCTGCCTCTGTTTAGGCAGCCAGCCAGGATTCTGAAGGAAGGCTATCTTGCTTTAGCCTTTTCAAGGAATGTGGTGGTTTGAAAAAAACACATATACGTACATGCACATAAGGTTAGATCCTGATGCTTTTTGCTTTTCCCCTTTAAATATTTCAGTGACCTAGCAAATTATTCATTCATAATGGACCCCCTTAAGGAAGCCTGGAAAAACTCAGAACATATTGGGTTAACTAATTTTCCCCAGCTTTTGATTTATGGAATGTATCTCCACTCCTCATTTTCATATGAGAGTGGCTATGGCTTTGCACTGAGCCTTGAGCATTAACTCCTTATTAAAAAGAACTTCCAGGTACCCCTGGGCTCAAAGAGGGCCTCAGGTCAGGATAATTAAAACATAGCCTGGAATAATATGGTCATATGATATGTGGCCCTATAATTAGAGATTATCAATTTATTTTAATTACAGAAAAAGGTGTACACTTCCAAAATAATAGATTGTCTTAGACCCCACGTTTTATTGAATAGATGCCTATCAAAGGGGTTAATTTTCATCTGGAAAACTCCTATTCATTCTTCAATACCCCTTTATGTTTGTGAAGAAACAGCCCTCATTTGTGAACTCTTGCCAAGACAGAGTTTATCACTTTTCATTTTCACTCCTATTAAACTTTGTTTATAAGTTTATTTGCAATTTTTACTAAACATGTAGAATATAGTGCCCCTCTTCCTTTAAATGTGCTCTTTCCCATATGTTTTGAAAGAAGCAGCATCCCTGATCCTTCTTTGATTTTATCATCTTTGAGTGAGACATATAAATAGAGAATAATTTCTTTATGTAGAACAGTCCAAGGGTGATGATTACTAGGGATACAAAAGGGAATGGTGGGGACTATGAAGAAATGGAGAAAACCAGATTCAACAAAAAGTAGCATCAGCAAATTATTGCTATGAAGAAATGTGGATGAAATGTGACCAAATAGTCCAGCTCTTTAAGAGAAGCAAAAAATACAGGTGTGGGTTGTTGTTGTTGTTTTAGGCTAACCCACAAATTATTAAATGTAGGCTCAAGGTTTTTGTTTTGTTTTGTTTTGTAATTCAGTGTCTATTGAATGCAAACCATCTGCTATCATAATTTGGTTCATAGGCTGCCAATTTATAGGCCCTAATTTTTATTGTTTTATCTTCACTCTTGCTCAGTCTCTTCATCACCAGCATCATGTGTTGGCACCATGTAGCAGAGAGGAGGAAGGATGCCTAGGAACGAGACTTCACCCTGATGCTCAAGCCTGCCCAGCCACTGTAAGTCATAGCATCACCCTGGTCTTCCACACCTCTCTGACCTTTGCACATACTGTTTCTTCTGCCTGGGAAATATTCCCAACTTTGAACTCTTACTCGAGAGAGAAGGTCCAAATGTCCCAGAAAGTTAGTTCTTTATTTCTTCTCTGTATTCTTTTTGTACTTTAAGATCTACATTTCAGCACTTGAACTGCTGACATTATTCACTTATATCAATATTCTCAAATATCACTAAACATTCTAATTACCTGGAGGGCTTGTTAAAACAGACTGCTGTGCCCTGTCAGGTGTGGCTCAGTTGGTTGAACATCATCCCAGGCACCAAAAGGTTGCTGGTTCGATTCTCAGTCCGGACACATGACCACGTTGCAGTTTTGATCCCTGGTAGGGAGCATGCAAGAGCCAGCTAATCAATGTTTCATACTCACAGAGCTGTCTTTTTCTTTCTCTCCCTTCTTCTCCTTCTTTCTATAAAAATACTTTAAAAAAATTAAAAAACCCACAAAAAATAGACTGCTGGGCTTCACCTTTAGAGCTTCTGATTCAGTTGTTCTGGGATGGGACCCAAGAATTTGTATTTCTAACAAGTGGCCAGATGTTGCTGGTCTGGGAACTACACTCAGAGAACTCTGAAGCTTATACTTGGGGCTATTTATAGCTTATCTGTGGATCTCCAGAGCTGGCACAGTCAATAATCCTTTTATTAATGGTATTAATGATAGTCACTTTGGCTTCCTTATCAAGCTGATCTAAAAAACATCTGCCTAATGTCAATGGGAAAATAGTGGCTGATCCACAATAGTGGCTGATCCACTCACCCCCTTGCATATAACTCTCACATGCTTGGACAACTAAAGAGTTTGAAAAGCTCTTCCAGATCATCTAGTTAAATATGAACATTTTATAAATAAAAACACTGAGGCTGTTTATCTTAGCTCAGCTCTTTTATGTTCATTCCAATTACATTCCAATTTCCAAGGTCAGATTCTTTGTATCAGATAAAATTTTGTGTGTTTTTTTTCTAAAACACTGATGAGACATAATACATATGGAAAATTTCCTGTTAGGATATGTGGAGTGGGTTAAAATGCTGAACACTCTACAGCAAAATATCCTTTGACCTTTGTTGCATCAGCTATATATTTATATTTTTTTCCAGTCACTAAGTTCACATGCTTATGAACCATTCCAGATCTGGATCACAGAGGGTGAAAAATATAGCTAATTAGTTCTGCTGATGCTACTTACATTTATCTTGTAATAGTAAAACATTCTTCTTGCAAACCTGAGGATGACACAAATGATACTTGCAAGCCCAATTAATGGATCACAATGGTCTGAAACTCTAAAATTAAATATACAGCATATTTAATATAGATTCCTTGCCCCCAATTTTCTAAATGAAGCAACAATCCCAGCATGTTAGAGTCTTTCTCTACAAATGTTGAAGTTCCTCTATTCAGCTTGTCATGTACTGTGGACTCTCATTCTTACCTGACTCTCACCACTATCCTAGAAGATTTCAACTTCATGCCAATAATTCAACAAATCTGAAAAAAAATTATTGAGTATCTGCTGTATGCTAGACACTATTTTATGTGGCATAGACCTAGTAGCCAAATACGATAGTTTTAATGCCTTGCCTTTGAGTAGTTCTGGTCTAGTGTGGGCTGGTCCAGTGTGATAAGAGGAAAACAAAGCAGGGAAAGGCAAAGATGGTCATGAAGGGGGGAGGGCCATTTTATACAGAGGGTCAAAGAAGGGACATTTGAGCCTGATCTGTATGAGATGAAGAAGATAGGTAGAGACCTGGGCAGAGAGAAGAGCAAGTGCAATGACTCTGAGGTGGGGCTCTCATTTGCAAGAAATGGCAAAAGACCAATGTGGGTGAAGAGGAAGAGGGAGGAGGAGCTTGGTATGGCTGTGGAAGGGCTGGGCAGCATTGGTTGTGAGGTAAAATAAAATAGGCCAGAGTCCTGATGGAAATGGCAGTCCTTTCTAGGTAAAGCAGGAAAGTGATATAAACTAATTTGTTTTTTATAAAGTTCACTCTGGCTGTTGCTGTTGAGAATTGACTGTATGAGATAACGATAGTCAAGAGTAGGAGGGAGGCTAGTCAGGAGGCTGCTGTGTGACTCTGGAGAGAGAAGGTGGTGCTTTGAACTAAGTGCCTGGGTGGAAGACATGAGTAACAGCCCAGTTGTTGATATGTTTTGAAGCCATGCAGCTGTGCTCAATAGTTTGAGTAGGAGCAGAGAGGCCAGAGGACTGGATTAATCTAAGGGTGAAGGGAGGTTGGTTTCAGGACAGAAGTAGAGAAGGAAATGGAATAAAAATGTTGTGGGTGCCAAGGAAAAGAAGTTTAAATGAAAGGCCAGTGTTTGAGGATGGGAACCAAACAAGACCTGTCAAATCAATTGAACTGGGCTGATAAATTGAGAACAATGTGGAATTAAAATACATGATTGAAGATGAATGGAAAACATAATAACAATAAAGGATAATAGATGATAGCCAGAGTGGAACATTACAGTTTGATTTTAGAGGTCCAGATGAGTTGCTAGTTCTCTGTTACTTATAAGTATCCATTCTCACACTGTACAGTAGTTGATGTAGAAAGAATGACCAACCAGAGCCCCATCAGTTTAGGTTTTGCACCTTCTGACTTGTCCCTCACTCCTCACTTTTCAGACTTAAACTCCTGACCTGATTTTTTATAGTCCTTCAACTTATCATCCATTTATGCCTCCATCTAAGCACTTTCTGTCTGGAGGCTGATTAATTTCCTTCTAGTCTAGAAACCTAAGTCTACTTATTAACCACTGATTTCTTCTTTTCTCTATAAGGCTATAATTCTCTGAATAACCTCGAGGATAACCTTTCTTTCTCTCTGGTTTGATCTGATCCCTAGTATGTCTCATCCTTAGTAACTCAGGTTTGGAGACTTACGTCAGCTTCTCTGATATGTGGGCATCACAGAGTATAGTTTAGAGCCACAGCAGTGGCTTGTACATGTGGATTGGAGGTGAAAGCCTCCAATAAGGCAAGAATTAGGGAGCTAGTAGAATGGATAAATTTCATTTTCAGGTTTGCACTACTAACTACAGTGGGCCCTCCATACTGCCTCTCAACCCTACAGTCTTTCACTGAACCATCACCCCAGGTCTCACATTAATCCTCAGCTGGCACATGCTCATCACAGACCCAAAGTAGCATGTTAAAGGCTTTGACACTGATTTGACATTGAAATCATCACCCCCAGGAGTTGAGATAAAAATTGCAATCTGAAAATAACTGGATTGAGTTCCTTCTAGAGAAACAAACAAATAGAAAAAGTCAATATTATCTCAAGGATTTTAACAAGATCTAGAATCTAAACAACAGACAGTTAAAAATGTCTAGGATACAATAGAAAATTACTTAATTATAAAGAATTTGGAAAAGGTGACTAACTGAAAAGGGAATCAATAAGTGCCGATTGAGATGGCCCAGATGTTTGGATGGTCAGATCAAGCATCTCTTCTATGAATATTCCACAGGAAATATATTTGTATTTCTTTTTTAAAAAATCCTCTCCCTTTGCCTTTCACTATGCAAACCCTTTTTATATTTTCCATCCAAATCTGATCAATCTTTTTCTGTCTTTCTCACTGTCTTCTCTCCTACTATTCCTTACTAATGTTCTTGGCTTTCTTCTTTTGTTTTCACTACATATTTTCATACATAAGCTTGTGTGCAACTTATCTACTCTATAATCTGTTTCTCTTTACCTATCACTCATTCTTTATACTACTGCTTTTATTTATTTATTTATTTTTTTGCTTTATTAATTACATTTATTGGGGTGACGTTGGTTAATATGATCATATAGGTTTCAGTTGTGGGTTTCTATGTTACAAGATCTGTATATTGCACTGTGTGCCCACCACCAAAAATCTTCTCCCATCACCATATATTAGGATTCCCTTTATCCCCAACCACCTACTACTGCTTTAGGCTTTTGTTTTCCATACTCTACAGAAACTGCTCCAATTTTGGTAATCAGTAAAACTCTTCATTACTAAAGCTTCTGAACAATTTTAAACCACGTTATTGATACTTTTCTCTAAAAATGGGCAGAGTAGGTGCTTAATATATTTATCATCTAAATAAATAAATGACTACTCCCTTAGCACCCACACGAACAGACTTTCCTTTCTTTTTAATCTCTTTGGCCATTTTTCTCAGTTTCCTATATGGATTCTTCCTTTTTCCGCCTTTTAATTTCTGGGGTTTGCCAGAATGTTATCCTCAGCTCACTAGTCTTCCCTTTCCACACATGCTCCTGGAGATCACCTATTGTCTTAATATTTTGTGTAGAGGCTAATGCTATTGACACCCAAATTATTTATCTGTAGCTCCCATGCTCCAATTGGGTATTTCCACTTAAAAGGCTCACAAACCCAAACCGGATTCTTCTCTTTGGTTTTAGCATAGTTGGTGGCACTATCATCCTTCTGGGACCCAAAGTAGAAACATGAATCATCCCACTCTCTCACCCTGGCCCTCTCTAATCACAAACATGTTCTAGTTTTACTTCCTAAGTATTTCTTGAGTCCATGCTCTTTGCTCTATAGTCACTATTTTTGCTTAATTGTCTTAATGCATTTTTTAACCTAAAGTTGCAATATACTCCTAATGAGTGTTTGAGCTTCCACTCTTCCTCCCTACAGTCTCAAACAGCTGTGGCAAAGGGTTCTTAACAACAGGGTGTCCCCCAGAATGTATAAACACACTTTGAATAATTATAAAGGCAGCATTTGTTAAAATACACTCTGTTTTCAAAATTGAGCTATCAGCTGTTAAAGTGTGTATACATTTTGGGGGGACACCCTGTGTAATCATCACTCATATTTTAAAAGCCCATAAGTAGCTTTTACTTTGTGTAGTGATTCCCAAAGCTGTTTTACTTCCCATCTGGCAGCCTCTCTTCATTCCTTGCTTGCCATTCCCTACCTCACACTTTAAGTTCTAACAATAGTCACCTGTTCAGAGTTATTAAAATAACCCAGCTTTTTATGATTTCATGGACACTTGTTTTGCTAAATATGTTGTCTGTTTTATTAAAACTATAATAAAATGTTCGTTGAGTACTTACTGTGTGTGTGAGGTTGTACATTATTGCATTTAATCCTCAGAACTACCTGAACACAGATATTGTAGAACTGTTATCATCATTTTAGAGATTAGAAAACCAAGGAACAAGAAAATAGTTGGCTGAGGATGTTAATGCAGGGGTTATAACTATAGAAATGGCATACTTCTATGTTTAACTATGCCTGAAGTGCTTCTATCCAACTTTCTACACTTAGTTCAAGCAACACCGCCAAGAAGACTTCCTTGAATAATGAACACCATCACCCTTCTAACCTTGGCTAGAGTCCTCTCTGCTGGTCTCCAGAACACTCAACACATCTCTGATAATAGGGACCATCTTGCAGGTCAATGATCTGTTAATGTGTCTTTAGCTCCCACTAGCTGTAACTCCTCAGTGTCAGGGATTATATTTATCTTTGTTTGTATTCATAGCACCTTGCAAAGTCCTTCATATAGTGGTCACTCAATAAGTAGTTGCTCAGCTAAATGTAAACAGCTTTTTTTAGCATACACTGCTCTGTTTAAATATTTACTGGAAATTTCTGTTTAAATATCTTCAGTACTTAAAGACAATTTAAATCAAACAGAATTCATACATTCTCCTTACTATTTATTGTCCAGGATTGCTCTTAATGCTGTGATTCTTTTCTTGATTAATGTACAAATCTCTATTCAGTTAACCAAATCAGAAACCTGTGAATCATCCAAGATCTGTCTCTCTTTTATGCTAAATAATTAACCAATCAGCCCAGCGGCATGGCTTAGTGGTTAAGCATCGACTTATGAAACAGGAGGTCACAGTTCGATTCCTGGCCAGGGCACATGCCTGGGTTGCGGACTCAATCCCTGGAGTGTGGTGTGCAGGGGCAGCCAATCAATGATTCTCTCTTATCATTGATGTTTTTAGTTCTCCCACCCTCTCCCTTCATTTCTCTGAAATCAATAAAAACATATTTTTAAAAAAGTGGTAAATGCTAATATTTAGAGAATTGTGTATATGAGAACTTGTTCAACTAGTCTCACAACCTTTCTACAAATCTGACATTTTTAAAGGAAAATAAGTTAAAAGTCAGTAAGGTTGATAAAAACTTTTTTTCTTTTTTGACTCACATAGAGCTAAATAATGGTAACTCTAATTCTTTTTCATCAAAAAGCAAGTTGTTTTAGTCTTAGGTATACTCAATTTCAGACACTGATGATGGAATTTGGAAGCCGTGTCTTTTCAGATATCCTCTGCACACCCAGCTGCAAATCATCTTCCTTTCCTGATTGAGCTTCACACTTTATCTTTTCTTTCTGCGATTTGTTCCTCCTTTCATTCAAAAATCTTTTCTGGTGTGGATCAGTGGTTGAGCATTGTCCTATAAACCAGGAGGTCACAGTTCTATTCCTGATCAGGGCACATGCCGGGATTACAGGTTCAATCCCTGATCAGTGATTCTCTCTTATCATTAATGTTTCTGTCCTCTCTCCCTCTCTCTTCCTCTCTGAAGTCAATATATATATATTTTAATTAACCAATCACCAACTGCTCTCAGATGTATCCTCTATACATTTCTAAAATCCTTCCCCTTTCCCATGATCCCACTGCTTCTTGTGCTTTCCTCTATTCCAGCAATTATAAAATATTGTGATTAATTGTGTGCATATCATAATCTTCTTCCCTGCCATTGGGCTGCAAACTTCTTGAGAATAAGAATAATCTTTTGTGTACCCCTAAACCCTGGATCCAGCTTATCCCCTAGTAGCTATTAGCTTATACTCTGCAGGAACCTGAAGAGGAAATTTCTTTCACTAGGGCTTATGCCTATGATAGCCATTAGAGCTGTTCATAAGTATTGCAGTTCTTCTCTCCTTCCAGGGATATTTCAGGAATGCACTTCCCTTTTCATTTTGAAGTTAGGTTGGCATGACTTGCTTTAGCCAATGAAATAGAAGTGTTTGGAAGACCTCTGCACAGAAGCTGTAAGAGGTAGTACACAATTCACCACACCCCCTTCTCTTTACAGCAGTGATCAGGGAAGTATATAGGAATGGAGTCAATTTGTCAAATGAAATGTGAATAAGAAATGAATGTTTGTTATATTAAGCCGCCAAGCTATTAGGATTATTTGTTCCTGCCACATAACTTAGCCTCTCCCCACCAGTGTGATGTCCTTGGGTCCCAGCATTTTCTCTTCTGGAGGGGTGGTGCTCAGGGAAAATCATGCTGTGTGCCCCTTTCTTGTCTCACAGATGTCTTTATCCAGATGTTTTTATTCAGGTGAAAATTGGCATCAAGGGAAACCTTAAAATGGAACTTAGTCCCAACTTAGCAATATTCAACCTAAGAATTATGTGTGGAATGAAAAGGGTAATCGTATTTGCTTTGAAGAATAATTATGAGCTAATTGTATGGAAGAAGGAAGTAACTGCTTCTGGTCATATGTCTTCTTTTCTCTCTCCTGTGTGTGCAGTACACACAGGCCAATCCAGTCAGGGGTAATATCCCTCCTGGAGCACTGCTAGAGAGACCCAAGGATTAATGCCACAAATATTTGATGGAGAATACTTAATTAGGACATTAAATGAAAGTCTGTCCCCAAAATAGCTCAACATGGGAATGGAATAATTTATGGCAACTCTTATTAAGCATTTAGAAATTGCATTGCACCACTAATTTTAAATAGTCTAAGTCTGTCGGTATTAATAGTTTTGATCACCAGTTCCTCCTTGCTCGAAGTAGATAGTTGAGTCCGAATCACCCTTCATTTACCACATTGTCTGCCCTTCCTCTACACAGAACTGAGTGTCTAGATAATCCTGGGATCTAAGGTGTTGCTTAGAATCATTATGAACTCATTTCTCATGTTATTGAATTTTCTTCCCATGTACACATGTTGCCTCCTATAGCTTCTCATCCATGTCATACTTTCTTTTTCCTTTATTATTGTTTTCTGTCCTCTGAACACTTTCCACTTCTGTTCTTTTGTCCACTGTTTTCTTGCTTTCTTTTTTCATTTATACAAGATGGAGCTGTTTTTCTCCTCTAAGAAAACTGTCTTTGATCAGAAAAAAACTTGATTTTGTGGCTGAGTTCAAATGTCCTCTTTCCCTCAGGAAACAAACCAACCTCTATGATCCCTTCTGATTAAGAATCATAGAACACACCCAGGCCTAGTGCCACCTCCTCCATTAAGCTTTCCCTGATTTCTTTCAGACAAGGCTAATCTTATGTTAAGTAGCACTGTTCTGTTCTCTAGGGTAACACTACACTGTTGTATTTTGACTTACCTTCTTAAAGGTCCGTCTTTTACATTAGACATGAAACCCCTAAAAGCAGAAAACTTATCTTAGTCCTTTTTACGTGTCTGGTCCCTCACAGTGCCTGGCACATTATTTCTAAGATAGAGCCCATTTAGTCACATCCTGCACTATAGAACAGAAGTCTCAAATTGCAGCAGCTGGCATGTTCTGATTGGTCCAAAAAGGGTTGCTCAACACAGGTCTAAAATATTTTAAATTAATAGCCAATTTTAAGAATAGATTTATCATTTTTAAAATCCAGATTTTTTAGCTCAACCTTAAAAAATAATCACAACAAATGAGGAGATTGGACAACACTGAGCTCACATTCCAACATAAAAGCAACAGCTATAGCTGAGGGCAGCTACTCTCTTCGGAATGGGCACGATGACTCCGGGCTCCAGGTGACCACCATTTGCCAAGCATGGCATAAGCAGCCCATAAGCCCTCAGAATAGCGCTTGGGCTGTGGGCTCTGCAGGGACGATTTTCAGGTCAGTGGTTGCAGGACTGAGCAGCCTCCTGCCTGTCAGGCCTGAGATGGGGAATTAAAGCTGACACAGGTGGGGACCTCCAGCCGGGGAAGCTGTGGACTTGCTTCCTCTCTCCCTCAGGGTGATAAGGCTTTCGGAAGGGCTGCTTCGAACCAGAGCATACTTGCCATTCTGCTACTCTGCTCAGAGTTCAGCTTCCAGTTTTAAGTTGTGAGAACTTAAGTAATAAGAGAGGAAAGTGGTAACCTAATCACTCTTTAACTCTGATGCCTCTGAAGCCTGAATTTTGGGTGTATCCCTTAAATTTCACTCACTTTTAAGCAGTTAGCGTCTATCTCTCTCTTCACCTGTTCTCTTCCCTTCCACCTTTCTTAATAAATGCATTTCTGTTCTTCTCATGCCAATAATTTCTGGCAATCTCTTGGTCTCTGTACGTATTTTATATCTTTTTTTAAAAAAATATATATTGTTATTGATTTCAGAGAGAAAGGTAGAGGGAGAGAGAGATAGAAACATCAATGATGAGAGAGAATCATTGATTGGCTGCCTCCTGCCCACCCTCTACTGGGGATAGAGCCCGCAACCTGAGCTTGTGCACTTGACTGGAATCGAACCTGGGACCCTCCAGTCGGCAGGCCAACACTCTATCCACTGAGCTATGTGCACCAACTAGGGCACACATGTTATATCTTAAAATATGTAGAGTTATAGGAAGTAGAGAAAGTAAACCCACACAAAAATCTGGGTAGAAAATAAAAGTGCTCCATCTTTTATTTCATAATTGGAATTGTGTTGCACACATGATGATTTTGAAAATTATTTTAAAACATTATTTTTGCTGAAAATATATTCCACCTATGGTTGTATAAATATTATTTAGCCTTTTCCTTATAAATAGACTCTGAAATTTATGATGGTTAGTTTTTGTTTTGTTTTTTCCACTTTGTAAGAAAATATTTGCCCTAACATTTCACTAGTTCCTTGGAGTAGATTTCTCAAAGTGAAATTACTGGCTCAAAAATCAAGAACGTTAAAAACATTTTGATAACATGCATTTGCCAAGTTGTATTTATAAAGTCCACTCCTATTACCTTGCCTGCTGAGCATCAGCCCATGTGGCTATTTCACCTGCACTAGAAAATTTTTAAATCTTTAATAATTGGAAAGTTAAAATTTTTGTTTTAATTTGTATCTGTTTATTAGTGAGACTAAATATTTTTCATATGTTTATTGTCCATTGTATTACTTGTTTTGTTTCACAATTGTTAATATTGGTTGCCTACTTTTCTATTGTCACACTGAAGATTTCTCTAATCAAAAATCTGCCTTATACATTCAGCTTAGTGGCTCTGTGTCTGTTATAGTCATGGCACATATTTCTACCAATTTGTCAATTGCCTATTTTTATGACTTTTTTAAATACGTAAGTTAATTTTTTAAAACTTAGCAGAGCTGATCAATTTTGCTTTCCCTTTCTTTTACAACTAAAAGCCCTTTACAAAAATGGTAATTAGTAAGAGGAGAGAGGCATTAATTAACCTTATTGTAGTAATCATTTTGCAATATATATATATATATAATTATCAAATCATCATGTACATTCAAACTTACATGTGTTATATGTCAATAATATCTCAATATAGCAGGGGGGTTGATTTTTTAAAAGCCCCTTTACATACCTAAGATAAACTAGTCACCTATATTTCTTCTGGATTTGGGCGTTTCAGGTTTTACGTTTAATTCACCAGTCCATTTCAGACTAAGGCTCCATATGCCAGCAATTGTATGTTCATTAAAATGATTTTACCCACCAAAGGAAAAGCTACTCAAGAGCAAAGTCAGGTGGGATTTCCAAATGAGGAAGGAGTATGTCACCACCAGGAAGCTCTGTCTCCTCAACTGCTAACAGACGCGCTTGATTCTACCCACCAGGTTGTGGGAGAAAGAGGCTTCAGCTGCCTCATTAATGCTTTGTATACAGCAAATGACCAAAACAGGGCACTGAACTATTTCCAAAAAGGTGTTTTTACATAGCACCGGGCATGTGATGCAGCCTCCCTGTGAGAGCAGCTCTGTGAGGCCTCCTGAAAGCCTGCACATGCCATTGCTCATTTTTCTGTAATTCCGGCCTCTACTGCTGCTGTTGTATTCGCTTTGCCTACTAACAAGTAAAAAAGTCCCTGAATCATTTTCCTTTTTTGAAATCATTATTTTTATTCTGTTAGATTAATTCAATAATTTCATTAATTTACCTCTACCCCAAGTCCCACTGGGCTCTTTGTTGTAATTTTGTTAAATCTAAAAATGAAACTGTTGTTAAAAATTAATTTGTGAAAATGTGGCATTTTTATGATATTGATTTGCCCACCAGGGGAAAAAGGAGTAACAGCTGACCTATATAAGGGCTTATTACTATATGCCATTGGCCAATCCAAAGCATTTTTACCTATCAATTTGTATAATCTCTACAACAGTTTTTAGAAGAAGACACACATTTATAAGTGATGGGACTCAAGCTCAGGTTGGAAAGTAATCCCAAAAAAAGAAATTACTGGTGCTGATAATGTTAATTAAATGTATTGTAGGAATTATTTCATAATATATATGTATATCAAATCATCATGTTGTGCACCTAAAACTAATACAATGTTAGGTGGCAGTTATATCTCGATAAAACCGGGGAAAAATGAAGCAAAAATTAAATATTTTTTAAATTTAAAAAGTTACTGGCCTTATAAACATGTTTTTGTTCAGAACAGTAATCCCAGTTCATTCTCTCTCTGTCTCTTTCTTGCTTTCTTATCTTCACATTTTTTCTATTTTTATCCCATTCTGATACCTTCTTTCTATATCTGTTTGCCTTCTTTGCTTTACTCCTAGACTATTCTGACATTTAAATTTAGTTGATTTGAATGGTTATGTCTTGTTTAAAAAAAAACAAACACAATACAATGCCAGGGTCCCATATCCCACCTCAATACCCAAAAAGTGAGATTGGTGGCTTCTGATGCAGACTCGAGAGAAACAGAAAGTCAGAATCTACCAGATATGGGGAAGAGAGAGGAAGGAGCAGAAGGGAAGCCTTAGGATGAAATTTCACCCCCATCTTTAACGTGAAGGAACCCGAGATTTATTTGTTCACTTTAAAATTATTGAGCATCCACTGTTAGTCAGGAAGAGAATCCTGAAACATTGCCCTTCATCTACCTATTAGGTGTTACACATCTTTTGGGGTTTTGCAGTTGAGGAGAAAGGAAACTTACTGGGTCCTAAAGAGCCCCAGCCTATGCCAAAGAAGAGTGGGAGCATTGTCTTCCTTTTGCTTTTATAAAAGCAAAAACAGACTCTTAGAAGCAGAGACCAAAGAGCTGGTTACCAGAAGAGTGTGTGGGGGTGTATGAAAAGGTGAAGTATAGTGAATAATATTGTGATAGGTTTGCACTGTGACAGACGAGCACCAAAATTAGTGGGGTGATCACATTTTAAGGTATAAAAATGTCGAATCATTACATTATACACCTGAAACTAATGTAGCCAATATAAGATTGAATTCCAACTATCCTTAAATTTAAAAATATTAATTAAAAAAATAAATGGTCTTCACAGCTCATCCTAGAGCAGAAAGGGGCTATAATTAATGATTTACACTTAAGAATGGTAATTCAGCTCAATTAGCATAGGTTCTTGAAACATTTCCAGGTTTAAATAACTATTCTCAGCCTTCCATGGACTGGCCCCTTAGGATCCAAGTCTGGCCCTGGAGACCAACACCAGACCTAAACCTGGCCGGGGGTACCAGAAGCCACAGCACACCCCAGTGTGACATGCAGGCTCTTGGCCATATGGCCTGCCCTGAGCCCGCCGTTCTCTGATCTATGCCAGAATGGGCATATGCTAGAATAGCCCCGGATCTTGAGAGGGGAGCCAAAATGTCACAGAGCCAGTTTGAGTTTAAGCTTCTGTTGCTCTTCTTATTGACGTGAGGCGAAACAGAACCAGAGGAGAAGTAGAAAATATCATTATTGAATCTAATGCACGGTGGGTTGAGGTTAGGACCTATAAGGTAAAACTTTCAGGCTCTCTGTCGTATGACCTGCTCATACGTACATAATAGGTTTTAAAAGATGGCTAGCAATGAAATAGCTGCTGCAGTTATAGATTTCACCCACTTGGCTTCACTTGGGCCTATTTCCTCCACACTCTGAGGAGAGAGATATCTAGAATCTGATTTACATATAATGTATTAGTTTCAGGTGTACAACGTAATGATTTATTTTATTTATTTTTTGTATATGTATATGTTGCAAAATGATCACCACAGTAAGTCTAATTACTAACATCCGTCACCATGCATAGCTACAAATTTTTTTCTTGTGAGAACTTTAAAGATCTGCTCTCTTAGCAACTTTCAAATACTCAATACAGTATTAACTATATTCACCATGCTGTACATTATATCCCCTTGACTTAATAATTTTATAACTGAAAATTTGTATCTTTTGACTCTCTTCACCCTTATAGGTGATTTTGGGGTGGGGGTGGAGCTTGGTTAGATGAAATGCTCACAGGAACGAGTTGTTGCTTTAGGATTTACGCTATTATATTATATTACATTTATATATATATATATATATATATATATATGTATATATATGCTGCTATCTGAATGGTAGTTCAGCTCAATTAATCTTAGATGCTGCCTATTATGTCATGACTAAGTAAGCTTCCCAGTCAGAGGGAGCCACACCTCCCGATAAGCATCATGACAGGAGGATTTCGAGGAAGAGAAGAGGAAATCGAGCAGGGGCAGGGAGGCTGCCAGATGGTGGGGGCAGAAGGAGGGAATGCCTGGAAGGCCAAGTAAAAGGAGCAGCTTAGAGAGAAGTTCCCATCTGTGAGGGGGTGCAGAGGGGAAGGACAGAGTGGGGATAAGTAAAGAGAGCTGTGCAGAACAATATTGGAAGCAGGGGGTCATTTTCAATGGAGATCTCCCATCTAAATGCCCGGGGAAGAAATAATAAATACAAGAGTGCCCATCGAGGCATTTGTTTTATTCACAGATGAAGAGTGGCTGTCCTCAGAGAGTTCATTAGCCCCTCGAGAAGGGCACTTTTATGAGTATCAAAATGGTGTGCATTTGCCACCATTCCCATGTTGTTATGAACTATAGATGACTTGTTCAAACATTGCTTGTTTTTACTGTGAAGGCTGGTAATGCATTTTAAAGAAACCAGTTTCATAAAAAACAAAGGCATGTCTCTCTTTTCTTTAATGAAAGAAAAATACTAGTGAATTTCATGGCCAATTCTTTTCTTTAAAATGGAGGCTGAGTTATAAATATAATGTTTAACTCCTCTAAAATTTGGAATGCTCTTTTTAATCACACACATACATGTCAATTCATATGAGTAATTCATTTTGCTAACTTTTGCCAAGTAATTAATTGCTGTTTGAACTCTTTTCCTGAAGAAATATAAAATTAAGACGTTCATATGGTGGAAATCAGGTACAAATAAGATGTAAGCGAGATTCAAAGCAATAGGCTCCATTTAGATTTTATTAATCAAATGCTTCTCACACGATGATAAGCACAGGGCACTATTTTAGTCTTCTAAAGCATAAAGCAAAGCAATATTAATTTGAAAAGGGGAGGGATAAAAAGAGAAACAAGCAAAGAGTTCTGTTTCCAGCCATGAAGGGGTTTGTGTGTATTTAGTGCGGACAGACAGAAACACATAAATGAAGGGACAAAGTGCAAGAAGCCCTTATTTTCACAAATAATTTGGCTTGGATTCATCAGAGGAGCAGGGAGGCTGTGGTCAACGTTAAGACCATGCCACCTTCTGGTTGCCGTGTGCGTGACAGGCACTCACACTGTTCAAGGACTGGAGCCTTCCTGTTTCATGCAAAACTTATATTGAAGGGAAACAGCAGATACAGTATTTGTGCTGCTCACTCTCTCCCCCGGGAACTGTATTGAAATGAGAACACAATCCATACATGTACACCAGTGACTGCTCGGCTTGAAAGTTTGAGTTTGCTTTTTAAGCTTGATCAATTGTAATGGTGCGTGCTAGGCCATCCAGGAGCACAGACAGGACTGCAATTGTGAGAGCAGGAGGATTCGGTTGCTTGTCTTTTCCCTGGTTGCCACCCTCTGAATCTGGAAAGGGGACAAACATGGTAAATCTGCCCTTAACCAAGTGGTCAAAGGTAATATCACCAGCAAATGCACAAATCTAGCTTGTGCTTCCTAACATGAAGCACTGAGAAGAACCTAGCATTACTTCTGTGATATTCTTGCCAAAGCACAAAGCTTGAATCTAAATTTATTATGAAACAGACCAACACAACATAAAGGACATTCTATAAGATAATTTGGCTTGCACTCTTAAAAATAATAGTCAGTGTCAGGGAATACAAAGAAGGCTCAAATATGGTTCCAGATTAAAGAAAACTAGAAATAGGGTGACTCAGATGAAGCATGTTATCTTCAATTTTCCTTCTTGTAAAAGGTGTTAAGTCAATGGGCAAAATCTGAATAAAGATCTGTAGATAATAGCTTGGTCTCCCTGTTAGCCTCCTGATTTTGCTAATTTTGTATAATTAACGGGAAATTCTCTCGTTTTTAGGAAACACTAACTGAAGTACTTAGAGGTAAAGGGGTTTAATCTCTGCAATGTGCTCTTAAATTATTCAGCAAAAAAAGAGGTAAATGCTAACACTAGAGAACTGTGTATATGAGAACTCTTTGTATTATTCTCGCAACCTTTCTACAAATCTGACATTGTCAAAGGAAAAATTTTAAATCAGTAAAGTTGATAAAAAAAACCTTTATTTTTCTTTTCTGGCTCACACATTGCCAAATAACAGGTAACTAATCCTTTTTCATCAAAAAGCAAGTTGTTTTAGTCTCAGGTATACTCAGCTTCAGACACTGACTATGGAATTTGGAAGCCGAGTCTTTTCAGCTATCCTCTGCACACCCAGCTGCAAATCAGCTTCCTTTCCTAATTGAGCTTCACACTTTCTCTTTTCTTTCTGCAATTTGTTCCTTCTTTCATTCACAGATCCTTTCTGGTGTTGCATTTGCAGTAGACTATGTGAATTGCTAGGTATTCAGAGAAGAGTCAGACTCAGCTCCTAGTCTAAGACACATAAAGAAAACTCTAGTGAAGTGTATTTCATAAGTGCAAAAATAGTGGTAAAACACAGGGAGAAAATGATAACATAGGTGACTTCAAGGAGTCTTGACCAGGGAACAGAAGTATACCGGACAGGCCCAGAATTGGAGGGAGACTGAGGGGTGTGCAGTTTGTAGTGGGGTCTCCCAGATACATGCTAATTGTTGGCCACCAGTTCAATGGTTAAGTGTGTGACTGCACACCAGACAGGGGCTGGGTCAGACCCTGTTTGCCTCACGAAAAAATTTGACTTCTATAACTTGATGACGGGGAGCCACTAAAGGATCGTGCTTAAATTTGTATATTGGACAGATCCTCCCTTGTTAATTATTTATTTAGTGACTGTTTCCTACCACATAACTGTTTTAGGTCAGATGGAGTTTGAGGCACATATGACAAAAAAATGAGTGTGATTTCTGCTCTTACAGAGAGCATCTCTATTCTGTGGTCTCTGTAGCTTTTTTCCTTTTTGTTTTTTACATTTGGACTTGAGCGACATTTAAAGACCACTGCAGTTGTATTTGGTCTGTCCTGTATTTCTTTGTGCTTCTTAACCTCTCCCTGGAACTGCCATGCCTGCTGCTGTGATTAAGCTAGCAGCAGAAGGAAGTACTTGAAATACACTACATTGCAATGTAAGGCAAACCTTACCTTTCCTCAGCCAAGCCCAAAGCAGCACAATTTAAAATATACTCAAAGCTTCATGCCAGTTCTAGCAGGTAATATTGAAATGATAGGATTCCCTAAAACCTATCTTCCTAATCCATTTACTTAACAATATTTCTGTCATCTTAACATTGATAACATGAAATTATTATATCATTTGTATAATTTGGAAATGTAGTTAGCCATTACTTTCCATTATTTTTTTCGCAATACTGTACATTATGATCATTTATATTTCATACTTAATATACTAATTACATTAATAGCCTCAAGTTCTAAGTACTGTAATATTTTATTCCATGGTATTGGAAAGCTATCTTGTATGGAATGTAATTTCCACTGTATAAATTCACATATTATCATTATTTTTAAGCATATTTTTATTATAAGGTTTAGCAGTGGGAAAATACTCAAGATACTTTAGATTTTCTTGAAGAACACAATATGTCATTCGATCAAAGCACCTACTGTGTGTACAATGTTTAGTTGGGAGTCTCAGAGGATACTAAGGAAAGAGAATGGACAAGGAGGGGTGAGAATAGAGGGGCTGCTCTAGAAAAATGCATTTGGTAATTAGAGAAGTAGATTTCTCTGATAGATAATGCCCATATGCTTTGGAGTTAAAACTCAAATTTGAATCTTCAAGCTGCACTGTCCAGCTACACAAGGTCAGGCAAGTTACTCAGTCACTCAGCTGCCTTGTGTATAAAATGAAAATAATAATGACACAGTGGCACTTCTTCATCTTTTTCTGTTCACTCTTGACCTCTTACACATGCCCTGTATGGGATTTAAATGGTCCTCCTTCTTCCCACAGTTCTGTGGGCTTCAGTTACATCAGGATAGAGATACTAAGGGTCAGAAAGCAAATGAATGGCTTAATTTGAAGTGTAGGCATATTTATAGATCTTGGAATGAACTAAATAAACCAAATCATGATTTTGGGATTTTATATAAATAAACTAGAGGCCTGGTGCATGAAATTCCTGCACAGATAGGGTCCCTAGGCCTGGCTGGCAATCAGGTCCAATCTGTAGAGCAACTGGAGGGGTGATCAGGGCCCCCACTTGCACAAGCCTTGGCTTGGCACTGCCCACTAGCCAGCCCCACCCCCCTGCCTCTGCTGGTCGCCATCTGAGGGACGACCAGCGGGGCAATTGGGGCCCACTCTTGTCGGGGCCCATTGGGTCTGGCAGTGCCTCCACTACCACCTGCTGCCAGTGCTGCATCACCAACACCCACCCTGTTCCACACTGCCTCCTAGTGGTCAGCACACATCTAACTCCCAGTTGGTCAAACTTCTACCCGTGGGGACAATTTGCATACGAGCCTTTTCTTATATAGGATACCCTGTTCTTGAATCAACAAATTCGTGCACCTTGAAAGGAACTGTGGGCCATGAGACTGTGGTGAACACAGAGGTGGGTCTCATCTGGCCCCTCCCACCATGGCCCCCGGTCCTTGTCTGCCAGCAGCCCCAACCCACCGCCGCTGCTCCCATGTGCTGGCAGCACTGGCCCCACTCGCACCCGCTGACAGCATGGAGTGATTGGGGATGGCACCAGCAGCTGGTCGGTGCAAGTGGGGCCGGTGTTGTCAGCAGGTGTGACTGGCAGCTGCTGTCCTGATCACCCCTCAGGAGCAGAGGGAAGGAGAGAAGCCCTCAGGGTTGATTGGGGCCGGCAGCTGCTGCTTGCACCCGCTGATGGCACCGAGCAATCGAAGCCAGCGCCAGCCACCAGTAGCAGGTGCGAGCAGGGCCGGCGCCGACTGCAGGTGTGAGCACCAGGTAGGACCGCGGCATGCAGGAGCAAAGAATTTTCAGTAACCACCAGAGGCCCCCCCCCAACCCCCTGATGACAGTGACCGATGCCCTGCCTTGGTCTGGCGCCCCCACTCACCACAGCCAACACAGCCAACACCTGCTATGTTCCACGCGCGCCCCCTAGTGATCAGCGCACACATAGCAACCAGTTGTTTCGTTGATCAGTTGCACTGCTGTTCAGTCTATTTGCATATTAGGGTTTTATATACACTGAGTGGCCAGATTATTATGATCTGTGAATGCGTAATAATCTGGCCACTCAGTGTATATTCTATATAATAAAAGGCTAATATGCAAATTGTCCCCTTGACCAGGAGTTTGACCAGCAGGCAGGCCAGCCAATCACCCATGTCCCCTCCCCCTGGCCAGGCTGGCCAGACCCCACCCATGCATGAATTCATGCACTGGGCTTCTAAATATATATATATATCAGCTTGCTCATGTGTCCTTATATCCATGTATGATTTCATCCATGCTATATCCTCCATCTGCAAAAATCTTCTCTCTCACCTTGGCCAATGTGGCTCTGTTGTTTGAGCATCATTGCGTGCACCGAGAGGTCACTGGTTTGATTCCTGGTCAGGACACATGACCGGGTGTTGTTCTTGATCCCCAGTAGGGGGCATGCAGGAGGCAGCTGATAGATGTTTCTCACTCTCCCTCTCCCTTCCTCTGTCTTTAAAAAAAAAGAAAAAAGAGAAACCAATAAAACATTTTTAAAAAAATCTTTCTCATTCTCACACCCACTCCAATTCAGCATGTTCAAATCCAACCTTCCTCAAGGCTCAACTCAAATACCACCTCTTCCTTGAGGTCTCTATTAATTTCCCCTAACGGGATATAATCTTAGCCCCTTTTCATTTCCATACACTTTTTTTTGAAATATTCAATATTTTAATAGTTTTTATGATCTGATAAGTACACTTAATGGTTTGTCAGGTTAATTTATCTCACTATAAATTAACTCTTGGTTAAATTTAGAAATTAGCAAGCTATTGAAAATATTTTTCTTTTGAAGTATATGTATGTATATATTTAATTAAATTCTTTATTGTTGAAAGTATTACATAAGTCTCCTTTGTCCCCCATTGACCTCTTCCCACCCGCTCCTGCCCCCAGCACATGCCCTCACCCCCTACTCTCTGTGTCCACTGGTTATGCTTATATGTACGCATACAAGTCCTTTGGTTGATCTCCCATACACTTTATATTTTGAAGAATCTGCTCTTGAGTACAATCCTATAAAAATCCCAGTGTACTGCATCTCTTAAAGAATTGCCACATCATCCCCTTAAAAAATGATGTGTTTGTGCAGGTAGAAATCACTGCTAAATGAGTGCTCCCTGCAGGTTGTGATTAGCTTACATTTCCAAAGTGTTTAGCATACTGTCTTCATATTAAGATTTAGTCAATGAATGACCATCTGTTCATTTATTTATTCAATACATATTGACTGAGGACCTACTAGGTATGAAGCACTGTCTGTCCTAAGTGCTGGGCCATACCATTCAACCAAATAGACCAAAATTTCTGCCCACAAAGAGCTTAAATTTTACTGTGTGAGAGGGATGAGGGAGGAAACAGAGACAAAACAATAAACAAAACAAGTAAGAGAAATGTATAGAAGGTGCTAATGCTATGGAAAGGAAATTAGAGCAGTTTAAGAGGAAGGGCGAGGTGGGTGTTGGTCAGGGTTGCAATTTACATAGGTTTGCCACAGCTCAGGGAGCAAGGGAGCAATGACTGGAAAGAGGAGGGATAGAGTCATTCAGATATTGCGGGGAAGAGCATTCCCATCAGAGGGAACAGCCAGTGGAAAACCCTAACGTGGGAGCATATCTGGCGTGTTTCAGGCACAACAGGTCAACGCCTTTGCGAGCATGTGAGCTGGGAGAGGAGTAAGGTTTGGTTTAGAGAGAAAATGTGGGCAGGGAGGGAGATTCTCTGAGAGAAATCTGGAGCCACTGAAGGGTTTTGAGCTGAGGTTGGTGTATTCTGGTCTGGCTTTTATCATATTTTACTCTAATTTCTTGTTTATCTTTTGTGCATACAGATGTTGACCTAAGAGAGATAGGTCTGACAGAGTCCAACTAATTTCAGCATATGCTAACAGTGGACTCCAAAGAGTGGAAAGAGCAGTTCATTCTCCAACAGGCCAGCTCAGAGACAACATAGAGGAAGAGGTTGCAAAAAAAGGGGGGACAGCTAGCTCACCTGCAGCTCTGGCTTCTTGTGACTGTTCCAGTAAATGTGCTGGTCCTTTCCCTTTAGTCCATACACACTAACTGGAAACCTCTGGTTTTCCTGAAACTTCATGTAAAAATCAGGTGTTCTAGCAATTGCTTTCAAGTAGCTCTGGCTAACACATTAGATTTCCATCTTATATTGTCAAAGCATAAAATAACAGAAAGGTTAAGTTACATCTAGTAGTCAATGAAATTGTCAAATAAGCCACTGTATTTAATATTCAGTTTTAGAAACATTCTCATTCTGCTTTACTAGCAAATAGGGGGATTTTAAATTAAGCCGATTGTGTTCTTCTTCTATGGCATCCTTGCGTGTAGAAACTAATGATTGACTTAAGATTTGTCAGCATTAGGTAAAAGCTGGGAAGGAGTGACAGTGTCTCATACACTGACTCCATGGTGGCAGATGGTGGGCGCACTCTCCCTTGCCATGGGTCGCAAGTCATTGTCAAAGCGCTGAGGAAAGGGTCCTGTGGAGACCTCCACACAAAAAACCCAAAGTGTCCTGGAAACTTGCTCATCTCTTTTATGCTTACTAGTATGTGGTCCTGGGATAGTGTGTTATGGGGAGTCCACTGTATTATGGTGACATGGGACTGCTTTGGGACTGATGCCACCCTCCCCATTCTAGTGAACATGGCCATGGTCACTAATCACTTGTGAATTTGGGACTCTAAGTTAGAGGAAGAAAAATTCATCCCTAATTCTGAGTTTACTCAATCACAGAAAAGAAATTGGGGCAATGGTCCAGACCTAGGATCAGATAGCATGCATCAGTGATAACCGTGGTACCCTGGCCCCTCTGCTCCCCTCTCCTTCCTTGCTGCATGACCTTGGAAATGCCATCTGGTCCCCCTGAGTGTTGGCCTCCACATTTGTCAGTTGGAGATGATAAGACTTGCTTTGTAATATTGTTGTCAGAATTTTAGTAATCACCTTTTATCGATGACCTGGCAAATTGTAGCTCTTCAATAAGTGCAAATTTATAATCTTAAATAGCTCCAAGGTTATATCAAATACAACTCTTCCTAGTCAGGTATTTTAGCAGTTTACTTTTAACCCATATAAGAGATTAATGACTTTCCCCCCAATATTAAATATAAGTGGCACTACTGAGTCCACATACATTTTAGAAAAATTGATTTTCAAGGCAATTCTTCCACTGGGCTGATAACAATGAAGTAGAAACTGCTGTTTGTTTAGTTATATAGAATATTCCCAGAGGAGGTGTTGTGAAACATCAAAATGAACAGAAAGAATTGGTGAGTGAATTTTAAAGTCCCTTTTCCCCTAAAGATTTTTCAAGAAAGATGTATTTTGCACATGTATGCTTTTAATCCTTTCCTGTACAGATATTTTGGGGATTATGCTGGGCTCTGAGAATAACAAGTGCCTGGGTCTCAGCTCCTACCCTGGAAAAGTTTTCAGTCTGGTCTGTTGTATTATATTATAATATGAGTTCCAGCAGAGTGTAGCCGTACCTGAGGGCAGAAGGATGAATTTCATGATCTCTTGCTATCTCTTCTAGCTGAATGATTCTGTGATAAAAAAAAATAATAATAATAAGAGGTCAGAATAGCATGAGTTTTGGAGGCCATTCCCTGCTAAGACAGAACTGAGTGCCATGTGCTGATGGGGAAAGGATAATTAGGATAAAACAACTGTTAAGAACTTTCATATTTTCCAGTGGTTAATGTTACTAGTATTTCCATCTTTCAATAGATTGTTGCTCCTTAATAATAATGAAAAATGCTCCACTCTCTGTAAGCTATTTTTTTCCCTATTATTGAAATTATGACCAATAATTCCCATTCGGGTAGACAGGCAGGAAACCTGGAAAAGTAACTCTCTGATATTTGCATGTCTTCCCTGTTGGAATTAGGGGCTTGAGCTGCTATGTAGACTGAAGCTAAGGACTTAAAACAAAAGGGGATTAGGGAAGCCACTGCCAAAGGCAAGCTCTGATACAGGGACATGCCTTTAACGCTCTGCCAAAACTGGAGCTGTTCTCAAGCTGTTTAACTTGTGATTATTTTCTTCTGCTGCCTCTCTTTTGAAAACTAATTGTAGATGTGAAATGGCCATGTTTAAATAATTCATAAAAAAATAATAAATCCAGAGGAAAGTGACAAAGGTATAGGGAAACCTGGTGAAGTACAAAACAGGGGTCGCCTGCACTGTAGCTTTCTGAGTGCTTTTCTTACTCTTGGGTGCTTAATTAAGCCCGTCTGCCTGTTTGGCCCTGGGTTGGTTTTGTTCTATCTGGAGAGTTGTTGACCTAACCCTCTATTAGAATACACTGAACAGTGGCTTCCTTGCAGTTCATGAAAACATTTGTAAATGCTATTATTTTGGCATTGGGGAAAAAAATCAGTACCTTCTGACTGAGGGAATCTCATACATTTATAATTACATTTTTAATGTTGTGGAATAGCCTTTTAGCTCTAGCAATTATGCAAACCAGTTAGACAACATTGCTTAATGTAGGCAACTAAATGCCCAGAAGATTTTTGACTATAAAAACAAGAGCTTCCGCAAGTTTTTGGATATTCTTCCAATCAGACAATTAATTGAACTAAGTCAATGGTGCCTTTGTAAGGTTTATTGCTCCTGGAACTATTGCTATGCTTACAGAGCATTTTAAACGCTACACCCTAAAAAGTCCTAGATCAATTAGTTTGTGATGGAAGGCAATCTCTAGATCTAAAATTACTTTTTTTGTGCTGATATATCATTTTCAGTAATAAGCTATTTTTTTCTGTAGAACTAATTAGTAACTCAAGCCCTGGAGAAAGGGCTGTATATTGGTTCAACTTTCACCCTCCTACTGTGAGGGAAATTCCACCATATTCTTCATAGTCCCTCCTCAAGTGTGGATGGGTAGTTAAAATACTATGAACAAAGTGACTCAACAGCACTATAAGGAGATGAATTAGGTATCCATATTCCATTAAATCTGCAAAACAGTGCAAGATCTTAGAACCAAAAGCTGTTCAAACATCCACTGCTTCAATTATTCAATACGCCCATTTAAATTGTTTTAAATACCATGGCATTTCCTCTCTCATATAGTACCAAATATGTTTCCGTCTAATGCTCTGTTATTGAAAAACTGGTCTTCCAAGTTGATATTAAAAAATATCCATCTGGCTCCTTAAATACAATCATGTCCCTTTTGTTTTCCCAAGTCTCCAATGAGGAGATGTTTGTCACTTAATTGCTGTTGAGGATCACAGATGATGGTTTATAGGTTTAGGCAAATTGTGGGCAGCGCTTTGTTAACTAACAAGAGAGCACGCTGGTACTTGATAATTATCCTATAGAGCTCAATTGGCCCTTAACAGCACCTGCCCAAACAGCATCAGGGAGCCTTGCTCACCACAGAAGCCCCTTCTTCTTAATTAACCTGTTTGCACTTGTTATAAATAAAACCTATTTGTTTCCAGTTAATATATTGGCTGCTACTTTAAATATTCATATATTATTACGCTTGTTAAGTGAGGGGTGGAGAAGAATAGTTTGGATAACTTCCATCAGTATGCACTGAGCTTTAAGAGATCAGCAATAGCCCTAATTGGTTTAGCTCAGTAGATAGAGTTGGCCTGCAGAATGTAAAGGTCTCAGGTTCAATTCCAGTCAAGGGCATATACTTTGGTTGCAGGCACATCCCCAGTGGGGGGGTGTACAGGAGGCAGCTGATCAATGTTTCTCTCTCATCGATGTTTCTAACTCTCTATCCCTCTCCCTTCCTCTCTGTAAAAAAATCAATAAAATATATTTTTTTAAAAAGAGAGATCAGCAATAGACCAGTATGTAAATGGTGTTGCTGTGTTCTCCATGGACCTTAAAAAATGCTTCAGAAAACATCTCTCTACCATGAAAACAATATAGGGGCAAGTGAGAAGCAAGGCACCGATGATAATAATATGCAGTTTTCACTAGAGGAGCACTTCCTAAATGTTAAATTCAATTCAAATGAGGCTTGATTTCATTTCTCAATCTCATGACTGTTTTGTGTCCCAAAGGATAAAAACCTGAACACATGCAAGTAGATGTGTCTTGATTTTCTCTTCAGTTGGTTTCAGGCAAATGAAATGATGAATGGAAATTAAGACAACTTTGCATATTTACTTATAAGCAATAGTAATTTGAGAACCATAAAGAAATTAAGGTATGCAGACCATAATAAGTCAGTATTATAACTGAAAACACTAGAAATAATAAACATTTATTTAGCATATTTTATATAAAACCTAGAATAAAGTAATTTTTCTTGTAAAAGCTGCCAAAATCATCACTCAAATTTTTAGTCTTAAGATTTTGGCGATCTATAATTGGTTTTAGCTACTTGTTATTGTTCTTTAAAACTCATGTTGGGGTGAGATCCCAGATGACACCAGAGAAGGTGAAAGCTACCCTCACCTGCTCCCAGGAACAAACTGGAATTACAACTGAAATATAGAGCAATCAACCTGAATAACCAACTGAAGACTAGCTGAAGAGAAG
Organism: Corynorhinus townsendii; assembly: GCA_026230045.1. Classification (NCBI taxonomy): domain Eukaryota; kingdom Metazoa; phylum Chordata; class Mammalia; order Chiroptera; family Vespertilionidae; genus Corynorhinus; species Corynorhinus townsendii. The sequence continues at coordinate 58,768,153 of JAPDVU010000003.1, read as the reverse complement.
TCTTACTAGTATAACCAAGGATTTGCAAAGGAAGCCACATGGCGACTGGTAGGAAGGGAGGAGCTTCAAAAAGGGCTGCAGCAGCTGAGATTCTGGAGAAATAGCTCAGCTGCAAAGGCTCCCCCTGAGAAAAGTGGGGTCTCAAGCCCAAGCCGAGCTCTCCAGCCCAGAGCACCAGAGTCAGGAAGAGATGCCCACCTAACATGTGGCTGTGAAAATCAGCAGGAATTCTGTCATCCAGGGAGAGAATGGGAGTCTGCTAGAGACATGGCGCCCTCTTAAAAGGCCAACACATAAAATTCCATTTGCAGCCACTCAGCCACTCACTCTGGGCTGAGGAAGGGAGGAGCAGACTAGAGTCCGGTAAGGAGAGACTGGAGTATGTAGCTCTGAGGAGAGAGCAGAAGGGACAGCAACCAGGATAACTATACTGAGTCATTCTCCCATACCTCAGATGCCGTATATCTTAGGTAGAATACACCCCTTAAGAGGCATCAGCTTGGAAGAATGCAATGGCCCCACCCTGCAGAGCTTGTGACCTGCTGAGGAGTCAGATGCCTGGGCCAGAATCTAGAGGTCTGGGCAGACTCATGGGGTGTCAGTAAGTGAGTTGTGTGGCTTTGGGGTGGGGACCATTCCTCCCACTTTCCCATGAATCTGGCTGGTGCCTCCTCCTCAGAGGAGATCCACTAGCCCCACTCTCAGGACTTGTAACAGCCCTACCCCCTTAACTCCTGGTGGCTCTACTCCAGTGAGGTCTAGGCAGAATTGGGACAAAATGAGTTGTCTTAATCTGAGATGGGCACCACTCCTCCCACCTTCCCCCAAACCTCACCAGCACCTCCCACTTATGGGACATCCACTAGCCCCATCCATCAGATTTCCAGCTGCCCCACCCTGCTGAGATCTGGAAGATCTAGAACAGACTGAGTTGTGTGGCTCTAGGATGTGGGGCCATTTATCTCTTGCATGCCAGACTGGTGCAAACCGATCCCTTCACACAGCCAAATTTTGGTCTGTTTGGGGTTGATAGACTCTGATGGCCTCACCCTGATGACTCCCTAAGACCTCACCCCGCCACAAATATGTAAAAGCATCCAGTGGATGGCAGCTAAACTTGGTATCTCCTGGGTCATTTGTGGAGGGCCCTCAGACCTGTTGCTGGCACTGAGTTCGAACCTGTAACAACCTGGTGAAAACCACTGGCTCTTACCTGGTGACTTGCTGAGAACCTACCTCATGCAACTCAAGTACTGCTAGAGGCTCTTTCAGCAACTGAGCCTAACAGGCAGCCAGCAGGTGAAGGCAGGTGAGTCAGGGTGTGACTTGGGACATTAGCAGATCTGCCGCTGGGCCTGGTGCTGGTAAAAGCTGCCCTGGTGCACAGATTCATCCTTCTGGTGCACATCCAGGCCCAGTAAAGGCAGCCACAAACTGTGGATCACTTGTATCTCCAAACAAATGGGACTACATCAAACTGAAAAGTTTTTGCACAGCAAAGGAAACCATCAACAAAATGAAAAGACAACCCACTGAATGGGAGAACATATTTGTTAATACATTTGATAAGAGAACTTATAAAACTCAACACCAAAAACCAAACAAACAACCAAATTAAGAAATGTGCAAATGACCTGAATAGACACTTCTTTAAAGAGTACATACAGATGGCAAATAGATATATGAAGGGATGCTCTCCATCACTAATCATCAGAGAAGTGCAAATTAAAACCACAATGAGATGTCAATTCACACCTATCAGAATGGCTATCATCAATAAATCAACACACAAGTGCTGGCAAGGATGTGCAGAAAAGGGAACCCTCTTGCACTGCTGGTGGGAATGCAGGCTGGTGCAGCCACTGTGGAAAGCAGTATGGAGTTTCCTCAAAAAGTTAAAAATGGAACTGCCTTATGACCCAGAGATTCTGCTTCTGGGACTATATATCTGAAGAAATCCAGAACACTAATTTGAAAGATTATAAGCACCCCTTGTTCATTGCAGCATTATTTACAATAACCAAGATTTAGAAGCAGCCCTGGTGTCCAACAATTGATGAATGGATAAAAAGCTGTGGTACATTTACACAATGCAAAACTACTTGGATGTAAAAAACAGAAAGAAATCTTAACTTCTGGGACCTGGAGAGTATTGTGCTAAATGAAATAAGCTAGTCAGAGAAAAACAAGTACCATATGATTTCACTTATATGTGGAATGTAATAAACAACATAATCTAACAAACAAAATAGAAGCAGACTTATAGATACAGAGAACAGATTGATAACTGTCACATGGAAGGAGGGTTGGGAGCTGGGTGAAAAAGATGAAGGGACTAAGTAAAAAAGAAAAAGCACACTTATAAACACAGACAGCAGGATGGTGATTACTAGAGGAAATGTGGGGTTAGAAGATGGTAAAGAGGGGAAAAAATGGCGATGGAAGAAGACTTGACTTGGGGTGGTGAACATGCAATACAATATACATATGATGTAGTATAGAATTGTACACCTGAAACCTGTATAATTTTATTAACCAATGTCACTCCAATCAATTTAATAAAAAATAAATGGGGGTAGGGGGGGATAAGGACACATACGTAATACCTTAATCAATAAAGAAAAAAATAAAATAAGAAACAAACAACAAAAATAAATTTAAAACCTCATGTTTGAAAATTTTCTAAAATGCATTTTCCTCAAAGTGAGAATAACCTTCTTCACAGATTAATTTTTTTAAATAAAAAAGCCTTATGCTAATGTAAAAAAAGGACTTTGATTTTTATTTTAATGAAATAATGTGGCTTTAAAATTTTGCTCTTCAGAACATTTTCTTTCTATTTTTGCTGCATAAAAAATCATGCTTATGTGACTTCAACTGGGTTCGCTAAACTGCATACAGTCAGTTCAAAATACACTTAATTATTGATGAAAGCAACATTCTCACAGCCACCAATCAATGACTTTGATTCTTCTGTTTTACAATTGGTCTGATAATGCATTTTAGAATAGGTCAATACTGCCTGCTACATATAGTAATATGTCTAATTTGTTTCTATTCATCATGATCATATAGTTAAAAAAATATGCTTAAAATCTCAAATTGTCACTGGGAAAAATGACGTGTAAAACTGACAAAAGAGTTTGTAAAATTGTTGCATGGGCATAATATTTTTAAAACATAACACATCCCTGCATCCTAGTTTTCCCAGGCACATGGAGTACTTTGGATTCTGTACTTATTTGCATTAGCTTGATTGACCAGCACACATGCACACCTAAACTCTCCAGCTCATCAAAAGATACTGTTTCTCTGTACCCTGGGGGAATGCATTCTCGCAGCCCCCTGCAGCATTTTTTCAGAAAATGAGAGAAAAATGCTTTTCACTCTCGCCTTATCAAATCACTTTTCTTCTGAATATGAACTCATGAGCAGCGCCAGCACATACTTATGAGTACCGTATGTGAAAAGTGTTGAGGAGATGATTATAGAGGAACTGCAATAACACTCACTCTCATCATACTATTTTAAGTTCTGCTATCGCTAGTTAGGGACAGTTATCAGGAAGGGGACCTGGAAGGGAAAACATGGAGGTCCGTCCTCCTGCTAATGCCCCTGTGTAACTCAGCCATCAAAAATGTACAATCATTATATAATGTACTGAAGGAGCAAACACTGACTGGGGACTCAGAAAACCTCCCTGTGGCCCTTGTGAAGGTAACTTTGTGGAGACTAAGTTCATTCTTCTATCTTTCCTACCTAGTAGAGCTAGAGAACCAAGGTGAAACACACACGTTATTTTCACTTGGGTTTTCATATATGTTGGACTCACATAAAGATGCTGTAACTCTTTCAGAGCACTACTGTATTTAGTGCACTATAACCAATCTAAAATAACTCATTCTTATATCATTAAGTGGGTATTGGAAGAAACTTGTTATAATCTTAAGTATTGATTTAGTACTAGGAAAGAATTTTAAATTCATAATGATCCCTTTTCTGAACTCCTATAACACCACAACATTCTGATTAACCACACATATGCTGCCTTGAACTGCTATGCACAATTGCATTTATCTGTTTATATAATAAATGCTGTAAATGTAGGTTATTTATGCACCTGTCCAGTCACTCATTAATATAAAGAAGCTATGTAAATCTAGTGTTCACTATAAACCAAGCAATCATATACTATGATTAATAAGAAAATAATAACAACTAAGTCCTCATGCCTTTTATTAATCTTTTGTTACTGATCTAGGCCTCTTTGGGCATTTATAATTAATAGGTTCTTTGGAGTAGCAACACATAGCTCCTAATAGTTAGACGTAGGTGAGGGCTAAAATTCTTCTCTCCCCAAATTTTACTATTTAGTGGAATGTTACACTAAAAGCAAGTCTGAGAGTTAATTTTGCAGCACATAAAATATCTGTCAGTAAGTAGAGAGAAAAAAGACATATACTCTGCTCTGTAAAAACATTATGCATAATTTATCATGTAAATGTGTGCCTACAAATTCAAGCAGCACATATTGTATCTTTTACAATGAAACAGACAGAATGTGTTAAAGGATTCAGGTGGACAAGAGTTCACCCTGGATTGTGGTGGTGAAGGAATCCATCATAAAAAAGTTAAACTTGACCAGAATTCCAAGAAAAAGCAGGTCTGAGACTGACAAAGTGGGACCCAGGACATCCTAAGCAGGAAAGAACCAACACAAGTTAGAAGGTGGGAACATTGTAGGCAGGCTCGCCTGTTTACAAAATTGCATGTTTCCTAATTCCAGCCATCAAAGTTGGAACAACATTTTGAAAGCGAGGAACATTATCAACAAATTACAGGTGTCTTAACAGCTGTATCACCAGAATTAATCTATTCTTATAGGCCATTCAGGCAAAAAGATTGTAGATTGTCTATTTTTATAGGCAATTTGACTTTCAGTTAGAATATTTTATAACCTATTCCGTAAAACATGAAGGGCTGTGAAATGCTACCTGTAATCTCGTTGGTGGTGTAGTGTGGTACTACCACTAAAAATGCCAAGGAGGCAGCAGTTTTTTCCAATGTTTGTTCATTCATTCATTCAGCAAGCTGGATTAAGCACCTACTATGTAGCATGCATTGTGCTCAGTCATAAACAATTTCAATGAGTTGAGAGGAATGCTGCTTAGTATTCATTAGTACCTAGTGACTATAACGACATTAGGGACTAAAGCAATTGTCCAAGGCTACCACCAGCATGGTGATGGTGATAAGGAGGAGATGGCAGAGGGCATTAATTGACTGAAACACCAACCCTTATTGAGTTCTTTATCTGCAACAATATTTAGCTATTTTCCCATTAGCAGTCCCAGAGGCTATGATTGCTTTTATTTATTTATTTATTTTATATATTTTATTGATTTATTACAGAGAGGAAGGGAAAGGGATAGTTAGAAACATCGATGAGAGAGAAACATCGATCAGCCGCCCCCTGCACACCCTCCACTGGGGAAGTACCCGCAACCAAGGGACATGCCCTTGACTGGAATCGAACCCGGGACCCTTCAGGCCAACGCTCTAACCACTGAGCCAAAGCAGTTTCGGCTATGATTGCTTTTAGAGTGGGCTAGAGTCTTGGATCATTTTGGAAATTTCTGAAAGATAGGTTTATCTAGGACTCTGAAATAGATTGTAAAATGAGGTTCCAATGTACAAAGAAGGCCAATGAGGTGACTCCACCTGCATATATTATTTGCTCTCCTTTTCCAAGGGCATGGAAAGAATTGGCTAGAATTCCTAACCAATTTTTTTGTCTGAACCATAGAGGTTGAGCTTCAGGCTTTGAGGTACTTCACTAGCGTGCCAATATGCCCAGATTTGCCTCAGACAGTCCAGGTTTTGTCAGTTGTCCAAGTGTGTAATTATTAATAGCACCTAATTTCTTTCTTTAAAATGCCACACCCAAAATAAATTGTATGTTCAATTTAATACTAGCTGACTTCAGCTTGAATAATAGGTCTCTAAATCCATCAACAATTTGGGAAAGAAGGCTTTCTGATAGTTTAACATACTTCTAACCAAGGAGAACTGCTATAGAATTTTCTTTGAGGTAGGTATGTGATAGTAAAAAATTAGTCAGTTTGGTCAATAGAGCTAGACAGTTGATAAGTCAGGGAAACAAATCACCATGGCCTGGTGGTGAAGAGCACAGAGGTGAGCCAAGGAGTTAGGTTCACGTCCCAGTTCTGCCACTCCCTGAACATGTGGCCTTATTATCCTCGCTGGTCTTAATTTCCTCATGCGTAGAGTGGGAATGATAAGATTGACTGACTATCTCACATATTTTCAATGAGGATTATATTAATTAATATATGTAAAGTGCTTAGAACTGCCTGGCACAGTCAGTCGTACAATATGAGTTTGCTCTCACGACTCCATCATTCAAAAAGGTAGAAATGGAAGTGAAGCTAGCTCTTCAACATTGTGATTTCATTTCTTTTGGATATCTGAACAGAAGTGGGATTGCTGGATCCAAAAGTAGTTCCATATTTAATTTTTGAGGAGCCTTCATACTCTTTTCCATAGTGGCTGCACCAGTTTACCTTGCTATCAAAAGTGCACAAGGGTTCCCTTTTCTCCACATCCTCGCCAACATTTGTTATCATTTATCTTTCTTATGACAGCCATTCTGATAATATCTGCTTATGATGTTTGATTCATATTTCCCTGATGATTAGTGATGTGGAACACCTTTTCATATACCTGTTGGCCACTTATGTCCTCATTTGATATCATTTTAATAAGGTGGAGTTGTTGGTTTTTTTGGTATTTTACTATAGGGTTATATATTCATTGCAGCATTATTCACAATAGGCAAGATATGGAAACTGTTGATAGATGAATGGATAAAGAAAATGTGGTATACATATACAATGGACTATTAGTCAGTCTTTAAAAAGGGAGGAAATCCTGTCATTTGCAGCAACATGATTGAACCTGGAGGACACTATGCTAAGTGAAATAAACCAGACACAAACAAATATTATATGAACTTAATTACATGTGCAATGTAAAACAGTCAAATTCATAGAAGCAGAGAGTAGAATGGTAGTTGCTAGGAACTGAGGGGAGAGAGAAATAGGGAGATGTTAATCAAAGGGTTCAAAAATATCAGTTATACAAGATGAATAAAGTCTGATTATCTAACGTACAGCACGGTGACCATAGTCAACAACACTGTATTCTACACTTGAAATTTGCTAAGGGGATACATCTTGAGTGTTCTCACCACACACACACAAAAGAAAGAAAATGGTAAGTACAGTAGTCACACAGCTACATCTGTAATTTTGTTTTCTTAAGTTTTAATTACCCATGTTCAACTGCGGTCCAAAATATTAAATGAAAAATTCCAGAAATAAACAATTTCTAAATTTTAAATTGCATGTCATTCTGAGTAGCACTGTTCTATTCCATTCCACCCAAGACATGAATCATCCTTTTGTCCAGTGTATCCACGCAGTGTATGCTCCCTTCCCATTAGTCACTTAGTAGCTATCTTGGTTATCAGGCAGACTGTTGGGGTCTCGCAGTGCTTGCATTCAACCTTATTTTACTTAACAATGGCTACAAAGTGCAAGAGTAGTGGTGTTGGCAATGCAGCTATGCCAAAGAGAAGCCATAAAGTGCTTCCTCTAATGAAAAGGTGAGTACACTACAATAAGGTATTTTGAGAGAGACCACATTCATGTAACTTTTATCACAGTATATTGTTATAACTGTTCTACTTTGTTATTAGTTACTAGAGGCCCAGTGCATGAAAAAGCATGCACTCAAGGAAGGTGGGATCCCTCAGCCCGGCCTGCACCCTCTCGCAATCTGTGACCCCTTGGGGGATGTCCCACTGGCGGCTTAGGCCCACTCCCCAGGGAGCCCGGGAGCCCTTGGGGGATGTTCACCTGCTGGCTTAGGCTGGCTCCATGCCATTAGTTGGACATCCTTAGTGCCGCCAGAGAGGCGGGAGAGGCTCCTGCCACCACCACTGCACTGGCTAGCCATGAACTGACTTCTGGCTGAGCGGTGACTCCCTCCCCCTCTCCTGCCATGGAAGCACACTGACCACTAGGGGGCAGCTCCTGCATTGAGCATCTGCCTCTTGGTGGTCAGTTGGTCAGTGCACGTCATAGCAACCAGTCATTCCTTGTCATTCCCTCCTGGTCTTTCCACTGTTAGGGTCAATTTGCATATTACCCTTTTATTATATAGGATTGTTAATCTCTTACTGTGTCTAATTTATGTTTAGAAAAAATATAGTATATATAGGGTTCAGTACTATCTGTGGTTTCAGGCATCCACCCAGGATCTTGAAATGCATTTCCCTCAGATAAGAGGGAACAACTGTATGTAAGGTGATAGCTATGTTAATTAGCTTGATTGTGGTGATTATTTAAAATATATATGTATATCAAAACACCAAGTTGTACACTTTAAATATATACAATTTTATATGTCAATTATACCTTAATAAAGCTAAAAAAAAATGAACATAGGCATGGAGGAGTTAACAAAACTTGTATAGACATGGCCATAATGAGCAATGTTGTCAACCACTAGTTCAACACACTATACAGCAAATATAATAGTCTTTAAAATCAATGGCAAGTTGCTCTAAGACTTTAATGAAAATATTTGAGATATGTATTATAATAAAACCAACATTTTTATTTGCTGTAACACTCCGTTTATGTGAAGTGACAACTATCTTATTTTAACCCACTGACCATGACAGAAAGTTACTGGCTGCATTTTATTACTTTCAAGATATAAAGGATTCCCATATATTAATATGTTGTAGCATCTTAAAGTTTCTTATCTTCTAATATTATAATATTCTAAACCCTCATTAAATATAAACATTTATATCTTCCCATCTCTGTGTAAAAGCATATATTTTTTATTTGGATATGCCACTAAACCAAATAAATTTCTTTGTATAAATTAGAGGCAATATATGTTTAACTTGAAAAAGAATCACTGATGATAATAGGATACATTACATTGATATTTGACTGTTGGCTATTGAACTGGGGATTAAGATATCAGACAGTTCCCAAAAGTAAATACCTTGATAGAATGATCACAATGGAATTTAGAAATTAAATACTAAAGTCTATGTTAATGTGGTAGAAGTGGGAACATGAGAAAATATCAAGTTGAAGTTTTTGTTGGAAGATGAATTTGAAATGATCTCTTATGCATATGCAACTTTTAATCCAAACTCTCTGAGGTACATTTACACTCACAGTTAGAAGTCTAATTAGTAATAAAAAAGGGAAGAGTTGATAATGATAGCACTCTGCTCTTAGGTCCCTATTACAGATTCTGAAAACAGATTAATTCATATCTTAGTACACATGATGTCATTTTCTATATTTTAATATTTTATCACAAAAGATATAAGCTTTTCTTTTAAATCTTTATTTTATCTTTCTTTTCCTCCTTTATTTTGTTTTGTTTTGTTTTACGATTAATCTGTAATTCGAAGCCTAGGGATTTTTTTTTTTTTCAAAGTCAGACTTTTGACATTTCTATCCTGAAAAACAAACAATTTCAAAAGAAATAGCTTTGAACTGTGTGCTTTTTCTAGTGTGTGCTGTTTCTTGGAAAGACTAACAAGCATTTGGATAGTGAACCATCAAAAACATCCCTTCTAAGGTTTCTCTTTCAGGCTATTACCAGCAGAATGCCTCTTAACCCTGGAGGCAACTCAACAATTGAGTTAAGGAGATTTTCATGTATGGGTTTTGCCTGTCATATGGTTGACTTAACTTTAAGATATACTTTGCAGCTAAAGGTTCATTTCCCTCAATTTGTTAAGTGACTAATTATAAAGGTGCACAAAAGAATTGACAGGAGGGAAAGAGAAGGACCTGGCTTCTAATAGCAGCCCCAAGAGGCCTTTACAAATGTCATTTGTAAAAACAGAGCACAAATTAAACAATGGCCATAATAAGCTGCCAGTGGCTGGCATATAATGAAAGGAGAATTCTTATGTAGATGTAAAGCAGGAATTAAACTGTTTGGACTTTTGTTTATTTTATTATTATTATTTTTTACATTAACAACTAAGTACTAATATAAAGTCATGGTATTTAAACTTGTGCTGCAAAAGTAAATCGTAGACCTCAGTTGACCATAACACACTAAAAAAAAGAAGACAAAATTTATTTTGTGCCTGCAGCTGGGATTTAAAGGTTTTTTATTCTCTATGATATACTGAAAATACTTTTGAATCCCAATTAAAAGAAACTGGTCTTATTTTATGAATGAACAGTTATTTTAAATGTTATTAGGAATAATGACCAGAAATATAAGTGTGAGATGAAAGATCTGAATTAAGAAACAAACATCTTTCATCACATAACAACCAACTTCCTATTTACTGCCAGTATCATGAATTCTAAAAAATGCACCTTTTTAACATTTGAAAAAGCATTAACAACAAAGAAAACTCCCTTTACTTGGGAGTATGATTGCTAATGAAAAAGAATGGAAATTGTTGCATTGTTTCTACCTTTCATCAAAACATCCCTATGCATAGTATTCGCATCATTATGTAAGACATTTGCAAATATGTATAATGCTTTGCCTATGGGAAAACTCTCTTGCTCTAATGTATTCCTGAAAGATGAATGAACAATTCTTTAGGTATGATAAAAAGATTCAGAGGGTTGGATAGAGTTGTGATATTAAAGCCACAAGCTCATCATTTAATTTTTTTTTTTAACATCAGCTGCTAACACTGCAGGTCTCTGTTTCACTTAATCTTTTTTCTCTGCAAACTCGCCACTTCTTTTCCAATTCCTTTTCTGAGTTAAGATCAGTAACATCCTATTTGCTGAAGGCTACCTGCTTTGATACTTCAGCAGGGGTCTTATGAAGTTAGAATTCTTTGGCTTTAAATCTCTGATCTGGATTTTTGCCTGATCTCTAGATTTTTAGTCATCTCTAAAAGAATTGCTGAACATTGGGCATCAGCAGATATCCATTTTATTATCAGTTGAATTTAATAATCAGACCAAGAGCTGATTTTTTAGAGCATATGCACATTCCACTGAGACTGAAATTGTAAAATGTGATTTTCATCAGATTTTTGAAAGAGAGAAAGCCAATGAAAGGATGGTAACGGGTTTAGCAGACTGTAAGGAATTAGAACATAAATGCTGGCAGAGGTAGAAGAGCAATGCAGGTGAGCTGTTTTGTCCTATGAACTCCTGAGAGGTACTTGGAGACATCAGGTGTCTGATGAGTGCAAAGCCAAAAAGATATGGGTATATGTACAGTCTATGTACAGTCACTGGATGCCCCAAGAAGACTAGAGTTTTATTTTCTGGGAGAAACTGAGCAGAAAGTCTCCTGAGGGCATTTGTTTCCAGATTACAGGATATTGTAAGTACCCAGCCTAATAAATGAATGAAAGGCACAGGAGCGATGTGGAGCTGAGTACAGAATGATTTGCTTAAGAGGAAGCACCTTCATAGAATGCTTGCCACCAACTCACAAGCAGGAACCAGGTATCTTCTCTGTGAAAACTGAACTGACTTTTACTGGTAGAGATCTTCTGATGAAAATGTCTTCTCACTTTCCAATGAGCCCATAGTGAAGTCTTTAAGTGGAAAATTCCTGCACACATATGGAGCCTCTGATTTGCTTTTTAGTGGCTCACTCATAAATGTTAACAGTCAGCAAGGGATCACCACGCATTTGTGTAAAGCCTCCAATATGAAAAAGAGTATAAAAATAATCTCACAAACAAAGGAATTCAGGGCAGAAAAACAATGCAGAGTGCAGAAGAAACTTTAAAAAAATAATAATATTCTTAGAGAGTCAAGAAAAGATATTATGTTCATAAAACAAAAACAAGATGCTGTAGAAAAGGAGCAATTAAAGAATAAGGAAGAATTAAGAACAGGATAGCCAAAATATCAATTTAATGCAAAGATTGGCAAAGACTAGAAAATTTCCCAGAATGTATGTCAAAAAGACACAGAAATGGAAAATGAAAGGATAAAAAGAAATTAGTTGTTGAGAAGATATAATGTTTTATTAATAAAAGATCTAGGGAGAGTGGGAGGAATGGAGCAAAGAAATATCTAAAATATAACACAAGAAAAACACTCAGAACGGAGGGTGTTTCCAGGTTATAGGATATTGTAAGTATTCAATCCACTAAATAAAATAAAAGAGCAAACCAAGGCACAGCATCATAAATTTTTACAACATTGAAGATTAACACAAAATTCTAAGCACTGAGAGAGGAGAGAGAGAGAGAGAGAGAGAGAGAGAGAGAGAGAGAGAGAGAGAGAGAGAGAGAGAGAGAGAGGAGTTTTTAAAGGGGGAAGAGATTAAGAAAAAAACAACAAAGATAAAACAACAGATCACATATCCTATCTAATAAAAGAGTAATATGCAAATTGACCATACCTCCGCTACAACCATAAGCCATACCCACAAGCCACGCACACCAGCCAATCAGGAGCGAATATGTAAATAAACCCAATCAAGATGGCTGTGGCCACGGAGAGCAGGAGGGAGGCTTGGGTTTCCCTGGCAATGGAGGAAGCCAAGCTTTCCACCTGCCCTTGCTGGCCTTGGCTGGGGGCAGAGCCAGGCGATCGGAGCAAGCTGGGGTTCCCTGCTCAGGGCCCAAGCCTTGACTGGGGGCAGAGCCAGGCAATTGGAGTGAGCTGGGGGTCCCCTGCCCAAGGCCAGAGGCTTTAGGCCTTAGCAGGGGTAGAGCCGGAGATCGGAGGAGATAGGTGTGAACTACAGAGGAAACACCTTTTCTGACCACTCATTGGCTAAGCTCCCTGTATGCCACTGGTAATATTCTTAGTAACTTGGGTATAAGAATCCAGAAAGGGGATCTAAGGCTTTTCCACCACACTCCTGGAAAAAAAAAACACGAAGGTCTGATGCTGGAGGGCTAAGATATGTCATATCCTGCCCTAGGCAGTTTGGCTCAGTGGATAATGCCTAGGCTTTCCAACCATAGGGTCTGGGTTAGATTTCTGATCAAGAGCATGTACCTAGGTTTCAGGCTCCTCCCTGGCTGAGGCCCCAGGTCAGGGCTCATGCAGGAGGCAACCAATCAAAGTGTTCCTCTCACATTGATGTTTCTGTCTTTCCCTTTCTCTTTCACATTCTCTAAAAATCAACGGAAACATATCCTCAGGTGAGGATAAGAAAGAAAGAAAGAAAGAAAGAAAGAAAGAAAGAAAGAAAGAAAGAAAGAAAGAAAGAAAGAAAGAAAAGAAAGAAATCATATCCTATGAAAGACACATCTTGAAAATGCTGAAAGACAGTTGTTATTTTTTCATGGTGAAAGGACCAGAGTCCGTGTTGATGAAAACATCTTGGTGGCTGCGGTGACTGGCAGTGGCTGCAGCAGCGGGGTGATGGGGCTGGTGCCTTCCCCTGATCAACCTGGTTGCCTCCCACAAAGGGAGGCCAGACTGCGGCTTAGCAAGACTGCGTTTAAGCCGTCAGTAGGACATCCCCTGAGGGCTCCCAGTATGTGAGAGGGGTCAGGCTGGGCTGAGGTGACCTCCTCCCCCCCCCCCCAAGTGCATGAATTTCATGCACCAGGCCCCTAGTAAAGAACATAAAATCAGAATGGCACCAGATTTCTCAAAAGCAAGATTGAAAACTAGAAAATGTGGAAAATTTTCTTGCAAAATTCTAAGAAAAAACATGGCTTTAGAACCAAATTTTTATGTTATCAGTGTTCTCAATTGGGTCTGATAGTAGAATAAGTATATATTTAGATATACCCAGACTCTAAAAGTTTTATATACCATCAACCTTTTATAGAAAACTACTGCAGATTATAATTCAGAAAAAGTAGAGACTGAACCAAGAAAAAAAATCTAGAATATAAATTTTTAAAAAATTTATTGATTTCAGAGAGGAAGGGAGAGAGAAAGAAAGATAGAAACATCATTGATGAGAGAGAACCTTGACCAGTATGCCCCCAACTGGAATGGAGTCCACAACCTGGGTATGTGCCTTGACCAGGAATCCAACCTTGGGCTCCTGGTTCATAGGTAGACACTCAACCACTGAGCCATGTGGTCCAGGCCAGAATATAAACATTTTAATTCTAGAGTGAAAAATGTCCTGGTTTGTTTACAACAATCTTGGTTTAGCCCTATTGCTTTGGCATAGTTATTAGTAGTACCTCTTTTATTCTCAGAAGATATTCTAGTGTTTTGTTTTTTTTAAAGATAGATAATCTAATTTTATATTTTATGACTTTCAACATTCTTAACCATATTTCTCCACTTTGATTCAATGTCAAAAAATATGATGGTCCTGGCTGGGTGACTCAGTCAGTTGGAACAACATCTTGTACACCCAAAGGTTACAGGTTAGATCCCTGGTCAGGGCACATACCTAGGTTGCAGTTTGATCCACACTCAGGATGAGTGCAGAAGGCAACCAATCAATATTTATCTCTCTCTTTCTCCCTTTCTCTCTCTCCCTAAAATTGATTTTTAAAAACAAATAGCTTCAGGCGAGGATTAAAAAACACACAAAACATGATGAAAACAGGTTTAATTTATATGTAATCTGAAGAATAGATCAGAAAATATACATAATTATTTGATTTGATTCTTTGAGAAAATTATGCAATGAGTTAAGCCTCTCATCCTATATGATAAAGAACTAATATGCTAATGGTCATGACTCTCTTACACCGTAACAACCCACCAGCAGGAGGCGTGTGCAGGTGGGCAGGGCTGCTTGCACGGCTAGATGTGTGCAGGTGGGTGGGGACTTGACTCTGGAGGACTTGACTGGAGGTGTGGGTGAGTTTCTGGGTCCCGCCTCCTGCAGCAGCGGCAGCAGCAGTGGTGGCCATGGGACTCTTTCTGGATCCCGTGGCTGTGGGACTCTTTCTGGGCCGGAGGGCGGGGCTGCATGCGCAGAGAGGCGCGTGTGGGGAGGGATTCCAGGACTCGTATGATTGTTACACCAAGTCACTAGTTTGCTAATAAGATGCAACTTTCCTCCAAGTAAGGTTAGTAATCAAACAAAAGAAAAATATATAAAAATAATCTTCCAATGCTCATAAACTTTATTCAGATGTTTACTCATTTTACTACTCATATAGGTCAATATAAAATTCATACTCAAAGATCATTTTTATAATAGAAGGCATCTATAAGGGTGAGCATTGAATTAAATGCTAATATAAAAATCCTGATGATGTAATCTTCAAGTTCTTCAAATTTATTGTCAGTTGCCTTTGCAGTAGTTGAGATGGGCATACCTCTTTTATTAAACTTTACTTTATTGTGCTTTGCAGATATCATGTTGCTTTGCAGATACTGTGTTTTTTTTACAAATTGAAGATTCGTAGCAATCCTGCATAAAGTAAGTCTATCGGCTCCATTTTTCCAACAAGCTCAGATGATGGTTAGCACTTTTTAGCAATAAAGTATTTTTAATTAATGTATATACATTATTTTTTAGACAAAATGCTATTTCACACTTGATTGACTACAGTATAGTGTAAACATAACTTTTATATGCACTGGGAAACAGAAAAAAAATGTGACTGGCTTTATTATGATATTTGCTTTATTGCACAGGCATGGAACGGAAACTCCTGAACTGATATACGCCTAAAAATAAAAATGTGTAAAGTGTATACACTTTTGAAAGGTAGTAGAAACATAAAAATATGTTGGTTCAGAGATATGATGCACCCACCCACACAGGGCATTGTGTTCAGTGGTTTCCAGGCACACAGAGAAACGGTTACGTTTGTGAGCTCCCAAAGGACCAACTGGCTCTTTTTAGCTGTCTGAACTTGGTGAAAATTTGCAAAATTCCTTTACGCTTTAGTTTCCTCATCTGTCCATTGTAAAATACCTCACAATTTGGTGCTTTGGGTCAAAACATTTTTGCCTGTCTCTGTTTTATCATATGGACATTTCACAAATAGGATTGTATTATTGAACGCTTGTTGGATTTATTTTAACAATATTTGTAGATTAATCTTCTTTCCCCCCAAACACTAAAGGAAGCTATACTGTACAGTCTAAAATATGGGTGCATGTTATACTATTGTCATAGACAACAGAAATAAGTATAGAAGGGAAGATACTATACGTATGTGATTGTCAGGCCCAAACACCTGATCTACTGAAAATATGAACTAGCAGTAAACAACTTGTCAGCAACTTCACTAGGCAGCTCAGAGAAGCCATGGATTCTAGATCTTTTTCTGTGACTAAAATTAAGTGTAACAACTAAGAAGCCAAGAAGCTAGAAAATATATCAGTAAGAAGAACTATCTCACCTGGCACATTGTGATTACAGTTGGTACCTGTTGGTTCTGAAGCCATAACAAGAGCAAAAGTTTATGTGGTCAACAGCAAGACTGAATTATGCAACCAGAAAATAGGTTAATGTTGGCAAGTTCCTCCATAAAAGTGAAATGACAACTCTCTAAATATTTTTCAACATCTTAAAAATGTATAGCTATGTGATCTTGTAAGCGTAATTGTGTTGTGTTGATATTTATTTTAAGATTTAAGAATAAAATACATGGTTTGCTGCTTTCTCCCCCCCCCCCTTTTTTTTAATATACATGAAGCAAGTGATGATTAAAGAATTGAAGTTTTCTGGTGAATGAAACAGCCAGACCACTTTTCATGACAAAGTTGGTAATTAGAAGGTCAATTTAATGGTGAATCAGGCAGAAATATTCAAACCATGACAAATGACTTTAATAATGTAGCTTGCAATGCTTGAGCAGAAATAAATTTCACTTCCTCAAACTCTTGCCTTTTTCTGCCTGCCTGGAAGATAGAACTGTCCAGGAGGTATTTTGTATCCTTTATTCAGTAAAGCTTTTTACTAGATTTTAAGCGACCAAATAGCTTGCAAATGCAAAACATCATTCAACTTCTTATGATTTTTTTTTCCTGAAGGTAGATCGTGTTCAGAATCCTGAGTAAGTCAAGATTTATTTTTCTTCTGTTCTGCTTAGCCCTGCAATAGTGTTTTATTGTTGCCACTCTGAGTTGAGGTATTAAAGGGAGCTACATTGGCCTCAAAATTGAAAGCTAATTTTGGTGTTTGTCATAAGTTTGTTAAGACCACATGCATTCCACAGTTTGAAAAATTTCATTATTCTGTCCATGCTGGGGCTTCGTAATTGGATAGTAAGGATGTTCAAAGACTAATTTAGTGAATTGCACAATATTTTAAATGGAATTATGCATGTTTATGGGTCCCTAGGGGATTCAGCTAGGATCCTCTCGAGAAAATCTGTTTATCAGTAAATTATATTAGCAGCTTTCACCTAGCTTTTGTCTTCATTAAATTGCTGCTCTCCCAATTGAGGGTCACATCTGAGGCCTGCTTTGATAATTTGTCATTATTGTCTTGTTTATTGGAGCATAAAGTTGATACAGGCCAAGCAGTGCTGTTTATACACAATGTGCAAAAAAGTTTCTATTAACAATTCTACTGATGCTAAATCAAAGTGGAATTTTTCAAGGTTCAAGAAAGGGGATAATTTGTAGTACTATAATCTCCTCTAAAACTCTCTGAGTACATGCCATGCCCCCTTCTCTAATATGTATAACATGTAATGGAATTGCTAGAACCAACTCTCTGTAGACTCTTTTAAAAAATCCATTTTTATCTTCAAAAATATAGTTGAAAGTTGAAATTCTTCCCATTGTATTGACCTGTCAGAAAAAACCAAATCCATGCCACAGACCTCCCTTAAAGTATGACATTCACACATAATACCATTAACTATCTAAATTGTTAAGAAACATAACTTCATTGTAGCACAATTAAGCATATTTTTCATTGCACGTATCTGTTCTACTGTAAATCCAGCAATAGGAGGGGAATTCCTTGAAAGCTTATTCATGGAATATTTGAAAGTATCACTGTATGTGAAATCCGCTGATTTCTGACTGTTCTTTACATGTGAATTACCATGAGGTTCTTTTCCAATGACAATATGGATCTAGAACTAGGAAACAGGACAAGAAGACTATTTTCAGTGGAGTCTAATTCCAAGCATTATTCCCCTGGGCAATATCATGACTGCCTCTGCTTCTTCTTCTTTTTTTTAATCCCCTCTCTCAGACAGAAAGAGGGAGGTAGAAACATTACTGATGAGAGAGAATCATTGATTGGCTGCCTCCAGCATGCCGCACACTGGGGATCGAGCCCGCCAGCTGGGCATGTGCCCTGACTGGGAATCAAATGGTGACCTCCTGGTTCATAGGTCGATGCTCAACCACTGAGCCACTCCAGCCAGGCTGCCTCTACTTCTTTTTAAGCAGAATAATTTGGTGGACATTGGTGTTCCCTCTATATATAATCCAGGGTTTGCTCTACTCACTGATAGGTCCAGAAATATCTTCTTGTCTACCTCCCTCTTCCATTCCTCTTCCCTCCATTCTCAGTCCTTTATGTGCCAAGAGCAACACTATTTCTCTATGAGACACTGGGCTTAGTAAGAAGGAATACAAAAGTTCATCAGCTGCTTCAGCACACCATAATTTTGTGGTACGTTTCAGGAGACAACAACTCTATTCCCTGCAATAAGAAGGTTGAATTCGCACTTGGAGTCTACCTAGGGCAGTAGGAGCTCACAGAGGCTTCATCCGGCACACCCAGCATTCCCATTCCCTGAACCACCCTTTGCCCTGGGATGGATGTTGAAAAGGGCTAGTACTCATTTGCGGACCTAACTGTACCACACACAATGTGCACAGGGGTGTTTGGGTTATCAGCAAGAAAAAGGCCAACCTTTCAAGTGTAGGGACAGGTAGAAATAGTAAGTTCCACCCTCTCCAGGGATCAGAACGAAGGTTTAGACTTTCCTTATGAAAGTTCTCTCAGGCCAGCAATCTAGCCAACCTCATTTTTATATACTATTACCTACTACATCCATGGCTCTCAAAGATTTATGGTTATTATTGCCATCTTCTCACCCACATAATCACCAGCCTTTCACTTTAAAATGGTTAAAAATTGTTTCATAGATTGCAGATCATTAATGTAAATTAGACTATTTCTATATTTTATTTCTTAATTTTTAAAAGGAAAAGAACAGCTCTCACACACACACTCTTTTTTTTTTTTACTTGAAAATTTTAAATGGCTCTCTAGACACCTCTTTCAATAACTCTTCCCCTCCAAAGCTAGGCTGCCTTTTAATTTCACTTTAAAATAGCTACATTGGGACTATAATATGATTAGAACTAATGAATATTGTGGAGAGAAGAAAAAAATTATTTAAAATCTTTAAGAAGTATAAATACTTCATGTAAGTAAGGACTTATGGTTTATCCCAGCCCAGTTGAGGACTGAATTTTGATTCTGAGGATAAATCATTTGATCTCATTGGGCCTCAGCCTCCTCACCTGCTCAAAAGGATCATGACTCCAAAGGCATCTTCACTGAATGGTAAGAAGCAATTGTATTAAAATAAGTTGCCATCTCTTAATAATCATAATAGTAATAATAATAGTAAAATTTGTCTAAGTGCAAAAGCAATGGAAACTACTTATATATTGGATCTAATAAAACTTGTTTTTTTGCTTTTTAAGAAGCTCTGGACACACAGAGTATTAGCAGGTTGACATCAAGTAGTCACTGTGTAAAATTGCTAATTTATTAATGAATATTCTTAATTCACCTAGACGGTTTTATCTTTCAGAAAAAGTTCTTTATTCTTAACTAATTCCTTTTTTGAAAACTGATTTCTTAGGCTTGATTCGGGCATCTGGAATTTGCTTGGTCTTCTCTGAAATCTAAGACTGTTTTATCAGAAAGACTTGGATATCAAAATCTGTACTTCTTAAGGAAGTTCTCTTTGGAATGAACTTTTGTTCCCAAAACATAGTTCCACTTTTCTAAGACCTTTGCACACCTTGGCAACTCCTTCATCCACTATAACTTTTCTGCCATGCAGGTCTTTCTCTTAAGACCTGGGCACTGTTCCTACTCTATAGCACCTAGTTATGAGACAAATGGCATTTCTCTATGCTTTCCTCCCAACATCTGTATCATCAGCATTTTGAGTCTGATTTCTCCACATAATACTTTTAAAGTGTGTAGCAAGTTATTTTGAATAGAGATAGCAATAATTGTCTTTAAAAAACTCAGCATGGTGCTCTCGCCAGCATTGCTCAGTGGTTAGAATGTCAGCCTGTGGGTTCGATTCCCTGTCAAGGGCAGGTATCTGGTTGTAGTTTTGATCCCCACCAGATGGGGGTGCAAGTGAGAGGCAACCAATCCCTGTGTCTCTCTCATATCTATGTTTTTTATTCTCCTCTTCCATGGAACGATGAGGCAGAGAAGAGCTTTGGCTTTCCTGAATATTTGTCATGATGGACTGTGAGCCATCTCGGGTATTTGGAGAGAAGGAGGCTGGGCAGATATGCTGTGCTCAGCTGTAGGACAATCCAATGATCAGAGCTGGAGATTCCAGTGCAACATCTGAATGCACGTATTTGTGTAGGAACACTCTAGCTTCAAGGGAAGACTACAAATAGGCTCGTCAGCAGAAACAAGCTAAGCTATGTTCATTTTTCTTCTTTTAGCTTCAGTATTCTTATTTTCTGCTTAGTCTTGAGCTTATTTAATTCTGCTATGGAATTTTAAAAGTGAGGCATTCCTGTGGCAGTTCTTATATTTGGTGAGAAATGATGAATACATAAAATGCTTCTGGCTTTAAAAGCATTAGATATTTTGAAGTGGCAGCATATATTGATAGATAGAATCATGGATTTGGTGCAAAGAAAATCTAAAAGTTTTATTTCTTAACCTCCACAATGGGGGAAAAACAGTACTTACTCCATAAGGCTCATTGCAACTTAAAAACTTATCCACTGTTATAGTAAATAGCAAACCAAAAAGTTTTGTTTCTATTCAACTAGCTAAACAAAAACAATACTTTGATTTAGTTATAAAATTCAGATATATAGATACTGCTACTTAAATGCAAGTAAAAACGACTTTGAAGCATTACTTCTCCATTGATACAATCATGTTTTAAAATGAAATTTTACTTAATTTGAGGGGAAATGCATATTTGCAGACATTGTTTTCTCTGTTTTTAGTTGTAAATGTATATCAGCATGATTTTCAGAGAACGACCACTGAAAAATTTTTCTCCAAGTAAGTGCACCTCAGTCCTAAAATATAGGGTCTTTATTCCCCCAAAGAAGCAGAAAATGCCTCAGTGAATTTTTCTCTTTTTCTTTGAGTCAGCTTGCACTTCAAATGGTATACTTTTTTTTTTTTATTGGAAATTTACTTTTGTTCTTGTATTAACAAGTTTAGCGAAGATATTAGGGATTTTTGGTGCAAATCCATCAATGCTGTGTGTTTGGGACTGACAGGGAGTTCAAGAGAAGGTAAGAAACTAAAAATATGGAAAGAAAGAGGCTAAGGATTATAAGATAGCTGTAATTGTTGATGAGCAAAATAGATCCAGAGACATGGAACAGACTGAGGAATTTTAGAGGGCAGGCGGGGGTGGGGCTGGATGAGAATGATTAACCAGGGAATTTATATGCATATATGCATAACCCATGGACACAGGCAATAGAGTGGTGAAGGCCTGGGAAGGGCAGTGCAGGGTGCAGGGGGACAATGGAGAAAACAAACAAACAAACAAACAAACAAAGGGGATCTGTAATACTTTCAACAATAAAGATTTTAAAAAATAATAAAGTTATAAAAAAATAAGCTAGCTGTAATTGTTGAGAGGTTTAAAAATAAACAAAATAACAAATAGATAAATAAATAACAAAATAGGATCTATTGCTTTATTGAGCATTTTAATTATATAGTTTTCCAAATTACTCGTGTTAACTTAAAATTATGACAAACTAGAGCTTTATACATTTTGCTTATACACAGATAAATATACTAATGAGAAGTCTACTCCATTATGGATGTATCTGATCCCAGAGGAAAAGAAAGTTTTGTTAAGCGTGACCCAAAGAGAAGGGTATTTCTGGGGCTACAACTGCTCTCCTGCAGGATGCCCCCATGGCCACGTTTCTTCCCGGTAAGTTTCCCCTCCATGGCCACTCACAATTCTGTCATGCTCCAACTTTCACAGTTGTGGGACATCTCTTAATCTCATATCATCCCGGAAAGTTGAGCAGGCACTCTGTGGGAGGTGAGGGTAGGAGGAGGCAATAATAATGCCTTTTTCTTCCTTGAATTTCTGTAGGAACACTCTGGCCTAAAATAAGGCTACAAATAAGCTTGTCAGCAGAAACAAGCTATGTTCATTTTTCTTCTTCTAACTTCAGTATTCTTACTTTCTGGGATTTTTCCAAAAATACTCTATGATGGTAGTTCACACTGAAGTTTTACTTTTGTACCCTGCTGCCATCCCAATTACATTTATATTTGTATGGTAGGGTCACTGTGCTGGACATTGCAGATCATTTTTAAGGACTGCATACATTTGAAATTGGGAAAATTAGATGTTAGGCAAAGTATGCTACATGGGACACAATTCCCATGCAATCCTCCTAGGTTAAAAGAAATATTTGGACCAATAAGTTTGGTGAATGCTGCATATTATTGATACCTCCTGGTTAGCCACAATGCATATTAATAAATTGAAGTTCTATGAAACCCTATAGAAAAGTACCCATTTCATGATACTTAACCCAGAGTTTCCCAATGAATTTAATATTCCTTTTGGGAATAGCACCTATTTGCATACAGTCCAAACAGTTTGAGGAGACTTACCCTTTGGGAAAGGTTGGGTGCGGTGATCAGATATGAAAGGAAATAGCATTTGAGATGAACAGTGCAGCAAACAAGGGCCAAGAGACATGATCATCTTATTCTCTAACCCACTTAACATCCCACTCACCATCTATTCCAAACTAACCACAGAAAAATGGATATCCCTAACATCACCGCCTAGAAATCCTAGGGCCAAATTGGCAACCAAAAGTAAACTTAAATGTTTTGGGACTATCTGTCTATGGAAACCAAAATACCAGTAGAATTTGTCTACCCTATTTAACCCTTAGAACAGGCAGTAGAATTTATTATATCATCATTTTCAATACCCAAATTGCTATGACTCAAATTATTATTCATATTTTTATAGCCAATGAAAGATGTTTCACAGGTTGTCAGGTTGACTATTCGTATAGTATACTCCAAATTGACCTCAGTCTTAGGTTCATACTTCAAAGAATAAAATTATAAAAATACAGCCCCCAAATCAATGAGATGACATATCAATTTTAAAAATTCAAGCTATTCTGGTCAAGGAGATTTATCTGGCAACTGTTTTTTTTTAAATATTATGGAGAATCTTCATAACAATCACACGCTTCATGCACCACATCTTCAGTAAATTCTAGAGGTCACCAGAAAACACAGATATTTTAAGTCCTGCATTACAGCTGAAGATCTGGCCACACAATGACTTTGTGAGACTGAATTTTCTTTCTTTTTCCAAGCTACCTTGCTTAGTGAAATTGGACAATTTATCATACAATGGCCTGAAGCAAATTTAGTATATGCAAGTGATTAGTTTGTCTCTTCCCCAAGCAGCTTTGATGCAGTTGCGTAAGAGTGGCAGCAGAGAGGGAAGGTCACTTATAACAAAATCTCTGGGGAACCACTAATGGGCTATTGACCCTTCCCTATGTTAGGTCGATGTGTCATATTTGATTCTGGTTTCTTGAGATGTAATTTCCAAGTGGTGATGGTTCAAAATCTACACAAGATGAGTTGTTCTATCAAGTTTTAAGCACTGTGTTATTAACACCATGAGTGGCAGGTGCCAGATGATTAGATTGGAGATAATTTTACCATTTCCAGCTACCCAAGGCAAAGGAAAACTACACTATTGACAACATTGGCTAAGAAAAACTTATATATCTACCCTTATACTTAACATGCTTCCCTTTCTGCCCCTTAGCCTATTTCCATGAAGTCTCAAACACCAAGTCAACATTTTTTTGGCATGGATTATCACTTGGGTCTATTATTTAAAGCAAATAATGAGTTCCTTTCCTGCCAACTAATGACTATTATTTCATTGCCATCAAAAGGTCTATGAAGGCAGTAAAACTATTTCAAGTAAAATACCATGTTTGGTTAACAATCCTTAATGGAAGAGAATCAGTGCAGATAATCAGAAATGTCAAATGGGCCAATGAGCCTTCTTTTTTAATTTAAAATGTGACATATTTTTACCCCTAATAGGATTTCCTTTATACATTTCAACAACAAATATTAAAGTTGGTAGACATTTGAGAAGCGCAGTCAAACCAACTCATTATCCACCCATGTCATTTCCACTAATGGTGGAGGAAAAACCAAAGAACACTTTGAGAGACCAAAGGAAATATTGATGAGATGCTTTGCTTGGCTCTATTGTACACTGACAATTAAGGAATTGCTGGGAGAGAGTAGGGGCTTTTTGTGGTGGAATAGTAGAGGTGGGGGAACAAAAGAGAGGGAGAGAAGAGGAGGAGGAGGAGGACAAAGTAGGTGAAAGAAAGGGCTTCTGTGGTCTAATAAATACGCAGGTGCTCCTGGTTCTCAAACCGTGCTACAAGGAATAGAGGTAGCAGAGCAGCAGACTGTTCTGGCGCGCACAATGTGTTCCCTTACAGTTGGGTCAGCATGAGGTACAGACATGCGGGCCTGGGCATGGGGAAAACAGCAACAGTGGAAATCAGAAGTTCCTTGAATTATCAAAAACATCAGGTCATGGTAGTAGGTTTATAAAGCAGGTATATAACAAGCTTTCATAGCAGTACACTTATTTTGGAATCATCAATTTAGAAAGACAGAGGTTTTTAGCTCCAAGACCCACTAAATCACTAAGCCAGGCCAATTAATGATTTTCCATGTGTTGCTGCAAAGAAAATTCTCCCTGCAGGTAGGCTGTCTATCCAGAGCCAGATATTAGAAGCAACTTTATGAGAGGGATCATTAATTATGACCCATAAAAATTAAATAGGTACCTTCTTCGGGTCTTTTGTAGGAGCTGAGATCAAAGTAACTCCAAACCATTGACACAAACTTGGTCATCAGGAAGTCTGGTGAATTTTCAAGAATTTTGGATTTCTATGTATTCTTTTATTTCCTTTGCTGATGTTTTTGTTAAAGGCAACACGTGTTAAAAATATATATGTATGTACATACACACATTGCACCTTCCACAGAATTTTATTTACTTAATCCTGGTGGTTGAACCAGAACTCATTTATTTTATATATTTGCATTTTTATGGAATACTACTTTTATTTCTTAATTATAATCAAGAGAAGGTATGGTACAGTTGAAAGACAAATGAATGTGAAATAACCTATATTCATCCGTGATCTGTAGTGTAACAGACGTATGCCCTTGGGCAACTGACTTAACTGATCTGGGCGCCAGTGTCTTCTTTGTGTTAAGACACTGGTGTCTCATTGATTCTTATTCATGTGAGGCACTGGTGAGGCACGGCAGCTAATTGGAAAACAGGGCTGCGTATTTATTAACATATTTGTCTTTCAGATCTAAACTTCTGTAAATACATGTTTCTCTAAATTCCAGGAAAATGGGGATAATAACAGTACCTGCCTCATAGGCTTGCTGTGAAGACAGAGTGAGATAATCTGTGTAAAACATTTCGAATGGTACCTAGCACACAGTACACATCCCATGAGTGTTCATTCTTCTCTATTATTGTTATTGTTTCTGCTATGTGGGAGGAAACAAGACACATAAAGAAAAGCTCAAAATGCTCTAAAAAGTGGAATCAGTAAAAGTAAAGATCCCTCATCTGGTACATTGGGTGCTCCTAAAACATGCAGTGACTCTAACTAGATGCTGCAGGTGTTACAGCTGTACAAGAACTTTCTCCTACTCTTCCAAGATTAATTCTTTTTGCCCTGTGCAATAGATAATGAATGGTCTCCAATGGAAGGAAGAAAGGAAGGAAGGAAGGAAGGAAGGAAGGAAGGAAGGAAGGAAGGAAGGAAGGAAGGAAGGAAGGAAGGAAGGAAGGAAGGAAGGGGAAGAGAGGGAAGGAGAGGGAGGGAGGGAAGGAGGAAGGAAGGGAGGGAGGGAGGGAGGAAGGGAGGGAGGGAGGGAGGGAGGAAGAGAGGGAAGAAGATAAAACCAGTTGCTACTGAATGCCCCTCTTAGGGACCTTTTAAAATTGACTAAAGGATCTAAGGACTTAGGGGACAGATCAAAATTATGGGATTGACCTGGCTAGTTCTCTACCAGACCAGGCTAAGCAGATGAACAATCAAATAGGTAATTTTTTTCTGTATATGATAGAAGTAATCAGAAATGGTTTTGCTAGTCATGTAATTCCTGAGTCCAGCTTAGAAAATGGTACAGTCCCTGCTGTTAATCTTGAAAAAGTTTCCTATGCCTAAACCATGTTAAAATTACAAATTGCTATCAAAAGCCTTTAGCTGTCTGGTTAAACTTGTTTTAGATTTTTTTTTTTTAATGAATAGCTTACTGGCCAAGTCATTATTTCTAATTACCTCGCCTATTTTGGCAGAGTGTCATATGGAAGGCTAGTTTAGTCTCTCGGGCTGGACTTTCCTTGACAGTGTAGCTCAACTTCTAGCTTTATGGTGCCATCATGTTCAACCCCTGTCTTCTCTAGAATCTGCCACTGGAATTGCCAATGGCCTTCATCTGTAGTTTAGGATTGCACAAATTCCATAGTCATGCTGACCCAGTCAGAAAGTCAGCAACACTATCAGCCCACAGTGGCAGAGAAAGGGTTCTGCTGCCCTAAACCTCATCTCATTATCCCTTTCCCTGCTCCCCTCTCTTTTGGCCCAGACCACAGACTGAATTTCCATTCTGATTTCCCTCTGAACCTCCAGTTGTAGCTGGAACAGAAACTCTGTTCTATTCCCTGAGCTTCTTGGATGACTCTCCACACCCCAGCCAGGAACTGAGCCTATGCTGTGGGGGCCTCAGCAGTCACCTGCCAGGCTTTGATTTCATCTGCTCCCCAGAGAAGAAGTGTCTTGTTCAGGTCTTCATGTCTGGACTTATCCAGCTACTGACCAGGCTCAAGAATGCACTAGGATGAAGCTAGGATTCTGCCCGGATCAGTCTCTAAAATTAGTTTCATTTCTCCAAGCCCTTTTCTTATCTTGTCCAGGCTCGTCATCACCAAGCTCATGAGTTAGATAACTGAGGCTATTCCACCTGTGGACCTTCTGCTCCTTCTCCATGCCACTTAAATAACCACCAGCAAGGGTTAGGATGTCACTGATGAGTGACAAAATTTTTATGCTAACATAATTTTTAAGAACTCACTGTTTTATACTTTTCACCCTCCACATCTACTGATTATAGGCATGATCACTCCTTGGCCATGCCAAGGGTCATTTCTACTCTTGATGAGACTTTTATGGCCTCCCATATTCCTCATAGTCTCTTGGAAATGCACTTCAGGAAAAATGGAATGTGAAGTAGGTGACAAGTGGTGGCATCCCACTGATTCTTGGATGAATTGAATCAATGAATATTCAGGGATGGTATTTCATAGCTGTCTATATTTTTATGTAAAGGAGGGGTCTCTGGTTTGCTTAACTTGCAGGCTATTGAGTGTACAAATGAGATTAAGAACACAAAACTACTTGTCAACTCTCAAGTGCCATACAAATACAGCTACTTAATATAGTTAAGTGATGCCCATGCACTACTAATTTTAGTTTCTAATAAGATATGAATTTATCTATTCTGCTTATGTAGTAGCTACGAATTGTTCAGATTTTAGGTACATATAAAAAGAAAATGTAACTTTCTTTTTCTACAACTCATTCTATCAATTGACGGAGGGCTTGATTTTTGTCAAACTTAGTCAAATTGGTATTTTCTGACATTTCAGAAATTCCTCTTCTCAATTCTTCCCAGAGTGTGTATATTTTCTGGGGATTTTTTTTTAAATCAAAGTTAGGCTACTGGGAGAAAAGGTAGGAGACTCCTAGTTGTTAGCTAACATCACCCTTGTTTTGGCACCCACTGCTGATGCCTGAGTTCCCATCAGCCTCCAGGCAGTGGTCAGTGATTCTGTGTTCTCTAGTTCAGGCTCATGGTCCTCTACTTGTACTCCCTTCCTCTTTTGAAGTGATGGGAAGCTTTTGGAGGTCTTCACATACTACTTCAAGGGCTGCTAGATATCTTAGACACTGGCTCTGTGTGTATATCACTACTTCTAGGACTCTACTGCTCCACAATATGGGAACAATCTAAGTTTTGGCTTTTCTGACTCACCTCCATCTCCATAGTCGAAAATTTTTTTTAGCAAAACTAAGAGAGGAATAGATTCTTATAGAAAGCTCATCCAGCATTTTTCCCAAATCTATCTGACTAATTGAAACTTGGCTCTCATACTCCAGTGCCCAAGTTTTTTACCCTAACATCCATTCCTCAACCAATAGCCTCGGTTAAAACTTTAAAACTCTATTTAAAGAGTTTATACTTTGTTGCTCCTTTTCTTGTGGTCATTACTATGTCTCCTGTAGATGCCTCCTGAAATAAAGGAAAGAGACCTAAGGTAGAGGAAATGTTCTGTAGTATTTGGATTGTGTGGGGGTAACATAGGAGCATGCATTTTTAAAACTCGTTAAACTCTATACTTAACAAATGTGCATTTTATTATATGTAAATTATACCTCAAATTGATTGAAAATATTTATAAAAATGTGTGCACATATACTCTCACACACAGGATACTACTGAAATATTACTTACCTTGCACTTATCTGATCAGCTTTGCCTTCTTTTCTAATGAGCAAATTCTAACTATCGTAGATATTATAAATATGACTTCTCCAATTTGAAAAATCTTTTCCATTCTTATTATAATGCTTTAATTCTTGAATTTTTGTTTTACTTTAGCCTGCGTCAAATTCACCCTCCTTATTCCTCATTTTTCCTTTCTATAATTTGAGTGTATCAGTTTATCCTAGCTACTTTATTTCTGCTCTGTGTATGAAATAAATGTTGCTGTAGTTTGTTCCACAGACATTTATGCTGAGCTAAGTGAATGATTGCAAAATGCAGAGACTGCTCAGATATTCCAAATAGACCTTGGATGGATAAGAAAGAGATTAGACAATTGTGTCTCTCTCTACTAACCCCACACTGGCATCAGATGTTTAGTTTTCTATGGCAATGGTTGGTTCTCTATATGGGTGTCTTTTTTAAATAAAATTTATTAATAACCCACATTTTTGCAAGTCATTAATAAAGTACATTAAGAATATTTTTTTCTCAAATGACTTCTAAAAACATAAATCATAAAAGGTCTATATTTCTTGTTTGTTATTGATGAAGAAATGAATATTTATTTGCCTTTGCTATTGAAATGATGGATTCTTAGGTCCTATGCTATTTCTTAATTCCACAATTTTGATTTGGGGAAAAGTGTAACAAAGTGCCATCACAAAAAAAAATTTTTTTTTTACATATAATTGAGTGAGTGCTCAATGCATTGATATTATGTAAATTGCAGCATAGAATTTATTCAAATAAGTGAATCACTGAAAGATCTTTTTATATATTACTCTTTGTTGCTAGTTCCTTTGCAACAAGGGTCGTTAGTGAGTGCCCATCACTCCCCAGGGAGTTTGAGATGGTCCAGGGATCTCAAAATCATTGATAACTTCAGAAAGATGGGAGTAGGTAACTTGCATACCAAAGTTGATTTAAATATGGTGACACTTACAACATGTAAAACCCATATTATTATCACCAAAGTCATTTGTTAAACAGCCAGTTGAGCATGATAGCCAGCTTTTTATCCTCTCAGAGAAACTTGCCAATAAATAGCTTCTCACTTGATGATCCTTGGCAATCACTATCGCCCAGTGACTACAGAGGGATATCTGAATTTGGTGAAGTACATTTGGACTCTTGGCTTTATATGTCATTGGCACATGCAATATTAATGGCTGTTGTTTTTTTTTGCCATTTTCAAGTTTAAATTAATTTTAAGAGTCCAAAGATGAAGAATCAAATTATTTCTATTGACCTATAACCTGTAAAAAATACTCTCAAAATACAAATGTGTTTGTTGTTTTATATCATTATGAATATTGATTCATAATGGTATAAATACTAGTGGCCCAGTGCATGAAATTTGTGAACATTAAAAGGAAATTAATTAGAGGAAACATTTTAATATTGCTACTTGCCCTTTCTCTATAATAGAAGTGTCAGAGATGAAAAAAAATTAGTAAAATGTATATGAAAATCTCTCTCTTGTCAGAGTCTGGGGTGCACCATGGGACCCAGAGTCAAGTCCCCACCCACCCACATGCACCTTGAAATCATGCAAGACCCAGACCCAGCCAGCCCCAACCCCGTCAAGCCCTACCGGGTGGGGGGCACAGCCTCAGGTTCCCCTATCAAGCCCTGCCTGGTGGGGGGGTACGGCCTCAGGTCCCCTGGCTCAGCCTCAGGTCCCCCGGCCCAGTGCCAGGATGGGGGGTGCAGCCTCAGGTCCCAAATCTGGCCTCAGGTCTCCCAACCCCAGTGTGAGGGCACAAGGGCATGAGAGCGTGGGGGCATGATGACCATTTGCATATTAGCTCTTTATTTTATAGGATATTAAATATAGCATATTATTATTACCACTATTAATATTTTATTGAGATCCTAAGTCAGTCAGACTTAACTAAGTCAAAGATATCACATAACCAGCATTTAGTTCTTTTATTTTATATATAATTTTATGAAAATCAGTCAAAGCACAAGAACCCAACTGGCATTGGACCATAAGGGTGGGCATGTGGTATGGGTGATAGTCAACAGCACCACAGCCAAATTCCATTTTTCTACATAGAGTAAGAATTTATCTCTATGATAACCACATTATGATTCTGAAAAGTCCTGAATTATTTTCTATATAGCACTGAAATATTCTCAAATCAGGAATGAAACAATAATAGGCTTCATTAGGAAGTTAGCCTTATAACTAATCTGAATATTCTACATTCTAGAAAAGCAAATATTATGATTTATTTTAACTTAATATTTTAAAAATACAGATAAAGCAAGAAAAGTCATTATATCACTGGACATAATTCTCCCATCTTTATAATGTAGTAGATGCTCATCTTTAGAAGAACTTAAATTATGTCTATCTAATGGCAGGATAAATCCTACAGATTGCTTTCAGTTTTAAAATCTGAAGATTGCCCTAACCGGTTTGGCTCAGTGGATAGAGCATCAGCCTGCAGACTCAATAATCCCAGGTTTGATTCCGGTCAAGGGCATGTACCTTGGTTGCGGGCACATCCCCAGTAGGGAGTGTGCAGGAGGCAGCTGATCGATGTTTCTCTCTCATCGATGTTTCTAACTCTCTATCTCTCTCCCTTCCTCTCTGTAAAAAATCAATAAAATATATATTTTAAAAATATATAATTAAAATCTGAAGATTATTGAAGGAGAATATTTAAAAAAATAAAAAAAAACAACTCCAACTCATTTCAATAAATTTCAAATCATAGACTATAAACAAAATCAGTGCTTTGCTAGGTTCAAATATATGTAGAATTATTTAATGTAGTTTCCATTTTGGAATTCATTATTTTGATTGAATATTAAAGTACATTTCCTCTACATAGGGTTTCATACATTCTGATTTCCTTCATTCTTTGGAGATTAGTAGAACTCTTGCAAGAATTTTTTCAGGAAAATAGTTTTGAAATAAAAAAGAAAAAAGGCTTCAAATATAACTTTGGCTTGAAATGAAAACCTTAGGGTTTGGGTAGCCAAACTCTGAAAATGTTAAGTCCTGAAAGAAAGTAGAATTGAAATTTGGCCACATTGTTTAACCATCACAACATTACTTTTAAGGCTTGCTGAAATACTATGGTATTCCCTAAAAAACTGAAACAGAAATTGAATGGATTGTTCATGGCCAATACACTCCCAAGTAGTTCATTGTAAAGTAATGCATACTAAAAAGACTGTTTAAAGTTCCCACACACTAATGAGTCTGATGGGCTCTAAATTAGCTGGCACCTTTCATGAAAAAGATCTAGGCATCATTATGAACAGCTCAATTAAAATGTCTGTTCAGTGAACTACATTGGGCCAAAAAGCAAATAGACGGCTTGGATAAATTAATAAAGGGAGAAATCATGTGGAAATATTATAATGGCCTTGCATAAACCTTGATGAGTGGGGGGACTTTCATGCTGCCTGCCTAAATTTAGATGAGTAAATCAGATTCTCCCATCATGGATCATTTGACCCATTTCCAGAGTAACTCTCTGGGCACCATTTTCCTGAATCTGGAAGGCAGTAGCCAGGTCCCTTGTAACATCCAAAACATCATTCTTACCCCATATGTTTGGCTGCTGATTCCTTTGGATAGGGTCGCTCACCTTTTTTCTTCTGACTCAGCTTAGGCAAACTTCCTGCCTATTTACTAGTACAGAATGGATAGAAGTTGGGAGGAGGAAATGTGATGGCACATAGAAGTCTAACACCCTGGCAACAACATATTTATAAACATTTCATACATTTATAATCCCATGTTGGAGATGGGTTCAAAGCATTTTCAGATGTATTAGAGTTTTCACCACTTCTAAAAAAATTTCCCACTGAAAACTATAATCAGCCCATGTCTTCCAAGCCATTCCTCTCCCTCCCCATGAACTTTGCATCTAAGTAAGAAGAGAAAATAAGTACCTGTCAAAATGAACGTGATCTAGATCCCTCAGCCACTTTCTGCATGAAAAAAAAATCATCTTTATTTTTAAAAAGTCCTGCAATAATCTAAAAGGAGACACAATCTCATGTTCTTTGGATCCATTCAGGTTTC
Organism: Corynorhinus townsendii; assembly: GCA_026230045.1. Classification (NCBI taxonomy): domain Eukaryota; kingdom Metazoa; phylum Chordata; class Mammalia; order Chiroptera; family Vespertilionidae; genus Corynorhinus; species Corynorhinus townsendii. The sequence goes on along the minus strand of JAPDVU010000003.1, from coordinate 58,735,263 downwards.
TTGCACTAATTCTCTCCAATGGTTATACATATCTATGATGGCTATATTGTGTGTGCACGCACGTGTGTGTGTGTGTGTGTGTGTGTGTGTGTGTGTGTTAGAGAGAAAAAGAGAGCATATGAATTCTTCATTTTTTGTTGTTGTATATTATTAATGGCTCCTCTCAGGAGCTCAGTTAAGAAATGAATTTCCACAGGAAATGTTGAAAATAGCTGCACTTAAGTTGCTCCTTATTATCAAACTAGTGGCCCGGTGCACAAAATTCGTGCGGGGATGGGGAGGGATGGGGGTGTCCCTCAGCCCGGCCTACACCCTCTCCAATTTGGGACCCATCGAAGGATGTCCTACTGCCGGTTTACAGGGATTGGGCCTAACACGGCAGTCGGACATCCCTCTCACAATCCGAGACTGCTGGCTCCTAACCGCTCACCTGCCTGCCTGCCTTATTGCCCCTAACCACTCTGCCTGCCGGCCTGCTCAGCCCCAACTACCCTCCCTGCTAGCCTGCTTGCCCCTACCTGCCCTCTCCACTGGCCTGTTAACCCTCAACTGCCCCCTTGCTGGCCTGCTCACCCCAAACTGCCCCCCCACTGTCCTGATCACCCCAACTAACCCCCACTAACAGCCTGCTCACCTCCAACTGGCTCCCTTGATGGTCTGCTCACCCCCAACTGCCCCTCCCCACCAGCCTGATCACCCCCAATGGCTCCCCTCACTGACCTAATCACCCACAACTGCCATCCCATCCTGGCCTGATCATCCACAACTGCCCTCCCCTCTTGGCCTCTCACCACCTCTACCTTGGCCCCGCCACCATGGCTTTGTCCAGAAGAATGTCCGAAGGTCTCCCAGTCTAATTAGCATATTACCCTTTTATTAGTATTGACAGAGGCCTGGTACACGGGTGGGGGCTGACTGGTTTGCCCTGAAGGGTGTCCCAGATCATGGTGGAGATTACCTTGGGGCATGAGGCAGCCTGGGCAAGGGGCCTGTGGTGGTTTGCAGGCCGGCCACATCCCCATGTGGTGAGGGTCCCCACTGGGGGGGCGTGGCCAGCCTGGGTGAGGGGCTGAGGGCTGTTTGCAAGCTGGCCACACCTCCTTCAGGGTGGGGTTTCCTGCTGGGGTGCCTGGCCAGCCTGAGTGAGGGGCTGAGGGCCATTTTCAGGCTGGCCATGCCCCCCAGTGACCCAGGCTCCCAGCCCCTTTTTGAGGGGAGGCCAGGGTGGGCGGGAAGCTTGGCTTCCTCCATTGCCAAGGGCAACCCAAGCCTCTTGTTCACTCCAGCTCCATGGCTTCATCCATCTTTGTTGGGTTAATTTGCATACTCACTCCTGATTGGCTGGTGGGCATAGTGGAGTGACAGTCAATTTGCATGTTTCTCTTTTATTAGTGTAGATGAGCTGATAATAGATTCTCTCATCAGGTTATGCACAGTGTTTGAAACATTTTCAACCATATAATCCCAAAACAACACAGAGAAACTTAAAACCTGAAAGAACAGAGTCCTAGGAAACTTAGATAATCTTAGTGGGTCATTTGAACTTTTTAGCATCCAGACAAACATGCTAATCTCTAAATTTTCAAACTAAAGCTTAGTCCACTAGACCATCACATATGACTCTAATTTTTTGTTATTGGCACAGAAATTGAGAGTAAGTGTATAAAACTTTTATAGCAATTGGGCACTGTCATGACACCCAAGGACATAATTTTGTGTTTTACCAAATTATCAGTCTATGGTAGATGTGGGATTAAAGACAAACACATAAATAAAGAAACTGCCCTCCATCAAGGACATGGGATGCTGGAGCACAGGACTAACACATTAAATCAAAGTGCTGAAAGAGTAATTTAACATTTCAGTGTGGAAGACACCTTCTACACATCAGGTTTAGCCTCTGAAGCTCCAGGTAAAAGAACACATAAGCAAATCAACATGAAATCAAAACACACCCGCCTGGGAAATGCTGGGACTTGCCTTTCCACACATTGACATATTCTATGTTTCAACTTCCTGTTTCCCTCCAGTGGCTCCTGAATCAGAAAACCAAGGAGGGCCTGAGAGACTGCATATCAGCAAAAGGCATGATCGACCATGTGCCCCCATCTTGCTCTTAAGTTGGAAGATAAAAACCTTGAATTCTCCTTGGCATTTTTGTTTGATTTGAGGTTAGTTTCTGTTTCTTTGTTTACTTCTCTGTATGACTACCTGTCTTATTTCTTATTTGAATGTCATCAGTAAAGAACTGTGATTTAAAAAAACTGTAATGTGGATATACATATATCTCCATATTGATTTCTTAATATTAACAATCATAACCTTTATCAGGTGCACAAAAAGAGGGAAGGGGTAGAATAGCATAGAGATCTAAGAAATAAAACCATGAAATTTTTCGTCGCTAGTTTATGATGCTTTCATTTTGAAGGGGGGACATGCTGCTGGTCATGTCTATCCCTTATCAAAGAGTTAACATCCACTTTTTGGAGAAATGTTTCCTAAGAGGTGAGTGCAGAGCTGGTCTATGTGTGGTCCTCCAGACCCTATCAATAAAAGAAATGCAGAGCAGCATTGATTTTGCTGCTGCTGAAGTGCCCAGGCTTCGATCTGGGACCATATTGACCCCATTCCTAGAACAAAATGTAACAAAATAGAAAGATGTGTATAAAATGTTGTTAATAAGAAAAAGGTTGTAAAATAGTTCCATAATGTGACTCTGTTTTGCTATTATATATGCATGGGGAGGGGGGCACAGAATCTGAAAGTTTCCAAAAATTTAACAGTGCTGTCCTCTAAGTTATAGTAAATTGTTGATTCATTTTTCCTTTGCTTGTCCATGTTTTCTAATACCCCTATCATAACATGGATTTCTCATTTTTCAAAAAAGAAGAAGGAAAGGGATGGTAGAATGAGGTGCATAATCTGCTTGTAACATTTCTGCAAATAGAAGCTTATCCAAAATATTTGAAACTGTGCTAAGGTGTGACTATGAAGGTCACAGGAAAAAATGGGAGACTGGATTCTTTGGCTTTTCCAGGTTACAGAATTTTTAATGTTATCAGCAGAAACAAGCATAGGTTTCAGTAATCTAATTACTTAAAGAACATAAAATAAATAGAAATATGTATGTAAAAGTGTATAGAATTGCCTCAAGGGTAAGTAGTAACCTATACCTTTGCGTGGATAACCTAAAAGAAACTGGCGAGCTTGAAGGAATGTTTTTGGATGTCTGGGTAGCAGAGCTACACGTTTTAGGATCTGTCAGGCCCAGGTTTGATCTCTGTTGCCACCACTTACGAGCAGGTAGCTTAATGTCTCTGAGTCTCCGTTTCCTCTTCTATAAAATGAGGATAATAATAACCACCTCATAGAGATTTTAAATATCTGTATCACAGTCTGCACTGAAAGTTAAACACATTGTCTTACACGGTAAGAGCAACGACTACTGTTAGAGAAAGTTTTCCTTTTATTCCCTCCAGATTCCTGCCATGGCCAACACTGCACCTCCCTCTCCTTGGCCTTCTGCCCATTTCTGGCCCTAGGACAGGCTTTATCCTGCAGCACAGCATCTATGTATAGAGTGGAGGCCATTCCTTCCCCTTTCTCAATATTTCCTTTGGGGAAAATTGAAGGCAACATATTCCACATTCATTATAACCAATCATCACTGGGTCTAGTACACTTAGAGGAAAGAAATAAAATGCAATGTCTGAACTTTGAAAAATCCTATGTAATAAAAGCATAGAATACAAATTGTCCTCTCGACTGGGAGGTTGTCCAGGAGTTTGACCAGGGGCAGGGCCGGCTTGGAGGAGGGAGGGAGGCCCCAGTCATCAGCAGCTGCAGGAGGCCCTGGCCAGTGGCCATGGCAGCAGGTGGCCGCTAGAGACCCTACCAGTGCATGAATTTCATGCACTGGGCCTCTAGTTTAATTTAATAGGAATGTTAATAGGGATGGTAGAATGACCTACATAATCTACTCTAAACATGTGTGAACAAGTAGGATCTTCTCCAAAAAGGGCACCATACAGAGCAAGCAAGAGTGTTAAGAATTTTACTCCAGCCAGTTTCGTCAAGCATGACTCTGGTGCTTCTTGGTGGGCAACAGTAGCCCCTGAGGAAATGTGAGGTGGGTGAGGATTCCATTTCTACTTCCACACGTACAGCTTAGTCATTGAAAACCGCTCCAAGCCCACTTCTTCCACACAATCAGACATTCGTTAAATAAGCTTTCATTAGCAAGTAAGCTACAACCAACTTCAGACAATGCGTTCTGTGAACTCAGTGTCCCTTTGGGCAATCATGAATTGTGGCCGTATTCTAGAATTAGATTTCTATTACTCAGAGTTGGTCTCAGGTGGGCAGTCCTCTTAAACCAGTGCCTGAGTTCAAGGCCATTTGGGGCTCACGCTCTGTGCCTAAAGGTTCTGGCTACAGACATTTCTGGATTCTTAATCCTTGTTTGTGCAGAGGAACAATGAAGGGGAGGGACACCCCATAAATATTTTAGCCACTCACATGCTCTACATTCTTTAACTTCACAGTGAGAACCCATTCCTGACATTAAGCACAGTACATAACAAGCCACTTATTTCATCAATGACAACTCATTTTTGGCATTCACTATGTTAATTAACATCATTTCAAGTGTCCGTTGGAATATGGATAGTTTTCTACACACTTTGGGGTGGCCACCTCTGGTGTCATTTCCATGATCACTTTTATAACCTACATTGTAGAAATCCAATGCCTTTGTGCCCTCAAATAAGTAAAAAATTAACATCTCAAAAATCCAAGAGGGAATCACGCCTGCAGAGGTGGCATCTATGTGGCCCACAGGGGCCTGTGGAGAGGGAGTGCACAACCCTCGCAGAGAGGCCGAAGCCTGGCCTCTGTGACTCACCCTTAATCACTGCAGTAAAGGAGGTGACTCCAAGGACAAAGAAAGGTCATATTTGTAGAGAAATGGGGAAAGTTTTCAAAGTTGGTTTTTTGGGGTTTTTTTGTTTGTTTTTTTTTTTTGAAAACTCCTAATAAGTATGTCATGACCTCTTGGGTAAAATGCAGAATACACATCTTACAACTCAGGGCTAACCCCAGGCAAAAACATAAACTAGGCAAGGTGCAGCCTCAGACTCACAAGACCTTCTTTCTATCTGGACTTCCATTCTCCCCAGTCTTCCCTCTTCTAAAGCTCAAGTAGCCCCTCCCTATTAAAGCTAGTCTTAAAAGGAAAAAAAGATAAATAGGAAATAAAAAAAAAATACAAGTGTACAGTTTTAGAAAAAAATATAGGGACACAGAGTGTCTCATGAAAATTTGATATTTTTTTGTTTGTTAATCCTCAACTGAGGAATTTTTTCCCATTGATTTTTATAGAGTGTTGAAGAGAGGGAGAGAGAGGTTGGGGGGGGGGGAGAGAAATATTGATGTGAGAGAGTCATGTCTATCGGTTGCCTCTCACACACTCCCCAATCCAAGCCAGGGATTGAATCTGCAACCCAGATATGTGCCCTTGACTTGGAATAGAATCCACGACCTCTAAGTACATGGGCTGATGCTCTAACCACTGAGAAACACTGACCAGAACATGGTCATTTTTACATTGGTATATCCTTTGTGCTTAGCAACTTGTAATACTTATCAACTGCCTCTAAAATGTATATATATCCATAAATTGAAATATTCTAGTTCTAGAACTTTACCTTAAGAAGTATTAACTTGTATTAAATCCATAAACTATAACAGTATGTCACAGCATTAAAAGAACAAGCTAAATGAACAAGAAAACAAAATTGGTTAAAACAAACTGATACAACTTTAAACAAAAATACTAAAAAGCTCTCACAATTAAATTGGACACTTTATTTCCCAAAAAATCTGGTAAAAACAAATTAAAAGCATATAGAAAAGTAAAATTGTATCTGCATAAAGTAAAGATTAAAAATTGTACAATTGCCTAGAAGTTAAACATTAACTGTCTTTGGGTAATAAGAATATGAATGATTTATTTTGTTCTCCTTTGTTTATCAGTATTTTGTAGTTTTTAAAGTGAACCTGCATGACTGTTATAATGGGGGTTCTATTTTGTTTTATTTGAAGAAGAAAAATCTGATACCCTAAGTGTTAATATAAGTGCCTCTATTACTTTGGTTCCTATTTGTGAAATAAAGTTTTTTTGTTTGTTGTTTGTTTTAAATCTGGAAAAGGAAACCTCCAGCATTTGGACTGTGTGCAAAAGTATGTTTTTTACCCAACATCCTTTCAAGGACATAAAGTAGCAGCTGCTCAGAGGCTCAGTCGGGCCCCACAGGAGGCTGATCTTCCTTCAAGTGCCTCCTTGCATCGGGAAGTCCCTGTGAAGCCATTTATATATGCAACGCCAAAACCCAGGGCGCTGCAATCTTCCCACTTTGTACTCAGTGATAAATGGCATAGGTTTACCTTACCTGTGGATGATACACTGTTAAGATGAGAAGATGAAATGATAGGCTTTCGAAGGAGAAAAAAAATAAAGGCAAGTCGCCTTAAAGCACGTTAAAATTCCTTAGATAGGTGCTCACAGCCATGTCTCACCAGACTCCCCACAGGAAATGTGCCCAATCACGCCTTCGTGTCTTTGCTCAGCATGGAAGGCTTTCCCACCTCCTCAGCGTAGGGTAGTCCTGCTCTGTCTTTGAGACCTTACCAAATATCTCCTCTTTCCTAGACATTACTCCACAGCCCTCTGTAGAGTTCCCCACGATTCCCAGAGGGCAGAATCAGAATTAATTTCTCCTCTCAGTGAGCATTTACAGCACTTTTTAAAAGATATGTTTATTGATATTTTGAGAGAGAGAGAAATACTGATGTGAGAGTGAACCATTGATTGTCTGCCTCCTGCATGCCCCCTACTAGGGATCAAACCCACAACCTGGACGTTCGCCCTGACTGGAAATCGAACTGGTAAGCTTTCAGTGCACCACTGAGCCACACCGGCAGGGCTACAGCACTTTTTTTCATGTTGCTAATACACACTGAATCAGAAAGCATTATGATACACAGCCTGCTGGCTTATTTCTTCTTGCCCTACTGTTAATCTACTTATACACTGGGAGCTTTTAGCCAGGTAAGGGTAGGGAGAAAAGGGGCACAACACTCACAATATTTATTCAGTTCCTACTTTTCATGGGGCACCGTGTATGACAGGTGCTTTTATTTATACTACCTTATGTTACCAAAGAACCTAAAATATATGTAGTTTTATCTTCACTTCATAACAGGGGAAGTAGACTGTCAGAGAGGTTATGACATTTTATCAGAGTAGCACAGCTGTTTATTATGGACTGTATTGCCCCTCCCCCCACCCCACTTCCAATTCATGTCCAAGTCCTAGCCCCCTATGTGATAGTATTTGGAGATGGAGCTTTTGGGACGTAATTAGGTTTAGAAGAGGTCATGAGGGCAAGGCCCTCATGATGGGATTAGTGTCCTTACTAGAAGAGATACCAGACAGCTTGCTCTTTTCACTATGGGAGGGCACAGCAAGCCAGGAAGAGAGCTCTCATCCAAATCCACCATGCTGTGCCCTCATTTCTAATCTAAGACTTTTAACATCCAGATCTGTGAGAAAATACATTCCTGTTGTTTATGTCACTTAGTCTATACTATTTTACTATGGCAGTTGAGCAAACTAATGCTGCTGTTAAATAACAGAGCCAGCATTTAAATCCTGACTTATTTTTTTCTATAATACTGTTTTCTTAATGCAAACTGCTTTTGACATGTCTTTATAACTAGTATTTAGTAGAGTGACTGGAATATAGTAGACAAAAATGCAAAAGATGGATGTTGTATATCAAATGAATGGCTGAATAACTGAATAATTATAGATGATGGATAGATAGATAATAGATAGATAGATAATAGATAGATAGATAGATAGATAGATAGATAGATAGATAGATAGATAGATAGATAGACAGCCAGAAAGATAAGCATTTGCAGCTGAACTTTCACAACCTAGACACATACCAGTTTACATATTTTCAGTCTGAGGCAAACTATTTCTGACAGTCATACAGCAAATCCTCATGCAGAGACTTCACCTGTGTTTTCTGGACGGTGTGCAGAATTTCATGAGCATTCGTTGAACTATTTTGCTTAAAAAAGTTTCTTCTTGGGCATCAGTTGGGAATGCTGGAAAGCTATAGTAACCTTTTGAGGTTACTGCTTTTATCAAACAAATCATGCCTTGACAGCATAAATGCAGAAGGAATGGGTTATATAGAGAGAACTAGGTTCAATCAAGCAAGCAATTTTACAGCAATGACTATTACTTGATGTACTTAAAGAATCTCATTCCAAGCAGAACTTGAATCTTATTGAGGAAACTTTCAGAAGAATGAATGTTCACATATACTAAATTCAAATATTTTGTGTGAGAGTAATGACAAATACAAATACACTTCTTGTCTGTTTCATCTTATTACAACTTTTTATTTGTATATAAAGCACAAATTGGGAATATTAACAAGTCCTCTAACATTCTTTGCATTAATGATGTATTTACAAACCTAATGGCCTCTCAGCAATCACACAAACAGGTCAGAGCTACAGAGAGCAGTAGTGCTTCTTCTGTAATTGGAGGGGTGAGCAGTAGAAAACATCATTGAAGTTTTTCCCAACTTCTATATTCAGTGCTTCTACTTCTACAGTAGTACTTGTCAAAGTGAGAAGAGAGGGTTCTCTCCTCCACCCCTCTTAATCTAATGAAATTCTACTCCATCTTCAAAACTCAATTCAAATATTCCATTTCCTTAACACCAGCCCACATCCTCTCTGCATGCCCCTCAACTCTGTTCCTACAGGGAAGAATCAGAATTAATCTCCCCTTCTAGGAGCACCCACAGCACTTTGTTCATATTACGAACATAGAGTGTATCAGAGTGGATTGGAAATGGCATTCGAGTTTATTTTTCCTACCATACCCTTTGATCAGCTCCCTCCATGCTGGGAAGTTACCAGAGGGAGACTCATCATGGAGTTTAATCACCCTGAGGCAGCAAATGAATGGTTCTCAGTCTGCTTCCTTAAACTGGAAAAGCACGCTTAGAATTTGTGTCGAGTGTTAAAAATAAAAAATGGCCCTATATTATTGTTTTTAAAGAATATAAATTTGAATTTTAGCCCATTCTTGATCATAAAATGCACAGCTTTTTCTTCCCTTTTAATGTGAGCGTGCATATTGTGGTTTATTTTGTGATCACATCAACTCTTATTTTAATAGTGATTTTGACTCTGACACACATCATTCCAGTAATGCAAATTTTATCATTTCCTCGATGTCATTTGCTCATTGGCTAGAATATTTGAAATACCGTCCTCAAAAAACAATGCTGAATATAAATTTCAGAGGGTCACATGAGCTTTCCTATCAGCTTCTTAACTGCAGGCTGCGAGTTATCAATCCTCAATACATGCTGGGTGCCCAGTGCTGGCAAGAACTATCAAATGCCTGTGACAGGGGCCAGGACAAAGTCCAGGTCTCTCACGGCCCTTGTTCTTGCCACTAAACACTTCATTTCCTTCCATGACTAGTCATATAACATTTATGCCTCCTTCCTAAAATACATATGGCTAACATATCTCAGTGTTGCTCTCAGCTCCATAAATGTATCAATGTACAGGTGTAGTGAAATCTGACTCTAATAGCTGATGTTTTTAAAAAAGATATAAATGTGAAAAAATATGTAAAAAGTAAAATGGATATGAATCTCATAAAAGAGCCAGTAAGGGACAGAGCTAAAAGATGAAAGGTAAATATATGAGTCATGGTAATAAGGTGGTCAAGCACTCCTGAAATTAACGTGAAATATAACATACAGAGATGAAAGGAAATTAAATATGAAACCCTGAGATACTTATTAAACCGTCAGTGGGAATCTGGATGATGATGTCACAACTAGGCGAGGAAAGACGACTCGAGCAAAGTTGGACGAGATCCAGTTTGCGCAGTAGATTTATGCAGTTAATTTTGTCCCCTGACTACATTCAGATGAGCATTTCTCCTCGACATACACCAAGAAAATTGCTGCATTATAGCGTGTTAATGGTAATCAGCATGCTAATGAGCACCAGAAGGTCGTTATGGCAAAGAGAGGTTCAAAGATGTATAACCTAGAGAAAACAAGAACGTAATTCTTCGGGGAATGCAAGTGTCTTGTTTGTAGGTCATAGATTATTTGTTTTGGTCACTGCATTGCACAGGGAGTTTAATTTAAGATGAAAAAAATGACGCTTTTTGAATTGTGAGAGCAGCCCAGCTTAATTAAGAAAAGTAACACTGATGAGCTTTGAATTTGTGGTTAAAAAAATAGATTTTTTTTTTCAGTAGACCTAAGATAGTACTAAATAGTGCTGTCCAACGTGGAAGTATGCCTGTGGTTATGAAAAATGTGAGAAATTTATTTGTATTTATTCTTAACTCAGAAGTTGCTTTATGGGTCTTTGGCAAAACCAGGGTCAAATATCAGAGGTGAAAAAGGTTCAGAAATTGCCACAGTATTGTGCAAACAATTTCAGAGTCTATGCCTTCGTAGAGAATTAAGGGATAGTTCATTGTTTACTTCAGATGTGCATTTTGGCTTCAAAAAGTTAAGTATTTATTATGCTAGCAAAGGAAAATATTCAATGAGGAACACAGCTGCCACCGCTTATTAAAACGCTCGGGAACATAAACGGTGTGTGGATGTTAAGTTAGGCTCTCAGTTTCTCCCAGGAACCTCCTCCCACCAAGGACTCTGGAAGCCACATTAGCACATCCCTCCCTATATTGTATCAATAGAAACTGGATCAGAACACACTTGCATAAACCATTATAAAGGTTCTGTGTTTTTCTTTAATAAGACTTTTTAAACAGATGTTTTGCTAATGTGCTCTTTGGATAAGTTTTATAACCTAAGAATGATGCCTTAGAAATGAACAATGGTAATAATTTGTGTTTCCCCTGTTTGCTTGTACTTGGGATTTGACACCGTTATTCAAATGGATGTTTTTCCCATCCCAAAAAAGACAAATAAAACGGCTCTTGCAATATGATAGATGATAGATATATAGATAGATGCCCATTTATATGACTTATTATAGTGTAATATAATCATATATATTACAAGCATAGTATGCAAATTGTCCCCTTGACTGGGCGGTCATCCAGGAGTTTGACCAGAGGGTGGGGCCAGCTGAGGGAAGGGAGGGAGGCCCCAGCCAGTGGTGGTGGCAGGCAGCTGGGGGAAGGGAGGGAGTCCCTGGCTGGCAGCCACTAGGGACTCTACCAGTGCACAAATTTCATGCACTGGGCTTCTAGTGTAATATAACAACATATTATACTATTATACTACATTAAAGGCATTTTACAATTTCCAACCTAATACCTCTCTGAATTAGAAGTCCATATTTTTTACATTTACCAGTTTCCTCTAATGAACACCTTGCTTTGTGATGTCCAGAAACTTCCGTTGTTTCAAATTTTCAAGATTAAACACCTGAGGACCCAGCCCTAAAGCACATTTTAGATTAAGCCAGTGTTTTAATTGTTGGGATCTATGCTATCTCCTTTTCTCAAAACATTTGTGATATATACCTTCTTAATGTACTAACCCAGTGGTCGGCAAACTGTGGCTCGCAAGCCACATGTGGCTCTTTGGCCCCTTGAGTGTGGCTCTTCCACTAAATACTATGGCCTGGGCGAGTCTATATTGAAGAAGTGGCATTAGAAGAAGTTTAAGTTTAAAAAATTTGGCTCTCAAAAGAAATTTCAATCGTTATACTGTTGATATTTGGCTCTGTTGACTAGTGAGTTTGCCGACCACTGTACTAACCCATCTATACTGAAAAATTTAGATGGAGAAGAATAAACTTACATGCCAATTTGGGTTGGGAAAGAAAAAGTAAAACAAAAAAAGATAAAAGACAGCTGGAACGGAAAGAAGGGGAAAAAGGAAGAAGAAAAGAAGAAAGAGAGAGAGGAAGGAAGGAAGGGAGGAAGGAAGGAAGGAAGGAAGGAAGGAAGGAAGGAAGGAAGGAAGGAAGGAAGGAAGGAAAGAAGGAAGAAAGGAAGGAAGGAAAGGAGGAAGGAAGAAAGGAAGGGAGATATGGGCACTATTTTTCCTGATGTTTTCCTTTATTAAAGAGATGACTCTGATTCTTTGAGAATGACATTCTGATGTCAGAAAGCTACAAAAGGGTTTTTATATACAGTTAATTCCTAAACAATGCAGGGGTCATGGGCACAACCCCAATTGAAATTCTGTGTATAACTTTTGACTCCCCCTAAACTTAGTTGTCCCTCAGTATCCAAGGAGGCTTGATCAAAGGACCACCCCTCCCACTCCCCAAGGATACTAGAATCCAAGGATGCTCAAGTCTTTATGTAAGATGGCTCAGAGCAATGCATATAGTCGGCCCTTCACGTCCACAAATTGCAGTTAGGAATAAAACATACTGTCTCCCATCTGTGGTTTATTGAATCCACTGAAGTGAAACCCAGGGACATGTAGGGCTGACAGTATGTTTACTGAAAAAAAGTCCCCATCTAAATGGACCTGTACAGTTCAAATACAGACTCAACTGTCTTTCAAAGAGATGAGAAAGTACATGTAATAAGTTTTCTAAGATAAATGCTCTGAAAAACAAGAGGGGAAGCCATTATTTTCCTTATTATTTTCCCTTATTTTCAACAAGAAAAAAAATTAATCCTCTTATTTTTAATTTGCATTTGTCTTTACAATGGGTACCACTGATTTTTAACCCCAAACAAACTCTGGGTTCACTCAGAGGTTTGGGTCACTTGTCCTGATAGAAGGGCGGGCAGGAGTCTGCACTTTGGCTGTTCTGGCTCAGAGAACTAATCGCCTAGGTCTGGGATCTCTCATTCACTAATATGCATGTCATCCTTGCACAGGGGCCATGCTAATCTTCTCTGTATCGTTCTAATTTTAATATATGTGCTACCAAATCGAGCAACATCTTCTTTTTTACAGCTGCTTAGCATTATAGTGTATAAATGTACTATGGCTTTTTTTTATCCACTAATCTACTGATGGGCACCATGGTTTTCAGATCTTAGCTAAATGACAATGCAGTATCACCTTACACCTGTCAGAATGGCTATCATCAACAAATCAACAAACCACAAGTGCTAGCAAGGATGTGGAGAAAAGGGAACCCTAGTACACTGCTGATGGGAATGCGGACTGGTACAGCTACTATGGAAAATAGTATGGAGTTTCCTCACAAAATTAAAAATGGAACTCCCATTTGACCCAGTGATCCCACTTCAAGGAAAATATCCTAAGAATCCCAAAACACCAATCAGAAAGAATATATGCACCCCTATGTTCATTGCAGCACAATTTACAATACCTACACAATTCTATTCTTTTAATTCAAGAAACTGAATATTTACTCTTTCTCTTTGCATTCTGTGCAGGCACTGTTAGTTGTCTCTCCAAATGCTTCCTGCTTCCTTCCTTGCTACAATGACCCTAATTTCTGTATACGTAGCCATATCTGTCAGGGTAGGCTGAGCTTTTCCCGGTCTGATGCCAATTCCTGAGACTGTGGCAGCCATTCTGAGACCATGAGGACTCCTAGACAAAGGGGAGGCAGGTGACACTGAGGAGATACAGCAGATGAATGGGAGAAAATTATTCCTTGATGTTGTCATTGAGCTATAGCATTAACCAAACCTAAAGGTGCCTTACTCAAAAATGCCTATGTAAAATAATAAGTTTTCCTTATTGCTTAAGTATTTCCACTGTGGTTTTTGTTACTTGAAGCAGAAAGTATTCAAACTGATGTGTTGTCTTTCTCCTCCAAGGCAGATGAATAACCTGAAAAATGTAGGCAAAATACTAAAGGAAACTAATGATGTTAATAAGATTGACCCTAGGGCCCAGCCCGTGTGTCTCAGTGGTTGAGCATCGACCTATGAACCAGGAGGTCACGGTTCAATGCCAGGTTGTGGCACATGCCTGGGCTGCAGGCTCAAACCCCAGTGTGGGGCATGCAGGAGGCAGCTGATCAATGATTCTCATCATTGATGTTTCCATTTCTCTCCCTCTCCCTTCCTCTCTGAAATCAATAAAAATATATTTTTTAAAAATAAGATTAACCCTAGGAATAATGGGTGAAAGCCCAGAGTTCTCTCTTTCAGATTCTTCCCACCACTACCCTACGTTAATATGCCCCATCATTTCTCAGCGTCTGACTGCCTGTCATTTCACCTCTAATCCCACCTCTTCACTGACTCTGGAGTCTCTGACTAAAACACAGATCTCATGACTCTCCCACTTAAAACCCTTTCATGGCTCCCCATGGTCTCCATGATGAAATCCAACCTACTGTGTGTGTTCTAAAAAGCCCTTCAAGATCCAGCCCCTGCCTATCTTTTTAGCTTCAGTTTGCCCTCATCAATGCTTAGCATTCTGTGCCCCAATTGCGCCAAAACTGGGAGTGTCTGAACACTGTGTCATTTCTTGCCTGCGTGCTTTGAAGGTGCTATTCCTGGGACTTGGGATCAGCTTGCCCAGGTGTGAAAGGGTGACAGACTCTCACTCATCCTTCTTGGCTCAGGGGAAGCCTCACTGCATTCAGAAACACCTCCCCGAGAGCCCCCGGGATGGTGTGCTAGGTTTTGTGTGTTAACTGTACCTTGCCCCTGCCTCTCCTGTGGCAACTCACAAGGAACAGCACTTCAGTTAAGTTAAACCCATGTAGACTATGGGTTTATTGAGAAACAAACCTTGTTGATTTTGATATCTTCATCACTTAGCACAGCTCCTAAGATCCTGAGAGCGAGCACCTCACAACCCACGTTCTGGCTGGGTCTGTCATGTCCTGACTGAATTTGCACAAGTAAGTTAACCTCTCTGTGCTTCAGTTTCCTTAATTAAGTAAAGAAGATGATAGCTGTAATCAATAACAGTAGAAATAACAGCAGCATTATTGTGAGGATTAAGTGGATTTATTCATGTTCAGGTATTTAGAACAGTGTTCAACTCATAGAAACATTACATTTTATAATTATGGTATAATAGTATATCATTTCTAGTATTTTATAAATATTACTAGAGGCCTGGTGCACAAAATTTGTGCATGGGAGGGGGACCCCAGCCCAGCCTGCACCCTATCCAATCTAGGACCCCTTGGGGGATATCCATCTGCTGATTTAGGCCCTATACCAGGGATTGGGCCTAAACCAGCAGTTGGACATCCCTCTCACAATCCTGGACCACTGGCTCCTAATTGCTCACCTGCCTGCCTGCCTGCCTAGTCACCCCTTACTGCCCCCGCCTGCCAGCCTGGTTGCCCCTAACTCCCCCCCCCAACTGGCCTGGTCGCCTCTTACTGCCCCCTCCCTGCTGGCCTGGTTGCCCCCAGTTGCCTCCCCCTGCCGACCTGGTTGCTTCACGCAGCCTGCTTGTTCAGTTATTTGGTTGTCCCTCATTAACCCTCCTGCCAGCCTGGTTGCCTCACACAGCCTGCTGTTCAGTTGTTTGGTTGTCCCACACTAACCCCCCTGCTGGTCTGGTCATAGGCAGCCATCTTGTGAGGGTGTGAGGGTCAATTTGCATATTACCTTTTTATTTTATAGGATACTTTATAATTAGTATTAGCACTCAATAAATATTTGTGAACTGTACTGAAGGATGGCAACCACTCTTTACTTCACTCTCTTCTCTAGGAAGCTAAATGGTTTTGGAAGTCACAGATTCTCAGGGCAGTGATTTCTGTTCCCAAACATATTTATATTCCATCCCATGATGTCCCATGTCCCACACAGAGGCATTATTGGGCACACAATGTTTGCAAGGATGCTGGAAGCTGTGCACACTGCTGCTTCTCAGATATAGCCCACAACAAACAATAAATGTCTACATTTAATCTGAGCCCTGGTTCATCTCCTGCTTGATGCTTAGGGACAAGAAGTGAGGGCCAGAGAGCCCAGGAGGATAAGAAGGTGAGCTGACAGAAGCACAGCTGTGGAGTCCTGGACTCTGCATCAAAAAAACAGTACTAGGAGCTTTCTAATCTTAGAAAGTCACTTAATCCCACTAAACTCCAGTTTCCACATAGAAAATGGGGATGATAAAACCTATTCCACCTACCCTATAGCACAAACATAAGAAATAGATTCATTTGTCAAGCACTTGATAATTTATAAAAGCAAGAGATTTACTAATTACCCCCTCAAAAACCTTCTCTGAGCTCTACAGAGACAGTCTGTCTGACCCATAGAACTCTCCTGTAATACCCTCGAGGGACACCCCTAACTATGAGAACTTGCATAGGCCCTGACATTAATGTGTGTGTGTGTGTGTGTGTGTGTGTGTGTGTGTGTGTGTGCATGTGAGTATGAATGCCTGACACATCTACCTACTCTCCATATTCTCACATCCTAAAAAATCAAATTACTTATTATATTCCTATCATAAATAAAATAGAATTTATTCTAATGACTACCAGATAGTAGAGTAAAATTAGCTTTAGACGACTATGAAAGCATAATGTTCCAGTTTACCAGAAACTAAGGAAACCTAGTATATCCAGCAGCAAATTTTCTTCCTTCTTATTCTTTCTTTGTGGTGAAGCTGAGAATAATGCCCTTAGGTTTTTCTCAGTATATATGTAGATGGGGAGCAGAAAGGGGCTGCAAAGGTACAGACTTAGAGATGGTACAATTAAGAAGGCACGGTAATTTGTTGATATTTAAAAGCAGTGTTTCTTTACTATCAAAGTCACCTTAAATCAGCAATTTTAACATAATATGGTTTAGCAAACATATTATTGTAAGCAAAAGAAAATCTTATACAAGGAAATATATTGGATGAGTATCACTCATGGTGTAATTTTAATTCTGAAAGATCTTGCTAAGAGGGCTTATTTAAATAGGTTTTCCCTGAGATGAATATTTAGGGGGGAAATTCCTACAGGATGATTTATAGCAAAATTATATGAGCAGAATGAAGGACAGAAGAATTTTATTAGAAAAGGGTCTCATTTCCACAAAATATAAATTATACCTTTTAGAAAATATATTGAACTTTATTAATATTCTGTAGACAGCCTGAAGTGTTAATCTCCACCTCTACCTATAAGACTTTCATTATGATGTACAAGGTGTATTTACCCTTTAACCAAATCATTTTTTAGCAACTTGGTGGAGCCTCCAGTTTACATATCCTACAAAATATTTCCATTGCATTTACAAAATCTTATACTTTGTATTTTTGGCAACTTTTAATGATATATAGAGATGAATGTATACTTTATATATATGTATGCATGCTTTTGGTATTGCCAGGCAAGAACACATATTAATGATGAAGTCGGGGCATTGGATACCAGGGAAAAATGTTTCTTCAATAGCCACTGGTGTTATTGTTTTAACCATTATTTTTAAACAGAGATACCATCAGTTTTAATTTATTCAGTGCTATGATTTAAAAAATTCTGCCTTGTTTCATTCTGAAATTTATAGCTAGAGGATTTACTCAGAGTAGACCCCTGATGACTGTTTCTGCATGGCATTTAAAAATAACCTCATTTAGACCTTGGTAACTAATATTTTTTAGAAGGAAATTGACTTACTCTGATTCAAAGAACTTGGGTATAAATCCTTTTCCAGTCACTATTGGTCTTGAAAATTGAGCCTTCCTAGGGATGGTGACGTTGTTGTAAGGAACACCAGTGAATAGACCATTGGTGCAGCATGAGTTTCAGCAAGGACACGCTAGAATTTAGATTTATATCACTTGAAAGTGAAACCTGGAAACAAGAATGAGGAGAAAGCCAGGAGGTTAAAGAGAAAAGATAAGACACATTTGACTCTTAAATATTATCAAATAGGTTTCACTTAAATAAATTTACATAGAATGTAGCAATTAATATATGACATCCCCCTAGGGTATGCAAAATAGAACACTGTCCTATTTAAAATACCTGTGAAAGATGCTACTGCAAAAATATTATCCTCTATTTATAAAGTGGGAGTAACCCAATTTTTAAAAGCTGCGCCCAAGTGAACATCAGAAGTTGAATCTTTTCAACTTAATTTTTTTTTATTGATTCTTCACTGAGTGCTACTTAGGACCAGCCTCTATTCACATCTCTGTGAAAAAGAGAACATTGAAGACAAATCTATCCCAAGTCTTTGGGTATTTGAAACAATAACGCTTTGGCCTTTCACCCAGGCCATTACATCGATCTGAAGCCCCCGGGAACTACCCAGGAGGGAGATCTCTAGTATTTGTTATTGGTCAAAATGGCAAATATCTCCAGGTGATGAAAAGGAAGTACAATGATACATTTTAGCATAAATATTTCTGGCTTTCCCTCAGAATAAATGCTCAAATTCAAGAATCCATAGCCTTTTTATATGGATAAAAACACCCATCAATATATGTCCCTAAAAGAATGAATGGGATGGCAAAAAGGGAACAATGATTTTAGAATTGTCCTTATCCATCTATATGGAAACATCAGCATAATCTCTAACCATGGAATTTTAGAGTTGAGAGAATCCTGAAAAGATTCTCTATGGTGCCCATGTTCACATCTGAGGATACAGTTGTGGAGTGTCTAAGGTCACACAGCCAGCAAATAGCAAAGCCAGGAGTTGAACCAGCATCTACTTTTATCTGTGTATATCTTAACATTTGGCCATGTTTGCCATTTTTCAGGAGCAAGGTCCCTCAGGAAAAGTTCAATAATGTTAAAGACATCAAATGTAACCTTTGCTATTAAGGGGCAACAAACCAAATTAAATCTATCATCAGTCAACAAAATGTGATTCCTCTTTACTTCTTCCTCGGTTGCTCACACTCACTTTCATAATTTCTTACTGATGAAAAAAATTGAAGGGTGGAGACAGAACTGGTGACTATAGACAAATCTTAATACATTTCAAATTATATGTGTGTAATGTGGCCTCTTATTTTTTATTATAAGTTTTAGTTTTATCATTCGTATATTTACTAAATTCCAAAAAAGAAGTTAAGATGACATAGAAGTTAGCTATGCATGGGTTCCATACTCCTTTTGTCTAGCCAAAACAATATAATATTAAGATAACCAAGCAGCTTTCTTTTTGGTTCCATCTGATAAGTTTTCCTAGTGACCAGTCACTGCTGTGAATATTCAAAGATTTGCCCAAGATAACAGAGAAAGATTAAGGGGCAGGTATCACATAATACAATTATTCAGTAGATCAAATACAAACTGCTTTATTCACTCACATTGCTTATATCGCTACAAACCTGACCCAAATAAGAGAATATGGATCGTCCATTTCTAAAGTTTAGTCCTAGGTGTTACATAACAATCTTAGGCCTTTATCTAAATGACATGGTTTTCCCAAACGTCTCTGTAAGCCATGAATTCCAAGCCGTAAAATAATCAGTCCTGGCAAAACTTCTTTCTCTGTCTATTTATTCAGTTTTATGCTTTGGCCACCCAAGCTATTGTCAATGAAAATGTGGAATACCAAAGGGGAAAAGAGAAGACATGAAATATGTTTTGGGCAGCATTTGGTGTCTTTAATATAAAAAGTCACCATCCCCTTTGCTCAATGAGCTCAAAGCATCCCATTCAATGGCATCTTTTCAAATGGCCCAGAATGTATTCCTCACTTCCCTTGATTTATCCCCCCTATTGGCCCCTGCAAGAAAGCATCATTTTTTTCCTTCTGTCCTCTGTCTTCTATATTTCATTTCAGGTGTCTATCGAGGCAACAGAAGATAAAGCTCTCTGCTTTCCCTTGTACTAAAGTTCTATATGGAACCGGTTCACCTGTCTGTCACTCCTCATTAAATTCTTACCCTCTTCATTCACATCCTGATCTTTGCAAATGAACATTTGCTTAATAAATGTTCCCAAGACTAACAGTGCAGCGTGAAAATCCCACACAGCAGTAAATTATTAACTCAGTCACAGAGGGAGTGCCATATATGACTTTTCAGAATGAGTTATTATGTGGATCATCATGTAATTATGAATTTTTCAAGCCATGATAGAGGAAAATTGAATATTTAATATTTTATGGACATATTCTACACTGAGGACATCTTTCAAAATTTTATGATAATTTTTAGAGTGAGTGAAGAGCAGAACAAAAGTTACAAAATAATTGCAAACTTGAATATTTAATCATGAGGGACATTGTTGGTTATTTCTCAAATTATACAATGTAACCAAGGCTGTGAACTTTCAATCTTAGTGTAGTCAAATGGGAAAAAGGTGCATTAAAAGCAATCTATAAATATGTTTTGGTTTTTTTAAGAAGTAAGAATACAGAGCTTAATGTTGTCAAATTGAGACCTTAGTGTATGACTATTCATATGAGACGCAATCTTGAGTGATTTATTCTGAATAAGCTATTGTTGAACAAAAATTTTTGAAGTGAGCCATTTTAAAATGTTCAAAATCAACACCAAGGAGTAAACACTAAAATATCTTAAAAACTCTTGACTAAAAATGAGGTTGGTGTTTATCAAAAATATTAAAAACTGTAAGAAATAATTTATAGCTTTGGTGAAAAAAAACTAAAGGAAAAATGAGAAGGCAATTCTATGCCAAGTAACAAGAATTTCTTATAAATTTCCCTATGCCTTATATAGACTCATGCATTTATAATATAGCATAATATTTAGCATTTCAGTTATCACTCACATAGTAGCATTGAAAATTTTAAAAAATTAGTGATTCCAAGTTATTCAATATGCTCTCCTTGTTACTGGAGAGGGTCGCTTCCCAGTGCTAATACTAATAAGCCTTTAGAACATTTGAACTCAGAGCTTCTCCACCCTGACTGCACATCAGCATGACCTCATCTTACCTCCTGGAGATTCTGAATCGGCCTGAAGTGAGGCTGGACACTGATATTTTTTAAACCTTTCAAATTATTGTGCTTTTCAGCCATAGTCTAGAATCACTGAAACTGATAAAGCTGTCATCTTGGTTCCAGAGGTCAAACTTCTCATATACTTTTAAAATTCTAGAGAATCAAACTTCTGTGTACACTGAGTATACCATATAAGCACCAAGGAAACGGAGATGACTATTAAATAGTCCTGGCTCTCAAATTGCACATGATTTAAAGAAATACAAGTAACTGCAATTCAGAGAGGTTTATGTCAGGTGATACAGCAGTGGAGGGGAAAATCAACATGCAAGGTACCTAATGGACTTTTTTGAAACTGAAATTTGACTATGAAAAAAAATGATTATACTGTTTCTTGCATTTGCTCATTCATTCTTCTGTTCACTGTTTAATTACTTATTCAACAAACATTTATTAAATAACTACTATTTTCCCAGTGCTATCTTGTATTTCTTCTCATGGATTTTGGAAGATGATAGAAAATAAGGAGACTATTAGTTAGCTATTGCTGCATAGCAAACTATAACAAAATTCAAGCGATTTAAAACTACAACCATGTATTTGTTCATGGTTCTGAGATTGGAAATGTAGGCTGAGTTTGACAGCTTTATCAGAACAGTATGTCTGAGTCATAGCATAACCTTTTAAGATCTTTGAAGAAATTAAGATTTTAAAACAACAATGCCTCTACTTGCCTGAGAAATGGAATGTTTAGTGGAGTGAATCCTTCCTTAAAAAAAATCATTTCCATATGCTATGGAAAGCTTTAGGGGGAAAACATGAGTAGACTATCATAATGGGGACACCAATTTTATGCTCATTCTTTATCCAATATTGTTTCCCTAGGCATCAGTTATTTCTTTCCCCATGAGACTTTCCCCAGTTGTAAACCCCTTCCTTGGTCCCTAGGACAACAAGCCAGAAGCCAGGAGGCAGTGGGGGAAATCTCATGAACTGCTATTGGTCTACAACTCATACTGAACAGAGTGGTGATAAAGCAACAGGATCCCAACAACATATGGATTCTCAGAGCTTTCCCACTCTCCTCTGGAGTCCACAAGGAGAATGGAGATTGGGGGAAAAGGGGGAGAGGAATGAGACTGTATTCAGTACTGAATCAGTAGGGACAGAGTGCTGAACATTTTGAGGCCATGGTTTGTTTGTTTTTGTTTTAGTATTTAGTACTACTATCCTTTTTATTTGATTGCTTGTTTGTATGTTTGTTTTAAAGGTAAGGACATTGACCTTAGAAAGAAATTCTGCTATGTCATAGGCTCATTGGTTAGGAAGCTACATAGAGTTAGTCAGGAAGAGGCAGGTAGTAAACACATTCTAATAACCTTCCTAAACTTGGCTTTCTGGGTTTTTATTTTTTATTGTGGTAAGAACATCTAACATGAGATCTGCTCTCTTAAAAAGTTTTTAACTGTGCAATACAGTATTGTTAATTATAGGCAGAAGGTTATACAACAGATTTCTAGAATTTATTCTTCTTGCATAACTGAAGCTTTATAACCCTTGAATAGCAACCCCCTATTTTCCCCTCCTCCAGTCCCTGCAACCACTATTCTACTCTCTGCTTCAGTAAGTTTGACTATTTTATTTTTATTTTTTAAAATAAATCTTTATTATTCAGATTATTACAGATGTTCTTCTTCTTTTTTTCCCCATAGCTCCCCTCCACCTGATTCCCCACCCCACCCCATGCCCTTACCCCCCACCACTGTCTTCATCCATAGGAGTAAGATTTTTGTCCAATCTCTTCCCGCACCCCTCACACCTGCTTCCCCTGAGAGTTGTCAGTCCACTCCCTTTCTATGTCCCTGATTCTATTATATTCACCAGTCCATTCTGTTCTTCAGATTTTTATTCACTTGAGTTTTAGATTCACTTGTTGGTAGGTATGTATTTGATGTCATTTTGTTGTTCATAATTTTTATCTTTACCTTTTTCTTCTTCTTTCTCTTCTTAAAGAATACCCTTCAGCATTTCATGTAATCCTGGTTTGGTGGTGATGAACTCCTTTAGCTTTTTCTTGTCTTTATCTGACCTTCAACTCTGAATGATAGCTTTGCTGGGTAGAGTAATCTTGGTTGTAGGTTCTTGCTGTTCATCACTTTGAATATTTCTTGCCACTCCCTTCTGGCCTGCATAGTTTCTGCTGAGAAATCAGCTGACAGTCGTATGGGTACACCCTTGTAGGTAACTAACAGTTTTTCTCTCGCTGCTTTCAAGATTCTCTCTTTGTCTTTTGCCCTTGGCATTTTAATTATGATGTGTCTTGGTGTGGTCCTCTTTGGATTCCTTTTGTTTGGGGTTCTGTGCGGTTCCTGGACTTGTAAGTCTATTTCTTTCCCCAGGTAGGGAAAGTTTTCTGTCATTATTTCTTCTAATAGGTTTTCAGTATTTTGCTCTCCCGCTTCTTCTGGCACCCCAAAAATTCGGATGTTGGTACGCTTGAAGTTGTCCCAGAGGCTCTTTACACTATCTTCATATTTTTGGATTCTTTTTTCTTTTTGTTTTTCTGGTTGGGTGATTTTTGTTTCCTCATATTTCAGACCTTTGGTTTGATTCTTGGGTTATGTTGATCTACAGTTGAGTTTCTGTATATTCTTTATTTTAGACAGTGTATGCTTCATTTCTGACTACTCCTTTTCCATTTTTTTGGCATTCTCATTAAGGTCTTTGAAGGTCTCACCAAGCTCCTCAGAAGTGTCATCAAGTTTCTCGGCAGTTTTTAGAAGATTCTTGAGTAACCTTATAAATGTGGTTCTGAACTCTATGTCGTCCAGTAGTTTGCTTTCCTCTGTTTCTTTCATTTGTGACATGTTTCTTTGTTTCCGCATTTTGGCTGCTTCCCTGTGTTGATGGAGTGGCTTTGTGTGGTAGGTGACCTATAGGGGACAGTAGCTCAGCCTCCCCAATCACCTGATGTGGACACTCTTGGTACACCCCTTTGTGGGCTGAGTGCAAAGTCTTGGTGTAGTTAAGCTTTAATTGCTGTTGGTACTCTGGGAGGAATTGACCTCCAGGCCAATCAGCTGTGAGGACTCACTGTGTCTATAAGATCTGCTGTGCTGGAGACACGCTTATGGTGCAGGACTTGTTTTAGTGGGGCTTTGGTGCTCGCTGAGTCTGCCTCTTGAATGTGTCACTTATGGATGTGAGTAGTTGAAATCTGGTTTCTCACACTGACCACTAGGTATACTGGCTTCTGGATCTCCAATGGGGTGCAGGTCAGCTATTGTCTGAGTCCACCCAGCAGGAGCTACAGCGAGAGCTACAGTTTTCTCCTCTTTGCTTGGGGTTTGGAGGTTTTGGAGCTGTCTGATCCGGGCTGCAAGTTTGTTAGGTTAAGCTGCAGGGCAGTCCATTCATATGCAAAAGCCGCTGCTTGGAGCTTGGGTGGGTTTGTAGGTTGTGTGGGGCGGGGGTCTCAGGGCATCACTAGGCTAGGGTGTGGCAAACAGCAATGGCTGCTAGTTAGCTGGCTCTGTGTCTCCGACTGCATCCTGTCCCGTGCCCCAGCGCAGATAAACAATTATTCCTGTGCGCAGCTCTGCAAGCAGACCCCCTTCACTTTCCGACCCGGTAGCAGACAATCCAGCTTCTCCCCATAGGAGTTTGGGTCCCCCGCGTCTCCCCAGAAACTGTATTTCAGAGTAATCGGGGGCTTGTATCCCCTTTGGGTTGAAAGAAGCAATGCCTGCCACCCGCCCAGATCCCGTGCCTCCATACCTCAGCTTTTCAGCGCTTGTGCACGTCTCAATGCTCTTTTCTCTTTCCTTCTAGTTTTAGAACTTCCACTCAGCCAGCTTTCCCATGGTTCTGGGTGATAGACATTTTGTCTTTTAGTTGCAGTTTAAATTGTTGTTCAAGGCAGCAGTTTAGGTGTTTACCTATGCCACCATCTTGGATTCCTCTCCAAGTTTGACTATTTTAGATATTACATATAAGTGGAATCACACAATATTTGTCCTGTGGCTTGTTTATTTCACATAGCATAATGTCCTTAAGGTTGTTGCACATAACAGAATTTCCTCCTTTTATTTTAAGTGTATATATACACTGAGTGGCCAGATTATTATGATCTCTGAATAATAATAATAATCTGGCCACTCAGTGTATTTGTATCTCAAATGGGTACCAAAAGTATTCTAAACCTTTGCTGGAGATCAACCACCTATTTTCCCTGAGCTTTCTATCAGCCAGTGCAAAGGGGAAAACTGGTCAGGTGCACAATTTATAGTATCTTTGATATCAAATAAATGAGGTACTCAAGAGAAGTACACTGAGCGGCCAGATTATTATGCATTCAAAGATCATAATAACCTGGCCACTCAGTGTATACACACCACTAGGAGCCCAGTGCACAAATTCGTGCACCTTGAAAGGATCTGTGGTCCTCGAGGCTGCGGTGGGTACAGGGGTGGGGCTCAGCCCATCCTCCACACCCCTGCCTGGCACCTCCCACCAGTCCCCTGTTTGCCAGCAGCCCCGCTCCTGCCACCCCGGCTCCCACGCGCTGACAGTGCCGCCCCAATCATACCCACTGACGGCACAGAGCCATTGGGGCCGATGCCATCAGCGGGTGTGAGCAGCGGCTGCTGCCCCAAATGCCCCTCAGGAGCAGGGGGAGGTGGAGAAGCTCTCGGGGGTGATCAGGGCTGACAGCCACCGCTCACACCCACTGATGGTTCCGAGTGATCAGTACTGGAGCCAGGCACCTATAGCGGGTGTGAGCAGTGGCTCGGGCACTGGCTGCAGATGTGAGCAGGGCCATCACTGGCAGCAGGTGCGAGAGGTGTCTGCTGGCCCCAATCGCCCCTCAGGAGCAGGGGGAGGTAGAGAAGCCCTGAGGGGCAATTGGGACTGGCAGCTGCCACTTGCACCCACTGACAGCGCTGAGCAATCAGGGCCAGCACCAGGCGCTGTCAATGGGTGCGAGTGGGGCCTGCACCAGCAGCAGGTGTGAGTGCCAGGTGGGACCATGTCGTGCAGGAGCAAAGAATTTTTCATAACCACCAGAGGATTGCCCTGATGAAAGCGAAGGGTGCCCCGCCTTGGCCTGGTGCCCCTGCTCACCTGCTCCACCATCCCACTGCAGCCAATGCCCATTATGTTCCGCACTCTGCTGCCTACTGCCAACACCCGCAATGTTCCATGCACACACCCTGGTGGTCAGCACACGTCATAGCAACCAGTTGTTTGGTTGTTCAGGTGTTCCACTATTCAGTCTATTTGCATTTTCTTTATCCATTCATCTACCAGTGGACATTTAGGTTGGTTGTAAATAATATTGCAGTGAATGCAAGGGTGCAGATGTCTCTTCAAGATTTCTTGCCCTAGCAGTTTTGCTCAGTGGGTAGAGCCTTAGCCTGCAAACTGAAGAGTCCTGGGTTTGATTCTGATCAAGGGCACATGCTCAGGTTGTGGGCTGGATCCCCAGTAGTGGGCGTGCAAGAGGCAGCTTATCAATGATTCTCTCTCATCGTTGATGTTTCTATCTCTCTCTCCCTCTCCTTTTCTCTCTGAAATCAATAAAAAATATATTTAAAACAAATAATACAGATTTCAAAAAAATATTTCAATTCTTTTGAATACATAACCAGGAGTAAAATTGTCGGATCATATGGTAGTTTTGGTTTTAATTTATTGAGGGACCTGTTTTCCATAGTGACTGCACTATTTCACATTCCCACCAACAGGGTACAAGGATTCCAATCTCTACATTATTGCCAGTACTATGATATTTTTAACCAGAAATCAAAGCTATAAAAACACATATAACTTGGAATAATATCAGTGAAGAAACTCCTAAGCATTTTAGAAGAAAAATAAGACTTGCATAACTGGCGAGAGCAGTCATGTGTCTAATGAGAAGACTAAAAACGTAAAAATGACAGTTCTGCCAACACCTGTTATACATGTGATGCATTTCCAGCCCCCGTGGGAATTTTCAGAAAGCAAATTTGATAAACTGTCCTGAAATTCTTCTGGTAAAGTATTTAAAATACTACTAAAAGAAGAAGAAAACTGGAAAGATGGGGTGGTTTTCTATATTTTACAAAAGCCTTTAAAAATTATATTTTAATTTGTAACTATTTGATCATTAGATGGTAAAATATTAAATCCTTAATATATGTAAATCTATTATTGAACTAAATATAATAATATTTTATTCATTAATCTTTTACAAGTGGGTTTATTCAGTGCTAACATTAAAATGGATTGTACAGACATATTTAATACTTTCAACAATAAAGAATTTTTTTTAAAAATATGATCACAAAAAACAACAACAGGGACTGTGCTAGTTTCTAAAGATTTAAGGAAAATAAGATTGAGCCCCTGCTCTCAAGAGAGTTTACAATCCTGTGTAAAGACAGGGCAGTAAATATATAGTCACAATATGATGTTCTCAGTGCTAGCAAAGAGGTACTCACAGAGTGCAATGGGAACCCCCAGGAAGAAGGCATGGACCTGAGGTTTAACAGACAATAAGGTGGGTTAAAGAATGGAAATACTGACTGATAAGGTTGAAGAAGTCGTCAAGTACCACATCATACCAAGCAAGGACTCTGTACTTTTTCTCCACTTAAACATCAGGCACAAAGGAAGCTGACAACTCATCAAACTCCCTATTTCTATTTCTGAAATTACTGTTCACCTCTAATAGAGATGCCAACAGGTATTCATTCTTCAAGTGCGCTGTCATCCGTGCAGATAGAGCTTGATCCAAAATAACTCCTAGAACTTAAGGCATTAATCGTATTTTTTAAAATCAGTATTCACTGGTGAAATCTTATTTTTTTAAGTATATAACATTTCATAGGTATGAGTTTGCCTTGGTATTAAATTTTAAAAGGTATTTTTCTTGTGAAATGTTACATAAGATTTTCTGAGACCAGTTTCCAAAACATACGGAAGAGGTAAAATCTTACTTTATAAAATAAAAATGCTGATTCAATCATCTTTCTTATAACCACCCAGTCATCAAGTTGAAGACACCTAACGACCACCAAGCAAACTAAACTGAGGAAGGGCCATCAGAGTTGAAACACTGCAGGCACCAGTTTAAGCATCACTTTTGAGCTTATACAAATTTCCTTTTCTCACCTTGCCAAGTGTGTTTCAACCAGATCCACAAAACTGCAACAGGAGTTTTGTTATGTGTCTCCTATGCATAACAGGAGATAACCAGCCTTGCACCTGAAGTTAGTGTACTCTTTTTCAACAGCAATGACCATTTGTGTTGTACAGAGCAGCAGCTATTCAGTGTAAAGAATGAACATCACCAGAGGCTAAGGGGAGTAAAACATGGAAGACAGGAGTGTTATAGAACTGAGGGTGCTGTGAAGATAGGAAAGGAACCAACAGAGCAAAGGGGAGAGGGCTGCAGGCAGCTGAATCCCACTCTCCCATCAGAATGCAGGCCCTGAGTCACAGCACACATGGAGCGTGATGGTCAAGATTGGCTCAGAGACCAGCCAAGTAAAGCTTCAAGGCCTGAAAGTAGATCTGCCAATTCTGGTGAAATAGGTCCTATTATCAGATAAACACCAGACTGATTATACTGACTGGTCCAGAACTATGCCCTCTAAACACATTTTCTAGGTGTTCTCAGAGTCCCTGTGCTCAATAGAGTCTATTATTCCTCCATTACCCCCAAACTGTATCGAGAAAAATCCATTTCTTTATTTATTGAAGAGAAAGCTTGCTGAAACTTAACTATAGTTAATAGGCCTTTGAAAATTATTATTCTTGTCACTGCTACTGGCATTTGATACTAATTTTATTATATCATGTGATAGCACTAGAAACAAGCCCGTTTTTTTTATTCAGTTTGTAGACTCAGCCTGAATTTTGACAGTTCCCACACATAAATGACTTAATAAAATATTATCTAGCACTTTTCCTGGGTCAGGCAACCTGCTGGGGATACACAGAAAGCACAAGGCAGAGTTCTTGCCCTAGTGGAGCATCTAGACAAATAAAAAGTCAATGATGACACGTTTTATGAATCTCATGTCATGGGGACATTAACATGATAGTTTGAGGGCATACAAAAAATGGGAACTTCTGTTCTGTGAGATCCGGGAGGCTTCCAAGCTGAGCTTCTTTATGTAGGTGAAGAACAGTGGAAGAGTCTTTAAGACAGAACCAATAGCAATGCAATCATGGGGCCAAGCATATGGTCTGCCCAGAGAATGTGAGGCAGGTCAAAATGGTTGGATCACAAGGCATGAGAAGGGAAGTGGTAACATGAGAATGGAGAGATAGAGACAAGATCATGAAGCCATTTATGAAGGCTGAATGTCACCCATCCGACGGTTCTAAGGAAAGTGACCTGAACTCAAAATTTAAGTTCTTTCAGAGAACAGATTGCTGATTGCCAAAGGCTGGAGGATAAGGGGATGGGCAAAATGGGTGAAGTTGGTCAAAGGTTAAAACTTTCAATTATAAGATAAATAAGTCCCAGGGATATAATGTACACCATAGTGACTGTAGTCTAAAAGAGTAGATCTTAGGAATTCTCATCACAAGAAAAAAAAACACGGTGATTATGTAAGGTGGTAGATGTTAACTGGACTTATTATGGTCATCATTTCACAATGTACACCGAGTGGCCAGATTATTATGATCTCTGAATGCATAATAATCTGGCCACTCAGTGTATATCTTATATAATAAAAAGTTAATATGCAAATTGTCCCCTCCACCAGGATTTCGACCAGCAGGCAGGCTGGCCAACCGCCCATGTCCCCTCCCCCTGACCAGGCTAGCCGGACCCACCCCCACCCATGCACAAATTCATGCGCCGGGCCTCTAATACACACACACACACACACACACACACACACTGAGTGGCCAGATTATTATGCATTCAGAGATCATAATAATCTGGCCACTCAGTGTATACATATATCAAATCATTATGTTGTACATCTGAAACCAACACAATACTACATTTCAGTGATAGCTCAATTAAAAAAATTTTTTCAGCAGGAAATTGGATCTGAATAATATGATAAAGACAAATTGGTAAAAGCAATTATCTGACCAATTTCCAGAATTCACTGAGCCCACCTTTGTAAAGGGATCCAAAATTTCCCACCTTCAGTTCCTGCTCAGATCTTCTGAGTCTCAATTACTAACTCTTTTATAGAAAATGCCTTTAAAAATTTGACACATCAGTCAAGCCCTTGCTGAGAAAGTTGAGCAGCATTATTTCTGCCTTCACAATGATGGTTCTTCAGCCTGAGGCTCATCACCACCATCTTCAATTTGGATTAAAACCAAGCAATCCACACGCCATACATAATTGATCATGAACTTCAGCATCAGAAACCTTTGGATATTTGGGAACCTGGCTGATTGATTATGATGGGATCATGCCCACTTTAATGACAGCTAGTAAATTCCCAGGATGGTTCTTCACTTCCTCTTTTTAATTCATGGAACTGTAAAAAAAAAAATTGTACCACACACTTGTTAAAAATAGGAAGGAAGACTTTATTCAAAACTATAGCAATAGGGGAGAGAGATTGATCTCAGCTTAGGAATTTTTAACCCTGAGTTGGGCTAATGAAAAGGCACTGGAGGATTTTTAGGGGCAGGTTGGTCAATGTGATTAGGCCATCCATGTTTGCTAATTGGCCTTCATTTAAATTAGGCTCCTACCTTCCCATAGAGACTGGGAGATAGGAGTGCTATATCTATCTCTTGCCTATGATTTTACAGAATTTCAAAGAGCTGGATCCAAGGTCCTTAAGACTTTGGGGGGGGGGGCGTATAGAAGACTTCATCTAAAAAGGGCAGAGAAAACATGTACAACTGCAAAGCTTTTTAAAGTAAATGCTCCAAGAAAAGGGAAGTCAGGCTGAGTCAGGAAGAAGTAAGGGCAACATTAAGAAGGCCTTGGTCAAAAAGCACTTCAAATCTTATGAGCAATGGTATTCTTGAGGCAGCATATTTAAAGGGAAGTATTGCTTTTCTTAGGTAAATAAAAGAATTTAGCTGCTCAGCCTCTGGAGCTGTTATACTGGGTGGGCTGTGTTATAATTGCCAAGTCCTGTGTTGCTTGAGTGTGTTTTGCTTATGAGGAGCCTCATCAGTCCTGGTTTCACCTGAGATACCCATGGCAATACCAAAAGCAGAGGTGATATAGGCTAATGTTCATGTTGATAGTCTATCATCCTTATAGAGCAGTGGTTCTCAAACTATATACTCTACTGAAATGTAAATATTCATCTGTGTACAAAGTTCATCTCAATGCCACTGTGAGCAGGACTGCTTGCCCTCAATCTTCCTTTGGTGTCCTCTTTCCTGCCCCATTCTGGGCATCATTTTACAGTTTCCAGGTCCACTTCTAAGTCTGAGAAAATATCCTAGACTTTTCTCACTCTCTTCTACCCTCCATTCTACCTGCCACACCATTGCACACATCAGCGAGTTCTCAAATCTGCATTTATTCAAGCTCTTCATAGGTAACCTACAAAATAGTCTGATAAAGTAACTCTTCTTGGGGAGTGTTCATAGAGTAAAAGCATTAATAATTAGGAATTTGCAATGAGCCAAGCACTGGACAAATGAATTATATGGATTATTATCCTACTTAATCTTCACAACAAAATCTGACAAGAAAGAAACTATTATCTTCTTTTTATATATGAGGAGACTGAAGCTGGGACTGTGACTGAGAAGGGATGTTAAATAATTTGCTTTAGGTCCCACAGCTAGTAAGCTGCAGGTCTGTGCACTTCTAAATCCTAAATCCTCTTACATCCTAAGTTGAACAACTTTTCTATACTGTTGTTAATGGAAGTCTTATATTTAGGCCTATGTAATATCTCATAGTTGGATTTCCCTCTCCATCCCACCCACTCACTATCCCACCCACTACCCTCCTCTGTAGTTCATCTACCAGATGGTCACCACACACACACACATACACACACACACACACACATGCACACACGCATGCACACACACGCACTTAAAAACATCTAATGGCACAATGACTGGCTTCCTACAGGATATAGGATGAATTTTAAACTTCTTACAATGTTCACAGTTCATTACAATCTGACCACAACCTGACTTCCTTGAAACCCTTCCCTCTCACCTCACAGCCACATTAGATCTCACCCTTCCCACAAGATCATGCTCCTTATGGCTGTGCAAAAAAGACAGCCATGAATACTGCAAGGTCAAAGCAAGGGCATAGGCTTAGGAATAGATAGACCTGTTTGAATCCCACAATTGGGCCAGTTATTTAACCACTCAGAGCTTCCTGTTTTCTCACCAAAAAGAAAAAAACACACACCAATGAAATATGTCTCATTTGTAAGAATTGGGCTAGATGATATGTCCAAAGCATGCCACACAGTGCAAGGCACTTTCCACAGCAAATGGCTTATGGCAGACCTTCAAAGACAAGTCACTGTCATGACTGTGTCCATGTGGCTCCCTCAAAATTGTCTGGAATTATTTTTTCTTCTTGTCTTGAAAAATGTCCATTCATTCTTCAAGCTCAAATGTCACCTCTTCTGTGAGACCTTTTCTGATTGCTTCAAGTACTATCAATTCCTCCTTCCTCTGCATTTCTCTAGCATTCAGCACCTGCTCAACTACAATACTTTAAGTTGGCTTTTAATTATCTGTCACTTGTTTCTCTCTTCCATTAGATCATGGACTCTTCAGGAGCCCGGATAGCTACCAGGTGCAATACTCAACACGCAGTAAGCTGCCAGATGTTTGTTGAATGACTTAACATGTTCCTTCTTCCCATACAGAATTTGTATTTGAATAATGCTAAAAAATTAGGCTGAAGTTTTAGGCATAGAAGCAGGAGCAGAGAGGCAGGTGGATGGAGGATGAGATCTTTCTAGAAAATCCCCAAATACATACATCCACTCTCTATACAGAAAGCCATTTCAGTTCTAGAATCTTTGTCTGCAAACTGCCTTGGTCTTCCCTTAGAAGCATGAGGGAATTTTTGTGACAGGAGAAGATAATGCTTACAAAACCTTTTGATTGTAAACGTTGATTATTTATGAATTCTTACAGGAAAGGGACCCTCTGGATGCTGGCACATGGGAGAAACCATTCCCCCCCAATTTATAATAAATGAATGTTGGAGTAAATCTCTTCATTAACTAGATAAAGGAATTTAGGTTCCAAAGTAATCACTCGTCTCTTCAGCTGCAAAGCCCTGAAGACTCTGCTTCTGCAAGTTCTCTCTAATGGGACAGACCTTTGCTGACTGGCTTAGCACAAGCACGACTTCAGCAGGTAGATTATCTAAAACTAGCAGCCCAAACCAAACACAGCAACACTGCCTGGGAACTGGTGGCTGGCTTGGCTGGTGAAAGCCCGTCCTTCAAGCAAGTGAGGCAGGAGCCTATTAAAGGTGTTAATTTTACATGATGTGGCATGGCAAGTTTATAAATAAATAACAAATGAACGCTCCCCACAGTTCCTCTCCTCTGAGTCTGTGTGTACCTGCTACAGCCCTGGCAACAGCAGGCGCTGCTCAGGTGCCAGATCCGGAATTGCCCTTCAAAAAGTGATGGGGGAGGCATTTCTGTCAGGAGGACTTGATAACTTTTGATGCCTATATCACTAGATCCAGCCACCTTTGAAAAAATAGCCAACTAATCTGTCCTCTGTGGGTGGATGGGCTCAATTTAAGATTATCATCATGAGCTGTAAGAACAAAACACAGATGTTAGAGTTTCAGAAAAATGTACTGTGGGGAACCATTAGTAAAAAATACTGTTTAAAATATATAACATATGTAACTATTAAATGCATAAAAATCCCATGTACCAAGAGGCAAAACATGATGAAAGTTGTTGAATATTTTAAGTACTTATATTGCTGCATAAAATGGTACTGTGTGGTGGAATTTTCTATTGCAGGAGATTTATGAAATTTTGTCAAAGTGGTAGATCATGGTGAAGTCAGGGGAAATACTAGCACACTTTAGGTTGCTTTCTATTTTTAATTAAGTTTGAAACTGCATCTTTGCACTTGTGAGTGTGCATATAAATATATGTAAGTGCCGATGTGATTAACAATAATGCTGATCTATTCAGACTTTCTAATTCAGTCACAGAATGACCCCCTCTTACTGCAGAGAAATATACTTCATTGAGACTGGGTCTGTGTAATCAAAATGACTAGATATAGAATGACAAAATTCAACCAGCATGGTTCACCTCGCTCATTTGAACAGCCTAGGAGGCAGAAATTAAAGAAGCCCTATAGGGTCCTGACCTGAATTTCCAACCTGGAGAAGAGCCATCACAACTAAATGTTATGGTACTTGTCATGTTTGCCCATGTCAGTAAAGATGGGGACTGACTGAGCTTGGGTAGGTAGGTAGCTAAAATCCATTTAATGTAAATTCTGAGAGACTAAGATTGAAGAACGGTTCAAAGGCATCCAGAAAATTCACTGAGGTCCAAGTTACTGAGGATACAAAATTCTAAGGAAACATTAATACTACTAAAGATGGAGTCAAAGACAAATAATCAGGTCATATGGAGAGAAAGGCACATACCATATAGAGAGGGAGAGGGAGAGGGAGAGGGAGAGGGAGAGGGAGAGGGAGAGGGAGAGGGAGAGGGAGAGGGACAGGGAGAGGGACAGGGAGAGGGACAGGGAGAGGGAGAGGGAGAGGGAGAGGGAGAATGCAAGCAGTAGACTTTCTAGATACATTCCAAGTCCTTTTTCATCATAAGTTTTCGTCCACCTCGGCCCCACCTCCACTCCTGTGAATCAACATCTCCTTCACATTTCCGTTGTACCTATAGCCAAAAACATGTAACCTAGCATATAATTATATACTCTTCTGTACTGTTCATGTTGTCTTATATGTGATCATTTCCATCCTAATTAGATTTAAATTCTATTTGAGGTCAGTAACTACATCTCTAGGTCTCAATTTCCCCAAGGCCCAGCACAGCTTTATGCACATTATAAGTTTCCACAATTGCTCATTGGTTGAGTCAATAACAAGTCACTTTTGCCCTATTTTAAGGATTGATAGCAAGTGTCATCCATTCTTCCTCCAACATGTCGTATCTACACCTGTTCCAATGTTCCTTCAAAATATATAAACATATACTCTAAAATACATGAGGACATATTTCTACTTATTATGCACTTTCTTCCATAACTTTTGTTTAACACAACTATACACACAGATCCAATGCATTCTCTATAGTAGCTGGGTATAATTTATTGTGTGTACAATTTATTCAGCCATTTTCTTTGCCACCATTTATTACAACATTATAACAATATCACAATAAGTAATTTGTCTACATCATTTTTTACTTATGATTTTTTACAGAGTTAAAGGTTATTTTGCAAAATTTAATTATTAAAGCCTAGAGGGCCAGTGCACAAAATTTGTGCACTGGGTTTGAGGGTGTCCCTCAGCCCCAGCCTGCACCTTCTCCAATCTGGGACATCCCTCTCACAATCCAGGACTACTGGCTCGCCTGCCTGCCAGCCTGATCACCCCCTAACCACTCCCCTGCCAGCCTGATCAATGCCTAACTGCTCCCCTGGTGGCCTGATTGCCCCCAACTTCCCTCCCCTGCTGGCCCAGTAACCCTCAACTGCCCTTTCCTGCTGGCCTAGTCACCCCTAACTGCACTCCCCTACAGGCCTGGTCGCTCCCAACTGCCCTCCCCTGCTGTCCTGATCGCCCACAACTAACCTCCCCTGCTGGCTATCTTGTGGCGGCCATCTCTGACCACGTGGGGGTGGCCATCTTGTGCGAGGGCATGAGGGTCAATTTGCATATTACCTCTTTATTATATAGGATACCTCCAGTTTACTTTTTCAAAATATTTTAGTAAGTCATTCTTCCACCATTAATATACAGGGTGTCCCCAAAAAATGTATACACACTTTAGCAGATGATAGCTCAATTTTGAAAATGAAATTTATTTTAATAAATACTGTCCTTATAATTATTCAAAGTGTGTTTATACATTTTTTGGGATACCCTATATTCCTCACACTTTTGACAGTCCTGGAAATTACCTACTTTTTTAATATTTACCAAGACAAAAGGATTAGCATCAGGGTTAGAGCAAAAAAATACTATTTCACAGGGGTTTTTTTTGTGTGTGTGTATTAAATATGTTTTTATTGATTTTAGAGAGAGGAAAGGAGAGGGAGAGAGAAACATCAATGAACCCATGACCCGGCAACTTCCTGGTGCATGGGATAATGCTAAACTAACTGAGCCACACCAGCTGTACTACTATCTCACAGTTTTGTTTTGCATTTTTCTAACTTCCAGTGAAGTTAAATCTCTTCATTGCCATTTGTATTTCTGCTTGTAAGAAATGGCTTTCATAATTTCTGTCCATGTTTTATATTTTATATATAAGAACTAGAGGCCTGGTACACAAATCATGCATGGGTGAGGTCTGGCAGGCCTGCCATGATGGGGACCAATTGGGACAGGCCAGTGGGGGGAAGGGTGCATGGGAGGTGGGTCTGCTGGCCCCAACCCCTATTGGGGGGGGGGGGCGATCAGGGGCCTGGCCAGCCAGGGAGAGGGGACACCAGTGGTTGGCCAGCCAGCCAGCCCCACCCTGATCAGGGTGGAGGGGGTTGATTAGGAGCCAGGCTGGGCCAGCATGGGGGAGGGGCCATGAGAGGTTGTGGGGGGCTGATTGGGGCCCCAATTGGGCAAGTTTGATGCTGCAGTATGCATCATAGTAACCGGTCATTCCAGTCATTCTCCACTCCAGTCTCTTTGTTTTTATATATATAGACTAGTGGCCTGGTACACGAAATTTGTGCATGGGGGTGTGTCCCTCAGCCTGGCCTGCACCCTCTCACAATCTGGGACCTCTGGCTCCTAACCGCTCACCTGCTTACCTTCCTGATCAGTCCTAACCACTCTGCCTGATGGCCTGATCATCCCCAACTGCCCCCCTACCCCCACTGGCCTGCTCGCGCCCAACTGCCCCTCCTGCCAACCTGCTCGCCCCCAACTGCCCCCCCATGCCAGCCTGCTTGCCCCCAACTTGCACCTCCTGCCAGCCTGCTCACCCCCAACTGGCCCCCCGCCAGTCTGCTCATCCCCAACTGCCCCTCCACACCCCCGTTGGCCTGCTCACCCCTAACCACCTCTGCCTTGGTCCTGCCATCCTGGCTTTGTCCAGAAGGATGTCCAGAACGTCTCCTGGACGGTCTCCCAGTCTAATTAGCATATTACCCTTTTATTAGTATAGATTCTCTGTATATTGAAGGTTTTTCATTTATAAATGATGCACATATTTTCTCACAGATAAATCTGATATGTTTATATCTTGTAAACTTCTTAAGGACAATGACTGTGTCTTAGAGCCTATCTCCAATTTCTTCTCACTAGCATCCCAGGCATAGCATATAATAATGTATCCATTGAGGAAGTTCAATAAATTTATTCAACAACTCCAACCAACATCAATCAAAAGTGGTTTGGTCATATGGTTAGACTGACCAGGAAAATATTCCTTTTCAGAATGGAGCATTCAGTGTCCTACAATGTCTGCTGAGTCAAGTGAGGCACTTCCTTTATAGTCCAAACTTGACTCCCAGGTTAATGCCTACCCATACCTTCAGCCTCACCCCTGCTTAGTTCCAACACGGAGAGGACTTCACGGAATGCATTAGAGCCCAAAGAACTATAAAGGATATTTGAGAAAATTTGAGGAAAGGTTATTTCAAAAGAGCTTTTGGCATGTACACACATGTGCACACATACACAAATACACCAACACAGAGTAGTGTTTTAATTCTAGCACAAACCTGCCCATTCTATGGTATGGGTATGTAGCCCTCTTTGCTGATACAACAAACACAGAACATTAAAATGTACACAAATGAAGATATATTAGAGAAAAGTATAAATATAGCAAACATTTACATTGTGAATATTAAAAGAAAACTGGTTTTGTATGGTGGCAAGGAAAGTTACAAAGTATTCTAGCAAATTCACAAATGTTTCAGGAATTTGGGGAACAATTTAGGATGTGGGATGTTTGTTTGAATGAGGTAAGAAGTGTAAGGACCCTGACCAGAATATGCCAAATGCTCAAGACCCATGTGCCATACACATGTGCAAAGGCAATGACACAGCAGTTTTACTGTACGCACTGTGCAGGCGACCTTTCTATGACCCAAATACTGATGTCACTATTTGGCAAAAAGCCTCTTTTGTCTGGGTTGGTATAAAAATGTGTTGCTGACCAGTTGGTGCATGGCTGCTTTGTAGGAGCTACTTTGAAAAACTGCTTTGTCTAGTAGCTCCTGTGTTTACAATAGCTGCTTGATCTACAATAAAGTAGATCTCCTATGCCTCTAGATACTCATGTCTTCTTTGAATTCCCAGCATCCATGGAGGTCCAGCCCCTAGCAGAGGGGCTGTGACCCAACAGAAAGTAACCAGAAAATTTAGGGTATAGTTGTAAAGGAAAGGAATTGGTGGGTAAATAAGCAAGGGTGCTCTGAAGAAGGATTTTGAGGTTTGAGATAAGACAGATAAGGCTTATACATCCCATCAGAGAAAATTGAAATTTGGGTCACATTGGGGAGGCTTATTTTCATCTCCAGCTGATGGCTCTACTGCACATCTGCCACAGATTTCCCTTCTAATAGGTTTGTAAGGATCTTGTGAGTCCTGGCACAGAAAACCAACACTTTAGTGAAGTACCTTTGCTAATTAGATACCACTAACTAATCAATGTATTCCAAATGGAAGATTGCCTTTAATTGGTAAGTTATGTGTAAAGAAAAGGTTTGAATTATAGAATTCTATAGAACAGAATAAAATATAGCTAATAAAAATCATATTTTTAAGAAATGTTTAGTAATACAAAATAAATCCTCATGATATATGTAGTAAAAAAAAAAAAAAAAAAGGCAGGATATAGCTTTGACCAGTGTGGCTCAATTGGTTTGAGCATTGTCCTGTGCACCAAAAGGTTGCCAGTTTGATTCCCATCAGGGCACATGCCCAGGTTTCAGGTTCAATCCCCGGTCTCTCTCTCTTTCTCTCTCCTGCTCTACACCCCTCCCCCCCACCAAAAAAAATCACGTATTTTTTAAAGAGTATTTTAAAAAGCAGGATATAAAATTGTATGTAACCTCAACTTCATTTCAGTAAAGGACACACACTTATATTTTGTACATAAAAGTGAAGGAAAACGATTTGAAAAATACCATGAAATGTCAATAATGTTCAGTGGAACTTGCCAGGAATTTTTACTTTCTTTTCATATTTCTCTGTATTTTACAAATAATTTTAAGATGAGCACTTGTAATTTTAAGTCAGCAAAACTTTTTCAAAATAATTATCTTTTTAGGATAGTGTTTTTAACAGAATCTTGGAAAATATGATTCTCAGTCATGTTTTTCTTTATTTTCTCTCAACTAATTAATCTGAAGCCAAACTTCCCCTCAACCCACTTCTCCTTCCAACAGTTTCCATTCCTTCATAGTCTTAACTATCCCGGGAGGGTGAGCCAATGGTGAGGGGAAAATTGCACTTCCACCATTCTTTGCTCCCAACATTTCTGTAACCCCGTACATGTAACAAATATAAAATAAAAGATGAGTAAAAAATTATAAAAGTTGCTTTCAGATTTCAGTTTAACCACTATATATCTGTTTTACCCATGAAAAAGTTAGAGGTGAAAAAGAAAGTTTGAAATATTTTCAAGCAATAATTCACAAACTTGGTTCTGACAGTTCTGGGTTTGTTTGATATGTGGGGTTTTTGTTTGTTTGTTTTTTAGTGGTTTTTTGTTGTTGTTTTGAGAGAAGGAGAGAGAGAGAGACTGTGTTCCAAACCCAAATATATTTCAAAATGTTCTTCTATGCCTTGATACAATATTAAATTAAAAAGTGAACAAAGAATTAAGTACAAATATATGGAGGAATTTTATGACATGGGAAATTTGTGCTATGTTGCTATTCTTTGTGGGATTTTGTATAACTTATTTTATTATTGTTATTGTTGTCATTCTTATTATGTAGATTATTATGACATGATGAAATTTGTCTCCATATAAAGTTGGGGTACAGTTAATTGTGTTGTTGCTTGTCACACTTGCACATGACAGAAAAAATGGACAGATTATTGCCTGTAGCACAGAAATACTGAATTTTTATCCCTATAGTTGTGACTAAAGGTGACTACTAGGAAGGAAAGAAAGATAGGATAAAGTTGTGGTTTTGTCCCCTCATCTAAAACAGCGATAAAAATGGGTCCTGCTGCCATAAATTTTGCTTATGTGGAATCTGCAGGAATGAATTTAGGTCTTCTAGGCTCATTCTCAAAGGGTCATCAGGATATGTGGGTGTGTGTCTGAAATACTGGGATTGCCAGTAAATGGTAGAACCAGAATGTGAGGTGGGCATTCTGACTCCAGGGCTTCCCTCTTCACCCTGACACCATAAGGATGAACTAGCTCCCAATCATCTGTGCCAGACTTGGTATCAGTGTTTGCACATAACAGAATCCTGCCTTAACCGCAAGAGCTGACTTTCCAATGATGAAATTTCTGGTACCATTAGAAGTGTTGATCTTAAATTGGAAATAGTGAGAAATAGAGTCTTGCTTTGATTAGCCTTCAACTTTTACCTTCGGTGTGAATTGGGTTTGAAGAAGTGGCAGAGAAAACTTAACTGGAGTCAGAACACCTGGGTCTGGTTTTAGTTCTGCCCCCAAACAACTAATGGCTCTTGCA
Source organism: Corynorhinus townsendii (assembly GCA_026230045.1). Classification (NCBI taxonomy): domain Eukaryota; kingdom Metazoa; phylum Chordata; class Mammalia; order Chiroptera; family Vespertilionidae; genus Corynorhinus; species Corynorhinus townsendii. Next base: position 58,694,571 of record JAPDVU010000003.1, on the reverse strand, counting down.
CAATTTCAAACCTTGGATTTCTCATGAACAAAATGACAGAACAAATGATATCTTACATGATAAGTCTCTCCTGTCTCCATGGCAAGTGGTGAGAACAAGTATGTGTGTGAGTGTGTGTGCATGAGTGTGTGTACATGTGTGTGCACATGCACATTGCTCATAATTTATACATGTGGAGTAAGATCTGCTCAGAAGGATGGAAAAAGTTGAAAATGAATGAGTATTTATTATAAAACTGTATTCAGGCTTCTTGGAAAGATAAAAAAGCTTTTTTTTTTTTTTTTTTTTTTTTGCAATGGCTAAACTTACAGATAGAGATTCATTTAAAATTTACTCTTGTCAATTTTATATTTTCCATTAACTTCTAATACCTAGGACTTTAAATTGTATGTATCAGCACTAATTAAACAACATAGGAAAGAACAAAGTTTTTCTGAATTATATCATTGCACAGAAAAGGCATTAATTGTACCCTTTGCAACTGCAGGTAAAAACTCTGATCCTGATCATTGGTCTGACTCAACCCTGTGAAAACTGGCTTGTAAATACATTGGCCCAATTTGCTTCTAAGGATAGAAATCTAAGACATGCCTTTCTTTGGCCAAGCCTTGGAAAACAGAATCAACTTTGATTTAGAGAAACAAGTCCACAAAACACACTGTTGCTTTGCACATAGTTTGCACTCAATAAATATTTACTAACTAGGGTCCCAGAGCACGAATTTGTGCACCTTGAAAGGAACTGTGGGCTGCGAGGCTGAGGTGGGCACAGGGATGGATCTTGGTCCATCCTCTGCTCCCCCACCCAGACCCTCCTGCCACAGCCCACACCCCCTCCCCCGCCCGCCCAGTCCCCTGTCTGCTGGCAGACCCGCTCCCACCGCTGCCGCTCTCAGGTGCTGACGGCGCCGGCCCCACTTGCACCCGCTGAAAGTGTGGAGCAATTGGGGCTGGCGCCAGCAGCAGGTACAAGTGGAGCTGGCACTGTCAGGGGGTACGAGTGGTGGCTGCTGCCTCCATCACCCCTCAGGAACAGGGGGAGGTAGAGAAGCCCTTAGGGGCGATTGGAGCCAGCAGCCGCTGCTCACACCCACTGACAGCACCAAGAGATCGAGACCAAAGCCAGGCGCCAGCAGTGGGTGCGAGCAGCAGCTCAGGTGCTGGCTGCGGATGTGAGCGGGGCTGGTGCTGCAGCAGGTGCAAGCGCCAGGTGGGACCACAGCACATGGGAGCAAAGAATTTTCAATAACCACCAGAGGCTCGCCTTGATGACAGTGCCCAGTGCCCCGCCTTGGTCTGGCGCCCCTGCTCACCTGCTCCACCATCCCACAGTGGCCAACGCCCTCCTTGTTCTGCGCACACCCCCTGGTAGTCAGCACACATCATAGCGACCAGTTGTTCAGTTGTTCCACTGTTCAGTCTATTTGCATATTAGCCTTTTATTATATAGGATTATTTGATAGCAGTTGACCTTTTGGCCTGAATAGTCCTGATATTGCTTTAAATCCCCACTCTTTCCATGTCGCTATTACAATGTAAGAGCTACCATGAATTAAATAGCAACACTTCTGAAAGGCAGGCTTGGCCTATGGACAGGAGTCAGGCTATATATGTAGAAAACTAAGGATAAAACCTTTGAAATCTAGCTCACTGAAGAAGACGTTTGTTTGATAGCTGACATGATGCACCTCCATTTCAACCCCATTTCCCCCATTAGGATAGCTAACATTTTTTATTTCTCTTTCACTATAAATTGCATACATACACACATGCATATATATATATATATATATATATATATATATATCGTATATATATGTTTAAGGCCACTTGACTTCATAGTCCACTCAAAATCTAGTTCAAAGACACTCATCTAATCCATTTCTTCTCAATGACGAGTCCAGTTTGACTGTAGAAAAAGAAATATTGAAGAATCTTCTGGAAAGGCTTTGAACACTCCTGGGAAAGGGCACTTTCAGGGAATGGTTAAGTACTTTGAAAGCCCTAAGGAGCTTTGTAGCTTGGGATAACCTTATCACCTCTCAAGAGCTTTTTGCAAACAAAAATCTTTCAAGCTTCATCAAAAAGACCGGTGAGCAACAATTTGAAGAATGAGGTTTTCCTTTGTATCAGGTTATAGAGCTCAGCAGTTCTAACCTTTTTGTTCTATTATATTTCTGACTTAAACAAGGAATTATTTATTACCAGAAAACAATGGTATTCATATCACAAGCCTCCACAGAGCACTGACTTTGATCCTCAACCATATATAGAGGTTTAGGGAAGAGAAGGCTACCTATTTGGTGAGAACCCTAAGATCCACCCTTAGAAGCTGGCTCTCCAGGAAGACACTTGGGACTCTGATTGAAGATGAACCTGTCTAACAAATTCTTGATCTCCATTTGTTATTTTAATGCATGTTTTCTCAGTACCTTGAAGTTTCACTTTCCCATGTGGATGGAATTTCTTTTCCATGCCAAGAAATATATGGATTTGTTAAAAGTTTAATTCAGTGTGAATTTTTGACAAAATTATAATGGGATTAGTTTATGTTCTTCCATTAATGTTTCCTGGTAATAGCCTAGGGAATATTCATGACATGATATATGTTCTTATTACACAACATTTCACTCCTCCCCACATGGAATTGGGGTGTCCTTGCTAAAACAGAGCCCTAAAGATTTAAAAAATCTTGAATAAGGCAGCTGGGGAAATTGTCATTTAAAAACAACATTTAATATACTTTGAATACTTTGTTGGGGCAGACTGTTTCTTGAGTTCTGGGAAAGTCGTTCAAATACCCCTTTCAGTTTTCAAACGAAAAGCTAAGAAGCTCTTCTGAAATGGAGATATTTGAGACTGGTGGCTATTAAGAGCTTAACTGCTCTGGGTGGTAATAGAAAGTTACCTCTAGTATAGACAGCACTGGTCTCTGCAGGTTAGGTTTCCTTCATAGAAATGTGCACTGTCCTATTACGGATTGAGTCTTCTCTGTGCCTACTCTGGGAATCCCCGAGGGACAGAGGTAAGATGGGAGGGACAGTGGGGATGGGGACAGTGGGCAGGGAGTGGATGGGAGAACATCAGTGGTTGTCAGGAAATCTGTACCTGTGGGTCCAAGGCTGAATGAGGAACTGTTTTCAAAGGAGACTGTGAAATTTAGGAAAATGTAGAAATGGTTTTGAGTATCTGTATTGGAAAATGGGGCGCCAAAAGCACTATAGTTTCATTATTAATGAAATTGTGACCTTAGTTAAATATTCTCGTAGTTTATTCTCACAGGTTGACTAAACTTCTACATGCATGTTACACACCAAAGGAATAAGATTCTCATTGTTACATCTCTCTTTACCACATTAATATCTGACCTGTTTTAGTGGAGAAGGAAGTATGGTAGTTTTGCATTAATATGCTATAGATTGTTTTAGTCTGGTGTTTTAATTACATTAAGTAGATTTTTTAGTTGTAGATATTTTTTTAAAATGCTTGCATTAAGGGTCTCATTCCCTAGTTATTATTTTATAAGTTGTGATTTACTTAAAGAAAAGGACATACTTCTTGCTATGTGTCATGAATCATGCTAGGTAAGGCCTGCTCCTTAGAAGCTCACACTTTCTTTAGCAGGTAGATAATTGCAACAGCATGAAAAAAATATTGTGATTGAAATAATCACATGTTTTCAGGAAGTCCTGAGGAGGCAGGCACTACATGACCTTGTTGTCATTGGAAGCTTAGAGTGGGGGTGGTGAGAGGTCATGGAAGATCTTCCCTAGGTGGAAATGATGGAATAGCATTAACATGGTCAAGAAGCAAGAGGAAGGTGTTCTAAGGTGGAAAATCATAATTGACACAGGAGGTCATAAATATGCAAGATGTGTATGTGCAGACTATAAGGGACTTGGTTCTATTAGGGCACAACCTTTGAGATGAGAGCCAGTGGGTGAGGAGGTGGGAGGGCTTAGCCGAGGCCAACATGTCTAAGGACTTGGAAACAAAGATAAAAGTTCCAACATAGCCAAGTAGATACCATAAAACCCATTGCTGAATATATGATGGTCAATTTGCTTCTGGTATAAACAATATCTAACACATTTCTTTTAACTGCTTGGTAAATCCATAGTGGTTTAAATCAACAGGTAAGTCTGTTACACTAATATGTAGGAACCCTGAGGGCAATAAAGAGATAACTTCCTAACTCCTAACATACGAATAAAGAGAATGATTAAAAAGCAGACATGAGAACCTAAACACTCTCCAGTTTGGGTCATTCAATAAAGTTTACTATGGGTCAAAAAACTTTTTAAAAGCTATATAGTAAATATTTTAGCCATTGCAAGTTGTACAGTATCTATCACAGCTACTCACCTCTAGCATGAAAGCAGGTGCAGACTATATACAAATACTAGTAAATGGGTACAACTATGTTCCATTAAGTAATGAGGCTTTACTTAAAGGGCAGAGAGAGGGCCACATTTGGCTCCCACACATAGTTTATCAACCCCTGGGATAATGACCCCTGAAGGCAGTGCTGTATTAAAACACAATACCATAATTAATGTTTATCATTATGGCCTTGGCTCAGCAAGAAAAGTTTTAATTACATTTAGTAATTTAGTGATCTTCATTTAAAAAGCCAGAAAAAGTTGTGATGTTAGAAAGAGTCTATCTAGAGTTAGAAGGAATTTTGGTGTTTAAGGGATAAACACTAAGCTATACAGAAGATAATAATGAAGAAAAAAAGAATAGCACATTCCCTATGTTTGCATAACTGAAGTTGTTATCACTATGGATTTCTGTGTGAGCATGTATAGAGTATTTATACATGTGTTCTAGACCTGCACTGTCTGGCACCATAAGCACTAGCTTCACACGGCTCTTGAGCACTTGAACTGTGGCTGGTATGGCTGAGGAACTCAATTTTTTGCTTTACTTATTCTTGAGTAAAAATTAAAAGCAGATATTTTAATGATTGAAAAACTTTAAATATTTTGATACAACTTTGGTGAACTTTCTCAACATAATTTTTAGAAATCTAAACACAGATCAATTATTTCTCATGAAAATTTTGCATCCAACTTGAGGTGTGCAGTGCACTATATTTCTCTTGGACAACATATCTAATATATTTCTACTGAATAGACTACCGTAGTGCAGGAAGTCAACATTTTTTCTTCTGTATGTGAACAGTTGGGAGAGATGAGACCACAGAGAGTCTATGCTATAGCAAGTTAATGGGAGAGAAGTGATTTATCCATAGTTCTACTATTCTAGCTCTTCGGCTCATCCTATTGAACTGTGGTGCCTTAATAACCCTTAATGGAATCAAATCTCCCCTGAGATATCTCTAAATCTGCACTTTTTGGCTAATGTGAATTCTGATGTTTGTGAAGAGACTGATAGTCGAAATGATCAATTGTCATTCCCAGGTGGTAGGGCCTCTTGTTCTCCACAGGCCGTGAGACTAAAGAACTGGCCCAGCACCAGCAGTTCAATCAAACATGCACATCCTGATGACCCCTTGAGAAAAATCCAAAAAAAAAAAAAAAAATCAGATTTGTTCTTTCTTTGTCTGAAAATTCCCCACAATAGCTGTATGTATGGTAGCAGAACCAGACCCAGGTTTCCTAAATCCCAGGAAAGTTTTATTTTTCTCTGCCAATTCTCATTAAAAGCAAAGTCAAGGGTAAAAATCAAGGGCAAAAATACCCAACAAGAATGTATTGCTAACTTTCTCCAAATTGAGATTTCAGCAATAACATTTTGTTATCATTGCACCTACACGTCTCTCCTGCCAGAAGCCAAAAGGCTGATAATCAAAATATTAACAGATTGCACAGCCTGAGCACCCACCAATCAGAATGAATGCTGGCAGAGCTGGGAGGGAAGTTTGGGCATCCACTTCATCTCAAGTCCCATATTCCTTACCTCCTGCCACATTTGCTTTACATCCCAAACCCAGAGTTCCCCATAATCTCTCGAGAGCTCCACTGACCCTGCAGCCACTTTGATGGGGGGTGGGGAGGAGGGGTTCAAGAGTCCTTTCCAGCTCTACCAGATCCCCCTGTCCACGGAACTAGTTGCCATTGCCCCAGACCTGGGCCTTCTACTAAACTGTCCATCACACAGAACCACAGCATGCTTGACCACAGTAACACAATCATGACAACTTTGCTGAAGATTGTCCCCTATCTCTCCCATTGAACTCCATCTTCCACCTTCAGTGGCTGCAAATCCACCTTTGGATGCAGAACTTGAACTCAATTGTCCTTGTGGAAGCCTGTCCCCATCCCTCTCACTCTCTGCCCTCCCCATCCCCAATCCCCTGTCAAGCCATATCTCAATCTCTCTCCAGTGTATGTATGAAGATGTCCCCTGTGCTCATGTGCCTTGTTTCTCATTTGCCCATGGGAGATAAATGGATAGAAATTATATTTCACTTGGTGGTTTTTCCCCACATGTAATATTCCTTCTATATTTGTAATTTGACAAGAACGAACTATGGTTAATAATACTGTATTGTAAATTTGAAGGTTGCTAAAAGTTGCCAAAAGTTGCTTTAAAGTTCTCATCCTAAGAAAAGAAATTTGTTATTGTGTGATTGACTCATTGTGATCATTTCACAACATATACATATATGGAATCATTATGTTGTACACCTAAAATTATCATGATGTTATATGTCAATATCTCAATTTTAAAAATAAATAAATCAAATAAAATCTAATAAAAAATAATTTTAAATGTTTTTTTCTGACCTAAGTATCTGTCATGAATAGATTGGATGAACAAACACTGAATCATGATACATTCATTTCATGGAGTATTATTAACACATACACCAAAAGTAAATGAACTTACAACTACCTTTACCAACATGGGTCCATTTCACAAACATAACATGGGATTAAGGAAGCCAAAATCAAAACAATCTTTTGTATGATTCCACTTATGTAAAGTTCAAATGCAGTCAAAACTAAATGATTGCTAGAAGTCAGGGTAGGCATTACCTACAAAGAAGTGGAAGAGAAAGGGGATTATGAGGTGCTTCGAGGAGGGGTTCAGAAGGCTGGCGGGATTCTTCTTGCCCTGGTGGTGATTGCATAGAGCAGTTCACTTTATGACAAGTCATTGAACCCTACACTTATAATTTATCCATTTTCTGTAGGTGTTTCACACCCCAATAGAAAAGTCAAGAAACCTGTTTTTTAATAAATAGAAAAATAAAATAAATTATATTAATATTCAGTGACAAAGACTAATGTTTTCTCCAGTGCAAAATAGGTAACACTACCTTGATTCGATTTGAAGTAATCCATCAGCATTTCTAATGGTATCAGAAATTTCACCAACAGAAATTCAGCTTTTGTGGTTAAAGAATGAACCTATTGTACTGATAGAAAGTATGTCACAGATGATTGGGGGTTAGTTCATCCTTATAGTGTCGGGCTTAAGTGGGAGAGCTCTGCAGTCAGAATGCCCAGCTCCCATTCTTGTTCTACTACTCACTCTCAGTTCCAGTCACTTTTGCTATCTAACAAACCACCCCAAAAACCTCATCACTTGAAACAGCAGCCATTTTATTCTGCTCACAGATTCTGTGCGTCCGAAATTTTTGGAAGTGCTCATCTGAGTAACTCTTTTGCTCCTTGTAGCATTGACTAAGATCGTTCAGTGATTCTCGGCAGGCAGATGAGATGGCCTGGAGGGTTCAAGACAGTTTCATTCACACGTTGAAACTGGAGATGAAATAACTCACAGGCTCAGATTGCTGACCAAAGCATGTACAAGTGACCTCTCTGTGTAACTTGTCTTTTCCCAATATGGCAGTCTCAGGTAATCAGACATCACACATCACATGGCAGCTCAGGGCTCTAAGTACAAGTGTTTCAGTGATCAAGCAGAAGTGACATAGGAATGCAGACTAGTGCAGCCACTGTGAAAAGCAGCATGGAGTGAACCCAAAAATTAAAACTAGAACTGCCTTATGACCCAGTGATTCCACTTCTAGGAACTTGCCCAAAGACACCTGAAGCACTAATTTGAAAGAAAATATGTAATATGTACCTCTATTTTCACTGATGTGTTATCTACAATAGCAAAGATTTGGAAACAGTCCAAGTGTCCATCATTAGATGAATGGATAAAAAAGCTGTGATACATTTACACAAAGTAATACTACTCAGTTGTAAAAAAGAAGGAAATCTTAACCTTTGCAACAGCCTGGATGGACCTGGAGAGCATTATGCTAAGTGAAATAAGTCAGAGAAAGACAAGTACCATATGATTTCCCTCATATGTGGAATCTAGTGAACAAAATGAACTAACAAGCAAAAATAGAGACAGACTCATAGATGGAGAGCAGATTAACAGCTGTTGGGGGGTGGGAGGTGACTGGAGGAATAGAAGAATTGAGCAAAAAGAAAAAAGAGAGAGAAACTAGTGAACATGGACAACAGTGTGGTCACTGCTAGGGGAAGCAGAGATGGGGGATGAGGTGGGAGAGCATTGGGGGGATAAGGTGGGAGAGCATTGGGGGGATAAATGGTGATAGATGGAGATTTGACTTGGGGAGGTGAATACACAAAACAGTGTATAAATGGTGTGTTGTAGAACTGTGCACCTGAAAACTGTATAATCTTTTTAACCAGTGTCACCCCAATTAATTCAATAAAAAGAAAAAATAAATAAATAAAAATATGGAAAACTTGAAAAAATGCAGAAGCCAAGTAGTGTTACATTGGCCATATTATGTTAGGTAAAGCAGTCAGAAATCTATCCAGATTCAAAGGAAAGAGATATAGATCCAACCCCTTAATGGAAAGTGTCAGTCACTAGGTCACATTGTCCAAGAACATGTGGGGATGAGAAATCTTGTTGTGGCCATCCAGGAAAATGACCATCTACCACACTTGCTGTGTGACTTGGGGTAAATCTTTTCAACTCACCAAGACTCAGTTACTTCATTTGTAAAATGATGGTAATAATATTTAGCCACCTCGTGAGGACTGATGAGAGCAGTGCCAGGGTCATAGGATGAGATCAGTAAACATTATTCATTTACCTCCTCATGAAGGTAGCAGGAGAGGAGAAAAGTGGAGGAGGAGAGAGAGATGGTGCTAGAGTAAAAGTCAGAGGTTGGGCACAGGTAGAGGGGCAGAGAGGAGAGAAACAGGCAAGTTGAAAAAAAAAGGGTTATTTCCAAAGACGGCAAAGTGGCTCCAAAAACCATGTGGGCAAGAACAAAAAATAAACCTGCTCAGCTACCCAGTTTTTCACAGGATTGGCCTTGTTATTTTGTTAAGCAAGCTGTGGCAGATGACTTATCTATAAAAGTCACTTTCATTAGAAACATCCGATTTTCTTCATTCTTAGGGTTGACAAGTAAAAATGAAAGAGGGACCTGCTTTTGACACCTCCCGACACTGACAACAATGAGTAAACTTTCTTAGTCTCTGAACAAATGAACACCAACCTTTCTGGGCCATGGTGGCGCCCTGGGATTTGCCACAGAAATGGAAGGATGAAACAAAGTTTAAGTGAGATAAATGAATCTCTTCCAAAACAATTCCCAGATGAGCCAGGTGAAGGGTATCTGTAATACGGGATGTTTTATTAATACTTAATGGAAAGACCAAAAACTCTATGCCACTTGTCATTTGTGATATAAACCTTTTCAGCAAATGACAAAAACAGAGGCTATGTAAATTAACCCTTTGCATGGAACTAACATAAGAGCTTCACAGAACTGGTTTAGCAAGCATGATGCATCTCCAGTGACAAGTTAAGTGGGTTATAACATATTTTAATCACAAAATACAGAAATATATGAAAGACAATGTAGATAATAAACATTATTACATGTTTTCTACATATTTAATGCTACCCTTTTGGCTTGTCAATAAAGAATAGTTATTGAGTACCTACTGAATACTAAATTGGAGTTGTGTGGAAGCCATAGCTTCTGCAGTCTTGCTATGACTACACAAATTTAAGAATGGCAAAGTTATGCTAATTGTGATTCTATACTAGAGAAACTGATTATAATCTTGGACTTTGAGCTTTCAATCAAATGAAAAGGGCGGGGGAAGCTACAAATATTTGCTCAGTTTCTATCATGAGCACAGGCCTGATATGTATAGTGAGTTATAAAAAGTTAAGATCAAACTGCTATTGTCATGAGTATCATAATAGTGGAGGAGCCAGAGCCATACATCAATAACTCTATTCTGAAGCTCATAAAGATCACAGACCATAATAAAGACAAAAACATCATTCATTGGGGATGTTTGGAAAAGTGTGAATCATTCCAACAGGGGTGTGGTGAACAGAGAATGCTTACTAAAGAAAGTATAATTTGAAGAGGAGCCTTAAAAAATAAGCAGTGCTTTGAAGCAATATCCAAGGACTTTGAATAAGAATATTCAAATAGAATGAGCATATATTAAGCAGGTTCAAAATGCAGAATATTCCAGGGGAGGAGGGAGCTGACTGCACTATGAGGTTCTTAAAGTCAGAAATGGTTTGCTTTTGTTTAATTCCAACACCTTGCAGACACCTGATAGAAGCTCAAGATATGTTAAGTAGCCCTAGCCAGTTTTGCTCAGTGGGTAGAGAATGTGGACTGAAGGGTCCCGGGTTCAATTCAAGTCAAGGACGTGTACCTCAGTTGCAAGCTCCTCCCTGGCCCAGGCCCTGGGTGGGGCACATGCAGGAGGCAACCAATCAATGTGTTCCTCTCACGTTGATATTTCTCTTTGTCTTTCCCTCTCTCTTCCACGCTCTCTAAAAATCAATGGAAAAATATCCTTGGGTGAGGAATAAAAACAAAAGTTATGTTTAAGTAAATCATTATGGCCTTGGTGGTAGATATGGAATTAAAAGAGTAGATAGAGGCACAGACGAAGAAGAAGAAGAAGAAGAAGAAGAAGAAGAAGAAGAAGAAGAAGAAGAAGAAGAAGAAGAAGAAGAAGAAGGAGGAGGAGGAGGAGGAGGAGGAGGAGGAGGAGGAGGAGGAGGAGGAGGAGGAGGAGGAGGAGGAGGAGGAGGAGGGGAGGGGGGGAGGGGGAGGGGGAGGGGGAGGAGGAGGAGAAGAGGAGAAAAGTAAATAATTGGAATGTCCAGTGCAATAGTTCAGACCTTATTTTCCATGATAGATTGATGCTTTAGAACAGCTCAACTACATGGAACTTAGTGACTAAAAGGTAAAACAGTGGCAGAGATTAACTTCTCTTCTGTTTACCTCCCACCACCTGGATTTACTGTCATGATGAATATTCAGGCGGAGTTCCTAATTCACTAAAATATAAGAATGGTACAACAAACTAAAAGGTAAGTTATCATGATTTGATTTGATTTCTGTAGTTAGGTTTTCACCACTATATTTTTAAACTTCTCAGGACTTAATTGAATCTGCCTTTAAAAAGAGCTAATTGTGATAATATAAGCCTTGAAGACACATGGAGGGAGGGGGGGAAGAAACACTAGAAAAAGATCAATTCATTTGACTACAAAATAAAAACTTTGGTATAACTATAAAAAGGCTAAAAAATGCAAGAGTAAACAACACTTGCAATAAATAAGACAGATATAAGTATAATACATTTATTACATAAAGAAATCATTGTTTGGTGAGAAAAATCCTAAGAAATCAATGGATAATCAAAAGACTAAGATAAGGAAGAGATGATTCACACATACACAAATATAAATCAAAAGGGAAGTGTTCAACCTGGACAGTAAGAAAAAAATGCATGCTAAAATAGTGAGATGCCATTTAACAGAAACTGTACTTGAATAGCCCATTCTGCCAAGGTTGCAATAAAACTGTTATATTTATACATTGTTATGGCAGCATTAATTGATGCAACTCTTAGAAATCTATTTGACAAAATGTACCAAGTTATAAAAATTACGAATCTTACTCATGAGACTTGACCTAAAGAAAAATCCAAAAGAGGGAAAATTTATAGGTTTGAAGACATTAATTTCACTATAATAACAGTGAAAATATGAGAAAGGCAAAGTAAATTTAACAAGCAATTACTGAGTGACTCCCTACATTGGGCTTTGTGATAACAGTGAAGACAGCCAAGAAGGAATAGCTGCTGCCATCATGAGCTCACCCAAGGCAGAGCTTACTGTGCGTGCTTACAAATGAGAGTTCATTCAAAAACCAAGAAAGGAAGGCTATGCACCTGTCATGAGCCACACACTCCTCTAACCTCTAAGGCCAAGCTTCTGAACACAGGAATTAATTGCAGAGCTTTTTAAATAGATACATGTCTAAGCCCCACCATCAGGAGATTCTGACTCATTCTATTTAGCGATTTTAGTTAGCCTTTTGGATCAGTTAACAACACTGAAAATATGTAAGAAAAATACACTTGCATGCAAATGTGTTTGACATTGCTAATCAGACCATTATGCTTGTCAAATGCTCTGTTAAAGAATAGTACTGCACAACCACAAAAAATTGAAGTGTTATAAAATTTAGCCTCCATTCATAGGCTGTTAGTGACTCTAAATCAATGATTTGTTTGCATGAATGTTGAAAACATTTATGTTACAGAGAACGTATTACTATAAATATAAGACATAAATTTTGTACTGGCCATGATAGCAATGAATGACTAAAATTTAAAATGAATTTTTAAAGTTATTCTTTGCTTTTACCACTTTAAAAAACTTAGAGTCTATTATTAAAGTTATTCATAAAAGTATATAATTAATCTGAAACTCACTAAACATCCCTTCCTCCTCTCTCTCTCTCTCTCTCTCTCTCTCTCTCTCTCTCTCTCTCTCTCTCTCTCTCTCTTTCTGTGTGTGTGTGTGTGTGTTGTGAGTCCCTCCCTCCCCTCCCTCTTTCCTATTCCCCTCACCCTCTCCCATCATCCCTCTCTTCTACTTTCCACTACAAATGATCCCCAGAAGGAAATTCCATTTTGTCTATATGGTATAAAAGTACTTCCTTAACTGTTCCATTTTTCCATGCTATAATTCTCCAGTTGTTTCAGATGTGTGTGATATTCACAAATCCTAATTGGTTGTATAATAGGAGCTGACAGCCTACACAGTATTAAGCCACTTCTACACCACCTATTTTCTGTATGCAAATCAGACAGAAACAAATGTTTGGCCCCAGCTGGGCAAAATGTCCCATTTAGAATTCTTTTCCTCTTCTTTGTTCTTTGATGTTCTGCAAATGAGCTTTAGAACTCCACTCTTCACACAATTCAATTTTACAGACCCATTATCTGAGATATAATGTGGAGGTTAAATATATCAGGGCAGCCATTATGTGAAAATAATTAACAGTAATGAATAATGCACTAATTCCACTGATGAGAGATGGTTATATGTATAATGAAGTGTTGGGGCAGCCCTGACAAATGAAATTAAAATATTTAAACACTGTTTTATGATATTACTTTGCTCATATAATTTCCTTTACCTACAATGAGCCACTTGGATTATCGTCATTATCTTGACAGCTCTGAAGGATGAAATAGTGCGGGTTAATGTGACAGCGATTAGTCAGAGGGAAAATCCATCACCCAGGGCAGACCAGGCTGAGGCAGAAAGGGCCTACACTCTGTCCTGTATCCAACACGAGAAGAATGATACTATCAACATCACTTCAATATTAAATGGATTGAATTATCTTGTCATTCAGTTACAGCCTCTGAAGAACTACCTATTTGTACCTGCAAAAGAAAGGTCAGCCTTTCTTAATCACCCATAAAAATATGTTGATGGATTCTTTATATCAATAATAGTGACAGGAACAGAGACAGGAAAGATGGGTGATGATTTAAAAGCAAGAAGTTTCTCCCTCAAGTCTTTACAGGGGGTTTTCCCCTAGTAATTTCTACTTAGTTGAAATTGAATTTCAGAATCCAAACCATTGAGGACACCATTGCCTGATTACTCTCTTAACTCAGAGATGATTACATCAGACCTGTTTTTAAAGCAAATTCTACCTCCACTGAACTTTATTCTATGAATAGTCTTTGGAACAATTATTCCTAAGCTTGTCATCTTTCAAGATACAGCAACTTTTAATTTTTAAAACCTAGTGATGTGATCATCTAGCTGTTCTTCATTAAACTTGATTCCAATATTCACTCTAAAATACCTGATGCATGAGAAAGTCATTGGTAACATGAGTGGAAGCTATCATAGCACCAATATTCACTTGTATGGTCATAATTTTAGTTTATAAAATGACAACAGGGGTATCATTTCCAGATCTTTTACCTGTGTAAAACACTTAAAATCCTATTGTGTACTTTATTTTCCTTTTGCTTCAAACCAATTGTGAATGAATGGAGAAACTGCTGCAGTTAGAAAAGGTTTCTAGGGACTTTAGGTCCAGAATTTTCTTGGCCATTGATTACAAGATGACTTATTTTGATTCTGCTCCCGTGAGAGTGAAGAAAAAAAAAAAGGTTATGCTCATTAAAGAATAAAGCTTACGTTCTGCTCCACCTTCCCTTAACTAGTACCAATATATTGGAAATTCTCTTGTGCAACAAGGCATCATTATTTGAAGTGTGAAAATAGCATGTTTTGTTTCCTAATATTTAGACGTGAGTTTGAAAGTCCTTTTCCTTTATTTCAAGCAAGAATCCATTTCTAGAAAAACAAGAGCATCAGTTTGCTGGTATGGCCCTTCTAACATCGGGACACAACAACACATCAAGGCAAGAGGCACATATTCACAAACAGTCTTCAAATGATAAAATACGTAACTCAGGTGTCTGCTGTGCTGCATACATACAGCAAGAGTATAGCCATCCCGCAGATCAATGAAATACATGTACAAATACCAGGAAAGCCTCGCTTGTGGATTGAAATGCTCATTTTCATCTGGGCAGACAATTAAAGTTTTGGAGATCCAAAAGTACAATATGATAAAACTCTGTTAGCACCAATACCAGGGAATAAGATAATACCGTGTAAAGGGTAAGGTTAGCTACGTATCATCAGTCTATTCTTAATTGAACTTGCAGTTATATAAAAATAAGGAGGCTCATTATGCAAGGAGTGGTGTTGTAGTTACTTAGTAGATTTATGTAAGTATCTAATCTAATTGCAACATCATTTTTGAATACTAATTTATTACCAGCTCCGATCACCACCTCAGCTATCCTTAAGAAAAAGCCAAAAAGTATAAAAAGTGTGTACCACTCCAAAACAATCTTTGTGAGCAAATTTAAGAAATGTATGACATCATGTATAATATATGTTTCTATCCCAGTAAAAACTAATCCTTTAAAATAATATATCCCTTTCCTGAAAATAATATATCCCTTTCTTATGCTTCTTGTATTTGTTTTGGGAAAAAATTACAATTTACTCCAATTTACCTGACAATGAAGTGCCTCGGTAATAAATCTAACATTAAAAAATCATTTCCAGCAAATTACTCCAATAAAATCAATGGAGGTCAGGCTCAGCTGTAGCAACAAATAAATGACATGCTATTGACAGGCTGGATAGACTTAATTGTCATTTATAAAGGTTAAGGGGATAAAACAATCTAATAGAAAGCAGATTTTACTAAACAAAAAAATGGGAGTGAGTGAGATAAATCGAGAGGGTAAGTTAGGCATGAATAGCCTCCACAGTCTCCTGGCCTGGCCGGTCCCAGAGCAAAGGTGTGAGTCATTCTAAATCTCAGCAGCATGTGTATTTGATTCAGTCAATATTTATCTGCTTCGGGGCTGCTTTGTGATCTTTCTACCTTTTAGATATTGAAGTCATGAAACAGATTTTCTGCTAATAGAAAATGAAGAATTGATAAAATTGAATAACAGTAGCCAGGTTAAAAGCAGTTTGACCCATTTCAAAATTCCAGTAGCTGCATCTTTGAGAAAAGCAAACACTGAGAGACGACAGCTTACCATATCTCAGACATGAAGGTAGCGTGCTAATTGTGACAGTGTCCTTTAGCAGACATAAACCTAGATTCCAAACAGTGATATGTTGTTTGAAAGTCATGTTTATAAACACTATGAAACATAACCAAATGAATCTAGAAAGATCCTCCCAGCTAACAATTTCCCTCCTGCAGGTTGCAGCAATGATTACAATGGCCTGGGTCAGTGGTCAGCAAACTCATTAGTCAGCAGAGCCAAATATCAACAGTACAAAGATTGAAATTTCTTCTGAGAGCCAAAATTTTTAAACTTCTAACGCCACTTCTTCAAAAGAGACTTGCCCAGGCCGTGGTATTTTGTGAAAGAGCCACACTCAAGGGGCCAAACAGCCGCATGTGGCTCGCGAGCCGCGTTTGCTGACCACTGGCCTGGGTCAACAGCTTTGTCTGCACAGATTTTTCAGCATAGACAAAACTTGCCTTGCCTGAAAATGTCTACGGTGTTTGCCCTGAATCATAAATGGAAATGTCCACGGTCTTTGCTCTGAAACACAAATGGGTTCTCAGCTATAGTTTTAATGGAAAAGGAAACATTTTGAAGTGATCCAGCTCTCCTGAAACCATAACTTCATAGAATCTCAAAAAGTAAAAAGGACCATAGATCATTGAATCCAACCACTTTCTTTTTCAGAGGAGGAAACACCAAAGCAGAGGGAGGAAGAGAATCTTTGTTTAAGGGCCTAGGTCAGAATTAGTCCCCAGGTCACCTGACTCCCAAGGCAATGTTCTTACCCCACTCAGCCTTGACCTAGATTGTTAAAAGGGCAGAGGAAGTATTGTCTGCTTGCTACAAACATCTGTTTTATCCAAATATATGATCTGGTGATCTGGTATTCTCTAGTGTACCCACAGGTATATTCTTCATTGGTTAAAAGAGCAAGGACCAAGTTTCTCAAATGAAACACTTTTTCTCCCCTCTCCACAGCGAGCAACTTCAAAAGCATGTGGTCCTTTCTTACATGGATACCAACCCACCCCCAAGAAAGAGGAGAGAGAGAGAGAGAAGAAGAAGGAGGAGGAGGAGGAGGAGGAGGAGGAGGAGGAGGAGGAGGAGGAGAAGGAGGAGGAGGGAGGGGGAGGGAAGGGGAGGGGGAGGGGAGGGGAAGGGAGGGGGGAAAAGGGGAAGAAAGAAACTTCAATTTAGCTTCTAAAATTGACCTACCCATCTCAAAACCTTTGCAAAAAACAATGATCAAATAAAAACCTTCCCAAAAGAAAAGAATTGTGACTTTCATGTGTTTTGTTGTCTGAAAATTATTTATTATGTTTTAGAAAAATTCTTAGAGGAAAATGTAAGCTGATAAATTTTTAACTTTATTAAAAAAACAAAAACTATGAAAATGACATAATAATATAACTTAATGCAACTGGATTCAATATTTTATTTCATCTTTTTTAGAATGTTTTTATTGATTTTAGAGAGAGAGTAAGGGAGAGGGTTAGAGATAGAAACATCAATAAGATCAATTGGCTGCCTCCTGCATGCCCCCTACTGGGGATTGAACCCACAACCCAGGCATGTGTTCTGACCTGGACTTGAACCAGTGACCTCTTGGTTCATAGGCCAACCCTCAACCACTGAGTAATACCAGCCGGGCTTTTTTGTTTTTTTTCTAAGCAAAAGCAAAGTTTATTGAGAAATAAACAGACTCCCTCTAGTAAGGAAGAGACCCAAGTGGGCTTCCCTATTTTTCTTAATGAGTTTCCCCAAAGTTCAGAAGCTAAAATCACTGAAGCTTTCTCTCAATTGCTAATGAAAGAATAATTTGTTCAAAATTCCAGCATTAGTTCCCAATCCATATTCTTTTGCTAATACACCTTATTTTGTGTAATATTTCATTTATAATCACAATGTTAAAATAAAACCACCAAAAATAGTTTTTATGCATCAAAGGCATAATTTATAACATTTAATGAGGATTAAGTATTAAAGTTTAGAGTTAGGGACCATTCAGGCAAATTTCTGTTGAAGCAACTGCTCATTAAGAGA
The DNA here is from genome assembly GCA_026230045.1 of Corynorhinus townsendii. NCBI lineage: Eukaryota > Metazoa > Chordata > Mammalia > Chiroptera > Vespertilionidae > Corynorhinus > Corynorhinus townsendii. Next base: position 58,676,642 of record JAPDVU010000003.1, on the reverse strand, counting down.
ACTTTACCTTCCACATACACCTTAAGGAGTGTTTTCCTGGAGACAACCAAAGAGGCAAGAAGAGTTTATTCTTAAAATAAGAGCCATATTAAAATTTTTTAATACTCCAAAGTAATATATCTTCCTCATATGTGAAAAACTTGAATTCTGCAGGCTAAGTTTCCAGGGAGTTGAGAATAATTTCTGATTCTCAGTAGCCTTGTTAGTCCCATCTATAAAGTGGAAATAAAAATTATTTTTTCACCTTATTTCAGTTGGACTTTATAAAGATGGGAAGGTCCAGCTGGATTTATCTTCTATAATAAAGAGGTAATATGCAAATTGACCATCATGCCCTCACAAGATGGCTGCCTATGACCAGGCCAGCAGGGGGCTTAGTGAAGGATGACCAAACGACTGAACAAACAGGCTATGTGTTTATATCCCAAGAGACTGGCTTCTGATTTTTCTCCACTCCCACTCTACCCTGCACACACCTGCAAGATTTTATCTTGACCACAGAATCCAAACACTTCTATATCCATTTCAAATATGACCCCCATCTTTCCCAACTAATATAAATGCCTTCCTCCTAGTTTTACCCACCGGAACATGCTCCTTGTCATGCACCATTCATCAGACACACCTTACAAGTTCCCTCCTCAGTGGTTGGCCCCACATGATGAAGATGTGTGCACTGTGCTACTCCACCAGTTCTAAAATGCCTTCTCCATCTCTCCCCAGCTGAATCTTATCCATTCCTCAAGGTCAGCTAAATGGTCTCCCATAGCTCTCCCTGCTCTCTGCTCGGAAATGATTATTTATTCTTGCATTCATTCATATTAACTTAATATATATCTACCAAGAGAAAATGAAACAGAAGGATTTAGAAAAACCTCTTAAGGTTACAGAGCTATGAGGTAGACAAGGCTTGTTCTTAAATATCTCCCCAGTTTAAGGAAGAAAGTAAGACGATCCATAGGAAAGAGATGCTAGGAGCCACAGAGGCTCAAAGGAGAAAGAAAGCCCTTTACCTAGACAGAGAGATAGTGACATCTGCATTTGGAAATGAGGGATAGGCAAAGTTTGGGTAGGTGGACACAAAGATAAAAGGAATTTTATATGAAGAAAACTGGACACAAGCTTCTCTAGTGAATTACACTGTGAAGGGCAGTGGCTTTTCTATAAATACCCTAACATTCATTCTCCCTTGCTCATGGAGTTTACCATATTTAGAGCCTTATTTGGGAGACTTGGTGAAAGAGGTGAAGGGATGAAGAAGTACAAACCTGTAATTACAACATAGTCACAGGGATGTAAAGAACAGCAAAGGAATATAGTAAATAACAATGCAATAACTACTGGTATGTATGGTGACAGAAGGGTACTGGAAATACTGGGAGATCACTTTATAAAATTCTAGAGGCCCATGCACTTGGGGGAGGGGGGATCCCTTAGCCCATATTGCGAGAGGGCACAGGCCAGGCCGAGGGACCCCACTGGTGCAGGATCGGGGCCAGGGAGGGATGTAGAAGGTTGGCCAGCGGGGAGGGACCGCAGGCTCCAGAGAGTGTGTGGCCCATCTTGCTCAGTCCCAATTGGCCAGACCCCAGCAGCAAGCTAACCTACCGATCAGAGCATCTGCCCTCTGGTAATCAGTACATGTCATAGCCACTGGTCGACTGTCTGCCCCCTGGTGGTCAGTGCATGTCATAGCGAGCAGTTGAGTGGCATCAGCATATCATTAGCATATTACACTTTGATTGGTTGACAGCCAGCCGGCCGACCAGACACTTAGCATATTAGACTTTTATTATATAGGATAGGATTGTCTAACCACTATGCTGTGCACCTGAAACCAATACAGAGTAATACTGTAATTGGAAAATTAAAAAGTGTTTTAAAATAATTAATTATGGCATATTGTATTTTCTTAAATTGTAAGTCTCAGGAATAATAATCACTTCATGTAATAAAATCCATTTATGTGCTCAGTATTTTGCATAATTGTCTTTACTTTGCAAAAGTATTATCCCCATTTTACAGATGAGAATGTAAAATGACTTAGCTAAGACCATTTATTAAGTTATGGAGGTGGAATTTGAACTTGAGCCTATCGATTCAAAAACAGGTGGGTAATAGATCATAAGTTACTGATTATACAAAGATAAATAAAACACATACAATCTTTACATTTAAGGAAATCTTGGTCCAGTGGAGGGGGGAGCAATGCTCTGTGTACTACCTGCAGCCTGATATGCTACTAGGGTGATGGCAGTTAGGACAGCCTTATTTTCATTGTCTTACTTTAAGCCCTCGTCTTGTCTTGGTAATTATAAACAATCCCAACTTTTCTGCTTGGTACAGCTCCAAATCTTCATGCTGCCATCAGAGACAGCTTCCTAAAAACACAAATAAAAATATGTTTATTCCCTGCTCAAATGCTTGCGGACTCTCCATCACCTGTAAGATAAATCCCAAACCCCACAACCTCATCTACAAGTCACCTCTCAGGAGCCTGGTCTAACCTACCTTCCCAGCATTGCAGCCTCCATAGGCAGTCCACCCCACAGCCAGAAGAACTACTTCCAACTCCCCATTCTTGTCATCAGTACTGCTCCCTCTTCCTCAGTACCCTTTCTTCTCCTTGTTCCCCTTAAAAACTCACCATCCCTTCATGTAAAGTTTATTTATTTTTTATTATTCCAGTCAAATTATTTTATTTTATTTTTATTGTTTAAGGTATTACAAATAGTAGTACATATGTCTCCTTTCCTCCCTGCTCCCACTGACTTCCTCCCAGGCTCCCCTATCCCCCGGCACCTACCCTCACCCGCGCCCCCCCCCCCCCCAGTGTCTTTTGTCTACTGGTAAAGTTTAAATGCTATTACCTCTAAGAAGCTTTTCTGACTATACTTACACATTAATCAGGATTTATGACCTATCGCATAGTTACTTGTGGATTTTTATCTCCCACACTGGACCATGGAGTCCTTTGGACATAAACATATAACTGAAAGCCAGACCCATAATGGATCCAAAAAAGTGTTAGTTGAACGAGTTAATTATAAAATAAATGTCACATTAACCAGTGGATATTAAAGTTGCAGAGGGAGAAGTTTAATTGTATGAATACAACACAGGGAGTGTGCTGCTGTCAAACTTAGTATCCTAAACCCCACAAATAAGCACTAGGCAACCAGGTAATTCATTAAACCATACCCGGTGGACTTTTTCCTTGGTGCTCTATGAACATGAGATGTTGGAATACACACTCCATAGTGACAATCACATTCCCCTTACTACAAAGTGAACCCACACTCTTCAGTGATAATTATACTTCATTTATGAAGTGTATGCACACAATATGAAGCACATATGATGGGTTCTGATGCCAGTTTCCTCTTCCCTCTCACAAATAATATGATGACCCTAGGCCAGTGTTATTCCATATGGATGCTCTTTTGTGGGTACTAAACTGTGTCTTGCCTCTCTATGGTCTACAATAGGATATTTGCTTTTTGCCTCCTTATTGTGAACCATAGAAATGTCTTAGTCTTTGCTAATACACTTGTTCAAAGTACTGTCAATTATTTGGTCTATATCAATCAGATCCCAAGAAAGGATTTCATCTCTCCAATAAGCTTTTATTTTCTCTGATATGCTTTACAAAGTGCTGCATCTGCTTCACTAGATATAAAGAACAACCCTGCATATAGTGCAGGCTATACAAAAGCCATTCCAGTTCTCATTATTCTCAAGTCTTCTTTGTGAAACCTGACCTGGTGATTGACATTTTGAGCCAATTGAAGGAGATAGTTGTCAGACAAACACAATTGCTCATCTCCATAATCAGGTTTCTTAGGGGTAGGGATATGATCCACATGGATTTAAAGGACCAGACATACTGCCTCAAAGGCAAATGAATATTGGTTACAATCTCACCAAAGCACAGCTTGATTAAATATTGCAGCTCTGGAGCATTCTCTGTATATTTTTTTAATAAATATTTATTCAGATTATTACAATTGTTTCTCCTTTTTCTCCCCATAGCTCCCATCCACCCGGTTCCCACCCCACCCTCTGCCCTTACCTCCCCTCCACTGTCCTCATCCATAGGTGTACGATTTTTGTCCAGTCTCTTCCTGCACCCGCCATATCCCTTTCCCCCTGAGAATTATCAGTCCACTAGCTGTCTATGCCCCTGATTCTATTATATTGACCAGTTTATTCTGTTCCTCAGGATTTTAATTCACTTGATTTTTAGGTTCACTTGTTGATAGATATGTATTTGTTCATAATTTTTATCGTTATATTTTTCTTCTTCCTCTTCTTAAAGAATACCTTTCAGCATTTCATATAATACTAGTTTGGTGGTGATTAACTCCTTTAGCTTTTTCTTATCTGTGAAGCTCTTTATCTGCCCTTCAATTCTGAATGATAGCTTTGCTGGGTAGAGTAATCTTGGTTGTAGGTTCTTGCTATTCATCACTTTGAAAATTTCTTGCCACTCCCGTCTGGCCTGAATAATTTCTGTTGAGAAATCAGCTGACAATCATATGGGTGCTCCCTTTTAGGTAATTAAATGTTTTTCTCTTGCTGCTTTTAATATTCTCTCTTTGTCTTTTGCTCTTGGCATTTTAATTATGATGTGTCTTGGTGTGGTCCTCTTTGGATTTCTTTTGTTTGGGGTTCTGTGTGCTTCCTGGACTTGCAAGGCTATTTCTTTCACCAGGTGGGGGAAGTTTTCTGTCATTATTTCTTCAAATAGGTTTTCAATATCTTGCTCTCTCTCTTCTTCTGGCACCCCCATAATTTGGATGTTGGTATGCTTGAAGTTGTCCCAGAGGCTTCTTACACTATCTTCAACTTTTTGGATTCTTTTTTCTTTTTGCTTTCCCAGTTGAGTGTTTTTTGCTTTTTTGTATTTCAATTCTTTTGCATTCCTCTAGTCTGTTGTTGGGTCTCTGTATAATATTTTTTATTTCAGTCAGTGTATGTTTAATTTCTAGTTGGTCCTTTTTCATATCTTCGAGGGTCTCGTTATATTTATTGGCCTTTTCTAGGATATTCTTGAAAAGCCTTATAACCGTGGTTTTCAATTCTATATCCAGTCATTTGTTTTCCTCCATTTCTTTCGTTTGTGATCTGTTTCTTTGTCTCCGCATTTTCACTGCTTCCCTGAGTTGGTAGGGTAGCTTTGTGTGCTAGGTTTCCTATGTGGCCCAGTGGGTCAGCCTCCCCAGTTAACCTGAGGTGGACACTCTTGGTGCACCCCTTTGTGGACTGTGTGTACAGCCTTGCTATAGTTAAGTCTTGATTGTTGTTGGTATCACTGGGAGGAATTGACCTCCAGGCCAGTTGGCTGTGAGGATCAGCTGTGTCTACGCTGGGAGAAGTTCGGTGCTGGAGACAGCCTTATAGGATTAGACTTGCCAAATTGCAAAAGCCTCTGTGCTCAGCTTGGACGGGGTGGAGTCTCAGGGCAGAGCAGACAGTCATGGCTTCCTGTCAGTCCTGCCCTTGCTCGCTCACCTCCAGACCCCTGCCTGCCGTGGCTCCCCCAAGTCTCCGAGTCTCTGTGTGCCTTTCTCTCTACCTGACAGTCCAGACTCCCCCTGTATGAGCCTGGGTCCACAGGGTTTCACCCGGAACTGGGGTTCAGTGCAGTCGGAACTGGGGTTCAGTACAGTCAGGGGCTTCCTTCCCCCTCCAGCCAGAGAAAGTCAGCCTCCCTTCCTCTCTGCGCATGTGTCTCCGTACCTCAACCCTTTGCCATTCCTCCAATTCTCCGTGAGCTTTTCTCTTTCCTTCTAGTTGTAGAATTTCCACTCAGCCACCTTTCCTGTGGTTCTGGATGGTGTTCATTCTGTCTTTTAGTTGTAGTTTGAAATTGTTGTGTGAGGCCGCAGTCTAGGTGCTTACCTATGCCGCTATCTTGGTTTCTCGTGTTCTCTGTATATTTCAACAAATTTTTACACTTAAAATATTTTTTAAAATAGCAGAAAGATTTGAGAAAAAAATTAATTAACTGCGATTTGAACTTTTTCCAATTTATTCTGGGCCAAATAATTTCATCCAAGGTCCTCAATGCACTCTAGGAACTCTTAATCTGATTATACTATTTGATTTAAAAAAAACAAAAAAACTATGGTTCTAAGATGGCACATTTCTCTCTACTTAGTACCAGGTGAATGGTGAATCAATTTGCTAGTCAATTTTTTTTCCAATGCCTAGACCAATTTACAAACAAATAAGTGAATTTAAATGAAAAGAGTAATGATGCATTCAGAATGCCAAAAATAAAAAAAAGTGAACATAAACTTATTCAATGAAGAAATTAGGATTTTTCCATACACAGTGTGTTTAGAGATGCATTCGGATATAAATATCAAAATGTCAAACTAAAAAAGGCTAAAATAATTAAAGGCATTTAGTTATCTCACAGAGCCAGTTATCTCAGTCTGGAACCATTTATCTCAGTCTGGAGATAAATGGTTCCAGAACTGGCCCCAGAACTCATGATGTTAGGGGCTAGATTACAGTCAATGCCACTACTAGTATAGGCTTTACCCTTATAGTAGAAAGAGAGCTGCTTCAGGTCTAAGCATCTCATACTGACCGAGCAGTGATCTGAGCAAGACAAAGGCTTGGGATTATTAATATTGCTCCACAGATAAAATTGGACTCGTAGCAAGGAAAAAGAGAGGGTGGCTAATATACAATGGGACTCATATGGTCTAGGGACACTTTGTCTTCTAAGAATATTCTCAAAAACCTATATTTAAAATCGACTCCTCATGCCTAACACTATAATCCTATAATCCACTCAGCTCTTTGAAAAACCACAGCAGAATCACCCTATCCATCCATCTAGTTCCCTCTTTCTATAAGTAAAAGAAGAGATAAACTATCAATTCGAAGTTTTTCTTCATCAAAAATAAAACTAGGAAGTAGCAGCAAGTTCAAAATAAGCAACAGGATAGTTTGATCACGGGAAAGAGGCTGTGAATTGATAGTTCACTGCAGGGGGTGGGGAAACAAAGGGGGTAACATGGCTTTACTGAGATTATAGAAATAATTGGAGGCAAAACTGATAGCAGAGTCCTGCTGGTGTGGCTCAGTGTTGAACGTTGACCCATGAACCAGGAGGTCACAGTTCCATTCCTGGTCAAGCGGGTTTTGGGTTTGATCTCCAGGAGGCAGCATGTCGATGATTCTCTCTCATCATTGATGTTTCTATCTCTCTCTCCCTCTCCCTTCCTCCCTAAAATCAATAAAAGCTTTAAAAAAAAACTGGTAGCAGAGCCAAAATAGCTATATACTCACACATCTATCAAACATAAATTCACATGTCTCTACTCATATTTCAGTATCAATTCAAGCATCATCAACTAAAGATCTTTACAATTTTAAAAATGGCAATATCTACACTAATAAAAGAGAAACATGCAAATTGACTGTACCTCCACTACACGCACAAGCCACACTCACCAGCCAATCAGGAGCGAGTAAGCAAATTAACCCAACCAAGATGGTGGCCTATCTCAGAGCTGGAACAAGCAGGAGGCTTGGGTTTCCCCGGTGATGGAGGAAGCCAAGCTTCCTGGCCAGCCCAGGCCTCTGTTCAAGGCTACAAAGTTTCAATTATAGAAGATAAATAAATCCCAGATACCAGGGCCTCTGCTTGAGTCGCCGGGGGGGCATGGTTGGCCTGCAAACCACCACTGGCCCCTTGCCCAGGTCACCTCATGCCCTAAGGGAACCTCCACCCTGATTTGGGACACCCTTCAGGGCAAACCAGCTGGCCCCCACCCATGCACCAGGCCTCTATCCTGTCTAATAAAAGTAATATGCAAATTGACCATCACTCCAACACACAAGATGGCTGCCCCTATGTGGTCAAAGATGGCTGCCCCCATGTGGACACAAAATGGCCACCACAAGATGGCCAGCAGGGGAGGGCAGTTGGGAGGGACGGGGTCTGCAAGGGAGGGCAGTTGTGGGCAATCAGGCCAGCAGGGGAGGACAGTTGGGAGGAACCAGGCCTGCAAGGGAGGGTAGTTGGGGTGATCAAGCCTGCAGGGGAGGGCAATTAAGGGTGACCAGGCCAGCAGAGGAGGGAAGTTGGGGGCAACCGGGCCTGCAGGGAAGGGCAGTTGGGAGGGACCCAAGCCTGCAGGGTAGAGCAGTTGGGAGGGACCAGGCCAGCAGGGGAGGGCAGTTAGAGGTGACCAGACCTGCAGGGGAAGGCAGTCTGGGGCAATCAGACTGGCAGGGGAGCAGCTAGGCATCAATCAGGCTGTCAGGGGAGTGGTTAGGGGGTGATCAGGCTGGCAGGCAGAAGCGGTTAGGGGAAATCAGGAAGGCATGCAGGCGAGCAGTTGGGAGCTTGCAGTCCTGGATTGTGAGAGGGATGTCCATCTGCCCTTTTTGGCCCAATCCTACTGGAATCGGGCCTAAAAGGGCAGACGGACATCCCTCGAGGGGTCCCAGATTGGAGAGGGTGCAGGCTGGGCTGAGGGACCCCCTCCTTGTGCACAGATTTCATCCAATGGGCCTCTAGTGTATATATCATCCCTAATAGTAAACTGGAAATTCCACATTCATTTATTTTTTTCCTGGAATTATAAAACTGTCAGACAATATTTGTTTACTAAGGACATTTCCAACAGGAAAAACATTGAATCATAGAGAATATCAGTTATGATTTAATGCTCTGAAAATTACTTTTTTTTAAAATTACAAACGTATTTTGACATCTAAAGACATTTGAAAGCCTGAAGTTCTGGGACATCCTGAATTAAAATAGATTTACATTTGAAAAATGCAAACCAGGTTTTTAGGAAAACATGTAATCAGACTACAGATATTCAATATGATGACAATATTGATAAGAGGAATTGAAAGTGACAGTGGCAACAAATTGCTAATACTTTGAAAAAGCTATCAAACATTCCAGTAGATGATCCAATACTAACCAATAATAAATTGGAGATATTATATTTTAAGTCCTTCTTTTAATAGTTAAAAAAACATCCCTCTAAAAAATTAAATTTTTTCTTCATATCATTTTTCTTTTTAATTCAGAGCCCAAAAGTCCTCCTTCTGAAGCAGCTTTAGAATGGTATTTGGTAGATGCATGTATTTAAGAGGGGTTAGCTGTGTTTCTAGGGAACATAGAGAATGCAAAAAGTACAGACTTTACATTCAGGGATAACTGGATTAGAAGCCTACTCTATTATTTACTAGGTGCTTGACTTACAGCCTGGTAGTTGATTATTCTGAGCCACTTTTTGTATTTTAAAAGTAAAGATGAATAAAATAGTTAATTTGTTGGGATGTTATAATGATTGAATTTGGTAGCACAAAGTAAGCAGTCAAAAGAGAGTAGCCATCCTATATAATAAAGAGGTGATATGCTAATTGACATCATGCCCTCACACAAGATGGCCGCCCCCATGTGGTCACAAGATGGCCACCACAAGATGGCCAGCAGGGGAGAGCAGTTGTGGGCAATCAGGGCAGTAGTGGAGGACAGTTGGGGGTGACAAGGCCTGCAGGAGAGGGCAGTTGGGGTGACCAGGCCAGCAGGGAAGGGCTGTTAGGGGTGACTGGGCCAGCAGGGGAGGGCAGTTGGGGGCAATTGGGCTGGCAGGGGAGCAGTTAGTCATCAATCAAGCTGGCAGGGGAGTGATTAGGGGTGATCAGGCTGGCAGGCAGAAGCAGTTAGGGGCAATTAGGTAGGCAGGCATGCGAGCAGTTGAGAGCTAGCAGTCCCGGATTGTGAGAGGGATGTCTGACTGCTGGTTTAGGCCTGATCCCACAGGGCAGTTGGGGGTGACCTTGTGGGATTGGACCTAAACCAGCATTTGGCCATCCCCCAAGGGGTCCCAGATTGGAGAGGGTTCAGACTGGCCTGAGGGACACCCTCCCAGTGCATGAATTTTGTGCACTGGGCCTCTAGTTTATATATATATATATGCTAGTAGCCCTACACACGAATCCGTGCACCAGTAGCTCACCAGTAGCTCACTGCCACCCTCCAGTAGATCTCTGCCTGCTGCCCCACCCTCCTGTAGCTCCCCCCACCCCCCTTTCCCGGCCCTCCCTCATAGCTTGCTGCCCTGCCCCCTCCTGTAGCTCTCCGCTGCCTGCTTGTAACTCACTGCCCCACCCTCCTGCTGATCTGTGATCCGGTTGTTATGGGGTCAGTTGTAAAGATCATTTGCATATTACATCTTTATTATATAGGATATTTTTTTATTGATTTCCAAGAGAATGGGGAAGGGAGAGAGAGAGGTAGAACCATCAATGATGATAGAGAATCATTGATCTCTGCCTCCTGCATGTCCCCTACGGGGAGCGAACCTGCAAGCCGGAATGTGCTTTGATCGGGAACCAAAGTGTGACCTCCTGGTTCATAGGTCAACCACTAAGCAACATGAGCCAAGCAGCAGTAGCCTTTTTAATAAGGAAACATGAGCCAAGCAGCAGTAGCCATTTTAATAAGGAAGACAGTGTAGATTTTTTAACATAATTTTATACTTTTATACATAAATGCAATAAAATTTGACATGCTGGATTAAAAATTATGTTTGAAAATAAAGCAAAGCTGAAAAGAAAGAAACGGTAAGTCCTCCAAACACAAGAATGAAGGGGAAGCTCAAAGCCAGGACAATATTTCCATAAAAAGCTCAGCTATCCAGTTAAGTTTTCAAGCCAGATATGATCCTAAGAGTTACATTACTGGTTTTAATGCCAATGTAAGGACAAGCAAAGCAATCTTGGGAGAAAAACTGAGATAAAGACCTTTCATAAAGCCAGTATCCTTTAAGGCTCATTTAGTTAATGAAAAGCACTATAAAAGCTCCATCCACTTCCTGGTAAACATGGTAATGAAGATTGGTATATGCACTTGTTTTAGGGAAGGACAAAAAAGTTGTTCATAAAAATGAGAATTCCTACTTTGTATCCTGCAGAAATGTGGAGTGCTAAATTTATATTATCCCTATGATGTGCAAATAACAAGCTTAAAAATTAAAACCCCTGAGATTCTGGAAAATATTGTATAGTTACCACATAAAAAATATATTATCTACCCCAGGGAAATAAAACATTACAAGAAAATAAAAAACAATCCTGCCCTAACTGGTTTGGCTCAGTGGATAGAACGTCAGCCTGAGGACTCAAGGGTCCCAGGTTCAATTCCGGTCAAGGGCATGTACCTTGCTTGCTTGCGGGCACATCCCCAGTAGGGGGTGTGCAAGAGGCAGCTGATTGATGTTTCTCTCTCATCGATGTTTCTAACTCTCTCTCCCTCTTCCTTCCTCTCTGTAAAAAATCAATAAAATATATTTTAAAAATTAAAAAATAAATAACAATCCTGTCAAATATGAGCTCAAAATAAAAAAATCAAGGAAACAAACCATCATGAGAGTGCATCAGCAGATGTGACAAATGAGAAATGGCACTACCAGTAAAATAAAATAATTAAAAGTATGTCTAAAATAATAAGCATAAAACAAAGAAAAATTATAATAAAAAAGGACAAAATGAATGAACTAAAAATATGCAGACTTGAATAACAAAATAAAATTTCTAGAAGCAAATCTTACAAGTTAACGGCAGAGGGAGAGAAGGGAGCAGATTACCCATAAAAACAAAGAAATAAACAAGAAACAAATTACTGATAAAAGCCAAAAGACATTTAAATAGTACCTTCAAATGGCAAGAAAACTGTCAAATCAGAATCCTATGGACAACAAAATACAATTTTCAAATGAACAAAAATAAAGATATCGAATACAAAGAAATACTAAAAGTTTAGCATTTATGGATATCCATTACTAAACACGAATCAAAAAATGCAATAGAATGCATTTCTGTTAAAAAGCTAACTTGGAAGGAGTGGTACACAAGAAAAATGGCATACAAAGGAATCATAAAAACGTAGGTTAATCTAAAGAAGAAAAATTTCTTTCAATATTCAAGAATATTATTCATAATTATAACCAAGTATGTCAAGAACATTATAAGCAAAGTGAAAGTAAAATTTTGAACAGCAATAACAAAATATGTAAGCAGTTGATTGGAATTAAAATATTCTAAGAACCTTGTTGTTCAATAGGAGGATAGCGATATTGACTGCTTCTTAATATTATTGAATGAACTGTGCATAGTAAAAATGTAAGGGTAAAATCACAATAAGAATAAGAATTTAATGTATAACTTCCAATTTAAGAGAGATATAAATGAAAACAAAAACACAATTCAGTAAATTAAAAATAAAAAGGAAAATGGGAAACTATGATAAATATGAAACAAAATAATACATTAGTTAGTCCCCCCAAAAATTAATAATCACACTAAACATAAGTGGGTTAAACTCCTTTATTGAGAGACAGACATACTCTCAACAGAGATTAGAATTAAACCTTAAAAAATCAAAATTCAAGTCTATATAGAAATGGCAAAATACAATAAAACAAAAATATTGAATATAAAATAATAAAATATACATATATTTTTCTTTAAAAAATAGTTTAAACTATGCTTGAAACCTATATAATTTTATTAACCAATGTCACTCCAATAAGTTTAATTTAGGTTAATTTTAGTGCTAGCATCATGGCAAATTGAGGTAATAGGCCTTCCCCTCTTGCAACATCTCACAAATGCAGTAAAATTTGACTTGCTAGGTTAAAGATATTAAAGGTACTAAAAATATGTTTGAAAATATAGCATACTTAAAGTAAATCTGATTAGATAACATTAATATAAAACAATAAGCATTAAGGTAAAACATTCTTGTGACTAAAGGGGTAGAATTTATTAAAGATAAATAAATTCACCTTACAAATATAACAAACCGGGATATTTTTACATTCACAATACAGCCTCAAAATATATAAAGGCAAATTTTTGTGGTTAGAAGGAGAAATTGATAAATCTACCATAAAATTTTTAAAGACTTCTCCCACTAAGGCATTCAAGAAAAAGATAAAAATGGAGAAGATTTGAACAACACATTAAAAAGCTAAAACTTATAAACGTATTTAGAACTCTACACCTAACAATTAGTGGGCTTCCCCTCTTTTAGACATACCTGGATCATTTTTAAAGATAATCTATGTTCTAGGCCATAAAGAAAGTATCAATAGATAGGAAAGAATTTATTTCCTTGATGACATATGATATGGAGTATCTTTTAACTCTAGAATCAGTTCATTGATATTCACAAAATACCTTATTGGGATTTTGTTTGACATTATATTGAATCCATCAATTAATTATTATTTTAATTTTAATTTCCCTGATTCTAAAGTTTATATACAGAATCAAAGGAGCCAGAATAGCCAAAACAATATTGAAGGAAAAGAACAAAGTCAGAGAATGATTACTGGATTCAAGACTAACTATAAAATATAGTAATTAAGACAGTGTGTGGTGTTTACAAAATAATAGCCAAAACAGCCAATAGAATAGAATAGAATAGTCCCACATGAATATAGTAGACTAATCTTTGACAAAGGAACAAAAGAAATACAATAGTCTTTTCAACAATATAAGAAACAACTGAATATCCATATACCAAAAAAAAAAGTGAATATAAAACAGACATTACACTCTCCACAAACAAATTAACTCAAAATGAACCATAGATCAAAATGTAAAATGCAAAACTAGAAAATAGCATAGGAGAAAATCTAGATGACCTTGGGTTTGGCAATTACTTGTTAGATACAACACCAAAAGCACAATCCATGAAATATTTCAATAATAAGCTGGCATCATTAAAATTAAAAACTTCTGCTATGCAAAAAATAATAATATCAAGAGAATGAGAAGTCACTGAAATACTAAGTTTAGCCCAGCTGGCATGGCTCAGTGGTTGAGCATCAACCTATGAACCAGGAGGTTATGGTTTGATTCCCTGTCAGGGCACATGCCCAGGTTGCAGCTCGATCCCCAGTAGGGGGCATACAGAAGGCAGCAGATCAATGATTCTCTCTCCTCCTTGATGTTTCTATCTCTCTCTCCCTCTCCCTTCCCCCCTGAAATCAATAAAAATGTAATTTTTTTAAAAAACACAGGAGTTCAATAACTTGCTCAACATAGCTAGCAAGTGGCAGACGCAGATATGGAATTCAGATCTCTGACATATTTCTACACAGTGGTACTCATAATATACAGCTTTGATTAATGTGAGGCATGTAGACAACCTCTCAATTACCAATGATTTTTCTCCTAAAGTACCTTTGCTGTAAAACTGTGACTTAGAAAATTCCAGGAACCAATACCTAAATGTCCCCAGTATAGACTATAGGGTTTGGGCTATTGTAAATTGTCAATAGAAAATAGGTGAAGTGCTGGCCAGGAATTGGGATAACATTCCTCACCTCACACTCTGGTAACTAAAAACCGCAGTGAAAAATATAGGAAGCCCTTAGAGGAGGGGAAAATGAGCTATTGACTCATCCATAGTTTTTTCAAGAGCCCTGAAACCAGCAGTAACACAATCCTATCTAATAAAAGAGTAATATGCAAATTAACCGTCACTCTGCTACACCCAAAAGCCACACCCACCAGCCACTCCTACCAGCCAATCAGGAGCAAGCATGCAAATTAACCCAACCAAGATGGCTGCAGCCACGGAGAGAGCAGGAGGGAGGCTTGGGTTTCCCCAGCAATGGAGGAAGCCAAGCTTTCCGCACACCCTGGCCGGCCCACTCCAGGCTACAAAGTTTCAATTATAGAAGGTAAATAAATCCCAACACAAATGGCTGCCGCCATGGAGCGAGCAGAAGGCTTGGCTCTGCTCCAGGCTACAAAGTTTCAATTGTAGAAGATAAATAAATCCCAGATACCAGGGCCTCTGCTTGGGTCACCAGGGGGCGTGGCCGGCCTGCAAACCACCATAGGTCCCTTGCCCAGGCCACTCCACACCCCAAGGGAATCCCCACCCTGATCTGAGACACCCTTCAGGGCAAACCAGCTGGTCCCCACCCATGCATCAGGCCTCTATCCTATCTAATAAAAGAGTAATATGCAGATTGACCATCACTCCAACATACAAGATGGCTGCCCCCATGTGGTCAAAGATCCTGCCCCCATGTCAAACAATGGCCACCACAAGATGGCCAGTGGGGGAGGGCAGTTGGTAGGGACCAGGCCTGCAAGGGAGGGCAGTTGTGGGTGATCAGGCCAGCAGGAGAGGGCAGTTGGGAGGGATCAGGCCTGCAAGGGAGGACATTTGGGGGTGATCAAGCCTGCAGGGGAGGGCAGCTAGGGGTGACCAGGCCTGCAGGGGAGAGCAGTTGGGGGGAACTCAGGCCTGCAGGGGAGGGCAGTTATGGGTGACCAGGCCTGCAGGGGAGGGAAGTTAGGGGCAAGCAGGCTGGCAGGGGAGCAGTTAGGCATCAATCAGGCTGGCAGGGGAGTGGTTAGGGGGTGATCAGGCTAGCAGGCAGAAGTGGTTAGGGGCAATCAGGAAGGCAGGCAAGTGAGCAGTTGGGAGGCAGCAATCCTGGATCCTTAGGATCAGGCCTAAACGGGCAGTCGGACATCCCTCATGGGGTCCCAGATTGGAGAGGGTGCAGGCTGGACTGAGGGACACCCTCCCCCCAACCCCAGTGCACGAATTTCATGCTTCGGGCCTCTAGTTTCTAAATAATTGGCATTGGCCTTCTCGGAGTTAGGCTGTGAGAAAGATGATATTTTTCAACATAAAGCTAATTTTGTTTTATTATAATTAAAACCACAAATGTGGGACATATTTGCACCTGGGAAATCTGTACAGTCTCCATCTACCTTTTGCTTCCCCTTCTTTCCTCTGCCTCTAATTATTTCTTCAATGACAAAATATACTGTATTTTTCTATGTATAAAATGCCCCCATGTATAAGACACACCCCACTTTTCCAACCCAAAATTAAGAAATCAATATTTTAAACATAAAACAGAACACATTTTTAGTTAGTAATTACCGCAGGTAAAGTTTACATACCAGGACTATGATATTATGTCGCATATCACTTTAATCAGCCTCTGTTGCATTAGTGCTCTCTTTTTCATCACTATTAGTTACAGACATATCAGTTTCTTCAACTTCTATTGTATCACTGCTGTCTTCTGAGTCACTATCTATATATGTGAGATCATCCTCATAAAGTGGTGGCATCTTCTGAGCTAACTTTGTTCATGTTCTCATGGCTAACCTTTCTCTCCTCATGAAATTGAAGCACCATTTTGCCTTTCCTGTAAAATCAACAATGTTAATTTCTCTTGCAAACATTCTTGCCTGACATTGAATATGCTTGGTTGACACACATAAGCCACTCTGGTGCTGCTCTATAATTCAAGTCTTAAGCCTCTGCTCCAAGTTTGCCCATTTTGCTAGTTTTCTTCTTAAGGCCTTCTTTTTTGGCATCTTAAGGAGTTGTTCTTCCTGTAGTTGTTCTTCCTGTTTTCTCCACTGTCTGACCATACACTCAGTGGGAGGAGGTCCAAATTGTCTCTCTGTAGCTCTGTTTCCATGCTCTTTTGCATAGCTGATACATTCAGTTTGAATTTTGCAGAGTAAGACAATCACCAGTATTTATCTTTTTGTTTTTTGACATCTTTATGGGTTCAGAAAGCTCCAGTCCCTGTTGCATCTGCAACTCTCCACCTCCACCTCCAATTACGGCATCAGCTGACATCAGTAATAATAAGGCTCATGATTGGAAGAAGCCTGTTTGACAAGGTATGGGCAGCTATGCACCCACGTGGCTCCCTCCTTGGCTAACTTCTGTGTATAAGATGCCCCTCAATTTTCAGTCTAACGATTTTAGAAAAAAATAGTATCTTATACACAGAAAAAATATAGTAGTTATTTGTGAGAGCTATGAAGTTGTGCAAGATAGTATATATACTAGCTTCCATATATCATGCTGGCACTAACTCCTCTTTACTTCAATTCCTTTTTTCCCTTCTTCCACTTTTCCTCTCTCTTATTCTACTTCTATTATTCCTTCCTGAAAAGAAGCAAAAAGTTTAGCCCCTTGCAAAAATAAATAAATAAATAAATAAATAAATAAATAAATAAATAAATAAAATAGTGACCTAAATTTATTCTTTAGTTAACCAGTATTTAATACTAAGTGCCTCAATGATTAGACAGGTATGGTGCCAGAACTCAGAGAGGCACATTAGTGACAATTTTCCTAGAAAGTTCCAGAAAAGTATTCGTTATAATATTGTAAATTCAAAAATACATAGTGCCTCAGGGAGCTCAGAGGAAGAAACATCCTCAGCACCAAGACTCCAAGAGCTCTTGAAGGTCTGCATCTTCCATAGCACTGATTAGTGATGAACAGTTGCTTCATTTCCTTGTAACAAGAAAAAAAAGTTTATGGTATTTATTTTAATTAAATAAAAATCTAAAGGGGGATTAATATGAACATGAGTTGATCTCAAAGAATGTGCTTGTAGAAAAAATTTTCCTGGGAGATATGTTGGAAAGTGAGAACGAAGACCACTGGAGACTATGGAAATTATCTTTATGAGCAGAATTTGCATAATCACAGGCCAGGCCAGGCCAGAGTAGTGCATTCCCAGAAGTATTCTTCCAGCCATCAACACCACATTTACTTGACATCCTCCAGGACTGGAAAGCATTGTGTTTATTTCATTTGAAGATCTTTCACACTTCAACCCACACTCAGGCAATAGCGCCCTGGGATTAGTGATCTCCACCCCCTCCCAAGACTCTGAGCTAAGCAATAGACTGCAGTTTCTAAAGTTCAACCAAGACTCCTCCTCAGTGAACTTGCTATGCAACCTTGAGTGAGTCACTTAACATTTTGCGTCTCAGTTTCCTCATTTGTACAAAGGGGACCAGTATGCTGACCTTCCTCCCAGGCCCACTTGGAGGAACAGCTCATTAGCAATCATAAAGCACTTTGAAAATGTAAATGCTGAATTATAATTTTAATCAACAAATTAACCTTGGTGCTTCTCACTCAATCACTCCCTCCTGGGTAAATGATCAAAACCATTGCCTGACCCAGGAGTTTCTGAGCCCAGAATTCAATGCCCACACAAAACATGGCTCCTCCAGAGACCCCCGGAGAGCCCTTTCATGCCCCTGTCACCACATGCAGCTGCTGTTCTACCACTAATCTAGACACAGGACCCTGAATGTGAAGGAGATTCAAGCTCATGCTGAACAGACACTTCAACTCCAAGGAAATTCTGATAAAGAAAATAACAGGACCAACCCTGGGGATGTGTGGACCACATTTTCTCTCAGTTTGTAAAAGTTTTCAACTATTGAAGTACATGTTAATTTAATTTTAACAATTAATTTATTTTTAACTGAACACCTAAAATGTGCACATTAGAACTAAATTCTGTACAGCTCATCCAGTAGGAATCCTGCAGTAATAAGATCAATGTGCAATGGGCCAGTGAACCTCGCTAGAAGATTGAACTAGCCTCAAAGCCAGGTGGTCATCTTACAGACACATCTAATGCCCTACAGTGGCCAGGTGGTGGCCAGGATGGGGCTGCCCAAACACTCAGGTCTCCAGTTGGGCCTGACCATGTCTGGCCCTCAGATCTCTCAAGTAGTTAGTGTCAAACACACCTTTGTTAAAATGTCTCCTTATTACACATAAAGCAATCAAGCAAGCCCTGGATTGGATTTTAACTGGACACTTCAGTATAGTATAAAAAGTGTGCCAATTCCTCTAATACTAAATATACTTAGAGCTGAAACCAGAGCTTTCTCCCTTATCACTTGTTGAGTAACTTGGTTTCTAAACCCAACTGGAAATATGTGGCAGGAATATATCTGACTCGTTGGACTTGCATATTTTTGCTAAGCTTAATTAATAGTTGCAAATAGAGTAAATCATGGACTTGGTTAAAATGGTTGCCCAGAAGTGCCCTCTTTTCCACAGTTTCACTTTTTGCAATTTCAGTTACTTGTGATCACCTGTAGCTTGAAAATATTAAATGGAAAATTTCAGAAATAAATTAAGTTTTATATTACATGCCATCCTGCGTAGCATGATGAACTCTTGTGACATCCAGCTCCATAGTCCTGCCCTTACGTGACTCATCTCTTTGTCCAGCATCTTCATGCTGTACATGCTCCCTGGCCTGTTAGTCACTTAGGAGCCATCTTGGTTAGCAGATCAACTTTCAAGGTATCTCAGTGCTTATGTCAAGTAACCCTTATTTCACTGAGCAATAGCCCCAAAGCACAAGAGTAGTGATTCAGATATACAAAGAGAAGTTATAAAATGCTCTCTTTAAGTGAAAAGGTAAAAGTTCCTGATTTTAAAAGGGAAGGAAAAAAAAACAACAAGAAACCATACATGGAGGTTGCCAAGATCTACAGTAAGAACAAATCTTCTACCCAGGAAATTGTGAAGAAAGAAAGAAAATTCATGCTAGTTTTGCTGTCACACCTCAAATGGTAAAAGTTAAGGCCACAATACATGATAATTGCTTAATTGATATAGAAAAGATATTAAATTTGTGGGTGGAAGACATGAACAGAAAACGTATTCCAATTGACAGTGATGTATTGAGCCAAAAAACACTGAGCCTATATGAAGAATTAAGCCAGGGATCCCCTGAAACAAAGGAGACCATGCCATTTAGTGAAAGTAAGGGATGATTACAAAGATTCAGGAGTGAATTTGGATGGAAAAACGTAAAAATGCCTGGAGAGGCTGTGTCTGCCAATGAAGAGGTTGCTGCCACATCTCCAGTGGAGTTGAAGAAGTTAAGGAGAAATGATACCTTAAAGTAAGTTTTCAATTGCAGTGAAATTTGGCTCTTCTAGAACATGCCTCAAAGTACCTACATTCAAAAAATTGCAAATGAGGCACCAGGCATAGAACATGGAGAGACAGATTAACCCATGTGTTCTCAAAAACAAAAACAAAAATCTGCCCCTGTTCCAGCAATATAATCAGAAAGCGTGGGTGACAGGCATTTTGTTTGTGGAATGGCCCCACCAGTGTATCACAAGAAGAAGGGGGAGTACAAGAAAATATTTTGAGGGAGGCCACATTTGCATAAGTTTTATTACAGTATATTTTTATAATTGTTCTATTTTATTATTAGTTACTAGAGGCCCGGTGCATGAAAATTCATGCACTGGAGAGAGGGTCCCTCAGCCCGGCCTGCCCCCTCTCACAGTCCAGGAGCCCTCAGGGGCGGGAGGCGACCCAGCGATCAGGGGAAGGTGATGCCCCATCACATATCTGCTGCTGTCACTGGCGGCAGCACAAGCCTCAGGCCGGCCCTGGTTGCCTGAGCCTCGGGCTGGCCCTGGGCGGCTGGGCAGCCACCATCCAAGGCTTGCCTGCGCCTCAGTCAGTGAGGGGTGCCAGAGGACCCTAGGCCCCCAGCAGGGCTGAGGGGACTCTGGCAGCAGGCATGCGGAGTGGCCGGCCCCGGCTAAGGAATAGAGGATACTCTCAATGACATGAGTTATCACTTCCAATTTGTTGGACACCATGGTCAGGCTTCAGTTTTGGGGGAGGGAGGAAGAGAGGGATGGGCAGCTCCTTGGAGGAGCCTGGGCGAGCTGTCAGTCAGTGGGGGGTGCAGAAGGACCCAAAGCCTCTAGCAGGGTTGAGAGGACTTCGGTGGCAGGTACACAGAGCAGCCGGCCCCGCCCCCACTGTGGGCACTGGCATCTTGTGACAGTGTGACAGTCAATTTGCATATTACCTTTTATAACATAGGATTGTTGCTAATATATTACTGTGCCTAATTTATCAATTAAACTTTGTCATAGATGTGGATGTGTAGGAAAAACCATAGTGTATGTAGGGTTTGGTACTATCTGAGGTTTCAGGCATTCACTTGGGGTCTTGGAACATGTACCTGTGGGGAAGGGGGACTCCTGTATTTATTAGTAGCCCTAGGCAGATGTAGACACTTAACTGGGACCTATCTTCCTAAAACTGAGTAGAGCTTTCAGAAACAGCTCTTTAGGGTAAGTAAGCACAGCTTATGACAGGACAACCTTACTCTTTTGTATTCCACTCTAAAATTTAACAATCCAGCCATCACATTGGAAAGAAGACAGGAATGCAATTACCATTATAATGTCTTGTTGCTGCTTTCCCTCTTGATATATACAGCACTATAGTAGGTATACAGTAGTATACAGCGCTATACCAGGTATACAGTGGTATACAGGGCTATACCAGTCCTTGGGAGGAACAGAGATTGAGCACAAAGAACATGGTCCACCCTCTCAATACTGACTATAATAAGGCAAAAAGAAAGCAATTAAGACATTTAAATTTTTTTATTTAATCACAAGCAATTTTAAAAGCAAAACTGATTAGACTCATATGAATTTTCAGTGGCTTATCTCATTCACATCTGCTCATACACGAGGTTTATTGAACCCCCCCTCCCCCGGCTGCAAAACTGGAATGAGAATTAATAAGGAAAGTATCAGAAAATACTTTGTTTAACAGATCTCAGTCATCTTGCTGCCATGAGGTTCTCCTGGGATGTCCTAATTCTTAAAATGAATGTGAGACATTGGAAAAATTATCACCTACCCCAGCAATGTTTTCAGAGGCCAATCCTCACTCAGCTGGGCCATCTGGGATGGTGGGTGTTTTAACAGCTGCTGCTCCACAAAGGGTTTCTCCATTACCTTTTCCTGCCAGAGTTGCTGGCTCTCTATTTTATTTCCTCTCAGGCTGTTCTTTGAAGAGCGGTTTTTGTGCAAATCTGGCATACAGTTAATTGTATTTATTTTAGGTATTTTCTCTTGTGCTAAGAGAGAGCATGCTGCCTAGTCACCAAATTTTCAGGACAGGCATCACACTTTGAAATATGTATAAGCATGTTGTGTATGTGTGCGTGAGCATGTGTGCATGCATGAGTGTGTTCGGAATTTGAGTGCTGCAAATAATAAGTCCCTTAGAGTGTGTTTGGTTTGTTTTCCAGGGCACTCGGGGCTTTTGGAGTTTGGTTAATTTCCACACCAAGAGCTCTGAGGAGTCAAGAGGCAGCACCTCCTCTGGGAAGCCAGTGGAGTTCACTCCAGGGACCCTAAACGCAAGACAGAATTTAAAAGTGCACAGTGCACAGAAACTCACCAACACCCTGCCAAACCAGACCCGGGGGTCTGCCACTTGCTCTTGGAACTTGGATTGTGCTGGGCTTTGCGGGTTTTCTGTTTCTTTGTCTAGACTTCCCTTGGAAATCACTGGAAATTAGATCTGGTTTTGCTTGGTTTCCCTTGGTTTTCAAGCATAGTCATTGTTATTATTTTAAACAAAGGTCAACTCTCCCACTGGTTAGGGAAAAGACAGAGCGACATCTATTTTTCTGGTAGCAACATGATGCTTAGTTCAATTTCTATAGTTTGTATGGAAGAATGGAAAAAATTGAAGGTAAAAAGGCATATTTAAGTATCTCTGTAATGTGGACTTAGCATTAGAGGTCTCTATACTATAATAAACACATTTCAGTGGGGATTTTTATCCTATGGCTTAAGTAAGCTACAAGCATTTATTTCTTCTTAAAGGAGAACTTGGCAACTCAATGGTGCCTAAGTAGATATAAATGGAGTCAAAACCATATCATATATACATACATATATTCCAAGAAAAGGAAAAATGTCTTTTTTTAAACCTGGGTTAATAACTTCCAATCAAACTATTTTTAAAGGACAGATCTTTGTTAATCTGAACTCCATAGTTACAGGCTCCAGAGTCACAAATAAATTACTTTTAAATTTTAAATCTTAGTGGTTAGGAAAAAAACTATTATAATGTCATTTAATTGAAAATGGTAAATAGCATGATGGATGTAAGATTCTGGGTTAGAGTATGTCAAAATAGAGTTCATCATCACTCCACCTGGGTACAACTTCAGAGTTTCCATGCACAGGTAGAGAGAGAAAGCAATGGGGAAGGGAAGGGTGATGAAAGGCCCACAGTAGTGCAGCATCAGGGACAGAAGCTGGGTTGATGGTTTAGAGACTTGTGGATTGGAGTTGGGGGGATGAGGTGGTGATGGGAGGGATGCACATATAATTAGAGATATACATAACAAATATATGCACTTGCAGAGGCCCCAATATACAAGAGAATATACAGTAGTCTCACTTGCGCTTTGGAGTGAAAGCCAAAGTGTGAACTCAAGACTCCTTTATCAAGTACGACGCTGGGCCAGTCCCCTAATTTCTCAGAGACTACATTTCCTCATGTGACACGCATGAGACGGACATTGCTTCCTTGATGCTGTGTCGTGAGGATTACATAACATAACCAGCAAATGTGTTAGCACAGCACCTGGCACATAGTAGATAGTCACTATATGTTAAAGTTTTTTCTTTCTGCTTTTTCTGCCCCACACCTCACCATCACCACTCAGACCACATGTGAGAATTAAAAATATTTATCATCTGAAAAAAACAAATTCTATAAACTATAGTTATATTTTTCCCAGTAAACTATACAGTGTCTAATAGGGTCACCCAACTGTCCTCATTGTCACATATTTTAATAAAACTATTAAGAATTCTGTAAGTGATCTATAGTGCCTTCTAATCAATGTGAGGAGGTTTCTGGAGAGTGGAACTGTGATCGCACCGAGCTGAAGTTGGTTCAGCTCAGTGGAAGAACAACTGTGACATCTAAAGGCAGACAGCTAGGCTGAAACACAGTGTTGGTTCAGAAACGTGAATAAAAGCTGCCATCCAAGTGCCATTGTTATTACTGAAATAAGGACTCAATAGTCTTTTCTGCCATTTCTTTTCGTACAATTTCCTATTTAGTACAGGTTCCTTTTGCAATAAAACCACGAAGTCCCCCTGAAAACTAACCATATCTTTTCATTAATCACCACTTTCCACTTGCTTTCCTCAACTTCACTATTAAGCAGCCTGCAGTACCACAAACCTGTGACTAGTTGTGCTACCTTGATTAAGGCACAGAACGTTCAAAGCAAATTACTATGAAAGTATGAAACAATTTGCACTTAATGTTTCAGTCATATCTGTAAAAAATATGACTTAAATATAGTTTTATTAATAATACATATTTTAATTAAACGGCTGGAGGTGCATCTAGCAGGAAAAATTGGATCTTCTCTGGATTTCACATACTTGTATGATTCATGGGCTGTAAAGATGCAAAGCTTTATGCCCATAAGGCAATCAAACTCTAAAGCTGATATGCATGTTTTTATCCAAAAGAATGAAATCTGGTGTTAGAAATAATAATAATAATAATAATAATAATAATAATAACAACAACAACAACAAACTGCCAGAGCAGCCTAATGAATTGGCTCTAACCATCAGTATCCTTTCTTGCACAATAAAAATCATCTTTTCAGCCACAATTACATACACTCCAACAATTATTATGACTTCCATTATTTGCAAGGCATCCTGTATATTGCTTATGCATATTGAAAAACTTCACAAATATTAACAATAAAATCCTGGAATATGAGTGACTGCCTTCAGAGCAGGAATGCTTCCTATTGCAGACTGTTTCTAGAAGGAACCCACGTGACTCCTGCTGCTTCCTGACATTTACTGAGCATATTAGTTTGCTGAGCTGCCATAACAAAGTACCACAGACTGGGTGGCTTAAACAACAGAAATGTGTTTGCTCACAATTCTGGAACCTAGAAGTCTGAGATCACAATGTCAGCAAGATTGGTTTCTTCTGAGGCTTCTTTCCTTGGCTTGTAGGTGGCCATCTATTTTCTCCCTGTGCCTTCATGTGGTCTTCTCCAGCCACTTTTCCCTCTGGGTGTGTCTCTGTCCTAACTTTTTCTTCTTATAAAGATAGTAGTCATGTTGGATTTGGAAGTCATAATGACTTCATGTTACCTTAATTATCTCTTTAAAGACCCTAACTACAAATACTCACATTCTGAGATGGATGGGTAGGACATCAACATTTATAATACCTGCAAATCAGTTTTGAGTTGCAAATGGCATACTTCCTGCTTCTGTACTACTAGGAACTACATGTGACCAAAAAGAAGAGTCTGGTAATTTTGTAAGATTATGCAGAGGAGATTCAAATAAAAGGTAAGGTTTTCATGTATCTATTTATCTTTAATTTGAATTAAAGTATCTTTAATACTTCTTAATTAATCTCCTAAAGAGATTAATATCTAGAAACTAACAATGTCATAAATAAAATGTGCTGCCCAAACTAGTTAGCCAAGGGTGAGTGCATATCAGCCATCCAAACTTTACTCTAGACGCACCATGACTCAGGGGCCATATGTACTGTTCATCACTGAAGCCATGTGGAAGATGCCTTGCAGAGATAAAGCAGACTTCGTATCTGAAGAGTGAATTTGGAGATATATTTTTAGATGCATACACATTTATAATTGTTACGCTTCTTGATGAATTGTGACTTTAATCATTATAAAATATCTATCTTTATCTTTGCTAACACTCTGAATCTTAAAGGCTATCTAATCTGAAATTTAAAACAAAAACACTCCAACTTTAATGTTTATTATTTTCATGGTACATATTAGTCCATAATTTACTTTCCACCTGTGTCTTGATTATTGTGTGTCTCTTATAGAGAGTATATAGGAGTGTTTTGCTTTTTATTCACTCAATCACTGCCTATTAACTTTAGTGTCTCAGCCATTAATACTTAACATAATTATCAATATGGTTGAAGTTAGGTCTACCATTATATCTGTTTTCTGTTTGTCCCTTTGTATCTCATTTCTGTGTTTCTCTTTTAATGCCTCCTTTTTGGTTATTTGAATATTTCTATTATTCCATTTTAATTTCTCTATTAGCTTTTCTACTATACCTCCTTATATTATATTTAGGGTTTTCTCTAGAAATAGTATATGTACCTAATCTTTCACAGTCTACATAGAGTTAGTATTGCAGCACTTTCTGTAAATGGAAAAACCTTGAAATCATATATTCCCTTTATCACCCCCCAAACTGAAGTTATCATACCAGTATGTATTATATCTACATACACTGAAAACCCTCCCTGACATGTTCGTTGTTTTTGTTTTTTAATTAGTCATATGTGTTTGAAGAACTTAAGAAGGCAAAGAATATTTTATATTTATAACTATTCAACTTTGTACCATAGCTGTTCGTCTTCCATCACTCTGGTATCCTTCAGCCTGAACAACATCCTTTAGCATTTCTTATAGAGAAGGGATGCTGAAGGCAAATTTTCAAGTTTCTTTTATCCAAAAAAAATCTTCATTTTTATAGGATTTAGAATTTTGGATTGACAGTTTTTTCTTTAGCACTTTAAAAATGTTTCATGATCTTTTGACCTCCATAGATTCTGATGTGAAATCTTCATTAACTCAAATCATTACCTACCTGTGTGCATGGTGCTGTTTTCTCTAGCCACTTTTAGGACTGTGTCTTTGATGTTCAGCAGTTTAATTAGAATGTGTCTAAGCATAATTTTCTTTGGGTTTATCCATTCACTCTTCATGAGCTTGATCTGTAAATTTTTGCTTTTCACCAAATTTGTGCTTGGCTATTATTTCTTCAAATATTTTTTTTATTTCAATCTTTATTCTCGCCTGGGATTTCATTTTCACATGTCATATCTCTTTATATTGTCTCAGAAGTGCCTGAATTTCTGTTCTTTTCTTTTTCTGTTTGCTTTGCACTGTGTTTTTCAAATTCAATAATTTCTATTGATTAATCTTCAATCGTTCCTTTGTCAGCTCCATTCTTTTATAGAACCCACTCTGTGAGATATTTATTTTTGATATTAAAATTTTAGCTCTAAACTTCCCATTTGGTTCTCTTTTCTACTTTCTATTTTGCAGAAATGTGATTTTCTTTACCTCATTTGTCATAGATAAAATAACTGCTTTAATATCTTTGTTTAATAGTTCAACATCTATTGATAATCTTGGGATTGGCATCTGTTGATTATTCTTTCTCTTGAGAACTAGTTACATTGTAGACTCTGAATCTGGGTCCAATTATAATCTTCTAAATAGTGTTGATGTTTTTGTGTTAGCAGGCAATCAATCAAGTTGATTTTAGGTTTATTATAAATTATTGTATCTTTTGTGAGCAATGGTTAAAATTACAACTTAAATCTCTAAACTGTGCTGTAATGGTTTGGGTGTGAACAACACATAAATAATTTAGGAGTTAATCTGAGGCTTGTGTGAATTCACAAAGAAAAGGAAAAAAAAAGGTAGGATCTCCTTCTGCAGGTCTCTCCTATCCAAGATTCCTCCTTACTCTATGGCCCACAAATGCTCTTTTCTCTGAATCTTTAGGGTTTTTACCAGAGTTTTAGACACTTCTGCCAAGTAGTTCTGCAATTAGGACTGCTCCCAGGGCAAAGCTCTAATAGGAAACAAACAAATCAATAACTAACTCTTTATTTTTTCCCCCCATGGATTACCCCTTCACAATCTGCCTGCTTTGGCTAACTTTGATGCTTGAGTTTTTGATAGTTGCTTTTTGTATTTGCTCAGAGATTTTAGTTATACTCAGTGGATAGGATGGGCTCTAGTGGGTTTACATCACCATAATGAAACAAAAATTCCCTGACTTATCTGGAAGTTTCTTATGGGATATAGCAAGGGAGACAAGTTGTGAGGTCTCTTCCTGTGTAGCTATCCTCACTCCACCAAGGCAATTCAAGAACCCCAGAACTTACCTATAATTAGGGATGGCCATGGAGCAAGGTTGTCCAATAGCCTGGCATTCATCTACAGAGTGAGCCCACCTAGCACTAAGGTCAGGTTTGGGAGTAGCTGGTTCCAGGTAGCTTATCTTAATGGCCCAAATATAAGCATTCAAGTAATTGTTTTAATATTATGAATTTAAGTTTCCAGATTAATTTTAAACAAAGCAATTAAATAAAAAATAAGAGCAGCTCTGGCTGGTTTGGTTCAGTGGATAGAGTGTCGGCCTGCGGACTGAGGGGTCTCAGGTTTGATTCTGGTCAAGGGCATGTACCTTGGTTGCAGGCATATCCCCAGTGGGGGGTGTGCAGGAGGCAGCTGATTGATGTTTCTCTCTCATCGATGTTTCTAACTCTCTATCCCTCTCCCTTCCTCTCTGTAAAAAATCAATGAAATATTTTTTTAAAAAATAAGAGCAAATAAAGAACACAAAAGCCAAGCACTCTGAGGAATAACACTTATTCCTAAAGAGCAATGGCCTAAAAATCACATTTAAAAATGAGGGGTTCATAGTGACCCCTAGGAATATATCCTAAGAAACCAGAAACACCAGTCAGAAAGGATATATGCACCCCTACATTCATAGCGGCACAATTTACAGTAGCTAAGATTTGGAAACAACCTAAGTGCCCATCAGCAGATGAGTGGATTAGAAAACTGTGGTACATCTACACAATGGAATACTCTGCTGCTGTAAAAAAAGGAAGAACTCTTACCATTTGCAACAGCATGGATGGACTGGAGAGCATTATGCTAAGCGAAATAAGCCAGTTGGAGAAAAATAAATAACATATGATCTCACTCATATGTAGAATTTAATGAACAACATAAATTGATGAACAAAAATAGATACAGAGACAAAGAAGCATCGAACAGACTGTCAAACTTCAATAGGAAGGCAGGAGAGGGGTGGGGGGTGGGGGTAAGAGATCATCCAAAGGACTTGTATGCATGCATATAAAGATAACCAATGGATACAGACATTAAGGGGGTGAGGGTATGTGCTGGGGGGTGGGGCTGGTGGGGGGTGGTCAATGAGGGAAAAATGAAACATATGAAATACTATATGTAATACTTTAAACAGTAAAATAAGACTTTAAAAAATGAGGGGTTCAGTCTGGCTGGCATGTCTCAGTGGTTGAGTATCGACCTATGAACCAGGTGGTCAGGGTTTGATACCTGGTTGGGGCACATGCCCAGGTTGCAGGCTCAATCCCCGTTTGGGGCGTGCAGGAGGCAGCCGATCAATACTTCTTTCTCATCTTTGTGTTTCTATATCTTTCTCCCTCTCCCTCCCTCTCTGAAATCAATAAAAAAAAATTTTTAATGATGGGTTCATCTCCATAATCCATTATCACATCAAGGAAATAATTATAACTAGTAATTTGTACAAAATCAGAGAATGAATACTGTCAGGGTTTGGAAATGTATTCATTATTCATCAAGTATTTATTAAATATATCAGACACTGTTCTAGGCATCAGAATTATCTTAAAAGATAAAAGCAAATTGATAGGCATTAAAATTTGTTACAAACTTTTGAATGAGCAACAGTTCTCTCCTTTTTTTCCACACTTACATTATTATTCCTGCAATTCATCTTTTGATGTATTGCAATGTATTTTTTCTGATTTGATTACTGTACTTTATATGAGGCTGTGGTGCAGTTATAAATATTCCCAGAATACAAAAAGTCATTGATGTGATGTCATGATGATGGCTTGGTACATGTATGACTCTTCATTGAATATTGCCACTGTGCAACAGCTAGTAGTAATTAAAAATATAGTGAATATGTACAGAAGTCTTAAAGGAAGCAATGGAGCCAAATTATTATTTCTTCTACCAAAACCAATAGAATAACAGGATGCACACAATTCTGTCCCCTCAACAGTTCCACCCCCCCTTCTTTTCCCAATACACTTCGGAGTGTAACCAGACAATCAATGGGTCTGCACTGCCTGTCACTACTTGAGCCAATTAAGCAGTGACAGGGTTGAATCATATATGAGCATTCAATGCTGCTGGCAGTATGGGAGAGCAGCATATCATCCACAAAAATCTGTTCTGCCTCCCACCATATTGTGCTTATATTGAGCGAAAGGACAAAGATTACATGGGTAAATAGGCAAAAGATTATGCCAAATGGGCAGTTTACAGGTAATGCAGGCTGGAGACTTGCAAAGGCCAGTGGGATATACAAAGGCTGGGGGGTCTTCAAAGGGCTGGTGATATGCAAAGGATTGGCTGCTCTGGTTTCTGCAACAAGTTTGTTAATCTTTCTATGATAATAGGCACCTCCAAAATGGGGAAGATGAGCTGCCTTTCCCGGTGAGCTCCGAGGTCCCACATGCAACTCCCAGCCATGTTAGAATGTGCCTTCTTTAATCATAGCAAAACAATCATGGTTAACAGAGCATGGTTAATATTTCTTTCAATTATAGCTGGTCCCCAATATTCTATTTCTGCCCCTAACAGAAATACAGAAGACTTGAATCTCCTTGACAGCAGCTCAGAAGAGGCCTTCCCAAGATCAGTAACTATCCTGACTTATCAGCCTATTCTCTCCATTCTAGTAATTGGACTGGGTTTTCCAGGTCTCTAAAAACTGCCACACTTGTACACTGCTGAGAAAGAAGGGCAGCATTCACAGAATCAACTGAGCGTTAAACCAAAAATCAATGTCTGACAACATGCTTGTGGTTAGAAGCTGAGGACCAATTTGGATGCTCAGTGTTTTACAAGTACTGCTATCAGCCTTCCTATTAAGCAACTTTATTCTTTCTCTATGCTTTCCAAGGTTCTTACTTTCTATTGATAACCTTACTTCATATGAGTTCTTGGTTTCAAGCCACTTAAAAACAGTTTGGGTGACATCATTGATTCAGTAAACATGTTTTTCAGTCCAGTTTTGTGTCCCTAGGAACTGGAATAAATAACAGAAGGAGACATGAAGATACTAGCACAAGATGACTTACTGCTGGGTTACCAACAGCCCTGTTATCACCCTGGGTCATTTGCTTCACAAGATCTGCCACCCACTGAGGCTATTGTGGGGGACTGTTTGCTTCCTGACTCTTAATCCTGTCCTCCCTGCTATCTCTCCTCTGCCTCAGGAAGGGGAGACTGCTGCTGAGTCCTGAAACCAAAGTTTCTTTTTGTCATGATGTTCATTAAAAAGAAATTAAGTCCAAGATGTAATTCCTGCTCCCTCAAAGCCTACAGCACAACAAAGAGCTTATTCTACAAAAATTGAAAGCACAGAAGTTACAAAAAGTACTGAGTTCAGATTTTTCATGTTTCCTAGATCAATGAAAGTCAGATGCTCTCCCCATGGAAATTAATTCAATTTTAATTCTATTTATGTTAATAGTCTATTTTTTCTCAGGGAAGAAAGAGAACAGTTCTGGAGGGGAAGTCTCTAAAAACCATCTTCCTTTCCCCCTCCTTGACCCCAAAAGAAGGCTCAATTCCTTCAGCTTGCCATGACTCCACTAACAAGGGCGCAAGCCCTGTACTGATTTCTATAACACCATGTACCTCTCCTTCCCGGCACTTATCACAGCTGATATTTAGCTTTTATTTGTGTTTTTCATTCATGTATGTTTCTCCTCCAAGACTTGTAAGTCCCATGAGACCAGAGGCTTCACTGTTTCTTTTTGTCCTTCCTTTTTTATCTTCCCCCACCCAAGCCATCACATCCCCACTGCCAAGCACATGATGATGACAATAAATTAAGGAGCACTTACAAGTACATTATGGTACCTTGTAGGTGCTCCTTAATTTATCCATCAATTATTTATATATAAATTAACTAATTAATGTCATATTTCCACCTCAAGAATCTAATGGATAAATTAGATGGGCAATCACTGCGTAGGAAGTATACTCTGCATACTCTCCAATATTACAGAAGTCAGGGAATACCCATACATGCATTTTAGAGCTTCTCAGAATACTAGATACACAAGGTGTTCAATTAATGCTTGATGAGCAACTGAATGATTGATTGATTGGTCAATCGACCCTGGGCTGTCAGGAGAAAATCACAACCTCTGAGGACCTTCTCTGATATTTAAACCCAGGAAATAAAGTCCTGGACTTGTAGACCTCAGCTGCTTTCTCAAAACATGAGGCAACTCTCAATCTCCAAGATGCCTGGCGAGATGAGGAAGTCTGGGGACATGGTGGGGTGAGATTCCAGGGCTAGTGTAGAACTCACAACGTGGCCCCCAGTACTTCTCCAGCCCCCCAGGGGAGTCTTTAAACTCTTTTAGCCCATCTCTCAGAGTTTCTCTAAACTCCAGAACTGGCCTGGATTTAGGAGATGATATGCAAAGATCCTGGGCCAGAAAAATAGCTAAAAACCCAACTTCTAGCTTTGCTTCAGGCATTTAATAACATTGTGACTGCGGCAAATCACTCAATTTCTTTGTACTTTCATTTCTTTACTGGTAAAATGCAGTGAATAATACTTCCTTTGGTCACTCATAGGGTTGATAAATGAGATCAAAATAAGAAAGAGCTTGTGTGAAACAGACTGAGCAAGCAGAATGCTTGCAATGTAAACTAAAAGCATCTTGTCCTTTTTTCTCTTTTTTAATCTACCTCTTTAAAACTTCTCAACACAGGAATCTCTTACCCTGTGGACCTAACACAGGAAGCTCTTGCCCATCACTGAATGAAAACACAGGCAAGATACATGACTTTGTAGATCATGTTTAGTATCCTGCAGATACTTTAATTCACAAAGCAAATGTCAATTCAGTAATTAAAACTATCCAATTTCATGCATTAATCAAAATTGTAATCTTGATTTAGAATTAGAAAACTTTTCCCCTTCCCAGAAAAACCTACAGTATGCTAGCTCTTGACATGGTGGAAGAGGTGTGGGCTTCCTATTCTCTTTCTCCACCTGATTTTCCACTTTTTGCTAACTGGAGCTGATTGCACACAAGCTACCTGTCCCCTGTTAAATGGGGTGTGGAGTTTCTTTCTCTGCCTGACTCACCTCCTCCTCTTTTTCTCCCTTCTCTCTTACTTTATTTACCTCCTTCCCTGTTTCTTCTCTCTCTCTCTTTTGTTTATCTTCTCCTCCACCTGGCAAGCTTTTTTGGAAAGAGATAAAAGAAAAATGAATGGGAACAGGGTAGTTATTACTTGACTGGTACTATCAATGATTGGTCTGTCAATGTCTAGGCCTGAGAAGTGTTTAAAGAAGACTTTCCCCTGTGGGGATACTCTAACACATTCTACAGATTCCCAAGCACTGGATATCTCTCCTGTAGTTCTCTTGACAAGGAACAATGTGTTTTACTCTTCCAACCACAATGCTCCACAGCTCCCAGTTTTCTGGAAGGCACAGGCCAGACCTTCTGTCGAAATTGCATTGCCTGTCCACAGAGATCCTCTTGAG
Organism: Corynorhinus townsendii; assembly: GCA_026230045.1. Classification (NCBI taxonomy): domain Eukaryota; kingdom Metazoa; phylum Chordata; class Mammalia; order Chiroptera; family Vespertilionidae; genus Corynorhinus; species Corynorhinus townsendii. The sequence goes on along the minus strand of JAPDVU010000003.1, from coordinate 58,643,528 downwards.
AAGAATTTTCTAAAGTTTTTATCATGAGCTTTTGCAAGCATGCCCAAGGTAGAGAGACTGATACAATAAACCCCCATGTATTAATCATCCAACTTCAACTATTATCAACATTTTTCTACCTACCTTTTTTTTTCTGAGGACACTTTAAAACAATGTCTAGATTATCTGTATTTCACTGAGTATAATTTAAAATGGTTCTGAGCCAGCCCAAAGGAAACATTCATATACCCTGTGTTCTGAACAAATCTGGGGTGCAGGTTAATTTCTGCCCAGCAGCCATGCTCTTTCACTCAACTATCAAACAATTCAATGGCCCTCTCTCTTGCCATTTGGATTTCCAAGGCAATATGACAGAGTGCATACCCAACTACAAGAGCAATGCACTAAGCATTATGGTAAGACCCCCTCTTCTCATGCTAGTGTAGGAAATAGCACTTATCCATATTCTCCCCCAGTAGATAGGGGATAGGATGCACAGAGAAGCATTCTCTCTCCCTATCATTTCATATTTTCAGTGGATGAGGTAATTAAAGAGACTTTTAACCAATTTTCTGATGCCTTCTTGGTGAATTCTGCATATATATATATATATATATATATATATATATATATATACACACACACATATATATACATATATACATATACACATATATATGTGTATGTGTGTGTATATATATATATATGTGTGTGTGTGTGTGTGTGTGTGTGTGTGTGTATGTGTGTGTATATATATATATATATATATATATATATATATATATATATATTAGAAGTCTGGTGCATGAAATTCATGCATGGGGGTTCCCTCAGCCCAGCCTGAACTCTCTCTAATCTGGGATCCCTCGGGGGATGTCCAACTGCCAGTTTAGGCCCAATCCTGGCAGTTGAACATCCCTCTTGCAATCTCACCTGCCTGTCTGCCTTATCACCCCTAACTGCCTCTGCCTGCCTTCCTAATCATCCATAACTGCCTCTGCCTGTCTGCCTGATCTCACCCCTAACTGCCCTCCCCTGCCGGCCTGATCTTGCCCCCAACTGCCCTCCCCTGCCAGCCTGATCACCCCTAATGGCCTCTGCCTCAGCCCACACCACCATGACTTTGTCTGGAAGGAAGTCAGACTTCTGGAAGATGGCTGGTCAACCCGGTCTAATTAGTATATTACCCTTTCAGTAGTATGGATAGATTATCTAGAATAGGATTGCTTAAATGGAGGGGGGGGGTCTTTTTCATTGGGAGGAGATGCTCTTGGCAGACAAAAATACATAATCCCTATATTTGGACAGATAGCCAGCCATATGAACTATACTGCCACACTAAGCATTAAAAAATTGAACCGCTTTCTTACACCTTACACCAAACAGTTTTTGCCCTTAAAACCCCTCCTCAGCCCCCACCTTAGGTTCTGCCTTCACAGTTCACCCAGATTCAGTTCTGATTGGTCAGTTTCTATACCAGTCAGCGTCAAAAGCTCTGCCACTAGGCAATCATTGGCTCCTCTCACTTCACCCAGATTTGGTTCTGATTGGTCGGTTTCTATGCTAGTCAGCATCTCCGGGCCTATCAATGGGCCTGATCAGAGAGGTGGGGCTGATCAACAGCCCCTTCACAGGCCTGAGAGAAAGAGAGGCACAGCTGCTGGCCAGGCCCAGAGTGCAAGAGAGAGGCAAGCACCGATCAACAGCTTCCATAGAGGCTATGGATCAGACCCTGCTTCTCTCTCCCCAGGCCTCTCTTCAGGCCTGATCTGCAGCTTCCTTGGCAGTCAGTGCTGGGTCTGGGTGCTTGAAGAAGCAGCAGTTAGTGCTGGGTTGCCACGGCAACCCAGCATTGACTTCCAGTCAGTGGAGACTTCGGTCATTTTGGATATTATGGACCCTGGCATCTCTCTCTCTCTCTCTCTCTCTCTCTCTCTCTCTCTCTCTCTCTCTCTCTCTCTCTCTATATATATATATATATATATATATATATATATATATATATATATATATATGTCTCCTTTCTAATAAAAGAGTAATATGCAAATTGACCATCACTCCAAGACACAAGATGGCCACCCCATGTGGTCAAAGATGGCTGCCACAAAATGACCTGCAGGGGAGGGCAATTGTTGGCAGTTAGGAGTGACCAGGCCAGCAGAGTAGGGCAGTTGGGGGGGACCAGGCCTGCAAGGGAGGGCAGTTGGGGGAGACCAGGCCAGCAGGGGAGGGGATTGGGGGGGATCAGGCCTGCAGTGGAGGGCAGTTGGGAGGAACCAGGCCTGCAGGGGAGGGCAGTTTGGGGCAATCAGGAGAGCAGGGAGGGCAGTTAGGGGTGACTAGGATAGCAGAGGAGGGCAGTTGGGGGGAAACATCACCCCTGGCGATGGAGGAAGCCAAGCTTCCCACCAGCCCTGACCTCCGCTCAAGGCCACAAAGTTTCAATTATAGAAGATAAATAAATCCCAACAAAAATGGCAGCAGCCATGGAGCTGGAGCCAGCCGAAGGCTTGGGTTGCCCCTGGTGATGGAGGAAGCCAAGCTTCTCGCCCACCCTGGCCTGCCCTGGTCTCTACTCAAGGCTACAAAGTTTCAATTATAGAAGATAAATAAATCCCAGATACCAGGGCCTCTGCTTGGGTCACCAGGGGATGTGACTGGCCTGCAAACCACCACAGGCCCCTCGCCCAGGCTGCCCCATGGCCCAAGGGAAGCTCCACCCTGATCTGGGACACCCTTCAGGGCAAACCAGCTGGCCCCCACCCATGCACCAGGCCTCTATTCTATCTAATAAAAGAATAATATGCAAATTTACCATCACTCCAACACACAAGATGGCTGCCCCCATGTGGTCAAAGATGGATGCCCCCATGCGGACACAAGAGGGCCACCACAAGATGGTCAGCAGGGGAGGGCAGTTGGGAGGGACCAGGCCTGGAAAGGAAGGCAGTTGTGGGTTATCAGGCCAACAGGGGAGGGCAGTTAGGGGTGACCAGGCCTTCAGGGGAGGGCAGTTAAGGGTGACCAGGCCTGGAGGGGATGGAAATTAGGGGCAATCAGGCTGGCAGGGGAAAGGTTAGGGGGTGATCAGGGTGGCAGCCAGAAGTGGTTAGAGGCAATCAGGAAGGAAGGCAAGTGAGCAGTTGGGAGCCAGCAGTCCTGGAATGTGAGAGGGATGTCCGACTGCCCGTTTACATCTGATCCCACCAGGATCAGTCCTAAATGGGCAGTCAGAGATCCCTCAAGGAGTCCCAGATTGGAGAGGGTGCAGGCTGGGCTGAGGGATACCCCCCACCCCCGTGCATGAATTTTGTGCACTAGGCCTTTAGTGTGTGTGTGTTTGTGTGTGTGTGTGTGTGTGTGTGTGTGTGTGTGTGTGTGTGTGTGTGTGTGTGTATGACACCCCCCCATGCACAAAATTCTGCCTGTCTGCACGGGGGTGGGGCGGGGGGGCGGTGTCCCTCAGCCCAGCTGCACCCTCTCCAATCTGGGACTCCTTGAGGGATCTCTGACTGCCCATTTAGGACTGATCCTGGTGGGATCAGATGTAAACGGGCAGTCGGACATCCCTCTCACATTCCAGGACTGCTGGCTCCCAACTGCTCACTTGCCTTCCTTCCTGATTGCCTCTAACCACTTCTGGCTGCCACCCTGATCACCCCCTAACCTTTCCCCTGCCAGCCTGATTGCCCCTAATTTCCCTCCCCTCCAGGCCTGGTCACCCTTAACTGCCCTCCCCTGAAGGCCTGGTCACCCCTGACTGCCCTCCCCTGTTGGCCTGATAACCCACAACTGCCTTCCTTTCCAGGCCTGGTCCCTCCCAACTGCCCTCCCCTGCTGACCGTCTTGTGGTGACCCTCTTGTGTCCACATGGGGGCAGCCATCTTGTGTGTTGGAGTGATGGTAAATTTGCATATTATTCTTTTATTAGATAGAATAGAGGCCTGGTGCATGGGTGGAGGCCAGCTGGTTTGCCCTGAAGGGTGTCCCAGATCAGGGTGGAGCTTCCCTTGGGCCATGGGGCAGCCTGGGCGAGGGGCCTGTGGTGGTTTGCAGGCCAGTCACACCCCCCGGTGACCCAAGCAGAGGCCCTGGTATCTGGGATTTATTTATCTTCTATAATTGAAACTTTGTGGCCTTGAGCGGAGGCCAGGGCTGGTGGGAAGCTTGGCTTCCTCCATTGCCAGGGGCAATCCAAGCCCCTTGCTTGCTCCAGCTCTGTGGCTGCCTCATATTTGTTGGTTTAATTTGCATACTCACTCCTGATTGGCTGGTAAGCATAGCGGCGGTACGGTCAATTTGCATGTTTCTCTTTTATTAGATAGGATGGGCCAACATATCCTTAAGAAGGTAGCAATTATTGTAATTTGATATCTTGCTCAAAACTTCAATTTAATATGATTTAACTCACTTTTAAAGGAGTTTCACATAGTACATGCCTAGTTGTATTTATTTTGATGATGTCTATGCTATTAAAATTTTATTTGTCTTCTCATATTTTTATTATCCTAAATTACAGATATTTGTGTTTTTCTCCAAATAGTTATTACCAAGTCACTTTATCTTGACACTAATTTTTAGTAGTAAACTATTGTCTTTCATTTAATTCTATTAATATTCTTACTTTTAAAATTAAATGATTATCCACAGAAACAACTCTGCTCATTGACATTAAGTACAATTAGTTTCTGAGAAAGTGGTTAGTTAAAATTATGCTCTATTGCCACAGTTCCACTGAGATTATCAACTTATTAACTCATCACACAGCTAAAACTGAATCAGTGGGGATAATGAATAAATGTACATCCCATTGATTAATTACCTTCATGAATAGAAGACCACCTTAGCCTTCTTCCTAAGTATGACCCTCATACAAATTTAGACTAAGGTGGCTATTCATTGAAGCCATTATTTCCCACAGGCAACATTGCCAAAGTTCTGCCAGGGATTTAAGGATAGAACTAGGCAATCACTTTCTCCTTCCCAAAAGTTTCCTGATCTACACTAGATGACAGGCACCCCCAGACCAGAAGCAGTGTTTATCTTGCTCCTTCTATCCCTTCAGACTAGCCTAGGGCCCAATACTTAGGAAATATGCATTGAATGAATGTGTATATTGAATAAGCAGGACTGGTGGGATTTCATCATAACGCAACTTCATTGTGTCTCTTACTAGCCCTTTAAAATATAAGCTGCAGGGAAAGATTTTCCTCTCCTGGATACAACACGGTCATGGACTATGCTGGTCACTCTTAGGTAATTCAAACACCTGTGCTGACCTTAAGTCACCAAAGGTGCTCTCAGCTCTGCACTTGGTTGTTGTTGTTTTGTTTTAAATAAATTTTTATTGATTTCAGAGAGGAAGAGAGAGGGAGAGAGAGATAGAAACATCAATGATGAGAAAATCATTGATCGGCTGCCTCCTGCACACCCCACACGGGGGATCGAGCTGGCAACCCAGGCATGTGTCCTGACCAGGAATCAAACTGTGACTTCCTGGTTCATAGGTCAACACTCAGCCACTGAGCCACACCAACCAGACTCAACTCTGCCCTTTTATTGTGTGGGCCCATGTCATTGCTAAGGCTTCATCTTTATTTGAAGTTATATCTTTTCCATTTGGGGTCTCCTGCAGGGAGCAAGCTCTGACAGGTAAGCGGTGCAGTCAGATCTTTCTGTCTCTCCTTGCTTCTCCTTCCCCAATGTTCCTAACTACTCAGGATAAAGAAGCAGGGAGGATGGAGAGGGACTGTAGCAAGATAGTTACTATTTGACAAGTCAAAAACTGCAAAATAACACATACATCTGACAAAGAGTTAGTATCCAGGTACAATTTTTTTTTAAATTTCCGGGAAAAGGGTAATAAGGAAAAGACTAAAACCTATTAGAAAAATAAGAAATAGGCATTTTTATAAGAAGAGAAAACATAGATGGACAACAATTATATAAAAAGAGAATGAAAATTGGTACAAAATCACTTTTTGCCTACTACATTAGAAGATTTACATTTAGTATGAGACATCAATTTCATTCCTGGACCCTCTGGAGAAAACTTGAACATGTATATCAGGAGACATGTACAAAAATGTTTCAGCAACCATACATGGAGCAGCAAAAATGTGTGAGAAGTCCAAATGCCTATTGATAAAAAGATGAATTGAATATGGTATATTAATGCCATACATTATATTAATTAAATGCTATTCAGTGAAAATGAAAAAAATAAACATTAAAACGGATGAGTCTCTTAAATACAGAGAACAGACTGATGGTTGGCAGAGGGGAGGAGGGTTAGGGGGCTTGGTGAAAAATAGTCATGGAGAACTAAAATACAGCATAGGGAATATAGTCAATAATATTGTAATAACTATGTATGGTGCCCATTGGGTATCAGAAATATCAGGGAGAATACTTTCTAAAGTATATGATTGTCTAACCACTATGTTATATACCTGAAACTAATAAAAAATAATACTGAATGTAAACTCTAATTGGAAAAAAAATTTATTTAAAATATGGATGAGTCTCGAAAGCCTTATCTGGAACTCTAAAATAAAAGAGCACAATAACTATATAGGAATGCCTACACATATGCTAACATAAAGAAGAAAAGCAAGGGAGTGTTAAGAGTACAATTCAGGATAATGTTCACTTTGGGAGGGAGGAAGAGGGTGTGCTCCAGGAAGAGCAAGCATGGGCTTCAAAATATTGGCGTTGTCCTATTTGGTAAGCAGGGTTAGTGAGTTTAAAGATGTTCCTCTTCTTCATTCAAGTAACATGCACAAGTTATGTTTTGCACATATATTACATTTATCAATTTTTAAAGGTAAAAAATTAAAACAAGGATCCCCAGTAGGGGATGTGCAGGAGGCAGCTGATTGATGTTTCTCTCTCATCGATGTTTCTAATGCTCTATCTCTCTCCCTTCCTCTCTGTAAAAAATCAATAAAATATATTTTAAAAAATTTAAAGCAAGGAAAGGAAATATTATCTAATAAAGAGGGAATATGCTAATTGACCCTCACACCATCTCAAAGATGGTGGCGCCCACAGCCAATAAGGAGGGAATATGCTAATTGACTGCCATGCCCTCAAAGATGGCGGTGCCCACAGCCACAAGATAGGCACCCAGTCCCCTCAGCCCCGCAGGAGCTGCCTCCAGAGTCCCCCAGTCCCCTCAGCCCCCCAGCTGCCCAGGGCCTGCCTGAAGCACAGGCAACTCTCGGATGACAGCTGTCCAGCCACCCAGGGCTGCCTGAGGCTCAGGTAACCAGGGCTGGCCTGCAGTGGCAGCAGCAGAGGTGTGATGGGGGTGTGGGGGTGTTGCTTACCCCTGATCGCCAGGTTGCCTCCTGCCCCTGAGGGCTCCCAGACTGTGAGAGGTTGCAGGCCGAGCTGAAGGACCGCCCCCCCACATCCAGTGCATGAATTTTCATGCATCAGGCCTCTAGTAATTTAAATAATTCAGGTTGATCAAGTTTACTGCATCAATAATGTTTTCATTCTTCACTTTTACCAGCATAGGCACAAATTCTCTAGTAAACTCAAGTTATATGATAAAGAAAAACAACAAAGGTTGTAATATTTTGTCCAAGACTTAGATATTTATGAAGTACATAATGACCTTTGGGGCCATAAAACACAAGAACACATATAACACAGCATATAACACAGAAAAAAACACTATGTAGAGTTTTCATCAGGATCCGTTGTGACACTCCCAGTGGGAAAAAAGCTACCATCTTACTATGAGTTAAATGGAGTCATTCTACCTCTGTTCACACGCAGTGCCCTTTATGGCTAATGTCCTATGGCAGAAGAGCACAGCCTTTGCAACAGACAGAAACAACTGTTATTCACAGTTCTGCACACGTATGTGGTATGACTTGGGCAAGTTCCTCTATCTTCCTGTGCCTATTTTCCTTTGTTTGTAAAATGGGAATAATGCACAAGTTGCAGGGCTGGGAAGTTAAGTGGCACAATGTATATATAGCAAAAAGTGTCAAAGTACTTACTAGATGCAAAGAACTGATAGCTGTTACCATCATTACGGTTAGCACCATGTCATTAGAGAGGAAGAAGCAAATATGTCTATTAAGTAGCTTTCATAAACATGGTTCAAATCCTTGAGGTTTTGAAAGTTTATAGAGCTTAAAGATGCTTTGAGCAATGCTGCAAAATCTGGCATTTATGTGTATATAAAAATATATACATGTATATACACATATAATTACTAATTATTAATACAAACTCTCTAAAATTATATTATATTTATATGTTTATTGCCCAAGTACCTGAACTAATAAAATGGTATTAATGGTTATTTGCATACATTCAAAATTCTAAATTAGACCTTTAATTTCTGTAATAAAAAGGAAAGTGGTTTGCACAATTTCCCATTTTTATTTTCCTACATGGGATACAGTAGCTCTAATATAATGTATGACTTTGTGAATATTTCCAGGGCTGCTAATACTTTATCTAATATCTTATGTCTTTCATCTCTGACCCACATTGATACTCCCAGAACCCTTGTGAGCAATGTCCATGATGATAACCGCTGGAGAAAACAAAGTTAAATCATCCACGGCCAGAATCTTTCAAAGAGGCCTCTCAGGATCAGTAGTGATTTTTTTCCATGTGTTTTTCACCACCTCTTAAAAATGTTTCTTAAATATTTGATTCATCAGGACTGAAATATATGTTTTATATTGAAATAGATCACTAGTAAACACTATAGAGTATAAGACCCTAAATTATTCTTTTTTTTATTTCCACATTGTTCATTATATCAATATATATTCTTACATCCTCTGGGGAACAATAAAACGGAACAACAAGAGCACAGAAGAAAATTATGAGACAATACAGCTTTAAAGGATGACAATGGTAATTTATTGACAAAAGAAGAAATAGAAAAACATTATTTTTTAAATTAAATTGAATCGTTGCCTTAATATTTACAAAAGGTGATGAGCATTTGAAACCAAAAATGGATATACTTTCCTCAAGGGAAGAAAAAGAAATATTAGAGAGAATCAGGATCAGGTGAAGACCAGATTATGAAGAATTATAACACATTAGGAGCAAACACAGGAGGGTTATGATGGAAATGGAAAATGGATGGGAAAGGATTTAAACAGTCAATGGAAGCAAATAAGGAAAAGGCATCACAGAAAAGAAATATCACAACCTAAGAACAAAGAAGGCAGTAAAATCACTTGGGTAAGTTTTTTTTTGTTTGTTTTTTGGTTTGTTTGTTCTTTGTCAGACCTGCATTACCACCATTTGTCTGCCATCCAGCACTTGGGTAAGTTTTAATTTAGAACAAAGAGCAACGACAATCACTACTCAGTGTTAACTTTGAAATACTAAGTGTACCAACTTTCCTGTGTCTACTACCCAAATCAAATTGTTGAGTAAAACTAATAATGTAGCATCTTCCACTGCCAAAGGAAAATCGCCTTCAGCTTCCAATTCACAGAAATAGCTTCCTACACTCCACCAGTCTCCATTCTTTCTCCCATCACACCACCTATCCCTGATCCATTTTCCTCTTCAATATCAATAAATTGTTCCCAAAATGCAAATTCAATTCTGAGTCTCCTGCTTAAAATGCTTTGCTGGTCCTCCATGGCCTACAAGGAAAGCCCAGGTAAAGACAAATTCCCCAGTTCAAGATTTTCATTGATTCTGCCTCTCCACTTTCCTTTGCTTTTACTTCTGCAATGGTCCTTGGTCCTCCAGTTAGACCGAAATACTCACAGCCCCTAATTGCACAGCCCTACCTGCTTCTCTGCCTTTGTGCCTGCTTTTCCTCTACCTCGAATGTGCGTCCTCCCCATGTCCACTTGAGGACCTTCTCATCTTTCATACCCCAGAATACCCAGAAAGGAAGCAACTTTGCTTCTCTCTTTTTTGCATACCCCTAGGACACAGCATGGTGCCTAGCACAGAAAAGGGGTTTGGTATATGCACATCCCATGCATGACATCAAGTAATGTTCAAAGATTTCATTAACAGGTTTCTGATTTCAGCTGCTGCTTCCATTCAGAGTAATTCTGTTTTCCTTTTCTTGATGAACTGTGATGTCACAGCTTTAGGCATTCTACCACCAAGATTTCAAAACTGAAAAGGTAACAGTGACTAATGGGTTGATGAGGGGGTCAGGGGAGGAGAGAACAAGCATAGCTGCCTCATGTGAGTTATATGGTTTGACTCAAATAACTTAAAATTTCTCAGCCTCAATGTCCTCCTTATCAGCAAAATGGTGATATCCACACAGGGAGTTGTTATGATTACAAAATGTGATTGGGAAACTGCTTGTTTGCTTCTTTGCTTGTTTGTTTCTAAAGACATCACCGCTCCTCTACTACTGATTAATTCTGGCCAATGAGTTCCCTCATTTGTGGCCTATTTTTATCCCTTCAAATAGGTCAGGGTTATTATATTATTCTCCCCAGGATTTTGGTATTGCAGTAGACCTTGAAATCAGAGTCATAGGTAACTGGTAGCATTAAAAGGTTAAGAATTTGTTCTTAATCAAACAGTCAGACAGTAATGGCACTACAAATAGAACCACATTTTTTATATTCTCATTTCCTTCCATGGAAATGAGCATACTTTTCATTTGCTAATGAACTACATGAAGGTCATAGTCATCGTCATATTGAAATAGACACTCATCAGGTAATGTACTACAGAAGTGTTTATAGGTGAAATAATTATTCAATCAATCAACTCGCTATTAAGTGAGTGCCTACTCTGCACAGGCATTTTGCTAAATCATACGGCAGACACAGAAAAGTATAGGACACATTCCCCACAGCCTCAGAGCCCAAAAATACATAAATACACACTTTGAAAAAAACAAACAATTCTCTCTTATAATACAGTGCCTAAAAGTTAGCTAAATACAATTGCCTATGAAAATACATATATATGTTTTTACCAATGTGGTATATCAATATATTCAGTGATTCAGCCTTAAAGAAAGATTTGTGAGATGGTTTAAAATCATATAAGGTAAGCTCAAATCTTTAGCCTGGCCTTATTAACTCATGTATACCTTCATTCATTCATTCATTCATTCATTCATTCATTTGTAATGGGTTGGCAAATGTTTATTATCAGAATTCCAGGAAGTCATTAAAAAATCATACCTACCTGGATGTTGAACATAGCATGGAAACTCATGGATTTGGGTTTCAAGGTAGCGGAATCTAAGGAGGAAACCGAAAGAAAAATAATGGGACTGTGAGTAACATGATCCCTCCCTATAACTTCTCAAGACTTCAGTAAAACTAACCAACTCATGAAATCATAGGTGAAGTTGGAGTTTTTGAAAGAAAATAGCAAAAGGGACTTAAAGTTAACCAAGATGCCAGGCTGTAATACAGAAACAGAGAGAGAAGGGACCATGAGTAAATAATGGCTAGTTAGCAATTTCAGAAAGACTGCTAGATCTCCAAAGGCCATGGATGGGCATAGGATGGCGAAACACCAATGGTATATCTGGGTTATCAAATATTTATTAAGAAGCTACTATATTCCAGGCACTGTGCTTGGTGCTGGAAATAGGACAAACAGTCCCTGTTTTTACAGTGGTTATAAACTAGTTGAAGAGACAGAGAATGGAGCAGATGGTTATACTACAGAGTGGTAAGTGTGTTGGAATAGTGCTGTGGTTTGAATGTTGGTGTGCCCCCAGTATTCATATGTTGAAATCCTAACCCCAGTATGATGGTATTAAAAGGTGAGGCTTTAATGAGAGTGGCAGCCTCATAAATGGAATTAGTGCCCTTATAAAAGAGACCAGAGATCTCTAGCCCCCTCTGTCCTAAAGTCTCTAAACCTCAGATTATTATGTTTGAGAATGAGATAACAGTTTTCATCTCACAGAGTTGCCAGGAAGACAATATACATTCTTTTTTTTAAATATGTTTTTACTGATTTTAGAGAGAGAGGAAGGGGAGCTCAGAAACCACTTTCCCAGCGCCTATTGCAGCTGGGCCACAGCCAGGTGACCTGTGTTCAGACAATTGCATGCAACTGCATGAATCTTAAAAACCAGAACTAAACCACCTGAGGGCACAGGCTCTGTCTGCAGTTAATGGTTTTGCAGGAGTGGTGAGGAGGGGTGAGGTAGCACCACAGGGCACAGCTGTAGTAGTGAAATTTCTCCTCAGGCCAGTTCTTTAATGCTGTTCTGTGTGTCCTTCCTGAAAACTAGGCCTCCAGCCTGTTGTTCATGACCTTCCACTGATTCTGTGAGCTGCTCAGTATCCTTTCACAAATTTCTGACTGCCTAAACCAGCCAGTTTCCACAGTTATCAACTGGAAGCCCTGACCAAAGAGTTAATATACAGGAAGAAGCTTCTACTGACAGTGAGGAAGAAGCGTCTACTGGTTTTGAAAAGAAAAGAAAAAAAGACAAATCAAAGAAAAATGAGACAAGAACATAAAAAGGGAACTTGATGCTATTGATAGATAGATGAGAGATAAGCACATGAAAAGATGCTTGTCCGCACTAATAGTTGAGGAAATTCAGATTTAAAGAATGAGATGAACACTTCCTTTTTACCAATGATACTGGCCAATATTATAAAGAGCAATAGATCTTATGTTGATGAAGACACCAGAAAGGAAGAGCTTCAAACATGGCTGATAAATATTTCCATAACCTTTAAGCAACTGGTCATCCTATAAAGCTGCAACTATACATGAATACTTAAACCCAGCAAACTTTATTATTCAGAAATAATTATAGTACATAAGACATATGTAAAAGGATGACTATGGCAAGATTTTTTTGTAGTATCAGATAACAACTAGATTGCTCACCCATAAGAAATAGTTAAATGAATTTTATTTTACCCATTATGGAATAGTATATGGTTTATATAATCATTATAAAATGTACAATAACAAAATCCAGTAATGTGTTTAATACATATGTTAGGATGCATGTAAGTTGGTTAGTATAAGCAGAGATGTATGATTCAGAGTAAAAATGTAGGGAGAGTGCACAAGGAGATGGGGAAGAGAGAGACGGCAGGGAGAAGACATTGGTTCACGAACTGGCCCCCGTACACAGAGGACAAGGAGAAAATGGAGACAGAGGCAGGCCACTCCAGATTGGTAGGTAGCAGTTTTAACAAGCAAGGGAATGAATTTACAAGCTTGTCTTGGGCAGCTGCAAGACCAGTAGATCTCCACATCTGCCCACTAGAATAATCAAAGTTTATAGAGAGGCCTCAATGGGGTTCAGTCACCTATGCAGTCCGGATGGTCTCAACAACACATTGGCCTCTCAAGGCTGCATCCTTGACAGTGACTCTCACTGTGGGAACAGTGGGCAGAATATGAATTTCAAGGACAGGGGAGCAGGGAGGAACCTCTGACTGCCCGGGTCCAGCCTGCAGCCACATCCACTCAATGACTCCTTCAACAGAGGGTGAGAAAAGTGCATCGCATACAATGAAATTCCATGGAATGGCACTAACTGATAATATTTAAAAATGAAAGAAACAAACAAAACAAAAAACACAAGAAAATGACAGGAAAATATTAGCATTCTAAGCAATTTTTATTTGGGATTTCTAATATTTTAATGTAGTCTCACAGTTTTCAGATAACAAAAAAGCAAACTACAGAATTATCTTTATAGTGTGATCCCATGTTTTGGAATAATACATAATAATATCTTGTCTCTATAGTTACCATTATTTGGAGAATATAATGAGTAGCTTATTAACCTTTGCTTTCTGTAGCCCTGCATTATTAGATGTGTTACAAAAATCATGGAACGCTTTTCTATTTTTAAAAAGCCTGTAAAGTGAAAAAGGAAAGGAGGAAGAAAGAAGAAAGGGATATAAGCATAGGGGGAAGGAGGGAGGAAGGATGAAGAGAACGGTTCTAAAGAGAAGGTAGTACCTCCATGTCAGTATTGCAATAGTCTCCTTATCTACAATTTCGATTTCCAAGGTTTCAGCTACCTCTGCTCTGAGAATATTAAACAAAAAATTCCAAAAGTGAACAATGTTTGAGTTTTTAAATTGCACGTTGTTCTCTGATGAAATCTCTGGAGCCATCCAGCCCGGACATGAGTCACCCTTTTGTCCAGCATCTCCAGGCTTTACGCCCGCCCCTTAGTCACTTAGTAGCTAATGCGGTTAAATGACTGTCGCAGCATTGCAGTGCTGGAGTTCAGGTAACCCTTATTTTACTTAGTGATGGCCACAAAGCACAAAAGTAGTGATACTGGCAACCAGTTCTGCCAAAGAGAAGCCACAAAGTGCTTCTTTCTGTGAAAAGTGTGTATGTACCTGTAGGGCTCAGTACTATCCTGGTCTCAGGCGTCCACAGGGCGTCTTGGAACATATCCCCTGACAATAAGGGGAACGACTCCATTTTGTCCGCATAGCCTTCCCTAACAACGACAGATGGGCAATTTTGTGTGTCTCTATAACACTCTGTACTCACCACTTCTGTGTCAAATAGGATATTATATAAAAACTAGTGGCCTGTTGCACAAAATTCGTGCAGGGGCGGGTGGTGCCGGGGGGTGTTCCTCAGCCTGGCCTGCACTCTCTCCATTCTGGGACCCCTCGAAGGATGTGCTACTGCCGGTTTACAGGGATCGAGCCTAAACCAGCAGTCGGACATCCCTCTCGCAATCTGGGACTGCTGGCTCCTTATCACACACCTGCCTGCCTGCCTGCCTGATTGCCCCTAACCACTCTGCCTGCCAGCCTGCTCACCCCCAGCTGCCCCCCGCTGATGGCCTGCTCGCCCCCAAATTCCTCCCCCAACCAGCCTGCTCACCCCTAACTGCCCCCTGTGCCAGTGTGCTCACCCCCAAACTGCCCCTCCTGCTGGCCTGCTCTCCCCCACCTTCCCTTCTACTGGCCTGCTCACCCCCAACTGCTCCCCTGCTGGCCTGCTCACTCCAAACTGCCCCCCTGCTGTCCTGATCACCTCCAACTGACCCCCACTGATGGCCTGCTCACCCTCAACTGGCCCCCCTGCTGGTCTGTTTACCCTTAACGGCCCCATCCCCCACCAGCCTGATCATCCACAACTGCTGTCCCATCCTGGCCTGATCACCCACAAATGCCCTCCCCTCTTGGCCTCTAACCACCTCTACCTTGGCTCTGCCACCATGGCTTTGTCCAGAAGAACATCTGGAAGCTCTCCTGGAAGGTCTTCCAGTCTAATTAGCATATTACCCTTTTATTAGTATAGATAGAAGCCTGGTGCATGGGGCGGGGGGGGGAGGTCAGGATTGCCCTGAAGGGTGTCCCAGATCAGGGTGGGGGTCCCCATTGGGGTACCTGGCTAGCCTGGGTGAGGGTCTGATGGCTGTTTGCAGACTGGCCATGGCCCCTGGATGGCTGTTTGCAAGCTCCCAGCCCCTCCTTTTTTTCTTTTTTCTTTTTTTTTTTCAGTGCCTCCTTGAGTGGAGGCCAGGGCTGGCTGGAAGCAGGTATCTGGGATTTATTTATCTTCTATAATTGAAACTTTGTAGCCTTGAACAGAGGCCAGGGCCCGCCAGGGTGGGTGGGAAGCTTGGCTTCCTCCATTGCTGGGGGCAACCCAAGCCTTCTGCTCACTCCAGCTCCGTGGCTGCCACCATCTTGGTTGGGTTAACTTGCATACTTGCTCCTTATTGGCTTATGGGCAAGGCTTGTGGGTGTAGAGGAGGTACGGTCAATTTGCATGTTTCTCTTTTATTAGATAGGATGGTTTGCTCACTTCTCTACATCTCCTCCCATGCATGGAGTGTTACCTTATTCACCCTCACATCCCCTGTATTAAGCACAGTGCCTGTCACAAAATAAATGCTCAATTAATATTTTGAAGAGAGTGGGTAACATTTAAAGAAGCAGGAGCAAACAGTAGGCAGCCAATAATTGTTCAATGCCCTTTTCCCCCAGGAGGTCCTTTATATTTACAAAAACTGCTATTTTGATAAAACACAAAGATTTTTATTGCTCAAAATAACTTTCATTTTGACCTGAATAAAATAGTATAATCATTTATTTAAAACAAAATGCTATGAGGCTAGTCAAAGCAGCTGAGTAAAATCATATTAAAATGGACAATAAATCATTTATTGTATTTTCTAAGTGATTAGAAATGTGTCCATGAAATGGGTAGAACAGAATTTGGCTCAGTGAGCAGTTAATCTGAATCTAAAACACAGCAGACTGTATGTGTAGTTTACTAGTAGCTTGAGCAACGCACACAGTGGCCACACTTTGGGGGTTTCCTCACTCAGGTTGGCAATGTTAATGTAGCATAAATAGCACTCAAACACTAAAGGGACGACAGAGAAGTTGAGGACTTTTAAAAACTAAAAGAATTTCTATGACTTTGGCATGTAATTAAAACAATAAAATTTTCCAAATATGGATTTGAAAGTGCTGAGGAAAACTCTAGAGTACGTTGTAGAGAGGAGGCAATCTAAAGTTCCCTTACCAAAGGAATTTTATTCTTCACACTGAAATAAGCTGCTAGTGAACAAAAGAAATTAAAACCAATCTGCTTTTAAAGAAAGATCATTAGCCTAACAGTTATTAATAAAGTAAAATAACAGTAAGAATAATAATATGAGCTATACTTTAAAGACTTCAAGATTTTAAGAATATCAATGCTTTGCAAGCCTTCAGACCAGTTTTATTCCAGCATGAGCTGCCTTTGAAACTCTTTTTTTATAAGTGAGGAATGAACACAAGGATTCAGTGTAATGGGAAATAGTAGGTGGGCGAGTGGATGAACATGACTGAATACTTCCTAACTTCTGTGTCATCTGTGAAGAAACTGTAGAGAAAAGTCTAGTTCTGGGTGGAAGGAGAAGGGCAGATAAGAGGCAGCCCATTATTTACAGTTGGACAGCATGATCTTTATCACATCTACTTCTACTGGAGCAGGTTATTAACATCATTCACAGCCAGGCCATGCCACATTTCCTTGTTGACAGTAGGTTAAAATCAGCATTTCTTTCTCAAAACTTCAATATGGCAGTACTTTTAGTTAATCTAAGGTACAGAGTTTTGTCATAGCTTGTCCACTGTCCTAATCAAGCACAAGATTTAAGCAATGAATAAGATTAAGATGAAGGTTTTGAATGAATGCGGTCAATTTCCTTCATCCCAAAATAGAATCCATAAATTTGATGCTTTTCCCCGTCAAAGTGTGCCATGTTGAAAGTCAAAGTGATATGCTATTGCTTTTAAATTCTTAGATAAGGCTTTATCAATGCCATTTATTTTTCTTGGAATGAAGCTGTTACTTTAGCAGAAAGCTCCATTTCGTTCCTGTATCTCTCTCTCTCTCTCTCTCTCTCTCTCTCTCTCTCTCTCACACACACACACACACACACACACACACACACACACACACAAAAAATAGAAATGATTTCTCTTTCTCCAGATTTTACAACCAAAAGTGTCAAATCAGGGAAGAAGGCAGCTGCCCGCTTCCTCAGTAGCTGAATCTCCTGTGCTAAGACAGGTCATGTGACATTTCCCACTTATTTATGTTTTTCCCTAATGAAAGGATGCCTCTTTGTGCTGCAATAGATAGTTTAGATTTTTTAATATTGTTAGTGTTGAGAGATAAACACTTTGGTACATATTGGAGAGTAATAAATTGTGTTGAACATTGATAAACTAACACAATTACCAGCAAGGTCAGAGAGCCAGCTAATTTAAAAATATCAGTTCCAGGATTTGGAGTTGTCCCCTGGAGAGCTGCAGCCACTTTATTACAGCAGGAGGGTGAAGAGAAAATGGTACATTAGGATTGATCTTTTGATCTAATTGTGGAACTCTGCCATTCCTTGTTTGACCAAAAATGCTTACCAAGCAAGAGAAAACATAGCACAACTAATTGAGGACTATCCCTTATAAACCAGACAAAGTAAAGGAATTCTGGGAAATAAGGGACAAATTGTGTTTCATATTATTGACGTGAGCTTGTTGTCATTGAGGTGCATATTTGTGTCTCTTTTCCAAAATGTCTTTTATATTTAATTCTAAATCAAATTCAATATTTTCAAACAGTTTGAGGGAAAAAAAACACCTCATTTTCACATTCATCACCTGTGCTGGTAAATTGCAACAAAATTTGAATAAAATATTCAATGTCCCTTTTTTAAATGAGACCTAAGTTAGCCTTGGGGTAGTTTTCAAAGATTTTCAGTCCTAGGAAAGGTTTGATTACCCTTGCATATCCTTTAATATGTATTTCTTTGCCTATCAATAACACAAAAAATATATAATGCCTAAATTATATCTAAAGATACATTTATTCTAGAATACCTAAATTCATTCCAGAACTATAATTTTCTGTTTTCATTAATATTGGTACTCTTAACATGATTTAGTTTAGTTCTCACTCAATATCTATCAGGTCCTAGGCCTTTAGGAACAGGGTAATTTGACTGATTGAGTTAAAGTCAAATTGTGTAAGGTCCTGATTCCAGGACCTAAATAGAGTTCAATTGAAATAAGATTCCTGCTTAGCTGCCAGGCACATCATGGGCACCATCAATTGTGTTATTTGAGAAAGCTGTTTCAAATGTAGTCCCTTTGAATATGTAATCTCATTTGACAAAGAGTTTCTCAGGAAGCACTAAGACTGAAGAATGATTAGAGGACGTGTACCCATGCAACATCTTGGAAAGAAATTAAATTGACATCATTTTGGAAGTTCAGATTCTCACACTGGGCAATAAAAATATCTTAAAATTCATCTCTCGTATTTGCGTGCAAGCATGTAAATTACTTACAACTAGTAAATTCTGATAATATAACAAGGTTGAATTACATCTGAAAACGTACTCCTTTAATGTATAAATTTTTGTTCAAGTGGTTATAAGGCAACCAGGAAATACAAGTAAAAGTAGTGAAATTGTTTACTGTGACTCATTTCAAACAGAATCAAGTTTTTCAAATGGTACAGTAATTCATAGGAAGGAAAAACTTCTAAAGAAGCTGAGTGGGGGAAAGGTGTCACTGTTGAGTGATTTTAGACACTTTCAGGTCTTTGCCAAGGTTCAACTCAATGCCTACAATTTCTGACACATCCTGCAGAGCCTTTCTGGCTTCATTAAGTTTTCCTTCTATAGCCTCAGTTGCTGTGAATGTAACTATAATATTGAGCACTTAAAGCCCACCGAAGGGTGTTAATATTTTTAAAATAGGGTCTTGAGAATACAGCCAAGATGATTCCAGTCCTGTCCTGTGGCAGCAGATTGTGGTAATGTACGCAGCGAATCACCAATGTCAAATTGATGCAGCGGCCCAGCTGTCTGCTCTTTGTCTGTAGGTTTAATTCCCAGAATGGGATGGGGGTAATCCCTTTGTGATACAATCAGCTCTAGGGGCTTAGCCACTTATATTACATTATTGAAAGGATGATGAGCTGATGATGAGCTGATAACAGGAAGATTGCATTAGGCAGAATATTAGCCCAAATACCTCTGAGCTGCTTATACATGTCAGTGGCTGGAACATTATACACAGTTTTTGTTTTTCAAAAACAAGTTGAAACTGTCTTTAAATAAATCTTAAGTAGCTTGGCTGGGAGAGAAGTCTATATTTAGACTCCATAAAGAAGAATTATCTCCCATAAGGAAGATAATTTGCACAATAAGTGGATAACAGAAAAAAATTTGGAATAGAGAACACATTTATAAAATATATTACATAAAGTACATAAATAATATCTATGCACATGTTATATACACATAAAAATATAATATTGTTTTGTAAAGTAGTCACACAAACCAATAGATTTGTCATAAATTGTATCATGATTTAAAATACTCATACATTGTGAAAGAATTCCCACCATCAAGTAATAATTTTAATTGTCAATTATAGCTCAATAAAGCTGGAAAAAGGTAAAATAAAATACTGACTGCCTTTAATTTCAACACAGGGTGGGCAAAAATAAGTTTACAATTATTCATATGGAAAATAATACAATAATTAATAACTAATAATATACTCTGCATTTCCCATGTTCACCACTGTAAGCCTATTTTTGCCTGACCCTGTAATATGAAACAAATTTCACTTGAACATTCTTCTGAGGCTGGCATCAGGAGGTAGTAGGACTTTCATTTATCAAACTGCTCACCTGCAAAGGCATTTATGCTTTGATTTTCCAAGGGAAGCTCTGGCATATTCTTTGGGTTATTTTAATAGCTCTGTGCCCTGTGATCTTATAACTCCTTGAGAATGAGCACTGCAGAATGTCTGGAAGTCATCACTTTTCATACAGGCCAATACTACTCCCTGTCTTCCAAACATAATTACTTCAAATAGGTTAACTGGTTTCAAAAATCACTTAGGATATATTTTTCATGAGAAAACCACTTTACTAGTAAATAGTTTTCTTTTAAATTAATGAGTTTATAATATGATGATTGTCAATATGTTCATCCATTCAGAGATACTTCCAGGTGAATTTCTCACAATGAACATAGCCTAGAGATAGCATTGGTCACTTCTGGGAGCATGTGAGATAATGTTTATTTTGAGAATTTTTTTCTAGGGTAAGTGAGTGGAGGAAAGAAGTGAACTGGACCTTCTGGCTGCAGAACTTCTGTCTGGTGCCTGTCCAGCACTGCTAATAGGTAAAAATTGTAATTGGGGAGCTGTATCTCACCAAGACTATGTGGTTGGCATGATAGGAAATTCTCCAGAACTGGGAAGTGGAATGAAAGCTGTCTAAAGGTACAAACTTCCAGTTATAAGTAAGTTCTGGGAATGTAATGTGCAGCATGATGACCATGGTTGACAATATTATATATTTTGACGTTGCTAAGAAAGTAGATCTAAAATTTCTCATCAGAAATAAAAACAGTAACTCTGTGAGGTGATGGATGTTAACGAAACTTATTGTGGTGATCATTTTGCAGCAGTGGCAGTGGCCAGTGGTAGCAATAAGATCTTGGGCAGATTGTCCTTAGCAAAGGATAGCTTTGTGCCTTCCACATCCTGCTTCTTGACCCCTCTGAAACGAACTTAGTTTCTGCTAATTTTCAAGTATACTCTTCTCACTTCCCATTGATTCTGTGATTCTCAATATCCTTCCAATCAATTCTCCCTTTTTTCCCCACCCCCTAAATAGCCAGAGTTGGTTTCTATTGGTTGGAGCCAAGACACCTAATTGGCGTGCTAATGTCCTGTGTCATTTGTCACTATATGTCCCAAATTTTGTTGCACAACATTCATCTCCAGAACTCTCTCAACTGATAAAATGCAATAAAATAATTAGCCATGTATGATGTTAAATTGCTTTTATATTAAATTGAGTATGCAGTGAGAATAAGAAGGTTGTCTTTTTCAAGTTTCAAAAAGCACATGACTAATTATTCTTTTGCCTTTTTCTAGTTCATAAACTAGTAACCACAGAACACAAAGTCACTCAACCTATCAGTCATAGGTTCTCTTCAGTCCTCCCAAATGTCAGTAATCCCTAAAATCCCCACTTCCTCAAAACCCACTATAAGATCACTCTTTGGTTTGTTCAGAGACTGTTCTACAAAAGTTTCCTCTTAAAAAATGTTTCCTCTTACATAGCAACTAATAATAAATTATAATAAACTCAACTTTCTTTCAGATGTATTTAAGTGGTGTTCTCTTCCTTTAAAAGAACTAATTGGAAAATAAATTACTGCCAGCAGAATTTAAACTGTTCATAAGCTGTCAACCTTTGTTAATCTTCTATACTAAATATACAGAGTGGCCAGATCATTATGATCTCTGAATGCCTAATTATCTGGCCACTCAGTGTATATCCTATATAATAAAAGGCTAATATGCAAATTGTCCCCTGGACCAGGAGTTTGACCAGCAGGCAGGCCAGCCAACCTCCCATGTCCCCTCCCCCTGGCCAGGCTGGCTGGTCCCCATCCATGCACGAATTCATGCACCAGGCCTCTAATATATATATATATATATATATATATATATATATATATATATATATATATATATAGAGAGAGAGAGAGAGAGAGAGAGAGAGAGAGAGAGAGAGAGAGAGAGAGAGGCCAGATTATTATGTGTTCAGAGATCTGAATAATCTGGCCACTCAGTGTATTTTATGGATAAATCATATAGTTAATTAAAAATTAGTCATCAGGTTTTCTTGATCATACTACATGCAGAATATTGGAATTTTTCTTAGGGAAAAAAAAGACTAGTTTCCCAGTCTGTGTGGCTCAGAGCTTTAGTGTCCACCTATGAACCAGGATGTCACAGCTCTGTTCCCGGCAGGACACATGCCCGCATTGTGGGCTTGATTCCCAGTGCAGGAGGCAGCCAATCAATGATTCTCTCTCATCACTGATGTTTCCATCTCTCTCTCCCTCTCCCTTCCTCTCTGAAATCAGTAAAAAAAATATATTCTTTTAAAATGACTAACTACTAGCTATTAGGTCTAGTGGCATATAATTGATAATGATGCTGAAGATTTATAAAGAATCATAATGTATGCCAGAATAATACACCTATTGAACCATCTTCTTCATAAGAAGCAACCAAAAGTTATGATAAAATATCCACAGTGGCTTCTAATACTTTGAAGAAAAATATTTTAAATATCATAAAGTTTTCAAAATATCTCAAATGCACTTCCAGCTTCAGCCTAGGATGTACAGAGTGGGAAAGAATTTCCTCCCACCCCAACAACAAGAGGAGCCAGATAACCTACAAAATCATAACTTTTCTTGAATACATAAGGAAGCAGAAGTTGCAGAGCAAACAATCTGAAATCAAAGGGAAGATAGGTGTCTCCAGGAGACATGGGGCACTAGGCCTGGTTCACTTGTAGCAGACCGTGGGAGGAAGATATAGCTGCTATACAAGTGGAAGGAGAAAGAGAGCCTGGGGCAGAATAAATATTTGAAAAATAATAGCTTAGAATTTTCCAAATATAAAACACACGTAACCACAGATTACAGAATCTCTGAAAAACAAGAAGATAAAGAGAAAATCTTGAAATCAGAGAAAGAGGACACACACAGAGAAAAACAAATAAAAGAATAATAGCAGCCTTCTTATGAGAAATTATATAAGCCAAAAGACAACAGACTGACATCTTTAACGTACTAAAAGAAAACAAAGCCAGAGCAGTTAGTTATTTGCCAACAGTTATTTATAGCATATGGCTTTTCTTCTTCTTCTTTTTTTAATCCTCACCTGAGGATATTTTTTCATTGATTTTTAGGGAGAGTGGAAGAGAGAGGGAAAGACAGAGAGAAACATTGATGTGCGAGAAACACATCAATTGGTTGCCTCCTGCACAAGCCCTAACCAGGGCCTGGGCCAGGGAAGATCCTGCAACCAAAGTAAGTGACCTTGACTGGAATTGAACCCAGAACCCTTTGGTCCGTAGGCCAGTGCTCTATCCACTGAGCCAAGCCGCTGGGGCACATATGACTTTTCAGGCATCATTTCTGGAAATGGTCTGTATTATATCTGTTGTACTAAAGAATTTATAGATTGGAATCTTCCAAGTAAAAAAAATTATGTGAAGAATATATTATTACGTTTAGACTAATTTAAAATAATGTAGACTTCTTAGGCCATTGTTTGATGCTTCAGGTTCTATGTGAAAAAATAATGATGGAAAACTTCTCTAACCTAATGAAGGAAATAAACATGCAAGTCCAGGAATCACAGAGTCCCAAATAAGATGAAACCAAAGAGGCCCACACCAAGTCAAATAATATTTAAAATGCCAAAGGTTAAAGACAAAGAGAGAATCTTAAAAGCAGCAAGAGAAAAGCAGTTAGCTACTTACAAGGGAGCGCCCATAAGATTTTCAGCTGACTTCTCAACAGAAACTTTGCAGGCCAAAAGAGAGTAGCAAGAAACATTCAAAGTGATGAAAAACAAGGATCTACAACCAAGATTATTCTACTAAGCAAGGCTATCTTTTAGTGAGAAAGAGTTTACCAAACAAGAAAAAATTAAGAGTTCATCACCACTAAACCAGTATTATATGAAATGTTAAAGGGTCTTCTTTAAGAAAAAGAAGGAAAAAACATATATGAACAATAAAATGGTAATAAATACATATATATCAACAGTTGAATCTAAAAACAAAAGAAAGGAACAAGTGGAATAGAAACAGACTCATAGATACAGAGAACATTTAGACAGTTGCCAGATTGGAGGGTGGTTGGGAAATGGGTAAAAAGATGAGGGTATTAAGAAGTACAAATTGGTTGTAACAGAATAGTCATGGTGGTATAAAATTTAGCATAGGGATATAATCAATAATATTCTAATAACTATCTATGGTGTCAGATGGGTGTGAGATTTCTCAGGATGATCACAGTAAGTTATGTAATGTCTAATCACTGGGGTGTACACCTGAAACTAATTTAATAACATATGACAACTGAATTGAAAAATAAAAATGACTTAAAATGATTAAATAAAATTTAAAAAATATATTAATTTCAGTGATTAACAGTCCAGTGTTTGGAGTCAGAAAAATGTGTTTTCAAACTCTGGGTCCACCATTCAATCACTGTAAAGTTGAACAGAACATTAAACTCTGACTCTCTGTAATACTGTAGAGGATTAATAAAACCCCCTTAAGTGGTTGTTGCAGAGATTAAATGAGATATATGTCAAGTGCCTAACAACAATAAGCTTTTAGTAAATGGCAGTTTTTGTGTTTAATGTGTATTGTTTTATTGTCCCAATGATGACTATTTAGACTTAACTCAAGATACCAAAAACAAACAAAAATTCATTTTAGATGGTGATTTTCAAACAAAATTTCATT
This sequence comes from Corynorhinus townsendii, assembly GCA_026230045.1. Classification (NCBI taxonomy): domain Eukaryota; kingdom Metazoa; phylum Chordata; class Mammalia; order Chiroptera; family Vespertilionidae; genus Corynorhinus; species Corynorhinus townsendii. The sequence goes on along the minus strand of JAPDVU010000003.1, from coordinate 58,618,730 downwards.
TTAGATAGTGATTTTCTAGTATCTACTCTTTGTTAATTTTTCCCAGAGGAATTAGTCATTGCTAGATTGTCATACAAGACTAGAGTGATTTTTACCCCCTTGCAATTGAAATCAAAGAGCCTGCCTGACTCTCATAAGGTCTTGAGTGCAAGTGGTCTTGTGGGCACTGCAATAAGGATAACTTACTATTATGTCATTTGTTACTGTTATCCAAAATGATATTCAATGTTTGCAAGGTATTTTGAATCCCATCCATAAAAGATACAAATAGATCCCAAGTGTTGTGATTTAATAAAGCAATCCCAAATGTAATAACAAATTTCATCTGAAAAGTCAATACTTTTTGTTTGCATTTGTAATTCTATTGTTAAGGTGTTGTTTGTTTTGTTGGCATACACAGGCAATATTGATATAAATAACCTCTAATCTCATACTACAATACATAGGTTTTTTAATTTAATAAGTCATAGGGGTCTATAGTATGTACAGGAAAAATACAAATCATTTAAAATATCTTATATTTTCCCTATGTTGTAAAATATCATTATGATGTTATACATAAGTTTGTATTTTATACCTGGTTGTACCTTTCTAACTTTCAGAATCAAGTTTCTTCAGTATCCTGTAAATGCCATGTAAATAACAATCATAATATTTTCAATTTTTTCTGCTTTATAGTCATTCAGCAAACATTCAATAACACCCACCATCTACACCACGAAAAACATTGTGCTTGGTGTCAGAACTAGCAACATGTTATTAAAGTGGTCTATATATAGGCTACTTTTATTTTTACAGTTACCTTGGAGTGTATTTAAACCAAGAGGAAAAGATCATAATATTTTCATGCAACACATACTAGATTCTTTAAATAACAATTGTGATAAATAACAGAAAGAATTAAGAAATGCTATACTTGTGATCCATACAAAACACCATCAACAGTTTTTGAACTGCACTAAGAGAATCAAAGCCAAACAATACACATTAACTAAGAACTTAATTTAATAGAGACTTTTTAAAAAACTCATTTCAAAGTTATTTTTGCTCTTATTTACTTCTATAATGAAGCATATACTCTCCTTTATGAACAAATGGTGATTTGCAGCAAATGATAACTCAAATGACTAAATAGTAAAGGAGATGGTGTATGTGGTGCATTATCTTAGCACTGAAGTACTGATATAAGATAATTTGCCAGAGGTCATGTTTTACAGATTCTAAGGGCTTGAGGATAATATGCTCAGTGATTCTATTGTGACACTACTTTTCTGACTATTGAAATGAATGGTGCCTATGCTACAAAGAAATAAGAAATCTCTTTTACTGAAATTATACAGTCACTTTTTTAAGGGGAAAAACAAAGTATGTCACTGTCTATCTGCTTTTCTCATGGACATCAGTCACAGATCACTGATTTTGTTATATCCAGTCCAAACCCTTCATTTTATAAAGTTGTTGAACTGTAGAGAGACTGTAACTCAGCCATGGTCTCATAGACATTTCCTGAAGTGAGCAGAATCAGAACCTTCATGTCTGGGGCCTCAACACCGTGCTTTTTACAGCTTTAATGTTGATCCTGATGTTCAAACAGAGATTGAAACTGGGAATCTGGCAAGAAATACTATATCTACAGGGGTTTGCATTCAGACAAACCTGAGTTCCACAACCTTCTATTGCTCTCTACTATGTAACCTTGGCAAGTTCTTTGCCTCTCAAAATCTTGGTATTTCTTCATATATAAAAAGAGGATAATGCTTGCCCTGTGGGGTTTATGTGAGGCTTAAGTAAAATACATTAACTGTATTATACAGTGTTTGATATGTGGCAAGTGCTTATAAATGATAGCTTTTAATTGCTTAACTTCTTTGCAACTCCCTGATGCTGTTAATTCTGCCACCACCACCGCCCCCCTCCCCATCATGACTGTCTCCTCTCATGGTCTCCAGCAGAGGCCCTCCTTCCTTCCTGCTTATCCTGCTACCTCCCTGACTTCTCCTCCTTCACTGGCTTCTCTTCCTCTACCCCCCTTCAAAGGGGGACACTCCCCAGGATTCAGTCCTCCATCCTATTATCGGTATTTTTCTAGATTCCTTTTTCCCCATGATGTCAATAACATCTATTTGACAAGACCCTGAAATTCCTTTGGTTCTACCATATCTTGAGTTCCAAAACAGCATTTCAAACTGTAATTAGTTTATCAAGAAGTTTCTAAAATTTATCTTCTTCACAATATTTCCATATAAAAGTACTCAAATTTCAAACAGTCTAAGTAGTTACTGGCCAAGAAGTCCATGATATAGATTTCAATGCAGGCCTGGAGGAATTGTTAATGCACCATGGTGGTATCATGGTACAAGATGTATCATAAGCACCTACTTCTAAGTCAGAGAAAACTGGGTTCCAATTGCTGCAACTTTCCAGCTATATTACCTTGAGTAAGTTAGTTATCTGCCTACTAGAGACCCGGTGCACAAAATTCGTGCACAAAGGGGTGGGAGTCCCTCAGCCCAGCCTGCACCCTCTCCAATCTGGGACCCCTCGAGGGATGTCCGACTGGCCATTTAGGCCCAATCCCAGTAGGATTGGGCTTAAACAGGCAGTCAGACATCCCTCTCACAATCCAGGACTGCTGGCTCCCAACCGCTCACCTGTCTCCCTTCCTGATTGCCCCTAACTGCCCTCCCCTGCAGGCCTGGGTCCCCCCCCCCAATGGACCTTCCCTGAAGGACCGGTTGCCCCCAACTCCCCTCCTCTGGCAGCCTGGTAACCCCTAACTGCGCTCCCCTGCAGGCTTGATCTCCCCCAACTGCCCTCCCTTTAAGGCCTGGTCCCTCCCAACTGCCCTCCCCTGTTGGCCTAATTGCTCACAACTGCCCTCCCCTGCTGGCCATCTTGTGGCAGCCATATTTTGTCCACATGGGGGCAGCCATCTTTGACCATATGGGGGCAGCCAACTTGTGTTGGAGTGATAGTCAATTTGCATATTACTCTTTTATTAGATAGGATAGAGGCCTGGTGCATGGGTAGGGGGCAGCTGGTTCATCCAGAAGGGTGTCCTGGATCAGGGTGGGGGTTCCCTTGGGGCTTGGGGTGGCCTGGGAAAGAGACCTGTGGTGGTTTGCAGGCTGGCTACGCCCCCCAGAGAACCAAGTGGAGGCCCTGGTATCTGGGATTTATTTATCTTCTATAATTGAAACTTAGTAGCCTTGAGCAGAGGCCTGGGCTGGCCAGGGTGTGCAGGAAGCTTGGCTTCCTCCATTGCCAAGGAAACCCAAGCCTCCTGTTGGCTCCATGGCCACAGCCATTTTTTTTTTAATTTAATAAATCTTTATTGTTCAGATTATTGCAATTGTTCCTCTTTTTTCCCCCCATAGCGCCCCTCCACCCGGTTCCCACCCCACCCTCTGCCCTTACCTCCCCACCACTGTCCTCCAGTCTCTTCCCGCACCTCCCACACTCCTTTCCCCCGAGAATTGTCAGTCTACTCCCTTTCTATGCCCCTGATTCTGTTATATTCACCAGTTTATTCTGTTCATCAGATTTTTTATTCACTTGATTTTTAGATTCACTTGTTGATAGACATGTATTTGTTGTTCATAATTTTTATTTTTACCTTTTTCCTCTTCTTCTTAAAGAATACCTTACAGCATTTCATATAATACTGGTTTGGCAGTGATGAACTCCTTTAGCTTTTTCTTATATGTGAGGCTCTTTATCTGACCTTCAATTCTGAATGATAGCTTTGCTGGATAGAGTAATCTTAGTTGTAGGTTCTTGCTATTCATCACTTTGAATATTTTTTGCCACTCCCATCTGGCCTGCACAGTTTCTGTTGAGAAATCCGTAGACAGTCGTATGGGTGCTCCCTTGTAGGTAATTAACTGTTTTTCTCTTGCTGCTTTTAATATTCTCTCTTTGTCTTTTGCTCTTGTCATTTTAATTATGATGTGTCTTGGTGTGGTCCTCTTTGGATTCCTTTTGTTTGGGGTTCTATGTGCTTCCTGGACTTGTAAGTCTATTTCTTTCACCAGGTGGGGGAAGTTTTCGGTCATTATTTCTTCAAATAGGTTTTCAGTATCTTGCTCTCTCTCTTCTTCTGGCACCCCCATAATTCGGATGTTGGTACGCTTGAAATTGTCCCAGAGGCTCCTTACACTATCTTCATATTTTTTTATTCTTTTTTATTTTTGCTTTTCTGGCTGTTTTTTGCTTCTTTGTATTTCAACTCCTTGACTTGATTCTTGCGGTCCTCTAGTCTGCTGTTAGGTCTCTGTATAATATTTTTTATTTCAGTCAGTGTATGTTTAATTTCTAGTTGGTCCTTTTTCATATCCTCGAGGGTCTCACTAGATTTATCAGCCTTTTCTAGGATATTCTTGAAAAACCTTATAACCATGGTTTTGAACTCTATATCCAGTCATTTGTTTTCCTCCATTTCTTTCATTTGTGATCTGTTTCTTTGTCTCTGCATTTTTGCTGCTTCCCTGAATTGGTAGAGTGGCTTTGTGTGGTAGGTGTCCTCTAGGGCATAGTGGCTCAGCCTCCCCAATTACCTGAGGTGTACACTCTTGATGCACCCCTTTGTGGACTATGTGCTCAGCCTTGTTGTAGTTAAGTCTTGATTGTTGTTGGTATCACTGGGAGGAATTGAACTCCAGGCCAATTGCCTGTGAGGATCAGCTGTGTCTATGCTGGGAGAACTTCTGTGCTGGAGACACCCTTATGGGACAAGACTTGCAAAATTGCAAAAGCCTCTGTGCTCAGCTTGGATGGGGCAGAGTTTCAGGGCGGAGCAGACAGCCTTGGTTTCCCAGCAGCCCTGCCCTATGAGGCCCCTGGGTCTCAGTGTCCCTTGGTAATCCTTGCAAGCACCTCTGAGAGAAAGCTGCCCTCAAGTTTCGTCCGTTGCCAGACAGTCCAGTTTCTCCCCGAATGAGTCAGGGTTCCCAGAAACTTACCCGGAACTGGAGTTCAATGCAGTCAGGAGCTCCTGTCTCCCTCCCACTTTAGAAAGCCAGCCGCGTACTCAGCCTCCCATGTGTTCAGCAGTCAGTCCTCTCTGCACGTGCGCACCTCCAGACCTCTGCCTTCCGCAGCTCCTGAGTTCCAGTGTGCTTCCTGCAGACCTCTGCCTTCAGCTCCCAAGTCTCAGAGTGCTTTCTTTTTCCTGACAGTCCAGATTCCCCCCGAATGAGTCTGGTTTCCCAGCGTCTCACTGGGGACTGGAGTTCAGTGCAGTCAGGCGTTTCCTTCTCCCTCCCATTTTAGAAAGCCAGCCACGCACTCAGCCGCCCATGCACAACGCCACCCGTCCTCTCCATGTGTGAGCCTCTGTACCTCAGCCTTTTGTAGCTCCTCTGAATCTCAATGTGCTTTCCTCTTTTCTTCTACTTGTAGAATTTCCACTCAGCCAGCTTTCCTGTGGTTCTGGATGGTGTCTGTTTCGTCTTTTAGTTGTAGTTTTGATATTGTTGTGTGAGGCAGCAGTTTAGGTGTTTACCTATGCCACTATCTTGGTTTCTCCCACAGCCATTTTTGTTGGGATTTATTTATCTTCTATAATTAAAACTTTGTAGCCTTGAGCGGAGGCCTGGGCTGGCCAGAGTGTGCAGGAAGCTTGGCTTCCTCCATTGCCAAGGAAACCCAAGCCTCCTGTTTGCTCTGTGGCCACATCCATCTTGGTTGGGTTAATTTGCATACTTGCTTCTGATTGGCTGGTGGACGTGGCTTGTGGATGTAGCTGAGGTACAGTCAATTTGCATATTACTCTTTTATTAGATAGGATACATCAATTTCCTCATAACATTATTGTGAGGATTAAATAAGAAAAACGTAAATTGCTTCACATAATGCCAGCTATGCCCTTCATGCTCAATTAACATTTGTGGAAGTCGATATGGTCATGGAAATTTTTGTCTCTCTGATACACACACAGAACAGCTAATCTCAAGAATTTGGACTACTCTACATAACAAGTTTGTCTCTGTTTAATTTTAAATATCTCTACATCCTTTTCTGGAAAATACGTATCTAATTGGACATTCTGTCCAGGCCTCTAGTTCAGCATCTTGTCCAAATCCAGCGAGTGCCTTTACATGGCAGTCCATAGGCGTGATGCTCCCTGGAGTTGCACAGTATGTACAGGCTATGTGCTTGCGCATATCAACTCTGTTTCAGCTTTTGATTTTAACAGAGAATAAAATGACCATAAGCTATACCTCCTTTACTCTTTAAACACCCCTTATCTTACAGTAAGCAGTAATTAATACAATGTCAGAACAGCAAATATAGATTCAACATTTTGTTGCCTCATTTTATTTTAAAGATAAGCATCAAATAAGTTTAAGAAAGTTGATGAAATACTTGTTAATAAAGTATTAGATTTTTTTTCTTCAGATTGAATAGGACTTGCAATCTTAGTAGTGTGACTTTTTATCGAGAGTGGATACTAAACGTATGGGGAGGTGGTTGAACACCTAAAATGTATTAATTTCACCAATTATATATCAGGCTTATTACTAACCAGAAAACCTCAACCAGCAAGCTATGTTGAAAATGCATCTGAATTTTTAAACAGCAATACAAAAATAATACTGTGGTTTACCCTGAGAAACTTTTACTTGTTAAAACAAAAATGGTGGTCAATTTTGAGAACACATGTCAGAAGTCAGCTTTAGTTCTCAGAGGATTTCTAGCTAAATATGTCTTCAAAGGAATATGAAACTCTAGGGGTGACTGTATGATGTGATATTCAAGATATATAATTATTTAGCAGTTTCCTTTTTATATTTATAAGCAAAGGACTAAATATGCAATATAATTCCTCATATAACAATGTTTAACATAGCCTTGTCTCAGTAGTCCTTATTATTTACTCTCATAATCATTACTATAGACCTCTATCAAAACTGGCGTTTGGTGAGACAGAGATGATAGTTCTGAAAATAAGTGCTGCAATCTGCATTTGTGCCAGATTTTTGGGGGTGGGAGGGGGTAATTGGGAGATAGAAAGAAAGGAGGAATGAGGAAAATACCCAGATATAAGCCTCTCCAAAAGCATTATTTTTGTTCATATGAGCAAAAATATGAAAAGGAGCAAATAACTTGAATCAATTTATCTCTCAGAATCAAAACCAAAGTCTTCTGAAAGAACTTAGGATCCTGCTTACATTTGTCTTTTTTACTTTGCAACGCTTTTATCACCACCTAGGGGCAAGTCAAACAAGCAAGAAGCTCCTTTTTCACCACTAAGTCATTCCTAAATTATGTGCTATCTGAATCATGAAGACATTTATGATTTCAAATGATTGCTTGGCTTTTTTTCTCCCAATAAAAGTCAATCTTTTATTATGTATTTCTTCTTTATCTCAAATATGATTTTAAAATATAAACTGATTTTTATAATACATGAATATCATCTTTTAGTTTTATATTTGTGTCTCTTCTTATATGTCAACTTGTCAAAAACTTTTGCATTTACTTTGAGCAAATTTCTGCTTAAAAGAATAAGTTTAACATTTATAACTGTTCATCACAGTCCTTTAAGTTAATTACTACACAGACATTTGCAAAGTGTGCAATACATTAAGTTTAGATTATATACAATAAAATATGAAATCACTAAAAATTCTTTTGCTAAAGTTATTTAAAAGCAATCTAATTTTAAATAACAAAAACAAAATTATTGTTTTCAAGGTAAATATCAAAATTTCTCAGTTTAAAGTGTTTTTACCTAATGATACTTATAATCAAGAAACTTATAATAACAGATCAATATAAATTGAAAATAGACTAGATTTGTAAGTTATGACAGCATTAATACAATTCCAAATCATTTGTCAACCAAACTTTTATAAAATACAAATAGTACCCACAAAACAAATCTTAACATACTACATTTAGAAAAACTATGGCATTTTTGGTAGATAATTAGAAAATTCCAATTTTGGTGAGTGCTAAAGCAGTTTCATAATACACATGAGCAAAGTCTGCTCTTCAAATGCCAATTTATAAATAAGCCCAGTTTTTAAAAACTCCAAACTAAGCAACCCTTCCCCTATCTCTTTTATTGGCTAAGGTGAAAATAGCTTTTCACATAATTAGAGTAGTTACATTTTGAGGATTTTTGTTGGCACTATGCTCAATATTAATATTTTATCAACAGATCACAAAAGTGAAGAGGCTAAACAAAATACTGTGAATGTACCTGTCATATTGCAACTATAAGCCGCTTGTTTTCAATCCTTCCATCTTAATAAATACATTTGAAAATGTACACAAAAGGATAACATATTCTATTTTGGTTGGATTTCCAAAAATTTCTTATTTTTCAACAGTTTTAATTAAACTTTTAATAGAATTTTAAAAATTATTAACCAAGAGTTCACTACGAGCGTGATATTTCTCTTCTCAGTAAATACAAAAGCAAACCTGAGTACTCAAAAGAAGAAACAAGCTCAAAGTCATAACCCAAAATAAAAGACAGTTAGACATAAAATTTAGCATGGCTAGCCACCATGTGCCTTGTTGATATATATACATTTTCAACATAGACCTATACAGTAAAAAATTTCCAGATGTCAACTCACTACAAGGTGCTGTCTTCTGTATATCTCCAGACCACAGATTCTCTGGCTCAGCTCTTAAAGCCAACATTTTACATTTTGAGAGTATTTTTAAATAACACTTCCTCGAGCTCCATTGTAAGTGATGAAAATACTGAGACCCACTGCCTTGGGAGGTAACCTCTGAGAGTGAAACTCCTTTGATAGGAAAGAAGTGTCAACCACTAAAGAGGAGGCTTGCTAGACAATAAGCAAGTACTCAGAGCAGAAAAATCTGTTGTTTGTTTGTTTTTTAGAGAAAACTAGAAAAATACAAGAATAAAACTAAACACTCTACAATGAGATTATTATTATGTTTAATTATTATAGCCAACCTCTAAGCAAAAGACATTAATGTGTAATCTATTTGTCAACACCACACAGAAAGTTAAGTAGAGAATTTGAGACTAAGCATTTAAAAATTGTTATAACAATTTGACAGAGCAATTTTATATTTATTGGATGTAATTTAAAAAACAGGCTTACAGTTTGTCTTTTGTTAATTTAATTTTTCCATTAATTTATTTTTATTGTATTTTATAAAATGAATACAATTTTATAAAGAATGTATTTTATAAAATGAATACTGGTACATGACAGTTTAGAATTGTTTAAAATAGTTCTTAATTATAATAGTGTAAAAAGAAAGAAGACTAAAATAAAATTATAGACGAAAGAGTAGACATTACAAATGACACCGCAGAAATACAAAGGATCACAAGAAGTCACTAAAAACAATTATACACCAACAAATTGGACAATCTAGAAGGAATGGATATATTCTTAGAAACATTCGACCTACCAAGACTGTTTCATAAATAAATAGAAAATATGAACAGAACAATAACAACTAAGGAGATTGAAGAAATTAGTCAAAAACCTCCCAACAAAGAAAAATCCAGGACCAGGTAGTTTTATTTAAAGAAGAATTAATTCCAAGCCTTCTCACACTCTTCCCAGAAATTGAAGAGTGGAAATACTTCAAAACTCATTTTAAGAGGCCAACATTACCCTTATACCAAAGATAGATAAGAATAGTACAGGGAAAAAAAATTATACACCAATATTCCTAATAAGTATAGATGCAAAAATTTTAAACAAAATACTACCAAACTGAATTCAACAGCACATTAAAAAGATTTTGCACCATGATCAAGTGGGATTTATCTCTGGAGTGCAAGGATGGTTCAGCATAATGTGATACACCACATTAATAGAATAAAAAATTAAAATCATATGATCCCCTCAGTAGATGAAGAAAAAACACTTGAAAAAATTCATCACCCTGTTTGATACACAAATTGGATATAGAAGAAACATACCTCAACACAATGAAGTTTATATATGACAAATCCACAGATAACCTCATACTCAATAGTAAAAAAGCTGAGAGCTTTTGCTCTAAAATCAGGAACAAGACAAGGATGCCCACTTTCACCACTCCTATTCAACATAGTCTGGAATTCCTAGCCAGAGCAAGTAGGCAAGAAAGAAAAAGGGGGAGCATTCAAAAAGTGAAAGGAAGAAATAAAATTTTTACTTGCAGATGACATGATTTTATATATAAAAAACCCTAAAGACTCGATTTTAAAAAAACTGTTAGAACTAATAAATAAAATCTGTTAAGTGGCAGAATACAAAAATCAGTTGCATTTTATACACTAATAATGAACTATCTGAAAAAGAAATGAAACCCCATTTACAACAGCATAAAAATAATAAAATACTTAGAAATAGGTTTAAAGAAGGAAATGAAATATCTGTTCACTAAAAACTATAAGACATTGGTAAAAGAAAGTAAAGCAGACACACAAAAATGAAGAAATATCCTGTGTTCATGGATCAGAAAAATTAATATTGTTTAAATGTCCATAATACACAAAGATTCAATGAAATCCCTATCAAAATTTCGATGGTATTTTTTATAAAAATTGAAAAAAAATTCTAAAATCTGTATGGAACCACAAAAGGGTCAAAATAGCCAAAACAATCTTGAGAAAGAAGAGCAAAGCTAGAGACATCACACTTCCTAATTTCAAAGCTACAGTAATCAAAATAGTATGATACCAGTGTAAAATGGAACAAAATAAAGAACCCAGAAATATACCCATGTATATAAGGTCAACTATATTGCATAATTATCCTTTCACCACTAGTGTCTAATGCTCTTAGACATAAATTCAGCTTTCATGTATGTTTGTTGTGTAAGTCCCATCTGAGAAAATAATTTGATTGGGTGGTTTAAATAGTCATTAATGAGGGGAAAACTTAGATAAGGATAGCATTAAAACAGAGATGTGGAGGCATCCAGTAAAGTCTTTCCCATCCCTATCACAGAAGGAAAAGAGATTTAGTATTACTGGATCCCACTGAGAGCTAGTCATGGCGGAAGACTGCCCAGTAGAAGCTGTAACTGTAGAGAAACAGAGTTGCTGCCCTATAAACAGTCCCCAATCTCCTCCTACCTCCTGATTCCCTGGAGGTGCTGCCCATCGGTCAATCCCAAACTTTAGGCAGAGTTTAGGAAGGCTGCTGAGGCAATCTGCAGATTTAAGTTTCCTAAAAAGCATAGGGCAAAGTAGAGTTGAATGGAGGCTGGAGAGTCGGGGTGGAGGGTCATAAGCACAGCCCACCCCTTTTGCCACTCAGCATCTATTCTTGGCCTTTGCTCAATAAAGAAACCCTCATCCTCCAGCAGGAAATCCCCATAATCCCATTAGTTCTGATATCATCAAGGAGTAATGTTTATTCAATTATATACCCACTTGGAATCTACCTTAAAGCATTAGCCTCCACTTGTTTTCTTCATGAAAGCAGGAAGAGGGGCTACAAGAGAATTTATCATTTAATGTAAGATGTGCAGGGCAGCTTTGGTTCCTGCTCTACATCTAATCACCGGGCTAAAGTTAATAACCATACTTCTTCCTTCTACCACCTATTCCCTCTGTTATCGTGACCTAACTCTTCATTCTCCCAGAATCTGAGCCCTTAGTAGCCTTGCCTTTAATAAGTTGCCACAGTTTTCCATTGAGAGCCATCACTGGAGATTACAATAATTAGAGGTGCTAGAGAATGCCCAGACTTCTCTAATTGGTTACTGCTATTGTGGATAAAGTCTTTTAATATTTGTATTTTTGGTTTTGTATTTAGCCAAAATACTAAATTCTCATTATCAATCAATTCTCCTGAGTTTTTTGTGTAAACAGCCTTTTCTTCTATCAATGGAGACTTTTTGTCTCTGCCTTTCATAGATAGATGATAGATAGATAGATAGATAGATATCTTATTTCTTTTTTTGCACTTATCAGACATCAAGTGCAATATGGAGCATTAAGAGTGAAACTGATATTCCTTCCCAGCTCCTGAATTTAAAGGGAACTTTACAGTTTCCCAGGTAAGGATGATGTTTGCTCTAGCCATTCCTGTCTTTGCACTGAGACTTGTATTCTCTTGCAAAAAGCCTTTATCAGAAATGAATATTGAATTGTATCACATGTTTGAAGCATTTATCAAGATGATTCTATAGATTATTTAATCTTTCAGTTCATAAAAGTTCCATTAGATCTTGTCTGTCTTGTTCATGCTTTTACCCCAAGACCTAGAATGGTATCTTTGTCATTCATTATAGGCACTTTAGAAATAAATACATAAGTATTAATAAATCAATAAAAGTGTTTAATTATGTTGCTGGCACTCTAATGGTGACTCATACTTTCACATCTAAGGATAAGTCCTAATAGTTTATGTTATTTTTTAATATATTGCTCGGTTTAATTCCACACATTTTTAATTTAAAGTTTTGGTATCCATGTCCATAAGTAAAATTGTACAGTTTTCTTTTAGGAGCTATACTTAATCTAACTTTCATAATGTTATGCTTCTGTATAGAATAAGGTGGAAAGTATTTCATCTTTCTCTGAAAGTTTCTTTAACATAAGAATTGATCTCACTCATTAAACTGTCTTTATCATTTTCTTCTATCTTGTTGGTTTACATTTTCTTATTTCTCACTGAGCCATTCTTAATATATAGCCCACAAGAATCATTACTTATGAAAGATTTTCATATTTATTGATACATCATTCTACATTGAATTCTCAAAACTTTAAAATCTCTGTGGTTTGTTATATTTTCTCATTTCTGAGAAAATTTTTATATTCACTAATTTTTAATAATTAACTTAGGTTTTATGTATTATTTACCATTTGTATTATGTTTTGCTTAATTTTATATGGCAAATGTGTGATTTTTTTTGTCTCTCTTTACTCTGTCTTGTTTTCCAGCATCATGATTTGAATACCTTGCTTATTTATTTTCAAAATTTTATCTCTTAATAGATGCATTCATCATGTCTATAACATTTCCTAAGTATAGTTTTGGCTGTATTCCATAGATTTACATATAGTTTATTTGCTGTTGTTTATTTATCTCTAAATGGTTTCTAACCACAGTTTTTCTTCCCTTTTTAAAAAGTCTTAGGGTTTTAGAAAACTATCTTTTTCTTGTTTATTTCTAGTATTATTTATATTATGGGTAAATATTCTGACTAGTATCATTTCAGCTTTGATAGTTTTTTGTGTTTTCCTTTGTTACTTAGTATATTGTCAACTTTTGTAGTGCTCTATGTATTTTGAAAAGAATGTGTATGCTCTCATATTTTGGATATATAATAGATCAAGCATGCTGATTGTTATTCAAATATTCTATTTTCTTATTTATTCTTTGATCCGTTAATATTCTTTTAGGGGCATATCTATTTTGCCTGCCCTAATTTTTTACTTTCTCCGATAAAATATAGGGTAAGGGACAAAATAGCTCATTTACCATTGACTCCAGAACCTAGAACAGTGTCTTCAGTATGTAAATATGTGATTTAACATTCAGTGCTTTGCTATCTCAGCTGAAAAGCCCCTTCCAACTCTTTCCAATTCTTTAATTCTCTGCTGTTTCACTTTGCATGGGTTATACCTGCATGCCTAATGGACTGAATAAGACCCAGGCAATGTCATCTGTCTGATAAATTAAACAGGAGTCCATTTGCCTGAGGTGTTGCTAATGCCTTAGCAATCAACATAAGCAAAACAAACCCCAAACTTGTAAATGCCTTAAGGTTAAGAAATCAAAACTTAGAAAAACCGCCCTGTCTGCGTGGCTCAGTTGGTTGCAGTGTCATCCAGTACACCAACAGACTGTGGGTTCAGTTTGGTCAGAGCACATACCCAGTTGGGGCCCATGTGGGAAGCAGCTGGTCAATGTTTCTCCTCTCTCTCTCTCTCACCTTCCTTCAGTTCCTCTCTCTCTAAAATCAATAAACATATTCTTTAGTGAGGATTTAAAAAAATAAAAGCCTAAGAACAACCAATCACAAACAGCCAACAGAGCTTTTCCAAATAAGACAACCTATAAAGCTATAGTCAATCAAATAATTGTCTTGCTCTGCTTCCACCAAAAGTCTTGCCTCTAGGTGCTGTTGATGGAGCACTCCTAATCACTTCCAGTTTGGAGCTGCCTGATTCAAATCAAATTTTGAATCAATAAGCTCTTAAAATACTCTTAAAATGTTTACTATGCTTCAGTTTATCTTTTAACATGTCTTAAGAGGCTTCTTTTTTAATCCTATTTTATTTTTTCCTTCAGGTATAATTGGCATACAACAATATATTAACTTCAGAGGTATAAAATAAAACAATTCACTATTTGTACATATTGTGAAATGATTACCACAGTAACTCTAGTTAGTATCTATCATCATATATAGTTACAGAATTTTTTTTCCCAAGTATGCAATACAGTATTATTAACTACTAGGAGCCCAGTGCACGAATTTGTGCACCTTGAAAGGAGCTGTGGGCAGTGAGGCTATGGTGGTCACAGAGGCAGATCTCGGCCCATCCTCCACGCCCCCACTCAGACCCTCCTACCGTGACCCCTGGTCCCCTCTCTGCTGGCAGCCTTACTCTTGCCACCGCTGTTCCCATGTGCTGATGGTGCAGAGCGATTGGGGCTGGCGTCATCAGTGGGTGCGGAGCAGCAGCTGCTGCCCCAATCGCCCGTCAGGAGCAGGGCGGGGTGGAGAAACCCTGAGGGGAGACTGGGGCTGGCAGTTACCACTTGCACCTGCTGAGCGATCAGAGCCAGCACCGGGTGCCCGCAGCGGGTGGGAGCACCGGGTAGGACCGTGGCATGCAGGAGCAAAGAATTTTCAATAACCACCATAGGCTCACCCTGATGACAGTGACTGGCGCCCCGCCTTGGTCTGGCTTCCCCGCTCACCTGCTCCACCATCCCACCGCAGCCAACGCCCATCATGTTCTGCGCTCTGCTGCCTGCTGCAGATGCCCGCCATGTTCCGCACATGCCCCTGGTGGTCAGTGCACATCATAGCAACCAGTTTTCAGTTGTTCGGTTGTTTTGTCGTTTGGTCTATTTGCATATTAGGGTTTTATATAGATTGATAGTCACCATGCTGTGCATTACACCCCCATGATTTATTTATTTTATAACTGGAAGTTTATACTTAAGAGGTTTCTGAAAGTCAGGAATATTGTCTAGTTTATCAATGTGTCCTCCAGACTTCCTGGCACATAGTAGGTGCTGAGTGAGGAATGAATAAATACTTAACCCACCAATGTATACATGGGTCGTTTTCAAATGTCACAGTGTAAAGCTACCTTATTTTTAATTCCAGTGCCCTTTATATATCCAGGATCTGTGAAACAGTTTTGTCACACAGAGAAATAGAGCTTACATTGTCAAATTGGAAATAAATGCCCTCTGGTGATCATTTCATCATGTGGATGTGGCTACCGAGGTCAACTAAGCTTCCATATTCTTTTAATGTTAAAGTCCTGATCTGCCTGACACTGACTCCCAAGCGCTGTTTTCTAGACCAGGTAGTGAAGCCTCAGAGAAAGATCAGGGACCATCCATTCAGTTAAATGATATTAACAATTGATCCAGATGACAGTGAAACTGAGCCAGCCTTGGCTGTCAGTATCTATTAAATGTGAACATGAGCTTAATGAATCTGGGGATGGGTCTGGTTTTCCCACACGTGGATAGCCTCTTGACCCCCTTCCCTGTTCATCCCTTGCCTCTGCATCACACACCTAAAATTTGGAAAATACTTTATCCCCAGAGCAGGAGGGAAGTCAGTTTTTGTGTTTCTGTGTGTGTTTTTAATCTGTGCTATCCAGATACCAAAGCTTGCTTTCCTTTGTGCGTGGTCCTGAACTAGCCCTAGAGAATCCAGAACTAGCATGTCTCACATCTGGTGGTTATGCATTCTTGGAGCATTCCAGATTCTGATAGGATTCCAGACCACATAAAGCCCTTTATGTGCCAACGGATTTGTGTGACTTGTCCATAAGGAATTTAGGACCCTGTGTGAGGGCATCTCAGGAGCCCTGATTACTCAAAGTTGTGAAGAGAAATGACTTTTAACCTATTATCAAGCTCAGATGCTGTTGCAGGATGGACCATCTGGGAAGCAGGCTCTGAGAAAGAGTTCCTTGTGCAGAGTATGTATTAAGGAGGGACGGTGGAATTAACACATGCAGAAGGGACGGGGAGGAAATAGTAATG
Source organism: Corynorhinus townsendii (assembly GCA_026230045.1). Classification (NCBI taxonomy): domain Eukaryota; kingdom Metazoa; phylum Chordata; class Mammalia; order Chiroptera; family Vespertilionidae; genus Corynorhinus; species Corynorhinus townsendii. Next base: position 58,602,540 of record JAPDVU010000003.1, on the reverse strand, counting down.
GGAAAAGGAAGAAGTCAAGCATTAATGCAGGCCAACTGACACCTCAGTTGATCCCACAGGGAGCTCTGGAGCTATAACAAGCCTTCAGAGTGGTCCTTGAGTTAGACAAAGTCAGCCATGCCCTTATGCACCTGCATCCTCCAATCACTGGATGTGGGCCACCCTGGGAAGGGACATGATCTTAAATGAGGCCGCTCTCTGCAACTGAGATAATACCTGATGGGACTGACAACTGAAAACTGTTTGAGGCAGTATGCCCAACAACTCGGGTAGCCTTTTCTTAAAGGGGGGATCTGAGCAGCATATCACAGTATCCTCATACAAGAGTGATCCAGACTTGAGATTAGTATCTCTCCACTTAGAAGACAGAACAGCAATAGTCAAAGTTTTTGGTCTCTAGATAGCCTCTCCAAAGAATATTTATGGGGCCATATTTACCTAAAGAGACATTAAACATGGAAAAATTTTAATATTTATTTATTAACCTATATTTTCAAAAACAAACAAAAAATAGTAGTAGTAGTGACACTAGTTTTATATTTTTTACTTAATTCTTTATGTTTGGCTTAAGAGAAGACAGGTGGATACTTCTGCATTTAATTAAATCTGAATCTAAATATATAATTAGAAACAGGAAAGTATTTAATAGCCTTTTCAAATAATTGAAGATATTCTTCAGTACTACACCAAAACTTAACAAATTGCAGTTTTTTTAAAGTTAGTTGTGCTCTGGCAGGGTAGCTCAGTTGGTTAGAGCAGCAATTTTCAACCAGTGTGCTGCAAGAATTTTTAAAACATGCAATACCTGACTATTTAGTTAGAGGCACTGACCTCTTTTCCCTTAGGGTGTCAAATAAAAAATTACAATAGTCAACACAACAATAGTCCGGTGTGAATGAATAAAAATTATACCTATTTTTTGTCAGATCAGCAAATATATATATATATATATATATATATATATATATATATATATATATATATATATATTTTGGTGTGCCACAGAATTTTAGTAATTAGTTTCTGTGTGTCATGAGATGAAAAGGGTTGAAAATCTCTGGGTTAGAGCATTGTCCTAATAAGCCAAGGTTGCGGATTTGATCCCCAATCTGGGCACATACAAGAATTAACCAGTGAATGCATAAATAAGTCTCTCTCTCTCTCTCTCTCTCTCTCTCTCTCTCTCTCTCTCTCTCTCTCTCTCTCTCTCTCTCTCTCTCTCTCTTCCTCTCTTTCTAAAGTCAATCAATATTTTTTAAAGCTACTTGTAATATAGAAACAAAAGCCGTATCAATTAACTTTATAACTCTGATTACTGTTATGTTATAATGCAAGATATTGATTTATCTTATCTTTCAAATGGGTCCTTTACTCCTGCATGCATTGTAACTCATGCATTCCACTATACAACATCAAAAAATGCATTTATTAATGCCTTCACCAATCCTATCAGAAGTGTTAAAAAGCTGTCAAATGTATGGTGGCATAGCCTACATTTTCCAAAATTCTAAGTTTTGCTTGAAAGCTTAAATTTAATAATTGGAAACAAAAATTGTCAGTTGTTTTTATTAAAGGGACAGGTTCATTTTGTTTATTTTCAAAAAACATCTATCCAAACATCTACCCAAGCCTGAAGAAGCATGGTTTATCTGTCATTCTTTCAAGTAAAAATTGTGTTTCATGAAAAAGGGAGCTAGTTGAACTCTCAAGGCAAACCATCACACCAGTTCTTGAGATGTCCACTGCACTTTGTATGCAGCAGTAGTGTGTTTATGGGTACTTCCCACTTTATCAATAGGGTAGTAAACTTAGGGTTGAGATTTAATATTAGCAACTAGTACTACTTCATCAAAGCCATTCTGTGAGTGAATGACAGTGAAGAGCACAATGACTGCGCCACCATTGGTGCCACTGTCTTTAACTGTGCTGAGGCACTATCACTTTTACCTCCCACTGCTGTTACACCATCAGTGCAAATGACAGCAAATGTCTTAGTAGTATTATACCAATAACTTTGACTACGGGAACTCCTGAGGCAATCTAGGCGAACCCCCAACTGTTCACAGACCATGCATGGACAAGAATGAAGAAAATATCCAAAATTCAATACCAGAAGCCTCAAAAATGTCACTATGATAAATGGGGATACCCTAATTAAGAGTCCTGTGAACTTCTGTGGCCTTGATTCTGAATTTTTTTTCTACTCTCTCCCTGAAAAATGTGTTAAAAATATATCTAAGTGTCCAGCTTAATACTTTTTTCTCTCTCTCAAGGGAAGATGCCTTTGGGAGTTTTCCCCTCAAGAATTTCTATGCTAAAGCACAAGATGGTGTCTAGGGCTGTATAATCTCAGCAGAAAATCATGCCAATGCTGTCACTTGTGCTAAGATATCAAACCTACAGCAATTCCTAAAAGCTGGGACCCAGTGTAATGAGTGAGTTTTGCCAGGTAATTGGCCTTCAGCTAAGCAGTACTAGGTCTTTACTCTCTAAATCTAAATTCAGTAGTTTGGGGACTAACTTACCTCAGGAAAAAAGATCTTTCCATTAATATGTATAAAAATAAAGTTATAGCTGTTATAATAAAATAGAAAGCAACCAGAAATAAATTTGTTTAATAAAGGAAATTGACTGTGTTGTATATATCCCTAGATATTCCAGTTAAACTATCTCACCAACTTAATCTAGTTACCTAGTAGTAAGGCAATTGCACAATGAAGATTTAGGGTTCATAGAAATTTAGGGTTCAGTTGTGATCTCGAATGCTTATAACAAAATACTTCTTGTAGGAAAGCAAGCCCCTTGGCAATCTTTGCATTGTTGTGTTCAATTAAGTGACAATTTATTCTGGTTTGGTTTTTATGGGACTCATCATTTACTGTCATAACTGGTCCACCAGAGAGAACACTTCAGTGTTCTTTTTATTTTTATTTTCAGAACAGATCTGCACCAAACCATCAGAGTTTGGTTTTTCTAGCAATGAAAAAGCTTATGACTTATGGAAAGCCAGCTCCATCTAGCTGTCCATCCCGTATCATTCCTCTGCCCATGTTCCCTAAAAATTAAATAATGTGTATGAGCCATCGTCAAAATACAATTTCTTCTAAAATATATCCTTGCCATGAACAGATCAGTGACCTCTTGCATAAATACTTTTAAAGATATTGATGAATATCCATTTATTTCTATCATATTTTTCTCCTTTTTGTCTTCACTAAAAGAATAGATGGAGTTGGTTATTTCAGGAAAGACTCTAAGATCTGCATTATATTAAAACATGCACACACACTTTACCTCCTTTATTACGTTTGAAATCTAGGTCTAACCTTTCATGAAGGTTAATAGATAACTAGATTAAATGTTCAAATGATATTACATTTGAGGTTGTTTATTGTGTGCATAAGGGCCTTTATCAAAAATATGTTAAAACAGTTCTCCTGAGACTTCTGATGGGGTGTTCTCCAACCCCTCCAGTTGAAATCAATCTAAAAATATTTAGCATTGTATAAATCTTGTTGTAGCCACATGAATCTTTATTAGGTCATGCCAATATTAAAGAGATTTATCCCCCCAAAAATCAGTTCTTGTAGCATGTATTTCCTATATTGTTATTATTAAATTATTCCTAAATTAAAAAATTAATAAACCTTATAGTCAATCTATGTTCATGGATGACACTAGGAATTTCCATTGTCACTGCAATTTTATCACTAAAAAGCTATGCTAACATCTTTATGAATTCACTTAAAACCATTATTTCACTTCAAAGAGTTCTGCATACATTTCAAAATATGTTGCTTTAACACATTTTCAGTGCATTTTCATCAATATTTCATTTCACTTCTCCCAGCCTTACTTCTACTCACAAACAATAAAGCAGGGCAGTAAGGCAGTTTAATGCAGCTCGAGTTCAGTAACCATCTTTTACTACCATCTTCATTCAAATATCAAAATGCACTGTAAGGAACACAAAAATATATTCACAAATGGAAAATATGACTTTATAAATTGCTCAAAGTTTGAAAATCTCTGAACACACATCATATTGGATTTCTTAGTTACCACAATGTTCTATTTAGCTCGAAACCTACATTTGTACAGCTAGCATTGCTATTTATGAAGAGTGAGAAAAAAAAAGGATGTCGCAAGTGAAAATCTACTTAAACTGCCTTCTGTTGAGGCTGAATGCTGCTCTTCAACTCATTCATCCACACAATGCAATTTTGCAGGTCTGCAACATACATAGAACTCTGCAGTGTGCTATATCCTTAGATTCTTAAAAGAATATTTAACCTAAATTTTTCTACCCTCAGGCATTGTACAGGCAATGTAAAGAGTGAAGAAGATAAGCTTTACATTTCTTCCACTAGTTATCTTTGGGGTTAAGACATATGACTTTGTTTAAAAAAAAATTTGATGGCCACTAATATATACTATAATAAATACAACAGCATAGTTTTGATTATCAGAACCAGTAAAAGGAGATGCCCTAAGCTAAGGAGTAGAAAGCAGGACACATCACACTATCGGAGGTATGACAAAGCACCAGGCAAAGGCTAATGATGAAGGGCATGGTGAGCGGTATGAAACAGTAGAAAGAGCATGATTTCCATGTCTAGTGTTAAGCACGTGTGTTGATTCTCACCATCAACATCACTCATTGTATGGTAATGAATGATGCACTTCATTTTGCTGAATTTTGGGTTCTTTATAGGCATCATGGAAATAATAAAATATTATTCAATAGGCTAATGTGAGGATTAATGAGATAGTATATGTGGAAATAAGACAAGGCACAGAGAAAACCAAATTTTGTAGCTGCTGTTCCCTCTTTTCTTTCGGATGGACACAAGTGTACAGCAAAGAGCTACCAGACAACACTAGGTGTCATGGAGGTAGGGAGGGATAAACTTGGGTGATCTAAATTCTATCAGTTTAAGGGCTTGAAAACCAATTTCAACCTTGCCTAGGATAAGGGCACACCCTGTCTTAGATGTAAAAGTCAAAATATGCTTTGGTAAAGGCTATGAAAAGAGGACATTACACTTTATTCTTGGTAAAGGCTCTAAATATTTGTAATATATACCTCCAGTTGTCTCAAAACCGATCTGAGTCTCTGAAATGTGTTCTTACCAGGTCAAGTTTGTCTTTTGTCAGCAGGACACTCTCAAACTCAACTTTTATAGTTCTCCTTTTTCCATCTTTTCTCTCATCTCTTTAGTTTATAACTTTCTAAACACATGTTTAAATGATTCCTAAAATCATAGAACTAACACTTTTTGTTTACGGGGGAAAAACACACCAAACTTCCCTTTCCTTAAGCTTGAGGATGCTCAAAGAGAAATTATAAAGAACCAGTTAGACATACTAACTGAAAATGTTTCAAAAGGAAATTTTAATCATTGTATAAATCAATTAGATTCAAAACCTCCATGAAACACAGTAGGTTATAAACCATCTCTCTTCATATTTGTCTGTGTTTTTGAGATTACTAATACGGAGCTTCAGACAGAGCACAAACTACCTATGTATATATTTTCTAAATAACAGAAAATTAGCTAGGTCTCAGGATTTTAATGCCTTTGGTTCACCTATTTTTATATAATCCAAGCACATAAAGTGGTGGGACTAATCTGGAGACATATATTATAGGGTACCAATGAACAGTCTTTTCTTCTACTCCTTAATTTGGCAAATATCTTGAGCACTGCTAACTCTTCTCATAGCCTACTCCTCTTCAAATTGGCAATGTCATTTTATGTCCATAATTAAATCACTTTACCTTCAATTAACTTACTGTAAGTTTTTATCAACCAATATATAAACTCTCATTAGTCTTCTCTGTAATTTCCATAGTTTACAATGATTTCTAAGTTAGGATAATTCTAAGAAGGCCATTTGTGGATAAGGTTTCATTGATGTTATAGAAGAACCTTTAATCTGGCGGTACCAGAAATCACCCTGTTAATCCTGAAAGATGTGAAACACAGAAATGATTATCTGAACTACAAAATAATCAACAAAACCAAGAATTTTCAATTTTATATGTGAATGTTGGCTAATGTGGCTTGATTTACTCTAATTATTTATTTAACAAAATCCTCATGCAGTAATCACAGTGTCAGGCACAACTCTGTGTGCTTTACAAATATATACAATCAATGCCAAAATTATCTTTTTTAAAGCATGATGTTGAAACCACCTTTCACTTGCAAAGTGAGTGACAACAACAACAACAAACACTTTCTTCAATTGTTTTGTTGTGTCATGAACAAAACAGAAAAGAAATTAGCATTGATGGCATTGATTTTCATTTGTATTAGAATCCCCTCTCCTGGTCTTCCTACATATTCATAGCATTGTAACAATTGATGGTTTTTAAATTTCTCTAGAAATCAATCTAGATTATAAAGCTTGACTATCAGAATACCTAGTTGTCATCAATCTGACTTTACCCACAGGAACAAAGTGTTGTTTTCATTACATTTCTATCTAACATTGATCTTGTTTCATGGTGAGAATCAAACTCCAAGCATTCACACGTTCCAAGTGGTTCACACCTCCTGGGGAGATTTCCCTGGACAGCCATTTGCTCCATTTTTAAGTCCCTGCAGCTCCCATAATCTTCACAGAGGCAATACTATACAGAAGGAACTGAAAAATAAGGGAGGTGACTCCCTAAAATAAATATAAAGACTCACTTATTGGTCTCAGAATAATTCACCATACTGCAGTGAGGAAGCCATCCCTTTCACATTCGCTATGCTGAGATGACAGCACATCAAGATTGCACCTGGCAGAATCTACCTAGTCTGAATATGAAAGGAACCAGAGTAAAAAATGGCAATAGCATCTAGTCCCTACAGTCTTCTGCATTCTGCTTTAAGAAATGAAATTCATATCTGACAGAAAAAACTGGGAGAACTAATGAGAAGGCTAAAAAGGGCTAATTCCAATGTAACCCTGATATTTGGGGGATAGTGATCTGAATCCATGCCAGCAAGCTCAGTGTACATTCCTGATAACCTATAATTAAGTCCCTATCTCCTTCCCAGATACTGGTCTTGCAGAACCTGTTACTGTGAACAGTGCACTGCCCCGGAGGGAGGGTTATTAACGCTAGTGCCAGGCCAGACCATCAGATATGGCCTGGAGACCCCCAAAACCTGGGGGCCTTCTTGCAAGGCCTGAGAAAAAGACTGGAAGCATAATCAATATTTGTGGGACAAGGACCACAGGGGGATATAAAGGAAAGCCCCATGCATGTTCCTTCACTCAGATTTAGAAGGCTGTTCCCTGAGTCCGCTGGTATATTTAACAGTGTCCCTCCTTTTCTTTGAAGCGTCCTTGATTTTCTTTGGTCTTCTGCAACACTAAGATATGATTTCCATAATCAAAGAGGGATGGCAACGAGTCATGTCTAAACTCTCTGCTGAAAAAGCTTAGAAGGTTTCAATACCAGAAACAAAGGCAAAAAAAATAAGCAAAACTAAAAAGCAACACCACCCAAACTAATATGTAGAGAACTGATTTGAAAGAAAGAAAGAAAGAAAGAAAGAAAGAAAGAAAGAAAGAAAGAAAGAAAGAAAGAAAGAAAGAAAGAAAGAAAGAAAGAGGAACCTGTTAGAGGGAAATGCTCTTCTCTTCCTTGTTTCTTAAGCTTTCTTTCTATGAAGTAAAGAAATTAGTCTCTCTAGCTTCTCCTAGCTCTCTCACTCCAGCCTGGGGTAAGAGGAGTGCCGTGTGTGCTTAGTAAACTTGGAGAAGAATTTGGGGACCTATCCTTGTGGAGTGACCTGCCTCAGTATAGGGCTGCTAACATGGAGTATGGGGATCAAGTCTGCTCTGTTCTGGGTTAAAAATCAGCAAGCTCACTATAGTGTGGACGAAAGGGGCCACATGCTGACCTGACAAGCTCAGGGGAGGTCTGCCTGACAGTCTTGCAAACTCAGAAACCTAAAGTAACAACAAAGGATGGTCTGAAATAAAATTTTAACTGAAAGCAGTTATGGTGGTTAGTCACCTCCTAGGTATCTTTGCTGATAAGGTCAACCTTTACCTTAACTGAGCTCACCTGTCTTTTTGGATCTATAATAACATACCCTTGAAATGTCTGGGTAACTTGTAACTTCCCTTTTTCTGGAGCCCCTGGGGCACAACCAAATGTGATGGGCGCCAGGACAGATACCACAAATCCCTTTATTATCATATTAATTGTTCCTGCACCCACCTAAGTATGTGTCCATCATTTCACTTTTTGTTCAATCCCAGGGGTTTTTCTGGCTTTGCTTTATCCCACATCCTTAATCTATCACAAATGAATTTCATGTAACCCACCTATGTCCCTCCTTTGATGGCAATGTATAAATACAAATGTAACCCACCATTCTCCGGAGCATTATCTCAATTCATTGAGGTTCTGCTTCCCGGTATGTGTCGACAGTTTGGCTCAAATAAACTCACAAAAATTCTTTACCAGTTTCAATGGCTTTTTACATTAACAATAGTAACAGACCTAAAGCTCCTCCATTTTAACTTGAACTCTACCAGTAGAAAGGGGACATTTTTATTCTATATTGCTCTTTGTTCTGTTTTCAGTGCTTGTAATCTGGGTGGGGCAGAAGGTTGCCTACTTATCAGAGACCATCCTGGAGAAGCCTCAGACACTCATTGTTCAAGTAAAATATGACTCGGAGGTCAATCTCCCACACATGGGGCTACTTCTAAAAAAACTCAGGTCTTTAGCTTGTTTAAGATCTCTATCCTTCAACTTTCCTACTCCTTTATCACCAGTGAGTCTGTGAATCTACAGCCATCTCTTTCTCAAGCTCCTCTACCCTCAAGCTTCCTGCCCCTATCAAAACCTACTTCCATTTGCTTCATTCACAACATGCAAATGACTGATAACAGTTTATAGTGTGCTAGCTCATCAGAATCCATCCCTTCAGATCCCTCTGAGATATAACAGACCAAGAGGGCCTTAAAAATAAACATAATATCCTTGTAGGAATTACAGTGGTACCTGGGCAACCAGCAATAACAATTACACCTGAAAAAAGTTATGGATTTTATCCAATGTGTCTTTATAATAGGAAAAATTTTGATGACTATGAATTCAAAGTAGATTTTTACTAAATAAAAAAAATAATTGAGGAGAGAAACTAAATCAAAAATATCATTTTATTTTCTAGCCAACTTGTCATTTTTTAACACTGCTCTTAACATTGCCCTGTTGTTAAGATCTGATTTCATTTTCTTCCATATGGCAAGGTTCGTCCTCATGGATGCCTCTCACAAAGGCCACAGGGTTCTTCACCGATTTTCCATATGGTCTTTGTTTGTCTGCCTTCTATCTGACCCATTAGCTTGTGGTCTCCCCAATGATGAAAGCAGTGTTTGGTTGTCTTTGCATTTGTAGTCTGACACCCAGAAATTTTTCATAAATGTTTGGCGAGTTGAATGGAATTTCACCAAGTGGTTAGAGCTCAGTGAGAAAGAGAAGAAGCTTCACGTGTCTTGAAAAAAAAAATTAATCTCTTCTTGGAAAAACAAGAGGTATCAGAGAAACTCTAGGAAGCAGAAAAAACAAAAAGGGTAAAAAGAGAAGAAAAGTTAAGGAACATATGAGAAATAACTTCAGAGGGAATCACATTTAGAAGAGTCAAAGGGGCTGAGCTACTCAAAACAGTGGCAATCCCCACCCCTGACACCTGACACAGAATGGAGAATGGTGGGCCAATAGCAGAGGCAGGCCAATCTGACCTGGGGGCAAACAGCCACAGCCATAGAGTCCCATCCTCCACTACCTAGGAAACTTGACTGTAAAATACTGCTCATTCTCTAAATGAGTATAGCCAAGGTCAAAGACCTATAGCTTCAAGCTTAAGGGTTAAAAATCCCCAAAGAGAAATTTTAATAAATGTGAAGGAATTTGAAGACAGGGTTTTCTAGTAAAGGAGTTGGATTGTTTCATTAATAAAGAACAAAACCAAAATTGAATAAACATCCAAAAAGTCAGATGTTAATAACTTTTATATTATTCAGCCTCAAAGAGGAAAGAAATGCTGACAGGCTACAATATACATGAAATTTGAGGTCATTATGCTAAGTGAAATAAGCCAGTTACAAAAAAGACAAATACTGTATGATTCTACTTATCTGATATTTCTACACGAGTAGTCAAATTCATAGAAACAAAAAGTAGAATGGTGGCTTCCAGAGAGTCTGGGGGTGAGAAAAAACTGGAGAGTTGTTTCATGGATATAGAGTTTCAGTTCTACAAGATGAAAAAGTTCTGGAGATTGGTTGCACAACAGATGAATATACTTAACACTACTGAATTGTGTACTTAGACATAGTGACATAGTTAAGATGGTAAATTTTATCGTATGCACTTTAAATAACACAAAAAAATATTTTTTAATTTTAATAATTTTGTTATAAACCAACAATATTACAAATGATTTTTATTCAATTGGTTTCAAGACCCAAAGAAGAAGAAACCCTTCTATGATAGCCCATGTCAGATATTGGAATCAATTGACCGTCTTAAACTTTCACAGAAGTAACAAACATTTCTTTAAAAAAAAATCAAAAGTTCAATCCATCAACCAATATGCTTTCAGTTTATTTCACAATTAAATCTTGAGTTTGGTTTTAAAAACACAAGGCAAAACTCTGATATCAAAAGTATTCAATATCTGCCCATCCATCCCATAACTAGATAAATTTTGCATTCTTATACATTTCTCTCAGATTTTGTGCTTAGATTATTTTTTGTCTTTTGCCCCCTTTCAAAAGTGCCTGAAGCCTGTTTTCTTATACCTATACTATGAGGAAAACACATGCACATTTGTTTGATTGGAAATATTTAGGGGTGAGCAGAAAAATTTGCATTCCTGCTGACGATTTCTATACTAAGTTTGAGCCACTGGGATTAGAAATCTCTGAGATACTAAACCTTGGAAAGAAGAATTTATAATGAAAAAGCTAAAAGAACTTAATTATAGCCAGTAGCACCACTTAAAAACTTTAAGCATACTCAAATGTGCTATGTTATTATAAGACCTTAAAAAACAAAACAGAAAATGATGGAATTTAGGCTTCAGACATTATAGATATCACCAAAAAAGCAATTTCACCTCTGGGTCATTTGGGTTGGTCAACGTAACCACAGAGGAACATCTGCCATGCTATTCAGGGTGCTAAGAGAGATACCACACTCATTTAGACTCCTGAGGTCATTAAATCTGAAAATCACTTTAGTTAACTCCTCACAGGTATCTCAGGACACCTGTCTTGTGTGTATTTGGGTCTAAGTGGGGGAGAATCAATTGAGTATCTTTTTTATAGTTGAAGACATACATTGAAAGGTCTTTATGTTTATTTGCAAGAAATACAATCCTCTTATAATATATCCCAGAGTTTCCTGTAGAATAAATCATTCCATAATGAAATCTTCCTCATTTCTTGCTTTTCCTCTCTTTCAGAAGCAAAGCCTTTCCCAGTGCACCACTCTCAGCACCCCTTCTGAGCTAAGAAACATGATGGTCTACTCACAGGAGAACATACAAGAACATCCCTGGACAGCTCACTTTTTTTTTTCTGCATGCCCAAGCTGAAAGCAGGCCTCTGCAAGAAGGATCCATTCCCACCTGAGTGTCCCGTCATGCTGGGAACCAGTTCCTACACCTGGCAATAAGAAAATAACCTTGAAGTGCAATAATCTCTATATAAGAATAACCAGATAAGTCCTAGTATCTAAGAGGTGATGTCATTCTCTCAGCCTATCTAATTCCTGGAATCCAGTCCCTTCATTGCCTTTCCTGCAAGTCCTTTCTCACTGTGATGGACCTCATGACTATTGTAGCTTTAGCTTCCTTTTGTCAAGACCACAGACTTCCCAAGTCAGCTTGATTTCCTCGCCTTCAAACACATGGTGTAATTTTACTCCTTGAGCTGCCTTGATGTTTTCCAAAGTTAGTACAAACTCTCAATAGCATTCAGAACTTAATTTTCTGGAACCTGAACTTCTCCCTGCCCACTGCGGACACACCCAAATACCTATTATTCCTGACTAGAGGTCCCGTGCAGGGAGGGGGCGGTCCCTCAACCCAACCTGCACCCTCTCGCAGTCCAGGAGCCTTCAGAGAATGTCTGAAGCCAGCAGTCAGGCATCCTCAATCCTTAGCGCTGCCCTGGAAGTGGGAGAGGCTCCCCCCACCACTGCTGTGCTCGCCAGCTGTGAGCCTGGCTTCTGGCTGAGCAGCGCTCCCCCTGTGAGAGTGCACTGACCACCAGGGGGCAGCTCCTGCATTGAGCATCTGCTTCCTGGTGGTCAGTGTGAGTCATAGTGACCAGCCATTCAGTCGATTTGCATATTAGCCTTTTATTATATAGGATTCCCTGCCTGACCCAACCTTTCCTTCTCGCACCCACTCCATGGAGCAGCACATTCTCTTTTAGATTTACTGGAATTTGGGAGGCTGAAGTTGCAGATAAGCCTTCCATGCTTTTAGTTTCAATTCAGAACCTCAAAGTTGCAAAAGTAACAAGATAAAGTCCAGATTAAAGTATTTTCTTCATCACTTAGATGAATTTCCACAGTCAGCTGCCTTGAAATGATTAAAGTTGTAACCAGGAGCAGACTCCAGGCCATTTCTTGCTTGCCTGGGAACCTTTTTAATGTAACAATTTCAAATTACTCTGTCCCTTAAAGCATCTATCTTGCACCTATTAGCTCATAAAGAACAGCACCAACAGAAATATCTACTTAGAAGACAATTGGAAAATATTGGACATTTTAGAAAAGATGGTCCCTCTCATGGGTGTCAAATACCATGTGCCTGCGATATTCTAGGTACTGGGGATATACAGTGTGCAAGTAGGCAGGAGCCCTGCCCTCTAGGAGTCCATCCCCTCTTGGCTGTCTAACTAGTTTTTATTCTTTACCTTTCTTTACTGGCCAAAAGTAAGCCAGCTGTGAAATTAGTTTGTGCTTGTAGCTACTCAGGCACTAATCTCTTCATTTACTTACATACAGTCTCTCCTCATATCAACTCTTTTAGGTTTTTTTCTCTCTTTTTTTCAACTTTTAACATGCTTTTCCAAAATGAATTGCTTGTTTTAAGGCAGTTTTGGTATCATGAAAGACCCTTTAGTGTCCTCCTTACAGCTGTCAGTATGTGCTCAGCTAGCCAAAGATACCCTGTTGACAGTGAACTCTATCTATAACTCTGAATATAAAATAATGTAATAGGGTTTCAAATAGGTTTGCAAGGTCACCTTTCTTGAGGTGGGGGGAGGCATTCATTTGCCTTTAAACCTAATCAAAGAAACCATAACAAAAACACTTTGTGAATAGAAAACACAGTAACTCTCACTTTGCATTCTTTAGATCAGTGGTCGGCAAACTGCAGCTCGTGAGCCACATGTGACTCGCCAGCTGCGGTTTGGCGCTCTTTTGACTAATGAGTTTGCCGACCACTGCTTTAGATGATCTGAATCAAATCTCATACAAGCAACCTTTCCTTAGTCTTTGAGTCTTCTTACCTTTCCCCACTCTTACCTTACCCAACCTCAGTCAGTACAAATTACAGAAAGATACTTATTTTAGTGCTAGCCTAAAGAGTCTAACAAAGGTAAGTGTGCCTTAAAAATGCATATAATTGTTTTTAAATTAGAATAGAAGAGATTATTTATTTATTTTTATATTTTATTGATTTTTTACAGAGAGGAAGGAAGAGGGAGAGAGAGTTAGAAACATCGTTGAAAGAGAAACATCGATCAGCTGCCTACTAGGGATGTGCCGCAACCAAGGTGCATGCCCTTGACCGGAATCAAACCTGGGATCCTTGAGTCTGCAGGCCAACGCTCTATCCACTGAGCCAAACCAGTTAGGGCTAGAAGAAATATTTTAATTGCTTTCTCTAAGGATTGTTATGTGGTTCTGTCTCTAATACAAAATAGTTTACAAAAAATTTTTCTAAAGAATAACTCTTTAAAAACAGAGAAAAAGTATTTCTTTCTCATGCTTTCTGGGTTCATAGCACATTCAGGCTAATGAAGATGGGGCTCATGTTTATTAAGAGCACTATACATTGCAGTGCACTCTACCATTATTGTTTTATTTACCTTCACACAGCCTTAGTAGGAGATATTATTATCCTCCTTTTATAGTTGAGGGAACTGAGGGTAAAAAAAAATCAGAATGTAATAAAATTAGTCTTAAATTAAACCCCAATCATTAACATTTTCCTCTCCTCTTCTCTTTCCCTTCTCCATATGTTATCACTCCCTCCTTCAAACACACACACACACACACACACACACACACACACACACACATCATATACAACATGCATATAACATAAAAGTCAAATTAACATATAAAGAACTCACTCTGTTGCATACAAAGAACATCTCTGGACAGCTCACTTTTAGTATGGGGACACCAAATTTAAACTTAGGTGCCAATGACCCTGAATTAATGCAATTAATTCTGGTGGGAATGGATCCTTCTTGCAGAGGCCTGCTAACAGCTTGGGCATATAGTTTGCATCTTCAAAACTGGCTGACTCAAAGACAAACTTAGGGAAGATTTATAAAGTCAGTTTATTTTTAACTAACTTGAAATTCCTCACTCTAAACTACTAATTAGATTTCCAGCTGATTTTCAGTGATGGACTTCACAGATGCACTTCTGGGGTGGGATACAGGAAATAAAATGCCAATACATAGTTCTTTTCTGGTCCATGTAGATCAAAGCAAAGTTTCCCCTGCCTCATAACTCCCATGAAGTTGGAGTTCCCCTCCCTTGGACTTAATGTCTTTCTTTTTTCCCACAGTGAGGACATGCTGCTGGTGGGATGACCCAGGCAGAGGTTCAAGGCCTCAATACTTTCTGCCTCAGGCCTTTTGCCAAGAAAACTGAGTGTGAGAACTTGGTCTCCAACAGTTTCTTCCTATTGTGACATCTCTCCTGGGTCTCTTCACCCCTAACTTCTTGGTTACTTTTCAGAATTTAGCTGAAAAGCACTTTCCCCCTGCCTGTTTATCTCAATGTCTGTCTCTCACTGCGAGTATTTATTGCTTATCACTGTACGTCTTTATTGAATGTAATCTGTTTGGGGATATAGTTGGCATGAAAGATGCTTCACCAAATGAAGTTGTAAAGTATTATACATAAATACTTAATCCCTGGATTTATTTATTATCATCATTACTTATTTACCACTATGGGCACACAGGACACCTTTGAAGGAAATAAATCTGGTTGGTTGCTCTCCCAAATTTTATCAGGCTATCTCCCAAATTGTATCAAAATATCTTATAAGATATAAATTAATACCAATATATAATATTTATTGATGTTCTTCACATGACAAGCATACATTATAGTTTACCAAATTTGTACACATATTACATCTCATTTAGTCTTTTTAATCTTCCTAGCTATTTAATACTAAGAGTTTTAGTCTCTGTGGAACAGGTCAGGAAAGTGAGACACCAAGTCGATGAAAGTTTGAGTGATATACCAAAGGTCATATGAATAATGAGTTTCAGAGTTGGACTCAAACCCAGATCTCCTAAATGTAGGTACTAAGCATTTCTCCCTCCCATCACTGCCTAAGGAGCAACAGAATGAAAGAAAATCAAGCAAAGGTCAGGTGAGGAACAAAGCAAGCTCCATTGTTTCCTTTTTAAAGTTCCCATAAAGGCGTGTGGTTGAGTGTGTATGTTTCCTATTCAGTTAAAATAACTCAACATTGCATTAATTCAGGGTCATTGGCACCTAAGTTTAAATTTGGAGTCCCCATACTAAATTTTTATTTGCAAGAGTAGGCATGCTGGAAAGGGTCATTGCAATTAGCCCTAATTAGCACACTAATTAGCATAATTAGTGAGTTCTTTTTTTCTACATGCCCAAGAAATGCTAGAGATATGTATGCTACAATTATGTCAATAAGTGGAAAGAGCCCAAAATATATGGAATTGAGATCTTGACTAGAGAGGTGTGTGCCAGAAAATGTCCTTGTGGAATACAGAAATTATATCGGTTCATTTGAATGGATATGCACACTTGAAAGTCTGATGAGCTTTGGAATTACAATCAAATACATTCATCCCATTCCATACATCTTCATTCCATCAGGAGAGGAAGAGAGATACAAAGAAATAGAGGCTAAAACTCCATGTGGTTAAAACTCCCCAAACATGTCAATTTTAGAGGATTCTTAGAAGCATCGTGTTGGGATGGCAAACTCATAGCCTCTTGAAACTACTTTTGTTTGTCTGTTCAGGAGAGTCTTTAGTATGTCAAATTACTTCATCAATTTTTTTTTAATATTTCTGATTTTACCATCTGTCTCGGGAAAATTCCCACCTCTTTCAGGGATTCCTACACTAAATCCGGTCTCACACCCTCACTCCTTCCCCAAAGGGAATAGGAATGTGAGCTCCAAATTCCCATGGGAAGTCTGCTGAATAAATCAGAATAGAAAATTTCAAAATAATGCTTGCTCTTATTGCTGTGATCTATGCAAACAATCTTTGCTTATATAATACTTTTCAATCTATTTGATGTTACAATGAAACTCCAGTTCTAGAATCTCTTCCTACAGGAACTTTCACTGCAATCTCCAAAGGCTGTGGACATGCTTCTCAGCAAAAAGAATAAATTAATTATTGAATCTTACACTGTCAGTCAATGCAGCACATTAAGTTCCTAAAAAACACACTGCCTGGGAAGTTTAATTCAGTTCATAATAAAATAAATTAAATTGTCACCTTGAACTGAAAAATAATTACTCTTTAACTAACAGACCAGATGCATCCATTTTGGACAAGAAAAACAAAGAAAAAAAGGTGTGTATGTTATGTAATTTCTCAGTTTATATAGAAACCATCAGAACAAAAAGAAATGAAAAATAGGGAATGTAATAAATCATGTATATAGGCAAACTGTAAATTTGTCCATGTTTTCTGTTCACATCATTGATTTTAGTTCTGTAATGAAAGAGAAGTTAGGAAACATGTAGGTTTAAAATTAAGTACTAAAATAATTAACTTACTCTTGATGAGAAGTAGATAAAAATTAAGTGATTTTGGTGAGACTATGTGATATATTAATCCACAAATCATTAATACAGTTAGCAATTTAATTTACTGAATTTATTTATATTCCAAAGAAAAGGATTATAATAAGAAGAAATATTTGTGGTGCTTTACAACAAAAGTTATTTAGACAAGCTTAATAAAATAGAAAAATAGCAACTCAAGATTATACTAACTCTGAAAACTGAAACATTACTACAAATTTGCCTCTGAGTGTCCATTGAACCAAGAAAGACAAGAAATATGATAAAATATTTTATATTCATTATCTCAAAGAGAAATAGCAATTTCTTCAATGTATTTGTGGGCACTAAATCTATGAATAACTGTTCTCAAGTAGAATCTTATACAGAGTACTTTGAGTAAGTAATGAACTGAAGTCCTCAATAACAACAAAACAAAAGTGTTTTGTTATTGTTGTCATCTACACTAATAAAAGAAAAACACGCAAATTGACCATCACTCTGCTACACCCACCAGCCAATCAGAGCGAGTATGCAAATTAACCCAACTAAGATGGCCATCACAGAGCTGGAGCAAGCAGGAGGCTTGGGTTGCCCCTGGCAATGGAGGAAGCCAAGCTTCCCGCCCACCCTGGACTGCCCTGGCCTCTGCTCAAGGCTACAAAGTTTCAATTATAGAAGATAAATAAATCCCAAATACCTGCTTCCAGCTGGCCCTGGCCTATGCTTGGGTCACTGGAAGGCATGGCCAGCCTGAAAACCACCACAGGCCCCTAGCCCAGGCCACCCCATGCCCCAAGGGAACCCCCACCCTGATACGGGACACCCTTCAGGGAAAACCAGCCGGCCCCCACCCCTGCACCAGGCCTCTATCCTATCTAATAAAAAAGTAATATGCAAATTGACCATCACTCCAATACACAAGATGGCTGCCCCCATATGGTCAAAGATGGCTGCCCCCATGTGGACACAAAATGGCTGCCAAAAGATGGCCTGCAGGGGAGGGCAGTTGGGGGGGACTGGGCCTGCAGGGAAGGGCAGTTGGGGGGGACCCAGGCCTACAGGGGAGAGCAGTTGGGGGGGGAACCAGGCCTGCAGTGGAGGGAAGTTGGGGGTGACCACGCCTGCAGGGGAGAGGAGTTAGGAGCGATGAGGCTGGCAGGGGAAGGCAGTTAGGGGCAATCAGGCTGGCAGGGGAGTGGTTAGTGGATGATCAGCCTGGCAGGCAGAAGCAGTTAGGGGCAATCAGGAAGGCAGGCAGGCAAGCAGTTGGGAACCAGCAGTCCTGGATTGTGAGAGGGATGTGATAAAAATATTTTATCACATCCCTTGAGGGGGTCCCAGATTGGAGAAGGTGCAGGTTGGGCTGAGGGACACCCCCACCCCTGTGCATGAATTTCATACACCGGGCCTCTAGTTTGTTTATAACTATAGAAGTACTCTTTTTCAGATAGCTTTTACTTATAATTAATCTCAAAACTCAGGGCTATTAGATAAATATAAAATTTATTAAATGTAATTTATTAAGAACTGTGAAACATGGTCAATGCATTAGCTTTCTTGGTCTAAGACTAGAAAAAGCATGTTCCTGAGACTGTAGTTTTTAAATATGTCTCTTCAGGCAAGTTTAGCATAGGATCCAAAAAGGTGGTTACTGAAATTTATAGCACCCTAAAATGGTCTGAGTGCCAAGATTCCATGTTGTCTACTGCAAGCATGAACAACAAGCAACCTTCAGAATTCTTATCTTTTTACACCTATTGGAAACTAGGTATCACTTGTGAACACCCTGTCCTTCAAAAAGTTAAGTTGTCTTCCACAGTTCACTTCTGTGTGCGTCCAGAACCCTCTATACATTTTCTGTAAATTTCAGATCTGTCTGCTTTTCCATTTCCATCTGGGTCTGTCACTTAAATTTGACCCTGCACTATCTTCCATGGAAAAGTCAATCATACTCTTGAATTGCAAGGTTAGTAGGATGGTTCCATTGAGCATAACAGAAAAAGAGAACATCACTTCCAACAGAACATTTGCCAGCTGACTGCCCTGGCTCCTGCTTCACAGCCACTTAGAGAACCACAATCCTGCAAATGCCCATGCCTGCCAGGGTCTACATTCACTGCTAGGACAAGAAGCAGCCCTGAAATTAGTATGGCATTCTTGGGAATAACATTTCTGCTCTCTCCAACTGCTCCTGAGAATTCTCTACCTGAGGTGTAGGTGAGAAGATCCATTTACTTATTTATGCCGGAGACCTCTCCTTTAGCCCAACCTCAAAAGTTATCTTCTTTCAGGGAAAGAGTACAATGTGTTTCCTGAGCTGCTCCTCTCTTCACCCCAGAAGAGCTCAGCACCCTGCTACTTATTTCCAGACATTAATTTCTTGGATCCTCCTGAGAAGTACAATCTACAACAAGATGGCTGCTTTAACCACATATGAAACTAACAATCCTTTCATCTCATGGAGTCTACTTTTCATTTTTCCCTTAATTTTTCCACACACAGACTGAGGCCTTTGAGGGGCAGGAGATAAATGTGAACTTACACGTGTTTTATTTGAGATCAGCCCCTCACAAGAGAAGCATGAGAGTGGGGAACCTGCTCTTCCTCTCCTCCCTGCTCCTTCTTATAAAGTTAGCTTATTGGTAGAGGTGGAGGACTGGAACCTAAATTATTCCTGCATCAACCCCAACTCTTAAGATCTAAACTGGTACTTTGGTCTGTCACTTCTGTTCATTCTTATTCTCTCAGATTAACCATTATCACCTCCATCTTTTCCTCTTCCCAGATCAGTTTCACCAACTTTAAAAATTGGAAACAATACAAGGGCATTTAATGAGAAATTCTCTTTTAGTCTGTGCTTTCAGTGATGATTATTTGTAAAGGGCTTTGTGCCAAGCAGATCTGATTTTCCAAGCCATGCCACATGGTATCTTATCTAATGGCTTGTTATAGGAGACTCTCAAATAGTTATATGTATGTAGAAAACCTTTCTTATTTATTTTGTTGTGTAGCCAGGAGCTTGATAAATAAGTCCCAGCAACTGCCATGTGGCTGAATGCTGAGTACTGTCAGACATTCTGCCAGAGATGCAAGTATCAGTGGTTTTTAGACCAAGTGTCTTAGTCAGCTTGGACTACTATAACAAATATATTATACCCTGGATGGGTAAACCACACAAAATTTTTTTCTCACACTTCTCAGGATTAGAAAATCCAAGATCCAGGTGCTGACAGATCTAGTGTCCAATGAGGACCTGCTTCCTAGCTTGCAGATAGCCATCTTCTCATTGTATCTTCACGTGGTGGGAAGTAGAGAAAGAAGCTCTCGTATCTCTTCTTAGAAAGGTACCAATCCCATCCACGAGGGCTCTACTTTTATGAGCCAGTTGCTTCCCAGAAGCCCCAATTCCAAATTCCAAATATTATCACACTGGAATTAGGTTTCAACATATAAATTTTGGGAGGACACAAACATTTAGTCTATAATACATGTACGATTCTTAATAAGAGCCTAAAATTTTTCTTTTAAATGTCTTTATTTGCCTCTGAAGCCTACCAGCTCTTTTAGATTTCAATGCCTTATTATTCCAGTGGTTCTCAAACTTTAGTGTATAGAAGAAGCCCTTAGAGGCTTATTAAAATAAGATTACTGTGACCCATCCCTAAAGCTCCTGATTGGTCAGGGAAAACTCTAAGAGTTTGCATTTCTAAAAAGTTCCCAGGTGACTCTGATGCTTCTGGTCTAAGGACCACACTTTGACAATCACTGGCTTATTCTAATAACAACTCAAACTCTAAGGCCACATTTCACACAAATCACTCTAGGGACTTGTATCTAGAAGCTCCACCCAATAGTTCTAGCAATGCCCATCTTTCTTAGACATTTCCTACCCTCCTTGGAAAGGTTCAATTCTTTCAGAAACTGCATATTCTTAAACAACTCCCAGGCAACTCCTACACTGAGGAATCGCTTTAATTTTTATCATCCTAGTAAAATTACATGATGGTATAGAATCTGAATCGTACTTTCAGATATATCCAATATCAAATTGTGTACCCCCAAAAAGCCATAAATACCCATGAAACTACAGTTTAACCATTTGGGTCTGATATCGAAGTGGGATATTGAAGACAAATGCCTGCCTGCAAAGCATCAGCTCCATTCTGTTGTGTCTCTGAAAGTCCAGTGTTCGTGGTGAAGGTATGCTCTTGACTTAACCGTACAATGAGCATTTAATCTGGATAGGAAAATTTAAATAGCATTTAATCTAGATAGGAAAATTTAAATAGCCTAGACAGTGATCCTAAAATGTGACCTGAGTATCACTAGACCTTCCTGACCTTTGGGTATTAGATCAGCAGCAATCAAACAAATCCAAAATACAACTCACTGAAGTCAGTGTGAACAAAGCTGAAATCAACTAAAGATAACATTTTATGTACCATAAGAAAGTTTTTAATCAAATAAATAAAGTATGTGTAAATTGCAAAAAATTATTATGTGTTTAGGAGAGTTCCTGGCACATAGTTAGCTCTCTTAGTAGTAGTAGTAGTACTGGTAGTAATACACAAATAAGTATCTACTATGTCTAAGCACAGTACTATATGCTAATAGATCAATAGAAAATAAGTTCCTTGTCCTCCTGGGGTTTGCAAACTAGAAGAGAAAACAAATGTTACCAAAAACAGCTGTGGTGACTATTATTAAAAGAACGAGTACATTTTCCATCATCAAAATTGAATATTTTTATTTCAGAAGAAGCTACTGGGGTTGAGGTGATTTCTTGAATTTGCCTCTGGATCCCATTTTAGAAATGACAAAGGCAAATGGTAACTTCTGAGGTTTAAGGCATTCTAGAATGTTTAGTGTTCAGGAAAAGCAGCTCCTTGGCATCCTCCCCAAAATTATAGGTTGGGTAGGCTGGGTCTCAAAGTGGTTATTAACAACTTTGGAGAACATGTCAGAAAAAGGAAAAAATCAGAAGATTAAATTTGTGGGAAATTAAGAAAATATCAAGTTCATTCTTGAATAAATTTAATTTTATACTTTAAATGCCAAACATGACAAAGAATTCATACTAGTAGTTTAAAAAAAGAAGAAGAAGAAAAAACCACTTCAATGCCTGGCCAGTATGACTCCGTGGTTGAGCATCCACCCATTAACCAGGAGGTCAGGGTTGGATTCAGATGGGGCACATGCCCGGGTTCCAGACTTGATCCCCAGTACAGGGTGAGCAGGAGGCAGCCAATCAATGATTCTCATCATTGATGTTTCTGTCTCTCTTTCCCTCTCCTTTCCTTTCCTCTCTCTGAAATCAATAAAAACATATTTTAAAAAAAAAGATATGAACCGCAGGAATTCATCAGAGCTCTGGCAGCCTTCCTCAAAAAGTCTGGGAAGCTGAAGTCCCTAAATGAGCAGACACTGTCAATCTGGCCAAGCATAAAGAGTTTGTTCCCTCTGATAAGAACTGGTTCTACACATGAGCTGCTTCCACAGTGCGGCCCCTGTACTGCTAGGGCAGCGCGGGATCAGCTCCATGCCCATGATCTATGCAAAGAAACGGTGTCATGCCCAGCCACTTCAGTAGAGAATCCAAGAGCGTGGCCCGCCAGTCCTCCAAGCCATGAAGGGGTTAAAAATGGTGGGAAATGACCAGGTTGGGGGCCACAAAATGACACCTCACGCACAGAGATCTGGACAGAATCCCCCAACAGGTGGCAATTGCCAACAAGAAGCATTAGAATAAATGATGCTGGGTTAGTAAATTGCCTAAAAACATAATATTTAAAAGAAATTAAGTAGACTGTCTTGGGAAGTACTAGATGTCCATCACATTTAGTTGAAGCTATTTGACCATCTCCCTGTAATAAAGAGAATTATTTTACTGGAAAGGAAGATGTATGTGAGGCTCTGAGCCTACCCAATCCTGCTACTCCATAACTCTATGATTTTATATTTCAAAATGTATAAGAAATTTCTAATTGAAAAAATAGTAAATTTTTTTCTATTTCAATATTACAGACTAGTAACTTTTTATTTTTTAATATATTTTTATTAATTTCAGAGAGGAAGGGCGAGGGAGAGAGAGATAGAAACATCAATGATGAGAGAGAACCATTCCTGCATGCCCCACACTGGGGATTGAACCCAAAACCCAGGTATGTGCCCTGAATGGGAATTGAACCCTGACTTCCTGATTCATAGATCGATACTCAACCACTGAGCCATGCTGGCCAGGCAACCAGTAACTTTTTAAAGAGAAAATTTCTATGAAGTACAATTTTACAAAATCACAAAGAAATCCTTATCTCTCTGCACTTTCTGTTTCTGGACTGTTTCATTGTCAATAGCAGCAAAATTTTTCACAGGTTACTTCTACATAGCCATAATATTTGGACCATTTTTCCCCTCATTAACTAACATCCAAATCTAGTGTCTGTGTTTATTAAATTAGCTGATCTATTAATAGATCTAGTTTGGGCTTACTCAAACAACTGAAAAATAACTGTATGAATTCAATTAATCTGAATAGATAGTTATATTTTAGGTTTAATCAAATAGTGTTATTAACAACTTTGAAAGGAATGCCACTATGTCACTATGAATCATTATTGGTGCCCCTCCTGAATCCACTTTACTGGGATGATACACCCATCTCTCCAAGAGACCAACCAGCTACTTAATGGTAAATTGCATGCATTAAATAACATGATACTGTGAGGATAAGTGCTACCTGGAGGATTGGGTAAAGTCCTTAAACAAGTGCCATCACATGGTGTTGTATCCTTAATAAAAAGAACACATAGGTCCAGGTATCAAGTAATGGAAAACTTCCAATGACTCACTTGAAAAATTTGTGCTTCCCATTCCCACATAAATGTATAGTCTCTGGATCCTAATCGCAAGATAGGGAATATTTCTACCCAAAATACACAATAAACTCCAACTAAACTCAAAGCAATGACTGCCATTAGTCACATTGGAATTTTTATGCCATTGGTCCAGCAGGTATAGAAAGTAGCTATCCTAACAGCCAGAAAAACCAACCCTGATCATCAAGAAGAAGTAAGAACTACCACCTAATAATGACATAAATGAATATGTCCACCACATGTTGGGGCATCTCTTGACACATCCATGCCCATTTGTGACTATAAATAGGCAAGTACAGAAACCCCAGTTTCAAAAAGGCATAGTAACCAGAGACTTAGGTTCCTCAGAGATGAAGTTTTTATCTGCCCAAAAAGTAAGTCACCTGTAACCACCAGAAGTGCTAGTGAGGATAAGGGAAATCAAATGAGTGATAGAGGAGGCAAATGATGAGTATCAATTAGGACCTTGGTGCCAATTGCAGTAATGGGGACTATAATTTATCCCACCAATCCTCCTCTTCTGTTTCCCCAGGAATTGTGATCATAGGATCTGTATAGTTAGAGTGAATTTCATGTGAAAAGCAAGTGGACCTGAGCAGTGCAAGGGGTAGACTGTGATAAAGCTATTTTGATGCCCCACCCAAATGCTCTTAATCAGACCCGGACACTCATTTTTTAGCTACTATGAGTATTGACTACCTAGAGGGTCCACAACTAAACCCTTGGCAAGAAGACTGACCTCTGCTATTCCCAGCTGCCTACACCCATCTCCCCTACCCTCAACTCCTATACAGCCCACAGGCTATGACTGCCTGAAAGCAGGATACTAAATAGTTCCATGCTTGCCTCAAAGCCTGACAGGTCCTTAGTCCACCCCCTGTGGATCAGACCAATATTAAAATTTTTCTTGAGACCACACCATTGCTCAGCTCTTTCCTCTTCATCCATCCTGCTTCACCCTCAATCTCACAAATTTTTCAGAAAAAACACTTCATCAATAAATCATGCACCCTATTGAAGGCTCTGCTTCTAGGGAGCCATAACTAAAAACATCTCAAATTTGATCGTTTATAAGAATCAATAGCTGCCCATGAAGCCTCGTAGTGGCTGGTACCATGGATCTGTCTCACGCCCAACCGTGTGAGCTGGGCCCTCACTGCAGAAGAAACTCGAGTTCCCTGAAATATGTGATCAGCACCGGGACCCCGCCAGCAGGCCAGGGGTTCCCAAGGCAGGTGCTGGGTGTGGAGGCCATGGGGGCATAGGCTACCAAGGAGACAGAACTGAACCTCACATCACCCTGCTTGGCCCCGGAGGATCTCTGGTTAGCCAGAGATGGGTAAGATTCCTCAGGAAAGGAACAACCTAAGACAGGCACATTCGCAGAGGGGCCATCAGGAGAGAACTTGGGGGGCAACAGAAGTGGGGCACAGACCCTCACCCCCCAACATTGCAGGGGCTTGAACCCTCGCCCCTTCTGAGGGAGGTCTCCTGCCCACATGGCTGCTTCGCGCTTCCCACACCCAGCTCAGATCGAGATACAGGTGACAGACAGAGACTTGGCCCAGCTCAGATCGGGAACCAGGTAACAGACAAGAGACTTGGACGACAACAGCTGCCCTATATCTAAATTCAGCCTAGCATCAGGAATGCTCAGGGCCTACTCAAGAATGCAAATAATCCTTCCCACTAATATTTACAGGGTAAAACTAAGATTGTTAGTAGAGTATTAAATTTGACAGTAAAATAGTAATCAAGTTTTCAGATTAATTTAAATAGGCTAATTGAAATAAGTGAATATTCAAGTAAATTTAATTGTACTGGACAAAAAGCTGTTCTTAAAGTAATAACTAAAATTTCTATTGGTAATTCATCTCATGGTAAAATTCCTGAACATGCAATGAACCTAAAGCAGTCATATTTTTGGGCAAAAAAAAAAAAAATTTAAATTTAAAGTTATCAAGACTGCATTATAAAATTTACAAAAACCTCCATTAATCAAAAAAAAGGGGGGGAGATAGTAGGGTAATATCATGTAAGGAAAAATATCCTATAAGTAAATTACATCTAGAAAATTTTTACTTTACAAAATTAATTTTCATTTGTAATGCTAACAGCAAGACACCCATGAAAAACACACATGGGGTCTAAATAAGACAAAGGAAAATCATTTGAACAAAAATAAAAAGGGTCCCAAATCAATTATATAGAAAAGATTCCCTTATTAACTTGTGGTCGAGAATATGTTTGTATATTTTCAGAAAACAACTCCAAGACCATGTGGATTCCTGCAACAGAGAGGAATTGACAGGTCTGCTCCAACCACCAAGACAAGAAGAAAAACAGTCCAGAGATGGAAGACACTGATGACGCCTTGCCACGCGAGCAGTCAGCAGCTGTGCACCACTGCAGGTTGCCTAGGACCAAACCAGAGAGGGTCGGACCTGCATTTCCACCATGTGCCCACCATCCAGATATCATTGCTGACATATACACATAAGGAACTGTTTGACATTGAAACAGGGACTCAGAACTGTTGGACATTGAAATTGGGACTCAAACATTTTTTCTTTGTTATTATATGTTTATTTCTAGTCTGCAGAGGCAAAATTTTTTAAAGGAAAGAAATGGGGGGAAAATAGATACAGAGGCAAAGAAGCATTGAACAGACTGTCAAACTACATCAGGAAGACAGGGGAGGTTGGGCGAGGGGGGCTGTAAGAGATCAACCAAAGGACTTGTACGCATGCATATAAGCATAACTAATGGACACAAGACACTGGGGGCAGGGGAGGGCAGGCAGGTGAAGGTATGTACTGGACATATGTACTACTATTTGTAATACTTCAAACAATAAAATAAATAAATAAAAGTACAGTGTGGCCCTAAAAAAAAAAAAAAAGAAAAAAACAAACAAACAAAAGAATCAATAGAACAGTTTATTTTATCAAGAGTGAGGAATATCTGGCCAGTGGGCCATATAAAGCCCTTGAAATCATTTGATTTGGCCCTGCCTAGGCATTAGGGGCAAGTTAATTAAATGTTTGACCAAATATAGCAGGCTAATTTTTAAGTTGATAATTTTGTATGGCTCGAGAATGATGTTATAAATATCCAAATGGCCCTAGGCAGAAAAAAGGTTCCCCACCCTTGGTATAATAATCAATAGGACAGTTTATTTTAAATGTATATTCTTTGGCCTTACTTCCAGAGAAGTAAATTTAATAGGTGTATGGTGAGCCCAGGGGTTGGCATTTTTAGCAAGGACTGAATATGGATTCAGTCCAGTGGTCTACTGACCAGTTTTTGAGGTGCATCCTCTACCAGCAGTCACCAACCGGTGGTCCGCACACCACTGGTGGTCCGTGAGGTCCGCACACACTCGCCTTCCACAAAGAGAAGCTAGATGTATCACAGACGCAGCAATATCATCAATCACTGCACCTGAGAACAAGTTTCTCTACATTACTTCCAGGCTTTTATATTCCAACACATAGCAAACCCGTAGCCTCAACTTTTTAATATGGCTTTCACTGTACTCGTGTTTACAACTTCAAAATGTTAATAAAACATGATAAGTGCAAAAGTCAAAATAAAGTAGAAGAGGTGTCATGTAAGTAATGGGCTGCACATTCTTAATTTAAATCATATATATTTATTCACTCACTCGGTAACTGAATACTAACCAAATGAATTTGTAATATATTCCAGTCTAGTTTCATTAGGATTTGTGCTGTATGTGTAATGTGAAAACAAAGAAAATATATTACTACATCAACTTATATTATTCATGCATATAAACTTCTGTGTATCTGCCCACGTGGTTGAGAAGATGCATTAAGAAGTCGATTACAATAACAAGAAAAGGTTATTTGAGTCAAATCAAAACAATAAATGGGCTAGAGAAAAATTGTAAAATATTTGCTTTACACTTTCCTCCAGTGACACATAAAACATTATCTCCTTCTCTAAGCGATTATGAACATTTCTACCCTGTCATATGGCATAAAGTGGAGATTTGTTTAAAATCATTTATGTCTGCAAAGTTACACCAGCCTCCTTGTCCTTCAGAAAAAGTATATTTTTGATCACCTCAATTGTTAAAAGCTCACAGTCTTATTTGCAGTTATACTCAGACAGATGGAAATAGAGAAGCTGTTTTAACCAACATTTAATTAACTAATTTATCAAATTTGCTGCACTTTCCAGAAAATATAGCAGTGCTTACCAACAGAGTGCAGAACACTCTCAAATATTTTTTTTTCAATAAAGAAAAAAATTATTTATTTTTTTTAATTTTATTTTATTTTTATTGTTTTAAGTATTACAAATAGTAGTACATATGTCTCCTTTTTTTTCCCCCTTGATCTCCCCCCGACCTCCCCTACCCCCCAGGACATGCCTTCACCTGCCCACCCTGCCCCCCCGCCCCAGTGTCTTATATCCGTTGGTTGTGCTTATATGCAAGCGTACAAGTCCTTCGGTTGGTCTCTTACAGCCCTCCTCGCCCAACCTCCCCTGTCTTCCCAATGTAGTTTGACAGTCTGTTCAATGCTTATTTGCCTCTGTATCTTTTTCCCACCATTTCTTTCCTTTAAAAAGTTTTGCCTTTGCAGACTGGAAATAAACATATAATAACAAAACAAGACAAAACAAAAAAATGTTTGAGTCCTAATTTCAATGTCCAACAGTTCCTTATGTGTACATGTCAGCATTGATATCTGGATGGTGGGCACATGGTGGCAATGCAGGTCCGACCCTCTCTGGTTTGGTCCTAGGCAACCTGCAGCGGTGCACAGCTGCTGACTGCTCCCATGGCAAGGCGTTGTCAGCGTCTTCCATCTCTAGACTGTTTTTTCCTCTTGTCTTCGTGGTTGGAGCACTCCTGTCAATTCCTCTCTGTTGCAGGAATCCATCTGGTCTTGGGGTTGTTTTCTGAAAATATACAAATATATTCTCGACCACAAGTTAATAAAGGAATCTTTTCTATATAATTGATTTGGGAACCTTTTTATTTTTGTTCAAACGATTTTCCTTTGTCTTATTTAGACACCATGTGTGTTTTTCATGGGTGTCTTGCTGTTAGCATTGCAAATGAAACTTAATTTGGTAAAGTAAAAATTTTCTAGATGTAATTTACTTATAGTTATAGGATATTTTTCCTTACATGATATTGCCCTACTATCCCCCCCCCTTTTTTTTATTAATGGAGGTTTTTGTAAATTTTATAATGCAGTCTTGATAACTTTAAATTTAAAAATTTTTTTCCCCCACACATATGACTGCTTTAGGTTCATTGCATATTCAGGAATTTTACCATGAGATGAACTACCAATAGAAATTTTAGTTATTACTTTAAGAACAGCTTTTTGTCCAGTACTTGAATATTCACTTATTTCAATTAGGCTATTTAAATTAATCTGAAAACTCGATTACTATTTTACTGTCAAATTTAATACTCTACCAACAATCTTAGTTTACCCTGTAAATATTAGTGGGAAGGATTATTTGCATTCTTGAGTGGGCCCTGAGCATTCCAAATGCTCGCTGAATTTAGATATAGGGCAACTGCTGTCGGCCAAGTCTCTTGTCTGTTACCTGGGTCCCGATCTGAGCTGGGCCAAGTCTCTGTCTGTTGCCGGGGTCCCGATCTGAGCTGGGTGTGGGAAGCGCAAAGCAGCCATGGGGGCAGGAGACCTCCTTTAGAAGGGGGTGAGGGTTCAAGCCTCTGCAATGTTGGGAGGGTGAGGGTCTGTGCCCCACTTCTGTTGCCCCCCCAAGTTCTCTCCTGATGGCCCCTCTGCGACTGTGCCTGTCTTAGGTTGTTCCTTCCTTGAGGAATCTTACCCGTCTCTGGCTAACCAGCCATCCTCCGGGGCCAAGCAGGGTGCTGTGAGGTTCAGTTCTGTCTCCTTGGTAGCCTATGACCCCGTGGCCTCCACACCCAGCACCTGCCTTGGGAACCCCTGCCGGTGCTGATCACATATCTCGGGGAACTCGGGTTTCTTCTCCAGTGAGGGCCCAGCTCACACAATTGGATGTGAGACAGATCCATGGTACCAGCCCCCACGAGGCTTCAAGCTCAGCATGAACAGAAAGCTCAGGTAACAGCTGAGGGCAACTGGATTGTGAGAAGAGGGTCCCTCTTGGCACAAAGGGCAAGAGGGGCCAATATAGGATGCTCAAGTGCCTTCCAGTGCCTTAATTCCTTCTGCAAGGGATTAAATCCTTTCATGTCCCTTTTTTTTTTTTTAATTGCTGCCAACCATTCAAAGAATTAGTTTGTAAGTTTGTTTGGGATAATTGTAAAATATCTAAAATTATAATGACATTGTAGAATAATATCATGTAAGGATATTCTTTGCCCTAGGCCCTGGCAATTCCATTTCAAACTGGCTGTCAATTTCTTTTTGTAGCTTTATATAAACTTTGTCAGGGAGGCAAAAACACAAATTACTTACTTTAGTTCAAGAGGCCAAATATGTTGACTTTCAATTACAATCCTTATGACTTTTGAAGGAAACTTCTCTTTGTTTCCTTCCAAAATAATTTTCAGTCTACAGAGAGTTTCATTTAAAAATTTTTGTCACATGAAACAATTTCTCTTAATGCCCCGCCCCCTTGTTGTCTGTGTCCATTGATTAGGTTCATATGCATGCATACAAGTCCCTTGGTTGATCTCTCCATCTTACCCCCACCCTCCCCTACCTTACCTGAGGTATGATGTTCTGATCGACGTTTCTCAGCCTCTGGATCTGTTCTTGTTCATCCATCTATGTCATTCATTATATTCCACAAATGAGCGAGATCATGTGATATTTATCTTTCTCTGCCTGGCTTATTTCACTCAACATAATATTCTCCATCTCCATCCATATTGTTGCAAATGGTAGGAACTCCTTCTTTTTTACCGCAGAGTAGTATTCCATTGTATAGATATACCACAGTTTTTTAATCCATTCATCTGCTGATGGGCATTTAGGTTGTTTCCAAATCTTGGCTATGGTGAATTGTGCTGCTATGAACATAGGGGTGCATATTTCCTTTCTGATGCGTGTTTCTAGATTCTTGGGATATATTCCTAGAAGTGAGATCACTGGGTCAAATGGGAGTTCCATTTTTAGTTTTTTGAGGAAGCTCCATACTGTTCTCCACAGTGGTTGCACCAGTCTGCATTCCCACCAGCAGTGCAAAAGAGTTCCTTTTTCTCCGCATCCTCGCCAACACTTGTTGTTTGTTGATTTGTTGATAAAAGCCATTCTGACAGGTGTGAGATGGTACCTCATTGTTGTTTTGATTTGCATCTCTCTGATGATTAGTGACTGTGAGCAGGTTTTCATATGTCTCTTGGCCTGCCTTCTGTCTTCTTTCGAAAAGTGTCTACTTAGATCAGTTGCCCATTTTTTGATTGGGTTGTTTATCTTCTTTTTGTTAAGTTGTATGAGTTCTCTGTATATGTTGGAGATTAAACCCTTATCATTGATATCATTGGCAAATATGTTCTCCAACACTCTCAAATATTAAGCTACTCTCCACTGTGTCCATCTGTCTCCTCTCCTCTAGGTAGGCAGTTGGATTTATTCACACAATTGTCCATGATCCCTGTTATCATCATATTTTTTAATTTTGCTAAATATTATATAAATCTGTAAAATACAAGTTCTAACACAAGTGAACATTCCTTGAAGTTAACATAATCTTCGAAGTATCTTGATAATGTAAACTTGCTTTAAAAATTGCTCTCAAAATATAGAAAGATATAAACAAAGAGAAAAATAGTACAACTAAGAGAATTATGTACTCTTTCAAATTGCTTCACAGGAGTTTTGTTGTTGTTGTTCCACTTTAAAGAATCCTAAACTGGAAATTGTCAAGGATCCCAAAAGGATGTGATGTATGCAAGAAATGTCAGGCTGGAGAAACCAAGATGGCAGCATAGGTAAACACCTGAACTGCTGCCTCGCACAACAATTTCAAAACTACAACTAAAAGACAACATGGACATCATCCAGAACGCAGGAAGGATGGCTGAGTGGAAATTCTACAACTAGAAGGAAAGAAAAAAGCACACTGAGACGCACAGGAACTGCGGAAGGCAGAGGTACAGAGGGGCACATGCAGAGAGGGCTAGCAACTGAGTACGCGGCTGGCTTTCTCAATTGGGAGGGAGACAAAAGCTCCCGACTGTTCTGAACTCCAGTTTCGGGCAAGACTCTGGGGACCCAGACTCATATGGGGAGAAACTGGACTGTCTGGCAGTGGGCAAAACTTGAGGGCAGCATTCTCTCAGAGGGACTTGCAGCGATTACCGCAGGACACTGAGACCCAGAGTCCTCTTAGGGCAGGGCTGAAGCCATTGTTGTTTGCTCCACCCTGAGATCCCTCCCCACGAAGTTGCTCTGCCCTGAGACTCCACCCCATCCAAGCTGAGACCTAACAAACTGCAGCTGAGTCAGTGAGACCCAGGACATCCAAAAGAAGGCCCAAGGCCCCACAGCAGCTTGCATTGCTTCACAGCTAGGCCTCATCTGGGCACCTCCAAACCCCAAACAAAGAAGAGGGATCTGCAGATCTCTTTGTAGCTCCTGCTGGGTGGCCTCAGGCAGAGGCTAAATTAACAACTCCTCGGAGACCCAAGAGCCAGTGTACCCATGGGTCAGAGTGGGACCATCCAGATTATAACTCCTCAGATCCATAAGGGACACACTCAGGGGCAAACACAGTGAGCTCCAAAGCCCCACTGAAGCAAGTCTTGTCTCAAAAGGGTGTCTCCAGCACAGAAGTTCTCCCATCGTAGACACAGCTGATCCTCACAGCCAACTGGCCTGGAGGTCAATTCCTCCCAGTGATACCAACAACAATCAAGGCTTAACTACAACAAGACTGTGCACACAGCCCACAAAGTCTTAACTACAACAAGACTGTGCACACAGCCCACAAAGGGGTGCACCAAGAGTGTCCACCCCTGGCTGACCCACTGGGCCCTATAGGACAACTAGCACACAAAGCTACTCTATCAACTCAGGGAAGCAGCCAAAATGTGAAGACAAAGAAACAGGTCACAAATTAAAGAAATGGAGGAAAGCAAACGACTGGATATAGAGTTCAAAACCATGGTTATAAGGTTTTTCAAGAATTTTCTAGAAAAGACTGATAAATTTAGTGAGACCCTTAAGGATATGAAAAAGAACCAACTAGAAATTAAGCATACACTTACTGAAATAAAAAATAATATACAGAGATCCAACAGCAGACTAGAGGATCGCAAGAATCAAGTCAAAGATTTGAAATACAAAAAAGCAAAAAAGACCCAACTGGAAAAGAAAAAAGAAAAAAGAATATAAAGATAGTGTAAGGAGCCTCTGGGACAACTTCAAGTGTACCAACACCCGAATTATGGGGGTACCAGAAGAAGAGAGAGAGCAAGATACTGAAACCCTATTTGAAGAAATAATGACAGAAAACTTCCCCCATCTGGTGAAATAAATAGACTTACAAGTCCAGGAAATGCACAGAACCCCAAACAAAAGGAATCCAAAGAGGACCACACCAAGATACATCATAACTAAAATGCTAAGAGCAAAAGACAAAGAGAGAATCTTAAAAGCAGCAAGAGAAAAACAGTTAATTACCTAAAAGGGAGCACCCACTCGATTGTCAGCTGATTTCTCAACAGAAACTATGCAGGCCAGATGGGAGTGGCAAGAAATATTCAGAGTGATGAATAGCAAGAACAACCTACAACCAAGATTACTCTACCCAGCAAAGCTATCATTCAGAATTGAAGGTTAGATAAAGAGCTTCACAGATAAGAAAAAGCTAAAGGAGTTCATCACCACCAAACCAGTATTATATGAAATGCTGAAAGGTATTCTTTAAGAAGAAGAAGAAAGAGGTAAAGATAAAAATTATGAACAACAAATACATATCTATCAACAAGTGAATCTAAAAATCAAATGAATAAAAAATCTGATGAACAGAATAAACTGATGAATATAATAGAATCAGGGGCATAGACAGGGAGTGGACTGACAATTCTCAGGTGGAAAGGGGTGTGGGGGGTGCGGGAAGAGACTGGACAAAAATCGTACACCTATGGATGGGGACAGTGAGGGGGGTTAAGGGCAGAGGGTGGGGTGGGAACCGGGTGGAGTGGAGCTATGGGGGGAAAAAGAGGAACAATTGTAATAATCTGAACAATAAAGATTTATTTAAAAAAAAAAGAAATGTCAGGTGGTCTTATCAGACCCACACACAAAACATACTGTCCAATGAATTCACAGGTATGCAGATCTATGTATGGAATTATTTTATTTTTTAATAATTTTAATATATTTTTACTTTAGTGTTGTTGTTTTTCAGTTGTCTGACAAGTGAATGACAAGTTCCAGTCACATCCCCATTAAAAGCATCTAGGTGATACTGTTGATAGGAACATACCAGGTGATACTGTTGATAGGAACAGGCAAAATGAGAAATCAAAGGACTTTTTAAAATCTTTCTATAAAAAAGGCAAGCAGGCAATGGAAACTAAGGAGACACTAAACAAATGGGACTACATCAAAATAAAAAGCTTCTATTCATCAGTTTATGTTGTTCATTAAGGAGAAAGATCAACCAAAGGACTTCTATGCATGCATATAAGCATAACCAATGGACACAGACACCGGGGGAGATGAGGGCATGAGCAGGGGGTGCGGGGGTGTGTGGGAGGGAGGGATAAGGACACATATGTAATACCTTAATCAATAAAGAAAATAAATAAATAAAAAGTAAGTAAATAAAACGCTTCTGCACAGCAAAAGAAACCATCAACAAAACCACAAGAAAGCCCGCTGCATGGGAGAACATATTTGCCAATGTTATCTCCGATAAGAGTTCAATCTCCAAAATCTACAGGGAACTCATATGACTTAACAAAAGGAAGATAAACAATCCAGTCAAAAAATGGGCAAAGGACCTAAATAGACACTTTTCAAAGGAGGACATACAGAAGGCCAAAAGACATATGAAAACGTGCTCTAAGTCACTAATCATCCGAGAGATGCAAATCAAAACAGCAATGAAGTATCATCTCACACCTGTCAGAATGACTATCATCAACAAATCAACAAACAACAGTGCTGGCGAGGATGTGGAGCAAACAACAACCCTCGTGCACTAGTGGGAATGCAGACTGGTGCAGCCACTGTGGAAACCAGTATGGAGATTCCTCAAAAAACTAAAAATGGAACTCCCATTTGACCCAGTAATCCCACTTCTAGGAATATATCCCAAGAAACCAGAAAGCACATACGCACCCCTATGTTCATAGCATTACAATTTACAATAACTAAGATTTGAAATTAGCCTAAGTGCCCATCAGCAGATTAGTGGATTAGAAAATGGTGGTACATCTACACAATGGAATATTACACTGCTATTAAAAAAAGAAGGAATTTTTGCCATTTGCAACAGCATGGATGGACCTGGAGAGCATTATGCTAAGCGAAATAAGCCAGCTGGAGAAAGATAAATATCACATGTTCTCATTCATTTGTGGAATATAATGAACAACATAAACTGATGAACAAAAACAGATCCAGAGACAAAGAAACACTGAACAGACTGTCCAACCTCAGAGGAAAGGCAGGGGGAGAGAAGGGTTAGAGATCAACCAAAGGACTTGTATGCATGCATATTAGCATAACCAATGGACACAGACACTGCGGTGGTGGGGGCTTGTCCTGGGGGGTGGGAGTGGCTGGGGAGGGGTCAATTGGGGAAAAAGGAGACATATGTAATACTTTAAATAATAAATAAATAAATAAATAAATAAAATTTTTAAAAAGAGAAACAAGTCAAAATGTTATTTTAAGGCAAGCCACCAAACTACATCATGGGTAAAGCAAAAACTGTGCCTTAGTAAAAATGGATTTGATCAAAAAGTTAAATTTCATGCTAAAATGCATTAATCTGGGATAGCTTCTTTTAAAAATGCTAAAACCTCCTTTAGGAGCCAAAGTTTGTGAGGAAAACCAAACATACCTCCTCTCTAAGAAGGCGGATCTTTGTTATTCAGTAAATAAACTTTACAAAGAATTAAAGCCTCCTTCTCTCTCTAGAGGTAACCACTTTCCTGAAGTTGAAATGTATCAATCTCTTCCATTATTTTCTATATATAATATGTTATTATGTTATACAGACAGGGTGGGTAAAGGTATCATTAGCAGATAGAGATGCCCATCTACCTGCCAACGATACCTTACATGGAGCCACTAGAGCTTTATAGCCTTGGATTTATGTACTAGTACCTTATTGGTAGAAGCACAGTAATCTACAATCAATCAGTACTGTTTAGTAATAAATATTTTATTATGTATTTTTCCATAAACAAGTCACATATAAAAGTTTGATATATAATAAAAGAGAAAGATCCCAGATACAATAGCACTATTAGAACATTGGGAAGATTTTTCTGTTTTCTCTTTTTTATAATTAATAAGAACTGGTATTAAATTTATATATTAAGATTCAAGTATAAGTTTGAGTTGATGTAACCTAAAATATAGGTAGATTGTCTCTCTCTAAAAGTCAGAGCTATACTATCTAACACTAAATCTTGGAAAATATTTCTGTGAACATTTGACCCTAGTGTCCTATCTCTGAAGCAGTATTTGGTATTACTCTTAGTTCACAGAAGTCAATGATTACAATAAGACTTTATTGAACAACAGTTCTTTGGAATCTTTTCACTGAAAGAAGGTATTCCCCAGTTGTTATCATTGGCAGGTAGATGGGAAAATTAATTTTAGAGCTTTCTTCCTCTATTTTGCCCTAATGTGAAGTTTGCTCTTCTAAAGAATTTAAGAATTTTAAATTTTAATACTTCTAAAGGGAGTTTATTCAGAAAAGAAGATAACTTTGGACTCAGTCCTCAAGACTTTTAAATATTTAAAGCCAACTTCATAATGATGGAAGCCTCTTTTTCTGCAGGATGTTGCATGTCTGATGTGCTCAAAACATGGTAGTCATAAAGCATCCTGAAATGGAAGAGCAGAAAATGTGCTGAACCTGAATCTTGGATATCATAAAGCTAATGAATCAATCAGCACTGGAACCACCCTACCTCTTAGCTTCTTAACAACATAAATAGTAAAAATTCTTGGTGTTTAAGCCATTTTGAGTTCGGTGGTCTGTTATTTGCTACCAATAGCACTCTCACTAAAGTAAGTAAAATATGACAGGCACTGTTCAAGCCCTACAGACATGAAGACAAATAGGTCAAAATTTTAACTTTAATTGTTCTTAATCTAGTGGGGGAGATCAAACCTGTAAGAAGTTAATTGTCTGGTGAAACAGTAAAAACCGGTGGAAGTGTGTGTGTGGGCATTTTGGTGGCAGAGAAGTGTGGGTGAACACTTGAGTCAGTGAACACGGCTATGGAACAAATGAATGAATATGTGGACCCAGCTTAGATGTCCATGAACGGCTTCTTGGAGTTAATAGCATTAAACTCATATTTATGCCTTGGGAAGAATTGCTCATCTCGTCCATTATTTTCCAAAAGACTGAAAATTTGTAAATTAATTTCAAGTGAAAAGTACCAAAGATAACTAGGCTATTTTCTTCTCTAATTGAAATTACCTGTTCAATCAGACAGGCCACAAAGGTGTACAGATTCAAGTGATCAAGATGAAGAATACATTGTTGTAACATAAAGAATAAGCAATTTGCCCTAACCGGTTTGGCTCAGTGGATAGAGCGTCAGCCTGCGGACTCAAGCATCCCAGGTTCGATTCCAATCAAGGGCATGTACCTTGGTTGCCGGCACATACCCAGCAGGGAGTGTGCAGGAGGCAGCTGATCAGTGTTTCTCTCTCATCGATGTTTCTAACTCTCTAACCCTCTCCCTTCCTCTCTGTAAAAAAAATCAATAAAATATATTTTTTTAAAAAGAGTAAGTAATTAATAAAAAGACTGTCCAGATAAACACTCAGTTGATAATATGGAATATGATCTTCCATAGAAGATATTGAGATAATCACCTTTCCTTCAGAAAGGCTTCTGCTATTTTCCAATCACTTTCACATAGAGAATCTTACTTAATTCTCACAGTAACCCTTTAGTATCTAGATTCAATCCCATTTTGCAGATAAGGAACCAAGAGATCAAAAAGCTAAGCTTTTGTTAGTCAGAATTTGAACCCAAGTCTCCAAATTCCAAGGAAAATGCCTGATTGACCACCCCACTCCTGGAATACACCATTCACCCTCTCTCACAACCTGCTGAAAAGGCATCAAGGCACACAGTGGGTGAAGGATCCCAGTCAGGACCACTCACAGCCCAGAGGAGTGTCGGCAGATATCCCATGGCATACGCCAGAACATTCTGTCAGCCCCTTGGGGGCACCAGAGTATCAGACAACCAAAATGACAGGCTGTACAAAGATCCTGACTCATTACAAAAGACCCTACTTTTCCTTTTGTTTTGTTCCTTCTGAGCAGCTGGTATCTCTCATAGAACTGTCGGTATTATATTTAAGACATAGTACATCATTAAAATAAAGCTCGGGGCTAATAATTATGTCTTGTTCAGGTGTCTTATGACTAAAGATTCTGACTTTCCCCCAAGGTTTCCAACTCACTCTTTTCCAAATTGCTTCTCTAAGGGCATTTGTTACGTTGTGGACGTGTCCCCAACAATTAAACAGCAGTTTAATCCTCTCTCTCTCTCTCTCCAGATTTTTTTTTTTGAGGTAATGTCCCAAAGCCTGAGCCACTTCCACTTTCAAGATGGTATTTATTGAGTTCTCAACTTGCTGTGCCGGTGTGACTGCACACCGACGTTAATCAAAGTGGAAAGCGCAGCTCCCAGCCTTCAAGTTGCTCACACTCCACAACTTCATCTATTTATCAGAAACACTCCAACCCCCTCCCTGTTCTGCCTCTATCTTAACCTTTGTTCAGCAGTCATTAAGATACTCAACAAATTTCACTATCAGTAGGGAAAGAACACAGGACCTGTATTAAACCAGTTTTTGAACTCTAAGCCTTTGTTACTTTGGCTCTGGCTCCTGGCAATCCTATGAATGAGTGATGTCCACAATGTGCTGTCCACCACAGCCCTGCTCAGCTCCTGTAGACTCATGCCTGTGGCTTCTTTTATGGAGTCAATCCATCTCACATCTGGTCTTCCTCTTTTTCTGATGCCTTCTCTTTTCCCCAGCATGATTGTCTTTTCCAAATGAACCTGCCTTCTCATGATGTGCCCAACGTCAAACAGTTTCAGTTTTGTCATTTTTGCCTGCACCCTTATTTTAACTATACAATGGAGTTGATAGTAGTTCCCACCCTTCAAAATTATCATAAAGATCAAATGAGATCAAGTGTGTAACTCTTTGTAACTCATAAAGAAGTTAGTACTCTAGAATTGGCAAAAGCATTTTCATGACGATTGCCTCTTCAGGAGCTGGTAAGTACTTTGTGGTGGAGGGGACCAGCTCTTTGTGCATTTACATTTAAAATGGAAAACCCTCTGGGACCATCTATTCCCATGAGTTGGTATGAAGGGTGGCAAAGCAAATAGACCTAGGTGGGGCAGCTCCCCTGTGCAAAGCAGCAGGAGCACTAGGTTTATTTATTTGGGAGAGAGAGACATCAATTTGTTGTTCCACTTACGCATTTATTCATTGATTCTTGTATGTCCTCTCACCTAGGATTGAATTCACAGCCTTGGCATATTGGGAAAATGCTCTATCCAACTGAGCTCTCCGGCCAGGGTTGCACTAGATTTATTTTAAGGACCCCTAAGCTGCTCTTCTCACATCCCCAAAAGAAACTCAGAACCAGCCTTCTTACACACATTTATTGAAATCAGGTTCTACGTAAGTATTCTTCCACAACTTATCAGTTTACTTGTTAAACTCCTTAGCTTTCCTACTGTATGGGATTCAGGAGCAGTATTTTGATCCAAATATTCTAATTACTGCTACTTAACGGAGATTCTCTTAGGTTGTGTCTATTCAGCTCAATCTAGTTGGATGTTCAGTAACAAATAGCTGAACTACTTTGATTGTATAGTTTTTCATCACTTTCACATGGGCTGAGGAGTCAGAGATGACTAAAAATTGAATTGAACCAGCCCTCCCAGGAGTTGAAGTCTGATAGAATTCTCAGTCTCTTCCACCCAAGAGACATTTCTCTCCATTAAACTGACTTGCTTGGTCTTCAAGTTTAACAAGGTCTGCCAAACTTAAGTTCTACTAGCTATGAAGGATTATTATGGAATATTTTAATGCAAACAGTAGTCAGCCCTTTCAGTGTGTCACTTTTGGAGTAGATTGGTTGGTGCTTCAACATGATATGAAGCTGTCCATTAGGTATACAAGCTCTGGGGCCTCCCTGGTGGTGCAGGCCAAGGTCAGCCGCCATCACCTGTGCCCTGCCCATGCCACCTAGCATGAACTACATACACAACAATCTCCAAATTGCTGCTACTTGTGCTGGGCTTGGAGGTGCCCAGGAGGGGCCAAGCTACAAACCAAGTTTGGTTGCTGCTAGTGCCAGGCCTGGGGCCATTTAGCAAGAACTACGCAGCATGCTGTGGTCAAATGCTGCTTGCTTGAGAGATTTTAGAACAGTCCAAAGCATGAACCAGGACAGACCATTTGTATGGAAAAGACAATTTTTTCCACAATGGTCTTTTCCTTGCTGTAAAAGTAATGGTTTATTATGAAAATTTAAACCATTCAAAAGGACAGGAAGGAAAATAGAGACTGTGCTGTTTCCCATCCTCCACCTGCCCAGGGCTAACAGGTCCCTGGGCACCTGTGTCTCTGAGCTTCTCACACACACAGGACACCCACACCCACCACAGCCTCACACAAACACACACACGCACACACGCACCACATATCACATCCACCTCAAATGGGCTGAAGACCCAGAGTACTATACTACCCAGAGGTAGGGAGCAAGGATTTTCATGGGGGCCTCAATGACTGACAGCTAAATCCTGAGTAAGGCGATAAAAGATGTTACTCTCCTGTCCAAGGGCATTATCTCACTCAGAGTAAAGCATTTACACTACAGTACAGGTATCAATACTTATGGTAACAGAAGAGGATTCCCCTGTTGATACCTTCTTCTCAGTGGACATCAGCATTCTGGGGACACAGGAGGCATCTTATGCCTAGGCTTCTATTAGTGGACACCACTTGCAGAAATAGCATTTCTGGGAGCTATCAAAGCAGCTGTCCACATACAGTATCCCCAGAAATAGGAACATTATTGAAGCATGGCAGATCAGGATAGCAGGAATGTGCGAGACACATTTGTGAGTAAAACTACAGAACACAAGACACTCCCTGAGGACTCCTAGGATTGTTGGAAAGAAATTTGCCCATAGGTTGTAGGTCCCTCAGAAGGCACCAGAACAGAGTTTGAAAAACTTACTGCTTTGTAGCTGTTATCCTGACTCTTGGGATTCTAATGTAGGAAATGGTGGGGGACATGAGCAATACAAATAAAGTACTCCCGACAGGGCAGATAAGACCTGGAATCTGAGCTGACCAAGACCCTGACATCAGCAGACTACAGAGAAGATAGCTCCCCACTGCTCACTGCAGCTGACACCAGATAGCATAAAGAGACAGCCAGCCCCAAAGAATCAAAAACAAGGACTGCAATCAAATAGTCTAGGGCAGTGGTCAGCAAACCCATTAGTCAACAGAGCCAAATATCAACAGTACAACAATTGAAATTTCTTTTGAGAGCCAAATTTTTTAAACTTAAACTTCTTCTAATGCCACTTCTTCAAAATAGATTCGCCCAGGCTGTGGTATTTTGTGGAAGAGCCACATTCAAGGGGCCAAAGAGCCACATGGGGCTCGCAAGCCGCAGTTTGCCGACCACTGGTCTAGGGGATACAGTCATTATCCTGAA
Source organism: Corynorhinus townsendii (assembly GCA_026230045.1). NCBI lineage: Eukaryota > Metazoa > Chordata > Mammalia > Chiroptera > Vespertilionidae > Corynorhinus > Corynorhinus townsendii. The sequence continues at coordinate 58,560,660 of JAPDVU010000003.1, read as the reverse complement.
GCAAGTCATAAGATACTCAGTGACAGAATACAGCTGCTCAAATAAACCATCCTTATTGTAATCTCCACTGGCAGAGTTCTACTATGTGGACTGCACATATTTTTAAATAAATGCATGCCAAAAAATTATATATAGGTACCAATACTTATGGTACCTATACTGTATATACACACACATATATATTTCTGTCTTGCCTTTTAAAACAACAACAAAGGAATGCATATTATACTAAATACAGGCTGATTACTAAGAGTAACCCCAGCTATATAAAATTTTGGTTGATTAGGGGAAATGCATGTAATTAGGAAACAGTGGAAGAGACCAGAACTGCTTAGGATACAGAATCACAAAACCAGGCCTCATCCCTATTCCACATAAAATGACTTTGCCAGGTGATAAAACATAATTTGCTGAAATATGTCTGCAAATGTTTACATTTTTGTAATCTGATTGTCTCAAAATTATATCCATTACCTATTATTGCTCCTGGGATATTTTTACTTTTAGGTCTATAAAACAATAGTTTGCTTCACTTTTTTAAATAATTCAGCTCAAGGTATTTGTCTTGTTGTTTTCTTGAGAGGTTCAGAATAGCAATTTTGCATTTAAAAAATTTTAAAAAAACTGACTCATTTTTTAAAAAAAAAACTGTTAGAATGAACTAGAAGTTCAGAGTAATATGGGGTATATCTGAATAGGGGGCAGGGGAATCCCTTTAGCCAGATAAAGTCTGCACAAGCAAAGTCACTGGCATCTCCTTCAATCTTCTGTTCTTTGATGTCCGCAAGATCGTCAGACTCACCTTGGTGTGACTTGCCCTCAATGACCTCAGAGAGCCTCTTCTGTTATGGACTAATCTTTAGTTTCAAATAAATGTTGTTTTCTGGAGACTTTTACTGCTTTTCTGGCCGTCATCCCAGAAGTATTGATCAGCCTGGTGCCATTGCCCTATTCTGCCTCAGAATGGCACCAGAGTGATCTCCTAAAACTCAAATTTCATCAGCTAGTGCTGCTTACACCCCTTTGGTCATTCTCTATCATCTCCCAGGAAAAAATGCTCAATGTCTTTAGAAGGGCTGAGGGTATCTTCATGATCTGGGCACTGCCAGCTTCCATTTTCTGTGAGCAAATCGGGGGCCAGTCTGGGAGAAGAGTTTCTGCAGAGTCACCACTGACTGATGATGGATCCATTTCCAAAAAGACCCCTGTCACATGGAACTAGACGGGGTTTTGTAATCTGAATTTCCTCTCCCAAAATGTTTGCATTATCTCCAATAAAAACTGAAAGTTTTCATTTTCAGTTTTACTTAGAAAAAATAGGAATCACATGCTATTTCGATCTAAGTAATTATTTGAAAACTGTACTTAGAGTTGAGGCCAGGTCTCTAATGATGGTTCTCAGAAAGCCATTCCCACCCATTTAAAACTCACTGAAGTTACCTTTACTTTCTTCAATGATAAACATTAATATTGCATTTGTTTGTTTAATCCCAACACAGCTAGTCTCTTTCATTGTTTTCTATGAGGCAGCATTTCTTAGGTCATGATTATCACACTGACTGAAATGTCACTACCTTTAAAGAACCTGCTTACCATCCACTCCCCACCCCTCAACCCCCACCCTTGCCCCTGAAGAGCTCTAGGTTGTGCTTTTCACCTTGTGAAGTTATCAGACACTCAGCAGGGAAGGACTGAGAGAGATCTCATTCTTACTGCCTCCTTCTCCCATTGTTCTAGCTGTTTTCTCTCCAAACTCTGGCTTCTGGCTCTAATCATTCCCAGCCTCACAATAAAACAGAGTTCAGGGCCAGCCATACAATAATACTGGATTCACTGGCCCCTTTGCACACAAGGTTATGTACCTTGTCCTTCAGGTGGCTGCTGCTCCCCTGGCAATTGAGCTGCTATGTGCCCTTGAGTCCTTGATGTGGCCAGGACCTGGAAACCCTCTGCAAATAACTCAACTCCAGCACAGAGAGGTCCTTTAGCTCTGCAGACTTCGCCCCAGAGTACCCCATCCTGCACTGACACCTTCTTGGGAATGTGAATATTATTCCAGGCTCAGCTCACCGATGGGGGCTATTTGCTCCCATTTTTTCCTATTCACAGATATACACTGAGTGGCCAGATTATTATGTGTTCAGAGATCATAATAATCTGGCCACTCAGTGTATATCATTTTGATTTTTAGTCAAAAAAAATTTTATTTTGAAATAATTTTAATATAATTATTTGGTAATGCTATTAAAATAATAAAACCAATGTATCATTAGATAAAAAATTTTCAAAATATTGAATAATTTTATTATTTTAGCACCCCTCTTCAGTCTCAGAAGTGTCCCGGTTTGGACATTAAATTACATGGTTGCTCTACTTGCCATTGTATGATAAGAAGAGCAGAGACCCAAATCCATATTAAGAGTGGTGTCCATCTTTCTCCCTATATCACAGAGTCACTGCATTGTGAACTAATAGTCCTTAATGACACCCCACTCCAACCCAATACTCAGCCACAGCAAATAAATTGCATGGTACACAAGTGTAAGGTCATGCTTTCTCATCTGCGCTAGGGTCACCAGGAGTGTGAATGGAACCCAGGCTGCCCCAAATAGCTGGAACTTTTCTTCCTCTACCTACTAAACCAGATTACTTATTTTTCTGGGTACAATGAATATAAATTTGCAACCCTACTATGCAAGTGGCCTCTTCCAAATCTATATAATAAAAGCCTAAGTGATGGTTAAGGTGGAATGACCAGAACAACTGGTTGCTATGATGCACACTAACCACCAGAGGGCATATGATCAATGTAGGAGCTGCCCCCTGGTGGTCAGTGTGCTCCCACAGGGGGAGCGCCGCTCAGCCAGAAGCCAGGCTCATAGCTGGCAAGCGCAGTGGCAGTGGCAGGAGCCTCTCCAACCTCCATTGCAGGCAGGCAGTAAGAAGCAAGGGATCCCGGACTGCAAGAGTCTGGACTATGAGAGGGATGGGGCCTAAGCTGGCAGGCAGACATCCCCCAAGGGCTCCCGGACTGCAAGAGGGCACAGGCCAGGCTGAGGGACCCCACCCTCCAGTGCACAAATTTCGTGCACCAGGCCTCTAGTGTGTGTGTGTGTGTGTGTGTGTGTGTGTGTGTGTGTGACTTCAGAAGCTTCTTCTTCCAAAAGGGATTAACCAGCTAGCTCTTTTGGGTAGTACTGGATTTGAACCAGAGAATTTCTCTCAGTCATTGCTCAGGGAAGTTAGACTTCTCAGGGCCTGTGGGTAGTAAAACAGAAGATGAAGAAGACAGGGAAGGAACTCCCATGATATTAAATATGGCAGAAAAGTGTTAAAGGGAAAGGTAAGAGAAACTGCATTTACAATTTTTTAGTGTTTGTGATGTTGAATATTAACAAAGGCTTTCTTTTCAACTATAATATGTGACACATGTGAAACTGGGTATTGAGAAGACAATAGGAAATGTTTCCAAAGCTGAACAATGAGAGTTTTCCTGTGAGGGGCCCATGGCCCAGATACCTTCAGGGATTATGCCGTGCGCTGTGTTGGTTTTGCGTTGGAACACAAAGGAATCCTTGCACAGAGAGTCCATGGGAGTTTAAGAACTTCAGATCTTACATATCACTGTCTCAGGTGTAAAATTATCCTGCCCTATGCCGGATCTCTCCCTCGCGCTCATGCTCTGATGACTCTGTGGGAAATTGGAGAGACACGTGGTAATCAGTTTGGGGAATAAGGGAAAGGTGTTGGAAAAACAGAAAACGTATTCCCTGGGAAACTATTTGAGTTCCACTAAACAGAAAAATGCACAAACTCACTCCTAATTTGCTCTGAAGTGGTGCATTTCCATTCTCTTATAAAATACACAAACACAGAATCGGATGCGTGTCCCAGCAAGAGCTCTTTTTGAGTTCTTTACCCAACCACTGTGTGCTACAAAACATACAGTTCCTGCCTGCTGATCTTTTTTTCAAAAGAGAAAGTATTCTTGTCCTTTATCCCCCAAACTAAAATAGTATCAGAATTTAAAACTAAACAAACAAATAACCTTTGCCAACTCACTCTTTCATTCCACATCTGGCTAAATTCATCTCCATCTTCACCACCATCTAAGCTAGAAATCTCCACCTTGTCTCTGGTTCCTGCCTCTCCTGGACCCGCACTCCCTCACTCTTCTCCCTGACAGGCTTTTCTTCTATTCCTATGGCCACTCCTGAGTGAGGATCTCATCTGGGTCTTGGCCTTTTTTATTTTCTGGCTGCTTGTCCTTTATTTTCCACTTGGTGCAAGGCACACGATTACAGGGTATCAGGAAGGATCACCTATGGCTTGAATAGTAAAGAGCAGGGCTTTCTCAACTTCCTTGTTGGTGTTTTGGTGTTTAGCTGTTTTGATATAAAAGAACCCAACTGCTGCTGCTTGCTGCAGCCTGCCTAGTCTGGGGGGTTGAGGGACCATCAAAAGAGCCTAGCACCGCTGGAAGTCTGGTGGCTGGTCGTGGCCACTCAGGATCTGGGTGAGGCTGGCTTTGTGGGGCTGGTTGCTAGGCTGCTTCCTGGTAGCTTCCCCAGCCAGGTCACAGGTGCTGGAGGCCTGGGGAGATTGAGTACTCTGAGATCCCAACACTGTGGCCATGAACATAAGAATGGACTTCCTGAAAAAGAAGCTCTCCCACCAGTGACCCAGGTCAGCGTCAGTGTTGGAGAGACCGGGGTGGTGGGGGATGGCCCCTCCAGGGTACTGGCACTTCCACAGGAGCCGTTACTGGAAGTGGAACCAGGTAGTAGCCACTGGAGAGGATGCCATGCCCTGGCTTGTGGGCTGGTGGGAACCTCGACAGTGACCCCTGCGGGTCGGTGCGCAATCTGGGCTGGCAGGGACCATGGCACTTGGCCACAGACCCCATTTGCACAGAAGACCGCTGCGGGAGGCTGCTCCACAACCAAGACTCGCAGGGTGTCTGGCTCTCTGTAGTCGCCATCCTATTCATCCCTTAGCCTCTCGCCAGGACAACCTTCCCTCTCTCATCCTACCTGTAAACTGCCCTGGAGCAATCTTCCTCCTCTGTTGTTTTTCTCCTAGGCTCCGAATCTTGCCTGCCATCTTCCTGGGCCAACACAGCGCACACCACGGAGGCATTGAGTGGCCTCCATGACCTGCCCCTAATTCCCTGTGCTATTTGTTTCCTGCCCTACACCTTCCCTACACCTTCCCTACACCTTTGGGAACATCTTCTGCCACCGTGACGTCAGATTATGAGTAGTTATTCAAACACCTTCCCACTTCTCATTGTTTGCACTGCGTTTTTCTTTCTAGGATGTTCTTCACCTTACCTCTCTCCAGCCCCAAAAAGAGACTTCTTGACATCTTATCCATATGGCAAACTCAGCTCCAAGAAACCTCCCTCCTGATTCTTTATTTTCCTAGTTGAAATTACTGTCTCCCTTTCTCATGCCTCCATACTCTGTGCATCTCCCAGTCAACACTTACCACTTTCTACCCTGTATTGCAGATTATTGGACTCACTTGTCTTTCCCATAAATGCTAGCTGCTTGAATGCAGGGAAGTTTGTGGGGTGGAATGCATTAGGCATATGCTGGGCAAGACCAACTTCACCACTGTTATCAAGTAAATAATAAAACAAACTGTTCTTTATCATCAGAGAGGTACAAATTACATTTTTTGAAAGGTGTCATATCTTTATTGAAGTTATTGGTGTATCTTTAATTAATAATGTGCTTAAATGTCCTAACTTTTTTATTTTTTATTTTTTATATATTTTATTGATTTTTTACAGAGAGAAAGGAAAAGGGATAGAGAGTTAGAAACATCAATGAGAGAGAAATATCAATCATCTGCCTTCTGCACACCCCCTACTGGGGATGTGCCCACAATCAAGGTACATGCCCTGGACCGGAATTGAACCTGGGACCCTTCAGTCTGCAGGCCGATGCTCTATCCACTGAGCCAAACCACTTATGGCAAATGTCCTAACTTTTAAAATTGTGCATCTTTATATTGATGCTAAAGATTTGAAGTTAGAAAATTTAAATATTAAATCAGAATAACCAGATGTTATCTTTTATTACAGGAAGTTGTAGGAAGAAGCTGTGGTACTCTAGTAAAACAAGGTGCTTGGAGTCAAAAGGTTTCAGTTCAAGTCTTGCCTCCTCCACTTAATGAGTTGCCTGGTCTTAGACAATTCTTAAATGTCATAGAGCCTCAGTTTTCTTGCCTGCAAAATAGGGGGAAATACCTACCTACTTCTTAAAAGTGCAGTGAGTCAAATAATACATGTGATGGTAATTTGTGATATATATATCCTAGCTAATAAAAGACTAATATGCAAATTAACCATCACTCCGCTACACCCACAAGCCATGCCCACCAGCCAATCAGGAGCGAGTATGCAAATTAACCCAACCAAGATGGCTGCAGCCACGGAAAAGTAGGAGGGAGGCTTGGGTTTCCCCGGCAATGGAAGAAGCCAAGCTTTCCGCACACCTTGGCCAGCCCACTCCAATTATAGAAGGTAAATAAATCGCAACAAAAATGGCAGCAGCCACAGAGCTGGAAAGAGCAGGAGGCTAGGGTTTCCCGCAGCGATGGAGGAAGCCAAGCTTCTGAAGCCCTGGCCTGCCTTTGCCTCCACTACAAAGTTTCAATTATGGAAGATAAATAAATACCAACAGAAATGGTTGCCACCACAGAGTGAGCAGAAGGCTTGGCTCTGCTTCAGGCTACAAAGTTTCAATTGTAGAAGATAAATAAGTCACAGATACCAGGGCCTCTGCTTGGATCACCAGGGGGCGTGGCCAGCCTGCAAACCACCAGAGGTCCCTCGCCTAGGGAACCCCCACCCTGATCCGGGACACCCTTCAGGGCAAACCAGCTGGCCCCCACCCATGCACCAGGCCTCTATCCTATCTAATAAAAGAGTAATATACAGATTGACCATCACGCCAACACACAAGATAGCTGCCCCCATGTGGTCAAAGATCCTGCCCCCATGTAGACACAATATGGCCACCACAAGATGGCCAGCAGGGAAGAGCAGTTGGGAGGGACTAGGCATGAAAGGAAGGGCAGTTGCAGGCAATCAAGCCTGCAGGGGAGGGCAGTTAGTGGTGACCAGGCCGGCAGAGGAGGGAAGTTGGGGGTGACTGGGCCAGCAGAGAAGGAAAGTTAGGGGGGACCCAGGCCTGCAGGGGAGAGCAGTTGGGGGGACAAGGCCTGAAGGGGAGGGCAGTTAGGGGCAAGCAGGCTGGCAGGGGAGGGCAGTTAGGGGTGACCAGGCCTGCAGGGGAGGGCAGTTAGGGGCAAGCAGGCTGGCAGGGGAGCAGTTAGGCATCAATCAGCCTGGCAGGGGAGTGGTTAGGGGGTGATCAGGCAGGCAGGCAGAAGTGGTTAGGGGCAATCAGGAAGGCAGGCAGGTGAATAGTTGGGAGCCAGCAGTCCTGGATTGTGAGAGGGATGTCCGACTCCTGTTTAGGCCCAATCCTGGTGGGACATCCCTCATGGGGTCCCAGATTAGAGAGGGTACAGGCTGGGCTAAGGGACAACCCCCTCTGTGCATGAATTTTGTGCACCAGGCCTCTAATATATAGATATTCCTGAATTAAAGATTTATGCAAAATAGATAAAGCTAATAAAATAGAATATTGCTACTGCCTTTAGAGGCTGCCTGTAACCCTTGCAAAGATGGCAGTCCTATCTAGATGGCTTGCATTCTACATCATTATTCCATGCTGACCAGTAACTCTTATATTATAAAACACAATTTATGCAGGCCAAGAGCATATCATATCACAATTGCCAAATATAAATTGATTGATTGATTGATGATTCTGTTTCTCTCAGCCTTTCCAAAGTCACAAAGGCTGTCCCAAGAATACCTAACATGTGACTTAATTTTTGCCTCTACAAAGACACATAAGCCCTCTTAACTCAGGAATTCTACAAATCTTATGTAGAATACCACCACATTGAAGAAAGAGATTAAGAGTAGGTAATAGTAGTGGATACCACTTAGAAACAATTTAGTATGGGTAGTTGTGGTAGTGGAGAGTTATTGTCAGATAACTGACAATTTAATAACCCTTTGGGTACCAAAGATTTCAAATACTTTTTATTAGTTTAAATGGTTTCCCAACTTCCCTATGTTGGTGAACAGAGTACATAGGCTTCCTGCTGGTTTTCCAATCCTCCATGCTTTCTTCTGAAGCCTCCCCACCTTTACATGTACCAGGGGTCCCCTCTGCCTGGGATGAAATGCTCCACCTTCTTTAGGAATGAGAAATGTTCTCACTCGCCTTAACCAGCTTGGCTCAGTGTATAGAGCATCAGCCTGAGGACTGAAGTCCCAGGTTCGATTCCAGACAAGGGCACACCCCAATAGGGAGTGTGCAAGAGGCAGCTGACCAATGTTTCTCTCTCATTGGTGTTTCTAACTCTCTATCCTTCTCCCTTCCTCTCTGTAAAAAAATCAATAAAATATACTAAAAGAAAAAAAAAGAAATCCTTTCACTCCTCCTGACCTCAGGTCCTCTGCGGAGTCATCTCTGGTGCCCTCCTGAAAAGTGATTTCTTCCTCTGTGTTTCAAGCAATTTTTTTTCCTAACACAACTTAGCCTTAGCACTTATCTTGCAATGTTATAATTTTTTCTATACACATATTATCTCCAAATTTCATGGTGATAAAGTGTGAGAGTATTTTTATCTCTTTTACATAACAGTGCCAGAAATTAGCATATTGTGTGTACACAGAAAATATTTATAAATGTTTATTAAATGAATGACTGTTATTACTAATGAAAATCAGTTATTGTATTATTACATTTAAGTGATGTTATTGAGACTTATGTCCTAACTTGCTTCTCTATTGAGTTTATATAGAATGGTATGCATTTCCATTCAGTGGATTTTTTTCTCTCCTTTCCTGTGAATATCTTTTTGTCCCACATACTTTAGGTTCACTCTCTGTGGGTATAATCATTGCCCCTATTCTTTCTTTTAATCTTCACTGTTTCTATTCTCTGCTACTTCTTTACTGTCCCTCATTTTATTTAATACTAGAGGCCCAGTGCACAAAATTCATGCACGGGCAGGAGGGTGGGGGTTCCTCAGCCCAGCCTGCACCCTCTCCAATCTGGGATCCCTCTCACAATCTAGGACTGCTGGCTCCCAACAGCTCGCCTGACTGCCTGCCTGATTGCCACTAAGCGCTTATCCCTGCCAGCCTGATCAATGCCTGTTTCCCTGCCAACCCGATTGCCCCTAACTGCCATCCCCTGCCAGCCTGGTCACCTCTAACTTCCCTCCCTTGCCAGCCTGGTTGCTCTTAACTGCCTTTCCCTGACAACCCAATTACCCTTAACTGCTCTCCCCTGCAAGCCTGATCACCCCTAACTGTCCTCCCTTGCCAACCTGGTCACCCCTAACTGCCCTCCCCTGAAGGCCTGGTCCCCCCCAACTGTCCTCCCCTGCAGGCCTGGTCACCCCTAACTGCCCTCCCCTGAAGGCCTGGTTCCCCCCAACTGTCCTCCTCTGCTGGCCCGGTTGCCTCCAACTGCCCTCCCCTGCAGGCCATCTTGTGGCAGCCATTTTGTGTCCACATGGGGGCAGCCATCTTGTGTGTTGGAGTGACAGTCAATTTGCATATTACCTCTTTATTAGATAGGATGTTTCTTGTTCTCTCTGTTCCTATAGATTCTTGAAAATTTTTGGCTTAAAGTATTTTTCTTTTGTTTTATACCTATCCTGTGTCAATGGAAACACATCTTCCTATTGGCAGGATTCTGACATAACAAATGATAATCAAAATATCCTAGAAGTCTCCCTTTCTTTTCTATTCCCCCTGCATCCACCTTTGTTCTGTTTCTACTAATTCACACCTGAGTTATTATCACAACAGCCTCCTAACATCTCAGCCCATATCCAGTTACTTCCTAGTCTAATCAGAACTACATATCACTACCAGATTATTCTTCCTAAAACACCTTATTAATCCTATGCACAAGAGTCTTTAACTCCCCTTTGTCTAGTATTCAAGATTCTCACAATCTGGCCATATCCTGTGTTTCTCATTTTATTCCCTAGTTCACCATTCAAAACATTTAGTAGGTTCCTGTGGTAATTGGCTTTAAAGACATTTGTCTCAATAACCACACTGATATTCACACCCTTGTGTCCCTTCATTTGCCCCTGAATTGGCCCTGTGACTTGCTTTTTACCAATAGACTGTGGCGTAAGTCAGTCTGCAGGATTTGGAGGCCAAGTTAAAAGAAGTCTTGTACTTCATTCTTAGGAAGCCTGCTTCTTTTCCTAGGACTAGTCTGATTCTACCATAGCCTTCTCGCCTATGTCCCATGTAAAGGAAAACAAGATCCTTTTCATCTTGTTTTTCCAAATGTAATGCCAGAACTCAAGGAAAATGCAATCCAAGTCACCATCCAATTTCCTGGATAGTAATTATTGTTACACAGATCACACCTAGAAAGTCACTTTCACTTCTCTAAGCATCCATTTCCTCATCTTGTTGCATTGAATCTTTGTAAGCTATCTTTCAGACTGTTGATCCATAAAATGAGCTTTTCCAGTTCGATCTTCTCCAGGTTCAGATCTTAACTTGTTCAATTTTCATTCCTCTCTTCAGACTTCTGCTTCCAGTCAAGATGGAGGAACAGAGACCAGATATACATTTCTGTCTAAAATGACCAAAAAATAGAAAAAAAAATACATGAAAAAAAGGTTTTCAAGACACTGGACATCAGATAATGAAAGACAGTAATCCTGGAAAATGAAAAACAAATTAAGTGTATCCGATGATTGCCCCAGCTTGCTGCCTTGACAGAGTTTCCAAGCCACAACAAAGGGAGGAGGAACTCAGGCATAGCCCAGTGAAAAACCTGAGATGAAGAAATAGCGCTGAGAATTCAGGGAGACCAAGGAGGCTGAAAATAGAATAGTAATGTAAAAGAGAGGAGAGAGCAGCACAAGAAAGAACCTTCAGAGATTTGCATAGGGTCCCCCTTATGTATTCAACAGATACTGATCATCATATGCATATGAGGGAACGAAAATAAAGTCAATTATTTACCTTATACCATATATATATCAATTACAGGTAAATTAAGTAAAATAAACTCAAGAATCAAAACTTTAAAACTTTTAAAAGAATATAGAGAACATCTCTATCATATCAAGGTAGGGAATTTTTCTAAAACAAGACATAAAAAACCACTGGCCATAAAGGAAAAATTTCATATATGTGTGTTCACTAAACCTTCTGGAACAAAAAAGGTAATATATAAAAAGTGATATTGACACAGGCCAGACATAGAGAGAAGATATTTACAATCCATAAAATAAACATGAAATTTTTGCTCAGAATATATAATAAAATCCTACATATGCATTTCTAAAAGGACAACAATCCAGTCACACAAAAAATGGGTAAATTATATTTTAAAAGGCAATTTATTTAGAAAAGAAACAACAAATGGGATATATACATATGTATATATGTATATATATATACATATATATATATATACTCACATATATATAGAGTGTCCCCAAAAATGTATACACACACTTTGAATAATTATAAAGGCAGTGTTTCAAAATTGAGCTATCAGCTGTTAAAGTGTGTATACATTTTTATGGAATACCCTATTTAATATATGTTGAGCATATAAAAGATATTTGAATATATACTTATATTCAAATTTCTTACGAGAATGAAACCACAATAAAATACCATTTCTCACCCACCTTACAGATGTGGAGCCATTCATTCATTCACCACAGATTTATTGGAACACTACAAAGTACAATGTTCTATTAGGCACATAGAAACATTTTAAAGGAAAATAAATAAATGACAATTACCATTTCATTTATTTTCTCTACTAAAATGAGAACTCAAAGAGGGTAGACACTGCTTATTATTATTATTGTGTCTTCAGCACATAGTAGAGTCCTTGGCATTAAATCTAAAAGTATTTGATGACAGGAAGATGCCCAACTCCTACTTTGAAAATCTCACAGTGGGGACGACAGGGAGGCAAGAAAGCAGCCAATCCTAATACCTCCCAGGGGTATCTGGGAGTGTCACAGAGAAGCTAGATTTTTACGGATATGTAGTTTTCCAGCACTTTAGACAGACTCTATAAAGAGTCAAGATTTGAAATGGTTCTTGGAAAACGTTTTCCCAGGCACAGCTTTTTTCAAGTCAGCACAGAAAATAAATACACACACACACACACACACACACACACACACACACACACACTCACACACTCACACACACACACACACACACCTCAAATAACTAATTCCCTGATAGTAAATAACTTCAGCTTCAAATGCCTAGATGGGGAGGAGGAAAAGAAGGGTGAGGAGGAAGAAGAATCAAAGCCATCTACACCCACACAACTTTCCATGATATTAATGTGGCTTTATTATTGGCTGTTTACTAGCATAACTTTATTATTTCACTGTTTTCTTTCATTGACATTATTTTACTACTTCAGAAAACTTGCCCAAGAAGAAAGAAAATTGGAAATAACTTTGTTAGTTCTAGGAATTTCCTGAAAATTCCACTTAAGTGAGCATGAAAATGTCCAACTTTACTATCCAATGACTATTTACTCTCTGAAATCCTTCAAAACTCTCAACTCCACCTATCTTAAACTATTGCATCATAATCTTTACCCAGTCCCAATGAACATCCTCCTCTCACATTCCTCTATCTCCCAACTCCTCCAACTTCCACTACCCTCCAAATTTGAAAGACTTGCCTTAAACCAAACTTTCATTCATCATTTTGACTCTGGATAAACTAGTGCCCTCCCTTACTGCAATACAAATACTCAACTTTGTCTTATCAAGAGGTCATTTTGCTGACATTTTCAGATACCCAGCATTCTACACTCCTCTTTTACCTCCTTCTTGTCATCAATATTGCTAACATGAATTGAGCCCTAAATATATGTCAAGCACTTGTTAAATAATTTAGATACTTGGTAATCACTTATCTTATACAAATAGAGTCTTTTTAAACAACTAATTAAATTATAGGTGGTATATTCAAATGAGAGTTCAAAATACCATCCATAGATGAGGTTTATGTTTTCCACTTTCCTTCATAAAAATTATAGGAGACAAGTAGGTCCAAGTCTGAAAAATATCCTGGAACTGATTTCCTTGGTTATCACCACTGGAAGCCATCTGTGGTTGCAATGGCATTGGCTTTCATAGCTCAGCTCAGTTGAGTTCTAGTAAAAGAATTCCATCCCAGGCCAGTTTTTCTCAGTGGTTAGAGCATCTGATCATGGATTGAAGGGTCTTGGGTTCTATTCCCAGGCAAGGGCACATACCTCAGTTGTAGGTTCAATACCGGCCCAGGTCTGGACATGTGCAGGAGGCAACCAATCCACGTTTCTCTCTCTCTTCCTCCTCCTCTTTCCTCCCTCTCACTCTCTCTAAAAATCATTGGAAAAATATCCTTGGGTGAGGATTAAAAAAAAAAAAAAAGAATTCCAATAAGGGAAGTAAATGTTCCTCTTCTTTGGAATAGCAAAGGGAGGTGACATTTGCACAGAAGATACTAGCTGATGCAATAAAGAAGGTGCTAGAAACATGAAAAAAATTAAAGTAGGGAGCCTTTAAGGAGGAGAAATGCCAGTGTTTGCCCTTCACCTCCAAATAGAGAAGAATTGATATACCCTTGGCAAACTGAGAGAAGGAAATGGGGTGACTGATCTTCACCACTAAAATAACATCAACGATATATAGTATTGCAATTTCTCTTTGGCACCACCACACTTTTAACTTTGTGGCATCACCAGTAAAAATTCATTTGCAAGCAGTACATCTGAACAACCTGGGCCTTTGCTTTAATTCACTTTTCCTGCAAAGAGCCAAGAAGAAAGGTAGCCTTGTTTAAAGAGGATGGATGCCCAAGCACTCCATCAGAGGAGGCCACATACTAAATTAGTCATGTTCCAGCTAGAATTTGCAATTCTTTGAGAGATGCTCAAGACTGTATGAAAAATTTAGAGGTAACAGAGAAAGGAGAGAGGTTGTGAAGCAGAAAGCTACAGAGGGTACTTTAAATGTGAAGGATGCATTGTAGTTTCTCACACGTGAACAAAAGAGTTTACCTTGCCCAAAAAGCAATAAAATAAGGATTGCATTCCCACAGTTGTTCCCTGTAAAGTTGTGCTCATGCTGGAACACAGGAATTTCAGATTTGATGACCATTATCAGTTATTAGTATACATATAAAAGTCATCCATCTTGAATTTAGCATTTATTCATCAAAGCCAGCAAGAATGGTGTCCATCCAAGATGACAAGCTCTGCCTAAGGGGATCCAAGCATTGTTGCTTAGATGAGTTTGGAAAAGTTGTTGTTATTATTATTATTATTATTATTATTATTATTATTTTAATGTATATTTTCCCCTCTGTTTCTGTTATTACCCGGCTGGTTTTATTTCTGAGTTCCTAGGACCTCCACTTTGCATTGTGGATTTCACCATTGGCTTTCTACATGAATGCAGTCACATATGGTCTTTCATATTGTTTCTAAATTTCAAAAATTAAATAACATTTCTGATCCATCATAAATGAAAGTCATGAAAGGTTTTTTTAAAGAACGCATAACTTCTCTAGAGGAACTCTTGGTTTTTAATGTATATTTTTAAAAAAGGAATTGGGAAATAAATGCTCTAACTAAAATGACAAGAAACTCATCAACTTAATGCAATATTTCTTAACAGTTGTAAGAAATACATTGTCCTTCTTTCCTGAGGACACTCAGATAGTCTCTTTCCAGAGCTATTCTGTCATACCTCACTCCTGATCCCAACCATATCTCTTCCTACTGATACTGCAATTTCCTTTCTCATGACAGGAAATGGCTTGCCAATGACCATAGAAGAGGAGACAAATGGCAAACTTCAGACATTGGAAATAATGAAACCTCCACCCTCAGTTACAAATGTAGGTACCAGTTGTCACCCTGGATGGTCTTATAAATCTATCAGATGAATGAGAGCTGTCCCCTCATCTTCTTGAAGCCAAACACTGCACAGCTCTTTCAACACATTATTCCTCTCTGACTCAATGATTTAGTCCCATTTCTTCTCAATTTTTCGAAGAAAATTTCCTGCCCCCAACTTCATGTTGTCAATCTTCTGTCTTTAACCAGCAGCTAAAAATTCACTTTTAGAAAGCTGTTAATAATGACTGATAAGAAGCCTGAAATACAATCCATGTCCACTCTCAGGAGCTCAATTGTTCCTTGGTTAGGAAAGACATCTCCCTCATATCACCAATTAATATTTTATGGCCTAGTTCTTTATACTGCCTCCATCCCAATCAATTTATGTTTTGAACTCTCTCCCCACCCCCCTCCTCTGCTTGGGGGTCTTCCTCACTCCTCCCAGTAGGATGGCAAATTGCTCCTAATGTAGCTCATCTCTTCCAAACACTGAAGGCAGCCACTCATGACCACTTAAGAACAGCTCTCAAAACTCACTGTCTGATGCTGTTCCAGGGAATAGGGATCCCATTAGCTTATGAGGTTTTTAAACATTGAAAATGAAATGGTGTTAAAATAAATTTTGACTTGTTCATTAAAAACAAACAACAACAAAATGCACTATCTGAATGAAAAAAGGACCTGAGTTTTGTCTGGCTTTGAGCTTTCTTATGTTTTCTATGCAGCACTGTGCTCCATCTTCCTAGGATACTGTCCATTCCCTTCCAACCCCAAAGTCTAACTTGGTCTCTTGTTTTTGTTCTCAACATAAATTTTATTACTTCAGGGAGAACTTTGCTAACCCTTGAATATACACTCTAAGTTAGCAACCTGTGTTGTATGTTCCCATAGCACCCCTACTTTTATTTTTAGAAGAGTCAGCACAACTTACCCTGCTTCTGTAACACACACCATCACTTACTCACGTTGTCTCCCACAACAGACTGGGAAGACCAGTAAAGCTGTTGCTCTGCCAGTGGAAAGAAAATGTTTATCAAATGAATGAATAAAGGCAAGAATCATATTTGATCCTTTTTTATAGTTGCCATAACATCTAGCAGAATAACTTAAATATAATAATTAGCATTCAATAAAATGCTTATGGATTAAATGTGGGAAGAAGAACCCTGAGGATGTCAGCTGAATTCAGCACTACCCAAATCAGCTGGGAAAATCCTTCCTACAATGGTTGCTGCCTGATCTCTCAGTGGGCCTCTTGCCTTGCTTCTTGGCTCAGATAAAAGCTAGAAAGAACAGCATTACAAGAAAAAGAGAGAGAGTATTATGCTATAGAGACTAAACTGCCACACTCAAAAATAAAATTCTCTTTTCCTTTCAGCTCTTACTGTTATACCACGCCCCACGCCCCAAGAGGGAAAGATCACTAGAAGCACACCCATAAAAAAAGTCACCCTTGTTTTGTTTTGTTTTCTATAAGATGTATGTTATTTAAATTCTCATCCATGAATATGCAGCTAAGATTAACTAATGGGAAATGTAAAAGCAAAAAACTAAGGGTTGTCGTTTTTTTATTGTTTTGTTTTTTTTAAGCACTTCCATTGAAATTAGGGTCATATGTCAAAAATATTTTTTTTGTTTAATTTTTTTTTCTGAACCACATCCAAAACTCCAGAGGGCATGTTAAATAATGAAAGTATAAACCACTGGGATTTGGTGCTGGTTAGTATGTTGGCACCGTACATAGCTCCCTGTGTGGTTTTAAAAAATTAAGGAATTTTCCCTCTTTCTTTAACTAGTAGACTCCAAAATTAAAATGGTTTTATTTTCTTTGTGGAATAATACAAGCAAACCAAATTATACTCTAATATTTCCATTCAATGACTTGGAAAGTCATGAAAATGCTTGTTTGGGGAGTTGCCTACACAGAAACAAAGAAAATGCCACATCAGGAGGATTTTTTTTTAAAAAAAATTGTAAAACAAAGAATTCCAAAGATTGTCACAATTTGATCTGCATAAATAAAAGATAATGGCTTCAGTGAGCTGGCCAACCTTTCTGTGGAGTGAGCAGTCTGTGGAGAGCCATGTCTGAGAGGGCTGCAGGTCATTATAGCAGGATAAAGCCTATTTCTCATTTATATTAAAGAATTTTGCCTGTTAAGGGCCTGATTTGGATCTCAGCACAGGGCTGCACACCTAGTTAAGTCAATTGCTACATATGTATTCTCTCCCTAATACACACACGAAGTTTATCATTCACAGTTCAACCATTACACCTAATGTTCTTTTCTTGATTTAGAAAGGATAACAGTTAGGTAGATCAGAAGGAATCAAATTAAGGAGACTGGATCATCACATTTGCTCTTGATGTAGAAATTTTTTCTAATTTTGTATAGAAGGCACTAATTTTGTCCCCCTTAATCAGAACTTGTGACATGAACAGGGGAAAATGAAACTGTTCCAAATTTTGTTTTATATGTTTGATTCACTTTATTATCAGGTTCCAGGCAAGACAGAGTGCTCCAAGACAGCAACTAGAAATCTAGGCAATGAAAACTTTGCATTTTAAAAGAAAAATAAAATTCAGACAATATAGTATACAAAGCCAGACTATAAGAATGAATAAATATGAAATAAGAAGCAAGGAAAGCTATGGCAACTTGGGTCTGGAGAGGAACTATGGCTGTAGTTTATTAAAGACTTTCTTAGGCTGGTCCTTATAAGACCTTATAGGTCTGCAGGTTTAAAATTCAATGTGTCACTACACCCAGGCACAATCAGGCCCTATGGAATTTATTTGCATCAACAATAACCAAAATATATATATATATTTGAACAGTAATTTCCAAATAAAAAGTCAATGGATTAACTTATGAGACAATGGTAATATGACACAGTAGGAAGTTCTGGACAGTTAATTAAGGTTCTGGTCCTGATCTATCCAGTTTCTACCTCTGACACTCTTTGTCAAGTCACTTGGCTTTATTTCTCAATTTTCCTAATCATAATCTGAGAGGTATTAAAAGTTAACTCAAATTAATAGGAAAATAGTTCAATAGCTAAATGGACAAAAGACAGGAATAGAAGGCAATAGTCATGTGCCATCTAACCATGGGAATACATTCTGAGAAATGCATCACTAGGTCATTTTGGCATTGTGTAAACATCATACTTAAACAAATCTAGATGGAATAACTTACTAAACATTACACATCTAGGCTACTAGTATATGGTATAGCCTATTGTTCCTAGGCTATAAACCTGCCAGCATGTTATTGTGTTGAATACTGTAGTCAATTGTAACATGGTGGTAAGTATTTGTATATCCAAACATATCTAAACATATAAAGGGTACAGTAAAAATATGGTATAAAAGATTTTTTAAAATAAAAGATTTTTTAAAATTAAAATCTGTATAAGGCAATTACTATGAATAGAGCTTGCAGAACTAGAACATGCTCTGGGTGAGTCAGTGAGTAAGTGGTGAGTGAATGTGAAGGCTAATAATATTGCTGTACACTATTGTAAATTCTATAAAGACTGTACATTTAGGTAATGCTAACTTCATAAAACAACAGGAGATTAAGCCAAGCACAAGAGAAAATGATGCAATCAAGGGATGTAATCAACACAAGGTGTATGAGGCTGCTGCTGGTGTAACATGGCATACTGTTTTATAGCAAACCTTTTTTTTTTAAAGTAAAAGGAGTACACTCTAAAATAATAATGAATAGTACATAGTTGGAGAAACCATGCCATCTTGAAGGGGAGAGTGACTTTATCGAAAGCCCAGCCTTACCTTCAACCAGGAAGATCTTGGATACCTCCTGGGACCATATAACCACATTGTCCAGGGACCAGCTGCCTCAGCTGTGAACCCACAAATACCGAGACTCCAGCCTCGCCAGCCAAGGGTGCCTAAAAAGTTTGTCCAGGGGGAGACAAAGTGGTGCCAAATACATGGACGGGCCCTGTACCTTCTCACAGAGCAGATAGAAGGAACAGAGAAATCAAATAACATCCACCCAGAATTGGTGAATTAAACACAGCTGGTGAGGCAATCCATGGACAGAAAGGTCAGAGATCACCTAGAGAGAGCTCTGCCTCCTCAGATTCAATTTGTTGTTTGGGTTTTGTTGTTTGAATTTTTTGGATTAACTGTTGGTTTTTTGGAGTTTTCTCCCCATATATATTTTCCCCCTTCTTTTTTCTTCCCTTCCTTTTATCTCTTAAATTTTTTTGCATTTCTCAATGTCATTTTTGCACTCTTTTCTCTCCCCTAATTCTCTTTTCTCTGGTGGTCATCTTTATTTGAGGTTATTAGTATCATGAATACATTTGTGTTGGGTGCCTTGTGCATTGTGCCTTGTCATGTTGTATTTTGTGTCTTTAAGTCAATGCAGGTGAGAGAGAGCTACATAACCAGACACCCTGAGGGGAGACAAAGAAACAGCCTGCATATGAAAGAAAAGGAGGAATCACCAGAAAAGGAAGTAAACAAAATGGAGGCAAGGAATATTTCAGAAAAATAATTCAGGGCAATGGTCATAAGGACGCTGAAAAGGATGGAAGACAAATTCAACAATATGTGTAAGAATCAAGAGGAAATGAAGAAGAAATGAAAAATGGCATTGCTACAATAAAGAACACAATAGAAAGCATTAATAGTAGACTAGAAGAAGCAGAGGACCACATGAGTGAGCTAGCAGACAAAATAGGAAAAAATACCCAAGCAGAATAGCAACTGGGAAAAAAAATTAAAAAACAGGAGAGCCTAAGGGAACTTTGGGACAACACAAAATGAAACAACATCCGCATAACAAGGGTCCCAGAAGGAGAGGAAACTGAGCGATGAATAGAACACCTGTTTGAAGAAATAATAACAGAAAACTTCCCTGATACTGGAAAGAAGAAAAAACTCCACAAGTCCAAGAAGCTCACAGAGCCCCAAACAAGATGAACCTTAAAGGACTGACACCAAGACACATTATAATTAAATTGGCAAACACCAATGACAAAGTAAGAATCTTAAAGGCTGACAGAGAGAGACAGAAAGTTACCTACAAGGGATCTCCCATCAGGGTATCAACAGATTTCTCATCAGAAACACATCAGGCCAGAAGGCAATGGAATGAAATATACAAAGTCAGGCAAAGCAAGGGACTGAATCCAAGAATACTGTACCCAGCAAGACTATCAATCAAAGTTGAAGGTGAAATCAGGAGTTTCACAGACAAAAAAGGAATAAGGAGTTTATTACCACCAAACCAGCAACACAAGAAATGCTAAAGGCACTGCTTTAAAAAGAAGAAATAGGAAGGGTAGAAGGGACACAAGCATAAAGAATAAAAATGGTGACCAACTACATATCTATAATAACCTTGAATAAATGGATTAAATGCCCCAATCAAAAGACATAGGGTAGCTGAGGGGGGTAAGAAAACATGACCCATATATCTGTTGTGTACAGGAGACCCACCTCAGAACAAAGGACCTACATAGACTGATAGTGAAGGGATGGAAAAAGATTTTTCAGATGAATGAAAATGAGAAAAAAAAAAGCTGGGGTAGCAAAATTTATAGCTGACAAATTACAGGAAGGAAATAATAAAGATCAGAGCAGAAATAAACAACATAGAGACCCCAAAAAAAAACCAAACAAACAAAATATCAACAAAACCAAGAGTTGGTTCTTTAAAAGGATAAAAAAGATTGATGAACCTCTAGCCAGGCTCACCAAGAAGCAAAGAGAGGGGACCCAAATAAACAAAATCAGAAATGAAAGAGGTGAAGTAACAGCCGATCCCACAGAAATACAAAGAATTATGTAAAAATACTATGTACAATTCTATTCCAACAAAATGGACAACCTAGGTGAAATGGACACATTCTTAGGAAAATACAAGTTCTCAAAACTCTATCAGGAAGAACATAAAAACCTGAATAGGCTAATAACTCATGACCTCAAAGTGAAGGCCATAACCAGAGATAAGGAAGGCCACTTCATAATACTAAAGGGAGCAATTCAATAAGAAGATATAACTCTGGTAAACATATATGCACCCAATATAGGATCACCCAAATACATTTAAAAAAAAACTTCTAGAGGATATCAAGGGAAAGGTTGACAGCAATACAGTCATAGTAGGGGACTTTAATACCCCACTAACACCACTGAATAAATCCTCTAAACAAAAAATCAACAAAGAAACATCAATCCTAAATGACTCACTAGACCAGATGGAATTAATTGAGATCTTCAGAATATTTCACTCCAAAGCCACTGAATATACATTCTTCTCAAGTGCACATGGGTCATTTTCAAAGATAGATCACATATTGGGACAAAGGCAAAGTCTCTTCAAATTCAAGAAGACAGAAATCATATCAAGTATCTTCTCAGATCACAATGGCATAAAACTAGAAATCAACTACAATAAAAACAATTAAAAAATCAAACACATGGAGACTAAATATCATGCTATTAAGCAATGATTGGATTACCAAAGAGATCAAAGAAGAAATAAAAAGCACCATGGCAACAAATGACAATGAAAACACAGCAATCCAAAATCTATGGGACACAGAGAAAGCAGTATTGAGAGGGAAGTTCATTGCTCTACAGGCCCTCCTCAAAAAACAAGAGAAAATGGTAATAAATGATCTAACCCTACAACTCAAAGAGTTAGAAAGAGAGCAACAAGAAAAGCCCAGTGTAAGCAAAAGGAAGGAAATAATAAAGATCAGAGCAGAAATAAACAACATAGAGACCCAAAAACAAATAAACAAAATATCAACAAAACCAAGAGCTGGTTCTTTAAAAGGATAAAAAAGATTGATGAACCTCTAGCCAGGCTCACCAAGAAGCAAAGAGAGGGAACCCAAATAAACAAAATCAGAAATGAAAGAGGTGAAGTAACAGCTGATCCCACAGAAATACAAAGAATTATGTAAAAATACTATGTACAATTCTATTCCAACAAAATGGACAACCTAGGTGAAATGGACACATTCTTAGGAAAATACAAGTTCTCAAAACTCTATCAGGAAGAACATAAAAACCTGAATAGGCTAATAACTCATGAAGAAATTGAAGCAGTGATCAAAAATCTTCCAGGGAACAAAAGCCCTGGTTCGGACAGCTTTACAGGGGAGTTGTAGCAAGCATTCAAAGAAGAACTAAAACCTATCCTCCTCAGAGTATTTCAAAATATTCAAGAGGAGGCAACACTTCTAAGCTCTTTCTATGAAGCCAACATTACCCTAATTCCAAAATCAGATAAAGACACTACACAAAAAAAAAGAGAACTACAGACCAATATCCTTGATGAACATAGATGCTAAAATCCTCAACAAAATTCTAGCAAATCAGCATTACATTAGAAAGATCATATGCCATGACCAAGTGGGATTTATTGTGGGGATGCAAGGATGGTATAATATCCACAAATCAATAAGTGTGACACATCACATAAATGAATTGAGAGACAAAAATCACATAATCATATCAATCGATGCAGAAAAAGCATTTGACAAAATCCAACATCCTCTCTTGATAAAAACTCTCCGCAAAGTGGAAATAGAGGGATCATACCTCAACATAATAAAAGCCTTATATGACAAACCTACAGCCAACATCATACTCAATGGGAAAAACTAAACTCATTTCCCCTGAGAAAGGGGACAAGACAGGGATGCCCACTCTCACCACTCCTGTTCAATATAGTACTGGAAGTGCTAGCTATAGTGATCAGACAAGAAGAAGAAATAAAAGGCATCCAAATTGGAAAAGAAGAAGTAAAACTATCCTTATTCGCAGATGACATGATACTATACATAGAAAATCCCGAAGAGTCCATCAAAAAATTAACAGATGCCCTAACTGGTTTGGCTCAGTGGATAGAACCTTGACCTGTGGACTGAAGAGTCCCACGTTCAATTCCAGTCAAGGGCATGTATCTTGGTTGTGGGCACATCCCCAGTAGGGAGTGTGCAAGAGGCAGCTGATCAATGTTTGTAACTCTCTATCCCTCTCCCTTCCTCTCTGTAAAAAATCAATAATATATATATTTTTAAATTATTAGATCTAATAAATGAATTCGGCAATATAGCAGGATACAAAATTAACACCCAGAAATCTATGGCTTTTTTTTTTGGATTAAGGTGTTACATGTGTACATATCTTCTCGTTGCTCTCCCCCCACCCCACTCCCATACATGCCCTCACCCCTCAGTGTCTTGCAGCCATTGGTCATCCTTATATGCATGCATAAAAGTCCTTCGGTTGATCTCTTATCTCTCCCATGACTCCCCAACCTACCTGCTGTAATTTGACAGTCTGTATGATGTTTTACTGCCTCAGTATCTATCTTTTTGTTCATCAGTTTATAATGTTCTTTATTATCCATAAATGAGTGAGATCATGTGGTATTTTTCTTTCATTGACTGGCTTATTTCACTTAACATAATGCTCTCCAGGTCCATCCAGGCTGCTGCAAATGGTAAGAAGTCCTTCTTTTTTATAGCAGCATAGTCTTCCATTGTGTAGATGTACCATAGTTTTCTGATCCAGTCATCTGCTGTCGGGCACCTAGGCTGTTTACAAATCTTACCTATTGTAAATTGTGCTGCTATGAACATAGGGGTGCATATATCCTTTCTGATTGGTGTTTCTAGTTTCTTAGGATATATTCCTAGGAGTGGGATTACTGGGTCAAATGGGAGTTCCATTTTTAGTTTTTTGAAGAAACTCCATACTGTTCTCCACAGTGGCTGCACCAGTCTGCATTCCCACCAGCAGTGCACAAGGGTTCCTTTTTCTCCGCATCTTTGCCAGCACTTATCATTTGTGGATTTGTTGATGATTGCCATTCTGACAGGTGAGAAATGGTACCGCATTGTGGTTTTGATTTGCATCTCTCAAATAATTAGTGACTTTGAGCATGTTTTCATATGTCTCTTGGCCTTCCTTCTGTCTTCTTTAGAAAAGATTCTATTTAGGTCCGTTGTCGTTTTTTTTATTGGGTTGTTTATCTTCCTTTTATTAAGTTGTATGCATTCCCTTTAAATATTGGAGATTAAACTTTTATCAGTGATAACATTTGCAAATATGCTCTCCCATACAATGGGCTTTCTTGTTTTGTTGATGGTTTCTTTTGCTGTGCAAAAGCTTTTTATTTTGATGTAGTCCCATTTGTTTATATTCTCTTTAGTTTCCATTGCCTTAGAAGTGGTATCAGTGAAGAAATTCTTTGGCATATGTCTGATATTTCTCTGCCTGTGGATTCTTCTAGTATTTTTATGGTTTCCCATCTTACATTTAAGTCCTTTATCCATTTTGAGTTTATTTTTTAGTGTGGTGTAAGTTGGTGTTCTAGTTTCATTTTTTTGCATGTATCTGTCCAATTTTCCCAACACCATTTATTAAAGAGACTGTCTTGACTCCATTGTATGTTCATGCTTCCTTTGTCAAATATTAATTGAGCATAGTTGTTTGGGTCGATATCTGGGTTCTCTGTTCTATTCCATTGGTCTATATGCCTGTTCTTGTGCCAATACCAGGCTGTATTGAGAACAGTGGCTTTGTAATACAGCTTGAAAACTGGTATTGAGATCCCTCCTACTTTGTTCTTCTTTCTCAGGATTGCTGTGGCTATTCAGGGTCTTTTTTTATTCCAGATGAATTTTTGGAGAGTTCTTTCTTGGTCTGTGAAATATGCCATTGGTATTTTAATGGGGAGTACATTGAATCTATAGATTGCTTTGGGTAGTATGGACATTTTAATGATGTTGATTCTACCAATCCATGAACACGGTATGCTCTTCCATCTATTTATGTCTTCTTCTATCTCTTTTTTCAATGTCCTGTAGTTTTCTGTGTAGAAGTCTTTTACCTCCTTAATTAAGTTTATTCCTAGGTATCTTAAGTTTTTTGGTGTTATGGTAAATGGGATTGTTTCCTTAGTCTCTCTTTCTGTAAGTTCACTGTTTGTGTATAGAAATGCCATAGATTTCTTGGCATTAATTTTGTACCCTGCTACATTGCTGAATTCATTTATTAAGTCTAATAGTTTTTTTATGGAGTCTTTAGGGTTTTCTATGTACAGTATCATGTCATCTGCGAATAAGGAAAGTTTTATTTCTTTTCCAATTTGGATGCCTTTTATTTCTTCTTCTTGTCTAATCACAATGGCTTGTACTTCCAGTACTATGTTGAACAGGAGTGCTGAAAGCAGGCATCCCTGTCTTATTCCTGTTCTTAGGGGAAATGGTTTTAGTTTTAGCCCATTGAGTATGATGTTGGCTGTGGGTTTGTCATATAAGGCTTTTATTATGTTGAGGTATGATCCTTCTATTCCCACCTTGTTGAGAGTTTTTATCAAAAATGGGTGTTGGATTTTGTCAAATGCTTTTTCTGCATCAATTTATAAGACTGTGTGTTTTTTATCTCTCATTTTGTTTATGTGATGTATCATGTTTATTGATTTGCGGATATTGTACATCCTTGCAACCCTGGGATAAATCCTACTTGGTCATGATGTATGATCTTTCTGATGTACTGCTGGATCCGATTTGCTAGAATTTTGTTGAGGATTTTGTCATCTGTGTTCATGAGTGATATTGGCCTGTGATTCTCTTTCATTGTGCTGTCTTTATCTGGTTTTGGTATTAGGATGATGCTGGCTTCATAGAATGAGTTTGGAAGTGTTCCTTCCTCTTGAATTTATTGGAATAGTCTGAGGAGGATAGGTTTTAGTTCTTCCTTGAATGTCTGGTAAAACTCCCCTGTGAAGCTGTCTGGCCCCAGGCTTTTGTTTGCTGGAAGCTTTTTAATGAGTGCTTCAATTTCTTCCATAGTTATTGGCCTATTGAGATTTTTAGATTCTTCCTGATTGAGTTTTGGAAGGTTGTATTTTTCTAGGAATATGTCCATTTTCTCCAGGTTGTCCAGTTTGTTGGAATAGAGTTGCTCATAGTATTTTTTAACAATCCTTTTTATTTCGGCGGGATCTGTTGTTATTTCACCTCTTTCATTTCTGATTTAGTTTATTTGGGTCCTCTCTCTTTGCTTCTTGGTGAGCCTGGCTAGAGGTTCATCAATCTTGTTTATCCTTTCAAAGAACCAACTCTTGGTTTTGTTGATCATTTTTATTGTTTCTTTGGTCTCCATGTTGTTTATCTCCACTCTGATCTTTATTATTTTCTTCCTTCTGCTTACACTGGACTTTTCTTGTTGCTCTCATTCTAACTCTTTCAGTTGTAGGGTTAGATATTTATTACCATTGTTTCTTGTTTTTTGCAGTAGGCTTGTAGAGCTATGAACTTCCCTCTCAAGACTGCTTTCGCTGTGTCCCATAGATTTTGGATTGTTGTGTTTTCATTGTCATTTGTTGCCATGATGTTTTTTATTTCTTCCTTGATCTCTCTGGTAACCCAGCCATTGTTTAATAGCATGTTGTTTAGTCTCCATTTGTTTGATTTTTTAATTGTTTTTATTGTAGTTGATTTCCAGTTTCATGCCATTGTGATCTGAGAAGATACTTGATATGAGTTCTATCTTCTTGAATTTGAAGAGACTTTGCCTGTTTCCTAATATGTGGTCTATCTTTGAAAATGACCCATGTGCACTGGAGAAGAATGTATATTCTGTAGCTTTGGGATGAAATGTTCTAAAGATGTCAATTAAGTTCATCTGCCCTAGTGTGTCATTTAGGATTGATGTTTCTTTGCTGATTTTTTGTTTAGTTGATTTTCCAGTAGTGTCAGTGGGGTATTAAAGTCCCCTACTATGAATGTATTGCTATCAATCTCTCCCTTGATATCTTCCAGAAGTTGTTTTATGTAGTTGGTGCTCCTGTATTGGGTGCATATATGTTACCAGAGTTATGTCATCTTGTTGAATTGCTCCCTTTAGTATTATGAAGTGGCCTTCCTTGTCTCCTATTATGGCCTTTACTTTGAGGTCTATTTTATCAGATATAAGTATCGCAACCCCAGCTTTTTTCTCATTTCCATTTGCCTGAAAAATGTTTTTCCATCCCTTAACTCTCAGTCTATGTGAATCCTTTGTTCTGAGGTAGATCTCTTGCAGACAGCAAATATATGGGTCATGTTTTCTTATCTATTCAGCTATCCTATGTCTTTTGATTGGTGCATTTAATCCATTTATGTTTAATGTTATTATTGACAAGTTCATGTCTGTTGTCATATTTTTCCTTAATGTTTGTTTTTCTTCTTGCCTTTCTCTTTCTTCTTTTTACAGCAGTCCCTTTAGCATTTCTTGCATTGCTGGTTTGGTAGTGATAAACTATCTTAGTCCTCTTTTGTCTGTGAAACTCCTGATTCCACCTTCAATTTTGAATGATAGCCTTGCTGGGTATAGTATTCTTGGGTTCAGTCACTTGCTTTGCATCACTTTGTAAATTTCATTCCATTCCCTTCTGGCCTGGAATGTTTCTGTTGAGAAATCCATTGATATTCTAATAGGAAGACCCTTGTAGGTAATTTTCTGTCTCTCTCTGGCAGCCTTTAAGATTCTTACTTTGTCATTAGTGTTTGCCAATTTAATTATGATGTGTCTTGGTGTCAGTCTTTTAGGGTTCATCTTGTTTGGGACTCTGTGTGCTTCGTGGACTTGCATGGTTTTTTTCCTTGCCAATATCAGGGAAGTTTTCTGTCATTATTTCTTCTACCAGGTTTTCTATTCCTTGCTTCTCTTCCTCTCCTTCTGGTACCACTATTATGCAAATATTGTTTCATTTTGTGTTGTCCCAAAGCTCCCTTAGGCTCTCCTCTTGCTTTTTAAGTCTTCTTTCCAGTTGCTGCTGTGTTTGTGTGTTTTTTCCTACCTTGTCTTCTAATTCACTGATGCAGTCCTCAGCCTCTTCTAGTCTACTGTATAAGCCTTCCATTGTGTCCTTTATTGCAGCTATGTCATTCTTCATCTCCTCTTGGTTCCTTTTCATGTTGGCGACATTCTCATTCAGCTCCTTATAATTCTCATTGAGTTGCGTGTATTTGTCATCCAGCCGTTTAAACATCCTTATAACCATTACTCGGAATTCTTTGTCTGATAAGCTGTTAGCCTCACTTTCATTTAATCCCTTTCTGGTGATTCCTCTTTTTCTTTCCTTTGGGGATTGCTTTTTTGTCTTCCCACAGTTTCCTGTAGAGTTTTAATTGTATATGCAATTGCTTTGCTACCCACATTCTTTTGGAGATGGTGCTACTGGTGTAATCTCTCAGTTCTCCTGGGTTTGGTAATCTAGTGTAGCTCCCTACTTGAGCTATTTGGGTTCTCTTGATGTAGGCCTGCGAGCTTGAGAGGCACAACTGTGGTGTTTAGAAGTCAGCAGCCATGGAGGGGAGTGTCCCAATTTTTGCTGTCTTGCACCCTTAATTGAAATCACGTGTGCCCAGCAGGGACTCACAGTGGCACCCACAAACTCTCTGTTAGGGTGATGGGGCTCAGGGGGCCTGCACTCTGGAAAGGTGTGACTGTGGTGTCCAGAGTTCTGTAGTTGTGGGGTGGGAAGACTCAGGTTTTGCTGCTGCATCTTTGGTGGATAGGTGCTCACTCCCATTGGCGGCTCACAGATGCACCTGGTGGTACGTTTGCCTGCGAGGCACACTGAAGCATTCTGAAGGGCCCTGGCAGTGTAGCCACGTAATTGCGGCTTCTGTGGGCAGGTATCCAGGATGAGTGAATTCAAAATTTCTACTGCTGGGGGGGAGTGCACCCCTGTTTGTCCAAGATCACACCCAGGGAGAGCTCACAGTGGCTCCCACAAGTGCTCTATGGGTAGATGAGTTTAGGGTGCCTGCCTGTTGAAAATTCGCATCTGTGGAGGTGCATTTGCCTCACAGAGCTCTGATGCACTCTGAGGGGTCCTGGAACTGAGGTGTGGGCAGTTATTCAGGAAGAGGGAATTCAGAATTTCTACTGCAGGGCAGCGCACCCTTGTCTGTGTAGAATCACACCCAACAGAGTCTCACAGCTGCTCCCCCAAGCATGCTGTGGGTAGATGGGCTCAGGGGTCCTGCCCCTTGGAAATGCGTGCATGTGGAGGTACCTTTGCCTGTGCAGAGCTTTGGCACACTCTGAGGGGCCCTGGCACTGAGGTTGAGCAGCTGGGGTGGCTGTGGGCAGTTATTCAGAAAGAGGGAATTCAGGATTTCTACTGCGGGGCAGCGCGCCCTTGTCTGTGCAGAATCACATGCAGCAGAGTCTCAGAGCTGCTCCCCCAAGCATGCTGTGGATAGATGAGCTCAGGGGGCCTGCCTGTTGGAAATGCTCATCTGTGGAGGTGCCTTTCCTGACACAGAGCTCTGATGCACTCTGAGGGGCCCTGGCACTGAAGTTACATAGCTGGGGTTTCCGTGGGTAGTTATTCAGGAAGAGGGAATTCAGAATTTCTACTGCAGGGTTGCGCTCTCTTGTCTGTACAAAATCCCACCTGCGGGGGCTCCCAGTGGCTCCCAGGAGCTGCCTACAGGAGTGGAGTGCCCTGGATGTGTGCATGCTGGAAACGTGCCAATGTTTTGTCTGGAGTTCTGCCACTGCGGAAGGGGAGGTTGCACTTACTGCTGCCGAGCGGTGCACATTTGGAGGTGGAGGTCCCACGGTCTGCAGGTCTGCCTGTGGGGCAGCAGGATTTTGGCTGGAGTGGCTGTTAGGTTGAGGGGCAGTTCCAAGGCCTGTCTGGTTGGTGGTGCTGATGAGTTCCTAAAAAAGGCCGGTCTCCCCTTCAAGATGGCATGAGCTCCCTGCTGGAGTCCCGCAGTCCAGGGAGTGGCTGCAGAGGTGGTAGTCTCTCCTTTTCTAAGAAAGCCTGGTCTGCCAGCTTCTGCTGTTCCTATGGGGCTTTAACTGTCCCTTACTCACTCACACACTCACCACACACATCCACACACTCTCCTTTCATACTCTCACTCACTCACTTCCTCTCCCTCACCTCCATCCTGCCAGCTGCCACCTTCTCTGAAACCCCACACATGGTATTTTGTCTCTATAGCCTTTTTATACACCAATAGTGAACTCACAGAAAGAGAAACGAAAAAAACAATCCCATTTACCATCGCACCAAAAAAATTAAGATACCTAGAAATAAACTTAACTAAGGACATAAAAGACCTGTTCTCGGAAAACCATAGGATATTGAAAAAAGAGATAGAGGAAGACATAAACAAATAGAAAAACATACATGTTCATGGATTGATAGAATCAAAATCATTAAAATGTCCATACTACCTAAAGCAATCAAGATTCAATGCAATCCCCATTAAAATACCAACGGCATTATTTCATAGATCTAGAACAAACTCTCCAAAAATTCATCTGGAATAAAAAAAAGGAGCGCGAATAGCCACAGCAATCCTGAGAGAGAAAAACAACATTGGAGGGATCATAATACCAGATATCAAGCTATATTACCAAGTCACGGTTCTCAAAACTGCCTGGTACTGGCACAAGACATATAGGCCAATGGAACAGAACAGAGAACCCAGAATTCAACCCAAGCCATTATGCTCAATTAATATTTGACAAAGGAGGTAAGAGCATACAATGGAGTTAAGACAGTCTTCAATAAATGGTGTTGGGAAATTTGGTCATACATGCAAAAAAAATGAAACTAGATCACCAACTTACACCATACACAAAAACAAACTCAAAATGGCTACAGGACTTAAATATAAGACGGGAAACCATAAAAATCCTACAAGACTCTAGAGGCAGCAAAATAGCAGACATATGTTGTAGCAATATCCTTACAGACACAGCTCCTAGGGCAATGGAGACTAAGGAGAAAATAAACAAATGGGACTACATCAAAATAAAAAGCTTCTGCACAGCAAAAGAAACCATCAACAAAACAACAAGAAAGCCCACTGTATGGGAGAACATATTTGCCAATGATATTTCAGATAAGTGTTTAATCTCCAAAATTTACAGATAATTCATACAACTTAACAAAAGGAAGATCCAATCAAAAAGAGGGCAAAGGACCTAAATTGATACTTTTTGAAAGAGGACATACAGAAGGCTAAGAGACATATGAAAACATGCTCAAAGTCACTAATCATCTGGGAGATGCAAATCAAAACAACAATGAAATACCATCTCACACCTGTCAGAATGGCTATCATCAACAAATCAACAAATGACAAGTGCTGGCGAGGATGTGGAGAAAAAGGAACACTTGTGCACTGCTGGTGGGAATGCAGACTGGTGCAGCCACTGTGGAAGACAGTATAGAGTTTCCTCAAAAAGTTAAAAATGAAACTCCCATTTGACCCAGTAATCCCACTTCTAGGAATATATCCCAAGAAACCAGAAACACCAATCAGAAAGGATATGTGCGCTCCTATGTTCATAGCAGCACAATTCACCATAGCTAAGATTTGGAAACAGCCTAAGTGCCCATCAGCAGATGAGTGGATTAAAAAACTGTGGTACATCTACACAATGGAATACTATGACACTATAAAAAACAAGGAACTTTTACCATTTGCAACAGCATGGATGGACTGGAGAGCATTATGGTAAGCGAAATAAACCAGTCGGAGAAAGATAAATATCACATGATCTCACTCATATGTGGGATATAATGATCAACATAATTTGATGAACAAGAATAGATCCAGAGACAAATGGCAGGGGAGGGGGGCAGTTAGAGAGCAACCAAAGGACTTATATACATGCATATTAGCATAACCAATGGACACAGACACTGGGGCCGTGGGGCTTGCCTGGGGTGGAAATGGCTGGGCATTAGGGGTGGGGGGGAGAAGAGGAGGGGGAAGTGGGGAAAAAGGAGACATATGTAAAACTTTAGACAATAAATAAAATATAGTACATAGTTGTTTATTATCAAGTATTATGTACTGTACTACTGTACATAATTGTATGTGCTATACTTTTATGATTAGCAGTGCAATAGGTTTTTTACACCAGTATCACCACAAACACACGAGTAATGCATTGCACCATGATAGTATGATAGCTACAACATCATTAGGTGATAGAAAATTTTCAGCTCCAATATAGTAATGCCCCACATAAAGTTTAGGTCAGCGATGGACTTCATGTACGACAATGGTATACCATATAGCCTAGGTGTGGAGTAGGCTGTAGTACATGCTATGATGTTCATACAACGATGAAATCATCAGCTCTCTTCTCAGAATGTATTCGTCATTAAGAGGCATGTGACTGTATAATCTTATGGACCACCATTGTGGAAGAGATCATAAACTCATTCAATGGAAGGTACTGACTAAAACAATGATTTTTCAATGGGAATGCTACTGCCCACTAAGGGAAAGAGTTAGTTGTCACAATGATCAGGGCACTACTACCATTTAGTTAGCAGGAGGCAGGGGTGTTGTGTCTTGCAATGCACAAAATAGTCGGCACAAGGAAGAATTGTTCCATTTCCCACAAAATTTTGTATATCACTGCATTAATGAAGGTATATTTATTTGCCAAGTTTTAAAATGCACTCACTTTCCAGGATGGTAGCTACAAAATAAATCATTATTACATTTCGTTATAATCAGATTTTATAAGGGTGTTCATAGTTTGTGAAATCTTACTACTCATAATATTTGCATCAACAATAGGACAGTTACATCAATTTGCATTCATGGCTATCAGCTTCATGATGATTCTACACATGAGGCAATAACTTTTTTGGAACAAATTACTTTCCTTTTATTGCTCCCTTGTAATAAAGTTAGAGTATTGTTCTAATACTTATAGTCCAGGAGGTATTATAAAATACTGTAATATAAAAGGGGAACATTGGGTGTTGAGAACATCTATCTAGGGCAAAGATAATATATGTAGTTTAAAAAAAAAAAAACCTCAAGGGGAGATTTCAACAGACATGAATGGGAAAGTTGCCCTTTCTGGAGATGAGAAAACTTTTGTCCTCTTTCTGGGAAGAGAAATTTGAGGGGAGAAAGTGGGAGGAGAGACATGATTGGCCCTTGAAGGCTTCGTGAATATGTAGCCATCCCAGAGAGATGGAAAGTTAAGTTAAAGGCAGGGGCCTCTGGGTCTATTCCCTTTTGGAACCCTGGGAAGATGCCAATTTGCACTATGTTCCCACACAGAACATGATAATCACAGCAGAACAGAAACAACAGCGGGACACGTAGAGGTAGCAGGCTGGAAATGATGGCCCTGGGATTACGGTGGCTCCAGGTGGAGGATATGGAATGAGTCCACACAGTCACGGGTGCTTTCAGTGTGGGAGTCAGATTGCAGCCTGGAGTAGCAAGTTAGAAGGTTAGCCACAGGTTGCTTTACTGAGGGTAAGGTGACCCTGAAGCAGAGGCTGTAGGGTCAAAGCCAGGGCCAGATGGAGACTGTTGTCGAGATCAACAGACTGCAGCACCTGCAGAATGGAAGAGGGAACCCTGACTGTAGCAAGGGTTCAGAGCAGCAGAGCCATCAGGACTAAGTGACCAAGTGAACAGAGATTGTCTCCAAAGCAAACCAAGACCTATCCTGTTGCCACACGTCCAGTGTCCTCCTACATCTGGGAACTGTCCTGCATAGGGGAACAAGGAGAAGAGAGAGACAGTCTGAAAGGCTAAGCCCTCACCCAGAAATGGTGCAGTTAACCCATAAGAAACTGTACTGCTCTGCAGAGATGGAGATAGTTTGAATGCCCAAGTTTCAGCCTTCCCCTCATGCCAAAAACTCCTCCCCTTACTAGACCTGACAATGCTCAGCAAAGTAAAAAATAAAAAAGCAACACATTTTGGGGCACATCTCAGTTTTCTGGATACTGCAGCTTTATCCTTCTCTTGAATATGTTTCCCTTTTCCATGTGCCTCAGAAATTGTTCATCCTGAACTTGGACTGTAGGAACCAGAACAGAACGGGAGTCCAGCCCACAGCAGGAGCCTCAGACGATTAAACTAAAAACAAGAATCAGAATGCCATCTACTGGCATGGGAAGGAGCAAAACTGTACTTAGTTTAATTGGGGGAAAGATACAGAAGGAAAACCGTGTTTTATTACTTTGTTATGAAACAATGATAACAACCAGAGAATGAAGAGTTAAATATAAGTAGTATTAAAGTAATTGATTGCAAATAAATAAATTCTCTCTTAACTAGTAAATTTTTCACCTTCATATCTCAATTCTGTATTTGCTACTCAAGGCTCCATCTGGACACAAAAGAGATAGATGACACAAAAAAGTTGTATTTGTTTTACTGATTTAGCAAACTGTTTTCAAAACAACCTAATCTTGCTCTTGATTCAATCTCTTTTAAAATGTGTTAATAAATTGGTTTGCCTATGTAGAGAAAATGATAGAACACATGATTTGGCTGTCTTCATTTTCTATATATTGGAGGTATATTGGATTTCCTTGCATATTTTTATAGAAGGCAAACCAAGGACTGATGTATTATATTTGTCAATATTGATTGCCATTTTATGATCATTTATATAAATTTTCCTCAGTTGGCTGATGTTAATTCAAATTTTTAAACTTTTTCAATGGAATCATTTATTTCTAATCATTTACTTGTTATTTGAAAAATCTTAACAAAAGGCTGAAAGACATGTGGAAACATGCTCTAAGTCACTAATCATCCAAGAGATGCAAATCAAAACAACGAGATACCATCTCACACCTCTCAGAATGACTATCATCAACAAATCAACAAATGACAAGTGCTGGCGAGGATGTGGAGAAAAAGAAACCCTCGTACACTGCTGGTGGGAAATCCCATCTGACCCAAAAATCCCACTTCTAGGACTATATCCCAAGAAACCAGAAACACCAATCAGAGAGGACATATGCATCCCTATATATAAAACGTCCAGTGTCTATGAACATTTATAATAACTAAGATTTAGAAACAGCCTAAGTGCCCATCAGCAGATGAGTGGGTTAAAAAACTGTGGTACATCTACACAATGGAATACTGCGCTGCTATAAAAAAGAAGGAACTTTTACCATTTGCAACAGCATGGATGGAACTGGAAAGCATTATGCTAAGCAAAATAAGCCAGTTGGAGAAAGATAAACATTACATGATCTCATTCATATCTATAACAGTAAAAGCATAATATGGTAATTAGATTGGACAGCCAAATGACCTTCTAGACATCCTTCTGGATGGCCTTCCAGATGACCTTTTGGATAAAGCCGGGGCTGCGAGGGCCAAGCCCCTTGCACGAATTTTGTGCATCAGGCCTGTAGTGTGGGATATAATGAACAACATAAACTGATGAACAAAAATAGATCCAGAGACAAGGTAACATTGAACAAACAGACCATCCATCTGCCTAAGAGAAAAGGCAGGGGAGGAAGGGAGGTTAGAGATCGTCCAAAGGACTTGTATGCATGCATATTAGCATAACCAATGGACACAGACACCTGGGTGGTGGGGGCTTGTCCTGGGGGTTGGGAGTGGATGGGGGTGTCAATCAGGGAAAAACCATAATATTTTATTAGGTTCTTGATTATGATTCATTAAAATGTCCACAAGGTCAAGGTTCATTCTATTACCCACAAATATTCAATTGGACCAGCACCATTTGTTGAAAATATTTTCCTTTACCCAATTAAGTTCTCTTGGAACATTTGTTGAAAACCAGTTGGCTACATAGGCATGGGCTTATTTCTGGGCTCTAAATTCTGTTTCATTAAAATATTTTTTTATTTATATGCCAATTCTAAATTCTCTTGATTAATCATTACAGCAATTCTTGATATCAGTGAGTGTATGCCACCCAGATTTTTCATTTTTAAGTTGTTTTGGCTACTTAGACCCTTTCCATATAAATTTTAAAATCATCTAGTCAATTTTTACAAAAAAATGTTGATGCCCTTGCCCAATGTTAGTTAGTTAAGCTCAGTTAGTTAAGCATCATCCCATACACCGGAAGGTCACTGGTTTGATTTCCAATGAAGGTACATGCCCAGTTTGTGGGCTCAGTCCTCAGTGGGGGATGTGCAGGAGGCAGCTGATCAGTATTTCTCTCTCCCATGGATGTTCCTCTCTCTCCCTCTCCCTCCCTATCTTTACATAATCAACAAAAACATAAAAAAATTGCTGAGATTCTAATTGGATTGTGTTGAATTCATATATCAATTGGGAGATATTTATGTCTTAACTAGGGGCCCAGTGCACTAATTCATACACCTTAAAAGGAATTGTGGGCCATGAGGCTGTGGTGGACACAGGTGCAGGTCTCAGCCAATCATCCGCTCCCCTGCCTGGCCCCTCCCACCACAGCCTCCCGTCCCCTGTCTGCTGGTAGCCCCGCTGCTACCACCACCACTCCCACACACTGACAGCGCAGAGCAATTGGGGCCGGTGCCAGCAGTGGGTGCAAGGGGGGCCGGCACCATCAGTGGTAGCTTCTACCCTGATTGCCCCTCAGGAGCAGGGG
This sequence comes from Corynorhinus townsendii, assembly GCA_026230045.1. Taxonomy (NCBI): domain Eukaryota; kingdom Metazoa; phylum Chordata; class Mammalia; order Chiroptera; family Vespertilionidae; genus Corynorhinus; species Corynorhinus townsendii. The sequence continues at coordinate 58,524,226 of JAPDVU010000003.1, read as the reverse complement.
GAGATGGAGAAGCCCTGAAGGTGTGAGTGGTGGCTCTGGTGCCAGCAGCAGGTGCAATCAGGGCTGGTGCCAGCACCAGGTGCAAGCAACGGATGGGACAGTTTTGCGTGAGAGCAAAGAATTTTCAGTAACCACCAGAGGCTCACTCCAATGACAGCGACCAGTGCCCCACCTTGGTCTGGCACCCCCGCTCATCTGTTCTACCATTCTACCACAGCTGACGCCCACTATGTTCTGCATGTGCCCCCTGGTGGTCAGCACATGTCATCATGACCAGTTGTTCAGTTGTTCCATTGTTCAGTCTATTTGCATATTAGGGTTTTATATCCTATCTAATAAAAGAGTAATATGCAAATTAACTGTCACTCTGCGACAAAATGGCAGCACGCATAGACACAAGATGGTGGCGCCCAGTCCTCTCAGGCCCACCTGAGTCCCCCAGTCCCAGGAAGGGCTGCCGATGAGAGCTGGCAGCATGTGGCCCAGGCTGTTGGCCTGGGAGGCAGCCGCACCCCCCTGGCACGATCCACTCCCAGCCGCGGCCAGGGCTGTGGGTTTGGGAGGTGCCTGCACTGCCCCCACATTGAGCTATCAGCTCCCAGCCGCAGCCAGGGGGTGTAGGCCTGGGAGGCAGTCGCACCCCGCAGAGAGATCCCCTCTCAGTGGCAGCCTGGGGTATCAACCTCCAAAGAGCCTGTGCCCCCTTAGAGTGATCCCACACACACTATACCTATAGCCTTGGAACTTCCCTTGCCTCCAGCCGAGTGATTGGAGATGGGGGGCGGGGGTATCTGAGTGATGCTGCCCAGCAAACCTTTCCCGTTGGGTAGAAACTTCTGACCAGGTTAGGGAGGTAAAAGATTTTGTTTAAAATCTTTAGAAACCACAAAGAAAATGTCTGAGGTAGGGTTTCACATAGGAATAACTTACAACTAATTTCTGAAGGAAAACTGTGACATTGCAGTTACATTACTGGAGAGTACCCGAGGTCCAGAGGTTGGCTCTGCAAGGGCGGTGGCGGGTGCTCCCTGCCCTGGTTCCTCAGCACCTCGGGCCAGGCTTGAACCCACCCAGGAAGGCCTTTTCGCCTACAGTTTTCACCAAGGCAGGGAGGTTTTGTAGACATGAATAAGAAGTGCCCACATGAAAGTCCTAAAGATGCCAGGGCTGGCAGAAATGGCAAAGAAACCAGGAAAAAAGAAAAACCAGAAACACCACCAATCCCAACATAGATCATTTTTTTCTTCAGATGACGGTGTGTTTCCCTCTTCTTTGTCTTCTGGAAGCAAGACAGATTCAATTACTGATGATTCTACCAATGGAAAAGTTAAGAGAAAGAGAGCTCACAAAAGGAATAAAAGGAGAAAAGAAAGAAAGGACAAAAGATGAAACATCAAGAAAAAGAAAGAGAAGGAAGAAAGGAAGAAACAACCACATGATATCACCTTTCCAAAGTCTCATGAAATTCCTGTTTAAGGAGTTTATTTTATGACACTTTTAGTTTGGGTTTACATTTTTACTGGTTTGTCAAGACCACGGCAGGTACACTGTCCAATATGTTAAAGAAAAACCCTATCTAATAAAGAGGGAATATGCAGGGGAGGGCATTTGGGGGTGACCTGGCTGTCAGGGGAGGGCAGTTGGGGACAATCAGCCTGGCAGAGGAACAGTTAGGTGTCAATCAGGCTGGCAGAGGAGTGGTTAGGGGATGATCAGGCTGGCAGGCAGGAGAAAAATTGGGAGCCAGCAGTCCCAGATTGTGAAAGGGATGTCAACCTGCCTGTTTCAGGCCTAGACAGGCAGTCAGACATCCCTCGAGGGGTCCCAGATTGGAGAGGGTGCAGGTTGGGTTGAGGGACACACCCCGCCCCAGTGAACGAATTTCGTGCACCAGGCCTCTACTATATAGATAATATTAACTCTTCTGATCCATGAACACAATTCATTTTTCCATTTATTTAAGACTAGAGGCCCAGTGCATGAAATTCGTGCATGGAGGGGTCCCTCAGCCCAACCTGCACCCTCTCCAATCTGAGAGCCCTTAGGTGATGTCCTACTGATGGCTTAGGCCTGCTCCCCATGGTTCTCTGTTCTCTGAGGACCAGCCTGGTGTCTGTTTTCTGCGCAGGGGCCTGCTTGCCCTTTGCTGCCACGGCCAGGGGCAAGCAGGACCCTGCTATTTGCTCTCGGTGAGGGGCAAGCAGGGCCCTGCTGTCTGCTCTCTGTGGGGACCGGCTTGCCCCTCACCACGGCAAAGGCCAAAAGGACTGGGCGACTCCAGCAGGTCTGAGGGAACTGGGCACCGCCATCTTGTGGTTATGGGCACTACCATCTTTGTGACACAGTGACAGTCAATTTGCATATTCCCTCTTTATCAGATAGGATTTTCTTAAAATTTTCCTAAGCAATGATTTATAATACAAGTTTTAATTCAAAATGGACCACAGACTTAAAGATAATGGTTAAAACTAATAAAATTCTAGAATAAAACTTAGGAAAAATACTAGTGACCCAAGATTTGGCAATTTTTTTTTAATATGACACAAAAGATTACAAACTATAAGATAAAATAATAAATTGAATGTCACCAAAATTAAAAATTTGCTCTTCAAAAGACAATATTATAAAAATGAAGAGTAAGTCTCAAACTGGGAGAAAACAAAGCATATATATGAAAAGGACACTTGTATCTAGAATATAATGAAGAACTCTTACAATTCAATTAGAAAACAACAAACCTACCATTTTAAATGAGTAAAAGATTTGAACAAGTATATGATCATAGAAGATACACAGATGACAAGCGCTTCAAAGGAAGCCCAATATTATTAGTCATTAGGAAAGTCCAAAATAAGATCACAATGAGCCCTGACCAGGTTACTCAGTTGGTAGAGCATCGTCCAGATCCACCACGGTTGCAGGTTCAATCCCTGGTCAGGGCACATACAAGAATCAACCAATGAGTGCATAAATAAGTGAAACAACAAATCTATGGTTTTCTCTCTCTTTCCCTCTTTTTCTCTCTCCCTTCCTCTGTCTCTAAAATCAATTTAAAAAATGCTTTAATCACAATGAAATCTCATATTGCCACTAGAATGGTTAAAATTAAAAAGACTCTCCATACCAAGTACTGGTGAGAATGTGGAGCTATTTGAACTTTAATATACTGGTGGAGGGAATATAAAATTGTACAATCAATTTGGAAAACAGTTTAGCAGTTTTAAAAGTTAAACCGACACCTACCATACGATTCAGTAATTCCCTCCATTTATTTACTTAAGAGAAAGACTTGTGCAAGAATGTCTATAGCAGTTTTATCTATATCAACCAGAATTAAAAACAATCCAAATATACATCAACCAATGAATGTAAAAATGAAAGAATAAAGTGAATGCTATACCCACACAGTGGATTACTACTCAGCAATAAAAAGAATTTACTCAGAAATAAAAAAGAATAAGCTATTGGTACATGCAAAGACATGGATCAACTCAAAATAATTATGAGTGAAAGAAGCCAGACAAAAAAAGAGTACATATCACATTATTTCATTTATATAAAATGCATACTAAACTATAGTGACACAATGCAGATCAGTTGTTTCCTGGGGATAAGGAGGGAGGTGGGGGGAGTAAGGGAGGGATTACAAAGAGGTACAAAGACACATTTAGGACTACAGTCGTGTTCACTTATCTTGATTGTGATAATGGTTTCATGTGTGTATGCATATGTCAAAACTCATCAAAGTGTATGTTTAAATATAAAACTTATTGTATGTCAATTATTCCTCAATAAAACTGTGAAAATAATGTCAGTTTTGGTTAAAAAACTGGTTAGATAAAAATATTAATTTTTAACTTTTTTGTTCTTTATTTCGAGAAACTTACTTTTGCTGTGGTGTTTCTGATGTTTGTCAAGGACATTATTAGCACGGTGTTAAGATAACAGACCTGCGGGCTAGAGTGTCAAAGTTATGTGACTGCTTATACACACTGGATGCACCCTCTCCCCAAAGACACCTGTCACTGCACTATATCTATATTTTCTATAAACTACTAAGAGTTCACAGATTCACTCCACAATTGAGTTTGACCATTCAACAATTAAATCCATCTATACTGATAGATGTGAAAATGTAACATTCAGCAACTTCTATGGTTCTTTGTTTTTAGTTTAATTAACATTTTTTGTTTTTTTACTTTGTCGTTGAAAGTATTACAGATGTCCCTTTTGTTTGTTTGTTTTTTCCCATTGACCCCCTCCCTACCCATCCCTCCCAGGCTTTCACCACTCTATTGTCTGTGTCCAAGAATTATGCCTATATGCATATAAGTTCCCTGGTTAATCACTCCCCTCCCACTCACTTCCACCCCTGCCTTCCCTCTGAGATTCGTCAGTCTGTTCCATACTTCTGTGTCTCTAGATCTATTTTATTCATCAGTTTATTTTTTTCATTGTATATATGAGATTACGTGATACTTATCTTTCTCTGACTAGCTTATTTCACTTAGCATAATACTCTCCAGGTCCATCCATGCTGTTGCAAATGGTAAGAGTTCTTTCTCTTTTACAGCAGCATAGTATTCCATTGTATGGATGTAGCACAGCTTTTTTATCCACTCATCTAATCATGGGCACTTAGGCTGTTTCCAAATCTTAGCTATTGTAAATTGTGCTGCTATGAACATAGGGGTGAATATATCCTTCCTGATTGGTGTTTCTGGTTTCTTAGGATATATTCCTACAAGTGGGATCACTGGATCAAATGGGAGTTCCATTTTTAATTTTTAATTTTTAAGTTTTGGAGATAACTCCATACTGTTTTCCACAGTGGCTGAATCAGTTTGCATTCCCATCAGCATTAGGGTTCCCTTTTCTCCATATCCTTCCTAGTACTTGCCATTTGTTGATTTGTTGATAATAGTCATTCTGACAGACTTGTGAAATGATACCTCACTGTCATTTTAGTTTGCATCTCTCAGATGATTAATGACTTTGAGCATTTTTTCATGTTTCTTGACCTCTGTATGTCTGCTTTGGAGGAGTGCCTATTTAAGACCTTTGCCCATTTTTTTAATTGGATTGTTTGTCTTCCTTTTGTTAAGGTGTATGAGTTCCTTATATCTTTTGGAAGTTAACCCCTTATTGGATGTATCATTGGCAAATATGTTCTCCCATGCAGTGGGCTCTTTTCATTTTGTTGGTTTCTTTTGCTGTGCAGAAGCTTTTTTATTTTGATGGAGTCCCATTTGTTTATTTTCTCTTTAATTTACTTTGCCCTAGGAAATGTATCTGCAATGTATTGCTTTGAGAGCTGTCTGAGATTTTGCTGGCTGTGGTTTCTTCTAAGATTTTTAAGGTTTCAAAACTTACATTTACATTTACATTTACAACTTACATTTCACAACTTTTGTCCATTTTGAGTTTATTTTTTTTAAATAAATCTTTATTGTTCAGATTATTACAATTGTTCCTCTTTGTTCCCCCATAGCACCCCTCCACCCAGTTATCACCCCACCCTCTGCCCTTACCCCACCCCCCGTCCTCATCCATAGGTGTACGATTTTTGTCCAGTCTCTTCCCACACCCCCCAGGCCTTTTCCCCCCGATAATTGTCAGTCCACTCCCTTTTTATGCCCCTGATTCTATTATATTCACCAGTTTATTCTGTTCATCAGATTTTTTATTCACTTGATTTTTAGATTTACTTGTTGATAGATATTTGTTGTTCATAATTTTTATCTTTACCTTTTTCTTCTTCTTCCTCTTCTTAAAGAATACCTTTCAGCATTTCATATAATAGTGGTTTGGTGGTGATGAATCCCTTTAGCTTTTTCTTATCTGTGAAACTCTTTATCTGACCTTCAATTCTGAATGATAGCTTGCTGGGTAGAGTAATCTTGGTTGTAGGTTCTTGCTATTCATCACTTTGAATATTTCTTGCCACTCCCATCTGGCCTGCATAGTTTCTGTTGAGAAATCAGCTGACAGTCATATGGGTACTCCCTTGTAGGTAACTAACTGTTTTTCTCTTGCTGCTTTTAAGATTCTCTCTTTGTCTTTTGCTCTTGGCATTTCAGTTATGATGTGTATTGGTGTGGTCCTCTTTGCATTCCTTTTGTTTGGGGTTCTGTGCGCTTCTTGGACTTGTAAGTCTATTTCTTTCACCAGATGGGGGAAGTTTTCTGTCATTATTTCTTCAAATAGGTTTTCAGTATCTTGCTCTCTCTCTTCTTCTGCCACCCCCATAATTCGGGTATTGGTACGCTTGAAATTGTCCCAGAGGCTCCTTACACTATCTTCATATTTTTTTATTCTTTTTTCTTTTTGCTTTCCCGGTTGGGTGTTTTTTGCTTCTTTGTATTTCAACTCTTTGACTTGATCCTTGGGATCCTCTAGTCTGCTGTTGGATCTCTGTATATTATTTTTTATTTCAGTAAGTGTATGCTTAATATCTAGTTGGTCCTTTATCATATCCTCAAGGGTTTCGCTTAATTTATCAGCCTTTTCTAGAAAATTCTTGAAAAACCTTATAACCATGGCTTTGAACTCTATATCCAGTTGTTTGTTTTCCTCCATTTTTTTCTTTTGTGACCTGTTTCTTTGTCTTCACATTTTGGCTGCTTCCCTAAGTTGATAGAGTGGCTTTGTGTGCTAGGTGTCCTATAGGGCCCAGTGGCTCAGCCTGCGCTGGCCACTCTTGGTGCACCCCTTTGTGGGCTGTGTGCATAGTCTTGTTGTAGTTAAGCCTTGATTGTTGTTGGTATCACTGGGAGGAATTGACCTCCAGGCCAATTGGCTGTGAGCATCAGCTATGTCTACACTGGGAGAACTTCTGTGCTGGAGACACCTTATGAGACAAGACTTGCTTCAGTGGGGCTTTGGTGCTCACTGAGTGTGCTCCCTGAGTGTGTCCCTTATGGATCTGAGGAGTTGTAATCTGGATGGTCCTACTCTGACCCCTGGATACACTGGCTCTTGGATCGCCAAGGAGGTGCTAATTTAGCCTCTGCCAGAGGCCACACAGCAGGAGCTACAGAGAGATTTGCAGGTTCCTCTTCTTTGTTTGGGTTTTGGAGGTGCCCAGATGAGGCCCAGCTGTGAAATAATGCAAGCTGCTGTGGGGCCTTGGGCCTTCTTTTGGATGTTCTGGGTCTCACTGACTCAGCTGCAGTTTGTTAAGTAAGTTTAGAATTCAAAGGACCAGGTCATTCTATGCAAAAGCCTCTGTGTTCAGCTTGGATGGGGCAGAGTCTCAAGGTGGAGCAATCAGCAATGGCTTCCTGGGGCAGGATCTCAGGGTGAGGCAAACAACAATGGCTTCCTGTCAGCCCTGCCCTAAGAGGCCCTGGGGTCTCAGTGTCCCACGGTAATCTCTGCAAGCACCTCTAAGAGAAAGCTGCCCTCGAGTTTTCCCCGCTGCCAGACAGTCCAGTTTCTCCCCATATGAGTCTGGGTCCCCAGAGTCTCACCTGGAACTGGAGTTCAGAGCAGTCAGGAGCTTTTGTCTCCCTCCCAATTGAGAAAGCTAGTTGCATACTCAGTTACCAGCCCTCTCCGCATGCGCGCCTCCGTACCTCTGCCTTCCGCAGCTCCTGTGAATCTCAGTGTGCTTTTCTCTTTCCTTCTAGTTGTAGAATTTCCACTCAGCCAGCCTTCCTGTGGTTCTGGATGATGTCCGTTTTGTCTTTTAGTTGTAGTTTTGAAATTGTTGTGTGAGGCAGCAGTTTAGGTGTTTACCTATGCTGCCATCTTGGCTTCTCCGCCTTGAGTTTATTCTTGTGTATGATGTATGTTGGTAAAACAAAACTAGATCACCAACTTCTGTGGTTCTTAATGATTGAGCTGATTTTGCATATTAAAACAACCAACCATAAATATGCAGCTCAACCACAAATGATTGCTAATTAAGTTAGTAGAAAACTAATGCCACTTTTCCTCTCCCTAGATTGGCCTTGTTAACAGAGTCAAAGGAAAGCTTTCAAATCTTCCTGCAGTTTGCTTCCTTTCCAGTGGGCCAGCTTCTTTTCCTTCACTGAGAGTGAAGTTAATAAGCATAAGTAGGTATTTTTCCTTTGGTCACATAGACATGAGAGGCAAAGGGAGAAGTTTTACCTATTTGGACTTAACAAGGAGAATTTAGAAGTGGCCCAGAAGAGCATCGTAATGATACTGTAATTTGTTAAATACCTTACCTTGCAAGGCATGAGAGCTCATTTGGCCCATTTCCCTCCATCCTAACAGGAAAGTTTTAAACAGTCCCAAAAGATGGTAATACTTGACACAAGTCTTCAAATCTTCAGAAGAGATACCCTTAATCTCTTTAAAAACATCCTTTTCAGCCAACTCTAAGGAAAACGATTTAAGGATCAATGAACCCATTACTTTTAGTTTTCTGTTTTCTCTTGGCTCCCAGTCCCTTGCAGCTCTCTCTAAGTCCTTCCCATGAAAGCTGTTCCAGCTCTTGGCAGTCTGGCTGCTCTGAGTGACCCTTCTCAGGATGTCCCAGGGAACTGCGGAAGGACAGGATTGTGAGATGCCCCAAAAGAGCCACCTTCCAGCTTCACCCCGGGCGTGACCATTCAGTAAGCATCTGCTAAGTGAGTGTATAACTGAAGGTATCTCAGACATAAACTAACTGCACTGAAAAGCTTGCCTTTAGAATCCGAAATAGTTTAGGCCAGTGGTCGGCAAGCCACATGTGGCTCTTTGGCCCCTTGAGTGTGGCTCTTCCACAAAATACCACATGCGGACATGCACGTACAGTGTGATTGAAACTTCGTGGCCCATGCACAGAAGTCGGATTTCGGCTCTCAAAAGAAATTTCAATTGTTGTACTGTTGATATTTGGCTCTGTTGACTAATGAGTTTGCTGACCACTGGTTTAGGCTAAGTGGATGAGATATTGTTTCCAGAATCAGAGACTATCTACTTCGGACGTCATTGTGAGAATTAAGTAGACTTCTGCAGGTAAGCACCTAATAGGCAGTATCTGGCAGGGAGGAGACTATCAATACAAAGAACCTGGTTCACAGACAGTCACTCAGCCATGCAGAGAAGAAGCTGGGTTAGAACTCATATCCCAGCTCCTAGGTCAGCGCTCCACACTCCAGAATGTTGCCATGGAAATTCAGGAATTAAATAAAGACCTTCAGGGTTATGGGATGCAAAATAGACACATTTCAATGAAAGATGAAATGTGAGGAAAACTAAACAGGAAAGAGCAAATCTGCTATGTACAAGACTTTCATGCTAAATGCTCTCTCACTTGTTTTCTCAGTTCCCAGCAACATCCCTGATGTGAGCATTTTCAGCCTTATTTTATGAGAAGAAAACTGAGGTTCAGAAATTAAGCGGTGCATTGAGGCAGAGGATCATGGTCTTCTGACTCCAAGTTCAGTGTTATTTCCTTCCCATAGCAATACCAAGGCTTAAACAGAAGCATGCAATGCGCAACACGAATGTGTCAGGCTGGGAGAGGACACACAGGGTGACTGAGTCTGGGGAAGACAAAAAAGGTCCTTTGGAAAGGACAGCACAAAGGCAAGTTTGTCTGCTTTACAGTAGAGTAAGGGCCCTTCTGAAGCTAAAACATGAAATTCAGCAGCCTGCCCCAGCCAACATAGCTCAGTGGTTGAGCATAGACCTATGAACCAGGAAGTCATGGTTCAATTCCTAGTCAGGGCACATGCCTGGGTTGCAGGCTTGATACCCATTGTGGGGCCTGCAAGAGGCAGCAAATCAATGATTCTCTCTCATAATTGATGTTTCTATCTCTCTCTCCTCTCTTCTTCTCTGAAATAAATAAAAATATTTTTTAAAAGAAATGCAGCAGTCTGGCAGGTCTCTCATATGGGTAACTGCATCTTTCCAGTTGCTCAGCCCAAAGAACTTGATTCTTCTCTTTTCACCACCTGCAGTCATTGCGCTACTAAATTCTTATGGCTCTCCCTCCAAACTATATTTAGACTCAAAACCTCCTTTACCACGACCCTCTCCAAGCCACCACCTTCCCCCTGGGTTACTGTGGTAACCTCCAATTGATTTCCTTAGGTCTCCAACTGGTCTGCCTTTGACTCCTTCAGTCTTTTCTCCAATTATCAACCAAAACAAATTCTCCCTCAACATTTTGTTATGTGAATTCTCAAACCTACAGCAAAGGAAGAATTTATTACAATGAATCCAAATATCCACATCCCTGATTCTACCACAAAAGTTGGTTTGTATTTGCTTTATCATGTTATCTATCCCTCTAGAGAAATTCTTTTAAAATGTAAGTCAGATTATGTTGCTCTTTTCTTCAACAACCTCCGAAAGCTTCCTGTCAGAATAAAAGTTAAACCCTTATAAAGACCAATGAGGGCCTAAATTATTTGCACCATCTCACCTCTGTCTTCATATCCCACTGCTTCCTGCCTCCTCCCCTCCAACACACACACACACACACACACACACACACACACACACACACCCTCCATTCCTCTCCATCCACACTGATGTCCTTGTTTATTTTAAGATACACCAGGCTTTGTACTAGCTGTTCCCTCGGCCTGGAATTCTCTTCCTACAGATTTCTATGTGACTCATTCCCTTACTTCTTTCATGGCTTTATTTAAGCATCATATTATAACAAGGCCATGCCTGCCCATTCTATTTAAAATTGCAAATGCAAACCACCGTTTACATTACTTTTCTCCTTTCCCTGCTTTTTATTTCCTCCATAGTCTTCATTATCAAGGCACTTTTTATTTTAGTAATTAGTCTTATCTATTGTCTGTCTCTCCCCATTAACATGTGTTATTGTTTGCAACATAAGAAACATTACATTAGGCATTTTATATGTATTGGCTTCATTTGAGCACAATAGCTCTCTCACATAAAGATTCTTATCCTCTTTTAATAATAAAGAAACAACCCTGGCCAGGTGGCTCAGTTGGTTGGAGCATTATCCTGTACATCAAAAAGGTTGCAGGTTCGATTCCGGTCAGGGCACATACCTAGGTTGCAGGTTAGATCCTGGATTGGGACACATACGGGAGGTAAATGATTGATGTTTCTCTCACATCAGTGTTTCTCTCTCTCTCTCTCCCTTTCTCTCTTTCTAAAAGAAGCAATAAAAAATATCTTCAAGTGAGAATTAAATAATAACAATAATAATCATGAAACAGACTCAAGGAGACAGAAAAACTGGCTCAAGACTGCCAACTAAAACTCAGGTCTGTCATATGCAAAGTTCATTCTTTTTTTACTGTCTGGTTCAATATCAAATAGCAGTAAATTCTGAGAACAGTGCCTGAAGTCCAGTAGCTTATTGGTCAAATATTAGCTTAGTTTTAATCTGAATATTAGTTCATGCACAAGACTTCCCCTCCCCAATACAACCTCTTCTTAGTTCCCTCTATTGAATGACAGTGTTTGTATCTGTGTCTGGGTACTATATATACCATAAATTCTTGAAATTAGGAACCATGGGTTATTCCTACAACTAAGAGACCAATGCTTTGAAGATAGTGGGCATACACACAAGCATTTGTAAAAACTAGTAGTTAGATTTACTGTCTTCCCACTAACTAAAATTAGTAAGAATAGGTTTTTACTATGACATGTCGATTGGATTACTAGTTGATGCACATATCAGGATGGGGGAAAATTAGATAGGCTGCCAATCAAATAGCATCATAAATATCACATAGGATATACCACAAACAGTCTTATGGGCCATGTATAAGAAAACAATTTTCATTATTAATTTTTATAATAATGGTGGCTCATATTAACTAGCATTTATTGACTATTTGCAAAATGTCAGAACTGGTACAGGTGTATTTACAAATATCAGCTCACTTAGCCCCAGACCTAAAATTCATTATGTACAATTGTTATCACTCATTTATGGAATGAGCATATTAAGGTGTAGAGACATTGAGCAAATTTCCTTGGGTCATCCTAAGTGCTGGAGCAGGGAATGAAGAGGCTTGTATGATCACAGGATTCTGCAGATCTAGCATTTTAGCATTATTTTGATTAATTGAATTTTTTTGGGGGGTAGTCTCATTTTTGTTTGATTTATTTACTTTTTATTTTATCAGGCTGGTTTTTTAGACTTTCCTAGATTGCTTCAATTGTAGGATCTACATCATTATCAGAGAGCCTGTGGACCTCTGTCAGAGTGGAGAGAGTTGATTTCTTGATTGCTCTGCACTTTTTTATCACTTACAGTAATAATTACAGAAGTTAAAGTACAATAAAATGGGAGGTTTTAACCCATATTTTATGAGTCACAAATGGGCTCTAAAAAGCTGCCATTTTATTATTTCCTTTAGAAATACTTAATATGTAATATCAGTAGTAAAGTTTAGTGCCTAACCAGCACTTAATATTCCCTGCCTCCAGAATTATCAACCCTCTTTAATGGAAGAATAATGAAAGGAGGTTTGTAATATATACACATGTCCACCCAATTTCATATTATCTAGATTAACAATTCATTGTAAAGGAGTAGGAAATAAGGAGCTGCCATCTACTGTACAGATTGGGCAATAAGAAAATGTAAGAAAAGAACCAAAATGAGGACATTATCCAGAAAATTAAAATTGTATGTGGCTGTACATATAACATATGCTACCTGGAAGGAATGGCCTTAAATTGTAGACACAGCATGAAATAGCCATTGCAGAGTTGGTTAGTTTCACATTAACTCATATAATCTGACCTCCTCTGACATAGTTCAACACCTAAAAATTTTTCATTCCACGCTAATAAACTAAAGATCTCTTCTCCTTGGTTCAGCTAGATTTCCAATAACTACCCTTACTAGAAGCTGTTGATTAACTGAATTCTTTTCAGCTCTTGCCTAGCTGTTGGTTTCTTTACATTTTATGGAAAACGAGGATATATCTTTCTATCTAAGCATCAATGGAAGTAGTTTGTCACCTTATAATTCAGTTTGCAACCTATTTCCCAACACTACCAAACCAAGCTATAGATTTATTTAGACACTACCAGAGTCTCTCCATGAGGAGTCAACCCACACGGTTGTTGCTCAAGGGTATACCAGAAGGCTCCAGAACTTCTGAAAGTCTGGGAGATGTAAATTATACATAAATGTATATACCACTGACTCTTTGCAATTTGTTAAGACCTACCTTTTTATCCAGTGCAAAATTATATTTTATAAACATGTGCTTCAGATCAATGTGTATTCTATAAACATTTGATGTAGATCTCTATTACTTCAAACTTATTGTATTTTCAAATTACTATATCTTTGTTAAATATTTTTATTGAATCTGACAATAATTGAGACAAGTGTAATGATTTTCTCACTATTGCTGATAGATTTGTCTTACTCTGAATCTATCAATTTTTGCATTATATGTTTAAAATATTTTGTTGGAAATATATATATATATATTGTTAGAGAAATATGATTTTAGAGCTGCTATAGCTTACTGATAATTTCATTATTTTATTATAATAAAATATGATTTTAGAGCTGCTATAGCTTCCTGATAATTTCATTATTTTATCCTCTACATTTCTCATAATGCTTTTTGTCTGAAAGCCTACTTTGTCTGATAATATATCTATATCTCCTTCATTTTGGTTAATTTTCCTGGCATTTATGTTCTTCTACCCTTTAAACCATTCTATACCTTTATACTCCAGATGTAAATTAAAATATTGAAATTAAACCTGATAATCCCTGACTTTAACTAGCATATTTAATTTATTTTCTTTACTGTATTGTTGATATAATTGGACTTGTTATAATTTTATATGTATTTGTTTCATTTTTAATGCTTATTTACTTTTTTATTCGTTTAACTTATTTTTGCATGCTTTTTTGTCACTTTGTATTGAACCTCCCTTGTCTATTACTTCAGAGTCTCTTGTAGTACTTGTCTCTTATTCTGGCCACTGCTACATTGACCATTTTTATATGGACTCCCACCATCCCCACACCAGTGTGAACTGCCAGCACCTTGCTCAGCCCCATGGTACGTGCTCACTTACTGCGCTGCAGCCTCTGGAGATGCCGCCCAGGAAGGCATAATTGAACGTTCTATGGAGAATAGGGAAGAGGCACCAGTGGATGAATGCTTTTCTGAGTTTCTTTGGTGTGTGTTTTGTTTTGTTTTGTTTTGTTTTGTTTTTGTAGGACAGCCATAGTATGTATTTCATATAGCCTCTCAGTTGTATCTCTAATGTGGGATTAAGCAACCAATTGCCTGTATCAGTGAAAAAGAGATAGAAGAGAAAAGCAGGAGGAGGTTTCAATTAGAAGATCTTGATTTAATATAGTCAAAAAATCACTGGCAGTGGACAGATGTTAGCAAGTCATGAGCCTCCATAGCTTTACAAAACAGAGACAATAATGACCTCACAAGATTTTTGTAAGAACTAAATATATAATATAGATAACACCTCTCTATTTTTAAAGCGCTTCTATAATTTTATCATAGAGTGCTATTTATTATTGGCAGTATGCTTGAGGGTAATAAATGATTTTCACGATTTTTTTCTAAAGGTGATTGTAATACTGGGCAAAAGCTAAATATTATTTATATGGTAACAGCAGTGGACTTGCTATTGAAATTATCCCACTTATTTCACAAATATTTATTGATCATAATGCTGCAATTATTGTTTCCATTTTGGAGCAAATTAATTCCTGGCTCCATCCTGTACTATGTGACATGGACAAATTATTAATCATCTCTTGGCCTCAGTTTACTTTTCTCTTATTTCAAATTGTAATAACAACAGCAATACCTTGTATAATTATGGGGAAAGGAGGATTAGCTGTTTTTACTACTATTACATATAACATGCTGTATGACAATATAGAATCTATTGAGGCCAGGGATTTTCAGATCAACCTTGCATGTTTCCTTAAAGAAGGTTTAAGTAGCCCTACTCGGTTTGGCTCAGTGGATAGAGTGTTGGCCTGCAGGCTAAAAGGTTCTGTGTTTGATTCTGGTCAAAGGCACTGACTTCAGTTGCAGGCGGAGGCAACCAATCAGTGTGTATCTCTCACATCAATGTTTCTCTCTCTGTCTTGTCCACTCCCTTCCACTATCTCAAAAAATATCCATAGGTGATGATTAACAAAAATAAATAAAAATGTTTAAGTAAACATTTAAATCATAAACAGGAAAAAATTTTGGTTTAAGCTCATTTAACCTCTTTTACCTTATTTTGGCAAGAAGGCTGTGAATAAGAGTAAGGACTGCTGGCAGGAATGTACAACTGAAATTCTCCTGGAAGATGGCCCAGCAATGAGGCGCAGACTATGAAATCCCCATAGTTGGGTGATGAAGGACAGCACACATGTGATTGAGTGATTGCCACAACTTAAGTACTCAGCCACTCCGGGAGAGCATGCTTTATAATTAGTGCCAGTAGGACTAGACACCTATCTGTCGGCTCCAAAGGCATGAAATGCACACAGTTTACCTCCCATCCCAGCATTTCATCAAGAAAGAACAGCAGACACCTCTGTGCTTGAAAAGCACAACAGAACGACTCCCTGTTGACCCCTGTCCAAGTTTTGAGTCAATGCAAAATTTCCATTTTCTAGTTTTATCTTCTTTTTTAATGGCTGAGATATGTTATCTAGATCTTTGTACTGTTCATGGAAATGTAGTCTCTAAACACAAGTCAAAATTCCTTCTACGATCCCAAAAGAGCTTATAACTACTTTAAAGAATTTCTCTCCACCAATTCATTTTTCAAGGGAATCCAGCTGTCAGGCCTGAGTTATCTTGGATGGTTTAGATAGAAAATTTTATGCACACATTTGTTTTTATATATACTCATAGGTGTTCACACATATCTTTTACCTCCTTCAAAATTTAGAAGGAATAAAAACACGAGCCCTGAGTACATACAAGTTCTACTGTCTGTCTGGCACGTCCTTTGTTCAGACAAGTCTCCTTTTCATGTTACCCTCCTTGCCTGGTCTATTTTATTCCATTTGAAGAGGCCAGTGTATGTCTCTTCAGTTCTCACTCACTAAAGACCTTGTAGTCTTATATAAGGGCTAGGGATCTGAAAGCCAGCTCTCTTTCAGGACCTCAGAAACACCAAACCGTAATAAACTCCAGAGGGAAGCAACTGAAGGTTTCATTCCCATTCCTCTGAGGAAGACTGTGAAGGAAACTTGTTCACAAATAAGTCAGTACACACAGAACATTCCTTATGCTTTCTAGGTAGGCTTCTATGGAATTACAAAATGAGAGTATTGCAGCAGTCAAATTACTTACCAGTAAACTCACTCAGCCTGAAACTAAACACACAATTCAGTGGTGCTGTGTGGTCTCTGTGGCAACTACACTGTGCAATATCAATCACATTCCTTTATACATTTAATTTTTAAATGGGGCAATCAATTTGCATGGTATAAAAATATCACCATGATTAGCATTTCCTGTTTGTCCTGACATTTTTATTATTCCAACCATAAACCAGTTTATATGTAAATTGCCACGCCACATGCTCTTAAGTTAAACTCATAGAATCCTATCTACGAAGGCCTCATCATGTTGCTGTAACTATGTGTAAAAACCCATTGCATAAATAGTTCCAAGAAAAAGAGACAGTATGTCGTATAAAAGAAGCAAACAAACTTTGTGCCCAATTCAACTGAATTCACGAATAATATTCTGTGCTTGGCTTTAGTAATGTTATAACAAGGACCATGTCTTCTGTTTTAAATGAAGGGCATCAGGTAATTAAACATTATTTTTTTATCAGAAAATTTAGGTATTAAGCACATACTATATGGGTTGCGCACAGACATATCTTCCACTCTATAACCATCCCAGCTTATAAAACACATGCACACATGCACATACATGTGCCCACAAGGTGCAAGGCATGAAAAGACATCTAGATATTTACCACAGGTCATGTTCATGTGAAATAAAATAATTTAGTTCAAATGTATCCACCCCCCAAAACTGTCATAAGAGTTTTGTTCATAAACAACTGTTTTACAGAAAAGCCCACAATAACCATATTTTAAGTCATTTAATCATCTAGTTATTATACTTTATTCCATTATACAGCATTCTAAACTACATTTAATTAGATTGAATAGGGCAATAGAACAAATTGCATAACATTAAATTTTTATATATTTAAGAGATCTGTGGAAGAGTGGCTATTTAAATGAGGCAGGAGGATGAAGTAAGCAATGGTATTTGAAGAAACAATTACAAGATCCTAGGAGTGGGCTACTTCCAAAATCATTGATTCACTTATTTATTAAATATTTACTAGCACCACCTAAATACCAGGCCCTCTTCTAGACAGTGGGGATATGGAAGTTGCTATAGACAGAATGATTTTGTCCCCTTCCCCAATATATCCATGTTGAAACCTAATCCCCAGTGTGATGGTATTAAGAGGTAGGGACTTTGGGAAGTGATTAGGTTGTGAGAGTGGAGCCCTAATGCACACGATTAAAGCCCTTAATAAAAGTGATGCCAGGAACAACCAAGATGGCAGCATAGGTAAACACCTGTACTTGCTGCCTCTCACAACCACATCAAAACTCCAACTAAAAGACAAAATAACAACATCCAGAACCACGGAAAAGCTGACTAAGTGGAATTTCTACAACTAGAAGGAAAGAAAAAATCATATTGAGACTGGTAGTAGGTGCGGAGGTGCAGAAGTGTGGAGGTATGGAGGCGTGCGTGAAATGGGCTGGCAACTGGGTGCGCTGCTGTTTTTTTCCAATCAGGAGGGAGATACAAGCTCCTGATTGCTCTGAACTCCAGTTCCAGGTGAGACTCTGGGGACCCAGACTCATATGGGGAGACACTGGACTGTCTAGCATCAGGCTGGAATACGAGGGTGGATTTCTTTCAGAGATGCCTGCAGTGATCATTGTTCTTGCACGGGTCACGGGACACAGATGCCCAGGTACCTCTCTGGGGCAGAACTGACTGGCAGCCATTGCTCTTTGCTCTGCCCTGGTGATTCCCTGAGACACCACCCCACCCAATTTACAACCCCACACAAGCTGTGTACAGCAGCTTTTGCCTATGAATGGCCCGTCCTTTTGCAGCATAAACCCTATCAAACTGCTGCTGGGTCAGAGAGCTCCAAAGCTTCCAAAAGAAGGCCTAAGGCCCAGCTGTAGCAGCCTGCATTGCTTCACAGCTGGGCCTCATCTAGGCACTTCCAAACCCCAAACAAAGAGGAGGAATTGTCAAGATCTCTTTGTGGCTCTACTGGGTGGCCTCAGGCAGTGGCTGACTTTGCACCTCCTTGGAGATCCAAGAGCCAGTGTACCCAGAGGTCAGTGTGAGACCATGCCAGTTTACAACTCTTCATATCCATAAGCGAAACACTCAAGGGGCAAACTCAGTGAGCACCAAAGCCCCACTGAAGCAAGTTCTGCCCCATAAGGGTGTCTCCAGCACAGCAGTTCTCCCATTGTAGGCACAACTGGTCCTCACAGCCAATTAGCTTGGAGGTCAATTCCTCCCAGTGATACCAACAACAATCAAGGCTTTACTACAACAGAACTGTGTACACAGCCCACAAAGGGGTGTACCAAGAGTGTCCACCTCAGGTAATTAGGGAGGCTGAGCCACTGGGCCCTATAGGACACAAAGCCACTCTATTAACTCAGGGAAGCAGCCAAATTGCAGAGACAAAAAAAAAATGTCACAAATGAAAGAAATGTATGAAAGAAAATGACTGAATATAGAGTTCAAAACCACGGTTATAAGGTTACTCAAGAATCTTCTAGAAACCTCTGAAAATTTAGTGAGACCCTCAAAGATATGAAAAAGGACCAATCACAAATTAAACATACACTAACTGAAATAAAGAATAATATACAGAGATCCAACAGCAGACTAGAGGATCTCAAGGATCAAGTCAAAGATTTGAAACACAAAGAAGCAAAAACACCCAACCAGAAAAGCAAAAAGAATCCAAAAATATAAAGATAGTGTAAGGAGCCTCTGGGATAACTTCAAACGTACCAACATCAGAATTATGGGGTGCCAGAAGAAGAGAGAGAGCAAGATATTGAAAACTTATTTGAAGAAATAATGACAGAAAACTTCCCCCATCTGGTGAAAGAAATAGACTTACAAGTCCAAGAAGTGCAGAGAACCCCAAACAAGAGGAATCCACAGAGGACCACACCAAGGCACATCATAATTAAAATGCCAAGGGAAAAAGACAAAGAGAGAATATTAAAAGCAGCAAGAGAAAAATAGTTACCTGCAATGGAGTACCATACAACTGTGAGCTGATTTCTCAACAGAAACTATGCAGGCCAGAAGGGAGTGGCAAGAAATATTCAAAGTAATGAATAGCAAAAACCTACAACCAAGATTACTCTACCCAGCAAAGCTATCATTCAGAATTGAAGGTCAGATAAAGAGCTTCACAGATAAGAAAAAGCTAAAGGGGTTCATCATCACCAAACCAGGATTATATGAAATGCTGAAGGGTATTCTTTAAGAAGAGGAGGAAGAAGAAAAAAGTAAAGATAAAATTTATGAACAACAAAGTGACAACAAATACATATCTATCAACAAGTGAAACTAAAAATCAAGTGAATAAAAAATCTGATGAACAGAATAAATTGGTGAATATAATAGAATCAGGGGCATAGAAAGGGAGTGGACTGACAATTCTCGGGGGGAAGAGAGTGTGAGTGGTGAGGGAAGATATTGGACAAAAATCTTACACCTATGGATGAAGACAGTGTTGGCAGGGGTGGGGGGGGGAGTTGTAAGAGCATGGAGTGCGGTAGGAACCAGGTGAAGGGAGCTATGGGGGGGGGAAGAGGAACAACTGTAATAATCTGAACAACAAAGATTTATTTTTTTTTTAAAAAAGTGACCCCATAGAGCTCTCTCACCCTTTTCTCTATGTGAGGACACACTGAGAAGATGGCCATCTATGAACCTCCATGAGCCAGGTTCTCAATAGACACTCAGTATGCCTGTCACCTTGATCTTGGATTTTTCAGCTTCCAAAACTGTGAAAAATAAATTTCTGTTGTTTAAGCCACCCAGTCTATGGTATTGTTGTTTGGTTTTGTTTTGTTTTAAATATATTTTATTGATTTTTTACAGAGAAGAAGGGAGAAGGACAGAGAGTTAGAAACATCAACCAGCTGCCTCCTGCTTAACCCTACTGGGGATGTGCCTGCAACCAAGGCACATGCCCTTGACCGTAATCGAACCTGGGTCCCTTAAGTCCACAGGCCAATGCTCTATCCACTGAGCCAAACCAGTCAGGGCTGTTTTTTAACAGCTCAAACAAACTAAGATAGAGGTGAATAAGATCTACAATGTCCCAGTCCTCGCTGAGTTTACATTATGGTGGTAATGAAAGTTATTTCATACCGGTGGGTGCTATGAATAAAACAGAACAGAGCAATGTGATGCTTTTAAGCATTATCTTACTTATACTCTCAAAGTATCATCCTGACTACTATGTAAATAATAAATTATAAGAGGAGGAAAAAATGGTGGTGGAATAGACAGACGTGTCCCAAGCCATGTCCTGGAACTGATAGAAAGAACAGCTGAGGGTCGCACGGGGAGTGTTTGTTGGTGATTTGAGGGACAGCTATACTCCAGGACATGGTGGGGGACTGCTGGACAGGGCTCCCCTGACCAGGCAGACCCCAGAGCTGCTGGGTTCCCTTCTGGAGCAACCAGCTCAGACGCAGAGACCACGCCATCTTGAAGGGGAAAGTGGATGTTATCAGAAGCCTGAAAATCTCCAACTGCAACACCCACCAAACAGCTGTGAACCCCAGAACAATGGTCCCCAATTGGCGCAAACACGTGGATTCAGAGGAGCTCTACACTACACCACAGAAAGGAGAAAGTAAACTACATAACCAGACACCCGGAGAAGAGAGACCATGGGGAGACAAAGAAACAGCCCGCATATGAAAGAAAAGCAGCCATCACCAGAAAAGGAAGTAAACTAAATAGAAGCAAGCAACCTGCCAGAGAAAGAATTCAGAGAAATGGCCATAAGGTGGCTGAAAGGAAGGGAAGACAATTTCAACAATATATGTAAGAACCAAGAGGAAATGAAGAAGAACCAAGAAGAAATGAAAAATGACATTGCTGCTGTAAAGAACTCAATAGAAAGCATCAAGAGTAGACTAGAAGAAGCAGAGGACTGCATCAGTGAGCTAGAAGACAAGGTAGGAAAAAATATCCAAGTAGAGCAGCTTCTAGAAAAAAAATTAATAAGCAGGAGGAGAGCCTAAGGGAACTTTGGGACAACACAAAATGAAACAACATCCACATAATAGGGGTTCCAGAAGGAGAGGAAACAGAGCAAGGAATAGAAAACCTGTTTGAAGAAATAATGACAGAAAACTTCCCTGATATAGGAAAGAAAAAACCCACACAAATCCAAGAAGCTCACAGAGTCCCAAGCAAAATTAACCCCAAAGGACCGACGCCAAGGCACATTATAATTAAAATGGCAAACACCAACAACAAAGTAAGAATCTTAAAAGTGGCCAGAGACAGACAGAAAGTTACCTACAAAGGAACCCCCATCAGACTACCAACTGATTTTTCAACAGAAACTCATCAGGCCAGAAGGGAATGGAATGAAATATACAAAGTCATGCAAAGGAAGGGTCTGATTGTTTTGTTTTTGTTGTTGTTTGTTGTTTTGTATTTGGGTGCTCCTGTATTGGGTGCAGTACAAGAATACTGTACCCAGCAAGGCTATCAATCAAAATTGAAGGTGAAATCAGGAGCTTCACAGACAAAAAAGGACTAAGGGAATTTATTACCACCAAACTAGCAATGCAAGAAATGCTAAAGGGTCTGCTGTAAAAAAAAGAAATAGGAAGCGAAGAAGGGAAACAGGGGTAAAGAAAAAAAAATGGTGAAAAATAAGCACCTATCAATAATAACTTTAAATGTAAATGGATTAAATGCCCCAATCAAAAGACATAGGGTAACGGATTGGATAAGAAAACACGACCCATGTATCTGCTGTCTACAAGAAACACACCTCAGAAAAAAAGATGCACAAAGACTGAGGGTGAAAGATGGAAGAAGGTTCATGCAAATGGAAATGAAAACAAAAATCTGGGGTAGAAATACTTATATCTGATAAATTAGATCTCAAAGTGAAGGACATAACAAGAGATAAGGAAGGCCACTTCATAATACTAAAGGGAGCAATCCAACAAGAAGATATAACTCTGGTAAACATATACTCACCCATACAGGAGCACCCAAATACATTAAAAAAAACCTCCAGGAGGATATCAAGGGAGAGATTGACAGCAATACAATCATAGTAGGAGACTTTAATACCCCACTAAAACCATTGGACAAATCCTCTAAACAAAAAATCAGCAAAGAAACATCAATCCTAAATGACTCTCTAGACCAGATGGAATTAATTGACATCTTCTGAACATTTCACCCCAAAGCCACAGAATACACATTCTTCTCAAGTGCACATGGGTCATTTTCAAAGATAGGCCATATGTTGGGACATAGGCAAAGTCTCTTCAAATTCAAGAAGATAGAAATCATATCAAGTATCTTCTCCAGATCACAGTGGCATAAAACTGGAAATCAACTACAATAGAAACAATCCAAAGAAATCAAACACATGGAGACTAAACAGCATGCTATTAAACAATGACTGGGTTACCAGAGAGATCAAAGAAGAAATAAAAAACATCATGGCAACAAATGACAATGAAAACACAACAATCCAAAATCTATAGGACACAACGAAAGCAGTATTGAGAGGGAAGTTCATAACTCTACAAGCCTACTGCAAAAAAACAAGAAACAATGGTAATAAATTACCTAGCCCTACAACTCAAAGAGTTAGAAAGAGAGCAACAAGAAAAGTCCAGTGTAAGCAGAAGGAAGGAAATAATAAAGATCAGAGTAGAGATAAACAAAATTGAGGCCAAAAAAAAAACAATACAAATGATCAACAAAACCAAGAGTTGGTTCTTTGAAAGGATATACAAGATTAATGAACCTTTTTCCAGGCTCACCAAGAAGCAAAGAAAGAGGACCCAAATAAACTAAATCAGAAATGAAAGAGGAGAAATACAACAGACCCCACCAAAATACAAAGGATTGTTAAAAAATACTATGAGCAACTCTATTCCAACAAACTGGACAACCTGGAGGAAATGGACATAATTCCTAGAAAAATATAACCTTCCAAAACTCAATCCGAAAGAATCTAAACACCTCAATAGGCCAATAACTATGGAAGAAATTGAAGCAATCATCAAAAATCTTCCAGCAAACAAAAGCCAGAGCCAGATGGCTTCACAGTGGAGTTTCACCAAACATTCAAGGAAGAACTAAAAACTATCCTCCTCAGACTATTCCAATAAATTCAAGAGGAAGGAACACTTCCAAGCTCATTCTATGAAACCAGCATCACCCTAATACCAAAACCAGATAAAGACAACACAATGAAAGAGAATTACAGGCTAATATCACTCATGAACATAGATGCCAAAATTCTAGCAAATCAGATCCAGCAGTATATCAGAAAGATCATACACCATGACCAAGTAGGATTTATCCCAGGAATGCATGCAAGGATGTACAATATCCACAAATCAATAAACGTGATATATCACATAAACAAATTGAGAGATAAAAATCACATAGTCTTATCAATGATGCAGAAAAGCATTTCACCAAATCCAACACCCTTTCTTGATAAAAACTCTCAACAAGGTGGGAATAGAAGGATTATACCTCAACATAATAAAAGCCATATATGATAAACCTACAGCTAACATCATACTCAATGTGCAAAAACTAAAACCGTTTCCCCTAAGAACAGGAATAAGACAGGGATGCCCACTCTCACCACTCCTGTTCGACATAGTACTGGAAGTACAAGCCATTGCGATTAGACAAGAAGAAGAAATAAAAGACATCCAAATTGGAAAAGAAAAAGTAAAGCTGTCCTTATTTGCAGATGACATGATATTGAAAAAACGAATAGACTTAATAAATGAATTCGGCAATGCAGCAGGATACAAAATTAACTCCAAGAAAGCTGTGGCATTTGTATAAACCAATAGTGAACTTACAGAAAGAGAGACTAAAAAAGCAATCATATTTACCATTGCACCAAAAGAATTAGATACCTAGGAATAAACTTAACTAAGGAGGTAAAAGACCTCTACTCAGAAGACTACAGGACACTGAAAAAAGAGATAGAGGAAAATGTAAACAGATGGAAGAACATACCATGTTCATGGATTGGTAGAATCAACATCATTAAAATGTCCATACTATCCAAAGCAATCTATAGATTCAATGTACTCCCCATTAAAATACCAATGGCATATTTCACAGACCTAGAAATAACTCTCCAAAAGTTCATCTGGAATAAAAAAGACACCGAATAGCCACAGCAATCCTAAGAAAGAACAAAGTAGGTGGGATCTCAATACCAGATTTCAAGCTGTATTACAAAGCCATTGTTCTCAATACAGCCTGGTACTGGCACAAGAACAGACATGTAGACCAATGGAATAGAATAGAGAACCCAGATATCGACCCAAACCACTATGCTCAATTAATATTTGACAAAGGAGGCATGAACATACAATGGAGTCAAGACAGTCTCTTCAATAAATGGTGTTGGGAAAATTGGACAGATACAAGCAAAAAAATGAAACTAGACCACCTACTTACACCATACACAAAAATTAACTCAAAATGGATATAGGACTTAATCATAAGACGGGAAACCATAAAAATACTAGAGGAATCCACAGGCAGAAAAATCTCAGACATATGCCAAAGCAATTTCTTCATCAATACCGCTCCTAGGGCAATGGAAGCTAAAGAGAAAATAAACAAATGGGACTACATAAAAATAAAAAGTTTTTGCACACCAAAAGAAACCATCAACAAGACAACAAGAAAGCCCACTGTATAGGAGAACATATTTGCAAATGGTATCACTGATAAAGGTTTAATCTCCAGGGAACTTATGCAACTTAATAAAAGCAAGATAAATGATCCAATAAAAAAAATGGGTAAGGGACCTAAGTAGAATCTTTTCGAAAAAAGACAGAAGGAAGGCCAAGAGACATATGAAAACATGTTCAAAGTCACTAATTATCTGAGAGATGCAAATCAAAACGACAATGCGGTACCATCTCACACCTGACAGAATGGCAACCATCAACAAATCAACAAACGACAAGTGCTGGCAAGGATGCAGAGAAAAAGGAACCCTCGTGCACTGCTGGTGGGAATGCAGACTGGTGCAGCCACTGTGGAGAACAGTATGAAGTTTCCTCAAAAAACTAAAAATGGAACTCCCATTTGACCCAGTAATCCCACTCCTAGGAATATATCCTAAGAAACTAGAAACACCAATCAGAAAGGATATATACACCCCTATGTTCATAGCAGCACAATTCACCATAGCTAAGATTTGGAAACAGCCTAGGTGCCCAACAGCAGATGACTGGATCAGAAAACTATGGTACATCTACACAATGGAATACTATGCTGCTGTAAAAAAGAAGGACTTCTTACCATTTGCAGCAGCCTGGATGGACCTGGAGAGCATTATGTTAAGTGAAATAAGCCAGTCAATGAAAGAAAAATACCACATGATCTCACTCATTTATGGAAAATAAAGAACATTATAACCTGAAGAAGAAAAAAAAAGGATAAACTATAGTCCTAGCTGGTTTGGCTCAGTGGATAGAGCATCAGCCTACAGGTCCCAGATTCAATTCAGGTCAAGGGCACATGCTCAGGTTGCAAGCTCAATCCCCAGTAGGGGGCATGCAGAAGGCAACCAATCAATGATTCTCTCTCATCATTAATGTTTCTATCTCTCTCTCTCCCCTCTCCTTTCCTCTCTGAAATCAATAAAAAATATATTTTTAAAAAAGAAGAATCCTATATAATAAAGAGGTAATATTCAAATTGACCATCACTACAACACACAAGATGGCTGCCCCCATGTGGTCAAAGATGGTTGCTCCCATGTGGACACAAGATGGCCACCACAAGATGGCCGGCAGGGGAGAGCAATTGTGGGCAATCAGGCCAGTAAGGGAGGGCAGTTGAGAGGGACCAGGCCTGGAAGGGAGGGCAGTTGAGGGGGACCAGTCCTGCAGGGGAGGGCAGCTGGGGGAACCAGACCTGCAGGGGAGGGCATTTAGGGGTGACCAGGCAGGCAAGGGAGGGCGGTTAGGGGTGACCAGGCCAGCAGGGGAGGGCAGTTGGAGGTGAGGGCAGTTGGGGGTGACCAGGCCTACAGAGGAAGACAGGGGCAACCAGGCTGGCAGGGGATGGCAGTTATTGGCAATCAGGCTGGCAGGGCAGTGGTTAGGGGGTGATCAAGCTGGCAGGCAGAAGCAGTTAGGGGTAATCAGGCAGGCAGGCAGGCAAGTGGTTGGGAGCCAGCAGTCCTGGATTGTGAGAGGGATGTCTGACTGCCTGTTTAGGCCCGATCCAGGCAGTCAGACATCTCTCGAGGGGTCCCAGATTGGAGACTGGGCTGAGGGACACACACACCCCCATGCACGAATTTCATGCACCAGGCCTCTAGTAAACTATTATAAGACAATTATGGAAGCAAGGGGACTAGTCAGGCTATTGTCTTAAACACAATAGAAAATAAGGACAACTCGAATTAGAGTGCTACTGGATGAAAGTGATAAGAAGGGGTCACATATGGAACCCACTTTTAAGGTAGAGACAACAGGATTTTCTGATTTAGAGTGGAAGAAAAAGACAGGAATCCTGGATGATTTCAAGGTTTGGAGATTGAGAAATATTGGATGCAAGAGGAATCATTGACAAAAATGAGGGACACTATGGAAGAATAGATATGAAGGGGAGGGAATCAATAATTCTATTGGCTATATTAAATTCTAGAAGGCTGTTAAACATCTGTGTGAAGATGTTGAGAATATACAAGTCTGAGGTTCAAGGTGGAAAAACAAATGTTGGCATTATCAGTACACAGATGGTATTAAAGCCTCAGGAATAGATGTGTTATCTAGGAAATGAAAACTCAAAGGAAAGAGAACAGATCCTGGGACTGAGTTCTGGAGCATTCCAGTATGTGGAGATTGGAAATGGGGGATGATCTTGGAAATGAGTCTAGAATAAATAGCATTAAAAAATGTAAATATCCATGAGTACCTCGCCAAATGTAGTCAGTATTTCCAGAAGCAGGGAGAAAACCAATAGACTGAAATTCTGCTGACAGACTAAGTGAATGCACACTGAGAATCATCCAGTGGACTTGGCAGTGGGGCAGTCATTGGTATTCTTGATGAAAGTAATGTTAATAGAGTACTATGTAAATGCAAAAGTTTGATTTGAGTAGAATCAAGAAATAATGTAAGAAGAAAAGCGAAGAAAGCAAATATAAGCAACTCAAGGAAGTTTTCTGTAAAAGGGAAGTGAGAGATGAAAGGGTAACTACAGATGAAGGAGAATTTTTTTTAATAAAGAATACTATAGTTTGGTGTATGTTTATGAAGTGCTCCAGCGGAGAAGGAAAAAATGATGATGCCAGAGACTTCATATAGGTTAAAAGGGCAGGGTTGCAGTATCCTGAGGTGGAGTTGGCCTAAATAAGCAGAAAGGACAGTTTATCCAGTGCAACAAGAGAGAATATAGAATACTTGGCATGAATACAGGTTAGTAATCTAGTCGAAGGAGAACATGGAAGTTCTTTTCTGATTGCTTTCAATTTCTCGGTGATTAAAGAAGCCAAGTCATTAGTTGGACATGAGAATGGAAAAAAAGGATGTTAAAGTTGAAGGAGAGGAGGTTGAGTGCAAAATATTCATCGGGAATAATGAAAATCAGGAACCAGGGTTACATTTGGATACAGAGGTGATTGGGAGTGGGAGTGACACATAGACTGTGATTCACCAAAGGGAGAGCCCCATTGAAAAGATGAGTGAGGCTCAGAGAAGCTCCCTGAGGACCAGAACTAGAAGAGGGGATACTCTAGTACTCAGGTCCATCAAGAGGCTGCCTATCTGGGAATTGAGCTTTAGCTCTGCTTTCTGCAAGAAAAGTAGTAAAAACTATAAGATCACCATAGGGTTCCACGGACATGTTAAATTTAAGATTTAACACAATGTCTTTTACATGGAGAAGAGGTACTCTACCATCACAGAAAATGATGATTCTCAGGAGTCAGATGCAAGGGGTTAAACCCAACTTTCCCAGCATATGAAAGTCAGAGTCCTCATTTACAAAGTAAAAATGCTAATATTTCCTTTTGAAGCTTGTTGTGATGGTAACTGAGATACCTATAAAGTATCTTATAGAATGTAAGTAGAACTACTAATCAGTTAAATGTTTGGACTTCTCTTTAAACATGTCAGTTTAAACACATGTATTTTATATCTACTTCCTCCAAAAAGCACACTAAAATAACAATAAAGACTAAAAAGAAAATCATGAATCCACAGAGACAAAGAGAATAGAAAATAAAAAGCTTTTGAAGGTGCTCTATCTGATTTGTAGGAGTTGAAACCTGCATGTTTTCCAACAAGAAGCAAGCTCTGCCAGTCACAGAGCCCCAGAAGGTCAATAACTGAAGATATCAAGTATCTATAATAATAGAAGCATAATATGCTAATTAGACCAGACAGCCAAATGACCTTCCAGACGTCCTTCCTGACGTCCTTCCAGATGAAGCCGCTGCAGCGTGGGCCGAGGCAGAGGCAGTTAGGGGCAATCAGGCAGGCAGGCGAGCAGTTAGGGGCCATCAGGCAGGCGGGCAGAATGGTTAGGGGCAATCAGGTAGGCAGGCAAGTGGTTAGAGGCGATCAGGCAGGCAGACAGAGGCAGTTAGAGGCAATCAGGCAGGCAGACAGGCAATAGGGGCGACCAGGCAGGCAGGTGAGCAGTTAAGGATGATCACACAGGCAGGTGAGTTGTTAGGTGCAATCAGGCAGGCATGCAGAGTGGTTAGGGGTGATCAGGCAGGCAGGCAAGCAGTTAGGGGTGATCAGGCAGGCAGGTGAATGGTTAGGGGTGATCAGGCAGGCAGGCAGAGTGGTTAGGGGTGATCAGGCAGGCAGGCAGAGGGGTTAGGAGCTCAAGGGGTCCTGGATTGTGAGAGAGTGCAGGCCGGGCTGTGGGACCCCCATTTTCACCCCCCATGAAAGAATTTCGCCCCTAATATTATACATAAACTGGTGATTAGATATGGGGCTGATAAAAGATGCAATGGATGACTTAATGGCTATTGCAAAAACCTTGCTAGATTTATAAATAGGACAGTATAATTATAAATTGAATATTACAAATTAAGTAAAATATAGGCTTTTGAATCTATAATTTTAAAAACTGGGTTTCAGTTTTGCAAACCAAGAGAGCTCCAAATATTCTCTAAGTAAAATATGCTCAAAACAGCACCAAAACACACACGTTACACCTTGTAAGGTTTTTAGGAAGAATGCATGGAATGCTATGTATGACAAACACTGTAAATTCTAGAATATTGTAAAGATATTTGTCATTTTTTAATTGCTTTTTTTTTTCAGGCTGTTACTTTATTTTAGAAAGGTATTCATGCTTTCTCCCTCCTCTACATAAATATCTGGTCCATCAGACCCTGCTAGTTATTTTTATCCCCAGATGGAACTTCTTTGTTTCCTATCTTTTCACTATTTCATATTACTCTATATGACTAGTGTAACACTTGTTAGACTTTGTATTACTAGTGTGCCATATGTATACATTGCATTGGAGATGTGTAGTTATGTTTGTTTTCTTTACTGGAACATAATTCCATATATTTTTCTTTTTAAAGCACACATTGAGTATCCCTTCTGTGTTTATTTCTTTTTAACGCATACATTGAGTATCCCTTCTGTGTTTAAACTGTACCTGTACAAGAAACAGAGTCCTTGTTTAAAAAAAAAAATGCAATGGGAGAGAGAAAACCAAGATGGCGGCATAGGTAAGCACCTAAACCACTGCCTCAAACAACAATTTCAAAACTACAACTAAAAGAGTGGACACCATTCAGAACCACAGGAAAGCTGGCTGAGTGGGAATTCTACAACTAGAAGGAAAGAGAAAAGCTCACAGAGAATTGGAGGTATGGCAAAGGGACTTTGTGCCCACAGAGAGGAAGGGCGGCTGAAAGCCTGGCTGACTTTCTCTGGCGGGAGGGAGAAGAAAGCCCCTGACTGCACTGAACCCCAGTTCCGACTGCACTGAACCCCAGTTCCGGGCGAAACCCCATGAACCCAGGCTCATACAGGGGGAGTCTGGACTGTCAGGTAGAAAGAAAGGCACTTGGAGACTCAGAGACCCGGGGAAGGGAGTCTGGAGGCGCACGCACCAGTGCACACAAAGACTGAGGAGGTTGCCACAAGCTTTCCCTAGCAGAAGGGAGTCAGAAGCTCCTGACTGCACTGAACCCCAGTTCTGACTGCACTGGGGTTCAGTTCCAGGCGAGCCCCTGGGGACCCACACTCTTGCAGGGGGAATCTGGACTCTCAGGCAGAGGCTCAGGAGCCGGGAAGGCAGAGGTCTAAAGGCGCATGCATGCACACACAAGGGCAGGGCTGACGGGAAGCCAAGACTGTCTGCTCCACCCTGAGACTCCAACCCATCCAAGCTGAGCACAGAGGCTTTGGCAGTTTGGCAAGTCTAATTCTATAAGGCTGTCTCCAGCACCAAATTTCTCCCAGCATAGACACAGCTGATCCTCACAGCCAACTGGCCTGGAGGTCAATTCCTCCCAGTGATACCAACAACAATCAAGACTTAACTACAACAAGGCTGAGCACACAGTCCACAAAGGGGTGCATCAAGAGTGTCCACCTCAGGTAACTGGGAGGCCAACCCACTGGGCCATATAGGAAACCTAGCATACAAAGCTACCCTACCAACTCAGGGAAGCAGTGAAAATGCGGCAACAAAGAAAAATATCACAAACAAAAGAAATGGAGGAAAACAAATGACAGGATATAGAATTCAAAACCACGGTTATAAGACTTTTCAAGAATATCCTAGAAAAGGCTGATAAATATAATGAGACCCTCTAAGATATGAAAAAGGACCAACTAGAAATTAAACATACACTGACTGAAATAAAAAATATTATACAGAGACCCAACAACAGCCCAGAGGAAAGCAAGAATTAAGTCAAAGAACTGAAATACAAAGAAGCAAGAACACTCAACCAGAAAAGCAAAAAGAAAAAAAATTCAAAAATTTGAACATAGTGTAAGAAGCCTCTGGGACAACTTCAAGCATACCAACATCAGAATTATGGGGGTGCCAGAAGAAGAGAGAGAGCAAGATATTGAAAACCTATTTGAAGAAATAATGACAGAAAACTTCCCGCACCTGGTGAAAGAAATAGACTTACAAGTCCAGGAAGCGCACAGAACCCCAAACAAAAGGAATCCAAAGAGGACCACACCAAGACACATCATAATTAAAATGCCAAGAGCAAAAGACAAAGAGAGAATATTAAAAGCAGCAAGAGAAAAACAGTTAATTACCTACAAGGGAGCACCCATATGATTGTCAGCTGATTTCTCAACAGAAACTATGCAGACCAGACAGGAATGGCAAGAAATCTACAAAGTGATAAATAGCAAGAACCTACACTCAAGATTACTCTACCCAGCAAAGCTATCATTCAGAATTGGAGGGCAGATAAAGAGTTTCACAGGTAAGAAAATGCTAAAGGGATTCATCACCACCAAACCAGTATTATATGAAATGCTGAAAGGTATTCTTTAAGAAGAGGAAGAAGAAAAAAGTAAAGATAAAAATTATGAACAACAACTACATATCTATCAATAAGTGAACCTAAAAATAAAGTGAATTAAAAACCTGAGGAACAGAATAAACTGGTGAATATAATAGAATCAGGGGCATAGAAAGGGAGTGGAGTGATAATTCTCAGGGGGAAAAGGGTATGGGAGATGCAGGAAGACACTGGACAAAAATCGTACACCTATGGATGAGGACAGTGGGGGGGGGAGGTAAGGGCAGAAGGTGGGGTGGAAACCGGGTGGAGGGGAGCTATGGGGGGGAAAAGGAGAAACAATTGTAATAATCTGAATAAAGATTTATTTTTAAAAAATGTAATGGATGAAATGCCCAAATAACCCATCTCTACTATGTGATGCCAAATGACTATGCCTTTCCCATCCCTCAGGACAGTTTATTAGAGAATTTGATATATGGGGAAATTTAATCAGAGAGGCTACAGGCACTAGGGACAGGTAGAGATGAGACATCAAATTGAAAATAAGGAGACCCAGTCCTTCAACAAACCTTCAATCCCTCAGCTTCCAGGTCTCTGGTAACCAAGTTTCTACTACACATTCTGTGCCAACATAGGAAATTCAAGAATTTTTTTCTGAGAAAATTAAATGTTCCAAAGAAAAGACCCATAGATGCTGATATTTAACAACTGCTGGAAAATACATAGGCTAGCCACGAACTCACTCTAAGCAAAGCTCACTATTTGACAAGGCCCGCTCATACTCAGAACTTATTAACTCCAGAATAAAAACATATATCAAAAGATTTTCATAATTTTAGAAAGTCTTCCAAAACAAACCTAGAATACAAACAAAAAAAGGGATGTGGGGTTGTAGAAGCAGAGACCTTACCGAGAACCGAAGAATTTAAAGAAGGGAAGGAAGGGAGGGAATGAGAGAGGGTGAGAGGGAGGGAAACATACATCCTTATGAAAGGAATTTTTAGGGGTAAATAGGAAGGTTTAGGGAGTTTTATGAATTAGGGGGTCCATGCAGGAGGAAGGCATAGTTGGTCAGGGGCTTGGAGCTGCCAAAAGGCATACAGTCACAGCGAAAGGAAAAAAAAAAAAAAAAAAAAAAAAGCTGCCACAGGATAAGGGGAGAGGAAGACATCCATTCACAGAAGATAGGGAAAAGCCACAGGGTATGGGGAGAAAGAGGAAACAAACTTTCACAGAGGATAGAGAAATGCTGACAAATGGGAGAGAGAGGAAAACACATTTTCACAGGGGATAGAGAATTCTACCACTGACGGGGGAGAAGGAGTGAGGGGTACCACGTGGGGTTTGGGCTTTGAAGTTGATACAGTGACCAATCAGAAGGGAGCATCAAGAGACAAAGAACTGCAGCCTTCACAAACCTTAGAAAAAGGGGCTTAGTGGGTCACCTCCTTGGGACCCCCTCCCTACATGGAAGTCTGTACTTGTTTCCAATACATTTCCACCCTTTTCATCTACCACCTTTTGTCCGTGGCTTCATTCTTTGAATCCACCTGGACAAGAATCTGAGAAAGAAACCACCTTTGCATCCTGCTCAGGAAAAACCACCCAATTCACTTGGAATAGAAAGAGGAGGCTGCACCTATGAAACAAGAACAAGATACTATTTTTTTTTTACAGATAAGGAGGATACATTCAGGTAATAAGAAAGCACCCTACTAAATTAAAGCTGTAAGTACATAAATAAACATAAATAGAAGACTTGGAAGACAAAGTTGAAGTAATATTCAAAAACCTAAGAAAAATCAAAGGGATAGATAGCAGGACAGAAGTAATTAAATATTTTTAAAACTGGAAGGTCAGTCTAGGAAGCCACTCAACCATACAATGAAATTCTGAAGAGAGAAAACAAAGTCAATAAAGAGAATGAAATTATCAAAGAAATAATTAAGGAACATTTCTCAGAACTAAAAACTTAAATCTTTATATGTAAGGGGCCAACAAGAACCTAGCACAATAAATGAAAAAGACCTCTCACATCATTAACTCCAAAATACCTGAGAAAGCAGTGCATTCTAAAAGTTTCCACAAAGACCATTTACATACAAAGAAACAAGCATCAAAATGCACTAGGGTTCTGAATTGTAAAGTTAAAAACTAAAATAATGGAGTAATAGCTTTAAAATTCTAAGGAACAATTATTTTCAACCTCAAATTACATACCCAGGCAAATTATCAAACAAGTGTGTGAGTAGATGGAACTACTTCAGCCATACAACTTCACAATAATTTCTTTCCCATGTACCTTTTCTCATAAATTACTGATATATTTTGTACTATAGTGAGAGAGAGTAAATCAAGAAAGAAGACCTGGGGTCCAAGAATCAGAGGATCAAACATAAGACAATTTTTTATTTTAACTTCAAGATGAAAAGGGAGGACCCAAGGTGACAGCATTTAATAGGACTAGAGAATTTCTAAATTGGAGTTAAGTGAAGGAAGGAATGCAGGATGAATGTCAGAGCTAAGGTAAAGGGGTGAATGACTTGCTAGATGATCAGATACATTTGATCACTTTAAAAATGGTATTGAGCCCTAGCTGGTTTGGCTCAGTGGACAGAGCATCAGCCTGTGGATTGAAACGTCCCAAGTCCAATTCCAGTCAAGGGCACATGCCCAGGTTTTGGGCTCCATCCCCAGTAGGAGGAGTCCAGGAAGCAGCTAATCAATGGTATTCTCTCTCATCATTGATGTTTCTATCTCTCTCTCCCTCTCTCTTCCTCTCTGAAATCAATAAAAATGTGTCCATGTGTTTTTAAATAGTATTGAGAGAGTGTTGGTAGGATTAGAAGAATTCATGAAAATAACAGAAAAATTTGCAAGGAACAAACTGGCAATCATTAACACTAGGAAAATGTCTTTTCTTGGAAAAAAATTGTCATAGTGCACTACTTTGCTCAAAAGTTTAAAAAAATATTTACATTATATGGGGAAAGGGCCTATATCTTTGTCTACCACACAGCAAGTCAACAGATGTTCCTAAATTTGATAAATCAGTTTAAAATTGATTAAGTCAGTTTAAGTAAATTGCAGTGTAAGCATAGTATCTAGAAATACAGAGGCAAAGGCCATAAGGAGCAACTAAAAGGTTTGAAGGTAGTTGTCTCTGGGGAGCAATTCTGAGGGGCTGGGAAGAACAAGACAGAGGGCTGTGGGTTTCACTTAGCCGTCATTAAAAGTCTTGACTTTTAAATTATACTAGTATATGTTCTATTTTAATAAAACTAGAAAATAAGTTTTTGAGATTATTTTTTCTTTCTAGATTCCATTCTTTCCTCCATTCCTTCTCTTAAATTCTAAACACCCATCGACAGATACCCTCATAATGAATAACACAGGGCAGAAAGGCAATAATCACACTGGTTATTTCAGTAGCACACACCAAATGTTTGTTGAGCTGGGTTAGATTTTACATATGAGATTCTTAAATTCCTATCTTTATTTTCAAGGGACATAAAAGTTGGATATAAAAGTTTCTCTCAAAAATAGGATCTGACAACTTCAATTCTAAATCAAGGTCTGTATGACATTAAAGCATTGTTATATATATTTTTTAAATGGAACATTTTAACAAAAGCAATAATGTCATACAAGCACAAAACTCACCAAACATTTATTTACAGAATTCCAGAAAAAAATTATTTTTTATGAATCAATACAACTTAAGAGAGGTCAGGTTCTTTCCATGGAAAGGAGTTCACCAAGATCGTGAAATAAAATAAAGAATAAAGCAATAGGTCCATTGCCTAGAATGTAATTTCCTTAACCGTGAGAACGTAAAATGCCTTTTGTGTCTTAGAACTAATCAAAGCAACCTACATTCAGATACCTGCAGTCCTTCCCATAGAGATTAAAACCTACCCTTACCCCCATTCTCCCTAGATCTTATAGGATTTTGTTTTGTTTTGTTTTTTGTTCAAGATGCTAAACAACACTGAAAATTGATAACAAATCAAGCCAGCTAATTTACAGTGTCACAGTTTACTGTCATTACATTAAACAGATGATCAACCCTCAAAATTGCTACAGCAGTGTTTATTTTCTACATCACATTTCTTAGTCTTTGAAATGTCAAATATGCTTTCCCACTGAGAGGCAAATGTGAATACACCTAGGCAAGGATATCATCAACACGGAGAAGATTGAGAGCAAACTTACAGGATTCAGTACAGAACTAATCCTTCCTAAAATTCTGATTCAACAAGGGACTTGATTTGGAGGGATTCAAGTTATTGATTATAGACATAGTCACTGGTGTTCTTTATTGTTTGACAGAATGAAATTTTGGATTTGAAAGTGTGTGACCTCCCAATAAGGGACATTTACAGTGTGCTTTATTCATATTAAAGTGATATAGTCTCCTCCAACCTAGAAGGGAATGAGAGCTACGGCCTGCAGAGCTGTATTCCTGTTATCACACTAAAGAGCAAAGGCCACAGACATGCTCAGTCATGAGTCCAAATAGCCTTTAAAAACACATAAGCCTTTTAGAATAATGACGGGAAATGTTATCCCAGACCTCCATACCGGTCACTCCTGCCAAGCGCTTTAACGTGTCCTTGCTTTCTGGCTTAGCCAACCCCTGCCACCCCAACCTACCCCAAACACACACACTATAAAAGGTATCTGTAAAGGTGTTTAGCCACAACACACATGATTGACTGCTTCCAGCCACCACCCTGCCAACCCTTCTTGTCTTGCTCCCAGTTACAAAACACTGAAGCCCTTGCTCATTGGGAATAATGGCTCCCCTTCAGACTCCTCGCGCCTATGTCCTTACACTACATGTGAGGACAATAACACAGGTTTCTCTCTGTGGAGGGCTCATAGTTTATGTGCAGAAACAGCAGCCAGGCAGACAATTGCCAGATAAAAGCTGAGCACTGAGAGAGAAGCAAGCATGAGGGAGGAGGGAGGGAAGGTGCTCACTCCACTCCATTTGAGGCAGCATATGTGTGTGACCTTGAAGGCTCATGAAGCAGGGGCACCAACAGGGGCCAAGGGCAGTATTCCAGTGTAGGGAACAGCATTTAAATAGCACAGCATTGCCAGCAAGCAGAGTGCTCTCAGAGACCTATAAATGGGTTCCATGTAACTGAGGCCAGAATGCACTGGTAGAGAATGTAAGGAGATGAGGCTGCAAAGACAAGTTTTAGGAATAATTTACAAAGTGTCTTGTATGCTGAGCAAAGGAGCTTGGATTTTTGTCTTGTAGTGAATAGGGAACCATTCAGAATTTTTAAGAGAATATAGTCCTAGAAGTTTCAAAATTAATCTGCCTTTCCATCTTTTACCACAAATTCACCTAAGAAGACTGAAAATGCTCTTATTTCCATTTTAGAGTTGATAGGAGGATTCACTCACCAACTCAAATTCCCCTAGTGGCCTTAGATCAAGAGCCCATAAAAGGAGAGAATACATCTTTTCTGTGTGTTTTATACCCCCTCTAATTCTGCTTAGCCCGAAGCAAGGGGGCCTTAAGTGCATGCTAAATCTATTCCTAGAATTTCCTAAAGTAATCTGTGGCTTCAAGTCTTCTACAAATAATATTCACTGAAGAAAACTCAGAAGCCTCTCATCTTTGTTCGACATATTGCTTCGTTTTTTAGGACCAGAGTCTCCCAATAAAAAATTTCAATACAGCTGGATTTTTTTTGCCTTTTTACCAATCCAATTTGTGGTTCTGTGTCCTGACAATGACCCCCTTCCATTGCACTCAATGTCAGGTGCAAAGACGAGACTCTGGGTCACCTCTTATACATAGGGGAAGACCATTTTCTTGTATTCCTATGAAAACATAGTAAGTGCTCAATAAATGCTGACTGCTGGACTTGTGAGCACCTCCTGCTAATTTCTAAGCAGATTAGAGGAGCAGCAGATCTCCAGACAAGCCCACATTTCCCAGGACTGATATAACCAGAGCACACACAGCCAATCAGCACTGGAATCAGCTTTACCTAGTAGTAAACTGCAGGTGAAGGATGGCTCCTTGAAGAGCCAACTGCACAGCACCAGATAGACAGATATACTAGTAGTTTATTCAGAAATCTCTCCAGGCTAACAATTGCTGCTGGAACTCAGGAGAGTCCAGTCCAAGCCTGAAGGCCACTGGTCTGAGGCCAGTGCACGTCACAGTTGCAGCCTGGGCTATTTCTGTGGTAGAGAAGCAGTAGAAACAGAGGACTGGTTCCTACCCCATGTGGCAATCCCCCACGCAGCTCCTCTGCCAACACCTGTTAGCAATGACCCCAGACATCACGTTGATGGAGGCTCTGTGAATAACATCAATATCTACAGGTATGACCACACAATTACTCTACATTGATTTTTCTTTAATTCTCCTTTACAGTGTTTAATATCTCAAGGTTATTTTTCAGCTTAATTAATGGGAGAGTGCTGAACTACTTCCTAAGACACTATTATATGTTCAGTTCATACATAGCCCTTATTATAATGTTGTCCCCATTCTAGAGATGAGGAAAGTGAGGCTCTGAGAAGGAAAGTGAGACTCTGAGAAGGTAAGGCCTATCATATAGATTTTAAGTAGTGGAGCCAGAGCCACCTCCCAGACTTTTCTGCTTCCTCAGCCAAAGCTCTCTCCCCTGCGCGCACCACCTCTTGCTCCCTGAAATGAGTGGCCACAGTGAGAACCTTGGGGAGGATGGAGACTGCTTTCAGAGATGTGCCTCCCTGATAGAGAGAGGGTAAGACACTGAGAAGGGAAGGAGGGAGAGAAAGAAGAAGGATGGAAAGAAGAGGAGAGGAGAAAAATTTAGAGGAGAGGAAATTTAACTTGCTGATTTCCACCCTCCAAGTAGACCTTATGACATGCTGGCACAAAATTTAAAGCATGTTTCTTAATTAGAAATGTGTCTAGCTTAAGTCAAAAAAGCAGGAGTTAACAAATGTGTTGAGCACACGTTCATGCTTTTAGAGTGACTTTTGACAAACTACGTGTTTTGGGCATTAATTCCGTTTCTGTCTGCCATCGACCACCACTGCCATTTCTGATCTGATGGCCATCAGTGACAGAGAGGCAGGGAATTCCTGCGGCTTCAGGAAACTCCATGCCAGGGGCTGCGTGGGGCTTTGGGTGATGTGCCCTGGGGGAGGGAGGTTAAGATGGCAAAAAGAGGCATTAAATTTACCTTCTGCTACCAACTTCCTTTGCTACTAATCACCTTTTGTTTTACTAAATCTTCAACTGTGAAAAAGCCCACTATTTTTCTTCAGAACCCACGTCTTATTCCCATGTTGTACCTAGAAATTTTTTTAGGGGCAATCTGACTGAGGAAATACTTTGTGCGGTGCAATGAGAAAGATTATCCCTAACTGCTCCTTACATAGTAGATCTTCTAGGGGCCAATCTTAGAAACATCAAATTATAAATTGTAGGCCTTTTGATTACTGAAATATAATAATTAAATTATACAGAAATTTCCTTAACTGTAGGGTTGAAAGGAACAAAAGAAAAAACTGGTAAAGTGGCCTCAGCCAGAGTCAATAACGTTTTTCTTTTTACTTAC
Organism: Corynorhinus townsendii; assembly: GCA_026230045.1. Classification (NCBI taxonomy): domain Eukaryota; kingdom Metazoa; phylum Chordata; class Mammalia; order Chiroptera; family Vespertilionidae; genus Corynorhinus; species Corynorhinus townsendii. Next base: position 58,484,879 of record JAPDVU010000003.1, on the reverse strand, counting down.
ATATGGTTTTCCTATAAACTGCCTACTGGGTTGTGAGGAAGTAAGAGGCTAGCAAAAAAAACTGAATCCCCATCCATCAGTATTAATCTCACACTTTACTGTGGCTCCATCCATTTATCTTTCCGACACAAATTAGAAATTCAAGAGTTTTAACAAATGAGCCTGCAAATGTAAACTTATTAGGCCATATATTTTTACTACACACTGTGCAGTGCCCTCCACAAAGCTGTCCCTTCAGAGAGCATTTTCCTATTTTGTGTTATTGATGGCAGCTAACTAATCACATTTTTAATGTTGTCTTTGGGGAGGGCTGTTTGAGTGAATGTGCAAGCTAAACTACCCAGAATAAATCTACCTTATTAAATGCTTGAAATTATGTGTCTTTTACGATAAAGAAACTCCCGAGCATTGTTACATTTGCTAACCTTCTTTCCGCAGGAATCAAAAGAGTGGGATTAATTAAAATAATACATCAAAACTGGGGTGTTGTACAGAATGTGTCTATGTGTGAGAAAAGGCCAAGAAAAATTGTTTAATTGGTCTCTTCATCCCTATTCACTCTCCTCCATCTAAATAGCTGTAAGTATTGCCTCCTGAACTGAAACTACAACGATGTGAGCGAGGAGACTCACTGCCTGCTGTAGACAATGGCTGGTCCCCGCCCCTAGGAAATGTGTTGCCGTTTACATACATATTGCCTCTCTGATTAATGACTCCAAAATTTTTGGTCCCCAGACATAGAAGCTCTAAAACATAAAGAAAGTACAACTATATTGTGAGCCCTGCATTGTATTTCTTCTGAACAAAGATGCAGATTTAAGGCCTCTGAACAACGTCATGTTTCACAAATATTAGTAGCAAAAGAAAAACATCTGCAGGTCAATACTTCATCCTTTAAGCCCAGGTCCTCCTTTCCTTCCTTCAGCTATGGCGGGCCTTCGGATGGTGGGCCTCCCTCGGTCCTGTGTACAATCATTTCATTATTCCGAGGTGGTTTAATTACTGGCAGGTCCTTTATTACTGAGCTCAAGCGCTAATCTGAGCCTTGAGCGCATCTGCTTTCTACCTCTACTCTTTGTAAGTTTGGCGCTCTCAGCAGCACATGCATACGCGGCCACAGTTCTGGCTTGTCACATAAATTTCAAGGATAACAAATGATGCTTAAGCTTGAGAGATCGAATGGAGACCATCTGAGAACTAGAGCTCTCGAAAGCACAAGTGGTACAGAATTTGGAATCCGCTTCAGTACGTACACTTCGGGACATGAGACGGATTAGAAATTTGCCTAAAAGAGGGAAATAAATGCTTGCAAAGGGGGAGATGACAAAGCAAGAACTCAATTTTTTGCAAATCATGTCTCAGTGACTTGTCCCACCTGAGATGCATGGCCTTTGTGAAACTGACATTTAAGCACAATAAGCATATGCTCTTCACAGAAATTAAAGTCACAAGCATTTCAAGACCGGATAATAGTTGCTTTAGTGTTCCCCTGCAATCAGAGTTCTCCTCTATTACTTAGCTTGGAGGGGAAACATAAACTTGATTAGCACTTAACTAGAGTGAAATGGCTGATAAATTGGCCTTAATGTTTCAACATTACACAACTACGCTAAGGTGCCTAGAATTTATTTCTTAACTACGCAGATGCACTCATTTTTCTCACTCAGTCACAGGAATCAACAGTTTTAAGAAAGCGCTGGCTTTCTTGAAGTGTATTTCTTATTTATCTTGGATTACTTAAAGATTGAGCTGTTATCTCTAGCAAGAGTACACTCTGAAGAAAGGTAAGGACTGATGAATTAAAAAGAGAGTCATGGTTGGCAGAGGTGAGACTGACTGGGAAAGCCTTCTACATTAGAATTTGATTTGATAAAGGAAAGAAGGTGTTTATTTAGTCACTCAGCGAATATTTATTGAGCACCTACTTGGAGCGGGACCTGTGTCAGGTGCTGGAAAGACAAATGGACAACTCCTGCCCTCGAGGAGCTGGTGAAGAAGACAGCCGTGAGAGTCTGCGCGGGCTGTGACAGGAACACACCACTAGTTTGGGAGCCCAAATAATCACTGAAGAAATACTCCTGCCTCTCAAAATTTGGTCTGTTGTGATGCTTAGAATCTAAATTACACTTGCTTTCAATGCATTCACATGGGGGAAATATTCCATTTTGCTTTTTATATTAATGGAAGCAATCTTCACATTTTAAATAGTTACACTTGTTACCTTCATTGTGAACCAGGTGAAACTCCACATCCCAGAAGAGTTTCTAAAAAGTTGGATTTACACAGAATTAAATAAATAATCATTTCACATAGCCCATACTGAAGGATACTTTTTCTTAAAGAGCTCCCTGCAATTAATCCTTTATTGAAGTAAAGGACCCTGTTTTGACTTGAACAATCCCCATGTTTATTTGCAGTACAAGCCTGGATTTTCATATATTAGGTTTGAAACTCAAAAATCTTAGTGATAGGTCCCCAGACAATCCATTGTATTATCTTCTTTAGGCCTTGATACTGCGCTTGCAATGAATAGAACGAAAGGCATTAGAAGCACTAATCTCTCCTGCCTTCAGGATAAGGTCCAAACTCTTTAATCTTTCATGGCTAAATCCTCTGGCCTCCCACTGAGTGACATAAAATAGTGGGACCTCTGACAGCCTGGGTTCCTGAGTGACTACGTGGAACAGAGACACTTCCACCCTCACCGCTGTTCCTGCCAGTCAGGTTGGATATATAATGTGAGCCATAAATAAATAAAACACTTTTCTTAAGCTCCTGAGTTCAGAGGTTGTTTGTTAAAGCAGCATGGCCTCTCCTTGCCCTTACCCCTCTGCCAGCCACAGTCCAGTGTGGCCTAGAGCAATGTTTTCCACACGTAAGCACTCATGCTATCTTCATAATTTTTTACATATCTAAATACTATATTTATTTAAACCAATTTAATTTTATCTACCTAAAACTTTTAGTTTAAAAATAAAACTGCAGCCTGGCAGATGTGGCTCAGTGGTTGAGTGTCGACCCATGAACCAGGAGATCGTGGTTCCATCCCCAGTAGGGGGCGTGCAGGAGGCAGCCAATCAATGATTCTCTCTCATCATTTGATTCTCTCTTATCATTAATGTTTCTATCTCTCCCCTCCCTTCCTTTCTCTAAAATCAATAAAAAATAAATAAATAAATAAAACTATATTGTCACTATTGTAAGTAGAAAATCAGTATCACTTCTAGTAAGTAGAACTGCAAAAATGATACCTCTCTAAAGAAGGTGTTTATTTATGTTCCACATTAAAACCTTTGATGTACCACCAGTATAAACCTAATTAATACCCCTCTAGAAATACTAGTAAAAAAAAAAAAGAAAGGCATAAGCCTTAGTGTTCAACAAAATCACATTTGAATCCCAGCTCCACCACCTACTGTGTGTCCTCAGGTAAGTTACCTGATCTCTCTAAGCCTCATATTCTATAAGATAAAAAACTATTGCATAAGATTAATTTGCAGATAAAATAAGAAATGTATGTGAAATGCCTGGCACATATTTTCAGTATTCAATTCAATCGTTGTTAATATACAGGCACATTTTTCATGCTCAGAAATATTAAATATTATTATTATTTTTGATGTCACATAATTTCTAGATTATGAGTTCCTTAAGGTATCACATTCATTCATCTCTGAATCCTCATAACACATACTGATGTTTTATGCACATCAGAGGTGCTAAAAAAATCAATTGACCTGAAAAACCAAAGTTTTTTCCCCTTATCTGTGATATCCGTTTTCCATCCCTTCATGTATAGAATTAACCAATCAGTTAAATTACTTCTCAGGGTGTGACTATAAATCATTTTGGCCAGGCTTTGCCTAATTCCCACCCATAGGCCAATTAGGGGTTCTTATCTTTACAAATTATCATTCTTCAAAATAATCTGTATCTGTCTTATAGTTAGAAAATTTATTAATTAGTAGCAGAAAGGATCTGAGGTTTGAAAGTTGGAGGCATATAATTATAATAGAAACAAAAGCTCGGTTTTACAAATCCAAGGACATTCAGACATTTGGAATGTTAATTACTGTTCACTTTTCAGGGACATGCGAGGAAGCCATTTTGTAGTGGTTAAGCATACAGAATCTAAAATTAGAGGCACATGGGTTTGAACCTTGAATCCACTGTGGACAAGTTACTAAACCTCTCTGTTCTTAGTGTCCTCATCTGTATTATGGCCCTATTAACAGCACTCTCCTCTTAGAATTGTCAAAAGGTTAATTGAGAGAATGCACAGAGCTTAGATGGGGTTAGAATAGTTCCTGACATACAGCAAGAGCTTATTAAATGTTTGCTATGGTGCCCTGGCCAGTGTGGCTCAGTTGGTTGAGTGTCGTCTCTTGCACCAAGAGGTCACTAGTTTAATTCCCAATCAGGGCACATGCCTAGACTGTGGGCTTAATCCCCTGTAGAGAGCATGCAGGAGACATCAATGTTTCTCTCTCTCCCTCTCCCTCTAAAAATCAATTTAAAAAATATTTTTTAAAAAGTTAGCTGTTATTATTCTCCTATGTACACTTGATTATTGTGATTATAAAACTTCACATTCTAAGTATAAGGATTCAAGCTCTGAATCACTATAACATTTCAGGTAACTGAAGAGAGACTTTAGGCATCCTATAACTGCTTTTTTAATATATTTTATTTTTTCAATTCAGTTGTTTCATTAACCAGGATAAATTAGCTGGGTTGTTTGTTTGTTTGTTTGTTTGCTTGTTTAAAAGTCCAACAAAAGTTTTTCTCTCACTCTCCCCATGACAGACAGCACTCCAGGGCAGTTCATCCCCAGAAGCTTGAGTTTTAGGGCATCTCTATATCAATATGCATGTCCATGATTAATCGTAATGGGAGGAGCAAGAAGACTGCAAACTCAGTCATTCTAACGAAGTACTTCCTCCACGAACATGTTTTGGCCAAAGCAAATTGCATAGCATACCCATCCTCAAAGCAGCCGGTGGGGAAAGGCCACCCACCCACCTGCCCAAAGATGAAGAAGAACCAGATACTGAAGAGAAGTGGTAACGCCTGCCAGGATTGTGAGTGATCCTAATAATCACTCATCCAGGGACTGGGTCCTGGCAATTACAATCCTCAAAATTCTTAATAAAAAGCTATTGTTGCAACACAACAAAATTCCTAGGCAGATATTAAGGGTCATGAGAGAAGAATCCTAATAAAACATTTTTTTAATATATTTTATTGATTTTTTACAGAGAGGAAGGGAGAGAGATAGAGAGTTAGAAACATCAATGAGAGAGAAACATCGATCAGCTGCCTCCTGCACACCCCCTACTTGGGATGTGCCCGCAACCAAGGTACATGCCCTTGACCGGAATCGAACCTGGGACCTTTCAGTCTGCAGGCTGACACTCTATCCACTGAGCCAAACCGGTTTCGGCTCCTAATAAAACATTTTTAATTCACACACAATTTCAGGGATTTATGGTAGCTTCTTTTCCCACTCTAAACTCTGATCTTATCTTATTCTAGAAGAAAGGGAGTTGCCTTTCTTTGTTGTCCCATGAGCAATCCAATATGGGGTTTGGACTTTGATCAATCTTACCTAATAATAGAGAAACATGTAAATTGACTGTACCTTCGCTACACCCACAGCCAATCAGAGTGAGTATGTAAATTAACCCAACAAAGATGGCAGTTAATTTGCATACATACCTGGGTCCCAGGAACCTCCTCAGCACCCAGGTCACTCCCAGCTGACCATCGAAGGGGGAGGTGGAGTCCCCTTCTGGGCCTGAGGCTTTAGGCTTGGGCAGGGGCCGAGCCTGGGATCAGAGGGAAGGGGAAAAATCAATGGAAGCATATCCTCAGGTGAGGATAAAAAGAAAAATAAAGAAAGAAATGTCATATCCTATGAAAGACACATCTTGAAAATGCCTAAAGAAAGTTGTCATTTTTTCATGGTGAAGGGACTGGAGTCTGTGTTGATGAACATACCTTGGCAGCTACAGCAGCAGGGTGATGGGGCTGGCACCTTCCCCTGATCAGCCTGGTTGCCTCCCAAAAAGGGAGGCCAGACTGCAGCTTAGGTCCACTCCCAGTGGGGAGCAGGCCTAAGCCATCAGTAGGACATCCCCTGAGGGCTCCCAGGATGTGAGAGGGGGCAGGCTGGGCTGAGGGACCCCTCCCCAGTGCACAAATTCCATGCACTGGGTCCCTAATATGATTATATTGCTTGTTTTAGGCAGGGGAACAATCCACAGAAAATCACTTCCCCATGGGAAAGGGGTGTCCCCACTTTATCAATTCCTTCCAATTTCCCTCCCTTTTCTTGTAAAATAAAAACTTTTGTTACTCTACCTGCTCAAACTAGCTCCCTAGTTTGCTTTTTTCTCTCACTGTCGAATTACTGAAACAAATTATATCCCGAGTTTCTGTTCATTATTTTCCATTTTCTCCTTCTTCTTCATCACTAAATATGCACCCACAATCTTGATCACCCCAGCTACATACACACTACATCACTTGAATATCTTACTTCACAAATCTAGAAACACACTCAGAATATCCCCCCAAAGCCAGCCATCTCTGTTGCATTATTTTAGTTAATTTTCTGCCCAAGTTTGGGGTGTCAATGAACTCTGATTTCTTTATCTTTCTCAGCCCCCAAATTTTATCTGGTCTTAAGGCCTATTAATTCTTTTTATGAAATCTTTGTTTCCCTTTCCAGTTTTCACCACGAGTACACTTGGTACCTCACACCTGGACCATAGAAATCATCTTCTAACTTCTCCTCTTTTCTCCAGGCTTTTCTATCTCCCAACTTAAGCATCAGCCTGCACAATCATCGTAAAACATTACCTCTTTTAGGTTAATCTCCAGAGGGAGCGGAAGAGGATCCTTCCATAATTTGCCACTGCATACAGCATTAAAACCAACTCCTTTTCCTGATTGGAGCTTTTGTTTTAAGCATAGATTTTCTACCAAATAAAATAAAAACACTCACTGACCTTAGGAAAGATCATCTACTTTCTCTGCCTTTTCCCATCCATCTCTTCTACCTAGCATGTGGCCTCCCATCTCCAAATCCCTCTCGTCATTTATAACCTGTAATAAATGCCTTCATAAACTCTTTTGGACCATGGTTGGCTCTGTAAATGCAACATAATTTGTGAACAAATAATCAGAAAACAGCCTGTCACAAAGGGCCACTCAGATGGATTTTGTTTGGTCAACATGGTATTGTTGCTATTGTTAAACTAGATTTTAATGCCTTTATGGATCACATACACTCTTCAATTGCCTTAGCACTTGAGTTTGAAATCCCTTATTCCATGATTTGTCATGCTGGTGGCATTATTTATTTCCTAATCTTAATATGTGATTTTAAAAACATATGCTTTGTTTAATTTTCCAACTAATGAGTATGTTTCATAAGGTTAGGGAAATGCTTTTATGCAATTAGAAATTTAAATAGGGAAAGATAAGTAAAAAGCACTTTGTAAACATAATTAGCTTAAACATTATTGCATGCTATGTCTCTTTTATCATAAGCCCTGCAGTAGCAAGACCAGGAAGATATCTTGAGCCACTCAGGAACCAACGTGGCTTTACTTAGTGGGGAAGATAAATGATTTCATAAATACCTTTTCTCCTCTTTTCCTCCTTCCCTACCCAACTGACAACTTTTATTTTCTTATTAATTCGTGGATTTCCTCCACATTTTATCCCAATTTAAGTTAATATTTAAGAAAAAAACTCACAAACTATGTAAAAAGCATCTATTTGGACTCTGCCCTTTGGCAGCCATCGCTGAAACATAGATGGTCAAAATGAAGGTCTGGCCCTTTGTGACTTCTGATAGGAGTAAGAACTGTAGAAGGTATTTCGATGCACTTTCCCACGTTTGTCTTCTCCTCTTTCCAAAGAGCTGAGACTGAAATACAGTGTTCCATCCATGCCCACCGAAAGGATGATGAAGTTCAAGTTGTGTGAGGACATTACAAAGGACTGCAAATTGCAGAGCAGTCCAGGTTTACAGAAAGAAACACTCATCCACACTGAACAGGTGCAGTGGGAGAAAGCTAATGGTACAACTGTTCATGCAGGCCCTTGCCCCAGCAAGGTGCTATCATTAGACTAAAGCTGGACAAAAAGATCATTGAACGTAAAGCAAATCTTGCCAAGTAGGAAAGGAAAAGGGCAAATACAAAAAAGAAACAATTGAGAAGATGCAAGAATAAAGTAATCTTATATACAACTTTCACTTAAGACTGTTAAAAAAGAAAAACCCATTTAAAAGCATACATTTGAGAGCTCTTCAAATTCCACATTAAAGAGGTAGTATGAAACAGGTAGGTCCAAAATGGAAAAATGAGTAAAAATGACTTCAAAGAAAAAGAATATCAAAATTTGTCAGAGAAGATGAAAACAAAATTTCAGTATTTATAATAATTTGAAAATGAAAGAAGAAAAATATTTGCAGGAATTACTGTATTTTGAGAAAATAACAAGAGCAGGAACAAGGTAGTGATTGAAAAAGTCAATACTTATTGAATGCCTAATAATGCCAGTCAAGATTTCACATGCCTGATATCACAGAAACCACATGAGGTTGGTAATGTGTTTTTTTTATCCTAAATGAGGAATTAAAGTTCATAAGATTTACCTGAGGTCAGCATCAGGATTCAAACCAGGATCTGTCTGACTCAAAGCCTACATTCATGGAACTAGGCTGCACAATCTACTAACAGAATGAAATAGAAATAGTAGGCTAAATAGATGACAATTGGTTCAATAGTTTATTTTTAACTAATAAAAACTTTTAACTTTATTCAAAATGAAGCCACAGAAGAATAACTCTACTAGTGCCAGAAGATAAACAATGTTTAAGAAGAATTATTCTAATGTGAAATGAAGAAGGGGCGGCAGGCAAAGGATTGCAAGAAAAGACCATGGTAGTAGTTTGGAGAAGACTTAACCTGGGCTGTGACCTTGAGGTGAGGGACACTCAAAGGCAGGAGATGTTAGCAGGACCAACACTGCTGAGGGCAGAGATTGCAGTTGACATTGTAAAGGAGTTCAGACTTTTTGGATGACAATTTTGCAATACAGTTCAATATCCACAAAATGTTCATACCATATGAAACAGGAATCTCACCTCTGGAAACTTGAAATAATACAAAAAGCAGGGGCAGCAGAAGAGGAGTGAATGAACAGAGATACATATAGCTGTGTTTATTTATAAAAGAAAGAAAACTACTAATAAAAATATGAATATTTGCCCTGCCGGTGTGCCTCAGTGGTTGAGCATCAACTCATGAACCAAGAGGTTCCTGGTTCAATTTTCGGTCAGGGAACATGCCTGGGTTGCAGCTAGATCCCCAGTAGGGGGCGTGCAGGAGGCAGCCAATCAATTCTCTCTCATCATTGATGTTTCTAACTCTCTCCCTCTCCTTTCCTCTCTCTGAAATCAATAAAAGCATATTTTTTAAAAATTAATAAATAATACAAATATCCAGTAGTTGGAGAAATAATGGGTAAACTATGGAAGACCATATAAACCCATTAAAATATTAAGTATTGCTTAGAGACCTTACAAAAGTATTAAAAATAGGTTCAAGGCCAAAGTAAAGCATTAATCTTGTATGCACTATAATAGCTATTATTTTAGAGCACTCACTATATTCTGATCTAAAAGCATCACAGGTATTAATTCATTTATCCTAACAACTACTCTATGAGGAAGGTGTTATCATCATCTCATTACATAGAAGAGAAATCTGAGGTTAACAATGAGTTGCACCCAAGATCACACAGCTACTGAGAGCATGAGACAGGATTCCAACCAATGTAGTCTGGCCCTAAAGCCCAAATTATTGACCAGTGTTAATGGTGGCTCCATAATTATATGATCCATAATTAAGCCACTGCAAAAATGAAACAGTTTATATGGATAAAGAGTATTACTGAAGAGCAATTAGCACTTCTTGAAAGTAGACAGTAGATCAGATTAGACATTAATTTATTTTGTTCCTACTCTATCTAGGCCTTGTACTAATTATTGTAATAAAAGATGTCTCTGATAATGGCTCCATTCAATTCTTTCTGGAGTGTTAAATTATTTTTTGTGGTTCTTTTCAGATTTTCTATTTAGAGACATTAAAATACCTCATAATTCATATTATTCATATGTAACTAGCCATGTTGATTTGAAATTTATACATATAGGCTCATAGAGACTTTCATCCACAAAATAAGAAATTATAATAACATGAAAATAGTAAAGTCTAAACAAAATATAATAGGAAAAAATTATTCCTCTGTCAAAAAGAAGTTCAACTCTTAAATATATTACGCTTTTAAAGTAATGAACACTTCATATCCCAATCTAACTTCTTTGAACTAAAATGTTATTAAACTTTGTAAAGAGATTAGTGTGCACCCAATTTTTCAAGTTAGATTTAATCCGTCAGCATTTTAGCAATCTGTGGCAAAGAGAATGAGATTGTTTCTTTAGAATATTACTGTATAAAATTATATAAATTCAACTATTTCTTCAATTAATCCATTTCATATGATCTACTAAAATTAAGTCCCCAAAGAATACTGCAATGAATGATGTTACATCCAACTTTTGCAAACCACAAACTGTCACTGTAAAGGCACATTTCATTTCAACCCAATTTCAAAAGTATAACCTTCCAAATCTCTAAGGTAATTTAAACTGTATTCAACCTTAAAGGTTTCAACTTTAGTTGCCACCATTCTTGTTGCTTAAACATTACATACCTAAAATATTAGGGGCAAATTAATGCAGTAAAGCAAGCAGAGGCATTGTTATAAACAAGAGATTTTCTTGTGCATCTCCTGGAAAACAAGGGTTTTTTTTTTTTTTTTTGTGTGTGTGTGTGTGTGTGTGTGTGTGTGTGTGTGTGTGTGTGTTTACTTTATAGACTCACCATATGCATTGTTTTAATGGGCATCAAGAAATTACCAACCTACTCCCTGTAAAAATAAAGAACAGTTAAAGCCTCTTCATAACAAATACCAAACCAGGTTGTACATCGTACACATACAAATTTTCAAAACACCCATATTATATGCCAGTTAAACAGAGCTCATGAGGTTGAGTGCTACAAGCAGAGGAATTTTATCCATTGTTTCTAATACTATTTCAAATGGATTCATTTTGAAAACTTGATTAAAAATGTATACGGGTATGTCAGGTAAAGTATTGGAAAATAGAAATGTGCTTTTTAAGACCCATTATATAGTTTTTATTATTTGAGGAACAGAAAGTAAAAAGCACACATAGGTTTTAAAATAACATAAAGCTTGCTAGTATGCCCATTTTTAATTTTCTCCTACCAAAAAGGCTATATAAAGCAATAAAATTACCAAATGGAAGCGCGCATAGAGGCTTACACCAGCATTGTAAAAATCGATTTAAGAAGTGCAACTGCAGATGTCTTTCCTGGGTTTTTAATTATGTGTTTGTTTGCCATGGTGGCCTAATTTAGTCAAGAAGATGAGCCAACATTAAAAGCTGGTCCGAGAGGTAAGTAATCCCCAGGGTGGGCTGCTTGTGCTCAGGAGTTTAAAAGCTCCCCACACAGAGGCAGAAGCCACGGCACATTTGAGAAGGGGGTCCACATGACAAACAGTGAAAGGCGAGCAAATCAAATTTTTCACAATTAGTTGAACAACAACTGTGACAGGTTTAGCGCTTAGCATTTTCATTTGTGTGCTCAAATTTGGTTATCTGTCCTCTTTTATGCAAATGCGATGTGACAGGAGAAGCTGGGAGCACTGGAGCAGGCCAATCACTCACAACAGGGGCTAAGGCTGCTGGGCTGAGAGGCCGGGATTAAATGGACTGAATGCTGATGGATAAATGACAGGAGTGGCGCTGAAAGCCTCATGAACTGATTTAAAACTTCTGAGGGAGGATGCCAAGAATATAATTATGCTTTATGCTGCAGCCTAAACTGTCAAAAATAAAAAGATAACAGAAGCATATAAATTGTACCAAATGAATATTATCAGCATTCATAATTTAACTAAACCCCACATGTTTATCCTACATTGAAAAATAGATAAGATTGGAAAGCTGTGTTCTTAGACCAGATGCCTTGGGACTGAAGGAAAGTTTAAACATTTTTAAGTGAAGCGCAATATCTAGAAATCCAAGATATCACAGCTTTCTTCTTAAAGGGCTTCCGTCCCCAGCAAGGAAAGGCCCCTCTGCAAAGTTGGTACAGTCAGTTCATCTTCAAATGTATGTCTGCCAAGAGGTTTGGGTTCAGGTGGCCTCTCCTATGCATCTGGGGCATTGGAGCACCAGCACCAGTACCTAGGAGACTGAGGGACCATTTCCATGAATTTTGGGGTGTCTGTACTCTGTCCCAACCGGCACCAACAGTCTGTGATTCTACCGAGCCAAAGGATGAAGGAACACTAGGGCTTGTTATCTAGCTTGCTATACATGGTCTTCTAATTTTATTGTCTCTAACATGTTCTTAATGGAATGTTTTACATTAAATTTTTCAGAGGGTAGAGTCTTCCATCTAAAAACAGGGATATGGACCATTGTCCTCAGTTCCTTTCAACACCTAACTCTACAATTTCTCTTTTATCATTACACACACACACATCTTTCTGGGAAGACATCAATAATTCTAGACAAAAAGATGGAAAAATCCCACACATGAATTTTATGGATGAATACATATACATAAAGGGAGAATGTGATCTTAAATTCTTTTTATAAAAAGGGAGAATATCAAGCAGTGGCATACAAAATAAAGAGATGCAGAGAATAAAGATGGTAACAAAGGCAAACCATGTTTAAATGAGCTAGAGAATACTCATATGCAAACAAGCACATAAATGTTAAAGTATAATTTGTCCCAATCAATTGGTGCTATAATCTAATAGAAAACTTTCTGCTCTGTAGTAAACTTTGACATAATTTGTTACTTTAGTCCATCTCTTAAAATTCATTATCGTTTATCACAGGATTAACTATTATAGTGTCAGAAAATATTAATTTTACAAAAATGTACTTAAAATAAAAATATGAATTTCTGTGCAAAAGATACTATACTAATAAGAAAAATTAAACTCACCTTCATAAGACTATAAATAATATCATAAATGAAATGTCTGTTACTAGACAAACCCCTTCTTAATTTTTTAGAAGTAAAAATAGATGTGCAAAAGTCATAAATAGATATATCAAAGACATTTTAAAAAGTAACCACCATCTCTACCAAGAAATGGAGCACTCCCAATACCACAGCAGCCCCTGAATGCCCCTTTTCAGTCATTAACCCCTCAAATGTAACCACTTTTTAAAAATTTGTACTTTTATTGATTTTGGAGAGGAAAGGAGAGGGAGAGAGAGACAGGAACGTCAATGATGAGAGAGAATCATCAATCGGCCCATTGGGGATTGATTTCCCCAACCTGGGCATGTGCCCTGACAGGGAATCTAACCTTGACCTCCTGGTTCATAGGTCGATGCTCATTCACTGAGCCACACCAGCCAGGCCAAATATAATCACTTTTAGAAATTCTCTCAGCACAGCTTGATTTTGCCCATTTTTTAAATTCATACAAATTGAATCATATAAAATCTACTCTTTGTTGTCTGACTTCTTTTGGGGAAAGTGGCAGTGTCTGGCTTCTTTACTCAATATTCTGTTTGTGACATTTATTTGTATTGTGTACCAGTGGTTTGTGCTTTTTTGTTGTATAATATTCCATTGTATGTATAGAATATTCTGCCATTGGTGAACACTTGCTTTGCTGCTACGGATATTCTTGCACATTAACTCTGGTGCATATATTTTCATTTCTATGGAGTATATACCTGGGGTGGAATTGCTGGATTATTGAGTGTACACATATATTTTAATATGAATATATAGTTTTAGTAAATTCTGCCTAATAGTTTTCTAAAGTGAAACAAAGCACTTTTTATTTTTTTTTGTTAAACTTCATCCAAGGATATTTTTCCCACTGATTTTTAGAGAGAGTGGAAAGGAGGGAGGGAAGAAGAGAGGAGAGAGAGGTTGAGAGAGAGAAATGTCAGTGTGAGAGAGACACATCGATTGGTTGCCTCCCACATGCTCCTCAGCTGGGGCCAGGATGGAACCTGCAACTGAACACATGCCCTTGACTGGAGATTGAACCTATGACCCTGTGGTGAGCGGGCTGACGCTCTCACTACTGAGTGACACAGGCCAGGGCAGCAAAGCACTTTTTATATATGAAGGAAATCTCACTATACCTGTGGAATTTTGTTTTAGGTTACAAAAATAAAGTTAACCAAAATCAAATACACACACCACACATACAATTCTCAGTCACAAAATAATGTGCCTAAATTGAAACCTGAATGTTGATTTCTCCTAATCCTGCCAACTCTAATATTTAAGGAGTTCATTAAATGCACTGGAGAATGATCAGTTCATTGAGTGACTTCTCCAAAAGTGTGCTGTCTGACTAAAGCCAGATACATCTGCCCACAAATCCCAGTGCTATGTGGCAGACACAGGCAGGACCCATTCCATTTTACTCAGAACATGAACCATGGTCATGGCTGGTTTGGCTCAGTGGATAGAGTGCTGACCTGCGGACTGAAGGGTCCCAGGTTCGATTCCGGTCAAGGGAATGTACTTTGGTTGCGAGCACATCCCCAGTAGGGGGTGTGCAGGAGGCAGATAATCGATGTTTCTCATTGATGTTTCTAACTCTCTACCCCTCTCCCTTACTCTCTGTAAAAAAAATCAATAAAATATATTTTTTTTAAAAAGAACATGAACCATGTTTTTATTTATCTAACACATCTGATTTTATCCTTTTAGAACAACAAAAGGCCTATTGTACTTTTAGGCTCTCAATGTGCTTTTTCAGTAAGTAAATGGAGAGACCTCACTGTTCAGCCTCACATCTAGTCTCATATCAGTGAGGGCCTGAACAACACTATTAGCCAATCATCATACCAATAAGGCTCATCTGCAGCCCAAATGGCTACATGCAGCTGAAGAGGTACATCCATTTGCTAACTCCATCTACCAGGCATGTCTACACAACTCAGACATCAGCAACCAAACCTCCGAACTACAGAGTCTGTCGGGAAATGGGCAGCCAGCTCCACACTCACTTCTCCCCCACAGTTTTAAGTAGCTCATGGGGAGAAGGAGTTGAGATCTGGATCTTTCCTTCCAAGAAGGCTCCTGGTCTGATAATTTCCCCCACCTTTCCCCAGAAACCATCAGGGTCCACAGAGTGTTTTTTTTTCTTTTTTGGGGGGACAGGGGGAGGGGTCACATATTAAAAACAAAGTCTTCACCCACTGGTACACAGTCCGCTTGTCCCTTCATGGGTTCCACATAATCTTTCTTCTGACGACTGACTCCCCTTGTTCACTGACTACCCCCACCCCCGTTGGCCCACTTGCATTTTTGGTGCCTTAGCTTTTGTCTGTATTAATGGCCGGTGTCATAATGTTCATCCCAAGGCAAGGACCGGTCTTCCACAACCTCTATTTCTTCATTCTCTTTGTCTTTGTTCTATGGGTTCTAAGGTTTACATCCTATTCTGGCTTTGTGACTATTGCCCATATCCTGTGCCTCTGTAACTGTTTTCCTCCCAATTTTATAAAGCAGCAAGATAAGGTTTATATTTTGGTATCTTATTCTTCAACCTTCTTGGCTAAGCCAGAGGGAGGTACATAAGCAAACGTACATCATTTTCCGTTTGGAGTTCCCCTCCTAGTTTCCCAACCTTCACATCAGCCATCAAAGGGATGTCATTGGCAAACCAAACTACCCATAAAAGTGGCCAGCCCACTGTAGTGACCATTTGCACTCTTCCTTACTTAATAGACAAGACAGTGTTCAGCAAACAAACACTCACAGAGTGGGCCACAAGCTTCTAACAGATGGGCCACCCCTTCCTACATAGAGATTGATGGCCCCACAGAAACTCCTTTTCCCTCTCCCATTTCTCTGGTCTCCTGGCTAGCTTGCCAATTGTTGGAGAAATTTCCTGTGGCCTAGAGACCAAGGAAAGAGGCTGATAACTCCAGAATCACATCAGGAGTTTATTAAGGGAATATACAAACAGGCTTTAGAGGCAGCAGGACAGTCAATCTCTCCAGTGAAAAGGGACAGAAGCCTCATAAGTATGTAGCTACGCAGCCTGTGCTAACACAGGAGCCTTCTAGCCACATGGCATGTGCTTGTTAAGAGCTGTAGAACACAAGCACAAAACAACTTAACGGGCCCACTTTTCTACACACAAACATTCCCTACAGGTGCTAGGGGCAGCCTGTGATGACTGGAGGTCAGCTGGCTTAGAAGGATGGTGTTGGTCACATTAAGTACCAGGAATCATTTTGTATAACACATACCTAAACCATCTTTCTCCACCAGACAAATTTTTATTCATCCTTTAACACTCAGCTCCAATGTCATTTCTGTGTTACTTGCAGCAACTCCTTTAGACAGTTAGTCATTTCATTATTTAAGCTTCACAAGACCATTCTAGTGTTTAACATGTGACATTGGAATTATCTGCTATAATGCCTGCCTTCCCCACTGGACCATGAACTCCACAAGAGCAAAGACTGTGACTATTTCATCATTGCATCCCCCCATTTCAATTCAAATCAGCAAATATTCAACACCCAGAATTGTGTCAATTTTAAAGTTGGTAGTTAATAAATATTTCATGAAAGATAAAAGGAGATTAAACCTACATTAATTTAAAACTCCTTCAAAAAAGTTCAGGCAGAAATTTCTTTTTCCATTCCTATGTCCAAAGGGGAGGCGGGGAAAGTGAGTTTTCCCAAAATTCGTACTTAAATCAGGGAGCCTCATGTTTATTTTTTCAGTTTGCTTTATATTTATAAATTTAAATCATGAATAATTTGAGTTATATGGCATAGCACCGTGACCTCAGATGTGATCTACTAGTCTAAGGAGACAGCTAATATACAGCACTCTTGGTTGCTGATCTTCACCTCCTGCACCCATGGCAAACAGCATGAATCGATCATGCACTGCTTCTCAGATTCAACCTTAGAAATCTTAACTCAGCATTTAACAGGTTGTTTCTGGAGTTGGTGGTCAAGATGAATCCTGCTTGTCACTCCTGGTCTAGTTTACTTTATCTTATTACAGATGAACAAAGTGACTCCAATAGTTTTGCCTAGGTCATAGAGCTAATTCGTAGCAGAGCCTGAACTAGAACCCTGGTCACCTAAGGCTCTTCTAGAGTGTATTCTTCTAGAATACACTCTTTCCTTTTTTTTCTTCTTCTTTTTTTTTTGATAGCTGATGAACAGAAATGAATACATCATAGAACATGTTAGTTTTGTTCAGGGCGACCAAAAGTAGGTTTACAGTTATGAATACTTGAAACAGTTTATTATTGCTTTATTATTTATTCATTCATTATTATCTTATTTATTTGCATTACTTGTCTTATATTATTAGTTATTACTATAGCCTTATTTTATCTTTTAAATACTGACTAGAGGCCCAGTGCACAGATTCGTGCATATTGAAAGGAAATTAATTAAAAGTGGCTGGCAGGGCAGGACTGGACGAGACAGGCTGGACATGCCCTGGAACCAACCTCCTGTGGCCCTTCCCTGGCTGGCCACACCTGGGGCGGTGCTGGGGCTCAAAGGGCATCTGCAGAGTGAGCAGGATCCCTTAGGCAGGCGGGGTCCCTCAGCCTAGCCTGCGGGAATCGGGCCTAAATGGGCAGTCAGACATCCCTCTCACAATCCAGGACTATTGGCTTCTAAATGCTCACCTGCCTGCCTGCCTGATTGCCCCTAACCACTTCTGCCTGCAGCCTGATCACCCTCTAACAACTCCGGCCTGATTAACATCTATCTGCTACCCCGCTGGCCTGATCACCCCCAACTGCCCTCCCCTGCCAGCCTGATCTCACCCCCAACTGCCCTCCCCTGCCAACCTGATCTCGCCCCCAACTGCCCTTCCCTGCCAGCCTGATCTCACCCCCAACTGCCCTTCCCTGCCAGACTGATCGCCCTTAACTGCCTCTGCCTGCCTGATCATCCCTAACTGCCCTCCCTTCAGGCCTGATTTCGCCCCCAACTGCCCTCCTCTGCCAGCCAATTTGGTTCTGATTTGTCAGTTTCTATACCAGTCAGCATCAAAAGCTCTGCCTCCTAGGCAGCCATTGGCTCCTCGCAATTTACCCAGATTTGGTTCTGATTGATCGGTTTCTATGCCAGTCAGCATCTCCGGGCCTATGTCTGACCCTGCTTCTCTCTCTCAGCCTCGCCAGCAGCCACTGCCACTGCTGACCTTCCCCGCCTCTCTCTCTCTCTCTCTCAGATGTCAGCAGTTCAGCCTGCTCGCCTGCTGCGCACGCAGCCTGGCAAACAGTCGAGCCTCCTGGTCGTTGCAGATGTGATGAACCCAGGGTTTTTATATATTAGGATAATAATTTGGAAACTTCACTTACTATGTCTCATCCAATGTGTCAGCAGACCAATGTATCATAAAGACCTCATTGCTTTGTCATTCCAAGTCAATTTTCCCTTAAAGCCATATAGACATAATTTTTCAAAACTGACTACAGCTTGGCCCAGCATTCTGGAACAAACATGCCAATATTTTTTAAATCGAAGTGAACGCTACCAGTGTTGTTCAGTTGTTGAGTGTCAACCCTATGAACCAAGAAGTCACCTTTTCAATTCCTGGTCAGGACACATGCCCAGTCTTGTGGGCTCAATCCCCAGTAGGGGGCATGCAGGAAGCAGCCAATTGATGATGTTTCTCTCTCATCGATGTTTCTGTCTCTCTATCCCTCTCCCTTCCTCTCATTCTAAAAATCCATAAAAACATATTTTAAAAAATTAAGTCAAATCAAAGTGAGATGCCTCTAAAAGTTTGCCATAAAAAGTAGTAAAACACAAAAAAATGCAATGGAAGCAAAAAATACTGGTCAGTTTAACTGTTTGGTATCTTATGGCTAGTTTCTTAGCATATCAAGAATGTATTTGAAAAAAATAGCTATGGAAACTAGAATATAAGCAAGACTGATCATATATATTATATTTTCAATTGGGTGTTCAGTTAGTAATATTTGTTAACTTTTTCTGTATATTCTCATTATCCTCTTCCATTTGCCACCAGTACAAGTGGGTGTCAGAGAGGACCCCCAGAATGGTCTTATAGTACAAATGCTGTAGGTCTCTATCTTTATTACACACAAATGCTGATGTGTAAAAGAATGCATGTGAAAGAAAACAAGAAATATATTAAGAAGTGCAAGAAATGTTTTCTTTTCCAGTGCATAAACTTAAAATTCTCCAAAAGGATGGATTTGTTTCTTCCCAGTGGGCCCACAGATGAAGAAAAAAACAGAGAAAGTTGAAATAAATTAAAATCTCAGATTCCTCAGCCTCTTTTTCTTTGAGTAGCAAACTGAAAAATACTCTCAAAGAATCAACACCCAAGATACCTCATTACCAGAAATAGGGAGGCAAATGAGAAAGGGGGAAAAGAAAAAGCAAGCCCACAGCCTGAAAATAGATAAAAGAAGGCAAACCTAGTTCTTGGGCATGGAATCACACAAAGGTTTGTCATTTGAGAATAAGAAATGAAATAAACTGTTAGCAAATAACAATGATAGCCTTGGTGGGGGGCGGGGAATGTCTGATTTTCATTGACCAAGAAAAAGTAGTTGTAACTGACCTCTGGTTGATATTGAGCAACATGTGTCCATTTACTTCAATGCATGAGGAGCAGATTTATGACAGTGATCCTGTAGACACGCCTCTTTGGAGACCTGGGGTATCAAAGCAAGGCATTAACAATCCTCCTTTTCTGACAATTCTCGGAGAAATGGTGATGGTAGCTACTGCCTCTCAGACCCAATCCCATCCTTCTATATTTGGTTCTGCAACACTGGATGTCTGCAAACTACATTTCCCAGAATAACTGCCAGTGGGAGGCACCGTTGGGAGACTACAAGGGGAAACAAAGGGTGAAAAGATGCTCCCACTTCCAGCTCTTTTTTTTTAATTGTTTATTGTTTAAAGTATTACAAATGTCTCCTTTTTTCCCCATTGACCTCTCCCTAGCCACCCTCCCCCCCCCAGCACATGACCTCACCCCCGCTGGTGTCTGTGTCCATTGGTTATGCTTATATGCATGCATACAAGTTCTTTGATTGATCTCTTACCCCCTCTTCCACCCTCCCCTGCCTTCCTTCTGAAGTTTGATGGTCTGTTCAATGGTTCTCTGTCTCTGGATCTATTTTTGTTCATCAGTTTATGTTGTTCATTATATTTCACAAATGAGTGAGATCATGTGATATTTATCTTTCTCCGACTGGGCGACTGACTTATTTGGCTTTGCATAATGCTCTCCAGGTCCATCCATGCCGTTCTGAATGGTAAGAGTTCTTTCTTTTTTACCGCAGTATAGTATTCCATTGTGTAGATGTACCACTGTTTTTTAATCCACTCAATCTGCTGATGGTCACTTAGGCAGTTTCCAAATCTTAGCTATTGTAAATTGTGCTGCTATGAACATAGGGGTGCATATGTCCTTTCTGATTGGTGTTTCTAATTTCTTGGAATATATTCCTAGATCACTTCCAGCTCTTGTGTGCATCCCTCTAGCATCTTTTACTTTCAGAATTAGCTGTGTGATTCCCTCAGAAGTCCAGATAGGCCCTGTAAGTTGGTTCCTCTTCCATAACAACTATCTGTTCCCTTCTAGTCTTTGTTCTGGAGAGAGCAGCAATCACCTCCATCTCTTTAAATCTGTTGTTAACTAACACTTCATTATCTATTTTTGTAAGATGTTACATGAATTTCTCACTGAGAAACAAGAAGGCAATACAACCACACGCATTGCTATGTGTGTGTAAACTGAATAAAAGGTGCACAGTGACCGATCACAACAGAATTTGAAAGAAGCAATGTGATTGATCACTGATCATCATGCACATCTCTTATTTACAGAGTGACTTGTGGACTTAAGAGCTAGTGGAGAAGTTTGCATTTGAAACAATCACAGTTAATATACCGTGGTAATTGATTTTGAATCATGGTGTTGTGGGACCAGTGGTAACTAAAATTCATGTACATAAGAATGATCTAGCCCTAGCTGGTTTGGCTCAGTGGATAGAGCGTTGGCCTGTGAACTGAAAGGTCCCAGGTTCGGTTCCAATCAAGGGCACATGCTCGGGTTGTGGGCTCAGTCCCCAGTGGGGGACTTACAGGAGGCAGCTGATCCATGATTCTCTCTTATCATGGATGTTTCTATCTCTCTCTCCCTCTTCCTTCCTCTCTGAAATCAATAAAAATATATTTTTTAAAAAAGAATGATCTACAGCAATGACTGCCTAGAATTATTTATATTATTATGGGTACCTTCGTCCCCAGCTTTTGCAAATATTGGGGCTCACCATCTTTAGTCTTCCCTTGTTGCATGCTGTTGTCCTTACTGGGGAATCTCACTCATGTATGTGGTTCCCAGACCTATATTGGCACCCCCGACTTCTCTCATGTGCTTCAGATAGCAGACATCTGCCTACAGAATATGTCAGAAATGAATTCAGCTTCTTTTCTTGTCCCTGCTCCCAATCTCACACATCCCATTTCAAGGCTATGACATGACCATCAATTTTGTTGCTTAACCCAGAAAGCTGGGATCTCTTTACCCTTATATCCAATTAGGGGCCCCAGGCACAAATTCGTGCACCTTGAATTGTGGGCCACGAGGCTGTGGTGGGCACAGGGGCGGGTCTTGGCCCATCTTCCATGCCCTTGCCCAGCCCCTCCCACTGCGGTCCACCCCCCACCCCCGTCCCCTGTCTGCTGGCAGCCCTGCTCCTGCCACCACTGCTCCCACACATTGACAGCACCAGCCCCGCTCGCAACTGCTGACAGTGCAGAGGGATTGGGGCCGGCACCAGCAGCAGGCGCAAGTGGTGACTGCTGCCCTGATTGCCCATCAGGAGCAACAGGGGAGGTGGAGAAGCCCTCAGGGGCGATCGGGGCTGGCAGCCACCACTTGTACTTGCTGACAGTGCTGAGCAATCAGGACCGGTGCTGGGTGCCGGCAGCGGGTGTGAGTGGCAGCTCCAGCACTGACTATGAATGCGAGTAAGGCCAGTGCCAGCAGCAGGTGTGAGCACCAGGTGGGACTGCAGCATGTGGGAGCAAAGAATTTTCAGTAACCACCAGAGGCTTGCCCCATGACAGTGACTGGCACCCCGCCTTGGTCTGGCGCCCCCACTTTCCTGCTCCACCATCCCGTTGTGACCGATACCCACCATGTTCCGCTCACACCCCCTGATGGTCAGTGCACATCATAGCGACCGGTTGTTTGGTTATTCGGTTGTTCTGCAGTTTGGTCTATTTGCAGATTAGCCTTTTATTATATAGGATGTCCTCCCTGCCTCTAATTCATCATCCTCACCATTGCAAAAATAATCCATAATCAAAAATAAAATTATAATTATTTCACACTCCCCTACCCTCATCACTATCTTCCTTCCATTCCATCTCCTTTTTTCTTCCAAACTTTCAAAACTTTCAGTGACTTCCCAACACCTCAGAATGAAGTTCAAAGTTCTCAACATTTTCTGAACCTTGTTTTTTCCAGACTCCTATCTAGCTTCTATTTTTCCTAAAACTCTTTACATTCTAATTACTTCATTTGTTTGGGGTTCTGTGCACTTCCTGGACTTGTAAGTCTATTTTTTTCACCAGGTGGGGGAAGTTTTCAGTCATTATTTCTTCGAATAGGTTTTCAGTATCTTGCTCTCTCTCTTCTTCCTGCACCCCCATAATTCTGATGTTGGTACGCTTGAAGTTGTCCCATAGGCTTCTTACACTATCTTCAACTTTTTGGATTCTTTTTTCTTTTTGCTTTTTCGGTTGAGTGTTTTTTGCTTCTTTGTATTTCAATTCTTTGACTTGATTCTTGCATTCCTCTAGTCTGTTTTTGGGACTCTGTATAATATTTTTTATTTCAGTCAGTGTATGTTTAATTTCTAGTTGGTCCTTTTTCATATCTTCGAGGGTCTCGTTACATTTATCGGCCTTCTCTAGGATATTCTTGAAAAGCCTTATAACCGTGGTTTTGAATTCTATATCCTGTCATTTGTTTTCCTCCATTTCTTTCATTTGTGATCTGTTTCTTTGTTGCCGCATTTTCACTGCTTCCCTGAGTTGGTAGGGTAGCTTTGTGTGCTAGGTTTCCTATGTGGCCCAGTGGGTCAGCCTCCCCAGTTAAGCTGAGGTGGACACTCTTGGTGCACCCCTTTGTGGACTGTGTGTACAGCCTTGTTGTAGTTAAATCTTGATTGTTGTTGGTATCACTGGGAGGAATTGACCTCCAGGCCAGTTGGCTGTGAGGATCAGCTGTGTCTACGCTGGGAGAAATTTGGTGCTGGAGACAGCCTTATAGGATTAGACTTGCCAAACTGCCAAAGCCTCTGTGCTCAGCTTGGATGGGGTGGAGCAGACAGTCTTGGCATCCCTTCAGCCCTGCCCTTGTGCTTACGCGCCTCCAGACCTCTGCCTTTCCTGGCTCCCAAGCCTCTGCCTGAGAGTCCAGATTCCCCCTGCAAGAGCATGGGTCCCCAGGGGCTCGCCTGGAACTGGGGTTCAGTGCAGTCAGAACTGGGGTTCAGTGCAGTCAGGAGCTTCTGACTCCCTTCTGCTAGGGAAAGCCTGTGGCAACCTCTGCAGTCTTCATGCACACTGGCACGCACCTCCAGACCCCTGCCTGCCAGGGCTCCACCGGGGCTCCCCAAGTCTCCAAGTGCCTTTCTCTCTACCTGATAGTCCAGAATCCCCCTGTATGAGCCTGGGTTCACAGGGTTTCACCCGGAACTGGGGTTCAATGCAGTCGGAACTGGGGTTCAGTGCAGTCGGGGGCTTCCTTCCCCCTCCCGCCAGAGAAAGTCAGCCAGGCTTTCAGCCGCCCTTCCTCTCTGCACACACAAAGACCCTTTGCTGTACCTCAACCCTTTGCCATTCCTCCAATTCTCCATGAGCTTTTCTCTCTCCTTCTAGTAGTAGAATTTCCACTCAGCCAGCTTTCCTGTGGTTCTGGATGGTGTCCGTTCTGTCTTTTAGTTGTAGTTTTGAAATTGTTGTGCAAGGCAACAGTTTAGGTGCTTACCTATGCCGCCATCTTGGTTTCTCTGGAAGCAGTGTTTTAATAGAGGCTACTGTGGCTGGCAGTCCAGGTGAGTCTGGTATGGAAGAATGTGAGAGGACTAATTAAGACTAGATATTTAAGGGATTCTCAGGAACAATTGGGAAAGATGGGAAAGTGGAGGGGTAGGTGGTAATTAGCAGTTATACAGGTGGGGGCTATGCAGCAAATAATTTTCCTACTAGTTGCAGAGAAAAGTAAAGCCATCTGATGGGAATTCTTTGAATTCCACTAGCAAACCTGAAAGCATAATGAGCTTTTCTCCCTCTCCTTGCCTCCAGTTACAATGGAGGAGGTCTCTCTATTACTACCTAAAGGCAGCTGTCAGTATTTCCACCTTCTTATTAGAACTCCGTTCTGTACAGATTTAAACATGATTAAGTGTCTGGCTTCCCTATATCCCACCTGCCTTGCAAAGTACTAATATATCTCCATTCTACCTTAAAATTCTGCTCAACAAAACCTGCAGCCTATACTCTGTCTCTATATCCTTACCTTCCTTTTACTCCTTAGCCTATTCATTTGGCTCCCATATCCCTCCTTAAAACAAACAAAAGAAACCAAAAACACATTCCAGGGTCATCAATTACTTCCTTAACCTAAAATCCAGTGTACATTTTCACATTTCATCTTTACTGTATCTTGCAATATTCGATATTATTTATCACTCCCTTCTTCCTAAAAACATTTTTTTTTTTTACTTTGGCCTCTACTTATAACTCTTATCCCCATTTTTCCTACAACAGCCCCTTCTAATCCTCCTTTGCAGAAACTGCCTACATTACCTGGATTCAATGTAGATTTCCTCATTCTGTTCTTGATCTCTAGGAATCTCATCCTCACACATAGATGAAAACTTCTGTACTAATTCTAAAATTGTGTATCTCACATTGCAACCACACTGGGATTCTTTCTATTCTTCAAATGTGCCATATTGGGTACCTCTGTAGTAGGTTTTGCATAATACTGTCGATTCCCTCAAGAAAATGCTCCCCACCTGACTGGTGTGCTCAGTGGTTGAGCATTGGCCTATGAACCAGGAGGTTATGGTTCAATTCCAGGTCAGGGCACATGCCCCAATAGGGGGCATGCAGGAGTCAGCTGATCAATGATTCTCTCTTATCATTGAAATCTCTCTCTCTCTCTTGCTCTCTCTCTCTCTCTTTCCTCTCTGAAATAAACAAAAATATATTTTTTAGAAAAAAGAAAATGCTCCTCATTAGCAAACCCCTGCTCAGCTGTCAAAGCTCAACTGAAGATCACTTTTTATGGGGAGCCTTTCTTGACATCATCCTATCTAATAAAAGAGTAATATGCAAATTGACCATCACTCCAAGACACAATATGGCTGCCCCCATGTGGACACAAGATGGTCACCACAAGATGGCTGGCAGGGGAGGGCAGTTGTGGGAAGTTGGGGGTGATCAGGCTGGCAGAGGAGGGCAGTTGGGGGAGAACAGGCCAGTAAGGAAGGGTAGTTGGAGGGGACCCAGGTCTGCAGGGGAGGGCAGTTAGGGGTGACCGGGCCAGCAGGGAGGGCAGTTAGGGGTGACCGGGACAGCAGAGGAGGGCAGTTGGGGGAGACCAGGCCAGCAGGGAAGGGCAGTTTGGGGGGACTAGACCTGCATGAGAGGGCAGTTGGAGGGGCAGGCCTGCAGTGGAGGGCAGTTTGGGGGGACTAGGCCTGCAGGGGAGGGAAGTTAGGGGCAAACAGGCTGACAGGGGAGCAGTTAGGCATCAATCAGGCTGGTAGGGGAGTGGTTAGGAGGTGATCAGGCTGGCAGGCAGAGGCGGTTAGGGGCAATCAGGCAGAGCCAGGCAAGCGGTTGGGATCCAGCAGTCCTGGATTGTGAGAGGGATGTCCAATTGTCCAGGTGGAATCGGGCCTAAACGGGTAGTCAGACATCCCTCAAAGGGTCCCAGATTGGAGAGGGTGCGGGCTGGGCTGAGGGACCACGTCCCCTCCCTCATGCATGAATTTTGTGCACAGGGCCTCTAGTAGCTTTTATATTTCCATATAACTGTTCCTTTTCTTCAGAGCATTTAATTTATAATTCTGTTTTTTTTCTGTGATTCCTTCCCCTTTTGCATGATTTCAATCCTGGGCAGGGAGACCAAGGTAAGCATCAGTTGTTTTAACCCTCATCTACCTTCTCATAGGTAGGTAAATTCTGCCATTTCTCAGTCTGAAGTCTGTTTCAGGCAGCAATGCTGATCGGAAAAATGAGAGTCACCATGTATGTAGGACTACTCTCACTGGTTGTGGTGTAACCAGTGGAAGAAATAAGTCTGTAGTACTTCCAGAAATTCTCAAGTATGCAAACTCAATTTACTCCTTTTATACACATCACATACTTGCTTTCAAGACCTCACTGTTTTTGGTGAGCACACATTCTTCTGAGACATTTCCTAAGACTGGGACCTAGGGTGGAATTAGGCAGCTGTTACTCTGCCTTTATTTTTTACATTAAACTTTTTATTTTTAGATCATTTAAATTCACATGCAGTTGTAAAAAATGAGAAAGTTTCCATGTACCCTTTACCAAATTTCCCCCAATGGTAATACTTCGCAAAACTGTAGTACAATATCACAACCAGCCTACTGATATTGACAGTCAAGATACACATTTTCATCACCATAAGGATTCCTCATGTTGCCCTTTCACAGTTACACTCACCCCACCTCCTCCAAAACCTCTGGCAACAACTGTGCTCTTCCTCATCTTTATAATCTTGTTATTTCAAGAATGTCATGTGAGTGGAACAACAGTTGCCTTTTAGGATTGGCTCTTTTCACTTATTATAATTTCTGGCAATTCAGTTTCTTTTTTTACTGCTAATCTTTCATGAAATGAATGTTTAACCATTCACCCATTGAAAGACATACAGGTTATTTCCAGATTTTTACTATTATGAATACAGCCTCTATGATCATTTGTGTGTACAGTATTTGTGTGAAAAGAAATTAAAAACTCGGAGTATAATTGCTGGTTCATATGACATTTGCTTAGTTAGCTATTTAAGAAACTACCTCATTGTTTTCTAGAGTGACTATACAACTATCAGTTTTCCAGAATAACAGTTTCACCAGCAATGTGTGAATGATCCTTTCTCCACATCCTTGCCAGCATTTAGTGTCCCTATGCCATTTCTGATAGGCATGTGGTGATATCTCATTGTGGTTTTAATTTTCATTTCCCTAGTGGTGAAGGAGGTTGAATATTTTCATTCATGTGCTTATTTGCCATCCAAATATTGTCTTTGATGCAATTCCTGCCTCTCGCCCATGTTCTAATTAGATTGATTGCTTTTTCATCGTTGAGCTTTAAGTTATGTATATATTCTCGATACTAGTGCTGACACATATTGGTGTGCTTTACCATTCTTTTCTCCCATTTTCTAGCTTATCTTTTCATCCTCTAACACAGTGGTTCTCAACCTTTCTACTTTGCTTCTGTTAATGAATCATAAAGTAAAGATCTGTGTTTTTAGATGGTCTTAGGCTCTACAGCAGCGGGTCACCTAAGATCATCGGAAAACACAGATATTTAAATTATGATTCATAACAGTAGCAAAATTACACTTATGAAGTAGCAACGAAAATAATTTTATGGTTGGGGGTCACCGCAACATGAGGAACTGTATTAAAGGGTTGCGGCATTAGAAAGGTTGAGAACCATAACAGATTCTTTTGAAGAACAAAAATTTTAAATTTTGATTAAGTCCAATATATCAAGCTTTTATGGATCATGTTTTTGGTGTTAAATCTAAGACCTTCTTGCCTAGCCCTAGATCCCAAAGATTTTTTTTTTCTAAAAGTGTTATAGTCCTACATCTGTCTGTGATTCATGTTTTAGTTCATTGTTGTTGAGTACAGTTCTTTTGTCTTTTTTGTCTTTAAGTAATGTCCAATTATTCCAGGATCATTTGTGAAAAAGGCTGTATTTCCTGCATTCAATTGCTTTTGCACTTATCAAAAATCAGTTGGGCAGCCCTAACTGGTTTGGCTCAGTGGACAGAGCGTCGGCCTGTGAACTCAAGGGTCCCAGGTTTGATTCCAGTCAAGGGTATGTACCTTGGTTGCGGGCACATCCCCAGTAGGGGCTGTGCAGGAGGCAGCTGATCGATGTTTCTCTCAGAGATGTTTCTAACTCTCTATCCCTCTGTAAAAAATCAATAAAATATATTTTAAAAAATCAGTTGAGCATATTTGTGTGAGATCTGTATTCTGTTCCACTGATCTATGTGTAAGATCCCTTCATCAAGAACAGTTTTTATTACTGTAGCTATAAAATGTCTTGAAATTGGATAGACCGGTTTTTCTCACTTTAGTCTTTTTTCAAAATTATTTTATTCTAGTTATTTTGCCTTTCCATAATGATTTTAGGATAATTTTGTCTGTATCTACAAAAAAGTCTGATTTTAATATATATAATATGTTGGATTTTCCAGCCCAGGAACATCTCTCTCCAATTATTTAAGTCTTCCTTAGTTTTCTTTAATAGCACTTTGTGGTTTTCAGCGTACAAGTCCTATACATTGTTAGATTTACACCTGTCATTTTTTTCCCCATGAGTGCTTCTAATTGGCATCGTCTTTAATTTCAGTCTCCAAGTGTTCAATGATAGTATATAGAAATATGATTATTGTATGTTTGTGGTAAGCCATAGCTAGAAATGCACACGGGAGGGCCTAAGGGTTCACAACTGGAAAATTCTCAAGTCCCACTGGGCAAGAGAAGTCAGAGGCAGTTTCCTAAGTTTAACAAAGCAATTATCTTGAAACAATGAACCTGGACATTGAAGTCTCAATGATGTGGCAGCTTCATGAGATAATATAAATTGTGCTGAGGTGCCCTTGTGACAAATGGGTGTTCTCAGGGGGTGGGGAGTGGGGGTGGGCATTCAGGTTGCCATCATCATCCCTACCTTGAGTGTTTCCAATGAGAAACACAAGGACTTCCTGAGTAAATGAGCCCTTGGCTGTAAGCATTTCTATAAAATTTTCATGTGCTTTGATGCTTGACAGAGCTTAGCAGTTGGGGTGGAGTGGGGAGGGGGAGAGATGGTCTTGCTTTGAGGCTGCTTTCCGTCTGAACTTGCACAGTGTAGGACTGACTGTAACCCATCTTCCTCTTCCCAGCCTTGTCATCTTAGATGACTCTTCTTTTGGGAGCAGTCTGATTTGGTGATTCTCCCCCTTTTCACTGCAGATCTTAACAAAATTTAAAAATTCACTCCTTTAGGTAAACCAAAGGATGGTGGTTAGGATTATATTTTTAACATATGTAGTTTTCATCTACATAGTATTACAAGTATCAACTGTGTGAGGGTTATCATAACTAATCATCTGAGCAGTGTTCAAAGAATATTTTTGTCAAAGTACCTATTTAGTTTTTAAATTCTCAGGTCATTCATAATATGGTAACTGCTAAATGCCAGAGAGCCTCTTATCATTTTTTAATTCTCTGTGAATATTGACTTGACAAAAAAATAAAAATAAAAATGTAAAACTAGGATATTACGTACTAGACTTAAAAAAAACAAAACACCTAAATACTGCAATAAACTTAGTACAGATTTGACAGCTATCCATTTCTAACTCCAAAACTGCAAACATTTATATAACTTCTACATATTTCTTCCTATCACTGACTTCTAATAAAGTCTTGAAGTCTTGTCATAGATACTCCTTTTTTTAAAAAATAGGTTGGTAATGTCACTGAAAGTTTTTATTTAAATGAAAGCTTTGGGATAAATAACATTTTAACATGAATGTTTCAAGAATGTTAAAGACTTCAAAGGCTTACTTTTTCTTGTATGTAATTTATATTCTCATCCTTGAAATCAGAAGTAGAAGTGTGGTCTTTTCATTAACTACAAGTCCTAAATTCAAAATCACACTGAGTGCTATGTATCAATCAGAATCATGATCCTCATATCACTAAACACAAAATGTATTCTTGCATACTTCAATACATATCTTATCTAATAAAAGAGTAATATGGAAATTGACTATACCTCCGCTATACCCAAAAGCCACGCCCATTAGCCAATCAGGAGGGAATATGCAAATAAACCCAACCAAGATGGCTGTGGCCAGGGAGAGAGCAGGAGGCTTGGGTTTCCCCAGCAATGGAGGAAACCAAGCTTTCCACCTGGCCTGGCAGGCCCAGACCTCTGCTCAAGGCTACAAAGTTTCAGATCAATAAACCCCAATGAAAATAGTGGCAGTATGGAGCTGGAGAGAGCAGGAGGCTTGAGTTGCCCCCGGCCATGGAGGAAGCTAAGCTTCTGCAGCCCTGGCCTGCCCAGGCCTCCACTCAAGGCTACAAAGTTTCAATTATAGAAGATAAATAAATCCCAACAAAAATGGCTGTAGCCACAGAGCGAGCAGGCGGCTTGGCTCTGCTCAAGGCTACAAAGTTTCAATTATAGAAGATAAATAAATCCCAGATACCAGGGCCTCTGCTTGAATAGCGGGGGGGGGGGGGGGGGGGGCATGGCCAGCCTGCAAACCACCACAGGCCCCTCACCCAGGCTGCCTCACACCCCAAGGGAACCCCCAACTTGATCTGGGACACCATTCAGGGCAAACCAGCCAGCCCCCACCCATGCACCAGGCCTCTATTCTATCTAATCCTATCTAATAAAAGAATAATATGCAAATTGCCCATCACTCTAACACACAAGATGGCTGCCCCCATGTTGTCAAAGATGACTGCCCCCATGTGGACACAAGATGGCCACCACAAGATGGCCAGCAGGGAAGAGCAGTTGGGAGGGACCAGGTCTGCAAGAGAGGGCAGTGTGGGCAATCAGGCGAGCAGGGGAGGGCAGTTGGGAGACACCAGGCCTGTAGGGGAGGGAAGTTAGGGGTGACCAAGCCTGCAGGGGAGGGCAGTTAGGGGCAAACAGGCTGGCAAGGGAGCAGTTAGGCATCAATCAGGCTGGCAGGGGAGTGGCTAGGGGGTGATCATGCTGGCAGGCAGAAGCAGTTAGGAGCAATCAGGAAGGCAGGCAGGCGAGCAGTTGGGAGCCAGCAGTCCTGGATTATGCAGTCCTGGGAGCCAGCAGTCCAGTTAGGATCGGGCTAAACGGGCAGTCGGACATCCCTCGAGGGGTCCCAGATTGGAGAGGGTGCAGGCTGGGCATACTCCCCTGTGCACAAATTTCATGCACTGGGCTTCTAGTTTCAATCTATAAAAGCGAATCAAAGGTTGACAATGAAAGAAAATGGACATAACACTGCAAACCCTCAAATACTGGAATTAATGTAATATACTATTGTGTTAATTAGATAAAACATCATTCCATGGATAGCTAAGGAAAATGTTCAGTTTGCGACTTTATTCTTCCCAATAAAATGGATTATCTTTTCAAATGTGGACTTTTCTATTTATGACATAGGAGGAAAACTCATGGAATTCACTATCTTCCCATACCTATATTCTTTCATAATTTATTTCATGCTTCATAAATTTCAGTAACAAATGTTCAAGAACTTCCTGGGGAAAATATATTTTGCTGAGGAAAAGCAGTTTGGAGAGTTCAAAAGCAAAATATTGGGGAATATGTTGTTGCTATAAATTATTTGGCAACTTTGTGTATTCTTGTAGTAGATACGGTATTAAGAAATGAACATTCATACCCTGATCCTTTCATTTTAAGTTTACAAAAATAATCTAGAGGCCCAGTGCAAAAAATTCGTGCACTGGAGGGGGGGGGGAAGGCGTCCCTCAGCCCAGCCTTTGCCCTCTCGCAGTCCGGGGCCCCTTGGGGGATGTCTGACTGAAGGACATCCTTAGCGCTGCTGCGCTCACCGGCAGTTAGCCTGGTTTCTGGCTGAGTGGTGCTCCCCCTGTGGGAGTGAACTGACCACCAGGAGGCAGCTCCTGCATTGAGTGTCTGCCCCCTGGTGCTCAGTGCAATCATAGTGACCGGTTGTTCTGCCAGTTGATTGATTTGCACATTAGCCTTTTATTATATAGAACTAGTGGCCCGGTGCACAAAATTCATGCATGAGGGATTATCCATCAGCTTGGCCTGAACCCTCTCCAATCTGGGACTCCTTGGAGGATGTCTGACTGCCAGTTTAGGCCCAAACCCACAGCAATCCGGGACCGCTGGCTCCTAACAATTCCCCTGCCTGGTCGCCCCTAACCACTCTGCCTGCTGGCCTGACCGCCCCCAACTGCCCTCCCTTCCAGCCTGATCACCCCTAATTGCACCCCCTCCCCACTGGCCTGCTCATCCCCCACCTGCCTCCCCTGCAGGCCTGGTCCCCACAACTGCCCTTCCCTGCAGGCCCAGTCATCCCCACCTTCCCTCTTCTGCCGGCCTGGTCACCCCTAACTGCCCTCCCCTGCAGGCTTGATCACCCCCAACTGCCCTCCCTTGCAGGCCTGGTCCCCCCCAACTTCCCTCCCCTGCAGGCTTGGTCCCTCCCAACTGCCCTCCCCTGCTGGCCATCTTGTGGCAGCCATCTTGTGTCCACATGGAGGCAGCCAACTTGTGTTCGATTGATGATCAATTTGCATACTACTCTTATTAGATATGATAGAGGCCTGGTACCCAGGTGGGGGCCAGCTGGTTTGCCCTGAAGGATGTACCGGATCAGGGTGCCTTGGCAAGAGACCTGTGGTGGTTTGCAGGCCAGCCATATACCCCAGCAACCCAAGTGAAGGCCCTGGAATTTATCTTCTATAATTGAAACTTTGTAGCCTTGAGTGGAGGCCAGGACCAGCCAGGAAGCTTGGCCTCCTCCATCGCCAGGGAAACCCAAGCTTCCTGCTTGCTCTGTGGCCACAGCCATCTTGGTTAGGTTAATTTGCATACTTGCTCCTGATTGGCTTGTGGGCGTAATGGAGGTATGGTCAATTTGCATGTTCCTCTTTTATTAGTGTAGATGTGCTTTGTAAAAGATTCAATTCAAAATGCATCACAGATTTTAAAAACAAGTGTACTTTGACCCAGCAGTTCTGAGAATATACCTTGAAAGAATAAACAACGATGTTCAGGGATACAGCACCATTTATATTGAAATTAAAAAATGGGAAGGCCTTAAGTGCCCAAAATAAGGATTCAATACATTAACATTCATCTACAAACAGAGAAGCTTTGAAAATGGTATGAATCTGTTATAAATGAAAAGACAACAGAATAATATATATTATATAACCCCACTTAAAAATGTCTAGTGATCATTTATAGATGACAGGCTTTCTATCATCCTACCTTTGTCTTTTTATTTTCAATGTCTAGCTATAACATATGTGATTTTGAAAAAGGATTTAAAAAGACCAAATACATTCATACATTATACAGAAACATTTTTTTCAGGTTAAGTGAAAGCTGACAACATGCTCAATCTGCAAATATTCCATGGGGGCTGGCAATATAATTATTTTAAATTTAAAATATAGAATTATTTTAAATAACTTTACCAAGTGTGTCATTATTACCCAAAGTCCTCTCCTATTTCACTAGATCTAACTAGATTTTTATCAATAGTTATGCACTTGGAGATAATGTATTCTCATAAAAGCAGTGCCACTAGTGGAAAACAGTTTATCATCAAGCTTTTTTAACCCAGATTATAGATGATAGAAGGTATATCTGCTATGAACAAATATTTTATCATTTGATAAAATATGAAATGAACATGCTGAGTGTTGGAAAAGTAAATTAAATCAGAATGTTTCAAATGAAAACTAAAAATTATGGAAGTTCTACAAACATGCAAAGGTTGACAGTCTAAGTACTTTACATCAAATTCCACTTTAGAATCTATGGAGTCCTTCTTTGACATATTTTCATGCTTATTTTGGCCCCCAAATGGAATAAAGAGCTAATTTCTGGCAGTAGAGGCAGGAATTAGGGAGAATAAGGGTAGAGAAGATTTGTATATGTATGAGAAAAAAGCCATTAGGCCAAAGAACACATTGGTACCAAAGTTGACTTAGAACAACTTAAAGTGAGAATGGAGGACAAAGAGGGAAAGAGGCAATGTGAAGCCATTTCTTTATTTAAACATTTCCAGAATTCTCAATTGTGCAATGCCTGAGGGCTGCACATATTTTCCTATTGATGCAACATGAAGGACAATTTTAAAAAGTTAACAACTGCTTTTAAGTAAGACTATTTTATTTAAAAATTTTTCAAAATATAAAAATAATAAACATTATGGATATTAACAAAACATAATTCAACTATAAATAAAAATGTTGACAACCTCACATAAACATGTAATACTATAAACAATCTAAGCATACAAGAGTTTTCTAGTTCAAGTTTTATTTTTTTCAGTTCAAGTTTTCAGACTAAAAAAAAAAAAAAAAAAAAAGCTGCTACAGCTTAACCAATTTCTTTCGCTCCATTCAAAGAGCAGGGAATTTTTCCCCATGCCAACACGCATTCATGAAATGGATACTAATGGGCACAGGTATTAAAAACTGGAACAATCCAGTCTCCAGACAAGAAAAGATTCCTTTGGTGTTTTAAGTTCAACAATCCACAGAAGTTGAGTTAAATTAAACCACTTATTAAAGGAAATCTTGTGCCAGACATGTTCTATCACACTCAGAACAGGTTCAGGATTCTGAGAATCAAAAATAAACATCTACGAATGCTTTGCTGATACTTAAAAAATTGTATCTTAAGAACATTCACTAAGGTGCTGGAATAAAGTTTTGTAGATGTAGAAAACAATCTACGTGTTAACACAAAACTTGTACAACGTAAATAATACATCTCTTTCCTACTCATCAAATGTTCTATAAATATTTAAGAATTACCCTGCCTCCTGTTGAGTAAAAGACAAATGGGAATTTAAAACAGAACAGGATTATACCATATTTTCAAACTAGAAAAGTTTTCTATTTGGAATATAGGAAAACTGAGTCATGCTAAATGTATTTTTTTAATTCTAGCCAGATTAACACAGTTCCTCTTACCAAAAGAGCCCATGATAAACGGAAGAAGCTGTTTCTTTTGGGGAAGCTGGGCAAAAATAAGTACATCATTCTGCTTATCTTTAAATTATGGGGTGTTTTCTAATGGTCTGGGCTCTTTACTCACCACAGACAACTTTTCTACTTATGCTGTTAGAATAAAATAAGTCAGAAGCAATCACAGATGAAAGCCTAGCAGTCCAAACAACAGTCTCAAAAATGATATTGAAAGGTTTTATAGCACCAATGACTTTTTCCTAAGACACTTTGGGGCTGCATCACTTATCTCGTAAACAAGACCAAAATATTCAATCAATCTGTATTTTGAGCATAAATATTTATAAACTCTATTTTAAAAAACAAATATAGCTTGACTAGAGCAGCTAATAGTGTAAAATCCAAGTATATTAAAAATAGATATATAAAAGACTTCCATAATGCAATCATGCAGAGGTAAACTGCATTCTTCAATTACACGTGATTCTGTAGTTATCTACACATAGCTTCATGAGAACCTCACTCAGGAAAACAAAATAAAAATCCTTATCTTTAATTAATCAACATAAGGGAATTTAACTACTTAACTGATCTACTAACAGCAATTTCCAGAAAGTGCAATGATCTTAATGAGAATCAAATCACCTTGACTCTGATTCAAATGGTAGTTCATTTTGTTTTGCTTTATTTTGTTTTTAATTTAAAGGCAAAGGAAAAACAGGAAGATGACAAAATAAAGTTGAGGGCAGTAGTATGTGGTCCACATCCATTAGCCAACTAAAACTGTTAACAGTAAATACGGTCTCAGAAAACGTTCTTTAGGTTTCTAACCTAGCATGGAAACCACTATTCGATGGGCAGAGAATCTTTCCTTGAAAAAATACTGAATTAATCTGAAAAAATATTTACAAACTCGCTATATGATAGTTTGCAAATATAAACTAAAATTAAATTTTAAAAAGGCCTTGTATACTAGCAGGTCATAATTATGATTGAATTCCTTCCAAAGTCTGTACTTTTTCTTCAAACCAAGCCTAATATTAACCATGCTGTCTCCAACTAATGTGGATTAAAATAGATCATTTACATTATGATAGATATGTTCATTCTTTTTATTTTT
This sequence comes from Corynorhinus townsendii, assembly GCA_026230045.1. Taxonomy (NCBI): domain Eukaryota; kingdom Metazoa; phylum Chordata; class Mammalia; order Chiroptera; family Vespertilionidae; genus Corynorhinus; species Corynorhinus townsendii. The sequence goes on along the minus strand of JAPDVU010000003.1, from coordinate 58,448,569 downwards.
CATGCAATGCACACTCAATAGTGTTTACAGAATGGTCAACTTCGTATGCAAAAAAAGGGAAAACATAGCATGGACAAGGGTGAACAGAATCAAGTGTAGTTTGGACTTTCCTAATAAAGAGTTTGTACCAAAAATAAATTCTTTCTCAAATGCCTAATGAGAATTTGAATATTCAAAAACTGATTTTCTGAAAACCTTTTTAATGACACCCATTATAAAAGGAGTGTTTTTGGTAAATACCTGGGTTAAATTAAATCATGTTCTAGTTAATTCTAAGCCATATTATTAACATTATTAGTAGTAATATTAATAATTGCTTACTAATAATATGGGCATATACCTTTTAAAATAGGAAAATTATAGTAGTCTTTAACAATGTAAGACACACAACATTCTTTCCCCCTTGCTTTCAAGATTGTCTTTGATGTCTTGACTGTGAGGAAAATATGGAAAAACTTTGTAAACTAGATATTTAATAGATACTTTTCAATATTTATACTCCATAGGTCATCCTGCAATACTTGAAAAGAAAGAAAAATAGTCTCCTTGTTGGTTTTAAAGAGCTAAAAACTTTAAAGTTATTCAGATAAGTGGTCTTGGGAACAACTTGAGTAAATATATTTAGAAGAAATAGGCAAGTGTGTATAAAAAAAGTATTTTACCATCTGTCCAAAATTATTCTAACCCCAGAAATATACCCTTTTAAAACCCAGAAAAATTTAAAAGTAAGCCCATACTTAACTTTTCAATCATTTTCTTCATTCTAAATTGTTTGTGTTCATTAACACAGCATCATGGCTTTATAGATTTCCTAGACACAATTCTGAACCTGACTGAGACTGAACTTATGTCATATTAGGAAACCAAGAGGTCTTTTGTTTTCTTATGGTGTAAAAGAAAAAAAGAAAGAAAACATTTAAGAATAAGGCCAAAGTACACATCAGATATAACTTCTGGACTCAGATGTACACTTAGAGAACTGTAAAGATAAAATGCTAATTATAGTACATGTAAACATCTATTCAAATTGATAAAAGGCAAACATAAAATGATAGAGTTATTATAACAGTTGTCTCCAGACAGGAACAGATCTTGCTGTTGTAGTCACAAAGCTAAATTCAGGCAATGATGATCTCTCTCTGCTGGAAAAAGAGAAGACTATTAAAAAAAAAAAACTCCGAAAATTGTAAATGAATATAAACTTGAATCACACCATAAATTGATCTCCAATTTTTCTAAACATAAACAAGGTCTACTTGAGAAAGGATCAAAATCAAAATTGTAGACAAATCTATTTTAAAAAGCTTGATTTTTTAATGAAACCTCTGTGCATCATGCTTCCTCAAAATATTAAGCTGCAAAGATCACAGGTCTACAACATGTCTATCATCTAAAAATTATGGTTAGGAAATGTAGTAACTGACCAGATAGAAATTTTTATAGAGGTATAGGTAGGCAAAGTAAGTTGAAAAAATCATGAGCAAATTCCAAGATATTACATATAAAAATGAAAGCAAAAACAATTATCTTAAGTTTCCCCAAAATTTCATAGTAGTTGCATGGTATATCTAATTACCTTAAACTCCACATGATAATCATGTCATTCTTTAAGTCACACTTTATGACATAAAATTCTATACTAAGTACAATGATTAACAAAAATAAATAAAAGGAACACATCAAAATGAGGCAGTGCTTGGTATACACAAGAAGGCTAATTTTGTATAATGGGGAGATGAGTAGGCAGATGAAATGAAGTAACAAGGAAGCAGGGATAGGAACAAGTATAATAAACTGATACCAGAAAAGTAAATAAAAAATGTTTTCAATTACACTAAGTAATAAATAACATAATATTTATAAACTGAAAGAAATTTACCAGATTAGAAATTTTTCAACTAAACAATGTTTTCATTAGAAATTACTGAGCATGGCAGTCATGTCTACCAAAATTTGTTTCTGGGGACTTCTAGGCAGCTACTTTGGAAATTACCTGCTGTCATCTAACAGGTATATAATAATCAGAGAGAAAGAAAAAACTACTCTTCTCTAAAAGCCTGCATACATACCTTAGACAACTAGCCAGTTCAAGAAGTTAACACAAGGTAGTTCCTGAGTCTGGGGTAAGGACATTTTTCTTTCTGCCTACAAATGTCATACACTCATGATTTAATACTAGGTTAAACTTCCATTTTTAATTTATAGGGTTTTAGAAGAGTAAGAAAAACCCTGAAAGACCAAAAAGCGAAATTACTTAATTACCCAGAATTTCAGCAGGACATTTTTTTGTTTTAAAAGGCTAAGATACTTTTGTGAGATTTAAAAATAAAAAGCTTATATTTTTATATAAACTCTAGAAGAAGTAAAAATAATTTTCTATAATTAGTTCACATTGTAGGTAAGGGGAAAATGAAAATATAGATAAGCTTTGTATAATACTGTAAGATAGCCATTGATATTTTAACATACCAAACAAGCAACTGTTTGCTTCCTTTCTATAACCTTTAGAATCAATGATTAGTGTTCCAATTAAAATTGGAAATACACTCTTCATAAAACAGTTCTAGTAACAGGAAATTTCCTTCTATTAAACTTAGCCATTCTTTTCCGCTAAAACAGTGAAATCTTGTCTTCATAGTAAACTACCAACTGATACATTTGATCATATTGCAATGAAACAAGCATTATGGAATACTCTCCCATTCCTACAACATGATTTCAATAAATGCTTGGGCATTGGTTAAATATTAAAATTAAATTTTAAAATGTTACAATTATCCTATAACATTTAAAACAACACTGCTTAGGTAGAGGCATAAAATACTGAAATATGTAAAATGACAATTCAACCATCCCTTGAAGTAATCCTAATCAATCTTTTATCCAATAATACATAATTTTCCTTAATTTTTTTCCTGTAAGCAGTAAACTACATTGTTCTCAATCCTTTTTTCACTCCCAATTCAGCCCAGATCTATACTTAATATGACAACTGTATTTAAAAATGTGTTTCAAGTTTTAGGTAGCATATTGTAATAGGAAGTTTTAAACATTGAATTCAGAAGTAAATGGAAGAGTTACAAGCAGAAAGGAAAAGTGCTAATGAATACAGAAGTTAATCTGTACTTCATAGGCTGAATGAAATTTGTGCCAGCAATGCAAGCATTTGAGAACACTATAACTGTACTAAGACACATAGTATGAATTATCATAACCAAATTGAAATTGTTTCAATTGATAAGACAGAAACAGAGCAACAAGTATGTTGAATTGGTATATATTAAACTGTTTTAAATTAAATGCTAATATACACCAGGGAAGCTATAAATGTGAAAGGAAACTTAGAGATCATCTAGTCCAACCACTTTCATTTTACAGACAAGGAAACTGCCATGGATAAGTTTAAGAGACTTATCTAAGGCCACAGAGTGAGTTATAGAGCTGGGACCAAAAGCTGAATCTCTTAACCCTTTTCCAGTACTCTACACTAGGGAATGGACTACATATAAAAAATAGTGGGATGGACTAGATTAGTGACCCTTGCCGTTTCTATTCTTACACACTAATAGAAACCAAAGGGCTATTTTACTCCTGAAACTGACTACAACATTTAATTCTCTAAATATATTAATGGCTTAGTTTATGAAAATTCCACTAAGACTACCTGTGTATTCCCTCCATAAGCATTTGTAACCCCAGTGGTGCAATACCTAACTTGCAGCAATTTTTTAGCAAAACAGTCCCAATGACTGAGAAGAGCGTCAGGAGATATTTTTGAAAAATTGATAAGAATTAACAAGGGAGGTAATTGTCACTCCGTTATTGGAGATTCAAGTGTGCATTCATTCATTAATTCATCCAACAAACATCTTAGTGCCCACTATGAGCCAGGCTTTGTGATAATTACTAGAGATAAAAAGATGAATAAGACATGGTCCCCTTCCTAGAGTAGCTTGTAATCTAATGGGGAAGACAGACATATAAACCAGATAAATTATATTGCAATATAAGTACTTGTAACAGAGATATGAACAAAGCGCTGTATTTAAAAGGGAGGGTAAAATTATGACTGGCTAATGACCAATAAGTCCACTAATACTGTGCAAGAACTACACATTTATTGCACACAATCTCATGCTCAATCAATCATAAGAAAGGAGGTAGCAATATAGTTTTTAAAAAACTATAGCTGGCACTGAAATCAGAATGAGTGCATTCAATTCTAGTCACATGACTAGCAGTGACTTTGGGCAAGTCACTCAATCTCTATTATCCCAAATTTCCTTATCTGTAAAATGGAAATTTAACAACTGATTTAAAAGGATAGCTTAAGTTTTGAATGAGAATAGATGCAAGTACCATGTAGCCTACTAGTACTTATAAACATATTAATTTTAAAAATTCAATAGCAATGAAAATCTAAATATTTACAATTGAAATCATTGCTAAGAATATACTTGTGAATCTAATGAATGTTGCTAATATTTAATCCCCATACTTCTGGACCAAACTGATATACACTTGCCTTCTGACTCATTCACAGCAAAATGGCTTAAAACATTTTAATTTTAGGTTACTAGAGAATGTAAAACTAGGAAGAGTAATTACCTATTTGTGAATTTAAATAATAGGTAATTTCAGTTACATAAGGGATTTTACACTAATTTTCAAAATATCAGGCTAAAATTTACTAATCCAATTATAAAGCCAAAAATCAGCATGGAGATTTAACTGGCCTTTGAAAGATTTTTTTTTTTTTCATTATAATACCTGTTTGGTGTAAAGAGAAGAAACGTGAGCCTCTGCCAATTTGGCACCTTTCACGACTACTAAAAAGAAAAGAAAACAAACTTACCTAACAAATCAGAATAGTATATAGTCAACATACAAAAGACTACATAAAAATCTTAGATCTAGGTATAAAGAAGTTTTTGAGTAAAGTCACTATTTGGACAAAAGAAATGATTTTGAAATTTTAAATATAAACATATGCACTAATTGCAAGTCAAAACATTCCTATGAAATAGTATTACCATCAAGAACATTATGTATCTTTAAACCTAAGTGTGGAAAAAATCCACTAGTCACTCCACTGGCAGAAGAGTGTGGATGGTGGAATTAGTTTGTGATTGTGAGGACCACAGTATGGAAAGAAAGTGATGTTTTTGATGTGACTTTTAATATAATCACTATAATCTCAGGAGGAGCAGAAACACTTGTAAACAAAATGATGAATTTAAAAATATAAATATGTATCCTCCCACCCTCTCATTCTACAAGGAATGCATTTATTTCCTGTATCAACTTTAAGTGATCATGTTCACTTGCCAGAGAAATCCACTTAAAAATCACAGTATGTTGCAAATGTCAAATATTTTTATACAAGTATAGGAAACACACACTTAAAATATCAGACTGAAACACTTACCAAACAGTGTTTTCCTAAAGTAGTATCTATAGTACATTTCTTTATTCATACATCTTCAAATGGTCAAGTTTTCTTTCACACATCCAAAATGTAATGTGATGGTTTTCTTATTCACCAAATGTTAGCTCTACTTGAAGTCTGGTTCCAAACTAATCAGCCTGCTTTTAAATTTTAAGACATCTGTTGAAAATTTATAGGATCAAACCAAACTGAAGTGGTATAAATTTTAAACATTGGATTGTACATTATTATAAAGGTATCAGTAACCATTATTACTAAGAATAAGTTAGTGATTATAGCTCCTTTTGTGATAATTGGGGGAAAGGGTAGATCACCATCAGGAATGGTCTATTTTAACTTTTTTTTCTTTCTTTTTATCTTTTTTTTTTTTTTTTAATCAAAGAACATCGTCTTGGTTGTGGTTTTTTTTCTGCCATTGCTTTTTTTTTTCTTTTCTTTTCTTTTAAAAAGACCATTCCACTTTATTTTAAACATCTGAATGCATAAGGAGAGTCATATGCAAAGCAGTCATACACCATTATCATTGAAACCCATATGGTAAAATACATACACAAGTCCAACAAAAGGCTAATACATAGTAAAGCCTAAGCATACTACTATGTAATATTATGAATACATACTTGGAGACTTTAGTTAGAGTACTATGTTATCTATTCATTTTTGAAAACATTAAGATTTTAAATGCAAATTCATTCCTTATTTGGAGTAAAACAAATTCCTCTAAGTTATTACAAGTATTGGTCATAAGTTTTCAGACCTATTCATTAAATTACAAAGAACCCAAAGAATTCTGTATTGTTCAGTAGAAGTATGTAATAAAAACATTTCATGTTTCTAGTGTGATGTCTTTAGCAATTGTTTACTGAAATAAAATGCAAACATCAATCTTTCAAAATACAGGATCAGAAGGTAGTTTTCTTTTCTTCTATTTGTGAAATCCATCTTCATCACATTTACCAAAAATTGTTTTTACAAATATGTAAAAGTACATTAGATAATACTAATGAAACACAGGTAGAGTTCTAGCATGTGCAGATCAATGATCAGTCAAATCATCTTCTCCAAGAACGAGATTCATTGTCCTCTTCTTCTTCATCATCATCTTGAAGTAATGAGTCATCCACCATAGACTCTTCCTGAAACTTTAGGTTAAAATGCATTTAGGAATTTACCCAAAAAAAAAAAAAAGAAAAGAAAAAAGGTGACACTTTTAAATACTGATTTCTCTCAACAGAGTCGAATACAAAAGGTATTGCTATAGCTAGAACATTCAAGAAACAAAAAGCAACCTTTACTGACTCAGTGGTTTCTCTACAATATCTATTCTATTGCTTGCATCAAACAGGCACTAAAGAATTATCGAAGTAAGCTTTTCTACATGCCATTCTCCTGCCTCTCTTTACCAAGTAATGCCATCTTCTCTATACCTACAAAACATTGTTTAGTATGTTTAGTATCTTTTTTTTTTTTTTTTTTTTTTTTAAAGAAAACATCAGTAAGTCTTCTCTGACTTACCCTAATGCTGGACACTAAATCAACCAATAAGTTGTATAAAAGTCTATCCAGATTTTCTACTGTACGTAAACAAACATTTTCTTTATAGCATTTCTTTTCTCCATTCCTTTCATAAAAGCTTCTCAGACTGCTTTTCAAGCTTTTCAAAATACCTAATACCAGGAGCTCTCCTGCTTTTCTCCCCATTCAATTCAAACTCATGGAAGGACAAAGGTATAATCTAAAATATAAAATGACAAATCATGTATATGAGTTTCAAAACACACAATTTATTCTTGCATTTGACTATGGCTATGTGTTAACAGCCTTGAACGCTCTTAAAACAAAATGAAGTGACACTGATAATCTAACAGAGATAAAACATGGGTTTGTTTAGTGTCCCTACCTTACCTTTATTTTTTAACTTCAACTTTTTCCTATAGCTTATTTCATGATTAAACAAAATAGAGTTGATTAATTTTAAGTTTGGGGTTGTTCAAAGGGCTCATTGGTCTTTATGCTCACAACTCTCAGACTAACTACTGTTACCCAAGAAATATGTAATCTCCAAAATTATCCCTCTGCTCAAATATGCCTCTCAACTATATTCCCCGTCCAAGCTCTTGGTTTATGGAAAGCTTTATTATTACTTAGGGTTCAGTTCCACTGTCACCAACTCCTTCAAGATTCTTATGGACAGAAATAATCACTCCTTCCTTTGGATTCCGACAGCATATTGTTCAAATCTTTATTCAGCATATCAGTCTTTTATTATAATTTGTTTCTTATGTGTCTGTTAGCACCACCCCCCTTTCCAGATTATAAGCTCCTTGATGATAGGGACCGTGTCTTATTCATTTTTATGCCTATCACAGTGTCTACTATATACCAGGCATTCATTCTAATGAACTAAAACAATATGAATTAAAATAAAAAGTACCTGAAATGTTAATAAAGCAATTGAGAATATATACTTTAAAACTTGAAATATTACAAGATTTCCTATGGATAAAAAAAAAAAAATCTAACAATTATTCTTTTAAGAGTAAATGAAAACTGAGTGTGTGTGTGTGTGTGTGTGTGTGTGTGTGTGTGTGTGTGTATGATTACATATATTCTTTTTGGAGTAGCAATCCACAGATTTCATTAATTCAGAAAATTTAAAGTTGTCTGCATTTATCTGATATCCCCTGCCTGAAATATGGCTCAGGAATAAAAATTTTATGTTAAAAATCATAGCTATAAAATCACAATTTATATAAAAATGTGAACATTTAAGGGCAAAACCAAGTGAAAAAAACAAACATACTTCCTCTTCATCAGGTTCAACTTCTTCTGTTTCAACAGCTGAAATATTAGTTAATGGTTTATTCCACGCCAGTTTTAGATCCTGCCCTTTGAAACGAGCTCCATGAACTGCAGCCTAAAATAATTAAGAACATTGGGATAAAGAACATTAATAATTTCTGAAGAAAAAAATATAGCACGTAATATTTCAATTAAATCACCTAAACACAGTGAAGACAGCTGTCTATTAATTTGATTTGTGGTTATTTAATTATAACTATTTACTACTTATAATAATTTGTTTTATACGGTTATTTCTAAAATTAGCCTAGGGATTGGAAATTCCTTTAAAAAGAAAACAAGAACAATTTCTCACAATTGATTAGAGCTAATTCAGTACTGGCCATTATTTGACTAGAAAAACTATGTTTACAATATAATAATTGCCATTTAAGGCAATAGTCTCAAAATACTTTAAGATCCTGAATCAAAGTCTAAGTTAGAATTAACAGGCTAAATGTATTTCTCTGCATTTTAATTCTTACTAATTTACAAATGACATATATAGTAACTATATACTAGAAAATTTTAATAGAATTAGAATAATTTTGCATGCATAAAGTATCACATTATTTTTATATTATATCACATGATCACAAATTGATCTATCACTATTATAAAATATAAATATCTCAATAAAGGAAAAGTACTGAACTTTTCTATTATAAAGTACTTTCTACAAAGCTTCCAGAATTGCGTATAAAACTTAAATTTAGTAAATAGTAAAGTCTAAATACTTGCTGCATTAAGTGGCTGCTTTGGAAATAGTGGTTTCAAATTAAAGTAACATGAACTAAGATAAATCAATGTAAGAAACATACCAAAATAACTCATAGTCACAAAAGATTTATAGCACAATCTCAAAGTACAGTACAATGTGAAATGTAGAAACAATTACATGTTCAATGATATCTGACCATGAGTTGTGTGACATTAAAAGTTCCCAGGTATAAATTTTAAATCTGCACATATAAATTTGTGACAAATCTAAAGGATTCCATGCCTAATAAAATGCAGAAGTTTTTAGTCCATGGCCTCCTCACAATGTCATATAACTAAAAACTTTTAAAGTACTTACTAGGTGTACCAGTTAATAATGGAAGATTTTATAATAAAACACAATAATTTCAAGAGAAACATCAAAAGTGCTTTATTCAAAGTAATGTCCATCGCTAGCTACACATTTCCCCCATCTTTCAGGTAATTTGTGGGTATCGTCCCAATAGAACTTTTCTTGTTTTGAAGCAAACCACTCAGAGACCCAATTTTCCACTTCTTCGTACGTTTTGAAGTGCTGCTCAGAAAGTGTGTGTGCCATCGATCAGAACAAATGGTAATCTGGAGGAGCAAGATCTAGTGAATACAGAGGGTGGATTAATACTTCCCAGGCAAGATCTTTTAACGTGTCTTTAACTGGTTTTGAAGTGTGTGATGGTGCGTCATCATGAAGCAAAATTACTTTGCCGTGTCTTCTGGCACATTCTGGTCATTTCACGATCAAAGTGTAGCTCATATTGATTATTTGTTGTCAGTAGTGGTCAGTATTAACGGTTCACCTGGTTTTAGAAGCTCATAATACACCACAACTTCCTGATATCACCAAACTCAGAGCACTGTCTTCTTTCTAAAGCAATTTGCCCTTGCAGTCGATGTTGATGGATCAACCCATGATTTTGTACATTTGGGATTCTCAAAATAAATCCACTTTTCATTGCCAGTCACAATTAGATGCAAAAAAGACTTTCTTTCGTGCCATTGAAGCAACATTTTACTGATGACTTTTCGGTTTTCCATTTGTCTTTCGTTCAGTTGATGTGGCACCCATTTTCCTTCCTTTAAAATCTCTCATTGCTTGTAAATGATTGGAAATTGTTTGCTGAGCAACATTTAATCTTTCTGCAAGTTGTTTTTGAGTTTGACACTCATCGTCATTCAATAATGCTTGTAATTGTTGGTCTTCAAACTTTTTCGGTTGACCTGGACATTCTTTGTCTTTTACATAGAAATCATCACTTTTAAAGCATTTAAACCAGTGTCCACAAGTAGCTTGAGATGCAGCATGTTCACCATAAGCTTCCTGAAGTATACGATAACTTCCAGCAGTACTTTTCTTCAAAATAAAGTAATGAATTAACACTTCCCCTCTTTTTGGCACAAAATTCGACATTTTTAAGCAAATTTGACAAGTGAAGTTTTTGAAGCTTGCTGTCAATACAATAAAATAGCATACATATCAAATCGTATAGATATCAACATATGTATAACTCCATCTATTGAAAAAAAATCTTCATTATTAACTGGTACACCTAGTATATATGAGATTTAAGTCCAGAAACATTTGAAATTTTTCAAGCTGTAGCTATTACATCCTATATAAAAAGGCTAATATGCAAATCGACCAAACAGCAGAACAACCAGTCGCTATGACGGACAATGACCACCAGGGGGCAGACACTCAACGCAGGAGCTGCCCCCTGGTGGTCAGTGCACTCCCCTTCAGCCAGAAGCCAGGCTCACGGCTGGCAAGCGCAGGGGAGGTAGCAGGAGCCTCTAGCACCTCCGTGGCAGCGCTAAGGATGCTCAACTGCCGGCTTAGGCCCGCTTAGTCAGATATCCCCTGAGGGCTCCAGGACTGTGAGAGGGTGCAGGCCGGGCTGAGGACCCCCCCACACACACCTCCCAAATGCATAAATTTCATGCACCAGGCCTCTAGTATACTATCAGGAAAAAAGAACTCAGAATATTAAACTTTTATTCCCAGAAATTGTATTATTTGTGGTAAAGGTGGTATTTTTATTTTCAGACTTGCAGATAGAGCACATAACTAATTATGTTGGTGTCAGTGAAATGTTGAGTTTTCAGCATGAAAAAAGAAGTAGAGCTATGAAGACCCCTGAGACTAAGTAAAACCCTTATAATCCAGAATTAATTTACAAGTATTAGTAAAGGCTCTTTCTTTCTTCCTACCTACCTACCTCTCTATGTATACATATATGTGAGCAAATGCATGTGTGTATAAAACTCTTATAGTTCGGAATTAAATGGAACATATCAGTAGTTGCTTTCAATTTATTTTATTTATACAGGGTATATGTGTATAAGTATATATGTACATGTGTGTATGAACGTATGTATTTTTTTTTCACTCCCAGCTATAATCGCTGAAAAGAATTAGTGATTTTAACATAAGCAGTAGTAATAAGCAACCCTAGCACTCATACTGTGGTTTCAAAAAACCTTTACTCTATAAAAACAATCAGAGCTCCTTAGAGAAATGGCCAACTTTCAGGTCCTGAAGAGAAAATATATTAAGATGAACCCTGAATACTTTTCATACCAGAAGGCAAAGACACTATCATTACCCATTAGGATCCTGTCAAAACGACTGTTAACAAACTTGTATACTAGCCACAAAAATGGGATAATACACACTAGTAAATAACTGAGAACAATGGATCAGTACCCATAATATGTTTCAATATATAAGTTATGATTGTATAATACCAATCAAGCTATCTCAAAATACAAATCTTATTTTGGATCCTTAAATGAGTAAAAAAAAATTTTTATGAAAACTGGGGAAATGTAAACCCTAACTGGGTATTTAATAATGCTTAGGAAAAATCAATCATTTTTTAGGTCTAATAAGAGTATTGTGTTTTATTTTCTTAAGACTCTAACATTGCAAGACACACACTAAACTGTTTACAGGTGAAATGATATGACTGAGAGTGGGTCCAAAATAAAGACAGGGTGGATTGTAATGGGTGAGATACAGACAAAATAAGATGGGCTGCAAGTGGGTACTCGCTAAAGGTGTATGATGAGTATATGGGGGTTCATTTCACAAGTCTAATTTTCACATTACGAAATGTAAAGAAAAACTATATTTAAAAGCTCAAGCATTTTATTCATAGGCTTGCTCTACCCCTTTGCCTATTTATTCCTGCACGTCATCAAAGTTTGCAGTCATACACAGAACAGAAGGAAAAAAGGTTGAAGATCTGACAAATGATGGAGGAAGAAAAAAATATGGAAAGTAGTTATGTGATGGGTCCAATATCTTACCTGGAAAATGATTCTGGAAATAATTAACATTTTGAAAAAATGGGGTTAAACAAAATTAAACAGAAGTATTTACCTTCTGCCTTTACAAGTCACTTTAGATTGTGAATCTAAATAAAATATACAAAATGCAGCTTTTCACAAACTTATCTGACAAAAGAATTCTTTGTTAGGGGCGCTCTTGTAGAATCAGTGTTCTGTAAAAACAGTGTGGGAAAACTGACCTAAGGTTGTAAGAGTTAAAGCTGCAATCCTATCCTAGGGTACCTTACATACCATAATGATTAAAGCTAATTTTTAAAAGAAGGCTAAAACCAAGTTTATTAATGTTTGTAATAACCACAGTATACAATGTTTATGCAGGAGTTATATTAAAGGACCACAAATTTAAAAAGAAAAGTAAATTCTAATTTTTAGAACTTACAGGGAAAGAATTCTTTCATTCCTTTAACTCTCGAGTTCAGGCTGCATGACCACTTTCCAACAAGTTTTAGACTTAGATTTACTAATGTTTAACATTAGTAAAATAACTAATAACAAATGTGCACAAATTAAACAGTTAAATTGCATAAGTTAACAGTATTTAGTAACTGTTAAGTAAATCAATAAAAACATACACAAAAGATTCTTCTATACACATGATTTTATTTCTCTTAACTGAATCCACTTACATATATTGTTCTTGATATTAATTTACTATTTATTCAGTCAGCCCCATCAACTACCAACTGCTTACGTTGCATTATCTTCTATGAACTCAATTTTATATTTCTACCTTCAGGTCTAAAGAATGAGAGTTTTGAAGTAATTTACTCTTTCTTGTCCCTATTCAGTTTCCAATCATTTCTCATTCTGGAAAAAACCCCACAATGATATTAATAATAGCTAACATTATAGCCAGAATTAAGAAGGTTTACTATGTCCCCAGGCATTGTTCTAGGTACTCTGTAAGTTTCGAATTAGTAAATCCTCACCATTCTCTACAGAAAAATTTCTTTGATGCTATCTTACCAAACCACACAATGCCAAACTGTATGATTAAATAAAGAGTGAAACAATAACTTTAAGGAAAGAAACAGAAGATAATCTGTTGAAAATAGTTTGAGGTATGGGTGTAAAAAATGCACTCGCAAAACAAGATTCACTTTCCTTTTGATATAAAAAGTTATACACCTCTTTGTGTTTAAAACTGAGTCTTATAAAATAGGAACTTAATTGTTCCTTTACTAAAATTGGATCCTCATATCTTACAGAAGTATAGGCATAATTCAGAGTAGGAAAAATAACATTTTGATCAGTCATGAGAAGAGACTATGTTTTTCTGTCCTGTTTGGATACTTATCCAACTTTAGTACATAGGGTGGTGATAGGAAAATAGAAAATAAAGCAGTAGGAACCATCTTCTAACTAACTAAATCAAATCATAATCATCTTAGCCTAAAGCTAAAAGTGTTCTATTTATATCATTATTCCATAAAATATTTTGATCTTTTTTCCTAGGGAAAATTTCTCCCTTTTCAGTTGTTATATTTGAACTAGAGGCCTGGTGCATGAAATTTGTGCACAGGTAGGGTCCTTAGGCATGGCCGGCCATCAGGGCCAATTGGGGCTAGGCCTATCAGGGCAGGGCTGGAGAGGAGGCGATGGTCGCCGGGCCAGGTGCAGAAGGAACAGATGCTGGCACTGCCATAATCGGCACCCCGCCACTGTGCGGTTCCCCAAATTCCACCCTCCTTCCCTCGCCGCCACTGGGGCAGGCGGGTGACAGGCTGATCGGGGCTTGCCAGCCGGGGGGAGGGATGGGGGTTGGCCGCCGGACCCCCTGGGAAAGGGGCCGGCCCCAACCAAACAATTGGGGCCTGCCAGCCTTGGGGCAGGACCATGGGAGGTTGGCTGGCTGGGGGAAGTTGGCTGTGGGCACACATTGACCACCAGGGGGCAGCTCCTGCATTGAGAGTCTGCCACTGGTGGTCAGTGCACGTCAAAGCGAGTGGTCGTTCCGGTCACTTAGGCTTTTATATATACATAGATGTCTCAATTACCTTATTCCTGTACTTTCACTTTGAAATACTACGCATCTATTGATTATAGGAAATAAAAAGACATTCATAAATCTATGACAAGAGTTCAGAAAAAAAGAAAAATGAATAAACATTAGCAAAGGTTAACAAATTTTTTGAGAAAGCCTATCTTGCCTTTATCTACATTTTGGTATTAAAATTTCCTTATTTTACACAATGATGATGATGATAAATGCAATCTTTTGTACTTTTTAAGCATTCTTCCTTGACAAAATTAAAAATTAGCAATCCTTATGTCAAACACACTAATTTTTAAATTACTAAGCCTAATGTTTACTGAAATCCAGATGTTTAAAAAACCACTGCTTTAGCCTATACTCGGCCTGTATAAGAGAAAACTTCAACTTAATTTTCAAGTCTCTTCTAAAATAGAATGTTACAAAATTTAAAGAAATTTTATGGCTTAAGGAATAGCTTATGGTTTAACAACTTCCATATCTTAATTCTAAATGTTTATCACAGCAATAGTATTTACCCTGAAAAGGTAACTCTCATTACATCTAACTTGACCTAAGTTATTTTGTCACTTATTCAGTGCTAAAGTCTTTCTTACACATTAATCCCTGATCTTCTGAATTCACTACTTTCATTTGGGGGGAGGGGATACACACATACATACACATACACACACACACACACACACACACACACACACACACACACACACACACACACACACACACACACACACGGCCCCGAGATGGAAAAATCAAGACTCAAGGAAGAAGGCAGATGTCAAAAGTCTTAGCAAGGGCAAAACTTCTAAAATGTAGGTCTTTTTCCCCACTCAGCCACATAAGTAAGCAGAAAAAAGTAGTACGTATTTTTTAAATTGTTACTAAATCCACAAACTTGGTAATACAGTATTGTAATCATCTGTACAATAACTACCTGTGACTACTTCCTGGAAAGCAAATAGAACTCAGCTACTTATCTAACAGTACATTAAAAATTATCACTGAAGCCATTTTTAATGGAAGATCATTAAATAAAAGATTGCTCAAAACTAGATTTACAAAAATAGAACTCTATGATAAGGACTCCCCACTCCACAAACCTAGAAACTAGGCTATTGCAGGGCTCAGCTGAATACTTTTTTGCTACTTATCAGACCCACAGTCTCTTACTGGGTACAATGCCCCAAGAGCAAGCCCTACCAGGTAAGCCCCAACAATGTACCATTTTGCTGGCAGGGAATATTTACTACAAAAATGATAAATCAGTATTTAGAAGCTATTTTAAAACTTTTTAGACTACAATCAACTTAAAACTTCTGGAAACCATCCAATAATTCATTCACAGTAAATTAACTGTTTAGAACATTTAATGCATTTTTCCTAAGGACAAAATGGTGCATCTATTTCTCTACAAGTCTGAACAAAGAACACACAAGGTTCCTATAAATCCCCCACATCTCATACCCATTTTTCTTTTTTTAATCTTTTAAACCCATAAGAAAGACAAGGTTGCATAAACTTCTAGTCATTCATTGGAAAGACAATTCAAAATAGTTTAAGGCAACTGTACTAAAAGGACCCTAAAAGCTAGAACTTTATATCATGTCTTGGGCAAAAAGTTTTAGAGGTCCAGTTGGGCATATACTGATTATGGAAACTTCTTTGGGGTTCAGTCAAAAGGTACTAGGAAGCAGCAGATGAAGGATGATTAAGATGGGCAGCCATGAGAATTATATCTCAGTCTGCCAAAGAAGAATTTGTCCTAGGCCTGTGGTCAGCAAACTGCGGCTCGCGAGCCACATGTGGCTTTTTGGCCCCTTGAATGTGGCTCTTCCACAAAATACCATGGCTTAGAAGAGTCTATTTTGAAGAAGTAGCATTAGAAGAAGTTTAAGTTTAAAAAATTAGTCTCTCAAAAGAAATTTCAATTGTTGTACTGTTGATATTTGGCTCTGTTGACTAATGAGTTTGCTGACCACTGTTCTAGGCCATCTGAGAAAAAGGATAATGGAAAGTGAAGTGACAGAGAAAAGAAACACAATTACTGATGTCTCAAAAGAATATAACTTGACATTCAACTTGGTGACTATACATTCTAATTAAAACATGTTACATATTAGAGGCCTGGTGCACGAAATTCATGCACGGGTAGGGTCCCTAGGCCTGGCCAGCGATCAGGGCCAATCAGGGTATTCTGGCTGCTATCTGGGGCCTTCCTTCGTTCTGCACCACCTCCTGGTGGTCAGCACACGTCATAGCAAGTAACTGAACTCCCAGTTGAACTCCTGAGGAGACACTTTTCATATTAGCCTTTTATATATATAGAAGATGACATTTTTTGTGGCCTTGAATTCTACTGATATATTCTATCTATTGTCAAAGTGTAGTTATGTAGTCAGTTTTAAAAATTCATTTATATTAAAACTTAAAAGCAAGATTTATAAAATATTTAAATCTGAATCTTCAGTAAATCAGATTATTTATAATACTTACTGCTTCAGCTTCTGCTCTTGTCTTGAATGTAATTACTGCATGAAGTGAAGAGTCATCAATCTGACAATCTTCAATTTCACCATATTGCTTTAAATTAAAAACAAGTATTTCCTCCAAATAAATATTTTGAAATATCCAAAATCCTACTGGTTTTGTAAAATGTTAAACTACCAAAATATAACCCAGAATACATAACAATTCATGGTGATTAACAGAAAAAATGGTAAATAATTCATTTTAGTACTTAATTTTGTAAGACAGAGAATGGTCCTAACTTCCAAATACAATTTATAATTTTACACTTTCTAAATAGTCAATGAACTATTCTTTAATAAAGATAACAATGACCAAAATTGAGCTTCCTTATTGTCTTTCCTTTCATACTTATTATTTTCATCCCAGAATATGCTAAATTCTTTCTAAAACAGAATATTTAATCCTCAGAATATTCTTAGTGTTTGTTTGTTTGTTTTTAGTTTCACCCAATTTAAAGATGGGGTAAAAAAGACTAAGAGAATTTAAGTAATTGCCTCCCACCACCAAAGTAATTAAGTTAATTACCAGGATAAGAGTCCAACTCTTTTGATCCTGCTTTCACTCTTACTACGACTCCTGTAGACCACACACACTATCTTTTTAGGCATTTAAAAGCTAAACATATGAAATTATGCTTGTTTCATATGTTGGGTTTTATTTTTTACATGTGAAGGAAGATTTTTCTACAAACAGCAACTTTTATCATATAAAATTCTCGTCCATGGTCCGGCCGGTGTTGCTCAGTGATTAAAGTGTTGGCCCACGCACTAAAGGTCGCAGGTTTAACTCGTGGTCAAGGGCACATACCTGGGTTGCAGGTTCAATCCCCAGCCCTAGTTGGGGCATGTGCAGGAGGCAACTGATTGATATGTCTCCCTCTCACACAGTGATGTTTCTGTCTCCCTCTCTCTCTCCCTTTCTCTCTTTTCCTCCTTACTCTATCTCCCTTCTACTCTAAAAATCAATGGAAAAACTATCCTTAGGTAAAGATTTAAAAAAATTCTAGTTCTTTATATATCATTACTAATATCTTCCTTCTTTCTTACACAAAAATAAAGTTATAAACACGATTTCATTAAATGCACACAGACCCATACAGAAAAATTCTGTAAAGAGAATGAACTTTAGAATCAGTCAGATCCAAGCTCTGCCAGTTAAAAGCTGTATAAATTTGATTAAGTTACTTAATTTCTTCATGCTTCATTTTCCTCATCTCTAAAATGAGGTACAATAAAGGTACCTACCTCTTAAGAGTTGTCAAGACAATTGAAAATATAGTGAGTTATATAAGGCACTCAGAATAACACTTCCCCCCAAAAAAGTGCTTATAAGTTTTAAGCTATAATTTTTATCCACTGGGACCAGTAGCAGTTTCCTTTCTAGGTTGTCTAGACCTAGAATACAATATTAACAAATAAAATTCCATCTTAATTTAAAAAATCTGTATGACTCATGCAACCTGTTAAATTTTTCCTTAAAAGTATCAAAAGTAAACTACAGGACTTCCCTCTCTAAAACAATAGTTTAAATCATAATACTTCAAGGCTCACTAAGTCTAAGAATAATTAAACAAACAAACAAAAAAACCCCTGCAGATTATTTTTTAAATAATTAAGACAAATATAAAGTAATCAAACTCTTTGGTCAAAGTAATGGGTTTAAATTACTCATTTCATTTTCATAATTTCCCCTTTAATATATCTACTAATCCCCAACAATGATTATCAGCATTTGTTTTGTTGCTTAGTAAGAAAGTACCGCAAAATGAGGAAGAAGATCTTCTCTATCACTCTCCGTAAATGCAGAAATCTCCAATGCCCTGGGACGGTGATCCACCACAGCATGACCAGGTACACCTCGACCTCGACCTCGACCTCGACCTCGACCCCGACCCCTGCCTCTGCCATGAGCTGCACCTCGACCTCTTGAATGAATTCCTCGGCCCCGACCAGATGAAAGAATCCCTCGTTTGGCAGCCTAGAGGAAATTAGACACACGAGTTAAAGATCACAATAACTAACACAAGCCAAGTGTTATACTTTGTCAGGTGTGTCAAACTTTTATACAATTTGATATCTTATTCAAATAATGCCCTAAGAAAAGATCTCATAATTTTAAGTTGAGATTTTAGTTTTTAAAGTAAAAGCAAATTTATATAGCTAATAAATTTAGAAAACAAAATAACATTAATTTAAGCAATGTTTTGAAATTACTGAATGTGCTTTTTTCTAAGTTCTTACTCTCCAAAACATCACAAAAAGATTAGTAATTCTTCTGACTTCCAAGTAATAGTGTCAAGTGTTAATTTAGAAGCCAGTTTAATACATAGATATGAAATACCTACATATACAATAAATGTATTTTCCTACTTGTGACTTTCAAATACAGTGTTTCTATTTGTTTCCCTGTTGACTTCAGTAGGTCGTTATCTCAAATTCATCACTTTAATCATTTACAGTAACATTATACAACCAATGCTGCATAGTAACTTATATTCCACCACATCACTCTATATGAAGAGCACACCATTTTTTCATTCCACAAATATTTAATGAATACTTCCTATGTACAAGTTCTTACCCTCATGAAACTCAAATCACAGAGAGGTAAAAGGATATTAAACAACTAAGTTTATATTATGTAGTAATGAAGTAACAAAGCAAAACAAAAAAGAACAGAAAGTTTCAAGAGTTTTATTCTCTATCCCCTGCATGTATATTAGTAGCTGGCAGATTATAGATACTTAATATTTGTTCAATGAATCAAAGAAAGAACAAAGAACAAGCAAGACACCGGTAAGGGGTGGGGGTTATAGCATGAACAAAGGAACCACAGCTGAAAGGAACATAGTACTTCAAAGAACAAATAAAATCTAGTGCAACTGGACCACATGAGGAGATGAGGCTAGGGAACTAAACAGAGCCAGATCATGAATAACTTTAAAGGACCACATTAAGAATTTTGAATTTTATCCCAAGGGCCATGAAAATCAATTAAAATATTTAAAACAGAGTCCTGGCAGGTGTGGCTCAGTTGGTTGAGCATCATTCTATGCACCCATGCACCAAGAGGTCACTGGTTCAATTCCTAGTTGGGGCACATGCCCAGGTTGGGGACTTGATCCCCGATATGGAGCGTGCAGAAGGCAGCTGATCAATGTTTCTCTTTCTCTCTCTCTCTCCACCCTCCCCTCTGTCTAAAAATCAATGAAAACATGTTGTTTTTAAAACACGAAAATTATCTTTAAAAATATATATTTAAAGCAGAGCAGTAGAGTGATGTAATCAAATAAGGGTGCAAAATGTTATACTGGCTAGAGTCTTAAGAACAGAGGAGAAGGAAGGAGAACAAGCTCGGATACCAATCGGTAGTCTATTACAGTAATCCCAGCTACTGAAGACAGCTGGTGTATAGTGGTGGCAATGGAGATAAAGAAGTAAACAGATTTAAGATATATTTGGATGTAACATATAAAACATGGTAATTAATTGGATATGAATACTGAAGGAAAGGAAGGAGTCAATGAAGACGCTCAGATTTTTAGTTTGGGTAATTATGCAGATGGAGTTTAGGGGCAAAATAAGCACAATTTGTAACTTGTTGAGTCTGAGGATATAAAACATTCAAATGGAAATGTCAAGAAGAGACCATTGCCAAATCTCTACAAGTATAAATATTTCAGTTTTTCACTTTAAGATAGTAAATCTTAACATTAGCTAAAATAATCCAAAATCCAAATAATTTTCAAAGATCAAGGATTAATGTTAATAATAGAGCAGCATATACAAAAGTATATTCTGAAGAACAAAGTGCTCCCTGAAAAAGTGAGTCCTTGGGCAAATAAATTTAAGCAATACTGAATAATATTTAATATATTTTTGGAGATTTACAAATTAAAATATCCTCTAAAAAAAACCCAATAGCTAAAAATCATGTTTAATATAACCTTTTCCAAATTTATTTGGCTTTGGAGCTTTTTTCACTAATATCTGTTAACAAAAAATGGAATTGGTGCAGTGAATGACCACACTCTAGGAAACACTGCATTACTGCATATACTAACTGCAAACTAAAGTTTAGCCATTATAAGAAACAAAACAAAAAACCCAGAAAACATTATTCAGTATTTAGCTATGTCAGCATACAAACTAAAACATAGACTAATAAAAATACTGATACAAGTATCACATGATCTCACTCATATTTGAAATCTAATGAAGAAAATAAACTGATGAAAAAAATACATACAGAGACATAGAAGCATCGAACAGACTGTCTAATCTCAGAGGAAAGGCGGGGGTGGGTAGGAAGAGATTAACCAAAGAATTTGTATGCATATATGCATAACCCATGGACACAAACAATAGTGCTGAAGGCCTGGGCTGGGGGGTGGCCTAGAAGGAGTCAATGGGGGAAGGGGACATATGTAATACTTTCAACAATAGAGTTTTAAAAAATACTGAAAATACGCCTGGCCAGTGTGGCTCAATGGTTGAGCATCAACCCATGAACCAGGAGATAGAGGTTCAATGAGGTCGAGGTTCAATGCCCAGTGAGGGCACATGCCTGGGTTTCAGGCTCGATCCCCAGTAGGGGGTGTGCAAGAGGCACATCTCTCATCATTGATGTTTCTAGCTCTCCCTCTCCCTTCCTCTCTCTGAAATCAATAAAAACATATCTAGAAAAATACTGATAATACTATTGTTTATTTACTAAAATTATGAGCCAAAACTTTTGAAATGATAATTTGGTTTTTAAAATCCCACCAACACAGGCATCAAATCTCTAGAATGGAGAAAACACAATTTCTATATTAACATAAAGAAATCTATCTTCTCCAAAACCTGTTACTTTGGGCAGGACACACAGGTAACCATATCAAGTTTCCAGAGAATGAAAAGTGTGCAAATTTAGGACACCACCTTACGACTTCCTATGACTGTTAGATAAGACAGCACCTTAAGACAAACACAGTAACTGCTAAATATTAAGTCTTTAATACCTGGATGCCAGTACTCAACACAGATTTGTACTGTGTCAGAAAAAGATGACCAAACTGCTAACAAATTTGGGAAAAAGTATTATTCTCAGATTGAGCAAACGTAATAATCAAAAACATAAAATTGTGACATTAAACAATAAATATAGACAAGTACCAATTAATGACATTAATGTCTCCATACTTAAAATGTAATTTTGATTTTTAAACATCATTTTGCTAAATGTTAAAAATTCTCATACACAGAAATCAATTTCACTTGATTTTCCTTATATAATAATATGACTATTAAGAAAGTAGTTTACTTTCTCTTTTATAAACATCCACAGCACCATCTATAGGCAAAACTTAAGTAAGCATGTTCTTTGATATAGTTCGACCACTAGAAGTCTAATCTGTATAGAACTTAATATTATAAATCTATTTATGCATAGGATATCTCTGAAAGAATGCCTGAAAACCAAAAATAGAAAAGTAATAAAATTCAATAGAAGTGGAAGGACTCAGGTACATAGGTAGAACTGTTGCCATCCCTCACGTATTATGTAACAGATTTCTCTACTAGCTCTGAAAATTTTAACCTTTTCCCTCTTTCCTGTATCAACTCCCAATGTTTGCCAGAGAAAGCCCATAATTGTTGGCTAGAATGAGGGAATTGTGTTTTCAAATTAACCACCATAACTACATCTGCTCCTCTTTAGCACACTGTGTAGCTATGATGAAACATACTTCCAGCTGTAATTCTGTATACTTTCTCCTAAGTTCAGTGACTTCTTCTCCAGCTTGCATCTTCTTATACAAATCCAGCTCTGTATCAAGTAATTCTTTCTGCATCTAGAAAATAGTAATTAATATTTTGGGTGACAATTAATATCCTGCATTTAAACAAAACATTTTACAAAGAACCTGTACACATTCCCATTTAATCTGTACATTTCTTTTCTATCACCAGTCCTACCAACTTAGTTCAAGCCATCAATCACCTCTAGTCTACAATACTGCTAGCTTTCTAACTTGTTCCTATTTCCACTGATTTCCCTATAATTCACTTTCTATAAAAAACCCTGGGATTTTAATGGACTGATATTAAGTAATTTTCAGAAAATAACTGAAAGAAAAGCAAAATAACCAAAGTATTAACAAGCAATATACAGTATGCTTTCATGTAGGAAAGAACCCATACACACACACACACCAAGGAGGGAAGAGTAGGGAATAGTGTTAGGAATCAAAGGGGAAAGGCCTTCTATATATACCTCTTCATAGTTAAACTTTTGAATCATGTTAATGTTTCACATATTCAAAAAATAAAATTAAATCAGCAAAAATGAGGGGGATCCAAAACTGCATACAGAAATACACTCAACTTTATCAAATTAATAATATAACCACACAAAAAGAAAAAGTAATCATACGCCACAGTTCTGATTTTATACCTTTAGTGGAATATATTGTAAGGTTATAAAGAATGTAAATAAATTCTAAATTTTATATTTAGTTGTTGGAAGTGGTATTGTTGTAACAATTCTGAGACTATTTGGAACGTATTACAGGACTGAGCAAATGAGTGCTGTGTTGACGTTAGTGGAAACCAAGTTGTCGTTATGGGAACAGGGAGATAAAATAAGGAAATGAAGAAAGAAAGAACCCCATTATGTTGGATTAGAATCAGAAATTTCAATAGGAACTAATGATTTTATACATGTATACACACACCAAGTATAAATATTGTATATAACACTGTTGTTTTTTTCTTAAGCACTTACTATCAACTGAAATTAACTTGTTCACTTATTTGTTATCTAATAAAATTTCTCCTGGTTCAATAAATACATTCTGTAGAGTGTGGTCAGAATGTTACTTCCCTGTTGGTTAATGTTTTATAACACAAACACCTTACAAAATAAAGCTCAAACTCCTCAGTCAAGCATTTAAGTACCTATTATCATTTTGTCTTCAAGTTACCTTTTCAGGATTATCCATAACTATTTTCCTAATTACTAACTTTCCCACTGTAATCCACAGAATTCAGAAGATTAGTAGAGTTTGCTTGTTTGTGTTTATTTACTTATTAATTAATGGAGGAAGAGGAGAATCATAGCATACAATGGTCAGATTTTGAGCAAAGGATATAACCTAAAAGGAAAATGAACCTTTAAACAATGTGTTTTAATGTTTTCTTAAAGAATATAAAAAACAACACAAATAAAAATACCTGAGTCTTGGTTTTTATACTTTTTGGAAGACAGCGTCCAGGAGAAGTAGCTTTGACCTCATCTTTCAACTTGGTAATATTTTTTGTCAAAACCTCTAAAGTTTTCATTATTTCTGCTTTATCTTCAGACTTCATTGCTTTGTTTTTCTCCAGTTTTGAAATTAACATCTGCCAGATTTTTTAAAAGAGAAAAATAGAAGATACTTATTCCTACTATTATTAACAAAACAAACATAGCAAACTAAATAGAAAAATAAGTATCTACTGCTTTTAGTTTATGTATTCATAACAAGGATTATAACCACTAAAATACCAGATTGGTGATGCTAACTCAGTGGTCGGCAAACTGTGGCTTGCGAGCCACATGCGGCTCGCAAGCCACGGTTTACTGCTCTGTTGACTAATGAGTTTGACGACCACTGTGCTAACTATCTCAATTCAAGCCTTACTCTTGGTTTACTTTGTGAAGAACTACAGTATTACTCTTTGGGTCTGTCACTTAGAACACAAGAAATTCAATCCATGAAAAGCTGTCAATTTGAAGTAGTATTAACCATTTTACTTTCTAATCCATTTGTTAATATCACTGCCTCTAAGTAACTCCTGATCCAAATGGAATCTGTAACCCAGAATGAATCACAGGAAAAATTCTGCTTTCCCTTCATATAATGAGGTGTAGGAAAATGAAAAGTGTAATTGCTTTCTTTATCATGAGGAAACTACCTGGCTAGCCTAGGAATGATATCACCATCATGGACAGGGAACAAGAAGAGAAACAGGGTATTATGAGATAGAAGATACTACACAACATTATAGGTTCTCTGAGTCAAGATGGTTTCAGTTTTTGGTATAAAACACCATGATTTCTCTTTATCAAGCATATCCAAATTTAAATTATAAAAGACACACATTTCAGACTAAAATGTATGCTTTTTGTATTTTCAATATTTGGAAATGTCATAATCTTTATTACCAGATATGATTTAAGAACTTACACTAAATTAATGTCATAAACTGGAGACATAAAGAAATACTGTAAGCCACATAAGTAATTTTTAATTTTCTAGCAGTCACTTTAAAAAGATAAAAGAGATATAGTAAAATTAATTTAATAATATATCCTATTTAACAAAAAATATTCAAAATATTACATTTCAACAAAAATTATTGAGAGGTTTTTGCTTTTTTTCTTCATACTACATCTTTGAAATCTGGTGAAATATTTTTTACACTCATAGCACATCTCAACTTGGACTAGACACATTTCAAGTAAATAATAGTCAGATGTGACAATTAAATAAAGGTCCATCTCAATATTGAGAAAAAGGTTCCATTTCACTATCTGTTGAATAAAGGACTACGCAGCAATATACTTGGATACATACTCCTTATTTTCATTTCAAATTTGATAACCATAGTTCCATTCAAACTACTCCAATTCCCAGTCCACAATTCAATGTATGCTCTTCATGTCCATTATACTAGTACTATCAATTGATAATGTACTTTATCACTGATAATATCTTATTATCAGTGATAAAGTATATTATCAATTAAGATAATATACTTAAAGAAACATATCAATTACAGTAATTATGTTTCTCAGTAGTATATATGTAGTGTAAGATTAATTTCACTCAAAGCTGTAACAAATATATTTTGCCAAATCTAGTTATTATTTTACCTTCTGTGTTTCAATGTGCTTTTCTAAAATTTCTTGTTTTCTTTTCCTTACATCCTGCTGAAGTTTCAGTGCCTCCTAGAGGAAGGGACCAAAAATATCATTAGAATATTGACCGTTTATTAGAAACAAAATGATTTAAGAGGACAGAAATGGTTGTAACTGCAGAAGCTTGACAACAATAATTAAATGCAAACATTTCCTATGTCACACTGAAATATGTATGCAAGTTTTAAAAGATGAGGAGAACCTTTCATTCCAAGAAAAATATTAATATTTACTGCTACACTATGGAAAATAAAAGTTCGGTGGCAGCCAACATACTCCTTTTAAATTTCATTTTGTTATGAGCACTGAAAAAACAGATACATAGAGAAAAGCTTTTCTACATGCAAATTTTGTACAATAATAGTTGTACTTACCTGTTTTTTTTTCTGTGCTTCATTATTATCAGCTGCAGAGGGGGAAACAAGTAAGGTTTTTTGTGCAGCCTTCAAAGCAGCTGGATTATACACTGTTTTTGTTAGGCCAGTAGATGTAGATAACACCTACCAATAAAAATTCAATTTTGTAAAAAAATGTATCAGGCATTCATGATTTTCTGAGTCCCGTTTTCTTATAAAATAACATTAAAGCACTTCTGTTAAAATTTAGTACAGTGAACTAAATGTATTGATTTGAAAGAAGGGAATGAATAATGAATAAACTATGAAGTAAAAAAATTAATTAATATATCAATAGGAAAAAAGTAAAAACAAACATAAAAACTTCAAGAAAAAACACTGTCAATACTGTATCACTGAGAAAATATTAGTTGCTGAATACCTGTGCTAGTATTCCTACTAACTAAAACAAAATCTGTACATAAGAGCATGGCACAGGAAAAAACTGGATGTCGTCCTTCAAACAATTTGCAATTATTTGTCCCTTAAGATCATTTGCAATTTACAGTTTGGAAATTAAGTTTGTTGCTTTCTTTCTCCATCCCTTTGCTGGCATTGCTCCTTCTGCTTTGAGTGACCATATACTTTTAAACCCAGCTCAAGTTCAACACAACCAGCCAAGACATCCACAAAGTCCTAATCATTTTTTTTTTACCCAGGTCCTTCTATGAAATTTAATCCTACAGCTATTAAATTATTTAGTAAAAATGTTCTGATGACATATTGTTTCTCACCCTGTCTACACTGTAAGGGCCTTGAAACAAAAAGCATGTCTTTTTCTTCTTTGCTCTTCTTCCAAATACCCAATCCTTGCTAATAATCCTATACAATAAAAGGCTAATATGCAAATTATCACCTCAACCGGGGGTTCGACAGAGAGTTCGCCCAAGGGGTAGGGCCAGCCAGCCAACTGCCCGAGGCCCCTCCCCCCAGCCAGCCTGATGGGGTAGGCCGGCTGCAACCCACCCATGCACCAATTCATGCACGGGGCCTCTAGTTAATTATAAGACCCTGGGTAAGTTCAAGTACTTTTCAGGCTTCAGTTTGTTTTTCTATAAAATGAGGACGTTCATCTTCATGATATCTAATGTCCTTAACCAACCCAGGAGAGTAGATTTTTCGCTTGCTTCACTGCTGTATCTTCAGTGCCAAGAACAGTTCCAGCACACATTCTAAATACTCAATAAACACTTTGCACTAAATTAAACTGAAATGATGATAAATCCAAGTGGACAACCTTTTCTACACAAAAGTCAAGTTAAGAAAAGTGTATGGGCTACATTTTTATCCTTCAAAAGCAAAAAGTTGCAAGTTCCATGGGGTGGTTCGTTACTGGGTCTTGGAAAGGAGTCTAGGAATCCCTTCAGAGAGATCTGTGACTGCTATATAAAAACAAAACATTAAACCATATATATGAAGAATGTAACTTTCCAGAGGAAAAAACATAGCTTCCCAAGTTTTAAAGGAGTTCATGATCTAAAAAGACATTTAAAAACTACACTGAGTGGCCAGATTATTATAATCTCTGAACGCATAATAATCTGACCACTCAGTGTATATCCTATATAATAAAAGGCTAATATGCAAATTGTCCCATCAACTAGGAGTTCGACTAGCAGGCAGGCTGGCCAACCGCTCATGTCCCCTCCCCCTGGCCAGGCTGGCCAGACCCCACCCATGCACAAATTCATGCACCGGGACTCTAAAACACACGCGTGCGCGTGCGCGCACACACACACACACACACACACACACATACACTGAGTGGCCAGATTATTATGCATTCAGAGGTCATAATAATCTGGCCACTCGGTGTATATAAATAGGAGAGTATAAATGAGTAAAAAACCCCTACTTTCTAGCTACTAAAATGTAAA
The DNA here is from genome assembly GCA_026230045.1 of Corynorhinus townsendii. NCBI lineage: Eukaryota > Metazoa > Chordata > Mammalia > Chiroptera > Vespertilionidae > Corynorhinus > Corynorhinus townsendii. The sequence goes on along the minus strand of JAPDVU010000003.1, from coordinate 58,420,432 downwards.
TATCTGGATACCAGAGAAGTAGCAATCTGGACACTGCATTATAATCTTTTATCATGAAATAGATTAGGGAACATTACAAAGGTTAGGTAACTCATCACTATGCCTATTATTCAAGAATGCTAGCTTCAAAATAAATAAAATAATAAAAAAAATAAAACCGCAGAATACTGTAACTTACAATATATATACATAAACACACACACACACACACACACACACACACACACACACACACACACACTAGTGGCCCGGTGCATGAAATTCATGCACGGGGGGGGGTGGGGTCCCTCAGCTCAGCCTCCATCCTTTCCAATCTGGGACATCCCTCTCGCAATCCAGGACCACTGGCTTCTAACCGCTCACCTACCTGCCTGCCTGATCACCCCCAACCGCCCCTCCTTGCCAGCCTGCTCACCCCCAACTGCCCCCCACGCCAACTTGCTCGCCCCCAACTGCCCCCCATGCCGGCCTGCTCGCCCCTAACTGCCCCCACCCACCAGCCTGATCGCCCCCAACTGCCTTCCTCGCCAGCCTGCTCGCCCCCAACTGCCTTCCTCGCCAGCCTGCTTGCCCCCAACTGCCACCCCTGCCAGCCTGATCGCCCCCAACTGCCCCCCATGCCAGCCTCCTTGCCCCCAACTGCACCCCCCCTCTGGCCAGATCACCCCAACTGCCCTCCCCTTCTGGCCTGGTTGCCCCTAACCGCCTCTGCCTCGGCTCCGCCACCATGGCTTTGTCAGAAAGGACGTCCGGAAGGTCTCCTGGTCTAATTAGCATATTATCCTTTTATTAGTGTGTGTGTGTGTACACATACATACATACATACTAGGGGCCCAGTGCACGAAATTTGTGCCGTGGGGGCGGGGGGGGGTCCCCTCAGGCCAGCCTGCCCCCTCTCACAGGCTGGAAGCCCTCAGGGGATATCCTACTGATGGCTTAGGGGAGCGGGCCTAAGCTGCAGTCTGGCCTCCCTCTGCGGGAGGAGACCGGGCTGATCAAGGGAAAGTGCCAAACCCATTACCCCGCTACTGCAGCCACTGCAGCCACCAAGGTGTTTTCATCAACACAAACTCCAGTCCCTTCACTGTGAAAAAATGACAACTTTCTTTAGGCATTTTCAAGATGTGTATTTCATGGGATATGACCTTTCTTTCTTTCTTCTTTTTAATCCTCACCTGAGGATATGTTTCCATTGATTTTTAGAGAGCGTGGAAGCGAGAGGGAAAGGCAGAGAGAAACATCAATGTGAGAGGGACACTTTGATTGGTTGCCTCCTACATGAGCCCTGGCCAGGGCCCCAGCCAGAAAGGAGCCTGCAACCTAGGTACATGCCCTTGATCAGAATCAAACCTGGACCCTGCGGTCGGCAGGCAAAGGCTCTATCCACTGAGCCAAACCGGCTAGGGCAGGATATGACATTTCTTAGCCCCTCCAGCAGCAGACCTTCATTTTTTCCTCCAGGAGTGTGGTGGAAAAACCCTAGATCACCTTCTTGGATTCTTATAACCCGTTACCAAGAATACTGCAAGTGGCGGCGTACAGGGAGCTTAGCCAATGAGTGGTCAGAAAAGGTGTTTACGCTCAAAATGGTTTGGCTCAGTGGATAGAGCGTCAGCCTACAGACTGAAGGGTCCCAGGTTTGATTCCTGTTAAGGGCAAGTACCTTGGTTGGGGGCACATCCCCAGTGGGGAGTGTGCAAAAGGCAGCTCATCGATGTTTCTCTCTCATTGATGTTTCTGACTATCTATCCCTCTCCCCTCTTCTCTGTAAAAAAATCAATAAAATATATTTTTTTAAAAAAAGAAAAGGTGTTTCTTCTGCAGCTCATGTGCAGAGGACCCCCAGCGTTGTGTCCACTGGACTAGGAACGTGTCCCCACTGCCTGGGGGGGCATGCCCCCCCAGTGGGCAGCCCCGCGTTGTGGGCACCAGGCTGGGGGGCGTGGACCTGGGCTGTCGCTTGGCGCCGGTGCATGTGGCCGCGGGGCGGGAACATCCGCTTGGCGTCTGCGCCCATAGGCCTGGACTGGCCGGGGGCATTCTGAGACCCCAGCCACTCAGGGCCTACGCGCGGACCTACAGGCTAGGAGCGGCCTGGGTCCCAAGTATGTTCCCGGGACCCAGGCCACTCGACACCTGTGTGTGCAAATTAATCCACCATCTTTGCTGGGTTAATTTGCATACTCACTGCTGATTGGCTGGTGAACGTAGCAGAGGTACGGTCAATTTACACTTTTTTTTTTTTATTATATAGGATATATGCGTTCAAAGATCATAATAATCTGGCCACTCAGTGTATATCCTATATCAGTGGTCGGCAAACTGCGGCTCGCAAGCCACATGCAGCTCGTGAGCCGTGGTTTGCCGCTCTGTTGACTAATGAGTTTGCCGACCACTGACCTAGACTCTCAATTCCAATAATTATAGGCTGTTGTTGTTCTTTGTGATTAAGCCCCTATCCCAGTGATCGGCAAACTCATTAGTCAACAAAACCGCAGTTTGCCGACCTCTGTCCTATATAATAAAAGGCTAATATGCAAATTGTCCCCTGGACCAGGAGTTCAACAAACAGGCAGGCAGCCAACCGCCCATATCCCCACCCCCTGACCAGGCTGGCTGGACCCCACCCATGCACAAATTCATGCATCAGGCCTCTAATATATATGTACGTATGTATGTGTGTGTGTGTGTATGTGTGTGTGTGTGTGTGTGTGTGTGTATATATATATATATATATATAGAGAGAGAGAGAGAGAGAGAGAGAGAGAGAGAGAGAGAGAGAGAGAGGCCAGATTACTATACATTTTGATGTCATAATAATCTGGCCATTCAGTGTGTGTGTGTGTGTGTGTGTGTGTGTGTGTGTGTGTGTGTATAAAGAATTTATAAGAGTTTTAAGGAGATAATGTGAACAGCCTAAATCTTTTTAAAAAACTAACCAGGATGGTATATGTAGATGCCTTTATTCTTCATAAATCTCCCTAAGGTAAGCAGAAACACTCAAACATCATCTGACTGATCATTCTGCTCAAATAATACTATTTAATAGCTATTGCAATATCTTAATATTTAGCTGTATCAATCAGGTTTTAAGTTTTCTCTCTATTAGTCCTCTCACAAAAATGGAAACCTAGAAGAAGAATCACTAAAGGGTTTACTCAATGTTATTTACAAGAAAGAGATAAAATTTTACACTTATGTATTTATTTGCATTAAAAATGACAGAAGATACTGGATGTATACTAGTATTGAGATTTTCCCTGCCCACAATAAAAAAATTTTTTTGGTAATATTTGATGATGAACAATCTTCTATTTTTCCTTAAGACTTCTCTGAATCACTGACCTCTAAGGATTCTGCAGCAAAAATCATTATGAACCAGGGAGAGTGAACAAAACTAAAATGCTATTCTTTAAACAGGTTCACTGAAGTTGACTGAAAGTTTTATTTTGGAAATAATTGCTTTCCAGAAAATATTCTTTACAAGTAATTTCCTCCATAAATAGCCCACTGCCATTAGTGATTTTTCATAAATTAAATTAGTGGTAACTATATTAATAAATTATACTATCATTTCCAAGAATGTCCCCCTTTTATCTTAAAGCTATATAAAACACGCTAAAGAAATGAAAACAGTAGCAAAAAAATACTAGAAAGGTTTTGTAAAAGTTTTAATTAGTACACTTCAAATTTGTACAAATCCAAATGTCGACATAAATAGATCCTACCATCATCAGCTTTGTATACCTACCCAAAAATGCTAAGAATAAAAGACTTATATTGTTCATTTATTCCTCAGCTACTTATCAAGGAAAATAAATCTAATCAAAGTAAATATTTACATACTGCTAAATTTAGTAGCATAGACTAAGGGACACAAATTTAGAGAAAAGGAGGGTATCATATGAAAAAATGTGGTTTCATAGAAGAGGTTAGTGATTTTTTTCAATCTTTGAAAGAATTACTAGAATTCAGTTAGGCAGAGGGAAATGCACTCCAGAAAAATCACCACCAAAAAATTAAAAAATTAAAAAGAGGCAGGAAATAGCAGAAAAAGATTGCTTAGAAAAGAAAAGTCTAACACAGACGTAGTAACAGAACCAGAAAAATTGAGGTATGATAACCTGTGAACCCAGCTAAGTCATTAGCTGAGGAAATTAAGCAACTAACATTAAAATAAGTCGGAAAGTAGGATGGTGGCAGAGTACACTAGATGAAGGTATGGCAGCTCTGAACTGCATCCATAGGCCAGGGGACTGAAGGTGGTAGAGAAAGAGATGTGGACTGCAAACACAAGCAATGACTCTAAAGGCTTTTAGACTATACAAACTGGAAATTGGTGATATCACTTTCAGAGGTAAGGCTAGGAGAAATTAATTTCTGTGGGAAATAATGAATCATGTTAGGCATGTTATGCCTGAAGTAATGCTGAGGTGTCCAAGAGGGAAATCTGATTTAGCGAATGAAATTCATATTCAAATATATCTAGAACTGCCAAAGTTTTACATAGGAAATAAGGAAAACAATATACTGAAGAAGCAGTAAAGAAAGCAGGTCAGCTATCTCATGGGGTGTTCATGAAGTCAATTACTCATTTAACCTTCATAATGGACTAAAATAGGAGATCCAGATTCAAGTAACTCAAGTGTATAGGTCAGCCAAAACACTATTTGGGCCTTATCTTCCTTTAAGGTGAAGGTATAGAAATTGGAAACATTATCTAATTGTAATATACTGTGTTTCCATATACCTCAAATAAGACTAAAGATCAGGACATTCACTCATACCTAATCAGAAAGGGAAAAAAAAGCCACATCTACACAAAAATAGAAGAAATGATCTTAATTTAATCAGCATTTGTCTCTTTATTTAAAAAAAAAAAAAGGCTAGATGTATTGTCAGGCTATATACAATAGCTACTAATTATAAATAAAAATACTACATTTACATTATCTTTTCCAGTTTATAAAATACTTTAAAAATAAAATTTATTTAATCCCTCACAAAACTTTATGAGCAATATAAATATTACCATCACCATTTTATGATGAAGAAAAAGGTTCATAAAGATTAACAGCACTGCCCAATATCATGCAGTTAGTAAATAGAGAGTCAAAGCTCACACTCAAGTACAATTCCTAGTTCATGGCCCTTTCTTTTAGACTGCCAGAGTTTTCAAAATAAAATGTAAAAAATATCTCTAAAGAAAATATAGTAAATACAAAGAAAAAGAAAGAATGAAGCACATGGAAACTATAGTGAGCAGCAAGTATTAAAATGCTGATGCAAAAAGTAAAAAAAGGTAAGCAAATATTTTTCTTTTCAGCAAATGGAAAGCAAAATGGTAGGAATAAGAGATACAGATACTATTAAGAAGCAAAAGTTTGAAACTATGAAAAAAATTAAAAAATTAAGATGCCATCTGAAAACATTTATGAAGCCAAGACAAACACATCATGCTTCTTCTTACCTTTTCAGTTGCTGAAACAGATGGCTTTGATACAAAACCCAACCTGTCCTTCACAGATAATTTAGTTACATTCTAAAAAAATTAAAATGGACATATTCAGTGTTTCCCTAAACATATATGTCTGATGGGATTATGAACATTCTGATTCTATTAGCATATACTGACTTTGTAAGTATACTGATGTTAATCACAAAACCTGGATCTTTTTTCAAAGAGAGACAGAAAGAAAATGTGTATGGAAAAACAAACAGTATGTAATATTAATCATGAAAAACTATGATGTAAAGTAAGATGTCTAAGCCAGGTGGTTGCTAAAGTCCCCTCCATTGATACAGAACCATAAATTCTTAAAATCCTATGTTGACCAATAGAAAGTTTGAACATTGTAAATATTAGGTTTGAGTAAATAAAGATGTGCCTGCTTCTTGAGCTTAAAAATAAAAGTCATTCTTTCCTAAAGTAAGTTTTATTTTATAGCCAAATACATTGCATTTGCTGATGATTTGGAATAACAGGATTGGGTGGGTTTTTTAAGTAACTAATAATTTACATTCTGCATGTTTATTTTAACAGAATCTCAATCTATTACTTTTTTAATAGAATCTAAATATATTACTTTTCAGGAAGACTACTGGAATAAGGTGTCATCCATTAGCTAAGTAGGATAGTATATCCTAACTTTATTTTATACAAATGCTGAAACATCTGGAGACAAAGAAAAGCTAAGTTTTAGAGACTGAAGGTATAGAAATAAGAAATTGCCACTCAAGTATGGAAGGGAGTGGGAAGGGAATGACATAAGGAAAAGAAAATCCAAGAGTCAGGAATAAGTGATGCAAAGTTCTGAGAGAGTAATAAGTAACTTGAATCAGTATATTAAGCATGTTACAACCGGATGGTTTAAGCCTTCCTGTCCCAATAGCTTTCAGTTCAGGCTACTGCATAATTATGTCTGAAATAGAATTCTAGTTAATTCAAAGATGATGGAAAAAATAAGATTTAGTATACTGAACTTCACTTTTCAGACAGATTTGCTGGAAAATACCTCCTCCACAAAGTGAAAGAGAGTTCTTTCTTATAAATATTAACTAGAATGAAGAATTTAATATTTAAATAGTATAGAAAAAGTAAAATGTGAAAATGTTATAATAGTAACAAAAACATGTATAGACTATCCTATTTCTGTATAAAATACATAGTTAACTATAATTCAAATCACGAAGGGAAACTAATTTACTCAGAACCTACTATGCAACAGACACAATAAGAGGACTTTTCATTTACCTGAGGAAGGTCTGAACTGGCACTCTGGGCTTCTGTTGGTTCAATAGTACTTGTAGGTACTGGACCCAACCGCTCTTTGACGGACTGCTTCACAACAGGCAAAATCGGCTGCTGGACTAAAGGCTGCATTACCTCAGAATAAGAAAAAAAATGTTAAATGTTCACGAGCATCGAAAATAACTTTGTTATTTTGTTACCAAATTGCCCATGCAGAGAAAGTCTTAAGAGTGCAGCTTGTAATTAAAACCTAGCCACCTTCCAAATTTCTTCATGTTTTCCTTTGCACATAAAAACTTACTTATAAAGTAGAGAAAAAATTAAAATCTACACTTCACTACCTTCTTTCTTTTATTTTAATGAACAGTAGATAAAAAGTTAAAGAAACAAACTGCTGTAAGACACCTCTATGAGCAATTAATCTAACATTACATATTGACTGATTCACTGATTGAAAGTGAGATGGAGGAAAGGAGAAAGGGAGGGAGGGAGGGAAAGAAGAGAGGAAGGAAGGGAGAGGATTTCCAAAATGAACTCACAGTGTGACTTTGTGGAACATGTAAAGCTATCGTGTACGGAGTGTCTCTGATATACCTGGGACTTTTTTCTATATACTTTAACCTATCTTGTAATTGTCTAATAAACTAGGGCTTAACTTCACAATAAAATGAAAGAAGAGAGATTAAATAACTTCCTCAAGTCTATATATTTAAAAGTGGTTGAGGCAGGATCTAAACTCCAAAAGTCTACCTGACTGCAATGCCTCTGCTCTTAAATACTATGCTTTCTATGAGCATTTAATTTCACATAAATTTCTCTTACCTTTGGAGAAGTAGTTTGTAATTGCTGGGTGCCTCCTTCTCTGTGCCAATATACCTTAATAAAGCGATTGTTTAGAACTGCTTCTGTACTTGATATTGCTTTCTTTGCTTCTTCATATGTTGCAAATTGGATAAGGGCACCTTCAGGATCACCATTATAGGCAACCTAAAGTGTCAAATATTAAGAACAGTGAATTTCCAAATGAATCTGTTGTTTCATACAGTAAAATTCCTCAACAAATAAAATATTGGTCCTCCTATGTAAGATTCTATCTTTATACTTCCTTAAATCTAAACTATTACCATAACCTACTTGCACTCCAGAAGAGTGCAGGAGGCAACCCATCAATGTGTCTCTTTCACATTGACATTTTTCTCTCTCTGTCTTTCCCCCTCTCTTCCACTCTCTCTAAAAATTAATGGAAAAATATCTCGGGTGAGGATTAACAAAACAAAGAAAGAGTGCAAGAAAATTTAAGAAAAAAAATAAATTTTACACATAAGTAAACTGAATTCAAAGAGCATATGATTCTGCAGACTCATATTAGTAAGTAGTAGATACAAGGCTTTTCATTTCAAATTTTTTGTTCTTTTGGTTTTGAAAATTCTCTTAAATTTAATATTACCAGTGTAGTTAATTGTGTGAGAAAAAATATTCCAGAAACTTTCTTGTCTAAATCTAAATGTGACAGATCAATTAAATAGCCATAAAAAAGATATTCACAAATAACTACAGGGTAATGTGTATAAGATGGGTCCATATCTTTCAAATATATACATTTTTAAGGGTGTGCGTTGATTGACTGATAAGCCAATAAATAGATACAGAAATACAAAACAAAAAAATCTAGAATAATGCATGGTAAATTGTTAACAATGATGTAACTATATTATGGGGATATATAGGAAGAGAAATGTAAGGGACACAAAGAGTTGACATAGAAGCATTTTTTTAAAAATTCTATATAAATTTCTATTGCCCAGCCACAACCAAGCATGCAATTTTCATCTATTACTTTTATATTATTTTAAATGGCAATAAAACAAAACTTTCCAAATTAATCAACTTAAGCTGTACTCTCTAAAATTTATTATTTTTATGAGGTGATGACAAGTAATTTTGATTGAAAAGAACTGAAAAAAGAAAGCCCAATATTATTTCAACACTTTCACATATTACACAATGTAAGCTCAATACGCTTACAAGTTATATCCACCAAAGCCAAGGTCTAACTTTAGGTGAAGTCAAATACAAACTACACTGATATTTATCTTGAAAAATATTTAAAAAATGGTACAGGAAAAAGCAAATGTTTCAGCTAATTATGGGTTACATGGTATCTGGGCCCCATCTATTAAATGTATCCCATCACAGAGACAGCAAAAATAATCTAACTAAAGCATCTTGTTGTAATGACTTGTTATCTCCCTAAATAATTAAGCAAAGACAACAGAATCACTTCATAGCTCTTACCTGTAAGTTAACCAAAGTTCCAAATCGACTAAAATGCTCATTAAGTTTGCTGATATTATTTAATTCTGGTGGAACTTTTCTAAGTTCAAGTTTGGTGTTTTCATTTCCAAACTGAACCTTTTTCTGGAAGCCTGGGCTGTTTGTTCTATTAAAATTTGGTCTGTAACAAAAACCAAGTTAATTAATACATTCATTTATATATCCTATCCCATTATCAATTACAAAGAAATAACATTTTACTATTTAAGTTCTATTTTTTAAAATTGAAATTATTGGATGATCATGGACATTTAAATTTTCTTTTAAAAAAAATAAAGTCTCCAAATTAGTAAATGTTTGCATCTTTCATGGAAGCCAACTGAGAAGGGCTCTTTCATATCACTTGTATTTGGCACTTTCAATCTACTCCTACATAAAATTCTTATAAGGAAAGGTCCTAGCACCCTATTTCAGTCAATTTGCATATATAACCTTTGTTCCATTTCTGCAAAAGCTAGCTTACTGAAATGTATCCTATTTTAAAACCTTGATTAAAAGGTAGGGATGACTGTCTCAACTGATTCTCAACCTAAAAAAAAAAAAATTCAGAACTGTAGGCCACACATTTGACACTTGGAAAAAAAGGATAAAACTATGGCCCTGAGAGGTTACAATGCTTGCCTTAAATCACAGAATTAAAGCCAGAGCCAGAACTAGAAATTATCCACCTTTAAGTGATGTTACAAAGCTCTAAAAATATGTGATCCTAGTCTCTCCTCAAACATGAAAGTTTATAAATGAATCATCATAAACACCCCCACATTCTGATTGCTTACCTCTTTCACTGAAGCCCTTCCTTTACAACTGCAGTGCCTATCCAGCCTTCCCCTTAGTCCCCCCATTGCCAAGCCCCCACCTAAAATCCCTTTCTAGTTCTTAACTGCTCCCAGGCTAATGCCTCTTCTCAGACATGACCCACACTTTCTTCCCTAATAACAAGCTCATGACTATCCTTTATATGGGTAACTAGAGGCCCGGTGCATGAAATTCGTGCACGGGAGTGTGTGTCTCTCAGCCCAGCCTTCCCCCTCTCCAATCTGGGACCCCTCGAGGGACATCCCTCTCACAATCCAGGACTGCTGGCTCCCAACTGATCACCTGCCTGCCTTCCTGATTGCCCCTAACCGCTTCTGGCTGCCAGCCTGATCACCCCCTAACCACTCCCCTGCCATCCTGGTCACCCCCAACTGCCCTCCCCTGCTGGCCTGATTGCCCACAGCTGCCCTCCCTTGCAGGCCTGGTCCCTCCCAACTGCCCTCCCCTGCTGGCCATCTTGTGTACACATGGGGGCAGCCATCTTGTGTGTTGGGGTGACAGTCAATTTGCATGTTATCCTTTTACTATATAGGCTATTCAATGATATCTCTAACATAAGGAGTATTTTATAGGTGGGGGAGGTGGAAAAATTGTGTCCTTAACCACTATACCATTTCTATATGAAAATGCCTTCCATGTACCAGATAACTAATTAACAAATTTTTAGAAAATTTACATTTTAGTGGGCAATGCCTACAGAACAAAATTATATAAATTTTATTTTGAAAAATAATACTATACTGTCATAATACTCCAATTACCCTAAAAATTACTGTGTAAAAAAATTCTTCAATTTCCCCTGACAGCTTACTTATCAAACCAAGTCTTCTTTGTAGTAACTCCAGGCTCCCCAGAACCAATCGTTCTTTTCCTTGACTCTGAATCCACTACTATCCTCATACTGCTTTTATTAGGAGGTTTTTCTGTTTGAAAAGAAAATAAGAAAACAGATCAATATTTTCTGTTTATTCTAGGTACACTTCCTTAAATTCATATTGAAAACAAAGTTCTGGCACTTTGTCCAAATATATATTTTAGAAGAAACAGAAATAAATGTACATTCAAATATGGTAGTAATCTAAGAGATTTTCATTTATTTCTAATTCACTTCAACCTAACTAAAGAAGTATTAGTAATTCTCACATGTCAAATTAAAATATGACTGGCCCTGGCCAGGTGATTCAGTTGGTTGGAGCATCATCCAGTAGACCAAAAGGTTTCAGGTTGATTCCTGGTCAGGATACATACATCAGTTGCAGATTCAATCCCCAGTCAGGGTGCATACGAGAGGCAACCAATCAATGTTTCTCTGTCTCTTTGTCTGCCTCTCTCTTCCTCTCTAAAAATCAATAAATATATCCTAAGATGAAGGTTTAAAAAAAAAAAAAAAAAGGATTTATTGAAAATAAATAAATAAATAAAATATGACTCTGTGGACAACTTCTATGGGGGGTGAGGATGGTGGAAATCTATGTCACTGTTCCCCTTTACCATCACCCTTACCACAAATATGACCTTTAAGAATTAGTAACTTAGAGTTGTGATTGAAGTGAGTTGCTTATTTAAACACCAACATATTAATAGAATTAGAACATACATGATTTTAAAAGGTAAATATTCAAGATTGAAATGCAGTGCCAAAGAGCTACTGAATATCTACTATCAACACTCTACATTTACTTAGGTTTTGACACAGTTCTTTTAAGCTATTATTCCCAAATGACACCAAAGTTTAAAACATGTAAACCTTAATCCCTATAAAATATATAGATTAAAAAGTGGTTGTAGAAATTCTATTCTTAGTATTTCTAAACACATAACTAACCAAAAGAACTTGGGATCTGTTTCAGCACAATCTCTCTCATGGCTACAACTCTCTCTAATATCTATGCAGAAGATCGTATCAATCTATCACTCGTGAACTCTGCTCTGAGGACCAGTCCTAAATTTCTAACTTCTGGGTTTTCTCTGGACATCTTCTTCTGGAAATCCCATGGGGATACTAAAACTATGTACAAAATACAAATTATCTTCATACCAATGTACTTTTTAAATATCAAACATTTAAATTACTGAAACTACCATATCCCCAATCATATTTGATTTCTAACTCTGCCCACATCCCTTCAATTCACCTTGCATATATTTCCTCTAAATTCCCACTGAGAAAACCTTGATACAAACTTGCATTACTTTTCACCTAATCTACTGTGCTGAGCTTCTGCTTCTAGATTCTCCTGCCAATGATTTATCCTATATAGAGAGCTACCAATGTGTCCAGAACGCTGCTGCTTTCCTCCATCTCCAACCTCTCCCTCTAAACTCATACTTCCCATCAACATTTTTAAATTATATATTGATTTTGGGTGTAGCTTAGTGGTTAGACAACCATATTCTTTACATAGTGTTCCGCTTGCTATTTCCAGTACCCCAACTGGCACCATACATTGTTATCACAATATTATAGACTATATTTCCTCTGATATACTAATTTCTGTGACTATTTTGCTGCCACCAATTTGTGCTTCTTAGTCCCTTCACTTCTTTCGACCAGTGCTCCAACCTGCCTTCCCCTCTGGAAACCACCAGGTCTGAGTCTGTTTCAGTTTTGTTTGTTCATTTATTTTGTTCTTCAGATTTCACATATAAGTGAAATCATATGGTATTTGCCTTTCTCTGACTTATTTTACTGAGCATAATAACCGCTAGGTCTATCCAAGCTGTCGCAAATGGTTAAGTTTCATTCTTTTTTAATATTCCATTGTATATATGAACCACAGCTTTTTTATCCAGTTGTCTCCTGATAGCACTTGGGTTGCTTCCATAGTTTGGCCATTGTAAATAATACTGCAATGAACTTAAGGGTGCATATATTCTTTTGAATTAGTGTTTTGGGATTTCTTCAAATAAATCCCCAGAAGTAGAATCACTGTGTCAGAAGGCAGGTCCATATTTAATCTTTTGAGGAAACTCCATACTGATGTCTCCCATCAACACTATTCCATTTTAAAAAGAAACTTCTTAAGACCACTTTTCCCTCCAGCTCCAGCATTCTCTCTCTCCTTATCCTAACAGCTATTTCCTAAGAGATATCTACACTTGCTAACTTTGCTTTCTTACAACCCAGGCATTCACTAATTCTCTGAAAACGGGCAGCTGCTTCCACTACTGCACTTAACTTGCTCTTGCTTAAATTGCTGATGTCCTCACTTGTTTAAGCTTATGAATACATTCCAATCTTTCTCTTACTTGACCTCTAGAGAGCATTTAATGCTGCTGATCATCTTCCCCTCCTTCTTATTCTTTTCCCTTGATTTTCATGTCTCCACACTTTCTGCTTTCTTCTCTGCCTTTTTGGATTGATTTTCTCAGTGCCTTATGTAAGCTCCTTTTTCTTTGTCCACTGTTTCAGTGTAGGCATCCTCCAGGTTATTTACTGGGACTTCCTAATCTCACTCTACACAACCTCCCTAAAACATCTTATCTACTGCCATGGCTTCATTCATCAATGTAGTGATTCTCAAGAAGGAAGGGGAGTGTATTTGGAAACTATGTCAGTCAGGCTCTCAGACTTGGGTATGCCTCCTTCCATCTTTCTTTGCTTCTCACTATTACTAATGACACAGAAAAAAGACTGTTCTACATGTTTTCATCTGCCCAATTTCCAGAGCAGAAACCTGGTGTCTTTAATTTCACTTTCTCCATTAATCCCATTCTAAGTCCAATAAGTTAGATGTGTTGTCAACCCTTTCCACTAACCTTAAATCTTTCACTTCCTGCTGATACTACCCTAGTCCAGCTTCTATCATCTCTTCTCTAGAATTCTTCAAATGCCTTGAATTGGCCTCTTACATCCCTCCACATCACTTACTCCCTTCTCTCCCAGTCACAAAATTCTTCCAGGTTCTGAAAGTATTTTAGGGTGTATACACTTTATCTAGACCCTTTCACTGGCTACCTTTGACTCAGCCTACATGTCTACAACAGATTATGTAGAAATATCCAGTATCTAGCATGGGTGATGTTCACAGTGCAAGCCGCAGTTTCTTTGGCCAGTGTATCTTCGCAGGATCAGTCCTGCAATGGGATTTTTGGCCTTATTCCTGCCTCACAAGCCTGGTTCACTGGATCTTTTGGAGAGGTCTTTGAGCTATCCAATATTTTTTCCCTTTAATATGTTATTTACCTAAAGGTTCACTAAGAGGCAATGATGTGTTTTTCCTCCGTATTTGTGATGTGTTTGCTCCAATTCATCTGTATCCTCTCACTCATATTTTTGTTATTTATTTTAAAAAGAGAGTTAAAAAAAAAGAAGAAGCAAGTTCCTCTGGGTATACAATTACCAAATTGCATATGACCTATATGTACTGTGTTTTTTCCCCCAATATCCATTTTAATAAATTATTTTTCTACTTAAAATTTTCAGCATTGGTTTTGTTGACAGCAAATGGAAACTTAGCCCTTCTTCCTACCTATATTCAATCAAGTAGCATCTATCAAATTTCCCACCTCAGAAATATGGAAAGGACAATTATCAAGGCCTCCAAGTTACATTAATATTTGGAATTCTAAGGCATCAAAGGACCTACATTTTTTTATTTGTAAATTTAAAGTATGAAGCATAAAAACATGATTATCATATAATAGTCTTAGACAAATTTAAATTAAGGCCATCTATAGGCTATTAGAAATATATAATAATTATATAATAAACATTATCATAGGCTTTTAATTATCTATCACAATCCAGGACATTAAGTTTTAAACCAAACAGGCAACAGATGAAAAGATTTTGGGGGTTGGAGGACCAAAGAAAAGAAATAGAAGTATTGGTAATACTCAATGTAAATGGGTTGCTAAATCAGTTTTGTGATTCATAAAAACAATGTTACTAATAAAGAATATATTCCTAAACCAGCTCACAGAAATAGTACATAATGTTTCTAAAGAAGAGTATTAAAGCAATCACTACGTATGATTCCATGAGAAATGGCGTTCAAATTTCTAGCACACCAGACATTTATCTCTCAATAGGTCCATTTCTGTAACTTACGTGTATGTGGAGCTGAAATTACCACCACTCCAACTTCTACATGGTTAAGATTTATATGTAAGAGGTTTGATCCCTCTTCCTTCTCTCATCACCAACAAAAAATTGACCTGGCATTGGAATGGGTCTAATAAATACTGATCTGTAGCAGCGTATAGTTATGCCACTCCAAAAGAGCAAGGTAAGAGGTGACCTGATGTTGGGAGTTCTAGCAAGAGCAAGGAATATGTACATGACAAAAAGAAAATACATACTAAATAGTGACCTAAAGAAGTTTTCTCTGAACTGGCCAGGTAGAAGAGACTTATAGGATAAACAGCCACAAGCGGCTACTTTTCAATTACAAGAAACGGTTAAAAAATATTTTTTGCAAACTAAAATAATCTTTTTTTTTCTGCTGTTGTTGTTAATGAGTTATTGGAATGCTGCAAGAAGAATTTAAAAGGTGGGCATCCACATGAAATGTTGTCCTGTGATCTCAAATTAAATCCAGTAATATTAAAATGATCTTCACATCTTCATCACCAAAAGGTCTTTGAATACTCAAGGTATCTAGATGCTCAGGATCTGAGAGTTTTCAATCAACATCAACAACAAAATAAATCAAAGTATAAATAATCACAAGTTTACTAAATCACAATAGTTAATGACTGTTTATTAAGTTGGGAGTTTATTCACGCTTGATGAGGCATGACATGCTAGAAAAAAAAGATACTGGAAAAAAGCTGGGGGAAAAATGGCATTTAAAAACTAGTTGAAATAGGGAAAAAGACACTTTGATTGGCGTACATAATATTTTCTATTATGTCTAACAATCCTTCACTTCCCTGTATCAATCACCTGTAGCAAATCTTTTAAATTAATGTAAGCTCTACTCCTCCTCTGACTCTCCATATCCATTTGTACCTCTAGAATAGGAGTCTTGCTGCCTCAGCTTGTGATTGTGTCAGTCTAAACCCTATCTTCTCTCATTTAGAAATTTTATCAAAAAATATGTCTCCTCTAAGAAAAATTTTAAAAGCTAATTAGTCACTTCCTAAAACATAATTCCTTTAGCTTAAAACATTATAATCAAACCAATTTCAAATTCTAACATCAAAAGTAAAATACACATCAAGCACAATTTGTACAGCTAATTTCATTATTAACTGTGACAGAATCTATCTTTAAGATTAAAGCATTACTCTAAGAGTTTAAATAAACCTATTAAGACTGCAAATGTTAGAAAATACCCAACAAAAGCTACATTAGAAAATATGTACTTTCGTAAAATTTCTTTCCTCTTGGAAACACCATAAATAAAGAAATACATTATTACCTTTTCTCTCATGGGAGACCAAAGTATTGAAGAAACAAACATAAACATTATCCTTTACTCAACCTATAAATACAGGACCAATTGTTCTTTATAAATGTTTGTCACGCTTGATATTACGAAAATTATAAGAAAAGATTAATCACAGTACCTCTGGGTG
This sequence comes from Corynorhinus townsendii, assembly GCA_026230045.1. NCBI lineage: Eukaryota > Metazoa > Chordata > Mammalia > Chiroptera > Vespertilionidae > Corynorhinus > Corynorhinus townsendii. The sequence continues at coordinate 58,404,006 of JAPDVU010000003.1, read as the reverse complement.
GCAAATCCATATCCCCTGATGTCAGTCCTATCAAGTTAGGCCTTTGTGCATGCACTCTGTGTCTATACATAGGTCTGGAAGTGTTTGTTATGCTTGGGGCCTCGGGATTATAGCCATCTGTGTCATATGTATCTGGTAACACAAAAACTGTAATTAAAAAACAATTGTAAAACTCCATTTTATAATTTTTCTATATTGATAACAGAAAAAGTAAACTGCAATGTTACTAATACAAAGCTAACATATTTCATATGTATTAAAAAGAAAATTTAGTTTTATAAAAATAAAAATGTTATTTAAAAGAAAATGTAAGTTTTTAAAAACCTAACTGAAGACTTACATTTAATGTACATTCAACTTGTCTACATTTTTATTCTATATAATTATAGTGAGAAAAATAGACCTGCTAGAGTAATTCACTCTCTAAACATTAAAAAATTCCTCATCTAAAGCTATATTCATAAATATAGAGAGGGCCAAAACTGTACCTGCAGTAAAAAGAGAGGGTGGAGCAGGAGGAGGCTGGTGATGAATGCCAGTTGTTACTACAGTAGGAACAGAACTGGTTGCAGAGTTTGGGGGAGCATCCATGCCAGATGGCTGCAAAGGAGGAAGTGGAGGTGGTGGTCCTGTCAAAACCAAAGAATAAGAAATATCATCTGAAAGCAAACAAATAAAATAAGTTATTTGTATATCCAAACATGATATTCTCATTCATCAAACTATAATATCTACAAACATCAAGCTCTTACAACTATTTTAGTTTTCTAGGGTAAATAGCCTTTTAATGTTTTCTAAAACAGGTTTCTCTTAAGCTATAAAATATTACAGGCAGCTGGGATTTATCAGGGATTGTGCATAATTCAGAGCTACTTCAAACCACAGTAAATCACAGGTTTGGCATAGTCAAGCAAAATAGGTGTATAGTCTAAATGGGGATATCTTGCTCTTAGTTTCCCAGCATCTACAAAATTACTTTAGATACTTTTAATAAAAGCAAGCATCAAACTATTAACTTTTTTAAAAGATTACAAATGGACAGATAATAAATACAGGCAAACAAACATATTTACTTACCTGTGACAGGTGGTAGACTGGGTGGTAATGGGCCTGGTGGTGGCACTGGGGGTCTCAGATTCACAGGTGGGGGTGTAAGAATTGGTGGGGGTGGGGGGAGTCCAGGAGGAGGTGGTCCTTCAACAACAGGAGGCTGTGCTGGGAAAGGCAGCATACCAGGAAGATTCACATCTTCTACAACTACTGGGTCACTTCCATGATCAAAAGGGCACATGTCTCCTCTCATACAGAAACCCTTTTCTGTGAGGAAAAAGAGAAATATGAAAAGTGCTGGCCTTGGTGGTCTGACATATGAGTTAACAAAAGTAAGATATTTAAAAACAGAAGCATTTTTTAATATAGGGCAAGTGTAATTAACCATATCACAAGAGCTACCCTACTAATTCCAGTAACTTAAAAATACTTATTAAGTCATAATAAAGATAACACATACACTAGAAAATATATTACCAAATTAAAGTGAGTATACCTAACTAGTAAGATGGTATAAAACTTAAATATCTGTTCATTAGAAATACTTCCTGTATTTAAATCTCACATAAAACTTTATAAACACTGCAACTATAGCTTTCATAAGTTTATAAAACTTTTACAATAAAACCTTAAGAGTCTTCATTTATAAATTCTTAAATAGGTGACATTCACATTTCTGGTTCTACTTACATGGCAATAACCATTCTTTTTAAAAACATAAACTTTGAAGAAAATGTTTCAGTAGCAGATTCCCTCACAAGTAATTCTATAAATATTAGTCTTGTTTGATAAATTCCAAATATATCTTAAGACTTACATGCAAATAAACAATGTATTTAAATTGGTATTCAATAGTCAGTAGTGATTAATGAGGTTTTCGATAATATTGAGAAATTCATGAGTGCTTAAGATTAATTTCCCACTATTTCCAATAGGTTAAGTCTTTGAATAATTGTGTATAACCTACACTTACAGAATTTAGTCAGCTGGATACATTAATTCAGTATGTCATGAAACAGCTGAAAGTCTTACTTACCATCATAGTCTCTACACCGTTTTTTTGGCATTGGTGGTCTGACATATGAGTTATGGTCCACTTGGTCTTCATGAAATTCAGACCAACTTTCGGTAGTGTTATTACCATGATGTGTAGGAGCAATTACTGTTATGGTGCTGCTCAAAGTAGGTACAGGGTAGTGACCAGATGAAATGTTAGGTACCGAAGAAACTGGAGTATAATTGTTTTCTAGTGGATCTGCTCTATCCAGGTCATATTTAGGTTTTACCAGATCTCTTTCTGCAACAAAATATAAATGACTTATAAAACTATTTTTTTTTAAGAAACCATGTCTCAGATGCAGAAATAGTTCTATTTTCACTAAACAGAAAATGTTCCAATTTTAGATAACCCTCTTTTTCTTTTGAAAACTAACCATGAATACACCATGTCCCAAGAAAAACTATTTCTTTTCAATGTGACCTAAACTATAAAACCATACGTAAATTACTTTGCTGTACTTAATGAGTTTAAAATTTCTTGAAGTTCTATTTACAGAAAATAGATTTTTATTTTTCTTCACTGTAATCTTAGTAGGCATAATTTCAGCCCCCCACCCCAAAAAAAACAAAGTATGTAATAAAATAAAACTATGGTTATTTTTCCTGCAATGAATATTTGTCATCCTTCTAAAAATCTTAGCATGCCTTTTTACAGTGAACACCATTTGATGATGAGAATGGATGAGCAGAGGAAGAAAATGGAGTTCATATTAAACATAAACAAAGAAATTAACTGGGCTGTTTATGGTCCCAAGGAAAAAGAAAAGGTATTAAAGGAGATTCGTTAAGTGAAGCAATATGCAGAGGGGCCAAGTATATGTAGATCAAAGGGGGGAAAACTCTAAAAGAAGAGTAACAGAGAAGTGCAGGGTTTATACAAAGGCTACAAAATCATTTCCTAGACTTAATAAAGATGGCTGTACAATAAAGTTTGCAAGGGTAGCTAATATCAAAGCTTAAGTAAAGGTGTTTTACTCAAAGATGTTTGTTTTATTGGTCAAAATATCTCCCTTTTAATGCACATTGCAAGAAAAATTATACATGTTGGAAATTACATGGTCTTGCAATTACACACATCTGAAATGAAAACTTTTAACTGTATTCATAGTTTTGAAGTATAACTGATATATAATTAAAACAAGTTTTATGGCCCTTAAATATGAAGTATTTTCCAAATAAGAGAATGCAACGAAAATATATGCATATGATTTACCCCTGCTTCGTGTTCTGCTCCTGCTTCTGGTCCTGCTTCTATCCCTATCCCTGTCACGAAGCCTCTCTTTACTCCAGCTTCGACTCCGACTCCTGCTGTAACTGCGACTTCGCCCTCGTCTTCTATTGTACCGGTCTCTGTACGAATCTCTTCGAGGAGGGTTTCGATCATAATCTCTTTTACGAGAACGATCATCCTTTTTCCTTTCATCACGACTTCTAAATAAATATATGATCACTTTCATGTAAATAACTTTTAAGTAGACACAGGGAAAACTCTAAATGCAAAATTCACATTTAATTCTTATAACATCATGATTATTTATTGTACCATAAGAATACAAACATAGGAAAATGAAACAATAAATAACTCAAACAATAAAAAATTGAACATGATCTGCAAAACAAGTACTCTAAAACTCCTTTAAGGAAAAATCTCTTAAAGTCTTAATTCTTACACAAAAAGGCATATATACATTTAGGTATCTATACATATGTCTTATAGTACATATTATCTGTACATATATGTACTTATACATATGAACACTTATATCTTATCTCATAGGCATGTATCACATGCACTGCATTCTAAATGCCTTTGAAGCCTTAATGGAAAAAAATCATAAATTCTTATTAAAGGGAAACTTCAGGCAAGAAAAGTTCTCATTAAGATTTCACTGGAATTTGAAGTTAAGAATAAAAATAAGAATAACTAATAAATGGTAGAAAAGGACTGAGTTACACTTTTTTAAACCAGTAACAAAATAGACATTACTTGCCCCCATGTAAAAGATAACAAAGTCTAAACAGCTGTGTAACAGATAACCAATTTCTAATCACCAAACATGGTTCAATGAATTAATCACCTATTTTCTCTGTATCGGGAGCTTGACTGGGGAGGACTATGATTTAGCCTTCTGGAAAACTTCTTCTCTCGTTCTTCCTCTTTTATAATCTGACATACAAAAAATAAAAATAAAGGTGTAGAAGATTTAGCAACAGTTATTCCTTACCATGTTACTATTTCAATGACTTAACTCAGTGGTCGGCAAACTGCAGCTCATGAGCCACGGTTTGCTGCTCTGTTGACTAATGAGTTTGCCGACCACTGACTTAATTGATATTAAAATATAAAAACAAAATTGCCATTTAAACAAAATACATTTAGTTTAATCACTAAAGACAGGCATGCTGAAAGTTAAAGTGAACCTAAAGAAACTCAAAAATGCTTATCTTAGATAATAGTGAAGAGAAAACATTTTAAGCAAGTGTCCTCATTTAAAAATTATCAGTGAAAACCCAACTTTATTCCTCTTTCAAAAGTCCAACATACATTCATGTTTTGGTTCATGGATTTGGTTTGGCACTGAACACATTAGGGAATAAATGAGCATGCATTAGAACTAACCAAGTCATAAAAAAAATAGAACATTTGAGAAAATAAAATAAAATAAAATAGTGCTTCAGTTTCTCCTGGTAGTATGGCAGCAATATATTCCTCTTTCCTATAAAAGACCTTCATTCACATTTTATAATTAATAGAAAGCAGCCCTGAAAAACATTCCCTTGTTCAATGCTACTTTGTTTAGGCTAGAATTTTCCATGCTGTACTGCCCAGAACACTGTTTTCATAGCACATTAATAGGTGTTACTAGAAAGAAAAGGATTTAGAGGATAAATAAATTCAGAAAATACTGAACATGTGGCTTCAGGAAATATGATAGGCATTAAGATTTGCATTTTTTACAAGAACCCTAAGATATTCTGATGTAAGTAGTCTACAGATAATATAAACATGTTCTAGTTTATGCCAGTTGCTCCAGCATCCCTTTGGGTGAAAGCCGCTCACTGTCAAAAGTGTTCCTAACCTATATAATAAAAGGGTAATACGCAAATCGACCAAACGGCAGAATGACCTGTCATTATGACATGCACTGACCACCATGGGGCAGATGTTCAACGTAGGAGCTGGCCCCTGGTGGTCAGTGCACTCCCACTGGGGGAGCACTGCTAAGCCAGAAGCCAAGCTCATGGCTGGTGAGCCCAGCGGTGGTACTGGGAGCCTCTCCCGCCTCCGTGGCAGCGCTAAGGATGTCCAACTGCCGGCTTAGGCCCACTCCCCGCAGCAAGTGTCAGCTGGACATCCCCCGAGGGCTCCTGGACTATGAGAGGGCACAGGCTGGGATGAGGAATACCCTCACCTGCTCCTGAGTGCACAATTTTCATGCACTGGGCCTCTAGTTGGATAAGTTAAATATGGATATTCTATCAACAGACCAAACTCTGACACTGCTTAAAAATTTGATAACAGTCTGTCCTTTTTTCCCCCTTATTAACACTTTTATTTTCTTGCCACTCATATCAACCCTTCCCTGCCAAAAATACTAGGTACAAATAAAACTCTCCTGAGGCACTTTTTCCTTTTTATTGTCCTCAATGCACACTTGCTAGTAATTTGTGTTGACAGATCATCATATCCCATAGTACATGATCAATGGTGAACTTTTACTACACCCATAGCATTTTTTATCTAGATTGCCACCTGACATTCTGACAGTTCTAAAAGGGATAAATATCTTTAACAGGGTGCGTTATGTATGCCTGTCTGTGTAATTATGTACAAATACACGTGTATAAATATGTTTAGGTATAGAGAAATAAACATATATTTAAGAATTATTATGTAACATTGTATATGTATATATATTATTGCATAAGCATGTTTTAGTTATATAATCTGAAGAGAAAAAAAAGGTTTATGAGGGGTAAAAACCCGAAGGTCACAACCACATCCTTCACACAACAATCTCTCAATACTAATAGTAATTACCATTTACTAAAAAACTTACTATGTGCCACATATATACTGGGTGCTTTCTAGATGTTATTTAACTAGTTCTCACAACAACCTCATAATATTTCCATTTCACAGCTGAGTAAACTATGGCTTGAAAAAATAATGTTTTCAAGGTCACAAAGCATGACTGTTAAAGGCAACTTTTAATTGTCAATTTTTTTTTGCTGGAATTACAATCCTTAAATATCAAATTGAGGAGATCTGAATTATTATATGATTATTAAAGAACGGTAATTGTGTATAAAAGATGGCTGCTCTGGAGTTTTTCCATAAAATCTCTTAAATTATGAGGTCATTTCTATTGCCCTGTGAAGGTCATTTTATTTAACTATCTTAAAAATAGTTCCCTACAAAATGCTTGTGGAACAGAAACTGTCAATCTAATTATTTTCACAGAACATAGGTAATAAATGTCCATAGCTATAAAATACTACGCAGAAAAGTTAAAGGCCTGCTTGTAAGATAGATCCTTGGCTGGCACCTGTGAACTTATTTCTGGAGGGTTCCCATCATTGCCTGATAATAACAGCTCATTTATGCCTGAATTGTCTGTGTACGCAATATGGTTTATGGCAAACACCTGCTTTCCTCATGGGAATCTAGAATATACTAGGTAGAAGGTACCCAGGTGGCCAAACCTAAGTAACAGTCCTGGACACCGAGTCTTTAACAAGCTTCCCTGGTTCACACATATTGTCACTACTCCTTAAGCACATCTTAGGTAACTCCACTGGGAAAGAACTCTGAAAGCTTGCACCTGCTTCCCCCTAGACTTTGCACCATACACTGTTTTCCCTTTGCTGATTTTGTTTTGTATTCTTTCACTGTAAGAAATCATAACTGTGAGAATGATTATATGCTAAGTCCTGTGAGTACTCCTAGTGATATCATTGAACTTGGGGGTGGTCTTGAAGACTCCTAACACAGATACAGAAAATACAACTCAGTTTAATTATCGCTTGTTATGTTTTCAAAGAAAATATATGGTTTAACACAAATCCTTACCTCGTCTTTTTTTATATCTTTTTCTTGGTGCTGAAAAAATTCCACCTTTAAGCTTCCTGATGATGGCTGCTCTGGAGGAGGTAGGTAGCTCTTTGTATTCACAGCATCAAAAAGTTTTTCCACAAATATCTGTGTCTCTAAAAATAAAACCAAAAAATCCCACCTATTAAAAGCCATTTGCTAACATATTATTCTCCACTTAAAACCTCCCTAACCAGTGTGCCATGGCACAGTCCCATGGTAACACCAATATATTCAGTTTTCAGGGTGATGAGGGCTGGAACAGCCAGAGTTTCTGGGCCAGTCACTTCCAGGCATACCAGTCTCCATGTACCCTACCAGTGTGCAAACACAAATACTACCCTCATCTAGATGTTGGCAAGTGAAAAAGCTAAACAGCACTGCTCTAGACAACATTCAAAGTAGATCCCTAAGAAGTACTATCCTATATAATAAAGAGATAATATGCAAATTAACCCTCACACCCTCACAAGATGGCTGCCTACGACCAGGCCGGCAGGGGGGTTAGTGAGGGAAGACCAAACAACTAAACAGCAGGCTGTGTGGGGCGACTAGTCCAGCAGGGGGGTTAGTGAGGGACGAGCAAATGACTGAACAGCAGGCTGCATGGGCGACCAGGCTGGCAGGGGGGTTAGTGAGGGACGACCAAACGACTGAACAAGAGGCTGCATGGGGCAACCAGGCTGGCAGGGGGTTAGTGAGGGACGACCAAATGACTGAATAAGCAGGCTGCATGGGGCGACCAGGCTGGCGGGGGGGGGGGGGGGGGGCAATTGGGGGTGATTAGGCTGGCAGGGAGGACAGTGAAGGGGGACTAGCCCAGCGGGGGGGGGGGGGGGGGTGCTGGGGGTGACTTGGAGGCAACCAGGCTGGCAGGGGGGAGGTTAGTAAGGGATAACCAGGTTGGCCAGGAGGGGGGGGTGGGACAGTTAGGGATGACCAGGCTGGCAGGGGAGTTAGGGATGATCAGGCCGGTGCGCAGAGGCAGTTAGGGGCAACCAGGCTGGCAGGTGAGCTACTAGGAGCCAGAGGTCCAGGATTGTGAGAGGGATGTCCGACTGCCGGTTTACATATAAACCGGCAGTCGGACATCCCCCAAGGGGTCCAAGATTGGAGAGGGGTGCAGGTTGGGCTGAGGGGACCGCCCCCTGTGCACAAACTTTGTGCATCAGGCTTCTAGTCTCTTAATCTCCAGAGAAAAAAATATCAGCATCATTTAAGAAAAAGCATAAGAATGGTAATAAGAAAAAAAAGACTTTCTTTATAAATAAACTATGGATATAATCAGTAATAAGCTATGGATATAAATCAGCAATAATAGTTTGTTCATCTTCATTACAATTAGAACCTGTCTCTTACTGAGTTCCTTTAATACAGTGGATACTTTAGTGTTTATTTTATGTTCATTTTACTCCTAGGCCATAGGAGTAAATTTAGAGAGAAAGGAAGAGAGAGCGATAGAGAGAAACATCAATGAGAGAGAGACCTCAATAAGCTGCCTCATGCACACACCCTACTGGGGATCTAGCCAGCAACCAGACATGTGCTCTAATATGGAGTTAAACTGGTGACCTCTTGGTTCATGGATCAATGCTCAACCACTGAGCCACACTGGCTCGGATAGAATAATCTGCTCTTTTTCAGTAAGGATCATCTCATTGTGGCAGGGAAAGCTAATGTATTGGTTAATCTGCCCATGAGCTCTGTAAATTCTGCACCACATCTTGGAAGCTTTGTTCACTTGGATGTGCTCAATGGCCAGAGAATCTACATTATATCTAAACCCTTAAGTTCAGCATTACTCTGCATTTTTAAGCCTGTACAGCAAAAGTCAGCACTCTTTTTGGGCCACTGACCCTGTGTCCAGCCCACTATTGGGCCTGGGCACACCTACCAACTCCACCATTGTAATGATGGAATGGCACACATTGCTTCTGTAAAGTCACACCCTTCAGATACCTGGTGGCTTTTCAGATATATATACCCTTGATGACCTGGACAGTTTCACAAGTCTTCTTAAAGTGAACATGAGGATCTGGACCTCTTAATTTGCATGATTTTGTGAGGTCTTCTGGTCAAGTGAATAGTTAACCATTTTCAGAGGTCACCTCAGACTTCTTTCAAGAACAGCTAAAATAATCTTATTTTAAATAACATTAAAATAAAGTAGTATTTTTAAAACAAAGATCTTACCTTTTTGAAGAAATACATCCAGTTGATCAATACATAATGCCTTTAATTCTTTTTCACTTTTGTCTTTTTTTACCAAAGCAAGAACATACTTTGCTAGGGCTGATGGATCTGCATCACAGCTGAAGAAAAAACAGTGTTGAAGGAAATTTAGCCATAAATAATTGCATATTCTACAAATTGCAGTTACAAATGGACTTAGTCGGCATAATTAATAGTGACATGAATTAACATATGTAAAAAGCACCTGGCTCGTGGAAGGCAATAAACACATGTAAGTTCTGCTTTACAGTAATATACTTTACATAATTTATACAGTCATTATTCAGTATCCTTCCAAATGTATACTAATATATGTATTGAAAACTCAGTAGACTTTACTACTATCAAAAAAGATAAATTATAACAAAGTAAAAATAATTTCAAAACATCAAAAACTAATATAATTAGTATGGTATGATAAAAATATCAAAAGGCTTTCCCCCTGAGAAGTAGATAAATAATAGCTAAGAAAACACTGGGAGAGTACAATAAAGAAAAACTTAAATATATATTACTCAATATATTATTTTAACAACAGACAAGAAAGTCTAGAAACAGACCCAAACATATATAGAATTTTAGATTTTATAATGGTGGCATTAAAATCAATAAAGATAAGATGAACTAGGCTACCTGTACCTAAATGTCTGACCTAAAGGAATGATAAATGTTATGAGATGATAAATGTCTGCAGGGCTACTAAGTTCATTTTCAGGGTAATTTGTTATTTATCATAAGTCAACTTCTTTCACAGATCTACTACTATTTATTTGCAAAGACTTAAATGGGTTATAATCTAAACAAAAAACAAGGGGAAAAAATCTTATTTCAATGGTACATGAGAGACTTAAAAAAAACTTTGTCTTCGTAATTTACTTCAATATAGTTTATACCAACGTTTATTAAATGCAGACAAAATAATTTATGGTAAATTAATATTTTCCCATTTAATTATAATGAGCACGAAAAACTTAGATCTGTGATGAAATAAGCATGAAGAAATGGGACAATAACCTCATGATGTATTTATAGATATACTTATATCTGGCAATCTGCTATTACTGCAGGAGAAACCATGAAACAATACTTTGGCATGTTAGATAACTAAACACAATCAACAAAGCATTAACCTAACTGGACATCAAGCTAAACATCCTTCAGTTTACTAGAAATCACTAATACTATATCACAGTGTTATATTGTTTTTATTGCAGTTGTTGTTAATAAAAAATTCAGTCTCTACATTGAATCTAAATGCTATAATTTGATTCAAAACTGGTTTGTTGTGAATTTTCAATTTAATAATGCCTTTCTAATAATGTAACTGTCAGTTTATATTTCTCTAAACTGAACACCAAATCTATTCCATTCCCACCCTATTAGTTTTCAAAGTGGATTAATATGTCAGCAGCTAAAAATCTGGAGAAAGACCTTTGTGATTTTTATAATTATTATGGTCTACAGACTACAGTTTTATAAAACAGTAAGACAAAATTCCCAAACAATCTTTGCTCAACAACTTTGAATAAAATCAAGAACCAATAAAAGTCACAACCACAACAAATCAATTATACACAAAAAAATTTAAGTACCTGAGATAGTCTGAAAGGCAGACTACTTTTTAAAATTTGTTAGATTGCAAATTATAAACTAGAAGATTTGTAATTTCACATTTAACAACAAAATAGGTAAATCTGCATTCGATAGTCAATTTTTAAGTACTATAAGAAAACACTTTATTTGTATTTCAATTATTTTGGGTTTTTTTGTGTTTATCTTTACTGTTGACCAAAAAAAAAAAAAAAAAAAAAGGTATATGCTTGCAAATTATAGCTTAGTAAAAAATAATCTGAACTATAAACATTTAATAATATACCAAAATGGTATATATCAGGAACATGCAAAATGTGTTCTCTTTTCTATTTGTCTTAATTAAAAATGCCAATGCTGCATCATATCAACATCTAGCAATGATAACTTGCTATACAAAATCAGTGATGTAAAAAAAAAAAAAGTCTATATAACCTAATCAAGAGAATCACATTCAAATAAGGAGTTAGTTACTTTTAAAAACTGTCTCTATGGCAAGCAAGATTGATTTTTCATTAAGTGCTTTACTAAACTAGCTGCTACTGATAAGTTTGAGATTTGAATGATACATATCTTGTATCATTCAAAAAGAGCTAGACTTTACCCTCTTCTACACTGCTAGCATTCTGGAAACGCGTGAAAGAAAAGGGGGCTGAAATGTGTGTGTGTGTGTGTGTGTGTGTGTGTGTGTGTGTGTGTGTGTGTGTGTGTGTGTGTGTGTGTGTGTGTGTGTGTGTGTGTGTGTGTGTGTGTGTGTGTGTGTATTTGGGGATGGGGGAATGGAGATGAGGGGAGGTGGGGAAAACACAAAGAAAACCAGAAACTACAAAATAAGGCAGGCATTATGCATGACCTACCAATAGCATTTGTAAGAAGTGGGGTGGAAGGGGGAGCAACTACTAGTGTTTTAGTTAATAGTAAGTCAAGTGAGACAGGTGTGAAATGGTTGGGAGAAAACTTAAATCATAAAGATGCAATAAAATAGAACATTGAGAATTTCCAAGGAAACAGTGCAGTGCAGTTCTCCTATGCAGTAATGAGCGCTTTTACTTATAGGTGCCAACTTTTATAAATATATAAACAAACTCAAACAGATTCAGAGAAAAAGACCAGAATGGTAAATAGTCAGATAGCTTACTAGGGATTCTCAGTCAGGAAAACTGAAATGTCAGAGAGAACTTCGTAGGCTTTCAAATAATTGAGGGGCTATCACAAGAAAGAATTACTTTTATATTCACTATATCCTCCTCCATGGGATATAATTAAAACTAGTAAACGAAAGCAACCACTTTTGGCTTAAAATAAAGACAGACTTTTTAAAAAAAAAATCAGAGGCCTCCCACAGGCAGAAAAAACTGTCTGAGAGAAAGTGTGTCCTCCATCATTAGAATGGTTTCAAGCACAGGCTGAACAGCCCCTGGCAGATAAGTACTAGATTGGATAGTAAATCCCTCACAAATCTGAGAGAGCATAATCCTTAGGTTAATTTTGTTCATGGGATATTGTGCAGCTACATAAAATATAAGATAATGCAGTATTCTTTCTACTAGGTGTATTGGTTAATAATGTGGATTCTGTAATCAAAGAAAACACAATAATTTCAAGAGAAACATCAAAAGTGCTTTATTCAAAGTAATGTCCATCGCTAACTACACATTTCCCCCATCTTTCAGGAAATTTGTGGATATCGTCCCAATAGAACTTTTCTTGTTTTTAGGCAAACCATTCAGAGACCCAATTTTCCACTTCTCGGTACGTTTTGAAGTGCTGTTCAGAAAGTGCGTGTGCCGCTGATCAGAACAAGTGGTAATCTGAAGGAGCAAGGTCTGGTGAATATAATTGGTGGGTTGATACTTCCCAGGCAAGATCTTTTAACGTGTCTTTAACTAGTTTTGAAGCGTGTGATGGTGCGTTATCATGAAGCAAAATTACTTTGCCGTGTCTTCTGGCACATTCTGGTCATTTCACGATCAAAGTGTGGTTCAAATTGATTATTTGTTGTCGGTAGCAATCAGTATTAATGGTTTCACCTGGTTTTAGAAGCTCATAATACACTACAACTTCCTGATCCCACCAAAAGTAAGCACTGTCTTCTTTCCAAAGCAATTTGCCCTTGCAGTCGATGTTGATGGTTGACCTGGATCAACCCATGATTTTGTACATTTGGGATTCTCAAAATAAATCCACTTTTCATTGCCAGTCACAATTAGATGCAAAAAAGACTTTCTTTCGTGCCATTGAAGCAACATTTTACTGATGACTTTTCGGTTTTCCATTTGTCTTTCATTCAGTTGATGTGGCACCCATTTTCCTTCCTTTAAAATCTCTCATTGCTTGTAAATGATTGGAAATTGTTTGCTGAGCAACATTTAATCTTTCTGCAAGTTGTTTTCTAGTTTGGCACGCATCTTCATCCAATAATGCTTTATTATTGATCTTCAAACTCTTTCTGGTGACCTGGACATTCTTTGTCTTTCACATCAAAATCATCACTTTTAAAACATTTAAACCAGTGCCACAGGTATCTTAAGATGGAGCATGTTCACCATAAGCTTCCCGAAGTATTCAGCAAAATAAAGTACTTTTCTTCAAAATAAAGTACAAATTAAAATGTCCCGCAAATGCTTTTTTTGGCATGAAATTTGATTATTTTTAAGTGTAAAAATATCTACGATGTTAACACCTTCAGAAAATTTGACATATGAAGTTTTGAAGCTTGCTGTCAATGCAACAAAATAGCATACATATCAAATCGCATATATATCAATATATGTGTAACTCCATCTATTGAAAAAAAACCTGCATTATTAACCAGTACACCTAGTAATCACTAATCTATAAATATTAGTAATAAAATGTTTAAAGTTCCACAACACTATAGCGATAAAGTACATATTATGTAAGATAGTTTTATCAAAAATATCAAAATCTAAAAATAGAACTTCTTACTCATGAGTGCAGCCTCTGGGCCTAACACAGTACCTGAGACAGAATATTAAAGAATACTCTATGCAAAAAATCTATCTCACTAGATCAATACAGTTCACTTTTGTCAGGGACCCTTTTTTCTTCATCTTCATAAAGTCCTGATAATAAAATAAATAAATTTATTATCTTCTAAATAGTGCATTTATCTTTCAAAAGTATTTAATCAGACACTGTTTTAGATCCTGACGATACAACTTTGAAAAAAATAAAGTTCCTGTCCTCAAGGAATTTACATTGGGGGTAAAAGGAGGAGACAGACAATGCATACATACATATAATAAATGTAATGTCATGTAGACAAGTGCTCTAAAGAAAAATATACAATGTAAAGGGACAGAGTATAGGAGAAAAAGAATGAAGGGAAGGAAGGAGGAAAAAAAGGAGAATAAATGAGTGAATATGTCTTAGGTAAGATCATCAATAAAGGTGCCTGATGAAATGACATTTAAATAGGGGTCAAAATGGAGTGCAAGGGTAACCTAGGCCAAGGAACCCTACAGAAAAGGCTTGACGTGCCTATTTGATACATGAGGAACAAGCGTTCAGTGGGATTGGGAGAAGTGGGCATTCATAAACATTTGAATTTCTAATTTCTCTTCTCTGTAAGGATTAAAAATTAATGGCTTCAATGAGCTTTGACAAATTTAATGTCCAGATTGCTATGAAGTCATTCAAATCAATGATTTTGAAGGCATAAATATAAAATTTTATCAATCTCTGAATATACTGTGTTAAAGATACAACTAATAATAATGGCCTTGAAATGCACAGGGGTGACCATCTAAGAGGGTCATTCTCTTCCAGTCGTTAGTACACACAATAAATAAGTTGGAGAAGCCAAAGCAATGCAAAAATCAAATGTTGTCTCTCCCCCAAAATAAATTTTCTTAATATTTTAAATAACACAAATCAAATAAGCCCTAATATAAATGTTATAGTTACTCCTAACACACTCATATTAATTTTTACTTTTTAATTTAGAACTTTCAAAATAGTAATAAAACAGTAAAGTAAAAAAAAAAAAATTTACAAAGCTAACACTCCAGTACAATATTTCAAAAAGCTATTTTGTTTTGCTCAAGTTTCTTAGAGGCTTTAGAAATTCAGGGAAAGATAAGTTAAAATTTAACCCAAGCTTCTATTTTCAGTAATCTTGAGAGAAGGAGCTGGAGGTGGCAGTGGGAATTTAAAATTAAATTTAAATATGTTAACTCAGTAACTTTAGAACATGAATACACCCACGTCTGTTCCAACAAAATTTTCACTTTATATTCAGGAAAAATATCTCATTTGCATCAGCCATGGTTCTATTATTCTGTACTTAAACTACTCTTTTAAAAATCTAAATTTCATTGCAACCAATATAACATATACATTGAAAAATGCTTGCCATCGTTTATTATAACTTCATTCAATTCAAATTAGGAGGCAAAAATACATGATATGTATGTAGCAGTTACAGCAGAGGTTACTCATTGAGAATAATCACACCCACTTAATTTCACAAAATAAAGTCACCACCACAAAATAAGCATATCCATGAGAATCACACAAACCAGTTCTTATCACTGAAAAAGTTATCACAATATATCTATAATAATAAAAGCATAGTATGGAAATCGACCAAATGACAGAACAGAATGACCATCTGGATGACCTTCCGGACGACCATGCTATGACACGCACTGGCACCAGGCCAGCCAAGGCAGGTGCAATACGACTGGTTGGGGGACCCGCCATTGCCCCACAATCGTCCCGCAGAGGGAGGCCCAGGCCACCAGCTGGTAGGGTGATCGATTGGGAGGAGGGAGGTTCCATGATCACCCCAAAGAGAGGGCCCAGGCCTCCCTCTGCTGTGTGATTGATCCTGGAGCCCCTCGATCAATCGCTCCAAAAAGGGAGGCCCAGGCTACCTGGCCAACAGTGCTGCAGCAGGTGAGCAGGGCCTCCCTCTGCGCTACGATCAATTGAGGAGCCCTGGCCGGGTGGGTGGGACCTCCCTCTGCAGGGCGATAGATCTGGAGGCCCCATTTTCAATCACCCCACAGAGGGACAGCCAGGCCAACAGCCAGCGACACTGTGGCGGTTATGTGGGGCTGGCCAACGATTGCCCCACAGAGGGAGGCCCAGGCCAGCCAAGCAATCACACCCCATGCCTGTCACCCTCAGAGGGAGGCGACCTATGGCAGGGGGGTGGGGGCAGCGTGGCACAGATGGCAAATAGTGGCAGCGGCAGGGCCAGCTGCCGGGGGAAGGAAAGCCCCAATAGGACCTGATTGCCGGCCAGGACTAGGGACCCTACCCAAGGGATCCCGGATTGCGAGAGGGCACAGGCAGAGCTGAGGGACACCCTCCTTTTACCCCCTCTCCCGCATGCACGAATTTCATGCACTGGGCCTCTAGTATAACACTGAAAACTATTCAGTCAGTTCCTTCATTTCTCTATATTACCCCAAGAAATAACAGCACTTCTTTCCTAACTTGAGAACAGTGGTTCGCAAATTCTTTGGTCTCAGGAAGCCTTTAGATATTAACAGTTATAGGGAACTACAAGGAGCTTTTATTTAAAGAACTAGAGGCCCAGTGCACAAAATTCATGCATGAGTAGGGTCCTTAGGACTGGCCAGTGATCAGGACCGATCAGGTTCCTCGCCTCCCCGACTTCTCCTTCCCTTGCTCCCTCAGCGCCCAGTTGCTGCCGTTGCTGGTCACCCACCATGTTCTGAGCTGCCCCCTGGTGGTCAGCACATGCAATAGCAAGCAATCAAACTCCAGGTCTCCTGGTTGAACTCCTGAGGGGACACTTTGCATATTTGCCTTTTATATATATATATATAGATAGATTACATCTATCAGTGTTTACTATATTAAGGTTTAAAACTGGAAAACTTCAAAATTAATTTAAAATAATAAATATGTTACAACTTAACATAAATATCCCCACTTTGGAGAGAGAATAAAAAAAAAGAGGAGCCCTAGCTGGTTTGGGTCAGTGGATAGAGCATGGGCCTGCAGACTGAAGGGTCCCGGGTTCGATTCCGTTCAAGGGCACCTGCCCAGGGTTGCAGACTGTCCCCAGTAGAGGGCGTGCAGGAGGCAGCCAATCAATGATTCTCTCTCATTGTTTATGTTTCTCTCTCTCCCCTTCTCCCTACCTCTCTGAAATCAATAAAAATGTATTTTAAAAAACGAGGAATTTATTGGTACAAATAAATGTGAAGTCCAATGGTGGGGCTAATTTTAGGTATACCTGGGTCCAAGAGTTCAAATAATGGCACCACATGCAAGGAGGAAAGGCCTTGTGAGCACAACTCCAGAAGGCCGCCATTCTGCAAGCCGTGAAGAAAGACCTCACCAGAAATCTAATTGTTGGGCACCTTGGTCTTGGGCTCCTCAGCCTCCAGAAAGCCATACAGGCCTAGCAGCTGCCTGGAGGCCCCAGCAGACAGCCCCCGCCTAGACCCAGAGCCAGCCAGAGTGCAGCCAGGAATTCAGAGAGAGAATGGACTGAACCTATGGCACAAAATATCTGCACATTAGCCCTATTCTGGGTCATGATGAAGACAAGGCTGAGGGTCAGAGATGAGACTGGGAACCTGGGGGCAGCCTTCTATTTCCACCCAAACAAACCTTACCACACCATACTCTCCCATAGGCAGATCCCTGGAATGTTTTCCTTATTACTCTGTGAAAGAACTGTGAGAATAAACAAGTAATTTTTTCTGTCAAAGAACCAAGTTTAGCAGCCGCCATTTTGGCCACATGACTTGCAGCTCCCTGGGGGCCGCCATCTTGAAACAGCAAAGATCAACCCCTTCCTTTGAATTAGTCAATTGCGAAAGACTGTGAGCTTGAGCTCCAATCAAGAGTGAGTGACAGGTCACGTGTGTCAAGCCGAGCTGACCACCTGCTCAGTGTGCATGTGCTCCCAGACCATGTGCTGTGCACCCTTCTACCGGAGTGAAGACATTTGCCTTGTGGCCTGGCTCCCAAGTATGTTTTGTGTTCTATTGGGACCCCTGAATTTGGGGGCTCACCTTATTTCTAACAGGACTCCATTTCTACTGGTGATATATGACAAGCCAGGAGAGAAGCCATGGCTTGTGGTAAGAAAAAACTGCTCAGAGATCCTCGTTTTACTGTCTCTCCCCCTCCCGGTTACTGCCTGCCAGTGTTTCTCTGGTTCATCTTGTTCCCTCCCTGCTGTTGGTCTCAGACCACGTGTGCCCACCTCCCTGTCTCGACACCCCAGCAGCTCAGAACACGGTTTGGGAATTTCCCTTTCAGCGGTCGCAATCGTTAGCCCCCTCTGGGCTTAGGGCTCAACTAGTAGCCCAGCAGACTACTGACAGCGAGCACCTCGCAGCCTCACCTGTCAGTCCATTCCCACACAGACTGTTCTGTAGTTCTCAGCAGCCCCACGCCCTGGGCCTCTTACTCCCCTTCGCCTCCACCCTAGCAATGCACCCATTCACTGAGCCGATGTACCAGGCCACTAGCCCAGTGGCCTGCCTCAGTGCAACCTGAGGTCCATCACTATGGGTAAGTGGTGCTCCTGCTGGAAGTTGCTAGTCTTGCACATGCAGCATGCAGCGCAGCTTGCACAGCCTGGGTACAGAAGCTGCCAGCCAGAGCTTCCTGTTCGATTGTGGGCACAGATGCTGTATTCATGTCCATAGCCCCAGGTAAACATGGGAAATCGTGCATCCAAAGCTGAAAATTTCCAGATCCCAGTCCTCATTAATGTTCCCACAGGTATACAAGTAAAAAGCCTCAGATGCAAACACAAAAATAGGAAATTTTGCATTAAACTAATCTGAAAATTGATGGAATGTTTGTTAATCTCTCCCAAAACTTTTGGCCTTCTCATACCCCGGGTGCCCAGCAATTTATGATCTTCCTAAAGGACAACTGCTATCTCTGCTTAGCTGGTCCTGCTATTCTCAGAGTAGTAAGCCCAAGGCAATGAAGTTATTAAACACTAGAGGCCCAGTGCACGAAATTTATGCACGGTAGGGTCCCTAGGCCTGGCCAGCGGCCTTCTCCTTCCCTCACCACTAGCACACTGCCACCGCCCGTCCCCCCCCCCCCCACCTCCTCACTTCCTCCTTCCCTCGCTCCCTCAGCGCCCCGCTGCCACCACTGGTCGCTCCCATATTCCACATTACCCCCTGGTGGTTAGCGCACGTCACAGTGAGCGATAGAACTTCCAGTCTCTCGGTTGAACTCCCAAGGGGACACTTTGAATATTAGCCTTTTATATATAGACAAAAATGTTGTAAACATTTTGATCATGCCCTTACATTACCTTGTGGCATCTGCTATAAAATACAGACACAGCTTGTGGACACGGTCGCTGTCTCTCAGAGAAGCAGCGTCCCACCGAGACCCAGCTTTCATTCTCTTGTCTGCCTTTTCTAAGCCTTTCACCACCCCCACTCAGGGTCACCCTTGGCCGTGCAGGCACGGCACATACAGATATGCAGGTGAATAGGATTCCTAGCTGGCAGGCCCCTGACAGCAAGCTGGCCACCTGTCCATTCTGTGAGGCATGGGGCTCCCTCCTACCTCCTGTCAGGGTCTGGTTTGAAGGCAGGACACGCCCCCTGTTGGGCCAGACCCAGAGTTCTACCACGCCATGGCCTCCGCCTCGGCACCCCAGGATTGACTGCTGCTGGGCACTCCGAGGGTGGGTTCTTCTCTCAGGCCTCGAGGGAAACAGCTCAGGGAGGGCGCACCCAGTGCCTCCATGTTCCAAGGGCCGGTTCCTGCCTCAAACCTCACCCTTGGCAGGAACAGCTTGGTGAGGACACAGCCGTTGCCAAGGCGACCCCTGCGGGACTGACTTCCTTCCAGTTGGTCGAACTTCTGCCATGACCATGTTACACCCAGGGTTTTTATATAAAGAGATTCCTTGAGGGTGAGGATGTCCAGTAAGGCTAGTTAAGGCCTGAGGCCATCAAAAACACCTTGTGGAGTTAAATAAACACAATCAGCAGTGCCTGGTCACCACTGTGAGTGTTGTTAATGCTCCACACCTGAAAATCTTCCAGAAGGTCTCCTCCCCTTCAGGTGAGAGGTGAGGCAAGGGCCTTGGTCATGTGACATGGGGCTAGGAAGCACCAAGGTCACTCATGCCTCCCTTGGATAACCAATTTCTCCCTCTTTTACAAGGAAGAAAATGTTTCTCCCCAAAGAAAATAGGATGTACCACTTCCATCCACAGTGCCCCCAAAAGACCACTTTTAGGATACATACTCGCCAATTGGCAGAAATTTAAATCTGAGTCCCTCAAGGAAAGGGCTTACTTGTATAGTTGGCATTATAAAACCGAAGCCTGTACCTCTGAGATGCAAATATCTGGTCTCTAATAACTCTTATCTGCATCATTTCTTAAAACGCAAATTCCTGGGAGGTAAAGCTTCAGGAGAGAAAAACCTGTCATTTCAGCAAATCAATTTAATTTCAGCTGTTCCTTTCTAAATCAGTGAGTTTTGCTTTATAATACCTGTCTCAGAAAAGTATGTATCTTAAAAGTGTGTGTTTGCCAATAAAGGAGCTTATATTTCTAGAAGCTATAAAATGTATTTGCCAATCTAAATGCTAATTGCTTACTCTTTAACTGTCTAATACAAAGTTGAAGTTGGGTCCTTTTCACTCCGTTAAGAGGACAAGAACTTTTTCTTTTGCTTTATATTTTTTCCTACTTAATCCCTCCAGAATTTGGCAATTCTAAATGAATGACTTAAGGCAATACACTTCTTTGCATGGATCCATAAGACCAGTTTCTAATTGTGGTTTTATTAACCAAGACTTTGACTGGAATGTCATGTCTGAGAGACATGCCTGGACTCTGTATGTCACCAGAAAGCCTTAAGGAATTAAGACTGACTTTAGAAGCTAATAAAAACCCATTAGAGAAATAGCCCGGTACCTTGCTTATTCATGTGGTCCTTGCAGTTAAGGAACAAAAGTTGCTTTCCTGAAAAAATGGCAAGAAAGAACCTCAAGATATTTTTGAGGACCTTAAGAATTTGAGGAATTTACCCAAACCTACAGGTATGGCAGGCAAAGCCTAATGGAAATTGTGGATTGGCTCCTTCACCCTGAGGGGCTGATTAAAGCTCAGTCTGAACATTTCTTATCAAATTTCAGCAAAGCAGATTTAAAAAGCGGTGTTACTAATTGCTGTTCTTGTTGTGTTTACGCAAATAATCAAGCCAAATTAAGACTAAGCTTAATGCAGTCTCTTTAATAAAAGTGAGGGAAACTTTAGGAAGAAAAAATGTGTTTTAAGAGCGGCCGGCATAGCTCAGTGGTTGAGCAGCAACCTATGAACCAGGAGGAGGAGAGGGTTCGATTCTCGGTCAGGGCACATGCCCGGGTTGTGAGCTTGATCCCCAGTGTGGAGCATGCAGGAGACAGCCAATCAATGATTCTCTCTCATCATTGATGTTTCTATCTCTCTCTCTCCCTCTCCCTTCATCTCTGGAATCAATAAAAATAAATTTTAAAAAATATGTATGTTTCAATAGAAATCACAATGCACAGTTGTGGATACTTGACTCTAGTGCAGTTAATTGTCTTCAAACTTTTGTTTACCTATAAACTGAACTGGTTCTGGAATTATTCTAGTTTTCTTCAACCCTCTAAGCTAATGTTTCATTTTTTCCCCCAACCATCTTTACTCTAAGAATTAGAGAACTAAACTTTTTTCCTAAGGCTGTGTATGAAACACATTAGCCACCTGAACACCTTATGGCATCACTAGAAATGTTAAAACTGCAGAGGATCTATCAGATTGTAACTGTTTACTTTCATTTGGAAGTCTTCTCAACTGATAGTCTTTTAGACTCAGAAACTGGTTTATGATCTGCTGTGTTCATTAACCTTTGTGGGGGATTTTTCCTTTGATTTTCAAAGGGTGTATACCTATGACCTTATTTACCTGATTGCTTGTTTATACAGTACAGGCCTTACATTAGAAGCCCATCTGCATTACCCCCTCCGAAAATGAAATTCAGTAGTCTGGCTGGATTGAGCTGTTGTCAGAACTAGATGGTTGAATTGGTGAAGTATGGAGAAATCTATAGGCTTCACTTAAAACTGCTTTCCCTTTTCTGCCCAAGTAATTCAGACATAAAGAGCCCAAGGATATTCAGGGGAGAAATCTTAGAATGTTCCCCTCAGCCTAATTTGAATTAAGTAGAGTAAACAAGAGGGCTTCAGATAGGTGTGACATACCTTACTCTACAGATGCCCCTCTCCAATCTAATCTGGGACACTGAAAGTTAGTCCTCCCTCTAGTACTTTATTTTTGCCTCTCACCAGAACTTTACTTGCTATAATTCTCATTTTTAACTTTCTTGTCAAATTTGTCACCTATAGAATACAAGAATGCCAGCTTATCCAGCATCACCACCAATTCATCATCACACATGCCACCTCCCTAGGCCAGCACCAGACTGACCTGAACTTTGCAAAATCCCTTTTCCCTGCGAGAAGATTCCCCCTTCCCTTTAACTCCTTTATTCCTTTGCCAGATAGGAAGAATTTCTTGGCCTGGGCATAGGAAGGACTATGCCACTTGACAGCAAGAAGAAGTTACAGAAGATGAGACCTTCATTTATTTAGCCTTGTAAGATTATAAAACCCAAAGTTCTTCAGGGAAGAAACACATTAGCATAGGTAGCAAGATATTGATAAAGGAAGGGAGCAAAGGGAATCAGATACTGTTAAGCCTAAAAACCAGGGAGCTGAATCTAGTAAGCCTGTTTATTTCACTAGGAAGTTACAGCTTCACACACTCCCCAAGGAACCATCCGTCTTTCCCCACAAATTACTGGAAGAAGAGAGAGAGAACAAGAAAGGGGAGGTAAGCACATGTGCAGTATAAGTCAAGATGGTGCAGAGAAAGGTGCTTCTACTCTGAGACATGCACAGTAGAAGCCAAGATGGTGACCATAGAGGCCTGCCTGTCTAGCCTTTGAAAAGGATCAGAATGGATAAGGAACACAGAACCCCAGAAGATCTAGGAAACAAATTGATTAGGGGGAGAATTGGGAAGTTAATTGGTTAGTTTAAAAGGGCACCTGGGCCTGGCTGGTATGGCTCAATGGTTGAGCACTGACCCGTGAATCAAGAGGTCACAATGGTTCAATCCGCGGTCAGGGCACATGCCTGGGTTGCGGGCTTGAGCCCCAGTAGGGGGTGTGCAGTCAATCGATGATGTTTCTCTCTCGTCGATGTTTCTCTCTCTCTACTCTTCTCACTTCCTCTCTAAAAATCAATAAAAACATATATTTTTTAAAAGAGCACCTGGTCCCTCCCAAGCCCAAGATGATATAACTCAAACTTAACAAAGCACTTGGGCTCCGTCACTTGCTCTCTCTTTCGCCTGGTAACGTGCAATTGCCCCACTTGCTCCCATACTCTCTCTCCACAGCCATGTGGGCCTAGCAGCCGCCCGGGGCCCAGAGCAGACAACGCAGGCCTGGGTATAATACCAGCCTGAGCACACCTAGGAACACAGACAGACATACAGACTGAACCAATGGGGCAAAATTTCTGGACATTGGCCATATTTGGGGGCCTGATGAAGACAATACTAAACTAACTTTCTTCAAAGCAGGACCAACAGAGATGAGGCATTGGGAACCTAGGGGCAGCCTTCTATTTCCACCCAAATAAACCTTACCACACCACAGCCTCCCAAAAAATAGTAACAATAATAGCATCAGGCCCCTCTTCTTTGCATTCTGCATTCCCTTGATTCATTTTCAGACAGGCCCTCACTGTGTGGCAATAAAGTTGACCCAGAGCAGTTCCAGGCTTGTATTACTCTGACAGATAGTAAAACCCAACAAAAGGACCTGTTCTCCCTCCCCGACCTCCCCCCTCACCCCATATTGGTCTTGAAAATGACTCACCTTCCACAGTACTGGCCATATGCCCATTGCAGGGCAAGGATGGGCAGAGCTCCATGACTAATAACCTTACCTGAAACTAAATACCCTATTTTTTCATTTTAAAAAATTGTATTTTTACAACAAAATAAAATTTTAGTGACAAGACCACAAATTTTTCACATTTTTTGCTAATACCATTAATATCTGGCTTAGAAGAAGACAGACTGATTCTAATATCAGCTTTTACATTTAAATTTTGTAAAATGCTGTTTTGGTTGACATATTTGAAGAAATCTGGTCTCACACAGATAAACAAAAGTGGGGAATTCACACACTTGACAAATTATAACAAGGTCTCAGGAAAACCCAGGAGACCTACACCATATCTAAGAACCATCGTTTTAAAAATTATTTAGAAGATATTTATTAGATGTCTAATTCAAAATCAATCTTCATCTTCTCAAAGACCAAATAATCCTATATAGTAAAGAGCTAATATGCTAATTAGACCGAACAGCAGAACGACCGTCTGGACAACCTTCCAGACGAAGCTGGGGCTACAAGAGCCGAGACAACCAGGGCTGCAAGGGCCGAGCCCCTTGCACAATTTTCGTGCATCAGGCCTCTGGTTAGATCATAAAACTCTTATTCAGTGCTAAGAGTGTAGCCAAAATGACAAACTGAGCAGGTAGGTGTGATTATAGATAGCATCATGCCACAGAACTCTTAAAAGTGAGACTGCAAGTGAAATGCTGATATAGTAAGTCACAACAAAACCCCATATTTAGTGTATGTTTTACATTCCAATTCATACTGAGGAAGAGTTGAGTTCTGGCAAAGGGCTCTGCCTTCCAAAGGCCACCCCTTCAGTTACTCATGTGATTCACAGTCTACTTAGTTACAAAACAGATAACTAAAGAATGAAATACAATAAAATTTTTAATTTATAAGATACCTAAACCTTACTCCCCCTTTACAATAGGTTTTAAAATCTGGTTACTATATTTTAAGTACTATTCCCTTTCAAATCTGTTGTGTCCTCCCTCTAAAGCAAACTGTCAGCCTTTCCTTGAAGAAGTCTGGTAGTGTAAAAAAATATATATATCACTGGACTGAACTCCAAAAACCCAGGGGTTTTCAGAGTTCTAGTCTGGTATTGTCTTACTTCATTAATTAGTTATGTAATCCTGGGTTAGCATTTTATTTATCTAAGCTTTAGCTTTCTCATTTTTAAAACAAAGGCACTAAACCACATGATCTAAAAAAGTGGGTCATTTTTAAGAATAAAATGGTAAGTTTTCACCATCATTGCACTCCCTCCCCTCATCTCATTTCCAGGAACTTTTAGTTAACTAAACTTTAAAATAATTAAGTATATAATAAAAATCATTTTTCCTCTAGGTCTTTTTCAAGAGCCAAAGAATTCCCTTTTCTGAACACTCATGAGCAAATCTTAAACCTTTGGGAAAATTAAATAACTAAATTCTGCAAAAAAACATTTTATATACTTTTCCTAAATTGCCAGACCTTAAGATCTGCACCTTATTTCTATCACTGTTCAATGATTACTACTGGTGCATGTCTGTCTACATAACTATGTCTACCTTTTCCCAAGACCCAACCACAAGGTGTTACAAAGTACCTACTAATTATCACAATATACTGTATAAGGGCATACTAAACCATAGGGCATATAAACCAAGACTTACAAAAAATAGCTCTCAGTTTATGTCTAACCCAATTATGACAAAAATAAGAGTTCAAGTTCAAAAATCTAAGATACAAACACAAGTCAATAAAAATGTGTCCAGCATTTTGACAAGTTCTTCCTAGTTGTTCTTTCCTCCTATATCCTGACTGAGAGATGGCCCTCATGTATATTTGGTACATTTGTCCCAAGAATATTACCTTCTTAACAATGTCCAAATTCAGGCATTACACAACTCATTCTTAAAACTAGGATTAAGCCCTAGCCAGTTTGGCTCAGTGGATAGAGCATCGGCCTGCAGACTGAAGGGTCCCAGGTTTGATTCCAGTCAAGGGCATGTACCTTGGTTGTGGGCACATCCCCAGGAGGAAGTGTGCAGGAGGCAGCTGATAGATGTTTCTCTCTCATCGATGATTCTAACTCTCTATCCCTCTCCCTTTCTCTCTGTAAAAAAACAACACACTAATATGCAAATCGACCAAACGGTGGAACGCCCGGTTGCTATGATGCGCGCTGACCACCAGGGGGCAGATGCTAAATGCAGGAGCTGCCCCCTGTGGTCAGTGAGCTCCCCCATGGGAAGCACCACTCAGCCAGAAGCCAGGCTCACGGCTGGCAAGCACAGTGGCAATGGCGGGAGCCTCTCCCTCCTCCGCTGTAGGCAGGCAATAAGGAGCAAATGGTCCCTGACCTGCAAAAGCCCCAGACTGCGAGAGGGATGTCTGACTGCCAGCTTAGGCAGACATCCCCCAAGGGGTCCCAGACTGCGAAAGGGTGCAGGCCAGGCTGAGGGAACCCCCCCCACCAAGTGCACAAATTTCATGCACCAGGCCTCTAGTGAAGTCATAATTTCTCAGAGAACTTAACTATTCTTCCAATGTTGGCTATTTAATGTCATCAGAAGCTTCAAAACGTGTAACACATTTGACAGAATGCAGGAAAAGTTTCAGAGACTGGTCACTGAAAGTTTATTAAGTAGTCTTCAAAACTGAATCTATCTTTTTCACAGTCTGCCTGTTATAAACAATTAAACTTTTTAAAAAGGTAAATAAATACTCAAGATACCATTAAGGAAAATAATATAAACATATAACAACAGTCACGTTGACAATTCCTTATAAAATGCACCCAAAAGGTCCTAAGTTATTGGGCTAAAAGTACTTATTGCATTTAAAGCTGTATTACAAACATCAGCACCACAGCAGGATGAGTTATTCCCTTTTACTCTCCCTCTGATTTACAGCTAGTAAGACATCGATAATTGAAAAAGTAAAAAGACCTCTGCACAACATATCAGGATATCTGAAAATCCAATCATCTGTACACCTGGAAGTGGGGTGGACTGGACTGCAAACAAGCAGGAAGCCTGTAACTGATGGCAGGGAAGGTGTTGGCCAGTACAGTTGTGAGCCACAATAACCTTTCTGGCAGAGAAGTGGAGGGTAAAGGCTGTGAGTGGGGGTCTGCATGGCCATGAGCACTATAGGTGGTCTCCCTGAAGGAAGACTGCAGTGACAGGGGAAGGGAAAGGGAAGTAGGCAGGCAAAGAGAACTGAAGGAAACTGTCTCCCCATTATCTGCCCCAAAAAGGAAAAGGACCATTCACGGATCTCTGGGACCCCTCCACTTGATGATCCCCCTACTGAGTTGTGGGCACATTAGAAGCCCCAAGTGCTAAGTACACTCCTTCCCTGGGGTTTGCCACCATGCTTTACCTTTTTTTTTTTTTTTAATGTACCCACTCCCAAACTTAGAAGCAAGTCAGCTCCAGTGAGAAAAGAACATTAACTTCTTATAGCACCACTCTCTAGAAAACAAAAGGGTCCTAAGCACCAACCTGTTGAACTGTTACCATCAAACTACACAGGTCTTGCCTAAACAAGAAAAGTGTTCACTAAACAAAAGGTGCTTCTCATCAAACACCATAAATCACAGTAAAACAGTATTCACATAAAGAAAATATTTTTCCAGCAAGCAAACCCAAAGACACGAAATACTGCAATCTAACTGATTAAAAAAAGCTGTTACAAAAAAATAAAAAGAAAGAAATTAGCTGTTAGAAGAAATTCAACTAGCTAAAAGAAAACTGCAAAAAGCAATACAATGATCTCAGGAATAAAAGTAATACATAGAAGAAGTACTTTAACAAAAGACTGAAATTCTGAGAAACAAACAAATCCTGGAGCTGAAGAACTCAATAAATGAATAAGATTTAAAAATACATTAGAATGCACTGGAAATAGGACATATCATATGGAAAAGAGAATTAGTAAGCTGGAGGATAGAAATATGGAAAGGTTTCAGGTGAAAGAGAAGAGAGAGCTAACAATTTTTTTTAAGTGAAGAAACCCTATGAGAAATATCACTCCATTAGAAAAGCCAACGTAAGACTAATAGGTATCCCAGAAGGAGAAGGGAGCAGAGTATACTTAAAGAAATAATAATGAAGAGAAAAAGAAAAAGAAAAAGTAACTGAGGAAAAAATTGGATATACAAGTCCACGAAGGTAAAAGAACACCTTATTATCTCAACACAAAAAGAATTTCTGCAAGGCACATCAAATTAAAAGCCACTGATACAAATGAATTTTAAAGGCAGTCAGGGGAAAAAAGATAATAAACCTACAAAGGCAACTAGGCTATCAGCAGATTTCTCAGCATTAACTCTACAGGCCAGGCGAGGGTAGAAAGACATAGTCAGGAACCATAATAATGTTTGGTCAGTGATGGACTACATATACATTGGCGGTCCCATAAGATTGTAACAGAGCTGAAAAATGTCTATTGCCTATTGACATTGTAGCTATAATATCAAAGGACAAAGGTTGCAAAATTCAGCTCTCCCTCTTTGAAGCATGCCAGCTCCTTTCCTCATCCCTCTCTTCTTTCTGTTAAATTCCAAGGGCTCCTTCTTTTGCCTCTGTCACTTGTTTCTTGAGCCTATTTCTTCAACAGCTCACTTCTACTTCTGTAACTTTCTAAATAAGCTTTCTATTATCCTATATAATAAAGAGCTAATATGCTAATTAGACTGAACAGCCAGATGACTGTCTGGACAAAGCTGGGGCTGCAAGGGGCTGCGAGGGCCAAGCCCCTTTCATGAATTTCGTTCATTGGGCCTCTAGTTAAAAAAGAAAAAGTTTGCAAAATTCAACAAGGCTGTTGTTGAGATGGCAAACAACTTTAACTTGGATGTGAATGAGGATGGCATTAAGGAGCTCCTAGAAGTGGTTCCTGAGGAACTGACTAATGAGGAATTATTGGAAATTGAACAGGAATGCATAAAGAGGAGGCAAGAAAATAGAAAAACTTCAGAAAAATGCAGATGAACCCTCAAGAAAATTCAGTGAAGGGTTTAGCATAAGTTTTTCCAGACCTCTACAAGCTCCTTATGGAGTCCCAACAGTGAAAGGTTATCATTAATAGAGAAGAATGTTCATGGCACAGTATTTGCTTACAAGCAACCCTATGATAGAAAATAACACCAAAAAGCAAGCAAACCATCACAAACATTCTGAAAACAGTAACACCTCCTCAACAAAATTCAGGCAAGTCCTTCAGGAGGTATTCCAGAATAAGGCATGCTATCATAGAGATGACAGCTCCATGATTATTTCCCCTGAAGACCTTTTAGTGGGATAATAAGCAGAGGTAGAAGACAGTGGTACTGATGATCTTTAACCCTGTGTAGGCCTAGGCTAATGTGTGTATCTGTGTCTTAGTTTTTAACAAAAAAGCTTAAAATGTAGTAATAATCCTATCTAATAAAGAGGGAATATAATAGTTGACCATCACTCCATCACAAAGATGGCTGCACCCACAGCTGAGGCCAAGTTCCCTTAAGGAGCCTTAAGGAGCAATCAGCAGAGACCTGAGGCTACTCCCTCCTCTATCCCCGTGGGGCTTGACAGGAGACCTCAGGCCCCACCTCCCACCCAGCAGGGCTTGACAGGGGACCTCAGGCCCCACCTCCCACACAGCAGGGCTTGACAGGGGACCTCAAGGTGCACCCCCAGTGCTGGGTCAGGGGAACTCAGGCCGCACCCCCGGCCCAGAGGGGGTTGACGGGGGACCTGAGGCTTCGCCCCCCTGCCAGTGGGGCTTGACAGGAGACCTGAGACTGCACCCCCTTGCCAGTGGGGCTTGACGGGGGACCTGAGGCTGCACATAGAAGTTTCTGTCTCTCCCTCTCCCACTCTCTAAAAATAAATGGAAAGAGAAACCAAGACGGCGGCATAGGTAAACACCTAAACTGCTGCCTCGCACAACAATTTCAAAACTACAACTAAAAGACAAAACAGACATCATCCAGAACCACAGGAAAGCTGGCTGAGTGGAAATTCTACAACTAAAAGGAAAGAGAAAAGCACACTGAGACTCAGAGGAGATGCAGGAGGCAGAGATACTTAGACGTGCGCACTGAGAGGATGGGCAACTGAGTATGCAGCTGGCTTTTTCCATCTGGAGGGAGAAAAAAGCTCCCAACTGCACTAAACTCCAGTTCCTGGCGAGACTCTGGGGACGCAGACTCATTCGGGGAGAAACTGGACTGTCTGGCAGCAGGTGGAACTCGAGGGCGGCTTTCTCTCAGAGGTGCTTGCTGCGATTACCAAGGGACACTGAGACACAGGGGCCTCTTAGGGCAGGGCTGACGGGAAACCAATGCTGTCTGCTCTGCCCAGAGACACCGCCCCATCCAAGCTGAGCACAGAGGCTTTTGCAAGTCTTGTCTCATAAGGGTGTCTCCCAACACGGAAGTTCTCCCAGTGTAGACACAGCTAATCCTCACAGCCAATTGGCCTGGAGGTCAATTCCTTCCAGTGATACCAACAACAATCAAGGCTTAACTACAACAAGACTGTGCACACAGCCACAAAGAGGTGTACCAAGAGTGTCCACCTCAGGTAACTGGGGAGGCTGAGCCACTGGGCCCTATAGGACACCTAGCACACAAAGCCACTCTATCAACTCAGGGAAGCAGCCAAAATGTGGAGACAAAGAAACAGATCACAAATGAAAGAAATGGAGGAAAACAAATGACTGGAAATTCAATGGAGTTCAAAACCACGGTTATAAGGTTTTTCAAAAATTTCCTAGAAAAGGCCGATAAATTTAGCAAGACCCTCAAAGATATGAAAAAGGACCAACTAGAAATTAAGCGTATACTGACTGAAATAAAAAATATTATACAGAGATCCAACAGCAGACTAGAGGAATGCAAGAATCAAGTCAAAGAGTTGAAATAAAGAAGCAAAAAACACTTAACTGGAAAAGCAAAAAGAAAAAAGAATCCAAAAATATGAAGATAGTGTAAGGAGCCTCTGGAACAATTTCAAGCATACCAACATCCAAATTATGGGGGTGCCAGAAGAAGAGAGAGAGCAAGATATTGAAAACCTATTTGAAGAAATAATGACAGAAAACTTCCCCCACCTGGTGAAAGAAATAGACTTACAAGTCCAGGAAGTGCAGAGAACCCCAAAGAAAAGGAATCCAAAGAGGACCACACCAAGACACATCATAATTAAAATGCCAAGAACAAAAGATAGAGAGAGAATATTAAAAGCAGCAAGAGAAAAACAGTTAGTTACCTACAAGGGAGCACCCATACGATTGTCAGCTGATTTCTCAACAGAAACTATGCAGGCCAGACAGGAGTGGCAAGAAATATTCAAATTGATGAATAGCAAGAACCTACAACCAAGATTACTCTACCCAACAAAGCTATCATTCAGAATTGAAGGGCAAATAAAGATTTTCACAGATAAGAAAAAGCTAAGAGTTCATCACTGCCAAATCAGTATTATATGAAATGCTGAAAGATATTCTTTAAGAAGATGAAGAAGAAAAAGGTAAAGATAAAAAAATTATGAACAAATACATATCTATCAACAAGTGAATCTAAAAATCAAGTGAATAAACAAAATCTGATGAACAGAATAAACTGGTGAATATAATAGAATCGGGGCATAGAAAGGGAGTGGACTGACAATTCCTGGGGGGAAAGGGGTGTGGGAGGTGCGAGAAGAGACTGGACAAAAATCGTACTCCTATGGATGAGGACAGTGGGGGGGTGTAAGGAGAGAAGGTGGGGCGGGAACCAGGTGGAGGGAGCTATGGGAAAAAAAAGAGGAACAATTGTAATAATTTGAACAATAAAGACTTATTAAATTAAATAAATAAATAGATGGAAAGACATCCTCAGGCAGGTTGCCTAGGACCAAACCAGAGAGGGTCGGACCTGCATTGCCACCATGTGCTCACCATCCAGATATCAATGCTGACATGTACACATAAGGAACTGTTGGACATTGAAATTGGGACTCAAACATTTTTTTGTTTTGTCTTGTTTTGTTATTATATGTTTATTTCCAGTCTGCAAAGGCAAAACTTTTTAAAGGAAAGAAATGGTGGGAAAAAGATACAGAGGCAAAGAAGCACTGAACAGACTGTCAAACTACATCGGGAAGACAGGGGAGGTTGGGCGAGGAAGGCTGTAAGAGACCAACCGAAGGACTTGTATGCTTGCATATAAGCACAACCAACGGATATAAGACACTGGGGCGGGGGGGCAAGGTGGGCAGGTGAAGGCATGTCCTGGGGGGTAGGGGAGGTCGGGGGGAGATCAAGGGGGAAAAAAAAGGAGACATATGTACTACTATTTGTAATACTTAAAACAATAAAAATAAAATAAAATTTAAAAAAAATTAAAATTAAAATTAAAAAAATAAAATAAAATTCAAAAAAAAAAAAACAGCTACAGCTACTTCAACTTAGTAACATAATTACAGTATTTTGTGACATCAAAAATGTGAAAGGGGGAGAGCACCTAATTCAGGTAATCAAAGAGACTATGCCACTGCATCCTGCAGGACCTACTATGTAAGGACACCCTACCAAAACTGGGAGTCACAGCAGACCCATCTAATATCTATCGCTAAAATAGAGGAATATGCAAATTAGGCGGGACACCGTAACATCACAACAGAACAGCAAGGACCTGAGGCTGTATGGCACCTGGCTGGGGTGAGGGACCTCAGGCCGCACCCCCCGCCCCGTGGGGCTTGACAGGGGACCTCAGGCCGTGCCCCCCCCCCTCCTGGCAGGGCTTGACAAGGGTCCTCAGGCCGCGCCCACCACCCCAGCACTGGGCCAGGGGACCTGAGGCTGCATCCCCCAAGGTTGTGCCCCCCACCTGGAGGGGCTTGACAGGGATGGGGCTGTCAGGGGTGAGGACCAATGGGGGTGGGACCAGCTGTGCCTTGGTCTCCTGCATTTTCGAAGCGCATACAGGTGGTGAGCTGGGACTTGACTCTAGGTCCATGGCATGCCCCAGACTCTGACAGGAAGGAGATTTTCATACACATTTTACTAATTTTCTTTCATCTCTGACACTTCTATTATATAGAAAGGGCAATAGCAATATTAAAATATTTCCTCAAATTAATTCCCTTTTAATGTGCACAAATTTCATGCACCGGGCCACTAGTATAGAATAAAACACTAAGAGGCAGCCAAAATGGGAAGACAAAGAAACATGCCTAGTGAAAAAAGAGGAGAAATCTCTAGAAAAAGAAATGAAATGGCCGAAACCGGTTTGGCTCAGTGGATAGAGCGTCAGCCTGCGGACTGAAAAGGTCCCAGGTTCGATTCCGGTCAAGGGCATGTACCTAGGTTGCGGGCACATCCCCAGTGGGGGGCGTGCAGGAGGCAGCTGATCGATGTTTCTCTCTCATCGATGTTTCTAACTCTCTATCTCCCTTCCTATCTGTAAAAAATCAATAAAATATATTTTTAGAAAAAAGAAATGAAATGAAAGCATGCAATTTATGAGTTATAGAATTCAAAAATATGGTTATAAGGATGCTCAAGGAACTTAGAACAACAGAATGAAAAAACAAAAAAACAAAAAACCTACACATGGGAACAATAAAAAAGAACCAGTCAGAAATCAAGAATACAATATCTGAAATGAAGAATAGACTAGAAGAATAAACAGGTTGGATGAAGAAAATCATATCAGCAATTTAGAAGAAATGTTAGCAGAAAACACATAATCAGAGCAACAAAAATTAAAAAGTATTTAAATATATGAGGACAGTTTAAGGGACCTTTGGGACAACATAAAGCGTAACAACATCCTCAACATAGGGGAAGAGCAAGAACAAGAGATCAACCACCCATTTGAAGAAATAATGACTGAAAACTTCCCTAACCTAGTGAAGGAAAAAGTCACACAAGTTCAGAAACCATAGAAAGCCCCAAAGAAGAACTCAAAGAGGCCAACACCATAATTAAAATGGCACAAGTTAAAGATAGAGAATCGTAAAAGCAGCAAGAGCGAGTTACCTACAAGGGAACTACCATAAGACCAACAGCTGATTTCTCAACAGAAACAAGAATGAAATCATATCAAGCATACATCTTCTCTGACTATAATGGTATGAAACTAAAAATCAAGCACAAGAAAAAAACTTAAAAACACATAAGACATGGAAGTAAATAAAAGTTAGTAAACACTGAAAGAGTTAACAATGTGATCAAGGAAGAAAGAAAAGATACCCTGAAACTAACAGAAATGAGAACACAACAACCCAAAATCTATGGGACATAGCAAAAGCAGTCATAAGAGGGAAGTTCATAGCATTACAGGCCTATCTCAAAAAAAAAAAAAAAAAAAAAAACCTATAAAACTCAAACAATCTAACTTTATACTTAAAACAAGAAAAAGAACTAAAAACCAAGCTCAAAGTGAATAGAAGAAAGGAAATAAGAAAGATCAGAGCAGAAGTAATTGAAAGAGTATAGCCCTATTTGGTTTTGCTCAGTGGAGAGAGCACTGGCCTGCAGACCAAAGGGTTCTGGGTTTGATTCTGGTTAAAGGCATGTACCTCAGTTGCAGGCTCCTCCCAGCCTGGGCCCTGGTCAGGGCACATGCAGGAGGCAACCAATCCATGTGTTTCTCTCACATCGATGTTTCTCGCTGTCTCTCCCTCTCTCTTCCACTCTCTCTAAAAAAAAAAAAAAAAAAAATCAATGGAAAAATATCCTCAGGTGAGGATTAAAAATATTACAAACAACTAATGCCAACAAATTAGACAATCTGGATTAAATAAGTTCCTAGAAACCATACAATCTTCCAGAATTGAATCAGGAAGAATCAGAAAACTTGAATAGACTGATTACAACTAATATAATTAAAGCAGTATTTTAAAAAAACTACCCAAAAAACAGAAGTCCTGACCTGGATGGCTTCAGAGGTGAATTTTACCAAACATTCAAAGAACAACACCTATTCTAACTCCAAAAAACCCCAAGAGCAGAGAACACTCCCCAGGTCATTTTATGAAGCCAGCATTATCCTGATTCCAAGAGCAGATAAAAACACTACAATCTTCAAACAAGCAACAGCTAGTATCTAAATACCCCATACTTCTCAATAAGTGGCCCCAGGCCTGGCACTAGCAGCAGCCAGCCTTGGTTCACAGGTTGGCCTCTCCTGGGTACCTTCAAGCTCAACACAAGTAGCAGCCATGTGTAGATTGCTTGTAGCTCATGCTGGGTAGTCCCAGGCAGGGCACAGGCAAAGGCTGACTTTGCACCTCCCGGGAGGCCTCAGACCCAGTGTACCAGGTGGTCAACTTCAATCATGTTGGATTACAACACTACCACCTCCATGAGTGACACACTTACGAGGAGGACTTGTTGAGCACCAAGACCCCACTGAAGCAAGTCCTGCTCCATAGGGTGGGCTCCTGCTCTTCAATTACAGCTGCAGTTGATCCTAGCAACCAACTGACTTGGGGGTTAAACTCTCCCAATGACGCCAACATAAATCAAGGCTCAACTACAATAGGACAATGGACACAGCTCATACAGGGGCACACCTGGAATGCCCAGTTCAGGTGACTGGGGAGGCTGAGCCATGGGCCCTACAGGATACCTACTACACAAGGCAACACTACCAAGTCCAGGAAACATAGGAAATCTATCTAATACATAGAAACAAATAAAGGAAAGCAGCTAAAATGCAGAGACAAAGACACATGTCACAAATGAAAGAACAGGAGAAATTTCTAGAAAAAGAACTAAATCAATGACTCAAGAAAACTACCAGATACAGAGTTCAAAACAATGGTTCTAAGGATGCTCAAGGAACTTAATGAGAACTTAGTGATAACATCAACATAAAAAAGGACCAGTCAGAAATGAAACATATACTAACTGAAATAAATAATAATTTACAAGGGCTTAACATTAGAATAGAGGACGTGGAGAACCAAATCAAGAATTTGGAATATAAGAAAGCAAAAAACATCCAATCAAAACAGCAGCAAGAAAAAAGAATCTAAAAATATGAAGGTAGTGTAAGGAGCCTCTGGGTACCAATTTCAAGGGTACCAACATTTGCATCATGGGAGTGCTGGAAGGAGAAGAGAGGAAGAAATCAAAAACCTATCCGAGCCCTGGCCGGTTTTGCTCAGTGCTTAGAGTGTCAGCCCACAAACCAAAGGGTCACAAGTTTGATTTTGATAAAGGGTACATACCATGGTTGCAGGTTCAATCCCCGGCCCTGGTCAAGGGCGCATGTGGGAGGCAACCAATTGATGTGTCTCTCTCACATCAATGCTTCTCTCTGTCTCTCCCTCTCCCTTCCACTCTTTCTAAAAATCAATAGATAGGATTAACACACACACACACAAAGTCATATTCTACCACCTGAAGATTTTGTTTACTGGAAAGGACATCAAAGACTCTCTAACCTTTGGATGGGACCTTATCAAGGACCTAATCATGAATGGACATCCACCCCTGTCTCTAACACTCATCTCTGCCTACAATGAATATCAAAAACTCCTCAAAGATGCAAGCCACTGACATTAGAGGTAGACAGCTATCCCGAGATATCAACAAGTATGTATACCTATAGACTGATGTTGAACTCTGAAACCATTTTATTTGATTGCCTTTACCTGTCTGCTAATAACTTAATAATAATAGTTATACTTTAGGTTTTTCTATATACTCCAACTGTTCATGATTACCAAAGATGTAGAAAATAATTTTAATAGTCTTTTTATGGCTTATGTAAATGTTATACTAGATGCAAAATATAGAAAAATTATACAGATGGCAAAAATTCAGATTGTTATTACACAGGACAGAAATACTGCAGGGTGTTTTTCACAACAAAGGCCATAAGACCTGACTGCCTTCCATTTACCTGCCCTTCTCTTTTGAGAAAATTCAGCCTCAACTCACATCCCATGCTTAGAGTATTGCCCCATCCCCAACGATTCACCATTTCAATAAGACGACATAGATACTGAGACTTCCTTAGGAATAAGCCTTCCTAGTATTGTGAAACTACACAATCTGACCAAAAGGCTGGTCATCAACGCATCCTTTGGACTGACTGATAACCAAATGGGGAAACAGTGGACAAAGGAGGGTTCTAAAATAAAACAGACAAGTTCAGTGATGAAAAGTAAATTCACAGATTTATCTAATCATAAATTCCTAACTGGGCAGGTCATGGTGGGTAGTCACATCTGAACACAGAACTTCATTAGTAAAAGGTTTTTAAGCAAGCCCTGTTCATTATTCTTGTGCATCTAGGTTAACACAGCTTAATCCTCTTTTCCCGGCTCCTATAAAACCACCCTAAGGGAGCACAGAATCTTTACTACCTCACACCTTGCTTTCGCCCACTTTTATGTTATCTTCCTTCCATTCTCTCTCCAATTCCTAATGTATAAAAGAAACTGCAAAACTGTTATCCTCAGAGCATTTCAGATCTTGCTTCCTGGCACTGTCACTGGCTTGACTCAAACTCTTTTAAAACTAAAAATTACCTAGCGGTTTGGACCTTCCTTATGTCAACACCTGAATAATTTGGAAAAATGAAATGAAAATAATTTAATTCAGATAACATTTATTTTCAGAAATACAGTTTGAAGTTCAGATAAGAGAACTAGGTAGATAAAGAGCTAAAATTGGAAATAAGAGCTTAAGGCTTTGAAGAGTGATCAGTGGTTAAGTCAACCATAAATATGAGAAATAATTGCATAAGTAGAGGTTCTCTTGGAAAAGCTCAGAAATTCAAGGTATATGCGTATGAAATATATGCAACATCCTAAGAAGGAACTTTTTAATTAAACTTTCAAAGAATGTACAATACACACAAAAAATTTTAAAAACAACTGTCACAAATTATAATAGAAACCATCCATGGGAATGAATGTGAATGAGGTAGCAGGAGCAGAAATAGTTGAGAAAAAAAGAGTCATGAAAACAGAACTTGCAAAATACAAATAAAAGGCAAGAAAAGAACTAAAGGGACTAGAACTGATTTGAGAAAAAAAGAGAACCAAAGTATTAGGGAATCAATACCTCAAAAGTTAAAAAAACAAAACAAAACAAAAAAACCGGCAGCATCAACATTTTCTAATGTTATAAAAACAGGTCAAAGAACATAACGTTTATATAAAATCTTTACATTTAGTCAATATAAACCATTGGTAACACTGAGGTTAGCAATTCTGGTTGAATATAAATAGAAAGAAGCTATATTGAAAAGCATTAAGAAATAAATGGTTGGAGGCAAATGAGTGAAAAATTAAAAACTACTATTTCTCAAGGTTCACCTCTGAAAAGAAAAGAAAGCGAGGATGCAAGTGACTAGAGGAAAAGTATGATTTATTTTTTGTTTTGTTTTTGCTGCTATTGTTGCTGAGTTTTTCTTCCTTAAAGAATGAAAAATTGATTTTCTATGCCAAAAGGAGTCTGTAGAAAGGGAAAGATCAAAGGAAGGAAACAGGGTTAAAGTTCATGAGTAAAATGATCACCTTTCAGTTCTTCTTGTAAAACAGGAACAAAAAGATATTTTAATGTGGTGAGAAAGGTACTGTAACAAGTGTGGGTGAAGGGGGTGTGGGTAAAGGGGGAAAGACTACAAAAATTCCTAAAAGGCTTATTTATTAAAACTGTAAAGTATGATAACCATGACGCCTCAGAACTTGTTCCCTTACAATAGCAGCTACCACTATGAAAATGTTATAATAAAAAATAGAAAAGTTAATAGGAAAGTACAGTATAGTAGTAAATTAAAAACATGACTCGAGTCTAAAAGCTTTAGTTTAAATCATTGTTTAGTCACATGCTATAGCTAACTCTGTGACTCTAGGCAAGTTATCTTGACTTTGTGCTTCAGGGCCTCAAATGGAGGTAACAATGCTTACCTCATAGAACTTGGTAGTAATAGAAAACATATCAATGAATACAAATGTTAGGTGGTAGTGGCGGTAGCAATGATAGTGATAATAGTAACAGTAGCAATAGAAATGTAACCTATTTGTGTTTAATCAACCAGTATTTAAGGAAGGAGGAAAGGATCAGGCTCTAAAAAAACTGTGCCACATTCAATCCTTTCAACTACAGAAAGAAACAAGTATAATTCTCCCTATTATACTAATAAGGAAATCAGTAAGTGGCAAAACAAGATTTGAACACTGGTATATATTGACTCAAAACTTCCTTTCTTTTCACCACACAACACCCTATCTTCAGAGGAGTACTTAGCATTAGCAGCAGGAGCACAAATTTAGGCATTCTGTTCTTTACTACTAAACTCACAAAATCTGGGTACATAATTAAATGTCTGCCTTTCAATTTTATCTTCTGAAAAATTGAGTTTGATTAGATCTTGAGGTTTCTCTTCAGCAAAAAAGTTCATGATTTTATAAAAGTGCCACGTTTAGTGATATGTAAACTCACAAAACGTTTTAAAACAGCAGAAAACCTTTTTTGTTTAAAAACAAAAACAGAAAACTTGAACATAAAAAAAAACAGACTTTTCTTCACATTATCAAAGGAAAAACTAGTATCTAATTTTATTTTATTATTAGCAAGTATGATTAAGCAAATGTTTGAGAGAACAAAACATCAATCTTAAGTATTTCAAGATGTCAATTTTAACACCTACACTTTCAATAATGAAAAAGAAAACTCAGAATCCTGATACGCCTACAGAACTATAATCAAATAAAATAGAGATTTACTAAATTTTATTTCATGCTGAAACTGCAACCAGGCTATTTTTGTTTTAAATATCAATATGAAAACGCTCCTGCCTTAAAATCGCCACTGATCTCCTATTATCCTTCAGTGACATCCAAAATCCTTAACATGACTCAACAATGTCATGTGATCTGGCTCCTCTTTCTGGTGCTATCCAATGATATTCTTCCCCTGGCTCTTTTTTCAATTTCCTCCAAGACACATTTTCTTTCACTTTAGGGCTTCATTCAAACTGCTATCTAAAACCTAGAATGCTCTCATAGATCTCCACTCCCATCCTTTTGACCTAAGCAAACTGCCTTTCATTCTTGAAGGCTGAGATCAAATATCATGACAGGAAACCCTTTCCTGACCTCCCAGACATATATTTTAACAACATTCTGGACTTCACAACACTTGTAATTACTTGTTCAACACGGTCTTCTCTGCTAACTGGTAAACAATATGAAGATGGTCATGTCACGTCTTGTTTCCTACTATTTTCCCAAT
Organism: Corynorhinus townsendii; assembly: GCA_026230045.1. Taxonomy (NCBI): domain Eukaryota; kingdom Metazoa; phylum Chordata; class Mammalia; order Chiroptera; family Vespertilionidae; genus Corynorhinus; species Corynorhinus townsendii. The sequence continues at coordinate 58,363,809 of JAPDVU010000003.1, read as the reverse complement.
ATCTAACACATTGTTTAACACAGAGGAGATTAAATAATCAATAAATGTTTCCTGGATGAATACATTTAAAATGGGAGGCAAAGTCCAAAACCATGAGATGCCTTACTATTACAAGTACCTAAAAAGTTCTATACAAATTTGAGTTACATCTTACACTTAGCTCTTCCTCAGATGTTCCTCCCTCAAACAGATGCTATTTAGCAATTAAACAACTTTAAAGTAAAGCAAAAAAATCCCTCCAGATCATGAACCCATTCTAAAATTTCACAACACCAAGGTTAGAAACCACAGGTCTTAAATAATTGGAGCTTTAAAGCTCATCAACTAAAAGAATTCAACTGAAATACAATTAAAGGGACAGAAACTTGGATAAGGACTTAATTTTACCACACCAATGTACATTATAGGAGGGCCAATCCCAATTCCTACTACTGCAGTGCCTTACTTATTCCAAAAGAAACGACTGCAGTGCTAGTCATCTGAGTAGGCTACATGATATCTAGAATACGCTTTGTTAAAACTAAAGAAACAGGTGGAGGGGAGCTATAGGGGGGAAACAAAAAGAGGAACACCTGTAATCTGAACAATAAATATTTATTTAAAAAAATAGATAAGTAAAATAATACATTGGGAAAAAAAAAAAACTAAAGAAAAATTATAGCCTTGGCTGGTTTGGCTCAGTGGACAGAGCGTCAGACTGTGGACTGAAGGGTCCCAGGTTCAATTCCCGTCAAGGGCACATCCCCAGTAGGGGGTGTGCAGGAGGCAGCCAATCAATTATTCTCTCATCATTAATGTTTCTATCTCTCCCTCTCCCTTTCTCTCTGAAATCAATAAAAATGTATTTTTTTTTAAAAAGAAAAATTATAAGCATAAACACTAAGTATAACTAATTTAGGCTTAGTGCGGGAAAAAGGGAAATGGCAGTAAAGTTGTTAAGTAATTCAAAAACTGGAGGCTTAAAAAGAATACTATTTTGACTCATTTAACATTATTTTAAGTTTTCTGTTCACTTAAAACAGTGTTAATTATAAACCAGGCAGCATTCAAAGATTTGCTTAACACATATTCATTATCTCCTCCAATTTAGAGATGAAGAAACAGAGGCACTGAGTTAAGCAACTTACTCAATGTTAAACAGCTGGTAAGTGCCAGAGGCAGAACTCAAATCCAGCTATTCTAGCTCCACAGTTCTCCCTCTCAACCACTGTACAACACTGAAGCTCACTCTCCTTCCAAATCCCTGAAATAGGGCTTCAATCTGTACCATCTCACTCCTATTTTTGCTAAGGTCACCAATGATGTCTACCTTGCCAAATCAAAGGGTCACATATCTGCTACCATCTTTTTCACCCATTCTGCAGCACCCCATCAAGTTCACAACTTGCCTTTGTTATATATTCCGGATTTAGTGACGTATATCCCATTTTCTTCCTACCACAGACCTGGGCTCTCTTTCTCTTCTCTTGCTTATCTACCCATTTTTCTAGGAAATCTCCCACAATTTCATGGTTTTAAATATCATTTACATGACTCCAAATTTCTCTAGTCCTAGACTAAGCTCTAGAGTCATATACCCAACTACCTATTTGGCATCTCACTTAGATGTAACCAACCATCTTACCCTCCTTCCCTCAACCTTTTTTCTCCCAGCCTTCTCTACCATCACCCATCCAGTTGCTTAGGCTAACTTCTCAGTCATCATCCTGACTTTCCTTTCCCACATCTCCCACATAAAATCCATCAGCAAGTCCTATCAAATCTATTTATAAAATATATTTAATTCTGTCTCCATTATCACTCTAATGCAAATTACCTACATCTCTGCCTACAATGCCCTTCACAATGGTCTCCACGATTCCATTTTTGCCCCCTTAATCTCTACAAAGCAGCCTAAATTAAAACAAAATCAAATCAGTCTTTGCTTGCTTTAAATCATCTAACGTATTCCATTATAATTTAAATAAAATCCTAGCTCTTGAACATGTCCTCAAAGATGCTACATGACTTGACCCCTATTTCTACAACTTCATGTCCTTCTATTCTCTCCCCCACCACAAGGTTCCTTGGAGCCATAACTACCTTCTTTCTCTTCCTAGAACACACCATGATCATTTCTGCTACAGAGCCACTGCACTTGCTGTTCCTTCCACAAGAAACATTCTTTTTCAGACTTTCACACAGATGGTTTCTTCTTCCAAGATGTTGCTCAAATGTCACCTCCCGAGAAGCCTTCTAAACAGTCTTTTACATGATTCTCTATTGTTACAACCGTCACTATTCTTATTATTACCTGAAGTTATCTTATTTGCTTACTATGTCTTGTCAACTTTGGAATTTGAAAGATCCATCCCCAACGCTTCCCATAGTACCAAGTAGGTGCTTAATAAATTTGTTGAATGAGTGAATTTTCCCCAATGCACTTTAAGTTTATTGTAAATCAACCAATTTTATAAAGCACTTGGCCCGTCATGTTTTTTATGTAGCCAAAGATAAACCCTTAAAACACTCCTTAATTTTTTCAATCCAAAGCGTTGCAGCACTCTGAATCTCCTCCCCCAAAACACATAGTCCATCTACAACACCCCACTTAGAACTGCTAAATATTCCAAATGGGTAGACTGCATTTCTTCCTCCTCTCCAAGCGAACGACCGTGTAGGTGGGAAAAGGGAATTTTACTGAGCATCTCAGCACCTGTTACATCTTCAACCAGCTAAAAGAGGTGCAGATGAGCCAGCCGGCACATGGGAGACGTGGCTTTTCTTTCAGGGATAGCATTTAGGTAAAACGTAAGTGGCTTAGACTCGAACTATCCAAATCATTAAAGGACCATTCATTTCGTTTAAATAAGCATGACACTCTATAGGCAGGAGATTAAGTTCGTATTCACTAAAAAAAAAAAAAAGAAAGAAAGAAGAAAGAAGCCGATTTGGGGACCTTCCGGAAACATAGAGAGAGAGAGAGAGAGAGTGTGTGTGTGTAGGTTGGGGATCCATCTACCTATAACGTGAAGACAAGAACAGGAGACAGCGGTTCAAGGACCAACTTAGCGATACGATAAAGGCTCTCCGGGATATGCAGAACCTGGGAACGAGGACAGAAGCTGAGGAGAAAACACAAGAGCCCTGAGACCTCCGCTCACCGCTTCGGCCTTCACCGCAAGCATTTGAGGCAACTGCATTGATCTGTGCCCGCCAATCTCCCACCTCCCTCCCTGCAAGGAGATAGCCCCGGATACTCACATGGGCTCGAGAGTCTTGCTGAGCCAGGACTTCAGTGCCTCGAAGTTTTCAATGATCATTTTAGAAACCATCCACAGCGGCCCCCAGGCCCGTCACTCTCCTCCGCCCGCCCAGGTCGCGGCCGCTACAGCCGCCGCTGCCCCCACCCCCTCCTCCGCGCGCCGCCCGCGTGGGTCGTGGTGGGAGGCGCCGGTGGCAGGTTCCCGCGAGCCGGATCGGTGAACAGCTCCGTGGGGACCGCCGCAGGCCGCGAGTCCACGGGATGCCAGGAGCTTCCCCCTCCCCGGACCCCGGCCCGGGCTGAGGCAGCAACGGCTTGCCTGAGCCCTCCCCCTTCTCTCCACCCCAGCTAATCTTTCGGAACCAGGAGCGCGACACGCGCCTAGACCCGGACTTTCTCTCGGCCTCGGGACCAGTTGCTTGTCGGAAACGCAGAAGAGGCAAAATGAAGAAAGCGAAGACGAAGAGCAGCTCAATGGGAACGAATCGGGGGGTCTTCCCGGCTCCCAGCACCCCCAAGAAGATGGCTGCCGGTAACTCTCGCGAGAATTAAAAAAGTCTCGCGATGACCCGGAGCCTGCTGGGAAGACACGTAGGACTCGCGGAGAGCGAAACTGTAGGGAGTGCAGTAGTTCGAATTTTTGCGTATTTGTGGCTTTTGTGCCTTTTTACACTTTAGTCCTCTTAGGAATAAAGATTTTATTTTTTTACCAGGAGGAAAAGATCGATGATTTCAGAAACAGCAGGAGCCCCAGCTCGTCTTCTGAAACGGCCGTTGGCGCGTCACCTGGAACTAACTTGGGGCCTGGAGCGCTCCTTGAGAGCCTCCCCGCCAGTGTGTGCCAGTGGATTCCCTCCGTGCTGCGTTGTGTCTCTCCGGGTTACTTGTGCCCTGCACTATCACATTCTCTGTGTGCTGTGCTGTGATTTGGGAAGCGCAGGCTGGTCTAATGAACCCACTGAGACTTCCGGAGGATTAGTGTCTTGTCCAAAATTACTCGACTTGTTGGCAGAGCACTAATAACCTAGGGATGCTTCAAATGAAAGGTGAGAAAACCTTGACAGTTCTCAAATAGTTTCCAACCATCTGAAACTTTAGGGCTTATCCCTAGCTGACGATAAGAAAAGTGTTTGTGTTTTTAATTCTTTTCATTTAGAGCGATTCAGTCCCAATTACGTAGCTTCAAAAGAGAGCCTTCATATCAGCATCCCGAATAAAACGTCCCTTCTCCTGAGGGGTCAAATAAGTTTGATTTCTGCCCGAGTTGTTCTACTGCTATTGCATACTACCGTTAATGTGCTAGGTGGAATTTTACAAAAGGTCAATTGCCCATAAACAAAACAATTCACAATATAGACACTTAGAGTAAGTAGACCAATAAAAAGTTATTTATGACAGACCCTAAATTGTCGTTAAGAATGCTAAGTTTGTAATTTCCTGGAGTGAAGTGTCCTAAAGCAGTAAATGGAAAAAATTATCAAGTAAGGAAAGCTAGATATTTGTTTTCAAATACAGCATATAGCATAGGATACAAATTAAAAGCCAGCTACGGAATAACTAGGGTGCTGAGTAAAGCAATTTAGCTAAGTGAAGTAAGCCAAACACAAAAGAATAATTATTGTATGACTCTACTTAATGTGAGGTACCACCTAGAGTAGCCAAACTCCTAGAGACAAAAAGAATAGTAGTTGCTAGTGGTGGGAGGGGTGGAGAAGAATTGAGGAGTTATTTTTTAATTGGTAAAAAGTTTAATTTGGGTTAATGAAAGAGATCTGGAGATATATCTCATGTTGATGGTTCACAACAATATGAATGTACTCAATGTTGTTGAACTGCACACCAAAATAGTTAAAATGATACATTTTATATGTATATTTTACTGCAATAAAAATAATTTATAAATTTAATGTTACTAGGGAAAAGGCAATATCCTATTTGTTTAATAGCATTGTCATTGGCTGAGTCCACCAATATTTTCAACCTCATCACTGTTCCGTAATTCTGGCCATTCATTCCAGATGGCCAAAGCTAATCATTCCACTGTCAAATACTGTATACTCCTGGTAAACGGATATGCTTATCCTCCACTTTACCTAATATTTATTCACATCATTTCCACAGGGAATGTTTTTACTTACTTCTTTCTCTGGTAGCTCAAACCTTACACATACTTCTCTCTTAAATACCACTACTAGTGATTGTTTGAAATCTTCTTTTATTTTCTCTAAACAATAGCAACAGCCTTTTAATCTCTCTGCCTCTTAGGTTGCACCCATATCAGTTCATATTCAATTACCTTCATCATCATTACCTTTTAAAAAAAAGTATGTTTTTATTTATTTTAGAGATAAAGGGAGAGAGAGAGAGAAACATTCATTTGCCTCCTGTATGCAGAGAGAGGGAGAGAAACATCATTCATTTGCCTCCTGTATGCATCCTGACCAGGGACCCGAACCAACCCCAGCATGTGTCCTGACTGGGAACTGAACCGGTGATCTTTTATATTTTTACTAGAGGCCCGATGCACGGAATTTGTGCAAGAGTAGGCCTTCCTCCCCACGGCTGCCCGCACTGGCTTCCCTCCAGCACGTGGGACCCGGGCTTCCATCTTCTGGCTTCCCTCACAGCCCCAGCTTTGTCCAGAAGATCATCCGGAAGGATGTCTGGCTAATTAGTATATTGCACTTTTATTATTATAGATTTTGTTTTGTTTTGTACCTTCTTAAATATCTTTAACTAGAGGTCCCTCCGCCTGGCCTGCGGGGATCGGGCTGAAACTGATCTCCGGGTCTGGTGTGCAGGTGAAGCAGATTTGGGGCCAACAGTGCCCCAGCAGCAACCTAACCTAGAGCCGATTCCACAAGGTAATGGGCTACCTCCTCTACTGGTCAGAGCATCTACCCCCTGGTGGTCATTGCACATCATAGATACCAGTTTGATGGTCGCTTAGGCTTTTATATATATAGATAGTTTACAATTAAAAATTGGGAGTGACCTCATCGGGTGGTTCAGTTGGATGGAGCGTCATCTTACACTAAAGGGTTTCAGGTTCCATATCTGGTCAGGCTTCATATGGGAGGCTGAACTGGTGACCTTTTAATGCGTGCATGGAACAGTGCTAAACCAACTGAGTCACACTGGCCAGGACCATCATCATTGCCTTTAACATCTTTGTGAAACTTGAATCTAAATCATGTCACATCCCTGCTTAAAATCTTCATCAACTTCCACATTGTCTTCAGGATAAAAATCCAAATTCTTTAACATCCTGTAAAAGGCTTTTCACAATCAAACCCTTTCCTATTTGCCTTAGAGACTTCTTTCAGTGCCTTCCAGCCTTTGATCCAGCCATCCTGAACTATTTCATGTTCCTTAAAAGAGGTGTGTTCTCTTTAAACTGAGGCATTGCAAAATGTGTTTCCCTCCTTTTCACTTGACAGAATCCTACTAATCCATCAAAGTCAGTGCAGTACCTTTGGATGTCCATCCCTGACCTCCCTGCTCTAAAGCAAAAGCCTCTCAGGTTTTTTCTTATCAGCCTGTGCTAGCTTCTGTTATAGCATCCATTACTTTATTTTTGTAATTATCTAATTATCTGTTCCTTAGTAGACAACAGTCAGTTCTCTGTTCTCTATTTTTTGAATGATCAAATGAAGCCCTACCACTTCCATGAAATCTTCCCTGACCAATGTAGCTGATGGCAATCTAAATCCATGATCCAGTGTTTGTTATCACTCCAAGGTTAGTCATCAGTGCTGCCTAGCATACTTCTCTTCCTTAACCATTAACATGTATCCTTCATCATTTCAGTGCTTCATCTTCTTTGATTTTGCCTTCAAGGGTAATAATTAGTTAACATAATCAGTGCTATTAAGGAAAGACTGAAATAACCCCAATAGGCTACTTTCTCTATTCAGTAACAAACATTTCAGAATGGCCCATTTTAGGTTACTGACTTAACATTTTCCAACACACGATGCTCTTTTGAAGCCCTGTGACTTTGTTAGTGCTATTCCCTTAGCCTGGAATGACTTTCTTCATTGCTCAAATACCTGAGCAATGAAGGTAGTTGCCTCTTGGTTACTACCTATAGAATAGGAATTAAAACATTTTATTTAGTTTCTCATCTCTCTCCCTACCTAAATTATGAACTCTTCAGAGACCAGGACCCAATCATTTCTCTTCGTACTTCCTTCACTGAGTACAATGTCTGGAACTAAAAAAAAAAAAAAAAAAATGTTTATTGAAGGATATGTACTTCATTTTAAATGAAGTAGACACAGGAGAAAATATTTTGGGTAGGTAAGTCATAATTATATATCTCCTAACAAACCTATATATATCCTAATGGTTTACTTAGCTGCCCTGATCCTAGGAATATTCTTCAGAGTGTACTTAATTCCTCAGGTTCTTCCATTTATCTCTCCTAGCTGATGGATACAATCTTGTTTCTCTTTCTCTCTCTCTCTCTCTTTCTCTCTCTCTCTCTCTCTCTCTCTCTCCCCTTTAAATATATTTTTATTGACTTCAGAGAGGAAGGGAGAAGGAGAGATACAAACATCAATGATGAGGGAGGATCATAGATCGGCTGCATACTGCACACTCCCTACTGGGGATCAAGCCCGCAAACCAGGCATGTGCCCTTGACCAGAATGGAAGCCAAACCCAGGACCCATCAGTCTGCAGACTGATGCTCTATCCACTGAGCCAAAACTTATGGGTTACTCTCATTGGTGCTTTGGGGGTCTTGTTTAAAAATTCAGTTTGCATTTCAGCATCACAAAGATACTCTATTTTTCTTCTCTTTGTTTTACAGTTTATTGCTCTCTCCAGAGAATCACATTTAAGTCTTTATTTTCTTTGGAATACATTCATATTCATGATGTAAGGTGGGAATCTAGCTTACTTTTTCTCTAAGTGACAAACTAATTTTTCTCTATAATTCTACTTCTGTCCCCCATTGATATTTGATGGATCTCACCATTATCATATCTTCATATTTCCATTTATATGTGGCTCTAGTTATGACTTCTTCAATTGGTCTCTGTCTATGACTACACCAGTGCCATGTTTTTATATACTATCATCTTATAGACTATCTTAATCCTATATAATAAAAGCGTAATATGCTAAGTATCCGACCAATCAGTTAACCACTTGACCAGTCACTATGACATGCACTGACCTCCAGGGGACAGACGCTCCGACCGGTAGGTTAGCTTGCTGCTGGGGTCAGTCCAGTCCAATTGGTACTGGACGAGAGGGCCAGACATGCCCTGGAGCCCTCCCTAGGTCCCTCCCAGACTGGCAGCCAGTTCTCCCCCCTTCTGGCCCCCCCCCCCATCCCTCCTCTGCTGGCTGGCCCTGATCAGGACTGGGCAAGACCGCCCTGATTGGCCCTGATCGTCGGATCCCACTTGTGCATGAATTTGTGCACTAGACCTCTAGTATATAATAGAGCAAATCCTTGACTTAGCTAAATGTGAAACTTTCGTTATCCAAATAATTAGAAAAAGCTTGTTGAGCTTGTCAAAAAATCATTCATTAAATTTATAGATTAATTTGGATTAAGTTGACATCCTATAATATCTTCGCAGACATACTTAGAAGAAAGAACTCATTGCTCAACTGCAGGTCATGTAATTAGCTGACAACCTTTAGCTGTAAACTCCTTCTGGGCTCTCTCAGCTTTCAAGCTGAAGTTACACTATTTTCAGGGCAATCTCTTCCCCTTCCACCCCCCCCCCGCCCCCATCCTTCCTCAGCCAAGAATAAGCAAGGAATGATATAAAGATCTACTTAACACTGGAATGATAGAAGCTTTGTCAAACCTGCAAACTGATGGCTCCCCCTACTCAATACTCCTTTCTCCCTTTTCCTTCCACCAGTGTTACTCTCTAATAAATCTTTTGTACTTATAACTCTATCTCAACATCTACTCCCCAGAGCACCCCACCTATAGCACAAGTTAAATCATGATTCCTTCTATTTTTATGAATTTTAAAAAATTATAGTTAATATTAAAATTTAGCCATCCCTTCTGGCTCAATTATTATTTTAATCCTCACCCAAGGATATTTTTTCCATTCATTTTTAGAGAGAATGGAAGGGAGGGTAGAGGGGGAGAGAGAGAGAAATATCGATGCACTCACCCCAACTGGGGCCAGGATCAAAGCCGCAACCCACAACCGAGGTATGTGCCCTTGACCAGGAATTGAACCCACGACTCCTAGGTCAATGGGCCAGCACTCTAACCACTGAGTAACCAGCCACACATCAATTACTGTACTTCTTTGAAATCATTCTTAGCCACCTCAATTTAATATACTCTCAAGACATACATTCTAACAAGCCTTTGACTTTCTATAGCTATGATGTCATCACCTATCATTTTATTTTTTAATGTACATAAACTTTATCTTCTATCTAATGCTCTGAATTTAATCCCCTATGGCCTCCTTTCATAGTTACTCCCTTATCTTCTATTTTCAACTCTTGCACTTTATTCAGTCTTTCCAATTCATTGTTCAACAATTGTTTACTGAATGTCTGCTCTGTTTCAGACATACTTGCTGAAAATACAGTGGTGGACAAAAAAAGACATAATATCTGCCATGGAATTTATAGCATAATATACAAGGAGGACATTTAACAAATAACCATATAGGGAAAAATGTATACTTACAGGTATTATGAAAAAAAAGAGGAAAATGAATCTTTGTAATAATTTAGAAAGGTCCAAGCATGGCTTCTCTAAGGATATGATATTTAAATGATTAAGAAGAGTGAGTAATAAGTAGAAGTTAGCCATGTCAAATGAAAGAGACAAGAACATTCCAGGCCAACATAATAGCTTGTGGGATGTTCTGAGGGAAGGACACACTGGGATCTTAAAGAAGGTCAAAAAGTGACAAGGGGTATGAAGTCAGGTTAAATTAGGCAAACAGAGGCCATATTAAAAAATTTTAACTAGTTTTTATTTCATATATGATGCACAGTCATGAAAGGTTTTCAGTGTGTAAGGATTAATTGAAAACATGAACACACTTGTACTTCTTTTAAGAAAAAGCTTAAAATTTGGGGATCTATGTATATAAAAGCCTAACGACCAGCCAACTGGCTGGTAGCTATGATGTGCACTGACCACCAGGGGGCAGATGCTGAATGCAGGAGCAGTTCTTGGGTGACACATCCGGAACCAGAGAGGAGGGAGCCTGATTCCAGGGTGTATCACCTGAGAACCACCCTCTCACAATCTGGGACCCCTCTGGGGATGTTGGAGAGCCAGTTTTAGCCAGATTCCCACAGGCCAGGCCGAGGGACCCCACTGGTGCATGAATCTGTGCACCAGGCCTCTAGTTTTTATATAAAAACAGAAGAGATACAAATCACCTTTAACATAATAAATGCCAGGTTTTTAGTTCTCTAGAAGTAGAATTAGGAGAATCTTAAAGGGACTATAGTTTTGTCATTTGAGACTAGACATATAACTAAAAGAAAAAAGTAATGCTTGCTGTAATGAAGTAAGTCCTTAAGTAATTCAAAAGGAAATACTTCAGCAATAGCCAATAGTGTAAGCTAAGATCAGAGAACAGACTCATTTTCCCTTAATAAGATCAGAGTACTTCTGGTAAAAAAGAGTTTGATGGGCAATCACCAATTCTTTGGTGGACACTCCATTTATACCAATAATCTATATATATAAAAGCCTAAGCAACTGTTACAACCAGTCAACTGAACTACCAGTCAACCATCACTCTGTCACAAAGATGGCTGCACCCACAGCTGAGGCCAAGTTCCCATAAGGAGCCTTAACGAGCAATCAGCAGGGATGTGAGGCTACACCCTGCCCCTCCCCCATGGGTCTAGACAGGGGACCTCAGGCTGTGTCCCCCACCTGGCAGGCCTTGACAGGGGATCTCAAGCCATGCCCCCCACCTGGAAGGGCTTGACGGGGAACCTCAGGCAGTGCCAGGGTTTGACAGATGACCTCAAGATGCACTTCCCGTCCTGGTGCTGGGCTAGGGGACCTCAGGCTGCTCCCCCCGCCCCAGCACCAGGCCGGGGACCTCAGGCCACACCCCCACCCGGTGTTGGGCCAGGGACCTGAAGCTGCGCCCCCCTGCCTGGCTGGGCATGACAGGAAATCTCAGGCCGTGCCCCCCATCCAGCAGGGCTTGACGGGGGACCTTAAGGTGCACCCCCAGTGCTGGATTGGGGGAACTCAGGCCATGCCCCCTCCCAGTGGGGCTTGATGGGTGACCTGAGGCTGTGCCCCCCTCCTGGTGTTGGGCCAGGGGACCTGAGGCTGCGACCCCCGCATCTGGCGAGGCTTGAGGATCTCAGGCCATGCCCCCCACCCAGCGGGGCTTGACAGGGGATCTCAGGCCATGTCCCCCACTTGGCAGGGCTTGACGGAAGACTTCAAGGCATGGCCCCGCCCCGGTCTGGGCTGGGGGACCTCAGGCCATGCCCCCCATCCTGGTGCTGGGTCAGGGGACCTGAGGCTATGCCCCCTACCTGGCAGGGCTTGACAAGGGTGGGACTGGCCGGGTCTGGCTAGCCCAATGGTGGGGGTGGGGGGAGGGTGCCCGGGTCTGGGTCTCACACAATTTTGAGGTGCATGTGGGTGGCGGGGACTTGACTCTGTGTCCTGTGGTGAGCTCCAGACTGTGACAGGAGAAAGGTTTTCATATACATTTTACTAATTTTCTTTCATCTCTGACACTTCTGTTATAGAGAAAGGGCAAATAGCAATATTATTTCCTATAATTAATACCCTTTTAATATGCACGAATTTCGTGCATTGGGTCACTAGTTTATTATAATGACTTCACATAGCAGTATCCAAAATATACTAAAACATGCCCTGACCAAGTAGCTTAGTTGGTTAGAGTAGTGGTTGGCAAACTGCGGCTCGTGAGCCACATGCGGCTCTTTGGCCCCTTGAGTGCGGCTCTTCCACAAAATACCACAGCCCGGGTGAGTCTATTTTGAAGAAGTGATGTTAGAAGAAGTTTAAGTTTAAAAAATTTGGCTCTCAAAAGAAATTTCAATTGTTGTACTGTTGATATTTGGCTCTGTTGAATAATGAGTTTGCTGACCACTGGGTTAGAACATTGTCCCTATACACCAAGTTTGATCCCCAGTCAGGGCACACACAAGAATCAACTAATGAATGCATAATAAATGGAAAAACAAACCTTTTTCTCTCTCTTTCTCTCTCTCTCTCTCTCTCTCTCTCTCAAAGTCAATAAAAATGTAAATACCAAAACACTACAGAATAAGAAGACTAGGAATTGTGCTGTTAATACAATAAATTCATTAGTTTGTTCCACAATAGAAGAAAAGTCCTTACATTTTCAAAAAGCACTATCCAAGGGAGAGCCAAGATGGCGGCATAGGTAAACACCTGTACTTGCTGCCTCTCACAACCACATCAAAACTACAACTAAAAGACAAAACAACTACCATCCAGAACCGCAGGAAAGCTGGCTGAGTGGAAGTTCTACAACTAGAAGGAAAGAAAAAAGCACATTGAGACTGGTAGGAGGTGTGGAGGTGCAGAGGTGCGCTGTTGTTGTTTTCAATTGGGAGGGTACCCATAGCAACCATTGTTCCTGTGCGGGGGGGGTGGGGGGGAGGGCCCGGATGTGGAGACACGGGGACCTCTCTGGTGCAGGGCTGACTGGCAGCCATTGCTGTTTGCTCCACCCAGGTGATTCCCTGAGAGCCTGCCCCACCCAATTTACAACCCCACCCAAGCTGTGTGCAGCAGCTTTTGCATATGAATGGCCTGTCCTTTCTCTGCCTAAAACCTGTCAAACTACAGCTGGGTCAGAGAGCCCCAGAGCTTCCAAAAGAAGTCCCAAAGCCCGGCACCAGCAGCCTGCCTTGCTTCACAGCTGGGCCTCATCTGGGTACTTCCAAACCCCAAACAAAGAGGAGGAATCTGCAGATCTCTCTATAGCTCCTGCTGGGCAGCCCCAGACAGTGGCTGACTTTACACCTTCTTAGAGATCCAAGAGCCAGTGTACCCAGTGGTCAGTGTGAGACCATACCAGATTATAACTCTTCACATCTATAAGCAATACACTCAAGGGGCAGACTCAGTGAGCACCAAAGCCCCACTGAAGCAAGTCATGTCTCATAAGGGTGTCTCCAGCATACAAGTTCTCCCATCGTAGACACAGCTGATCCTCACAGCCAATTGGCCTGGAGGTCAATTCCTCCCAGTGATACCAACAACAATCAAGGCTTAACTATAACAAGACTGTGCACACAGCCCACAAAGGGATGCACCAACAGTGTCCACCTCGGGTAATTAGGGAGGCTAAGCCACTGGGCCCTATAGTACACCTAGCACACAAAGCCACTCTATTAACACAGGGAAGCAGCCAAAATGCGGAGACAAAGAAACATGTCACAAATGAAAGAAATGGAGGAAAGCAAACTACTGGACATAGAGTTCAAAACCACAGTTATAAGGTTACTCAAGAATCTTCTAGAAACCTCCGAGGAACTTAGACCTTCAAGGGTCTTAGTGAGAATGCTAAAAAAATGGATCAGTCAGAAATGAAGCATACACTTACTGAAATAAAGAATATTATACAGAGATTCAACAGTAGACCAGAGGATCCCAAGAATCAAGTCAAAGATTTGAAATATGAGGAAGCAAAAAACACGCAACTGGAAGAGCAAAAAGAAAAAAGAATACAAAAATATGAAGATAGTGGAAGGAGCCTCTGGGACAACTTCAAACGTACCAACATCCGAATTATGGGGGTGCCAGAAAAAGAGAGAGAGCAAGATATTGAAAACCTATTTGAAGAAATAATGACAGAAAACTTCCCCCTACATGGTGAAAGAAATAGACTTACAAGTCCAGGAAGTGCAGAGAACCCCAAACAAGAGGAATCCACAGAGAACCACACCAAGACACATCATAATTAATATGCCAAGGGCAAAAGACAAAGAGAGAATCTTAAAAGCAGCAAGAAAAAAACAGTTACCTACAAGAGAGCACCCATATGACTGTCAGCTGATTTCTCAACAGAAACTATGCAGGCCAGAAGTTAGTGGCAAGAAATGTTCAAAGTGACAAATAGCAAGAACCTACAATCAAGATTACAGAGCAAAGCTATCAGAGTTGAAGGTCAGATAAAGAGTTTCACAGAGAAGAAAAAGCTAAAGGAGTTCATCACCACCAAGCCAGTATTATATGAAATGCTGTATTCTTTAAGAAGAGGAAGAAGAAGGAAAGGGTAAAGATAAAAAATATGAACAACAAAGTGGCAATACATATCTATTAACAATAGAATCTAAAAATCTAATGAGTAAAAAACCTGATGAACAGAATAAACTGGTGAATGTAATAGAATCAAGGCTATGGGAAGGGAGCAGATTGACAATTATCGAGGGGAAGGGGTTGTGGGGGTGCAGGAAGAGATTGGACAAAAATCTTACACCTGTGGACAAGGATGAGGCATGGTGAGGGCATGGGGTGGGGTGGGAACCAGGTGGAGGGAAGCTTTGGGGGGAAAAAAGAGGAACATCTGTAATAATCTGAACAATAAAGATTAAAAAAAAAAGCACTATCCAATAAAATTATGATGTGAGCCATATATGTAATTTTAAATTTCCTAGTGACCACATTTTTAAAAAGTAAAAAACAAAACAAAAAAGGGAGAAATTAATCTTAATAATATATTTTGTTTAGCCCAATATATCCAAAATAGTATTATTTCAATGTGCAATTAATATAAAAATTATTGTGATATTTTATTTATTCATTTATTTATTGTTGGTTACTAAGTCTTAGAAATCTGGTGTGTACTTTCACTTATAGCACATCTCAATTCAAGCAAGCTACATCACAAAGGTCAATAACCATGCATTGCTAGTGGCCATGGTATTGGGCAGCATAGCTTTAAACTTCGTAGAGTATCTTATGTGGACATTTAATTGTGCCTGATGTCTGTTGTTTCAGTGTTGTTGATCAACTGTAAAGTGGGCTTGAATTTCCTCTGCTGTAAAGTGGGCTTGAATTTCAAAAGCCCTAATTAAAGTTCTGCATTATTTCTTTTGTAATAGACAGTTTTGTCCTAAGGCTCCTAAGCAAACAACAAATTTAGAGGTGAACCTTCTCTAAAAGATTGTTTATTCCTCCCCTCACTTATATTAACCAGAGAATAAAAGAGAGAAGGGAGGATAGAGTATACATAGTTTTTTTCTGATTCTTGACTAGAAAGAAAGAGACATCTCCATAATAAATATTGGTTGGATAAAAGCAATGAAATGATATGGCATAGTCCCCACAGAAGGTGTCGAAGGATTAAAAGCAAATAAGCATGTAAATACCTACTTCTGATGAAATTCCAAAATGAAATCTGTGAATCTGCTTTGCTGTTTCTTTGGGTGGTTTTCTTGAAATATTTATCCTTAGAATAGCTTAGGAGTCTTAGCTGGGAATCTCAGGAGTCTTGACTCTTAGTCTGAGCTGTGAGCCTCCCATTCAAGCTATGGATTTTGTTTTTCAGTGTTCACTCATTCAACAAATATATATTGAGAGCCTAGTGTGTGCCATAAATTTCTCTAGACTCTGGAGATACAGATGTAAAAAGACATGCAAGGTCTCTACTTTCATGGAACTTGTATTCTAGCCAGTCTGCTAGGCCTTCCCAGGGATCTTTTTGTTTTCTGGGTGTTCTTGCCATCCTATATTTTTATTTTAATATTTTTTTATTATGGAAAAATTTAACATATACAAAAACAGAGAAGTATAATCTTCCCTATCATCCAGTTTCTACAATAACTGACTCATGGTCAATCTTATTGATACTCCATCTTCTCCCTTTAATCCATTTTGAATTATTTTGACAACATAGACATCACATCATTTCACTGTCAGATGGTTTTCCATAATAGTACATATTTTTTGCTCTGGATAATGAGATTTACATCTACCTGTCATTATCTGTTTCATTTTGCACTGCATTATGTAATAGATACCTGGTTTATGGTAAAGAAATAATCAAAACAGGAACATAACTATAATTTTTTAATGTTTTATTTATTTTTAATATGTTTTTTATTTATTTTAGAGAGAGAAAGAGAAAGAGGGAAATAAAAGCATCAACGATGAGAGAGAATCCTGCACTCCCCCTACTGGGAATTAAGACCACAACGCAGGCAAGTGCCCTGACTGAGACATCTCAGTGCACAGGATGACACTCAACCAACTAAGCCACACCGGCCAGCCATAAATATATTTTTTAGAAAATTTGGGATTTCTTTTAAAGTATTAAGTTAAACAAGATGAGGAAAAGTAGACAGAAGGACTTTCCCACATATATTTTATAGTTAATGCTATTTTATTTTAAATTTCAAATAGAGGAGCATTATAATGTTTTTGATGCATTTGGCCCTATAAAACCCTTAATCTATTTGTAAAAGCAAGTCGTGCTGTTTAAATAAGAAGGCCCTTCTGTTTAAAACAATAACCATGCCCAATCCTTTCTTTACCTAACTCCTAATCATCCTTCAGGACTTCTCTAAAAAAATCACTTCTTTCAGAAAGTCTTCCCTGACTGGGCTGAATGTTCACAGCATTTATTCCTATTATAATTACAGCACACTGTATTGTTAATATTTGTCTGTCTATCATATCAAGCTATTAGGTCCCTTGAAGGCAAAAGCCTTTTTTCATTCACTTCTTTATTCCCAGTATCTAAAATAGAATAAATCATTTGCTTGCTGCAGCAAGGGAGAGCACATACCATGATGAGTATAACATTTCACAGGTAGAAGTTAGGGAAGAATATCTTTAGAGTTAGTCATGGGATGGTCTTGGCAGACATTGGTCAGAATTTGTAAACTAAGAAGTTGCTGGAACAATCAGTGGTCTTGTCTTTAGTATACATAACTTTGTGTGGAGTTATTGCTATGTTAGTTTGTCTTATTTAGAACATGGGTCTGAATAAGCTGGTGTTAAGAGTCTGAACTTAATTTGCTTTGCATGTCATGGTTTTGTACAATTTTTCCCATTTTGTGACTGGTAATACTCTTTTGCAAGTTGTAGTTTCTGTTTCAATTTTCAGTTCCTCTCTCATGTTTTACTGGACAGCTGAATTGATTTTCTCATTATCAGAAGATTAATGACAAAGATCCTGTCCTCAAGGAGTTCCCAGTCTAGACTATCTATACTAATAAAAGGGCAATATGCTAATTAGACATGATAGACTGGACATCTTACGGACGTCCTTCCAGATGTCCTTCCGGACAAAGCCATGGTGGCGGGGCTGAGGCAGAGGCAGTTAGGGGTGATCAGACAGTCAGGCAGAGTGATTAGGGATGATCAGACCGGCAGAGGGGAGTGGTTAGGGGCAATTAGGCCAGCAGGGAAGAAGTTAGGGGCATCAGGCAGGCAGGGAGAGGTGGTTAGAATCAGGCACGCAGGCAGAGGCAGTTAGGGGCGATCAGGCAGGCAGGCGAGTGGTTAGGGGAGATCAAGCAGGCAGGCAGAGTGGTTAGGGGTGATCAGGCAGGCAGTCAGGTGAGCAGTTAGGAGCCAGTGGTCCCAGATTGTGAGAGGGATGTCCAACTACCAGTTTAGGCCTGATCCCACAGGGATCCCTGCAGGATTGGGCCTAACCCAGCAGTCGGACATCCCCAAGGGGTCCCAGATTGCGAGAGGTTGCAGGCCAGGCTGAGGGACCCCCCACCCTGTGCATGAATTTTGTGCATTGGGCCTCTAGTCTACACTAATAAAAGACAAAGATGCAAATTGACTGTACCTTCGTGACACCCACCCGCCAATCAGGAGTGAGTATGCAAAGTAACCCAACAAAGATGGTGGGTTAATTTGCATATGCAGGCGCCCCAGCTGCTCAGGGCCTCTGGCAGCATGGGAAGGTGGGGCCAGAGGGGAAAGAGACAGCTCCAGGGCCGGAGCGGAAAGGCGGTGCCGGCAGCCAGGGAAAGGAAGGCCCTTTCTTGCACAAATCTTAGTGCATTGGGCTTCTAGTTATAATGTAATTTGGTATGTGTCATATTAGCAATATAAATAAAGCATTATGGCATTCAAAGGAAACAACTTTTTTTTAAGCTACCATGTTGTTGAAATACTGTCATATTCAAGGCTTTTCATATAGTATGTTAGGCAAG
Organism: Corynorhinus townsendii; assembly: GCA_026230045.1. NCBI lineage: Eukaryota > Metazoa > Chordata > Mammalia > Chiroptera > Vespertilionidae > Corynorhinus > Corynorhinus townsendii. The sequence goes on along the minus strand of JAPDVU010000003.1, from coordinate 58,345,400 downwards.
TTGCTACATGCATTATTTTATTTAATCCTCTACAGTCCTATGAAGTTGGTGCTATTTTTCATCGTCATTTTAAAGTCAAGAAATTGAGATGCAAAAAGATTAAATAACTCACTCAAGGTCACCTAGCTAAAAGATGACAGATCTAAAAATTTATTAAATATTACAGGTCCAGTGCACGAAATTTGTGTACTCGGAGGAGGGGTCCCTCAGCCGGCCTGTGCCCTCTCACAGTCCTGGAGCTCTTGGGGGATGTCTGACTGATGGCTTAAGCCTGGCTTCTGGCTGAGCAGCTCTCCCCTTGTGGGAGTGCACTGACGACCAAGGGGCAGCTCTTGCATTGACTGGGATTGGGCTGAAACCAGCTCTCTGACAATCCCTGAGGGCACAGATTGCAAGAGGGCACAGGCCAGGCTGAGGGTCCGCACTGGTGCATGGTTGGGATTGGGGAGGGACGCGGGAGGTTGGCCAGCCAGAGAGGAACCATGGGAGGGCTCCAGGGCATATCTGGCCCATCTCGCTCAGTCTCGATCAGCTGGACCCCAGCAGCAAGCTAACTTACCGGTCAGAGTGTCTGCCCCTAGTGGTCAGTGCACGTCATAGCAACTGGTTGACTGGTTGACTTTCTGCCCCCTGGTGGCCAGTGCACATTATAGCAAGTGGTTGAGTGACCTTAGCATATCATTAGCATATTAGGCTTTTATTATATAGGACTAGGAGCCCAGTGCACAAATTCATGCACCTTGAAAGGAACTGTGGGCTGCAAGGCTGTAGTGGGCACAGGGGTGGGTCTCGGCCCACCCTCCATGCCCCAGCCCAGCCCCTCCTGCCGTGGACCAGCCCCCTGTCTGCTGGCAGCCCCACTCCTGCTGCCACCATGCACTGTCAGTGCTGGCCCTGCTCGCACTCACTGATGTTGCAGAGTGACTGGGGCCGGTGCTGTCAGTGGATGTGAGCAGCACCAGCAGGTGCGAGTGGTGGCTGCTGCCCCAATTGCCCCTCGGGAACAATGGGAGGTAGAGAAGCCCTGAGGGGCAATCGGTGCTAAGCGTTCGGGGCCAGCGCCAGGAGCTGGCAGCGGGTGCAAGTGGCGGCTCTGGCGCCGGCAGCGGGTGGGAGCGCCAGGTGGGACCATGGCTTGCAGGAGCAAAGAATTTTCAGTAGCCACCAGAGGCTCACACAGATGAAAGTGACTGGTGCCGCTCCTTAGTCTGGCACCCCTGCTCACCTGCTCCACCATCCCGCCATGGCTGATGTCCGCCATGTTCTGCACTCTGCTGCCTGCTGCCAACACCTGCCATGTTCTGCGTGCGCATCTTGGTGGTCAGTGCACACCATAGCGACCAGTTGTTCGGTTGTTCTGCCATTTGGACTATTTGCATATTAGGGTTTTATATATATAGATTTGCCAGGTGCCATCTTAGGTGCACCATATAAACTTCCAAATAGAGCTTTGAAGTAGCTACCACTCTGTTTCCCTGTTGAGGAAACTGAGACATGGGAAAGTGAAGTTAACTCATCTAAGATCACAAAGTTCATGACCAAGTCATAGAAATAGGATTCAGACCCAGGCAGCCTGGATCCATGGTTCATGCACATCACCATCTTGTCTGCTACTTTTCTTGAGCCCTGTTCCCCTTCACCAACCCTCTCCGTCCGCCTCCAAACAAACAAAAATACAAAAAACAATGGAAATTATTGTATAACATTTGCTGGGAGCCAAAGAAGTAATTATGATCTATGGATCTATGAGATTGCATAGTTGAGAAGTTCTGGCTCAGGGTATCTCATGAAATTATAGTTAACATGTCTTCTGGGGCCACAGTCTTTGCCTGGGGTTGGAAAATCTCCTTCCAAAATAGCTATTGGCAGGATTCCTCAGTTTCACACAACATGGGCCTCTTCATATGGACATCTACTAGTAAGTGTCCTTATGAGATGGCTTTCTCCAAAGCAAGTAATCCAAGAAAGAGCAAGTCAGAAGCCACAATGTCTTTTATGAAAAAGCCTTGGAAATCTAATACCATTACTTCCACCACATTCTATTAATTAAAGTCAAGAACAATCCACATTCAGGGAGGAGCAAATTAGGCCTCACCCTTAGAAAGGAAGTATATCAAATAATTTGTGGAGATATTTTAAAACCACTGCACTACCCTTGAGGCTAGGTGAGTACTATATCTGTGATTCCTCCAGGAGCCTCAGCAGAGAATTGACTACTTGCCTCCCTCTAGTACTTTTGGGGATAGAAACTTTGGTGGTGTGCTGGTTAATGTTTAGCAACTGGCTTTCTAGAAAACAAAATGTATGGGTACATATGTATATAAGTTTACCGATATAAAGAAGGTATAGCATACAATTTATGAATAATAACAAAATATACAATACTCTTTATTGTAAATTCATGCAACAAACTGGTTCTCACAAAAGGTTTTAGTTGATTTTTTTGCCAAATGCTTGTATCTGTAGCATTTGTTGCATCACTTTGTTATGTCTAGACAATCAACAAAACAATAAACCAAGCCCTAGCTCTGTAGCATTTGCCAATTTCTATAGTGTAAATGCTCTTACCATAGCCAATTTCAAGTTACCAACATGATATCACTGAATGCACAGTTGGAAAGAGATTCACAGTAACACACCATTATACATTACTTACACCATAGAGATACAATACATGTAAATAACCTGAAGAGCATAAATAATAATAAAATAAAGTAGAACAGTTAAGAAATGATGAGTTTTGAGTATTTATTGCCTTTTTAATATAATTAATGTAATTTAAGTTGAGATAATTTAGTTTCTAATAAAATCTGTGTTTAACAACTAGTCTAAAAAATTCTTGAAAAATGAACAATCAGCTCTCATAGGCTGCTAATAGTTATCTCCTGCAAAACATTTACTAAAGACACTTCCTATACCATCCACCACATGAATCAGAATTAAACACAAACTAAGAAAAACATCTTATGTAAGAAGCATCAGTAATTGGAGAGAGAAATATCAGTCAGAACAAACAAGGCAAAAATAAAACTAATCAGAGAGATGGAAACCTGAATTTTTAAAAAAGAGGCATTCTTAAAGAGATTAAAGTACACAAAAAATTAAAGAATTTAGTAGATAAATAGAAGGAAAAGATGGTTACCACTGGGACACTAATCAATGATCTGCAGGATAAAAATAGAAATCATAAAAAGAGAAAAGAGATAGCTGGTGAATTTTTGAAGGATATCGCAAATTAATACATTATAGATTATACTGTCATGACAAAGAACAAAACAATATAGATACTCAGACTTATGTAAATCATTGCTTAGCTATGTGAATATTTTATACTAGAGACCTGGTGCATGAAATTTGTGCATGGAAGGGGGTTGTCCCTCAGACTGGCCTGCACCCTTTGCAATCCGGGAACTCTCAGGGGATGTCCAACTGACAGTTTAGGCCCTGTGGGTTTGGGCCTAAATGAGCAATCCAACATCCCTCTCACAATCCAGGACTGCTGGCTCCAAACTGCTAGCCTGCCTCTGCCTGATTGCCCCTAACTGCTTCTGCCTGCCAGCCTGATCACCCCCTAACCACTCCCCTGCCAGCCTGACTGACGCCTAACTGCTCCCCTGACAGCCTGAATGCCCTAACTGTCCTCCCCTGCAGGCCTGGTCACCCCCAACTGCCCTCCCCTGTAGGCCTGGTCACCCCATCTGCCCTCCCTTGCCAGCCTGGTCACCCCTAACTGCCCCCCCCTGCCAGCCTGATCACCCCCAAGTGCCCTCCCCTGCAGACCTGGTCTCCCCCAACTGCCCTATTCTGCTGGCCCGGTCACCCCTAACTGCCCTCCCTGCTGGCCTGATCGCCCACAACTGACCTCCCCTGCAGGCTTGGTCCCCCCCAACTTTCCTCCCCTGCAGGCCTGGGTTCCCCCCAACTGCCCTCCCCTGCAGGCCTGGGTTCCCCCCAACTGCTCTCTCTTGCTGGCTTCGTCTCCCCTAACTGCCCTCCTCTGCCGTCCTGGTCACTCCCAACTGCCCTCCTCTGCTGACCTGGTCATCCCTAACTGCCCACAACTGCCCTTCCCTGCAGGCCATCTTGTGGTGGCCATCTTTGTCCACATGGGGGCAGCCATCTTTGACCACATGGGGGCTGTCATCTTGTGTCTTGGAGTGATGGTCAATTTGCATATTACTCTTTTATTAGATAGGATTCCTTCTAGCTTGAAAATATGTATATGGTATTTTTAATCAATTAAACCTTAATATATTAACACAATATGTAGTTTTTATGCTTACTACAATTTGAAAGCCATAATAAATTTTAAAACTAAAATTCTTCAGTACATATTGTGGTGCATGTAGAAATTTTTTCTTGTACAACCCACTTTAGTGGTACCATACTTAGGGATGTATTAAATGGAACAGGTACTTTGACATTTATATTCAAATGCTCATTTTGCCAATATTAGTAGTATATTAGCAGAACTTAACATTTATAAGAGTATGAAAAACATAGTTTAAAACTCTTTATTTCTCAATAAAACGAAAATACACTGATATGCTGCAGCAACCCAGCAGAGGGAGCTCAAACTTTTTTTTGCTTTTTAACTTACTAAAGACAATTGTTTTACCTTTTATAAGCTGTTGTATTCTGAAGAATACTGTTGTTATTTAAATAATAAAAATGTACTAGTAAAAATAACTGTACTTAAAATAATAAATACATTCCCAAACAAAAAGGTATCACTATCACTTATTTTATTTAAAAATGGCAAGCAGTTAAAATTTACATTCTTTCCATTTACTTTTTCAATAGCCTTTACTTCCAAAAATTTTTTGCCAGGATTTCTTGTTACTTCAAGGTGTACTAAACTAAAATGGATACCTTCTAGCTACAAACATAAAACATGATAGTTAAAATATGACATATTTTAAATTTAATTATTACATCTATAATAATAAAAGGGTTATATGCTAATTAGACCAGATGTCCTTCTGGACATAATTCCCGAGTCCTCCTGATGAAGCTAGGGCCTGAGGGAAGCCAGGTCAGGTTCTAGATCCTGGAGGGAAGCCAGTGCCAGAAGCCGGGAGAAGGAAGGCTTACTCTTGCATGGATTTTTGTGCATTGGGCCTCTAGTATGTAATAAAATAATATAAACATATTCACATCCACTCAATTCTCAGCCCTTCCACATACATAGGTAAGTACTATTCATTATTAGGTTTTTTAATATATTCTTCCAAAATTTCTTCATGAATATATAGACATGAATATGAAATTTTATTCCAATCTGTTTTTCTTATGCAAAAAAATAGCATATCATATATTCTATTCTGTATCTTGCTTTTAACACTAAAAATCTTGGAAATATTTCTGTAAATCTGTAGTGTAGATCTTACTCATTTTATTTATTTATTTATTTTTTAAAATAAATCTTTATTGTTCATATTATTACAGGTGTTCCTCTCCCCCCCCCCATAGCTCCCCTCCACCTGATTCCCCACCCCACCCCATGCCCTTACCCCCCGCCACTGTCTTCATCCATAGGAGTAAGATTTTTGTCCAATCTCTTCCCGCACCCCTCACACCTGCTTTCCCTGAGAATCGTCAGTCCACTCCCTTTCTATGTCCCTGATTCTATTATATTCACCAGTCCATTCTGTTCTTCAGATTTTTTATTCACTTGATTTTTAGATTCACTTGTTGGTAGGTATGTATTTGATGTCATTTTGTTGTTCATAATTTTTATCTTTACCTTTCTCTTCTTCCTCCTCTTAATAAAGAATACCCTTCAGCATTTCATGTAATCCTGGTTTGGTGGTGATGAACTCCTTTAGCTTTTTCTTGTCTGTGAAGCTCTTTATCTGACCTTCAACTCTGAATGATAGCTTTGCTGGGTAGAGTAATCTTGGTTGTAGGTTCTTGCTGTTCATCACTTTGAATATTTCTTGCCACTCCCTTCTGGCCTGCATAGTTTCTGTTGAGAAATCAGCTGACAGTCGTATGGGTACTCCCTTGTAGGTAATTAACTGTTTTTCTCTTACTGCTTTTAATATTCTCTCTTTGTCTTTTGCCCTTGGCATATTAAGTATGATGTGTCTTGGTGTGGTCCTCTTTGGATTCCTCTTGTATGGGGTTCTGTGCGCTTCCTGAACTTGTAAGTCTATTTCTTTCACCAGGTAGGGAAAGTTTTCTGTCATTATTTCTTCTAATAGGTTTTCAATATTTTGCTCTCTCCCTTCTTCTGGCACCCCCAAAATTCGGATGTTGGTTCGCTTAAAGTTGTCCCAGAGGCTCCTTACACTATCTTCATATTTTTGGATTCTTTTTTCTTTTTGTTTTTCTGGTTGGATGTTTTTTGTTTCCACATATTTCAGATCTTTGGTTTGATTCTTGGGGTACATTGATCTACCCCAACAGTTGAGTTTCTGTATATTCTTTATTTCAGACAGTGTATGCTTCATTTCTGACTGATCCTCTATACAGTTGAGTTTCTGTATATTCTTTATTTCAGACAGTGTATGCTTCATTTCTGACTGATCCTTTTCCATTTTTTTTGGCATTCTCATTAATATCCTTAAAGGTCTCATCAAGTTTCTCAGCGGTTTTAAGAAGATTATTGAGTAACCTTATAAATGTGGTTCTGAACTCTATGTCATCCAGTAGTTTGCTTTCCTCCGTTTCTTTCATTCGTGACATGTTTTTTTTGTCTCCACATTTTGGCTGCTTCCCTGTGTTGATGGAGTAGCTTTGTGTGGTAGGTGATCTATAGGGGGCAGTAGCTCAGCCTCCTCAATCACATGAGGTGGATGCTCTTGGTACACCCCTTTGTGGGCTGAGTGCAAAGTCTTGGTGTAGTTAAGCCTTAATTGCCGTTGGTACACTGGGAGGAATTGACCTCCAGGCCAATTAGCTGTGAGTACTCACTGTGTCTATAATGGAAGAACTGCTGTGCTGGAGACACACTTATGGGGCAGGACTTGTTTCAGTGGGGCTTTGATGCTCACTGAGTCTGCCTCTTGAATGTGTCACTTATGGATGTGAGGAGTTGAAATCTGGTGTCTCACACTGACCACTAGGTACACTGGCTTCTGTATCTCCAATGGGGTTCAGGTCAACTACTGTCTGAGGCCACCCAGCAGGAGCTACAGTGACAGCTACAGTTTTCTCCTCTTTGCTTGGAGTTTGGAGGTTTTGGAGCTGTCTGACCCAGGCTGCAAGTTTGCTAGGTTAAGCTGCGATAGGGCAGGTCTTTCTTATGCTAAATCCATTGCTTGGAGCTTGGGTGGGTTTGTAGGTTGTGCAGGGTGGAGTCTCAGGGTGTCACTAGGCTAGGGCGTGGCAAACAGCAGTGGCTGCTAGTTAGCTGGCTCTGGGTCCTGGACGGCATCCACGAGTCCCGTGCCCCAGTGCAGTAAACAATTATTCCTGCGCGCAGCTCTGCAAGCAAGCCACCCTCACTGGCAGACAGTCCAGCTTCTCCCCGTAGGAGTTTGGGTCCCCCGTGTCTCCCCAGAGACTGGATTTCAGAGTAATCAGGGACTTGTCTCCCTTCGGGTTGAAAAAAGCAATGCCTGCCGCCAGCCTGGATCACGCGCCTCCGTACCTCAGCTTTTCAGCGCTCGTGCACGTCTCAATGCTCTTTTCTCTTTCCTTCTAGTTGTAGAACTTCCACTCAGCCGTGGTTCTGGGTGATAGACGTTTTGTCTTTTAGTTGTAGTTTTGAAATTGTTGTGCGAGGCAGCAGTTTAGGTGTTTACCTATGCCGCCATCTTGGATTCTCCGATCTTACTCATTTTAAAAACTTTTTTGTGTAGTGGATAGCAAGTGTATTTTAAGAATATATCATGGGGCTCTGCCAGAGTAACTCAGTTGGTTAAATTGATGTTCCAATACATCAAGATTGCAGTTCCATCCCTGGTAAGGGCACATACAAGATTCAACCAATGAGTGTATGAATGGGTGAAACAACAAACTGATTTCTCTCTCTTTCTCAAATTAGTTTTTAAAAACATATATATCACAATTTATTTACCTGTTCTTAGTTGAATTTTTGAGTTGTTTTGGGCACGTGCAGGAGGAAACTGATCAATGCTTGATGTTTTTTACATCAATATTTCTTTATCCCTCAAAAACAAAAAACTTTGAAGGAGTAAAAAGTTAATTTAGACACTTTTAGTTCAAGAAATGAGAAAAAAAAAATAGGGTAAAGTACTGTGATCTATAAATCCCTGGCATGATCCTGTTGTCTTCAACAATATTCATTAATACAATGTCCACAGGGAAAAAGCACACACTGCAAGCCAATGCTGGTAATACTGTGAGCATTATGAAAAGATTTTACAGTTCTAAAACTACGAAAATACCAAGAAGTGGATTTTCATAGGTATGTTATTTATAGGGATATTTTTTGTGGTAAATCCCTTAAGACCTAAATCATGGAGATTCAAAGCGATGCACAATCATGAGTTAATCCTTTCAACACTCGGTAATAAAAAAGATTATAAAAAGAATAGGGCACAAAGCAATGACGTATGTTATTCCAAAGTCACCAATTAAATCAGCCGCCAAACAAAGCTGCTGACTCCCCAAATGTATGACTCATTCTGCTTCATATTGCCAAAACTTATTTTAGTTTATCACAATGATAGGTCTTTTTGATAGTTTTTGTTGTTGGTGGTTATTGGCAGAAAATGAAAATGGCCATGTTTGAAATTCAGAATCATCTGTTCTAGGGAAATAAAAAACAAAAAAATGACAGTACAAATACTCAAATGAGAGAAGTAAATGGGCACAGCAAGAAATCCATGGAAAAAATTTGTCGATAGCTAAAAATAACGAGTAGTGAAGTGTAAATTGAGCTATCAAAACGTTCAATATTTGGTACAACAGTGAGTACACTTAGAACTGTCCTTCACTTAGCTTTTATTTTTTTTAACATAATGTCATACTTATATAAAAGTTTCAAAAATAACACAAATATTTAATTCCAGAATAACTTCCACCCAAATTTCCCAATTATTAACTTTTATTGTCCTCACAATCTTCTTCAGTCTCTCTACACATGTGCGTATGCACACAAACACATACACACACAATTTCTGAACCACTTAAGAATAAGTTTCAGATTTTTTGCTATACTCTACAACGTGCATTTCCTAAAACCAAGGATATTTTCTTATATAACCACAGTCAATTTTCAAAATTAAGAAATTAATACTAATAAAACACAGTTATTTACAGCCCTTATTCAAATTCCACTAATTGTCCCAATGATATCAATTTTAACAAAAGAAATTTAGGATCATGCATTACCTTCAGTTGTTGTATCTCTTTTCTTTACTTCAATATATGGAAGTCCTGAGACTTCCTTTGCATTTCATGAGGCTGATATTTTTGAAGAGTATGGGATAATTGCTTTTTAGAGTATCCCTCAAATTAAGGTTTGTCTGATGTTTTCTTATGATTAGATTCAAATTATGTACTTTTGGCAGGAATATAACGGAAATGATGCCATGTTCTTTTCAGTGCATATGCTGTTGATTTATCTCATTATGGGTAAAAATCAACCTTGATCATTTGGCTAAGGTGGTGTCTGTCATGTTTCGCAACTGTAGTATTAAGTTACCTCTTATAATTAATAAATGCCTTTAGGAAAGATACTTTGAAATTATGTAACTATTCTATTAGTCCTCAAGCATTTACCCACTAGTGTTAGCATCAATTGATAACTACTGCCAGAATCAATTAGAATTAGTATCTTTTAATTAAACTGGTTTCTAAAATGTATACCAGGATGGAGGCGGGTTAGAAGAAGTTAATGGGGGGGAAAGGGGGACATATGTAATACTTTCAACAGTAAAATTTTTTTAAATGTATACTAGTCATGTTATACTAAATGTTAGAATAGTCATAGGACTTTCCTTATAGATGAATTCTTACAACCTAAAAACACTATAATCAATGATAAAGAGGTGAAATACAATTTCAGTTGAGCTAAGGACTGTCAATAGGCATGAGTGATGGGGCGAGGGGACGGGTAAAAATGTTCTAAAACTGACTTATGATGATGGTCAGTTACTGATTGAATCACTGAATCATATATCTGAAATGGGTGAATTTTATGTTATGTAAAATCTCATAAAATTAAAGGTATTAAAATAGGAAAAAATTAAGTAAGGATATAATAAAAATTATTTGAGCCAGAACACAGAAGCAAAAGCCAGCACAACATCAAGATTTATATAAATAACAAATAACATGTCTAAATCAAGTGTTCTTAACCTTCTTTATTTTATAATTTTTTATTGATTTCAAAGAGGAAGGAAGAGAGAGAGAGAAACATCAATAATGAGAGAGAATAATTGATTGGCTACCTCCTGCACGCCCCATATTGGGGATGGAACCCGCAACCCAGGCATATGCTCCAACCAAGAATTGAACCATGACCTCCTGATTCATAGGTTGACACTCAACCACTGAACAACACCAGCTGGGCTCTTAACCTTCTTTTATGTCATGAGCCTCTTTGGCTGGCTGATAAAGCCTGGACTCCTATTAAGAATAATGTTTTGAATACATAGGATTACAAAGAAAATAAATTATATTGAAACAATTATAAAATATTTTTGTGATATAATAATATACAAGCTTTTAAAAATATGCTAAATAGCAATAGATTTAAAATATAGGCAAGCCAAAGTTAAATTTTATTTTTATAACACTTATCAGTGTGATGGCTGTTGTTGCTTAGCATGAATAAGAATGATAAACTTTTTTTGATGGCTTTGTACATATCATGTAAGATATCCAGTTGACTTCCAGTTTTTGGTTTTTTGGTTACAAGTGTTGGCAATCCATATTCTCCAAAATATATTATCATAAATTTAACTAAAGTTTCCTTAGTTTGCTTAACAAGAAATGGATAGATTCTCTCAAGGAACACCAAAATTCTCTAAAGCTGTTTGAGTTAAATTTCTATTATCCTATTTAATAAAGAGGGAATATGCTAATTGACATCACACCTTCACAAAGATGGAGGCACCCATAGCCAATAAGGAAGGAATATGCTAATTGATTGCCACATCCTCAAAGATGGCGGCGCCCACAGCCACAAGATGGCAGCGACCAGTCCCCTCAGCCCTGCAGGGGCAGCAGACACGTCCGGCCGCTTTGCATGCCTGCTTCTGGAGTCCCCCAGTCCCCTCAGACCCCAGCTGCCCAGGGCTGGCCCAAGATGCAGGCAAGCCTCAGAAGGCAGCTTGCCCAGCCGCCCAGGGCCACCTGAGGCTCAGGTAACCAGGGCTGGCAGAGGCTTGCACTGCCGGCAGTGGCAGCAGCAGAGGTGTGATGGGGGTGTCACCTTTCCCTGATCGCCAGGTTGCCTCCTGCCCCTGAGGGCTCCTGGACTATGAAAGGGGGCAGGCTGGGCTGAAGGAACTCCCCTCCAGTGCATGAATTTTCATGTACTGAGCCTCTACTGAGGTTATATAGATCTACCATTTGAAGGCCCAGAGTTGCATTGAAGTTGGCTAGCTCTAGTGCAAGAGTGTCTGTGGAAAGAGAGGCTAAGAACTGATACTGAAGTATTTTTGAGAGATTGATGAACATGAATGATATTTCACAATATCTGCCACAACTTCACTGTGATTTGAAAATATCTGGGATTTCTACTGGTTACATGGTCACAAATACTAAGATTTTTGCTAACATTTATACTTAAAGAATTTTCTAAATTTCATTTAAATGTTACTGAAGAAAAATATGCATATTATTTTACCCATCAAATGCAAGCACACTGTGAATTCTATCCATGGGCCTTTTCGGCATCCAAAAACTCTAGGTCAAGAACTTAAAATATAAACAGATAAATAAATTAAACAGAATTTATAACTCTCACATTTTTGCCTATTTGGTATAGTTACAGAATGCCTAAAGACAACATAAATACATTTATAAAGCCAGGATGTTTTAAGAGAAAAAGGACGATTCTGGTTTTGTCTATATTGCGTCTAAAGACTCAAAAATAGAATTCTAATTCAGTTTCTTTCAAGGTTCTTCCTCACCAAATGTGGTCAAAATACTTAGTGCTGTTAAAATAATTTCTGGTGATGACATATCTGTTTCTGCTCTTTCATTTCTAGGCATTAGTCCAGCCCAAGGTTTTTCTGCCTCATCGTCACTTGTGATAGGCAGAAATTGATCTCTTCTTTCTTATTTTTATCTCCAGTTTGGGGCTGCCTTTTAACTTTTTTATTCTCATCTAAATTTAGATGCCGGATTTTTTTCTTACATCACTGCAAGCAGGAAAAGTCCAGTTATGAGTTTGTGAGCAGTTATCTCTTTCCTATTATGAAAACTCATTAAGTCCTAAAATGATATCAGGATCTTCAGTTCTCTGAAAGAAAAATATTAGAGATAAGGTTTCAGTTACCTAGAAAAATTTCTGCAATTAGGAATTAGGATATGTTGGGTGCATATCCTTCTCTGCTAGGGGCTGTAACCCTGTGGACACCTGCTATTAGACAAAGAAGATGATATGAGCAGTCGTAGGCATATAGGAGAGTCTTTATTGCAGACTAAGTAGCCATTGCTAACAAAATAGTTCTTCAAAGTAGCTGCACAAAGCAGCCCTTGCTAATATGGTAGCAAACACAGGAGCCAGCCACCTGCTGGTTAGTAACACATCTTTATACTAACTTAGACAAAAGAGGCTTCTTGCCAAATAGTGACATCACTATTTGGGTTATAGAAAGATACACCTGCACAGTGCATACAGTAAGATTGCTGTGTCCTTGTTTTTTGCACCTGCGTATGGCAAATTGGCCTTGAACATTCAGCGTACTCTGATTAGGGTTCCTACAGGATATAATAAAAGATAACACTGCTAGAAGTTAGATTTGTGCTTTAATCCATATTATGCCCAACTGGGCACTTCTAACATTATATCTGAGCCTCAGTTTTCCTTAGGTGGAAAATGAGTGGTAATTTGCTATCTAATCTCTAAGTTACTTCCTATCTCAAAAATTAAATAAATCATGACTGTATCAAAAACAGTCATCTACTGTACTATGTTGATGTCCATTCCACCATCTGGCTGGTCTGTCCATCCCCTAGATGTAATGAGTATCTGTTGTTAGCAACTCACAGCTGTCCCATCTAGGAGAATTGTTCTCTTCCCTCAGCAGAACAGGACACTGGATTGGCCACATCCTGAGGTTTACAGCCCCTATTCAATAATTGACATGGGGCACAAAAGTTGGTCCCCTTTCCTCAAGATGGACCAGAATTTCCTGTGGGATTAGACTAAAGCTGGTGGCCTTGCTAAGTTTCTTTCCTCTGTACTATCCTGCCTCCCTCATTTTTGTTCTTCTGCAATCACTCCCCCAACTAATCCTTTCAACAAGAATCACCATCAAGAACTCTGCTTCTAGGGAACTTAGAGACAGACTCTTACAGTAGGCATTCCACAAGTCTGAATGAATGAATGAAGTTAATCTGGTTAATATTAATAATAAAAATTATAGACAAAACATAAGAACATTTCATATCACTTTCAGCAATACCTATGTCTTGGGAATATTTCTTATCAAGTACTATAAACATGGAAATTTGTTTCTGTCCCTTTGTAATAAAATTAATTATCTCATTTCCAGAAAGTGTTTCCCCCAAATGCTTATTAAATGTCCAGCAGAGGATGGGCTATCCCCAGCTACTATCCCAAGTGATCAAAGTAATGAACTCAATATTTAGGGAGGAAAAGAAAGCTGACAGCTCATATTCCCAGAGTTCAGCACCTTTGATTCATTATTTATTTCTATCATAAGGGAGTGCATTGTAAACTTATTAGCAATAACAGTATTAAGAATGCATGAGAAGACAATGCAGTAAGTGCTTAAATGTGAGGCTAACTTTCAATTATTCAGTGATAGAGATGGGTTATGTAGATGTGTGGGTTGGAACAGATCATACAGTTTGTACCAAACCACAGAAAACAGACAAAACTCTCATTTATCAACATATCTTTTTCTAGCTAATAATACAGTGGGCTTTGTTTGTTTAGTGGAAAAAGCAGTTGTGTAAGTTTTGAAACTTCTTACTGGAGAGAAATACTCTATACTTATCTCTCAGAACAATCACAAACACAAGAGCCACTCCTGTTTTGTAAGAACAGTAGAATCTGGGAACACAGTTTGGATTCTAGCTCCATGGGTATGTGGACCCTGTTCTCTGCTCAGTTCCAGTTATCAGTCCTCTGGCCTCAAATTATTTTCTTTCAGTGTGTAGTCAGTTGAGAACCTATTTGGAGGTCATTAGGACATTCATTTAAATGTAGTATATTTTACTATTTTTGCTTTTGTACTTGCAATAGTGCTGTTGAACATAAAAAATGTTTTCCATTGATAGTTTTTCCTGATTAAACTGCTTTTACATGTTATTGTGAGATTTTATGTATTATCGCCCAAAAAAAACACTATAAGATTTTAGACATTATGAAGAGAATGCTCAATTTTCTCCTTTGTTTATTGAACAATTTATGTACATATATTGTTCTACTTAATTAGAGAATAGAAGCTCTATCATACTTGTCTTAAACCTGTATATTCTAAACTTCTTTAATGAAACAGCTGTTTCTTAAAACAATGTCTAGCACACAGCAGGCATTTCTCAACACACATTGAAAAATATATTAAAAACTCCTTGCAACAAAATAACACAGAATGGGTGACTTAACGTAATTTTATTTTTCACAGTTCTGAAGGTTAGAAGTCCAAGATCAAGGTGTCAGCAGATTTAGTTTCCTCTGAAGCCTATCTCCTTGGCTTGCAGATGTCTGCCTTCTCTCTGTATCCTCACATGGTTTTTCTTCTGTAGGCATGTCTATGTCCTAATCTCTTATAAGGGACACCAGTCGTATTAGATTAAGGCCCACCATATGACCTCAGTTACCTATTTGTGTGGTCTATCTCCAATAAAGTACTAGAGGTTAGGACTTCAACATGAATTTTGGAGGCACACAATTCAGCCCATAACACTCCTTCATATCGGTCTTATCAATTTTAATCCTTATCAAGTTTACATACTCAAAGGAAACAAAAATAAGTACTTAAATTATTTTAAAGTAAGAATTATAGAATCACTCTTTTTTTCTAGTCATTTGTTTGGAAATTTAATTACCTATGCTAATTATAATTTAGTAGTTGTTATAAGCTATGTTAACATTCCATCTGGGCAGAAGCAAATATTAATGAGGCTGTGAGATAAATTGAGCTTCCATTTCTCAAACTCTTCAATAAATGCAATATAGACCTCTCTGATTAAAATAAATATGGACCTTTTCATTGATATCCCTTTTATAAGGGGAACATTTAACAATGTTTCAGGTAAGAATTTGGAATTATACTGCATCATATGTTGTAAAATAATTATATTACCTTCCAAGCATACAAACTAAATTATAAAATTACTTTGAATGCAATATAAGTAAGAAAAAAAACCTGAGGATGTTTTCAGCAGGACTACTTGTCTTTGTTATAATTAAAGCCATTTCACTTTTACAATAAACTTCTGCCTTGTAAAATATGGAACACACTACAATTTAGAATTCTGGCTTTTTTTTTTAAACCAGAAAACATTAGGATCACCAGAAGATAATGTTATAATATCCTGAGAAACTGGAAAGAAGGGAAAGAGTGTCCTCTTCATATACTATGTATGCAAATATGTGATCCATGTCATCTATTAGAGAAAGCCTTTATATCAACTTTATAAAATCTTGCCTATGAAAAATATATATTTAATATATATATATATTAAATTTTACCCTTGAGTATGTGTCTCTCAAATATATATACACTAGAGGCCCGATGCATGAAATTTGTGCAAGTAGGCCTTCACAGCCCTGGCTGCCTTGGCCCTTGCAGCTCTGGCTTTGTCTGCCAGGTTGTCCAGAAGGTCTTCTGGATAGTCCTTCCGCTGTTAGGCCATCCGATTGATTTCCATATTATGCTTTTATTATTATAGATATTAAATATACATTTTTTATATTGGATTGAAGCTGTTCAACTTAGAGGTTAGCTATAGACTTTCTGTAAATGTCTTTTATCAGGTTGAGGAAGTTCCTATCTGTTCTTGTGTTGAGATTTTTAAGATCATTAATAGATGTTTAACTTTGTCAATGATTTTTTTCATTAGACTATTAATATGGTGAATTACAATGATTGAACTTCTGTTACTGAACCAACCAGCCCTGCATTCCTGGCATATACCCCACTTGGTTGTGATATATTATTCTTTTTATATGTTATTGGATCTTATTAGCTAACTAGAGGCCTGGTGCATGAAATTTGTGCATGGGAGGGGGGTGTCCCTCAGCCTGGCCTGCACCGTCTCCAATCTGGGACATCACTTTCACATTTGAGATTGCTGGCTCCTAACTGCTCACCTGCCTGCCTACCTGATCGCCCCTAACTGCTCCCCTGCTGGCCCAATTGATGCCTAATTGCTCCCCTGCCAGCCCGATCACCCCCAACTGCCCTCCCCTGCTGGCCTGATCTCACCCCCAACTGCCCTCCTCTGCCGGCCTGATAGTCCACAACTGCCCTACCCTGCTGGCCATCTTGTGGTGGCCATCTTGCAGCGGCCATCTTGTGGTGGCCATCTTGTGGCGGCCATCTTGTGGCAGCCATCTTGTGGTGGCCATCTTGTGGTGACCATCTTGTGACAACATGGGAGTGGCCATCTTGTGGTGGCCAGTTGTGACAATGTGGGGGCGGGCCATCTTGTGGCAGCCATCTTGTGATGAGATGGGGCAGCCATCTTTGTGGTGGCCATCTTGTGACAATGTGAGGGTGGCCATCTTGTGATGATGTCGCACAACACCACCTAAGCTTTTATTATATAAGATATTTTGTCAAAATTATTTTTATATATTTGATTTTGAGAGTATATTTATTAAAGCTGGGGACAGTGAAACAAGGAAGGACTTAGTACAGAAGAAGCAACAGGAGAGAGCCTAGGCGGGGCTGCTTTGGTTCATTGGGAGTGCTCCTGGAGGGAGAGCATGCTTGTTGATGATTTTAATGTCTATGTTTCTGGTAGTATAAGTCTGTAGTTTCCTTTTCTTATAATGTCTTTATCTGGATTTGGTATAAGAGTAATACTGGCCTCATAAAATGAACCCTGCCAATGTGGCTCAGTTGTTTGAGTGTCATCCTGTGCACCAAAATATAGCTGGTTTGAATCCTAGGTTATGGGTTTGGTCCCTGGTGTGTAGGGGAGGCAACTTATCCATGTTTCTCCCTCACATCCACATAGATGTTTCTCTCTCTCTCTCTCTCTCTCTCCCCCCCCTCTCTCTCTCTTTCTTCCTCTTTAAAATCAACAAAACATATTTAAAAATAAAATAAAATGAATTGGTAAGTCTTCTCTTCTATTTTCTGGAAGTATATTCCTTTTATTTCTTCTTTAAATGTTTAGTAGAATTATCTAGTGAAAAATCTGGACTGGTTATTTCTTTTTCAGAAGATTTTAAATTATGAATTCATTTCTTGAATAGTAATATGACTATTAAAGTTATGTATTTCAGCTTATATAAATTTTGGAAGTTTGTGGTTTTCCTTTTTATATTAGGTGAATATGAGTTATTAAATTTATGTGCATGTGATTGTTTATAGTATTCTGTATTATCCTTTTATTGTGTGTAGCAATATCCTCTCTTACATTCCTTGTGTTAGTATTTTTGTGTCACTCATTCAGTCTTGCTAGAGGTTTATCAATTTCACTTTTTTTTCCCAAAGAACCACCTTTTGTTTCACTGACTTTATTGTTTTTCTATTTTCAACTTCATTGATTTATGCTCTAATCTTTATTATTTCTTTCATTATTCTTGCTTTGAGTTTCTCTCTCTCTCTCTCTCTCTCTTTCTTTTTTTTTTTTTTTTTTGCTAGTTCCTAAATTGGAAACTTATGGTATTGATCTGAGACTTTTCTTCCTTTCTAATATAAATATTTAATGCTATAAATACCTTAGTAAGCATTGCTTACCTACTGTCTCTCAATTTTAACAGTTGCTAAATATTAAGATTATTAGTCCTTTGTCTGTCTTATACAGTATGTGATCAATATTTCCCCCAGTTTATCCAATATACTTAGCCTTTGCTAATGTGTTTTTGTGATGCAAATTTTTAATGTAATCAAATTTATTATTTTCTTAGTGACTCTGATTTTGACTCATTATTAGAAAGTCTTTCATGACTCAAAATCAGAGGCACTAAGTTCCAAGGGTAAAGAGGAATTCACCTTTTTAATTTTTTTTAGTATTTTCATGATTTTTTAAATTTGCGTTTAGATTCCTAATCCATTAGAAGTTTATTTTTGTGTATGAGATATTAATCTAATTTTATCTTTTTCTAAGTGGCTACCAAATTGTCCCCAGCACCATGTATTAAAAAGTTCATCTTTAACCCAGTGATTTGAATAGTTAACTTTCTCATATACTAGAATTTCTATCAGCTTTTTGGATCTAATAAAAAGATAGAGAAAATTATTTTGAATCAAATTCTGGCTATTTTACTTTATTTCACTGGCCTACTTGTCTACTGGTGTGCCAGTACCACACTGTTTTAATTATAAAATATTTGTATGAACTATGTTTTTTAATTTTGGGTAGGGTTAGTTTCCTGTCATAGTGTTTCCTTTTCAGTGTTTTCCTGATTTTTCTTGGCCTTTTATTTTTCTATATGAACTTTAAATCAGCTTGTCCAACTCCATAAAAGCTTATTAGTATTTGTATTGATTTCTTGTTAAATTTAATCTTATTCAATTAAGTTTCAAATTTAAGTTCTAAATATTTTAATATCATGACTCATTCAATTTATTCTATATCCCTTCCAATATTGTGTTATCACAGATTTGAAGAGTACACCCTCAATATTATATTATGTTCCATGCTATTTATCAGGGTGGGATGCATTAGTGAGCTAGGATACTCTTTTGCTTTGATATGCTAGTCATGTCCCACCCAAGTGACATTGACCTGTGAATCTTTTGAGAATTGGTATTCAACCATTTTCTTTCTATATTTCCTTTCTTTTCTTTTTTGTTGTTATTTTTTTTTCTCTTTGTTCAACCAATTTTCTAATCAAGCCACCCAATCAACCCATATTCCCCTAAATCAGCAGTCACCAACCTTTTGGACCTCACGGACCACCAGTGGTCACTGGTTGGCGACCGCTGCTCCAAAGGTTTCCTTAAACCAATGGTCACCAACCTTTCGGACCTCACGGACCACCAGTGGTCCACGGACCACCAGTTGGTAACCACTGCCCTAAATGGTCCATAAGTGTATCATGATCCATTTGTCAAATGTTCCACTGTGGTTCAAGTCACACTGGATAAACCATTTCATTATCTGCTCCAAAAACAAACATATAAGTCCTTTCTTTTAGAAAAATTATGAAAGCAGATACCCAGAGGCAGCTGGCTTAATTGATTAGTAAATTGCTTACTAAAAATCAATTGTGGTTCTAGTTTTTCCCCCAATATATTTTTATTGATTTCAGAGAGAAAGGGAGATGGAGAGAGAGTTAGAAACATCAATGATGAGAGAGAACCATTGATTGGCTGCTTCCTGGAGGCTCCATACTGGGTATCGAACCCAAAACCCAGGCATGCACCCCTGACTGGAATCAAACCCGAGACCCTTCAGTCCACAGGTCGATGCTCTATCCACTGAGCCAAACCAGCTGTGGTTCCATTTTTTAAGGAAAAAACATTTTGGAAGCTATCTTACAGAATACAATATATACACTTTAAATCAGAGACGATTGTATGGTGCTCTCTCCCCCATAACATGGTAATAGGAATCAAGGGGTAGAAGTATGTATGACTTCTCTTACACTATACCTCATATCCCATTTGCAGAATTTTTGCTTCATGTCCTAGCATTGAGCTCCATTGGTTTATAGGTCTCAGTTCCAAGAGAGAATGTTTCCATCAGAAGACAAAATAATGATCCTATTGAATTAGAAAATAAGATTGTCAGCTGGTTATTTGAAGGTGTTATACCACTAAACCAACAAAAAGAAAAAAAATGTTACTGTACTGATTGGTTAGTAAGGGGAAATTGGCTTGCTACTATGCATGGAGGTAAGGAGTACTATGTCTAGAACCTAGGGATCTCTGGACTACATCTTAGTACTTTTATGCTCTAAAATTAATGGAATGTTAAGCAACCACAAATAACTAAATAAAAGACAAGATTATTAGGAATACAGACTCTTCAGGAATTAATTTTGAAACATTCTATAAGGTAAGGAGCCCTAACCAGCTGATGTTTTTCCTGAGAACAAGGAAAATATGGAAAGAGTAGTAGAAGAAAAAAAAGTAATAAATATCAACTACAACCTTATGGCCAATTACAGAAACAAGGACTGTAGTAACTTTGTATATTTTCTATTTGCTTGCTTTGTGTATTCATTTATTTGTATATATTAGTGATATTCTTCTCTCTTTCATTTATTATTTTACATACAAGTTTTTGAAGGTTAAATTTCTAATTTAGCCTTTAGATAACAGATTATTCAGTGGGTCTATGGATGAATTACAATACAGTGATTACAATACCTCAGAACTGTGTGGTTCCCATTTTGGGAAGAGGGTGAGAACTTCTTCACATGTATGATGAAGAATAGCTTCATCTCATGTTGGGTGGAAAACTTGAGCTGTTTTGTGAGTGGAAGTCTAAATTCATGTAGAAAAGTGTATATGGAAGCTGAATAGCCAAAGAGTGGACTGTATCGTTTTCAATTTATTGTCTTCTTAGCTTCAAACCCACAATTCTTTGTCCTGCTTTGTCATACCACATCTGTACTCTGAAAACATGTCTTATTCTTCCATTAGGGGAATGTTAGACTTGGCCAGTAGGGGGCACTTGTGTGACCCTTCAGGTAATAGCGTAGAAAGACACTTATCTTCCAGATTCCAGTTATTAGATATTAGTATTCAGAACAGGAGATTAGCAGATGAACTCCAGCCATGGCCCTGAGGCCATGGTCTCCCTACCAGAAGCCGAATCTGACTGGCTCTGGCCTGCCTACACCTTCTTGCAATGGTGTGCCACTTCTAAAGACCAGCTCCAGCCCACTCACAGCCTCCAGCTATGATGGGCCTCTTCTACTGACTATTGCCAACCTGTACTCCGGGAAAACTTCTTCGGCCACCCACAGGCTGTGTGTTACTATGGTAGCTGCTTCCTCTTTGAAGAGGTCAGACTCTCAGCCTGAGGGGAGAAGGGAGAGAAAGGCAGCTTTCTCCTGGTATTTAGTTTCTTTATGTCTCTGTTTTCATAGCCTACATACAGATAGTAGCTGCCTTTTTTTTAATACCTGATGTTTCTGGACTTGTTTTGGTAAATGACCACCTCCTACTATTTAATGATTCTTTATATTAAACCTTTCCTTTTCAAATAATTGGTGTGGTTTCTGTCTACTGGACCTTGACTCACAAACCCTTGAGAAGGAAATAATTTTTTTTTAATCAATTAAATAAGCGTTTGCTCATTGGATTTACCAGGAGGGGAATCAGTGTTCTAAATCAGATTGTATTTTGTTTTATAGTGTGCTTTCTGTCCCCAAAAAGAAGAGGATGTGCTATGGAACCTGATATGGTCTATTATGAAATACACCATGGAAACCTTTGTACTTGAGTGTATTAAGATTTTTGAAGCATTATTGTAAATAATTGCCTAAAGTCATTATATAATAGCTACAGTGAAATTTATGATGGTTCATAAATTTTATCACTTATTACAAATGAATCAGCAGCAGGTTCACTAAGTTTTCTCTTTCTGGTCTTTTATTTTCAGAGCTATAAAAAGCTCATTGTAACTCTTGGTAGTTAGAGAAAAATTATATTCTTTTCTGCAGCAGATCTTTTTAACAAAAGGGTTTATGACTGACCCCTGAAATCGAAACACTGCAAAAACTGGGGATGGCTTTTTAAATAACCTTTAGCATGTAACAATCAAGATAGAATTTAACCCTTGGAGTTAGACTGAGCTTCCTATTCCCATTAAAGCAAGCTGCAAACTCTAGCTGACCTACTAGGGAAGTGGTTCTCAAACTTCAGCATTTGCCAGAATCACCTGGTGGGCTTGTTAAAACAAAGATTGCTGGATCCCACCTAAGTGTTTCTGATTCACTAGGTCTAGGGCAGTGCCTGCGAATCTGTATTTCTAACACATTCTCATGCGATGTTCATCTGGGATCCACAATTTAAGAATCGATGTTTGTAGCAGCCATTCAGGACCTACTTCCTCTTATCATCTTCCATTTCTCTCCCTTTCCTCCTATTTAATCCCAAACTGTTTGCACCAGCTATTGTTATCTTGGGATCCATATTATTGGTACTGTATTCTGCCTTCAATTTCTATAACTACTTTTCTAATATTTTTAAAACTTGGCACATTTTAAAATTTTTCTTTCCTCAAACATCTAGCCTTAACATCTCCCATTGCTATGCCTTTCCCTAGGCTGCTTTAATCCCTAGTGTAATGTTATACTAATTTTCACTTCAGCCCCTTAGTCAATGCCCCTCTTCTCCTTGCCTTTCATCCCCCTCTTGTAAGCATACAGACACTCTTTGCTACTACCAGTAATGAATTAGGTTATGGGATCTGGAGAGATAAGTTTAGAATGTGTTGATCTTTTCAAGTTAATCCATGCTGGGAACTAAAAAGACATGAAGCATTCTTTAATAATCCAATTTAGAATTCTCCTTGGAGAATTTGTGGAATTGTGGAATTTAGAATTTGTGGAATTGTCTTATCTCTTCTGGATGTTAGTATACTCTCTCTTTTACCCCTGCCCAGAATCCACCTTTCATAGCTACTCAAGCATCACTGTTACCCATGCAAGTTCTCATTCACACAGCTTTGCCTTTCTTACTCAGTCTTGTCCACCTGCAATGTTCTGTACATCTGAGATTCATCTCAAACATAGCCCTTCCGCCCACCCCATTTTATTTATTGATTTGAGAGAAAGAGAGAAACATTGATTTGTTGTTTCACTTATTTACACATTCATTGGTTGATTCTCTTAAGTGCCCTGACCCGAGATCAAACCTGCAACCTTGGTATATCTGGATGATGCTCTCACCAACTGAGCTACCTGGTCAGGGCTTAAGCATTACCTTTTTTAAGAGTCCTTCTCAGATGAGTGCTCCCACAGTATAGCTAATATGTAACTACTGGAGGCCCAGTGCACAAATTTGTGCATGGGTGAGGTTCGGCCGGCCCATCCTGATTGGGGTTGATCAGGCCGGGCCAGCTGTGAGGAGGGAGGGAACACAGGAGGTTGGCCGGCCGGCCCTACCCAATTGGGGTGTGAAGGGACAATCAGGGATGGGGCCCGCCAGGGCGAGGGGTCCTGGGTGGTTGGCAGGCAGGCCCTGCCCCCTGGTCAAACTCCAGGTCGAGGGGACAATTTGCATATTATTACCCTTTTATTATATAGGTACCTTATGTCCTACAACTGACATGGAACATAAGAGACTTCATCTCATTTATAAGATTGGCAAGTTTTTGAAAACTCTTCTTTAATTATAGTTTGCTGTTGTTTACTAACATTCATTTCATGATTACCCATCAAAAGATTGTTCTCAGGAGAATCCAGGATGGCAGGATAGGCAAATGCCTGTACTCCCTGCTTCCCACAACCACATGAAAATTACAACTAAAATACAGAACAACTGTCATCCAGAACCACTGGAAAGCTGGCTGAATGGAAGTACTACAACTAGAGAAGTAAAGAAGAAAGTGCACTGAGACTGGTAGGAGGTGCGGAGGTGCAGAATGGACTGGTCTGGCACCCACATGTGACACTTTTTTAATCATGAGGGAGATCACCTCTGTGGAGGAGCACGGGGTCCCATCCCCACACCAGATGCCCAGTCCCAGAGCTGGGCAAAGAAGTCCCTATGGGCAGTAAGAACTACGGGCTGTAAAAACCAGTATGTAGTGGGGCTCAGTGACACAGAGGCTGCGGGAGACCCAGCTGTTCCTCTTAAAACTGAATTTACAAGCACCTGCTTCCTCTGAGCTCCAGCACCAGGGTGAGGCTCTGGGAAACACATACGAGGAGAAACTGGACTGTCTGGCATCGGGGCAGGAACTCCGGGGCAGCTTTCTTCCAGATGGAAGTGCTCGCAGTGGTCATTGCTCCCATGCTGGGACCTCCCCAGGAGGTTCTAGCAGTGGTCATTGTTCCTGTGCTGGGACCTCCCCAGTGCAGGGCTGACTGGCAGCCATTTCTCTTTGCTCCATCCTGGTGATTCCCTGAGACCCCACCCCACCCAATTTACAATCTTACCCAAGCTGTGCACAGCGGCTTTTGCATATGAATGGCCTGCCCTTTCTCAGGCTAAAAGCCTATCAAACAAGCTGCAGCTGGGTCAGAGAGCCCCAAACCTGTCAATAAAAGGCCCAAGACCTGGCACCAGCACCAGCCTACCTTGCTTCACGGCTGGGCCTTGTCCGGGCACTTCCAAAGCTGATACAAAGAGGAGGAATCTGCAAATCTCTCTGTAGCTCCTGCTGGGTGGCATCAGGCAGTCGCTGACTTTGGATCTCCTTGGAGATCCAAGAGCCAGTGTACCCAGTGGTCAGTGTGAGACCATACCAGGTTACAACTCTTCAGATCCATCAGCAATATACTCAAGGGGCAGACTCAGTGAGCACCAAAGCCCCAGTGAAGCAAGTTCTGTTCCATAAGGGTGTCTCCTGCATAGCAGCTCTCCCACTGTAGTCATAGCTGGTTCCCACAGCCAATTGGCCTGAAGGTCAATTCCTCCCAGTGACACCAACAGCAACCAAGGCTCAACTGCAACAAGACTGTGCACACAGCCCACAAAGGGGTGCACATAGAGTGTCCACCTCAGATGACTGGGGAGGCTGAGCTACTGGGCCCTATAGGACACGTATTACACAAGGATACTCTATCAACTCAAGGAGACTTAACAGCTCTACCCAATAAATGGAAACAAACACAGAGAAGCAACCAAAATGCAGAGATAAAGAAAAATGTCACAAATAGAAGAAATGGAAGAAAGCAAACTACTGGATATAGAGTTCAAAACCATGGTTATAAGGTTATTCAAGAATCTTCTAGAACCTCCAAGGGACTTAGTGAGACTTTCAAGGATCTTAATGAGAATGTAAAAAAACTGAAAAAGGACCAGTCAGAAATTAAGCATATACTTACTGAAATAAAGAATAATATACAGGGAGTCAACAGTAGACTAGAGGATCCTGAGCATGAAATCAATTTTTTGAAATATGAGGAAGCATAAAACACCCAACCAGAAGAGCAAAAAGAAAAAAGAATCCAAAAATATGAAGATAGTGGAAGGAGCCTCTGGGATAATTTCAAGCATAGCAACATCCGAATTATGGGGGTTCCAGAAGAAGAGAGAGCAAGGTATTAAAAACCTATTTGAAAAAATAATGACAGAAAACTTCCCCTACCTAGTGAAAGAAATAGACTTACAAGTCCAGGTAGCACAGAGAACTCCAAATAAGAGGAACACAAAGAGGACCATACCCAGACACATCATAATTAATATGCCAAGGGCAAAAGACAAAGTGAGAATCTTAAAAGCATCAAGAGAAAAGCTGTTAGTTACCTACAAGGGAGTGCCCATATGACTGTCAGCTGATTTCTCAACAGAAACTATGCAGGCCAGAAGGGAGTGGCAAGAAATGTTCAAAGTGACGAATAGCAAGAACCTACAATCAAGATTACAGAGCAAAGCTATCATTCAGAGTTGAAGGTCAGATAAAGAGTTTCACAGAGAAGAAAAAGCTAAAGGAGTTCATCACCACCAAGCCAGTATTATATGAAATGCTATATTCTTTAAGAAGAGGAAGAAGAAGGAAAAGGTAAAGATAAAAAATATGAACAACAAAGTGGCAATACATATCTATTAACAATAGAATCTAAAAATCAAATGAGTAAAAAATCTGATGAACAAAATAAACTGGTGAATGGAATAGAATCAGGGGCACAAAAATGGAACAAACTGATGATTCTCAGAGGGAAGGGGTTATGGGGGATGTGGGAAGAGATTAGACAAAGATCTTATAAGCATGATGTATGCATTACCTATGGATACAGACAATAGGGTGTAGAGGGACTGGGACAGTGTGGGAACTGGGTGGAGGGAAGCTATGGGGGAGAAAAAGAGGGACCTCTCTAATAATATCAACAATAAAGATTAATTATAAAAAAATATTGTTCTCCTTGAGGGAAAATATTAGAACAGCATAGGAAATGAGTATGCTTTCACTGTGTTGTCAGCACACCAGTTGTGTTTAGATTTCATATCTCCTTTCTGACCACCATGGTTCCTGATGTTTTTCCTCACTTTCTGTTTATGACCTCAACTTTGCCTCTTGGACCTAATCATTGATATTACTTCTCTGATAATAATCAGAGGAGCATATCTGCCTATATGTGTCCACTCTGAGTAAGCTCTATTCCTGGAATCATAATCTAGAGTGATAACTTAGTCTCATAGAAATTAGCCTTGAGGAGACCAAAAGTGAGCACTCTGACATATTTATCTTATAAATTTTATTGTGTAACTTCCAGTGATACATTTTCAGCAAACAATAACAGAAGAGCCCTAGGTGGTTTGTCTCAGCGGTTAGAGTGTTGGGCTACGAACTGAGGGGTTGCAGGTTCAATTCCAGTTAGGGCACTTAACTTGGTTGTAGGCTTGATCACTAGTCCCGGTTGGGGTGTGTGCAGGAGGCAACCAATGGATGAATCTGTCTCATATTGATGTTCCTCTCTCTTTGACTTTCCCCCTTCCTTCTACTCTCTCTAAAAATCAATGGAAAATGTGTCATCAGGTGAGGATTAACAAAACAAAAAATAACAGAAGATATGAAGCCAGGGCAGCCTTTCTCAACTGAGAAAGAAGTAGGTTTTATTACACTAAGGTAGCTATTGTATGGAGTGAATGAACTTCTTTCCTGTGTATCTAGATAGTGCGGTACTAATTATGTAATAATCTTTGGAGAATTGAGAAAAATGTCATTCAAATAATTTTTCCATGTACTGTGACTCAGATGAGCAGAGAATGTGGCTTCTTGAGATCCTCAGAGATTGTATTTGGGTGGTGGCAATGGCTTTGTGATTGTCCTGCCATGACAAAGAAAGTTCCACAATGGAGCAAAGACAAATTTAAGCTTAAGCTTTAGAGTCCCTCACTTGCACAGGCCTTTCCCAATGCTTTGGGAGAGACCATAGAAGTTTTGAAAAGGAAACAGAAAAGGAAGGAAGAAAAGAATGGAGGAGGGAGGGAAGCAAGGAGGAAGGAAAAGAAAAAGAAAACAACTTGCTATGAATAGTATTTAAAAATCTCAGTTCATTCTTTAGGCATATTGCTACCCTTTGACACTGTCCTTTGTTGTTTGCTTTTTATTTCCACTATATGTATATACATACATACATATATGTGTGTGTATGAATAATATCACATTCAGAAACTATCTATATATATAAAAGCCTAAGTGACCAGATGACCAGACGACTGGATGATAGCTATGATGCGCACTGACCACCAGGAGGCAGATGCTCAATACAGGAGATGCCCCCTGGTGGTCACTGTGCTGTCACAGGGGGAGCACGGCTCAACTCAGCCAGAAGCCAGGCTTACAGCTGGTGAGCCCAGCGCAATGGCAGGGCTCTCTCCCACTTCCACTGCAGGCGGGTGGTAAGGAGCAAGGGGCCCTGGACTTTGAGAGCCCCTGACTGTGAGAGCGATGTCTGACTACCAGCTTAGGCCTGATCCCCCCAGCAGGTGGACATCCCCTGAGGGGTCTTGGACTGCCAGAGGGTGCAGGCCGGGCTGGGGAACCTCCACACCCAGTGCACGAATCTTGTGCACCAGGCCTCTAGTCCTATGTAATAAAGAGCTCATATGCTAATGGTCGTCATGCCATCACACCATAACAACCGATCAGCAGGAGGCTGAGTGCGCAGCGAGGAGTGCGACGGTGGCTGCACGAAGAGGTGGGAGGTGGAAGGCGAGATGCCTCCTCGCGTGATTTCAATCACGTGCTGGGCCTCTAGTAAATATATAATTTAAATGTGAGATTACCAGAAAATTCTCTGTGAATCATCTTATTTCTTTTGGTATCTCCCATTCACTCATGCAAATCCTAAAACAATAACACATAGTGTAGAGTGAACATGTCAAACTCGCGGCCCGCAGACTACATGCCTTGTTTATTTGGCCCGTGTTAGCCTTTGAGTTTGACATTCTTGGTGTAGAGTATCTACATAGTGTAAGTATGATTGCTAGTGTCCTTTGAATTATGTAATGAAAAATATATTTTGGGGGTTTTAAGCCCTCTTGAACTATAAAGGAACCTTATATTTTTTTCCTCTAAAGTTTTAAAAATATTGTTTCTTGACTTTAGGAAAATTGATGTAATTTAGATTTTAGATTTGCTAAAATTAGATTACACCCAGTCTTTTTCTCCAAACCTATGACATACTCTAAAATAACAAAATTTAAGCTCTTTAACACTTCTCTCTTACATCATCTCCTGCCATTCCCACCTTCACACCTTATGTTCCAACAAAATTGGGCTGCTTAAAATTTTCTAATCCAGTTGACTCCAGAGCTAGTGATAGAAATTAAGTACATATACAAAAACATATCTTCCACAGGGGTTTCTCCACTTTTTAGGAGAATAAATGGCTAATGAGCATGCCAAAAATTTTAACAAAATATTGGTAAGGGTATTTTCAACTCTAAAAAAATAAAAGAAGGAGACATGGCTGGGTAGCTTGGTTGATTAAAGCATCTTCTCAATATGCCAAGGTTGAGTGTTCGATCCCTGGCCATGGCACATACAAGAATCAACCAATGAATGCATAAGTGAGTGGAACAACAAATAGATGTTTCTCTCTCTCTTTCTCTTTCCCTTCCTCTTTCAAATAAAAAAATAAAAATTTAAAAACAAATAAAAAAGCGAAGCATATTTAATTATAACAGTTTAAAACCATAACAACAAAACAAAGAAATATATAAAATATACATACTGGAATTCAGATTCTTTAAAACCATCACTTGATGTTACAGACTAATGCAAAAATTAGTGCCTTCAAATCTGCTTGCACTGACAATACTTGTCATTCCAGGAGAGGTACTGTATGTAAAGCTAAGAGTAAACAGACCCTAAGTAGAACTCCTAAGATTGCAGTTCTATATCTTAATTTGGACAATTATTGATTATATTTAACAGGAAATATAGTCGACTTCCCATAAGAAATAAGCTCTTCCTGCACTATTTTTTCTCCCACTGGAAAAAAAATATTTTGACTGAGAAAATAGAATAGAAAGCCAGTTATATAAATGGTGTTCAAAACAAAGTTATTGATTTTAGACTTCATTATAGTTTGTGTTCAAATAAATAAAAAGAGACCTACGAGAGAAATGATTAAACTAAAATAAAAATAGGAGTTATTCCTGTCTCTTTAAAAGGTCACTAAAGAAAAAAGAGGATGAGTCACAAACCACCTCAGCAGAGCTGAAAATTGGGGCAATTCCCCAGAACTCTGTGTGGGGGTGTAGTGTGTTACTTACTACTTAGCAAACAAGCACCTGGCAACAGCAGGGCAGTGACTCAGGGCAGTGACTGCTCCAGAGTAGGAGGAAATGGCTCAGCCACTGCTAGAGGCAGGCCTGAGAGCTGTGTCTGAATAGTCAGTGCATGCCAGCCTCCATTGTCTTAGAAAGAAAAGGTCAGACTGTTTATCCTTTATTCTTAAACAACACTCCAGTAACTTCTGATTTTCTCATTAAAGGCAATTCTGTTGTATACTGTGATGTTAGTCCCGATCCAAACTGTTCTAGAACTTCATAAAGGGAAGTTAATAGAGTTAGATTATCTTAAGAATAACGAGAGAGAGAGAGAGAGAGAGAGAGAGAGAGAGAGAGAGAGAGAGAGAGAGAGAGAGAGAGGCTAATCTGAGGCTAATTTGACAGTTCGATAATGTGCCAAGATTTTTGGCTTCTTGGTTGGCCTTTTAGGAAAGACCTAAAAACCAAAAAAAGTCAAGAAAACTACAAAATGTAAGTTCAGCCCAGTTACAAGGAAGGCTCATAAACAAGAAAGAAACTAAGGGAAATCATTCCAAAAGATAAATGTGTGGACCTCAATTATTATTGTGCATAATATCAAAACAAGCTGAGCAAATACCTATCATCTCTGTGAAGCACCTGTGTTGCTTCTGAACCTAAGGAATCCTGTAAGCCAGAAAATTAGAAGACAAAATGAAATCTGAATTTATCTTTTGGTATTGGTGAGAGCTCAATGATAAGAAAGACTTATTTTGCTCAAAAGCACTCTCTATCCATTAGATTGTCTAATGCCTGCTGTGACCTATTTGGGTTGTATCTGAATTTTAAAAATCGTTGTTCCATAGATTTAAACAGGGCAGTCCTGAAACTTCTTTGAGATGTTAGAAGTCTGATCTTACCTTATTCCCGGTGATCTTCTTTGAAAGCATATAAGTGTATTCGTTCCTCATATTTCTCCAAAGGAGGTTGCCAACCATCTTTTCTTGACTTGATCCCCAAATACTAATATCTTGGTGCAGACCTAACCTCCGGTAAAATATTGCATCTCCATGTTAAATGAACTAAAAAAAAAAATAGTCTGGAGGCTTTGTTGGAAATAAATAATAGAGATTTGTTCAAGGCTCTTGGAGCTTGCAAATGGGATACACAGTTAGGCAAAACTCCAGATGTTTTCCAAAGAAAAAGTAAAAGTTTAAAACTTATTATACTAAAAGGTACATTCTTGAGAAGTATCAGTCTTACATTCTTAGCCCTAGGATTGGTCCAGGTTAGTTATCAGTCAGATGTCAGGCAGTCAGGATGATTCATTCCAGGTGTTCTGGAAGATGGGTGCCAGTAAGTCTGGTGAGTCCCAAACTGGTCTGGATAATGGATGTCTGGTTGAATGTATATGTGAATATTTCAGAGGGTAATCATTGGGTACATGAGTCCTTCAGGGGATAATTAGAAGGCTACCTAGAGGTCCAGATGTATATCCAGGCATTGACACAGGACTGGAAAGTTCAAAAAAGTTGAAGTTCCCAGGCTAGTTAAACAAGGGTGAAGTCTTTCCAAATGCCTCAAACTTCATATGTTGATTATTTTAGCAGCTCAGTGAAAATGATGCCATTTCATATGTTCCTTATCTTCACTTTTTCCTCACCTAAAAAACAAAAACAAAAACAGAATGAAATGACAAAGAAGAGCTCTTAAAAATCAACAATATGGCCCTGCCAGCTTAGCTCAGTGCTTGAGCATTGACCTCTGAACCAAAAGGTCACAATTTGATTCCTGGTCAGGGCACATGCCTCGGTTGTGGGCTTGATCCCCAGTGGGGGCATGCAGGAGGCAGCCGATCGATCAATAAATCTCACTCATCATTAATGTTTCTATCTCTCTCTCCCTCCCCTTTTCTCTCTGAAATTAATAAAAATATATTTTTAAAAAACAACATGGTAGATAATAAGAGATGAAAAAATTCTCAGAAAATAAGATAAAAGGACAAAGAAAAAGACAAGTAAAGAAAATGTAATATAGATTCTAGGAATTAATGTAGGAGAACATTTGAAGAAAGAGGAGTGCAGAAAAAGAGAACAATAAAATTTCCTGGAACTGAAGCCACGAGTCTTCAGATTGAAAGGACCCCATTAAGTGTCAGCAAAATAAATGAAAAGAGATCCACACCAAGGCATATAGTCATAATATTACAGAACATGAGGGATGAAAGAATATTGAAAGTGTCTTTCAAATCAGTTCACATGCAAGGAATAGAGACTGCATGGCATCCGACTGGTTAGAAGCAATTTAGCATCCTAGAAGAAAATGAAGCCATTCTTCAAACATTTTTGAGACAATAATTTTCTTTTCTTTTTTTCCCCTTTTATTGAATTTATTGGGGTGACACTAGTTAATGAAATTATACAGTTTGTCAACACATCATCTGTACACTATATTGTGTGTTCACCACCCCAAGTCAAGTCTCCTTTCATTACTATTTATCCCCCCATCTCCAAATTCCCTCCTCCACCTCTCACCCCAGACAATGATTTCTCTTAGACAAATTAATGGTTAAGTATGAGGGTAAAGAAAAACATTTGAAGACAAATGATAATTCAAATGTATAACTTTTGTAGGAAACTACTGAAGAATATACTGCAACAGATGAGAGAGTACCTCTGATCACAAACTTCAGGGATCACAGAACGGAAGAGATTTGACATAGGTAGGAGGCAAAGGAAAGTCCCAGCATAATAGTGAAAGGACACCCTAAATGATAGCTGTGCAACAAACCCACAATCAATCAATCAAGATTTGAGCAGAAGTTGAGGTCAGCCTCTGGGAAAAAAAAATAGAATTAATAAATTATCTGATATGTTTGAGCACTGAAAAATACTGGTATTTGAGAGATATGATGGAACACGTATAAAATTATTCATGAGAAATTATAAAATGAGGCTGTTATTAATGTTAAGAAATGACAAAATGTGGCAATTATTAATTCTAGGACAATTACTGTTTTACAAGAAAGAACTTGACTCTGAACTGTCAACATTTACACAGACATGCAAACGTAACTCTGAATACCAATTGAACCAAAAATCCTATGTAATAAAAGCCTAATATGGAGGAGGAATCCAAGATGGTGGCGTAGGTAAACACCTAAACTGCTGCCTCGCACAACAATTTAAACTGCAACTAAAAGACAAAACGTCTGTCACCCAGAACCACAGGAAAGCTGGCTGAGTGGAAGGTCTACAACTAGAAGGAAAGAGAAAAGAGCATTGAGACATGCACAAGCGCTGAAAAGCTGAGGTACGGAGGTGCGGGATCTGGGCTGGCGGCAGGCATTGCTTTTTTCAACCCGAAGGGGAGACAAGCCCCCGATTACTCTGAAATCCAGTCTCTGGGGAGACGCGGGGGACCCAAACTCCTACGGGGAGAAGCTGGATTGTCTGCTACCGGGTCGGAAAGTGAGGGGGGTCTGCTTGCAGAGCTGCGCACAGGAATAATTGTTTATCTGCGCTGGGGCACGGGACGGGATGCAGTCAGAGACACAGAGCCGGCTAACTAGCAGCCATTGCTGTTTGCCACGCCCTAGCCAAGTGACGCCCTGAGACCCCACCCCACACAACCTACAAACCCACCCAAGCTCCAAGCAGCGGCTTTTGCATATGAATGGACTGCCCCACAGCTTAACCTAACAAACTTGCAGCCCGGATCAGACAGCTCCAAAACCTCCAAACCCCAAGCAAAGAGGAGAAAACTGTAGCTCTCGCTGTAGCTCCTGCTGAGTGGACTCAGACAATAGCTGACCTGCACCCCATTGGAGATCCAGAAGCCAGTATACCTAGTTGTCAGTGTGAGAAACCAGATTTCAACTACTCACATCCATAAGTGACACATTCAAGAGGCAGACTCAGTGAGCACCAAAGCCCCACTGAAAAGTCCTGCACCATAAGCGTGTCTCCAGCACAGCAATTCTTATAGACACAGCGAGTCCTCACAGCCAATTGGCCTGGAGGTCAATTCCTCCCAGCGTACCAACAGCAATTAAGGCTTAACTACAGCAAGACTTTGCACTCAGCCCACAAAGGGGTGTACCAAGACCGTCCACATCAGGTGATTGAGGAGGCTGAGCTACTGCCCCTTATAGGTCACCTACCACACAAAGCCACTCCATCAACACAGGGAAGCAGCCAAAATGCAGAAACAAAGAAACATGTCACGAATGAAAGAAACGGAGGAAAGCAAACTACTGGGCGACATAGAGTTCAGAACCACATTTATAAGGTTACTCAAGAATCTTCTAAAAACCGCCAAGAAACTTGATGACACTTCTGAGGAGCTTAGTGAGACCTTCAAGGACCTTAATGAGAATGCCAAAAAAATGGAAAAGGACCAGTCAGAAATGAAGCATACACTGTCTAAAATAAAGAATATACAGAAACTGAACTGTAGTTCAACATACCCCAAGAATCAAACCGAAGATCTGAAATATGAGGAAACAAAAAACACCCAACCAGAAAAACAAAAAGAAAAAAGAATCCAAAAATATGAAGATAGTGTAAGGAGCCTCTGGGACAACTTCAAGCGTACCAACATCCGAATTTTTGGGGTGCCAGAAGAAGAGGGAGAGCAAAATACTGAAAACCTATTAGAAGAAATAATGACAGAAAACTTTCCCTACCTGGTGAAAGAAATAGACTTACAAGTCCAGGAAGTGCACAGAACCCCAAACAAAAGGAATCCAAAGAGGACCACACCAAGACACATCATAATTAAAATGCCAAGGGCAAAAGACAAAGAGAGAATCTTGAAAGCAGCAAGAGAAAAACGGTTAGTTACCTACAAGGGAGTACCCATACGACTGTCAGCTGATTTCTCAGCAGAAACTATGCAGGCCAGAAGGGAGTGGCAAGGAATATTCAAAGTGATGAACAGCAAGAACCTACAACCAAGATTACTCTACCCAGCAAAGCTATCATTCAGAATTGAAGGACAGATAAAGAGCTTCACAGACAAGAAAAAGCTAAAGGAGTTCATCGCCACCAAACCAGGATTACACAAAATGCTGAAGGGTATTCTTTAAGAAGAGAAAGAAGAAGAAAAAGGTAAAGATAAAAATTATGAACAACAAAATGACATCAAATACATACCTACCAACAAGTGAATCTAAAAATCAAGTGAATAAAAAATCTGAAGAACAGAATGGACTGGTGAATATAATGGAATCAGGGACATAGAAAGGGAGTGGACTGACGACTCTCAGGGGAAGCAGGTGTGAGGGGTGCGGGAAGAGATTGGACAAAAATCTTACTCCTATGGATGAAGGTAGTGGCGGGGGGTAAGGGCATGGGGTGGGGTGGGGAATCAGGTGGAGGGAGTTATGGGGAAAAAAAAAAGAGGAACATCTGTAATAATCTGAACAATAAAGATTTATTTTTTTAAAAAAGCCTAATATGCAAATTGTCCCCTGGAAATGGAGTTTGACCTGGGGGCGGGGCCAGATGGCCAACCAACCCACAGCCCCTCCCCTCTGGTCGGCCCCACCCTGCCAGCAGTGGCAGGCGGCCAAGGGAAGGGAGGCTCTGGCCAGCAGCCAGCAGCTGCTAGGGACCTTACCTGTGCACAAATTTCATACACTGGGCCTCTAGTGGCATTATAACTATCTTGGGAGAGGAACAGATATAAGGAAAGTGGGATGGGTAGTAGAAGAAATATAAATCTTAACTTGCCATTATGGGACATTAATAAATAAATTTGAAATTGATAAATAAGACACACCAATATAAACAGATTACTTAGACATATGAAGGTAAATATCAGGGGAAAAATGTAAATGTTGAAAAAAGAGTTTCATCTGGGATAGGAGATGGAGATGAGCAAGGGATTATAGTAATCATAGTAAGAATACTGTATCTTTAAAAGGTTATTACTTTACTTAATTTCTCTCTCCCTCTTTTTTCTTATACACACACACACACACACACACACACACACACTTCTATGAATTATGACTTTGAATGTCCAAATATGTTTTGACAAGAGAGAAAACCAAGAACAAAGACTGATTTCCATTTTTATTACAATTTAGCCTATGAACTTCCTTGTCTTGACTGCTATATGATATAGCAAGACCTTGAATGAAGATGACAGAGTTAATCCCAGGATGGTGGTAGTTCTCTGGGACATAGCTTGTTGGGTTAAGGTTAGGCTATGCGTGGGGCTAGGGCCCTTGGAGGGCTATTGGGGTGCTTTGGGTAGTATATTACAAGTTAGGTTGCTCAGAGTAGAGGAGCAGAAGCACAAAACCAGCCTTTCCACTAGCCCAAATCGTGTTTTTGTGCAAGTTAGAAAAAAAACAAAACACTTTCTCAAGACATTTTACTGCCATCTGCCAGAAAATCATGGAAATAAGTTCAAAAATCCGGAATGACTACTGATGTGAACTAAGCCTTGTAGAATCCTATAACAGCTCTGCCAATAACCAAAGGTGAGAAAAGTCTTGCTTACAAATTAATAAAATGTTGTCTACTCAATCCCTAAGAAGATTTGAGTGCTCTGAAGAAAAACCTTTACTGTTTCATAATTTCCTTAGGATTATTAATATTCCTCGGAATATTTAGATGATTCGTTTCCCCTAAACTAGGATCTATAAAAATAGGATATATGCCATATTCATTTCTACAAAGCTCATAATAAACACTGATAATTTCACAAATGAAGGACTGATGTATTAAAAATTATAAAATCTTTGCATTCTGTTACTAGGATTGTATTCCTTTCGCCTTTGAAAAATATAGATCCAGGGCTCTCATGACAACCTGTGTTTTTTTTTTTTAATTATTAAATGTTTTGAGGTAACATTGGTTAATAACTTTATATAAATTTTAGGTGTACAATATTATAATTTAATATATCTATATACTCTATTGCATGCTCATCACCCAAAGTCTAACTTTGAGTTCCAATACAACCACTTTCTTTTTGTGACCTTGAGTAAGTAGCAACATTCCTGAGCTCAGTTTCTTTACATGAAAAATGGAGTATGTACAATACCTACTTCGTAAAGTTTTAGTGAGGATTAAATGACATAATATTTAGAAAGTATTTCATAAATTGGCACATAGTAAGCACTCAATAACTTTTACTATTACTGCCAATCCAATAAATTCCTTGACATCCCAGCAAGAAACAAAAGAAAGTAAAAAGCGTTCATGCAAGCTGGCTGTCCCTTTCTCCAGGAGTCTTTCTAAATTCCATGTCTAGCTGCAATGGAGGCTGTGAAAACAGACTTTTAACTGGTCATATTGCTACCTGAAATAAAATTAAACTTTTGTTATTAAGTAAGAAGAAGAGAATCCTGGGTGAAAAAGGCAAAGGGATTAAGTAATAAATAAATTAACTAATTAATTAATTTAAAAAATCAAGTTAATGTCCCTACTCAGAGGCAAAAAAAATAAAGAGAACCAATATTAGTTTGGCAGCTAGCTAGCCTCTTTTATAACTGTAAACTAGGACCCTAACATTGCCATTATAATGAAGGTTTTAATTGATCTAAGCACTACGCCAAAATTATTGTTGTCTTTGTTTTTGCCCTGTGATAAGGATTTGCTTCAGCCAGTGGAATACAAGATTTCTTGAAATTTGTATGAGGATAAGACACTTTAAGGCACAAAACTAAGATTCTGAGTTCTGAAAGTAAGATAGGTTGCCAGTCATTTTTATTTTGCATTTCCTTCTGCCTTCAGGACAAATATATACAAAAATATACTTGTGTTGTGTCATTCTGTATTATTCATGGATCACAGGATATTTCTTAATTGGCTTATAAGAGATAACGTCAGACTGTATATAAGGATCAACTATTTTCTTGATCCAGTCTTTTAACAATGGCATCACAGCCTGGGCCAGGTAACTCAGTTGATAAGTTGTGGACTCAATCCCCAATCAGGACACATACAAGAATCAACCAAGGAATGCATAAATAAGTTGAACAGCAAACTAATGTTTCTCTCTCAAATAAATAAAGTTAATTAATTAAAAAATGGCATCACTAATAATTAGCCTAGAAAAAAATATGATCTTATAATTGACATACTTTT
The DNA here is from genome assembly GCA_026230045.1 of Corynorhinus townsendii. Taxonomy (NCBI): domain Eukaryota; kingdom Metazoa; phylum Chordata; class Mammalia; order Chiroptera; family Vespertilionidae; genus Corynorhinus; species Corynorhinus townsendii. The sequence goes on along the minus strand of JAPDVU010000003.1, from coordinate 58,307,671 downwards.
CCAGTGAGAATGTTCTAAGAACTGAAGTGTGATATGGCCTAAGATATGAAAAAAGGAACCATTTTCTTTAAAAATTATTACCTTTAATATAAAAGAGAGATATAATTTAAGTAATGAAGAGATTTTTTTTGAGGAGAAAAATTATAATTTTCCTAGGAGAATTAAAGCTTAATAATCAACATAGAGACATCCCTGGCTTAAAAGAATCTCCCATGGTCAAGGCAGAGGACCAACCATCCTGGTTTGTGTGGGACGGTCCTAGTGTTAGCACTGAAAAATACCAAATCCTGGGAAATCTTCAGTTCTGGACAAATAGGGACAGTTGTTTACCGTATTTTTAGTTAATGATATTATCATTAGGTAAATCATTAACTAAAAATATGGTTTAGGGCAGTGGTCGGCAAACTCATTAGTCTACAGAGCCAAATACCAGCAGTACAATGATTGAAATTTCTTTAGAGATCCAAATTTTTTAAACTTAAACTTCTTCTAACACCACTTCTTCAAAATAGACTCGCCCAGGCCGTGGTATTTTGTGGAAGAGCTGCACTCAAGGGGCCAAAGAGCCGCATGTGGCTCGCAAGCCGCAGTTTGCAGACCATGGGTTTAGGGTAATGTAAGAGAAACAATTAAGATTTTTCTGATCTGGATAACAAAACTAATGTATGACTCACTACTAGGAAATACTGAAACTGAGTCAGGTGAAGGGGGATGTTTCTGGAAATGGGGTAGAAGAAGATACAGGAAAAAAGCTGCTCAGCAGTTACATGCTAATCAATCTTGCTTGTAGTTTTTGCCATGTATGAGCATGTATTCATGGCCCTGTTTGTTGCTGACAGTAAGTCTTGCTTACAAATAAATATTAATAAATGAAGAGCATTTTCATAGTAAACTTCAACCTTAACTTTAAGTATTAGGCCATAAGCCACACATCTAAGTGCCTCATTTAAGTGGAATCATACACTATTTGTGTGTTTTTTTTGTGACTGGCTTATTACGCTTAGCACAATGTCCTCAATATTCATACATGTTGTAGCCACTGTCAGAATTTCCTTTTTTTTTTTTTTAAGGCATATAATATTCCATTGTATTTATGTACTACATTTTGCTTATCTATTCCTCTTTCCATGGACACTTGAGTTGCTTCCATGTTTGAGCTATTTGGAATAATGCTGCCTGAACATTAGTGTATTGGTCTCTTTGAAACCCTACTTTCAATTCTTTTGAGTATGTACCCAGAAATGGAATTGCTGAATCAAATGACAGTTCTATTTTTAATTTTTTGAAGAACCATCATACTGCTTTCCACAGTGGCTGTACCATTTTACATGTCCATCAAAGGTGCAGAATGGTTCCAATTTCTTTATATCCTCACCAACACTTATTTCCTGATTTTGGATAGAAGCCACCTTAATGGGTGTGAGATAGTAACTTGTTTATATTATTAGGATTATTTGGCTTACTTTGAATAGTTTGATAGCCTAAGTACTTTTGTTTCTATTGATTATTTTTTAGTCTATTTATAAAGCTTTGTTTTGTTGTTAGCAATTAATAGGTAAAACATACTGTTCTCATTTTCTGAATATTGATCTATAGCATTTCTGACACAAAATAATCAGTGACCTTGAATTGATGACAATATCACATGTTCTTTCCAACCTTGAAATTTGATGTAAAAGTCAGAAAAATGAACTGGTTTCTTTTGTTTGTTTAAGGATTATGTATTTGATAATATTAAGAGTTACTGATAGGTAGATTATTTTTTTAGCTATGATAATGGATATTGTGATTATATTTTAAAAAGTGTTCTTATCTTTTATAGATGCCTACTAAAATGTTTAAAGACAAAATAATATTTATGTCTAAGATTTGCTTCAAACTAATTCAGTGGAGGGTAGGGGGTAAGAGCAGGTAGGTTATAGATGAAAAAAAGATTGGCTATCAACTGATAATTGTTGAAACTGGGTGATGGATTCAGGGAGGTTTATTATATTAGTCTCTATTTTTGAGCAAATTGTGATTTTTTTACTTATAAAAAGTTTTTAAAGCCTTGTTTAATCTGTTAAATTATTATTTAAAAAGATAACATTGCTCTGACTGGTGTGGCTCAATTGGTTGAGCATCATTCTGTGAACTGAAAGGTCTCCAGTTCTATTCCTGGTCAGGGCACATACCCAGGTTTCAGTTCAGTCCCTGGTTGGGGTGCATACAGGAGGCAATGAATCGATGTTTCTCTCTCACATCTCTCTCTCTCTTTCTTCCTGTTTCTCCTAAATCAATAAAAAAATTTTAAAAAATAAATAATAACATTTGTTAAGTATGGTGAGAGGAGCTTTTTAGTTAATTCAGAAAAGAAAAATGAATGTGTATATTACACTCACATATTGCTTTCTTGCATTTGATCCTTAGATAGATGATTGATCTCAAGTAATATTAAATTTATATCATTTTAAAAAATTACTAAATTACTAAATATTGCATAATTAGTTGAATGAAACAGAAACAAAAAGCACATTGCTCTTGAATTGATGCATAATCAAATCATGCCACTTTCTGCCTACAGACCATAGTTTCTTTATTGAAAGTTCTATCCAATAGAACTTTCTGCAGTGATGGAAACCTTCTATGTCTACTCTGTCCAATATGGTAGCCTCTAGCCACATATGGCTATTGCCCTAGCTATATGAGCAAGTGCTTAGTGGGACTGGGTAATGGAAGTTACATTTTATTGATTTTCATTTATATTTTTAAACACTGTCCATTAGAAAATCTGACAAGTTATGTTTTTCAGTGAAGATATATATCTCTCTGACAAGTGAAAAATAAAATCATAAAGTTAATCAATAAATTAAAAATTTGAGTTAAAAATCATACTACTTGACCTGATATATGTTATAGATGTTAAATGTTAAACTGAGGTAGCATCCTATCTAATAAAAGAGTAATATGCAAATTGACCATCACTCCAACACACAAGATGGCTGCCCCCATGTGGACACAAGATGGCCACCACAAGATGGCCAGCAGGGGAGGGCAGTTGGGAGGGACCAGGCCTGCAAAGGAGGGCAGTTGTAGGTGATCAGGCCCGCAGGGGTGGGCATTTGGGAGGGACCAGGCCTGCAAGGGAGGGCAGTTGAGGGTGATCAAGCCTGCAGGGGAGGGCAGTTAGGGGTAACCAGGCTGGCAGAGGAGGGAAGTTGGGGGTGACTGGGCCTGCAGGGAAGGGCATTTGGGGAGGGGGGGCACCAGGCCTGCAAGGAAGAGTGGTTGGGAGGGACCAGGCCTGCAGGGGAGGGCAGTTAGGGGTGACCAGGCCTTCAGGGGAGGGCAGTTAGGGGCAAACAGGCTGGCAGGGGACCAGTTAGGAATCAATCAGGCTGGCAGGGGTGTGGTTATGGGGTGATCAAGCTGGCAGGCAGAAGCGGTTAGGGGCAATCAGGAAGGCAGGCAGGCGAGCAGTTGGGAGCCAGCAGTCCTGGATTGTGAGAGGGTTGTCCGGCTGCCCGTGTAGGCCGGATCCTACTGGGATCCGGCCTACACGGGCAGTCAGACATCCCTTGAGGGGTCCCAGATTGGAGAGGGTGCAGGCTGGGCTGAGGGACATATCCCCCCCGTGCACGAATTTCGTGCACCAGGCCTCTAGTTATAAATAATTTGCCTATAAATAATGTTACAGATTTTAAGTATAGTTAGTCAATTATTATGTGTCTTGTTTTCATATCTCAGTAGAGTACTATATTAAGGATTTAAAAAAATATAAATGGTTTTATTGATTTCAGAGAGGAAGGGAGAGGGAGAGATAGAAACATCAATGATGAGAGAGAATCATTGATAGGCTGCCTCCTGCACGCCCCATACTGGGCATTGAGCCTGCAACACAGGCATGTGCCTTGACCAGGAATCAAACCATGACCTCCTGGTTCATAGGTCGACACTCAACCACTGAGCCACACCAGCTGGGCCCATATTAAGGATTTTTAATAGCTACTACTATTACTACACCTACTGGAATGCTCAGTATCTGAGGCACTATTAAAGCATGTTGTATCTACTCAGTAATTTTATATGTATTTAATGTGTTAAGATTAACACATTTAATCCTTATACCAACCCTATCAGATAGGTACACTATTAATATTCCCATTTTTCAATAAAGAAACTAAGACACAGCCCAGCCAGCATGGCTCAATGGTTGAGCATCAACTTATGAACCAGGAGGTCAAGGTTTGATTCCTGGTCAGGACATATGCCCAGATTGTGGGCTCGATCCCCCGTGTGGGGTGTAAAGGAGGCAGCTGATCAATGATTTTCTCTCATCATTGATGTTTCTATCTCTCTCTCTGTCCCTCCCTCTCTGAAATCAAGAAAATAAATTAAAAAATAAAAAGAAACTAAGACACAGAGAAATAGTAACTGACTCAATTTTATGCTAGTAACTGCTGGGACTGGGATTTGAATCCAGAAATATGGCTTAAGTCCACATTCTCGATTACTTTGCTATTTTCCTCTCTTGCAATGTGTTAATAAAGAATTTTTCATCACTTTGGAAATAAACCAATGTAGGGTATTGTATTATAAGGTTAAAAAAATCTAATATAGAGAATTATTCACTATGTTCACTTCTCTGGGCCCCCAAAAACTATATTTAGGAAAAAAAGTTTAAATATGCTTTTGTTTCTTTTTATGTATGTTCAAAATTTCTATAATCAGAAAAAATGTTTATTATTAAAATTATAAAGCATATTTAAACATTCTTTCTGGTTTACAGTAATATTTTATATTAGAGACAAACTAAGTCTAGATTTTATAAAAGTTCATTAAAAATTCTCCTGAGAAGTTTGGTCATTTATATTCCCAGATGCTCACCCTGAGAATTACATTGATCTTAAATGAGTCTGAAGAAGCTTTTGCTTCCAATAATATTAAGCCCATATTCCTTAAAGATATGATTTTTATTTGTCTGATACATAAAACTTAATTTTTTTCTTGAAGAGAAAAATCATTGGTACTCCATAAAACTGAACTCTTTAAAATGACATTGCAAACTCTCTGATGTTATTATTTAAGACTAGAGGCCCGGTGCATGAAATTCATGCATGGGGAGGTGGGTGTGTCCCTCAGCCCGGCCTGCACCCTCTCCAATCTAGGACCCCTTGGGGGACATCCCTCTAAAAATCTAGAACTGCTGGCTCCTGACCGCTCACCTGCCTGCCAGCCTGATCGCCCCCTAACTGCTCCCCTGCTGGCCTAATCTCCCCCAACTGCCCTCCCCTGCCATCCTGGTCACCCCCAACTGCCCTCCCCTGCTGGTTTGGTTGCCCCCAACTGCTCTCCCCTGCTGGCCTGATCTTGCCCCCAGCTGCCCTCCCCTGCCATCCTGATGGCCCCCAACTGCCCTCCCCCACTGGCCTGGTCACCCCGAACTGCCCTCCCCTGCCAGCCTGATCTCGCCCTCAACTACCCTCCCCTGCCAGCTTGATGGCCCACCAACTGCGCTCCCCTGCTGGCCTGATTGTTCCCCACTGCACTTCCCTGCTGGCCTGGTAGCACCCAACTGTCCTCCCCTGTAGGCCTGGTGGCCCCCAACTGTCCTCCCCTGTTGGCCTGATCATTCCCAACTGCTCTCCCCTGCCAGCCTGATCGCCCACAACTGCCATCCCCTGCCGGTCATCTTGTGTGGATGTTTCTCTTTCTATCTTTGTCTCTTTCTCCCTTCCCTGATCATCTGAGTAGTCATTCTCCAGGTATACAGCTTCTTGAGTAAAAGATTGATCTTTATCTTAAGCAAGCCCTGTACATTTTTCTTTGTAATTTATTTTATTTTATTTTTTAAATAAATCTTTATTCAGATTATTACAACTGTTTCTCTTTTCTCTCCCCATAGCTCCCCTTCATCCGGTTCCCACCCCACCCTCTGCCCTTACCTCCCCCTCACTGTCCTTATACATAGGTGTACGATTTTTGTCCAGTCTCTTCCTGCACCCCCCCCCCCCATACCCCTTTCCCCCTGAAAATGATCAGTCCACTCCTTTTCTATGTGCCTGATTCTATTATGTTCACCAGATTATTCTGTTCCTCAGGTTTTTAATTCACTTGATTTTTAGGTTCACTTGTTGATAGATATGTATTTGTTGTTGACAATTTTTATCTTTACTTTTTTCTTCTTCCTCTTCTTAAAGAATACCTTTCAGCATTTCATATAATACTGGTTTGGTGGTGATGAACTCCTTTAGCTTTTTCTTATCTGTGAAGCTCTTTATCTGAGCTTCAATTCTGAATGATAGCTTTGCTGGGTAGAGTAATCTTGGTTGTAGGTTCTTGCTATTCATCAATTTGAATATTTCTTGCCACTCTCATCTGGACTGCATAGTTTCTGTTGAGAAATCAGCTGACAATTGTATGGGTGCTCCCTTGTAGGTAATTAACTGTTTTTCTCTTGCTGCTTTTAATATTCTCTCTTTGTCTTTTGCTCTTGGCATTTTAATTATGATGTATCTTGGTGTGGTCCTCTTTGGATTCCTTTTGTTTGGGGTTCTGTGCGCTTCCTATACTTGTAAGTCTATTACTTTCACCAGGTGGGGGAAGTTTTCTGTCATTATTTCTTCAAATAGGTTTTCAATATCTTGCTCTCTCTCTTCTTCTGGCACCCCCATAATTCGGATGTTGGTACACTTGAAGTTGTCCCAGAGGCTTCTTACACTATCTTCAACTTTTTGGATTTTTTTTTCTTTTTGCTTTTTCTGTTGAGTGTTTTTTGCTTCTTTGTATTTCAATTCTTTGACTTGATTCTTGCGTTCCTCTAGTCTGTTGTTGGATCTCTGTATAATATTTTTTATTTCAGTCAGTGTATGTTTAATTTCTAGTTGGTCCTTTTGCATATCTTTGAGGGTCTTGTTATATTTATCGGCCTTTTCTAGGATATTGTTGAAAAGCCTTATAACCATGATTTTGAACTCTATATCCAATCATTTGTTTTCCTCCATTTCTTTAGTTTGTGATCTGTTTCTTTGTCGCCACATTTTCACTGCTTCCCTGAGTTGGTAGGGTAGCTTTGTGTGCTAGGTTTCCTATATGGCCCAGTGGGTCAGCCTCCCAGTTACCTGAGGTGGACACTCTTGGTGCACCCCTTTGTGGACTGTGTGTACAGCCTTGTTGTAGTTAAGTCTTGATTATTGTTGGTATCACTGGGAGGAATTGACCTCCAGGCCAGTTGGCTGTGAGGATCAGCTGTGTCTATGCTGGGAAAAGTTCGGTGCTGGAGACAGCCTTATAGGATTAGACTTGCCAAATTGCAAAAGCCTCTGTGCTCAGCTTGGATGGGGTGGAGTCTCAGGGCGGGGCAGACAGCCTTGGCTTCCTGTCAGCCCTGCCCTTGTGCACACTGGCCCCTCCAGACCTCTGCCTTCCCTGGCTCCCGAGCCTCCACCCGGGAGTCCAGATTCCCCCTGCAAGAGCGTGGGTCCCCAGGGGCTCGCCTGGAAGTGGGGTTCAGTGCATTCAGGAGCTTCCGACTCCCTTCTGCTAGGGAAAGCCTGTGGCAACCTCCACAGTCTTTGTGCGCACTGGCGCGTGCCCCTCCAGACCCCTGCCCGCTGGGGCTCCCACGGGTCTCCCCTGGGTCTCCGAGTTTCCAAGTGCCTTTCTCTCTACCTGACAGTCCAGACTCCCCCTGTATGAGCCTGGGTCCACAGGGTTTCACCCAGAACTGGAGTTCAGTGCAGTCAGAACTGGGGATCAGTGCAGTCGGGGGCTTCCTTCCCCCTCCTGCCAGAGAAAGTCAGCCAGGCTCTCAGCCGCCCTTCCTCTATGCATGCACAAAGACCCTTTGCTGTACCTCAACCCTTTGCCATTCTTCCAATTCTCTGTGAGCTTTTCTCTTTCCTTCTAGTTGTAGAATTTCCACTCAGCCAGCTTTCCTGTGGTTCTGGATGGTACCTGTTCTGTCTTTTAGTTGTAGTTTTGAAATTGTTGTGCGAGGCAGTGGTTTGCTTACCTATGCCGCCATCTTGGTTTCTCCAGCCCTGTACATTTTTTTTCTGTGCATTTAGGTTAATACTTCTTTTAATATGCCCTTTTTCAGACCCCTCAGAAGCAAAACCACCTAGTTTAACACCTTTGAAAGACCTGAAACTACCCTTAAGAGAGCACATAATTTTGTTAACTATCTTGTAGCTCCACCTTGCTTTTCCCCTATCTTCATGTAATCTTTCTTTTTTTTTTGTTTTTTTTTGTTATTTAATTCAAAATGCATTAAAAAAGCTGTAAACTGCCATTCTGAGAAACATTTTCTCAGTCTGTTGAAGTCTTGCTCTGGGCCTATCCATTGTTAGGCTCAAAGATATTTTTATAAAAATTCTCTTCAGGTTTGTCAGATGTTCATACCTTAACACTGCTTATTGGACATTGATCTTATTACTACAGGATTCTTTGTGATTGAGCTGTAAGGAATTTCATCCTAGCCCTGGCTGGGTGACTCAGTTGATTGGAGCGTTGAACTATACACCAAAGAGATTTCAGGTTCAATTCTGGTTGGGGGGCGTAGGAGAGGCAACTGATTGGTTTTTTTCCCCTCTTAAATAGATCTCTCTCTCTCTCTCTCTCTCTCTCTCTCTCTCTCTCTCTCTCTCTCTCTCTCTCCCTCTCTCTTCCCCTTCTTCTCTCTCTAAAAAAAAGTCAATAAAAACATGCAGGCCTCCCCTGACTTTGTCAAGTTTAGTATGTAGCCCCTTTTTCTATTCACAACCCTCAAGAGAGCACATAATTTTGTTAACTATCCTGTAATCCAATCTCCTGCCCTTTTTCTTCCACTTTAATGTCATCTTCCTTACTTCCCTCCTTAATTTCAAACAAATAAAAGAAACTGCAAAACTATTCTTCTCTGATACATTTGAGATCTTATTCCCAGCCAATTATCATTAGTTTGAGTCAAGTAAACCCCTAAATTCTTTACAGTTTTGGGCATTTCTTACAGCAACAATATTGTTTAACAAATTAGGCCTGATTCCTGTTATGGGAAAAAAGATAGCAAATGATCATTAACATGTTAAGAAAACCTTGACACTGTAGGAGATATTTTTCTCTCCCAGTATTTTATACACACAGCCACACCCACATGCACAAGTGTTTATTTCCTTACCTGATGATCATACACTAGTTAGTCAAGAGAAACCTGTTATAATAGGCAATATACTCAATGCCAGTCCTGCCCTTTTGTGACAGAAAAAAGGAGACATAATACCACATAATATTCTGCTTTAGAATGGTCAAAGGACCCACTCCCCCTCCTGGAGCACTCCCATGCCTTTCCCTCTCTATTTCCCCAACAGGTGTGCATCTCATAAACTCAAAAGGACCCCACATGATTTGCAACCTGGGTAGCAAAGGGCAGGGACAGCTCATCTCAGGCTAATCTCCTGAACCTGTCCCCAAGGCTCCCTTTTCCCTGATTCTACCCACCTAGTCTCTCTCCTGTTGCTTCTTCTATCCTAGGCCCTTCCTTGTTTCACTGTCCCCAGGTTTAATAAATGTACTTTCAAATTAAAAAACAAAAAAAATCAATGAAAGTAGCCTTCTGTACTCAAGGTAAAGCAAAGACATTTCAATAACTAATGATTAGCCCAGTTTAAAATATATAGTCCCTAAAGCAAAATATCCATTGATTTGCTCACATTTGTTACTCATGACCAAACAAAAGAATAATTAAAATGTAAATAAAAATGTTGTTAGGACTGAGGTGTGGTTTTTCAGAATTCAAGTATTTTCTTTTTTAAAAAATATATTTTATTGATTTTTTTACAGAGGGGAAAGGAAAGGGATAGAGTTAGAAACATCGATGAGGGAGAAACATCCATTCAGCTGCCTCCTGCACACCTCCTACTGGGGATGTGCCCGCAACCAAGGTACATGCCCTTGACTAGAATTGAACCTGGGACCCTTCAATCCACAGGCCGAAACTATCCACTGAGCCAAACCAGTTAGGGCAAGTATTTTCTCATTGTTGCCTGATGATGCTCCTCTATATAAATGTACATATAAAATATAAAGCCTATGCCTTGGCCAGTGTGACTCAGTGGCTAGAGCATCAGCCCACATATGGAAGGGTCTTGGTTTGATTCCCCATCAAGGGCACATACATACCTGTGTTGCAGGTTCTATCCCCAGTTGGGGCATGTGCTGGTGTGTGCAACCAATAGGTGTGTCCCCTCTCTTTCTTTCTCTCTCTCTCCCACCCTTCCACTCTCTCTAAAAATCAATGGAAAAAAATATCCTCAGGTGAGGATTAACTCTAAGACACACACACACACACATGCACACACACACACATATACTTTGAATAATTATAAAGGCAGTGTTTATTAAATAGATTTCATTTTCAAAATCAAATCTACAAACATTGTATGTATTTTCAGTTTGCAGTATTTAAATAAGCATGTGATAGTTTTCTCTGTCAGCTTGGTTAGCTATAGCCCCAATTATTCAATCCTGCACTAATAGAAGGGTTGCTATGATAATATATTTTTTTCCTTTATTTTCTTTTATTTTTTCCCCATCACCATTTACCCTCCCATACCCTCTTCCACCTCCCTCCACCTCTACAATCACCACACTGTTGTCTTTAAACAGGAGCTCTTTCTCTTTTTTTCTCAATCTCCCCCTTCCCTGCCTCCCCCACTGCCCCTCGCCCAGTGGTGAAGAAATCTTGTAGGTATGATACACAATGTCACACAAGAAAATAGTAACAATGGAAGATACTGAGGGGTTTTTCTGAAGATGTGAAAGAACAGTTGTAGTCATTTAACGCAATTTTGATAATATTAACAATGTTCTATCACTTTACATTTTGGTACTTGTCTAGGTTGGATTCTCTAGGAAGCAGATGCTGATATAAAGTTATGAATTTGAGATATTTATAGGGAAGTTAACGTCTGTGAAAGTAAAAAGGTTTGGGCAGGAAAAATTGTCACAATATACTGCAGAGCTGACAAAGCATCTGCCAGTTCAGCAGGGAGATCTGAAAAAAAGATTGGCCCTTACAGAGGTACAGTGTCAGGCAAAAGTAGCTAGGCCTATACCGCCACCTGTTCAGTCAATGGCCAAGTGCCACCCTGAAAATAGCATGACCTCTATTGAAAGCTAAAGAAAACCCCTACAAAAGAGCTGGAGTTTGTTGTTCATCACAGCCTTGCTGCTGGGCAGAGAGTGCTTTCTTGACAGGGAATCCAGGCTACTTATTTCCACATCTACCTCAGTACTGTCTTATGTCACTAGTAAAATTTTAGTGGCTGTGTATTTGAATATGAAAATTAATTAGGCTAGAATAAGAGCTGTTAGCAAAGTGCACTAGAATTCTAAAATTCCACCTGGGTAATATATAGTGGTACATGACCATCAATTCCTTAAGTAACTAGAACCACCAGATTAGGGATTTAAAATATTGGATGTTGCTTAAGGCCTCTAAAATGGTAAGAATATTGTTACTCGCATTTCATCCCAAATAAGTTGCTCCCAGTGGGACAACTCAGGGCCTGTGCTTGTGATGGCTTGCAACAGATCAAACTGTCTTAGTTGTGAAATGGGTAAAGTGAGCTCAGAATGGCTCTTGGGGATAATGAGAATCATTTATTTCATAAAAATCAAGAAGGATTAAAGAAAGCCAGATGGGCTCTTTCTGATGCATCACAAATTTCACAGTAGTGATGGACAGAAAAACAAAGGTTTTTGTGGGGGAGGATAAGGGGAGTGTATGATAGCATAGTGCCCAACATAGTGAAGGTTCTGGAGTGTCAGCAATTACTAGTAATTGGGCTTTGGACAGATTTCTGAACCCTCAGTGCCTCAGTTTCCTGATTTGTTAGACAAGGATTGTAATTGTGCCGACATCATGGAGTTGTTATGAGGATGAAATGATGCCACACATGCAATCTCTGACTTGGGAAGGGCTCAATACCTGTTAGCTGTTATTCTACTTCTCTTTCTCCTTCCTCTTCCTTCTCCAGTGGGGGGGAAAATGCTTTCAGTTGAATTTTGTCACCTGCTTTCCAGCAAAACATTCATAAAACTTGGGAGGAGGGTAGTATTGAGAGAGTCCATAAGTCTAACAGGATTCAGCATGTTTGCTTTTGGCCAAGTCTGTTTCTCACCACTATGTTCTCAGTACCATTCTGTGTGAGGAGCTAGGTGTAAAAAAATGGCCGCTACCCTGAGCAGCAGTCTATTTGAAAAAACAAATGGATATATAAATGATTAATGAAGATGAAAGTACATATAAAAGTAAGTTCTAAATGTACTGTATAGACCATAAGCAATGTAGAAATCTAGTTTCATTTTGCTGAAATTGGCTGGTGTGGATATTTTTCTAAAATGATATATGCTCTTTTTTATTTTTCTTAATATATTTTTTATCAGTGGCTATTGTTTTGATCATTGAAAGGTGATACCATTTGGGGTGAAATTGTGAGGGTGAGCTCTTGTACAGTAATACAAGGAAATGTCATGTTTATCGTAGAATTAAAAATACATTAAGTTAGCTCAAAAGAAAGCAAGGTTAAATTTAAATATGGTATCATTATCTCTTAATATTGTTAGCTTATTAATGCTCTCAACCACCAGATGCGTTAAGATGGCAAACACAGAAAGAACTGATGAACGCTTTGAAAAAAAAAAACTATCAAGAAGGCTTAGATTTTTTTCAGTTGTTGATTTCTCAGTAAGTTTGTCTTTAATGTATTTTTCCTATTTTACTTAGCCAATCAGGCTCATCCACTGGCCTTCTTTATTCCAGGAATCCCCTTTGGTCATTCAGTAGTTATTTAAAGTAAAAAAGATAGCTGGGCCAGATCATGTAGGACCACAGTTTTCAGACTATAGAAAGTAGGTCTTTGGATTAAAAGATACTTTACATTGCCCATCATACTCTTCTACTCCATGGAGAAACATGCTCTGTGCCCTGAGGGAGATACATACACAGTGGGGGGGCATTCATTGATGTTTCTGTCTCTCTCCCTTCCTCTGAAATCAGTAAAAATATGCTTAAAACAAATCATTAGTGAGATAAGAGATATCTTGAAAATATCTTGGTGTGGATGAAAAAAAGGGGTTCTATGGAAAGTAACCTCACAGGGTGATCTGATCATAATTCCTAACTGGGCAGGTCATGTGGGGTAGTCATGCCCCAGGCATATAATTTTAGTGAAAGGTTTTAAACCAGCCCTGTCCATTATTCTTGTGAGTCTAGGCTAACACACCTGTTAAATACCCTTCAGCCCTAGCCAGTTTGGCTCAGTGGATAGAGTCTCTGCCCGAATCCCAGGTTTGATTCCAGTCAAGAGCAGGTATTTGGTCGCAGGCTTATCAATGATGTGTCTGACACAGCCTTGTTTCTCTCTTCCATTCCCCTCCCTTCCACCCTCTTTAAAAATCAATGGAAAAATATCCTCAGGTGAGGATTAACAACAAAAACAAAAAGTAATATCCTTTAAAGGGGGTATTAACCCTTAAGAGAGCAAATAATTTTGTTAAATATCCTATAATCCAATCCCCACCTTGCTTTCTCCAACCTTCTCCTGCTGGTCTAGTTCCGCCCCCCCCCCCCCCCAACTTCCCTCCCCTGCAGGCCATCTTGTGGTGGCCATCTTGTGTCCACATGGGGCAGCCATCTTTGCCCACATGGGAGCAGCCATCTTGTGTGTTGGAGTGTCAATTTTGCATATTACTCTTTTATTAGATAGGATTATCTTATATTTAGGACTCTAGAGGCCTCTTTCCTTGGTGAGATATATGAGTATGGCTGAAGAGTCTTAAAAAAATCTTTTCCTACCAAAAGGAAAACAAGATATTTTCAAGATATCTCTTATCTCACTAATGATTTGTTTAAGCATATTTTTATTGATTTCATAGGAAGGGAGAGAGGCAGAAACATCAATGAACGCCCCCCACTGGGGATCCAGCAGGCAACCTGGGCATGTGTCCTAAACGGGAATCCAACCATGACAAGCGAAGCCGGCGGGGGCCTCACCAGTGATTTTGAATGAGTGCTTAAAAATATCCTAGAGATGGACCTCCCTGCACTCTCCCAGGCTGGGTGAAGTAATAAGGGGAAGTGTTGGTAAATGGGAGGCATGTCCTCAGGTGTTCTAGGAACGCGTTCCCTCTCTTCTCGCCGTATGCTTCTGCGTGGCGTGATTGTGCACCAGCCTAAGCGAAGAGACCAATCAAGGACCGCGCCACCTTCCCCCCCCTCACCCCACCCGCTCCTTTTGCCATCGCCCACTCGGGACAAGCTGACAACCTAGACAGCGCCCGGACTTGTCTTATTTTCCATCTCCTCCCACCCAGCCAACGCCCCCGCCACTCGCGCGCTGCTGGGTTGCCGCAGTCCCCAGCGAGCATGCGCGACCGGCCGAGCATGCTCAGTAGCGCGCGCGGCGCCTGGGAGCCTAGCGGAGCGGCTGCTGACGACGAGGTCTTTGCGGCTGCTGTGGCAGCGACAGGAAGTGAGGCGCTCCGACCGGGTGACCGCGACGGCAGAAACCGAGGCGGAAGGGCCCCTGCGGTGACGTCGTCTACGGGGTGGGACGAGGGGGCTGAGCACCTAGGGGACTCGCCGGCTCCGAAGCCGGATCCCCAACCGAGCAGGATGGATCATCACCAGCTCGGGACTGGCCGCTACCAGGTGGTGAGTTCCTGGCCTTCGCCCCCGCCCCCGCCCGGCCTTCTGCGCCGCGGATGGCCAGGGGACTGTCTCCCTCCGTGGCCTCCGGACTTCCCTCCCTCGGATTATTCCCGGAGGGGAAGTGCTGGCTTTTCCTCTTCTCTCTTCTGCCTGGACCTGCTTCTTTCACGTCTCCTGGGGAGCCTGTCTCTGCCCTCCTTGGAGACCCTTCCCTCCGGACTCGTCTCCTATCGTAGCTCCCCACACCTCACCACTACCCTATGCACCGCTGTAAACATCCCCTCCATTCGAACATATCTCTCATATATATTTTCTCGCTTCCTCGGTCATTTGCTCATTTCCTGACCCAGCCATTTGTGAGACATTCCACTTGATTGTCTGCTGGAATGGTACCGAGCTCACGTACCTGCTGGGAAGGTGATCGGCGTCATAAGCGGAGTGGGGGCGGAGGGGGGGAGATGTCAGCAATACGGGGTGCGGTCAGATGGGGACCTGGCAAAACATGGTGGGTTTAAACATTGTGCAACTGTGGAGAGCAGTCGTGATGCGGATCTGGTCTCTGAGCTCTAGTTAACCTTGTCATTTTGTCCTTTTTCATAGTATTAAAAGTGACTTCTTTTTTCTATCCCCGTATTATGTATGTATGTATGTATGTACATACGTGCGTACGTATGTATGTGTGTATGTGTTTGCGGGTGGGGAAATAGGGAGTTTTACTAGAAAAGTGCTAATCTTGTTAGAAAAAATATTTTTTCATTAAGTACACGGTTTTCCAGTTGAACCTTATAAACCTTTGTGTGTTGAAATGAGTGAAAAGTGTTCCATTTTCAGTGTCGTGTCTAATATAGTTTTCCCTTTAGTATTCTGGTAGTATCATTGGAGATTCTTATTGTAAACCCTATTTAAAAAATGGACCTAGCGATAGTTGACTATTTTGTTGCAGCTACGTAGCATGTTATTCTGTAAACTTTGAGATAGTAATTTATTTCGTTAAACCTATTTTACTGAGAATGGAGAAAAACATTAATAGCTTATGGTGCAATTAAATAATACTCTGACATTTTACAAATGTATATAAGTTAG
The DNA here is from genome assembly GCA_026230045.1 of Corynorhinus townsendii. NCBI lineage: Eukaryota > Metazoa > Chordata > Mammalia > Chiroptera > Vespertilionidae > Corynorhinus > Corynorhinus townsendii. Next base: position 58,291,917 of record JAPDVU010000003.1, on the reverse strand, counting down.
TGGAGATTTCACCTTTCAAATCTATTTGCACATGTCAAAGTTAGTTGTGAACTAAGAATTTCAATTAAGTGCATTTTGAGAAATATGAAGGCTACTGAAAGATAAAATCTAAGTGTCTGTAAGTTTGCATTTTTCTAAGATAAAAGCTCATGATACTTCCATTTCATTTCGTTTACATCTTGTTAAACCTCCAAATGATCCATATTATAAATTCTTTGGAAATTTATCTTTTTTTTTTTTTTTTTTCCAGGACAGTTTGGAAAATAATGCTGCCAAAATGTAAGGCATTTTTCAAGTTGTCAGTGTATATGGATTTGGTGGTTTTATTTTTTTAAAAGGCATTCTTATTTTTGCAGACATTAACAAAAATAAAATGCAGTAGGTAAATATTGAATCCTATTGCCAGTGGGACTTTTTTTTTGTAATCTTGTTTCTTTCCTGTTCCTATTTGTTTTCCTTAATGGCATTAGCTGATGTGAATTCTTTCTGTTTGGGGATTTTGCTTATCAGAATTAACCATGTTCTCATGCACAAGTCACTACTCAAAACATTTTTAACTGATGTTGGTGTGCCTTAAAATAATTTATTATATTGTCACATTTGCTTTCAGTGATTATAACTAGTTAAAACTTTACTTAACTATTAGTTTTTATTTATTTTAATTTAATAAATCTTTATTGTTCAGATTATTACAATTGTTCCTCTTTTTTCCCCCCATAGCTCCCCTCCACCCTTTTCCCACCTCACCCTCTGCCCTTACCTCCCCCTCATTGTCCTCATCCATAGGTGTACACTTTTTGTCCAGTCTCTTCCCGCACCTCCACACCCCCACACCCCTTTTCCCCTGAGAATTGTCAGTCCACTCCCTTTCTATGCCCCTGATTCTATTATATTCACCAGTTTATTCCATTCGTCAGATTTTTTATTTACTTGATTTTTAGATTCACTTGTTGATAGACATGTATTTGTTGTTCATAATTTTTATCTTTACGTTTTTCTTCTTCTTCCTCTTCTTAAAAAATAAGTTTCAGTATTTCATATAATACTGGTTTGGTGGTGATGAACTCCTTTAGCTTTTTCTTATCTGTGAAGCTCTTTATCTGACCTTCAATTCTGAATGATAGCTTTGCTGGGTAGAGTAATCTTGGTTGTAGGTTCTTGCTATTCATCAATTTGAATATTTCTTGCCACTCCCATCTGGCCTGCATAGTTTCTGTTGAGAAATCAGCTAACAATCGTATGGGTGCTCCCTTGTAAGTAACTAACTGTTTTTCTCTTGCTGCTTTTAATATTCTCTCTTTGTCTTTTGCTCTTGGCATTTTAATTATGATGTGTCTTGGTGTGGTCCTCTTTGGATTCCTTTTGTTTGGGGTTCTGTGTGCTTCCTGGACCTGTAAGTCTATTTCGTTCACCAGGTGCGGGAAGTTTTCAGTCATTATTTCTTCGAATAGGTTTTCAGTATCTCGCTCTCTCTCTTCTTCTGGTACCCCCATAATTCGGATGTTGGTACGCCTGAGGTTGTCCCAGAGGCTCCTTACACTATCTTCATATTTTTAATTCTTTTTTCTTTTTGCTTTTCTGGCTGTTTTTTGCTTTTTTGTATTTCAACTCTTTGACTTTATTCTTGTGGTCCTCTAGTCTGCTGTTAGGTCTCTGTATAATATTTTTTATTTCTGTCAGTGTGTGTTTAATTTCTAGTTGGTCCTTTTTCATATCCTCGAGGGTCTCGCTAAATTTATCAGCCTTTTCTAGCAAATTCTTGAAAAACCTTATAACTGTGGTTTTGAATTCTATATCCAGTCATTTGCTTTCCTCCATTTCTTTCATTTGTGATCTGTTTCTTTGTCTCTGCATTTTCACTGCTTCCCTGAGTTGGTAGAGTAGCTTTGTGTGGTAGGTGTCCTCTAGGGCACAGTGGCTCAGCCTCCCCAGTTACCTGAGGTGGACACTCTTGGTGCACCCCTTTGTGGACTGTGTGCTCAGCCTTGTTGTAGTTAAGTCTTGATTGTTGTTGGTATCATTGGGAGGAATTGATCTCTAGGCCAATTGGCTGTGAGGATCAGCTGTGTCTATGCTGGGAACACTTTTGTGCTGGAGACACTCTTATGAGACAGGACTTGCAAAATTGCAAAAGCCTCTGTGCTCAGCTTGGATGGGGTGGAGTTTCAGGGTGGAGCAGACAGCCTTGGTTTCCTGTCAGCCCTGCCCTATGAGGCCCCTGGGTCTCAGTGTCCCTCTGTAATCTCTGCAAGCACCTCTGAGAGAAAGCCGCCCTCGAGTTTCGCCTGCCAGATAGTCCAGTTTCTCCCCGAATGAGTCGGGGTTCCCAGAAACTTGCCCGGCACTGGAGTTCAGCACAGTCGGGAGCTTCTGTCTCCCTCCTGCTTTAGAAAGTCAGCTGCGCACTCAGCCATCCGTGCATTCATTTGTCAGTCCTTTCTGCGGGCGCGCGCCTCCTGACTTCTGCCTTCCACAGCTCCCGAGTCTCAGCAAGCTTTTTCTTTTCCTGACAGTCCAGATTCCCCCCAATGAGCCTGGTTTCCCAGCGTCTCGCCCGGGACTGGAGTTCAGTGCAGTTGGGAGCTTCCTTCTCCCTCCCGCTATAGAAAGCCAGCCGCGTACTCAGTAGCCCATGCACATAGCCGCCCGTCCTCTCCTCATGCACGTCTCTGTACCTCAGCCTTTTGCAGCTCCTCTGAGTCTCAATGTGCTTTCCTTTTTTCTTCTAGTTGTAGAATTTCCACTCAGCCAGCTTTCCTGTGGTTCTGGATGGTGTCCATTTTGCCTTTTAGTTGTAGCTTTGATATTGTTGTGCGAGGCAGCAGTTTAGGTGTTTACCTATGCCGCCATCTTGGTTTCTCTAACTATTAGTTTTTAAAAGTTTCTAACACCAAAGTATTGAAATTTGCTTTTTCAATTTTAAGGCTTTTATTCCCGCTATACCACCTTCAAAATAAGTGGGCAATATAATATTTTATTGTGTGTGTTTTGTTTTCAAACTGAGATATGTCCTACATAGACTTTGAATGGGTGGCAGCATTCCCTCAGAGTAGAAGGCAAAAATCAGTTCTAAAGATACTAGTCACTTAAAGTAGATAGGGCATCTATTTACTTTCCTTGAAGGCTAAGTGTTGAGAATCTTAGCATAGTTTAAATTTGGATTTTAATTCCTGTTACTACATAGTAATTTCATCTGTTTTGTTAAAAACGGCCTGATCAATAACTGTAACTAGGTGTATGCCAGAGAAGCAGCTGAATTGGTTTCCAGTAGAGTATTATCTAGGGACCAATCTGTAGTTGTGGCTTATATGATGAACACAACTTGTGTGGTTGCCTTTAGCTCAATTTTTTTTTTTAATTCTGGAAAGATTAATAAACTTGAGTAATAAATAATTTAAGTTGTAAAGTTGGAGACAGGCAAGCATGCTTAGAGGTGAGGTATGCAATATTAATGTATCACTTATTGATAGAGTTAAAATTTGGCATTCCATATTGGAGAGTTAGCATAGATGCCCAGGACCATCAAAATGACTTACTACCATTAAGCAATGCACACGTTTTATGTGGAAACTTTTTTCTGTGGTCTCTTCCCTTCCAATGTTAAATGGGTCTGAATTTTATTAAGTAAAGCAGTGGATAACAGTGTAGAGCTACAAAAAGCCTTGATTGTTACCTGTCTAATTTCAGAAAAAAATCAGGTATGACAGGTAGTTTCACTGTGTTATGGGAAATTCAGTTTTGTATAGTAGGAAATGAGCAATGTTGCCAAACTATGAAGTAGTTGACATGGCTTGAAGCTGTGAGGCCACATTCTACTTTGATGTTCTGTATTTTAAAGATTATGTGCCTATAACAAGCTAACTGCTAATATTTCAAAGGTATTCTGTGTAAAAGTTAAATTGGCACTGTATATTGAAGCAGTAGTTTCCCAGACTGTATTCCAGAATGATGAAAATAGTCTTAGGAGATTTGTAACATATGTCAATATAATAAAACATATATTTGCATTTTAAAACCATGAGAAATTCTGAAGTATGATGGTTTGGATTTGTTTAACCTAGCCTAAACCTTGGCCACAGATTTTGAAAGAAAATTTTAAGATTATATTAACATTTCCAAAATGTTAGTTTTCTATGAACATAATGAAGTGTTCATATTATAAAGATCTAGATACTTTGCTCTTTTATCTGGAGAATTAGTTACCCTTGATAAATCAGCTGGGAAGGAGGTTGACTATTAATGGTTAAAAAAACGTGTTAAAGTCATCTGGGCTTATAATTAGAATGTGTTTTTTACAGTTTGTGAACCCTTGGCTTCCTTAGGATTATTATGAGTTATATAATGTAATATACTACTTACATGTATGTGTATATATAGTATATGTTATATATACTATATATCTACACTATACACATAATATAGACTGGTACATGAGAAATAAATATTATGAATAATGTCAAGTAAATAAACTATGAAATATTAAAAATATTTCAATTTTTGCTGATGACCATTTTTGTGTCTCTTATTTAGCAACCTGAATATCAACTTGTTTTTTGTTCATATCAAGACTGAAAAAATCTTAAGATTTTATTTTACTATATTTACAAGATAATAAGTTAGTAGGTTAAAGTTTCTTGGTTGCTGGCAGAAAACAGGAGACTCTCCATGTCAGAAATAAATGACATTGGGAGGAATCCAAGATGGCGGCGTAGGTAAACACCTAAACTGCTGCCTCCCACAACAATTTAAACTGCAACTAAAAGACAAAACGTCTATCACCCAGAACCATGGGAAAGCTGGCTGAGTGGAAGTTCTACAACTAGAAGGAAAGAGAAAAGAGCATTGAGACGTGCACAAGCGCTGAAAAGCTGAGGTACGGAGGCGCGCGATCCGGGCTGGCGGCGGGCGACTGGGTGCGTTGCTTTTTTCAACCCCAACGGAGACAAGCCCCCGATTACTCTGAAATCCAGTCTCTGGGGAGACGCGGGGGACCCAAACTCCTATGGGGAGAAGCTGGACTGTCTGCCAGTGAGAGTGGCTTGCTAGCAGAGCTGCACGCAGGAATAATTGTTTACGGCACTGGGGCACAGGATTCCAGGACACGGTCGGGACACAGAGTGGGCTTACTAGCAGCCATTGCTGTTTGCCACGCCCTAACCTAGTGACGCCCTGAGACCCCGCCCCACACAACCTACAAACCCACCCAAGCTCCAAGCAGCTCAATTAGCATAAGAAAGCCTGCCCTATCGCAGCTTAACCTAGAAAACTTGCAGCCCAGGTCAGACAGCTCCAAAACCTCCAAACCCCAAGCAAAGAGGAGAAAACTGCAGCTCTCACTGTAGCTCCTGCTGAGTGGCCTCAGACAGTAGCTGACCTGCACCCCATTGGAGATCCAGAAGCCAGTGTACCTAGTGGTCAGTGTGAGACACCAGATTTCAACTCCTCACATCCATAAGTGACACATTCAAGAGGCAGACTCAGTGAGCACCAAAGCCCCACTGAAACAAGTCCTGCCCCATAAGCGTGTCTTCAGCGCAGCACTTCTTCCATTATAGACACAGGGAGTGCTCACAGCTAATTGGCCTGGAGTTCAATTCCTCCCAGCATACCAACAGCAATTCAGGCTTAACTACACCAAGACTTTGCACTCAGCCCACAAAGGGGTGTACCAAGAGCATCCACATCAGGTGATTGGGGAGGCTGAGCTACTGCCCCCTATAGGTCACCTACCACACAAAGCCACTCCATCAACACAGGGAAGAAGCCAAAATGCAGAAACAAAGAAACATGTCACGAATGAAAGAAACGGAGGAAAGCAAACTACTGGATGACATAGAGTTCAGAATCACATTCATAAGGTTACTCAAGAATCTTCTAAAAACTGCCGAGAAACTTGATGACACTTCTGAGGAGCTTAGTGAGACCTTCAAGGACCTTAATGAGAATGCCAAAAAAATGGAAAAGGATCAGTCAGAAATGAAGCATACACTGTCTGAAATAAAGAATATACAGAAACTCAACTGTAGATCAACATACCCCAAGAATCAAACCAAAGATCTGAAATATGTGGAAACAAAAAACATCCAACCAGAAAAACAAAAAGAAACAAGAATCCAAAAATATGAAGATAATGTAAGGAGCCTCTGGGACAACTTTAAGCGAAACAACATCCGAATTTTTGGGGTGCCAGAAGAAGGGAGAGAGCAAAATATTGAAAACCTATTAGAAGAAATAATGACAGAAAACTTTCCCTACCTGGTGAAAGAAATAGACTTACAAGTTCAGGAAGCGCACAGAACCCCATACAAGAGGAACCCAAAGAGGACCACACCAAGACACATCATAATTAAAATGCCAAGGGCAAAAGACAAAGAGAGAATATTAAAAGCAGCAAGAAAAAAACAGTTAATTACCTACAAGGGAGTACCCATACGACTGTCAGCTGATTTCTCGGCAGAAACTATGCAGGCCAGAAGGGAGTGGCAAGGAATATTCAAAGTGATGAACAGCAAGAACCTACAACCAAGATTACTCTACCCAGCAAAGCTATCATTCAGAGTTGAAGGTCAGATAAAGAGCTTCACAGACAAGAAAAAGCTAAAGGAGTTCATTGCCACCAAACCAGGATTACATGAAATGCTGAAGGGCATTCTTTAAGAAGAAGAAGAAGAAGAAAAAGGTAAAGATAAAAATTATGAACAACAAAATGACATCAAATACATACCTACCAACAAGTGAATCTAAAAATCAAGTGAATAAAAAATCTGAAGAACAGAATGGACTGGTGAATATAATAGAATCAGGGACATAGAAAGGGAGTGGACTGACAATTCTCAGGGGAAGCAAGTGTGAGGGGTGCGGGAAGAGATTGGACAAAAATCTTACTCCTATGGATGAAGACAGTGGCGGGGGGTAAGGGCATGGGGTGGGGTGGGGAATCAGGTGGAGGGGAGCTATGGGGGGAAAAAAAGTGGAACACCTGTAATAATCTGAACAATAAAGATTTAATTAAGAAAAAAAATAAATAAATAAAAACATATTAAAAAATAAAAATAAATAAAGTATCAATCAAAGCTAAAAAAAAAAAAAAAAAAAAAAAAAAGAAATAAATGACATTATTACTCATAGCACAGCAAGCTGCATCATCATCAGCATATTTGTGTAGGTTTTCCTTGCCACAGGACCCCTGAGGGTGATGGGTCTAAATGCATGCACTAATGGATCACATCTGAAGAACTCAGGAGCAAGGGTCTAGCACTTTTTAGCAAGCAAAAAAACAGTGTAGCAAACAACAAATTAGTTCACCTTTCCCTGGGAGGGCAGTTACATGTTGTAACCTTTTTGTGTAGGTGACTTATTACAATAATCCAATCAGTAGCAGAAAATGGATAAGCTTTGCAGTCTGTCACACTCAACAAGAATGTGCAGGGACACTCAGGCCCATGGTAGACTGCCTTGCCCAATAGAACATCCTCTGGATGAAATAATAAATGTTGATTTTTAAGGGGCAGTAATTTTCTTTTCCCTTTTGAAGAAATATTGCAGCCTTTTACTGTATTTTGCTCTCTAGTTATTGCCTTTTCTTGGCACAGCTCAGTTCCTTTGATTTTCACTTATTTGTCTCCTTTGAATTTACGAATATTCTTTATCTGGTTTATATGCTTACCACACCTCTTTTACATATCAATGCTTAATGCTTAATATAATAGACTAGAGGCCCTGTGCACAAAATTCATGCATTGGGGGAGGGAGGGTGTCCCTCAGCCCAGCCTGCAGCCTCTCCAATGTGGGACCCCTCGAGGGATATCCGACTGTCTGTTTAGGCCGGATCCCGGTAGGATTGGGCCTAAACAGGCAGTCGGACATCCTTTCACAATACAGGACTGCTGGCTCCCAACTGCTCGCCTGCCTGCCTTCCTGATTGCCCCTAACTGCTTCTGCCTGCCAGCCTGATCACCCCCTAACCCACTCCCCTGCCAGCCTGATTGATGCCTAACTGCTCTCCTGCCAGCCTGATTGCCCCTAACTGCCCTCCCCTGAAGGCCTGGTCACCCCTAACTGCCCTCCCCTGCAGGCCTGGGTCCCCCCCAGCTGCCCTTCCCTGCAGGCCCAGTTGCCCCCAACTTCCCTCCTCTGCCAGCCTGGTCACCCCTAACTGCCCTCCCCTGCAGGCTTGATCACCCCCAACGGCCCTCCTTTGCAGGCCTGGTCCCTCCCAACTGCCCTCTCTGATCACCCACAACTGCCCTCCCCTGCTGGCCTGATTCTTCCCAACTGCCCTCCCCTGCTGGCCATCTTGTGGCGGCTATCTTGTGTCCACATGGGGGCAGCCATCTTGTGTGTTGGAGTGACAGTCAATTTGCATATTACTCTTTTATTAGATAGGATAAAGGCCTGGTGCATGGCTGGAAGCCAGCTGGTTTGTCCTGAAGGGTGTCCTGGATCAGGGTGGAGCTTCCTTTGGGGCGTGGGGTGGCCTGGACAAGGGGCCTGTGGTCGTTTGCAGGCCGGCCACGCTCCCCGGCTACCCAAGCAGAGGCCCTGGTATCTGGGATTTATTTATCTTCTACAATTGAAAGTTTGTAGCCTTGAGCAGAGGCCAGGGCCGGCCAGGAAGTTTGGCTTTCTCCATCGCTGGGGAAACCCAAGCCTCCTGCTCGCTCTGTGGCTGCAGCCATTTTTGTTGGGACTTATTTATCTTATATAATTGAAACTTTGTAGCCTTGAGCAGAGGCCTGGGCTGGCAAGGTTGTGCAGGAAGCTTGGCTTCCTCCATTGCCGGGGAAACCCAAGCCTCCTGTTTGCTCTGTGGCTGCAGCCATCTTGGTTGGGTTAATTTGCATACTTGCTCCTGATTGGCTGGTGGGTGTGGCTTGTGGTGTAGTGGAGGTATAGTCAATTTGTATATTACTCTTTTATTAGATAGGATACTTTTCAGCTCTTGTTTTGCTTTATTATTGTTATATTGACACTTTGAACTTTTTCCTTGAAACTCCTTTCTTATTCCTGATATGAAGAAACTTTCTACTCTTCTTTGTCTTTCCTTTTCTTGGTGAACTTATATTGTACTTCTTAAATTTGATGCTTTCTATGGCATCTGACCATCCTCCAGTGTATCTTTCGTTTGCACTGCATGATTCATATTACTGACCTCTTATTGAATTCCTCCTTCCCCTACATTTAATATTAAATCTTTCAAATATATAGAAAAGTTGAAAGAATTATACACTTACCAAGAAGGGTCTACAGTTACAAACAGCTTGTATAGTTGTGTTACTGTGTATCTGTCAATTCCTGTTATTTTTTGATGCTTTCAGGTATAAGTGTACCTCACTGTAAACTGAATGCTTAGGCTAGAGTTTAATATTTCTTTATGGTTCTTTTTCTTTAGGGTAAAATTGACGTATAATGAAATGCATAAATCTTACATGGCCAGTTGGATAAGTTTGACACATGCATACACCTGGGTAACCCAAACGACTTCCAAAATATAGAGAAGGTATTAGCAAACTAAGTTCCAACTTTTGTTTTTGTAAATAAAGTTTTACACAGCCATACCCACTCATTTACAATGGCAGGGATGAGTATTTGAACCAGAGCCCACAAAGCATGAATCAATATTTGTTATTCTGCCCCTTACAGAAAAAAGTTTACTGATTCCCCCATATAGAACATTACTGTCATCCGGAATGTTCCCTCATGACCCCTTCCTTTCAATTTCTACCCCTCATGTGATCTTTATTCTGGTGTGTTTTTTTTCCTCCCACTTCAAATTAGTTTTGTATATACTAGAAGCATACAGCATATTGTCTGCAAAGTTTCTTTCACCCTGCATGAAGTTTTCGAGATTGATCCATGTTATTGTGTATATCAGTAGCTTATCTCTTTTTATTGCTGAATAGTACTGTATTTTATTGTATAAATTGTATAACTATACTACAATGTTTATCCATTGCTCTGTTGATAGACAGTTGGTTTGTTTCTCAGGTTTTTGGCTATTATGGATAAAACTGTTAGAAATATTCTTACTCAAATTTTTTTGTGCATATTTTTTATTTCTCTTGTGTAAAATTACTAGGCAATAGGATAAGCATATATTTAATTTTATAAGAAACCACTAGACTTTTCCCCACAGTAGTTGTATCATTTTTCACTTCTACCAATACTGAATGAAAGTTTTGGTTGCTTACAGGGGTCCTCAAACTACGGTCCACGGACCACATGCAGCCCGCCGAGGACATTTATCTGGCCCGCCGGGTGCCGCTGTCTGTCCTGCTTAGCAGCCGACTCGTCCCGGGCCCGCAGTGCGCATAGGAATTTGTTCATAGTTTTTTTTAATTAACCTATAGTCCGGCCTCCAACGGTCTGAGGGACAGTGAACTGGCCCCTGTTTAAAAAGTTTGAGGACCCCTGCACCACCTTTCCAAAATTTTGATATAGTCAGTATTTTTACTTTTAGCCATTCTGGTAGGTTTACTGGACTTTTGAGGTATAAATTTCTGTTCTAAACATACATGTTCCTTGAATTGACCTTCCTATATTTTACAGTGCCATATCTATTTTTTTTTTGTATAGTGCCATATCTTAGCAATTCTTATTCTCCCATCCCCTTAATTTTTATGCACTAACTGATGGAGTCTAGCAGGACCTCCTTCTTATTTAACCATAGAGTATTCTCTCTTACATTCCTGTGGGTTTTTTTCCTGTTTATTTCTCATTTAAAGTTCTGTACCACACCTTTCTAGATTGTTTGCCTCATAAAATCCTATTCTTTAAAAACTCCTGCAAAACTGTAATTGGAAGAGGGAGGCATCTGTCATCAATGTCAAGGTAGAGGAAAAATTGAGAATCACCATATTAGAGAACTTGTTATACTGAATTATCTTTTTTGTGTGTCTTTCTACTTCTAAACTGGTGTTCTTTCTCACAGGTGCTACAGGGTTCTGTGAATGTTTGATTTTTATTTAATCTTTAAAATAGGTTTTAAAAAACTAGTTGAGGAAATTCACACTCCAGAGGTGTTTTATACTAAGCTTCCACAGTTTGAAGACTAGTATTATGTTAACTTGTGTTGCCAGGGTAACTTCTTTTGGAATGGACCCCAGATTAAAGTTTCTCTGACTATTTCTCTGTGTGTAGTGGTAATAATTGTAAGTATGTCATTGATTTGATTTAGTTCAGCTCATTAAAAAAATTTATATGGATGAATACACTACATTAGTTCACGTTAATGATGCTGAATCAAATGCTAGCCATCACAGGCATATTTGAGCAGTAAAAGATGTAGTAATGGTATAATATTTGTGCACTAACAACTAAATACATTGGCATTATATCATGAAAATACAACATTATAGATAGTTAATATGCTTATTTTATGTTTTGAGTGCCTCTTGTCAAATTTATGTGTAAGTAAGGTATGGGAGAAGTTTTTAGATATCATTAACTATGGAGAAAAGGTCCTATGACTAATTTGTTCACTTAATATATAATAATTTATGAAATGTTTCTGTGTGCCAAGTTCTAGGTACTGGTGAACAAGACAGTTAAGTTCTTGTATCATGTCACATACTTTGGTGGAGGAGAGGTAGACAAATAAATGGTTTAAGAAAATGAAGCAGGTTGATGGAATAAATAATACATTTTATCAATACTAGTCTAGCAGTAGTAGAACAATAATGACTTTGCATTATGTTAGGAATATGCTGAGAACTCTACTAAGTGCTTTAGACATATGAGCACATTTAATCTTGTTTAAATAACTATGGAATACACTCTGCTTACATGTATTAAATGTAAATTTACTGACAAGACATTGAAATTAAGACTAGGCTACCTACCATGTGATTGTAAATAATCCTATGTCTATGTTTTCATGCCATGTTGTTATGGTTTCTTCAAAAGTTTGATCACTTAGCTGAAATTAACGTGTGGGTAAAATTCTTGTTAAAGACATTCCAAGTGCAAGTTGGGAAATGTTGCAGTACTCTAAGACTTACTATCAGATTATTTCAAAGTTTTGACTTGCTTGCTTTTAGGATTTGTTTGAACATGAGTAATTAACATTTTGAAAGTTTAGAAATGTGCTCTGGTTTAAATTGTCGATGTTTCTCCAAAATTACCCATTACACCATGTAAAGAAATAGTGCTGTTTGGCAGAGGCTTTGAGACTAAGGAAATAAACTAAATAGCTTTACCCCATTACTAATTTTGAGGCTCTAAGGACTGTTGAATGTTGGATGGAAGAAATCCAATAGTGAGTGTTTTTATAGAACAAGTGTTTTTATAGAATATTTGTTCTCTCTTGGGTGGGACTTACATTTATATCAGCATGACTTTTTTTTGTGGTTTCCTCAAAAGGGGAAGGGATATGAAATAATACTTGAGACCCTTTTACGTTTTTGTAACCTTTAGAGAACAAATGAGCCTCTGCTTACATCATCACTGCTTGATTTGTTATTGCACTGCACATAAGCTATAAATACTTTTTTTAGTTAATTTTTTTAGAGGAAAAGGAAGGGTGAGAGAGAAACTTTGATGTGAGAGCAAAACATCGATTGACTGCCTTCTGCACCCATCCTGCCAGAGATCGAGCTCCTGAAACACAGGCATGTGCCCTGACCAGAATAGAACCGGGAACCTTTTGTTGCACTGGATGATGCCCAACCACCTGAGCCACACACCAGGCAGGGTGCTATAAATACTTTTTTTTTCTTTTGAACTGTAATACTTTTTGTTCTCTTGTCTAACCCTTCTCCATCCACCACTTCAAACCATGATCTCTCTTGCCTTCTGGCTTTTGAACATAGTATTCTCATTTTCTTGTTTCTCCAGGACTAATATCTATTCTTTATTTAGGTCTGTTTAGATGTTCTTTTCCTCTCCTGCCATTTCCCATCCTTTAGTACCAAGTTCTGTGTTCTTTCAACACTGTACACTTATCCCTATCATAGTCCTTATTCCATGGAATGTATTTTGTAAACTCAGTGGGAAGTAGGGCTTAGACCTGTCTTGTTTATAATAGTGTTTAGTATAGTTGCCAGCCCATTAAAGGAGCCTAGTAAATAATACTATTGAAGAAATAAATGAATGCCTTTTCCGAAAGATTTCAAGAGTTTGCATGAGGTTACTGGTATATTATGTTTATAAAATGAAGTTTCCTAGATTACTATTATGTAAAAGTAACTATGTCTTGCCTAACTTATACAATGTTGATACTCTTTTTTTTTTTAAGATGAAAAGACATTTTATTATTATTTTACTATATAACATAGTAGTGAATATACCTGATTGCATTTTTCCAAATGGCAAATGAGACGCAGGATAGTATTTCTCTTTGATTACTGACAACCTCAATGTGATCTGTCTTTTGGAGGATTCAGTTTCTCAGACATCTGTGATACTGCCACGAGAATACCAACGGTGCTTAGTAGTAAAGAACATTTTGCTAAGTTCTATCATGGGTCCTTGCTCAAACTGTTCATCTTTTCTTCTAATCTGGTTTTTGTTAATTGATACATCTTTCTTCATAATCATGTGCATGATCTGGCCAGGGGTAGGGTTTTATGTGTTCATGTGGAATGTCCACAGAAAGATTATAGCAAACTATCCCCCTACCATCAGATGTCAAAGCAAGCTCTATTTTGCAATTATAGTAATCTGGAAGAGAAGAATATGTGGGTTTATGATAGACATAAAGTTCCATTTTGAATTGGAAATAAATGTTTCAAGATAGTTCTGTTTGATATTGCCCATTTCACTGCTGATACTGCCATGGTGAGTCAAGATGTTTATCAGGCGGTATGAAAAAAGATTTGAAGAGAAAATGCAACTAAATGCTTTTAAAATTTGCTTCTAGGCATATCTATTTTCATCCCTTTTCAGCAGCTCCTGGCAAGCTCGCCATCTTGCCTTGATCTGGGTCCTACAGTGTTGATATTCTTGATGCCCAGTATTAGGTTATGTATTTTGCTTTTAGTGTAATGCCAAGGAATCTGTTTTGATGAGTTCTGGTATTTTTGCATAATTCCTCATCTGCTTGGTCGCTTGCAGTTACAAACATTTTAACCATGGTTAGGTTATTTGGTGTACCTATGGAAAGAAGGAAAAACTGTTTCCACATGTTGTGGAAGTAGTAGTCATTTTCTAAAGCCTTTTAATTTTATAGCAGATTGTCCAAGGGAGAATCTGCTTAAGGTTATGCAGCGAAGCTTGGAGGACAAATTTTATTTTATTACTTCTAAGTATACCAGTTGCGTTAAAATATATCAAAGATCCCAGGAAATAGAGCTTCCATTATAGTTAACTTTCTTTTATTCATAGTGATGCCAGACATGAAGAGTATGGATGGTATAGCATGAGTCTGGTAATCACGTTGCTAATAAGTGGACCTAGCTGGTTGTCCAGAACCCATAACTCAGCAATAAATGAGTAGACTAAATTCAGCTTTTGTGGAAAAGTTTTCTTTTACCGGCATATTTTTAAAAAATTAATGCAGATATACAGTTTAAAAAGTTAGAGTACCAAAAGATAAGTAATGAGAAATAGCAGTTCCCTTTTTCATCCCCATTGTCCTCCAAATCTTTCTCCTCAAAAGAAAGCACTCTTTAAACTGCTTTAACTCTATTTTTAACATCTATGTATATTCACCTACTTGTTGATTTATTAATTTTGCTTTTGTTTCTTTCATGTCCTGCTTTCCCTTCCCAGATCATGATCTCTTGGGTTCAAATCTTGGCTCATCTCTTGGGTTCAAATCTTGGCTCCTCACTTGTAAGCCCTATAACCTTGGGCCAAGTACTTAACCTCTCTATGTCATAGCTTCCTCATCTTTAAAGTAAGGATAGTACAGGTCCTTACCTCATAGTATTATTGTGAGGATTAAATGTATGAAAAACATCTAATCTTTGGTTAAATCGGAAATTAGTATTTACATTTTATGACTGTGAAATTACTGTTCACAACTGAGTCAGGTCATGTGTGTAACTTTTTAAATTTTTCATGGAGTTGCCTAATTTTTAAGTCTTTATTTTTCTTTTTATCTATTGTTAATTCTTTGCATGGCCTCTGGTAATTTTTCAAAATTTGCTCTTAAGCTATATTTTTGCATGGTCAAATGTGTCAAATAATTATTAGTTTTTTTATTTTGTTCTTCGAAGACATTCTTCCTAGGCCCTCCATCCTCCTGTTTCTATCTGTACTGTTTGTTCTGTAGGCCTGATGCATAACCGTCATACCGAGACTTTCCTTCATCAAGAAAGTGGAGTCTCTATTTCTTGAACTCTAATCTTTCTCCGTTTTTGGTTTATTCCCAATTGTAGTGAGAGATATTTTCAGTAGGTTTCTTAAGAAAAGATGCCTAGAGGTAAAAAATTAAATTGTTATTGAATTTGTTGGCATCAAGTTCTTAATCTCTTATTTTCATTTTAATGTCTGTAGGTCTGATAATAACCCCCTTTTCACTTCGAGATTTGCTTTCTCAGCTTTTTTCTTTGATAGTCTAGCCTATAATATTTTTCAATTTTGTTGATCTTTTCAAAGAAACATCATTTGGCTTTGTTAAATATCTCTGTATTCTATTTTACTAACTTCTCCTTTTACCTCATTTATTTACTATTTCCTTTTTTTCTGGTTTACTGTACCTTTTATTTTCTAGCTTCTATTGGTGGATCCTTTGGTCATTGACTTTAGACCTTTTTTTCTAATGTAACATTTTTTCCCTAGTGTAAGAATTGCTCTAACAATGTTTTTGCTATGTCCTGCAAAGTTGGATATTTTATACAACTTTGTTATTTAGTACAGATGTTTTCTAATTTTTCTTATGATTTCTTCTTTGAACCATACATTATTTAGAAATGTGTTAAATTTTTATTTAGTTGGGATTTTCTTAGATAACACTTTTAAAATTTCAAATTTAATTATTTTGTGATAAGAGAATACTATTCACTGTAATCTCATTTCTTTTAAATTTATTGAGACTTGTTTTATGGTCCAGTATATTTATCTTGCTAATGTACTGTGTGCACTTAAAATTTGTATACCTGGTACTCTTCCTTTGTTGGATATAGTATTCTAGAAAATGTCACATAAGTTGGTTCATAGTATTGTTCTGATCTTCTGTGTCTTTACTGCTACTTATTTTTGTGTTGGTCTATTAGTTACTGAGTAAGGGACGTTAAAATCTGCTGTGATTTTAGAGTTATCTCTCTCTCAATTTCTTACTTCCTAAATTTTGAGGCTCTCTTATTATGAAATACCCCCTCTTTATCTCTGGTAGTGCTCTTTGTCCTCAGGTCTATTTTATTTAATATTAATATAGCCATTCCAGCATTATTATTATTATTATTATTATTTTGCATGGCATCTCTCTATCTGCTTACTTACAACCTATCTGAATCCTTTAAGTATGTCTTTCTTGGTGTGATATGGTTGTTTTTTTGCCATGGTATTATTTGTTTTCTGGTTGTATTTTGTTGTTGTTGCTGTTGTAGTTCCTCTTTTCACCCTTTTCTGTGTTTTTATGGATCATTTGATTAAAAAAATTTTTTTCCAGTGCCCCTTTTGAAATTTCCATTGCCTTTTTTAGATTATTTCTCTTTATATTATTTTTTGCTTCCTCTAAGATGATAACTAGTGAAAAATTAGGTATGTATGTATAACATTAGTGTCATATATGTAGAACTTTGTAACCAACCTTGATGTTATATGTATTATATATACATTCATTGAAAACCCTGACAATGTTACAATTTTTGGTTTAGTGACACATATTTTTAAAAACTTAAGAGGAAAAATTTTTTTTATTTAAACATTTATCACCCCCTATGCTCTCCTCATTCCTGAAGTTTCTCTTTATTAAATGTTTCAACCCCCCCCCCCAAATAAAGAAAAACAAACAAACAAAAACAAATGTTTTAGCCTAAGGAACTTCCTTTACCATTTCTTAAAGTGTAGATCAGCTGTTAATAAATTCTCTTATCTTACTTTCATCTGAAATGTCTTTATTTTACCTTTATTCCTGTAGTATATAGATATATATTTTGAATATAGAATTTTTGGCTGAGTTTTTCTTCCTCAGCCTTTTAAGATGTTGTTCCATTTTCTCCTGACAACCATGGTTTCTGCTGCAAAACCTGTAGTTATTTGAATCATTATTTCTCTGCATGTAATATATTGGTTTTCTGAGGCTGCTTTCAATAACTTCATCTTTAGATTTTTAGAAATTGTATTATATTATGTGTAGGTGTGGTTTTCTTTGAATTTATTCTGTTTTAGCTTTATGAGGTTGACTTTATACATTTACTTCATCCCTTTGAAGAGTTGTGGATATTATTTCTTCAAATTTGTTTTCCTATTCTAGTCTCCTTTTTTTGTTTCCTTTGAGCCTCAAATTACATGTTTGTTTGCTTATTTAACTTTCAATCCTTTTCTGTTCTTTAGAATGGATAAATTCTTAAAATCAATTTAAATTCACTGGCTCTCTCACCCTGGCCGGGTAGCTCAGTTGGTTAGAATGTCATCCCAGTATGCCAACGTTTGGGGTTCAGTCCCTGATCAGGGCACATATAAGAATCAGCCAATGAATGCATAAATAAGTGGAATAACAAATCTCTCTCCATCTCTTCCTCTCTCTAAAGTCAGTCAATAAAAAAAATTAAAAAATTTAATTTACTGGTTCTTTTCTCTGTCATCTTCATTGTGCTATGGATCCCAATCATTGGATTTTTTTTTATTCCAAAATTTCTGTCTTTTTTGTTTGTTTGTTTATATTCTCTGCTGAGATTCCCTGCCATTTTATTAATTTCAATGTAATCTTTCTTTACTTCCTACAACAGCAATAATAGCTGCTTTAAAATTCTTGTATGGTAACTATAATCTGAGTCATCTTGGGAATTGGCATCTCTTGATTGCATTTTCCCTGGAGAATGATTTATATTTCGTAGTATTTTGTATTTGTAGTAATATTGGGTTTTATCCTGAGTAATATTGAGTTTTATTCTGAGTGTTGTGCTATGGTCCTATGGAGAATATTTTGTTTTAGAAGCAGTCAACTCAGATTTAGATTGCAAATACTGTTTCATACACTGTTCAGTGGTTCAAATCTAAGCTTAATTTCTTAGTCCTTTATAATCTGTTTTGTGTAAGATCTACATATGCATTATTTGAGAGTTAGAGATTTCCCCTCACTTTCTGGCTTTCCCAGGCTCCATTCTGTGCTTTGTCTGGCTAGAAATAGCATGATTTATAGTGGGGTTTTAGCAACCTAAGCCACGATGCCTTTCCACTACTATGGTTCTGCCTCAGAGTAAAACTGCAAAAAGAAAAAAAAAATGGGGAAACTCTCATTTGTACAGGTTGCTTCTTCAAATTTTAACTTCCCTCTATATCCCTATTTGTTTTTTAATTCAGAATGCTCAGGTAGTTTTTATTTTTTTGTATTTAGTTCTAAGTTTATAGTTGCTGTCAGTGGGAGGATTAGACTGTAGGGGGCCTACACTCTCTGGAATTTGAGGCAACTATAGATTTTTGTTATTGTTGTTAATACTCAACCGAAGATCTTTTTCCATTGATTTTTAAAAAGAGTGGAAGGGAGGGGGAGAGACAAAGAGAGAAACATCAGTGAGAGAGAGACATTGATTGGTTGCCTTCCGAACCACAATATTAGAAGTAGTCATAAAGGTAATCTTGTGCCAGGGTAGATTACTGCCTATAAATTATTATTGGAGGCATCTTGAAATAGAAAGAGCCTGAATTTAGTGACAGTAAAACCTGAATTTGAGTCTCTCTTTGCCCCTAATTAGGTGTGTCAATTCAATTATTGAAAGTTTGTTCCATCTTACCTCAAAGGATTGTTCTAGGAACTAAAGTAGTTAATATGTATAAAGTGCTATTTATTTATTTATTTTAAATATATTTTTATTGATTTCAGAGAAGGAGGGAGAGGAAGAGAGAGATAGAAACATCCATGATGAGAGAGAATCATTGATCGGCTGCCTCTTGCACACCACACACTGGGGATCGAGCCCACAACCTGGGCATGTGCCCTTGACCGGAATCAAACCCAGGAGCCTTCAGTCCGCAGGCTGATGCTCTATCCACTGAGTCAAACCAGCTAGGCCTATAAAGTGCTTAAAACAAAAACAAAAACAACTACTAACATTTAATGGGCTTTAACTATGTCAGGCATTATTTTGAGTATGTACAGGTGTTCATTTTTGTACTCTACAAAAACCAGGTGAGAAAATAGACCCCACTTTGTAGATGATACTAGTAAAAATGAATAAGTACTGGTGCTTAGGTTGAATATAGAAAAGTTTATTCCAACACCGCTATACTTAACCAGCATGCTTCTTATTCTTAGCTCCATTTTAGTGATTGAATAGTAGTCTCAGAAATAGTTGTGCCAGTATTTTTATTTTTTTGTACACAACATTTTCCTACACGGTCCTTTTTTTTTTTTTAATACACAGTGCTTTTTTCATTGACCTTGTTAAAAGCAAAATTAATGTGTAACACAGTACTTTCAAGTCTTTATCAGTGTTATAATTATGCTAACTAAAGTATTCTCTTTAAAGCAGAATTGTTTTTCAAAATGTAAAGTTAAAAATTTAGATTACCAGAGTTTTTTCTTTTCCAAAACTACTTGGTAAATTTGTTTTATTATGTGTGCTAACAATTGGAATTTGAGTACTAACGAAAACTACCTACTCATCTTCTCTCTGGTTCCTTCAAAGGCACAAGTTATATTTTTTGTCTTGTGTGTCTGTACTTTTAGTGCAAATCAATGCACTAATGAAATTCACATGTCAATTTTTACTGGAAAATGACAGTCATGTTAAGTTTTGTGGAAAACCTTGGTGTAACAGTGTTTTTGTATTGACTAGTACTTTTAGAAATGTGGCATTATAGTGATCATTGTAATATGAGAATAAGAATTTATACAGGAATAAAGAAATATGTATATAAGAATAAATATATTTACTTATTTAAAGTTAGCACGTTTGCTAACTTTTTGAGAGAGAATGTGTGTGTGGGAGTGTATGTGTGTGTATTTGACTTCTGTTCTTATAAAATTATTCAGATTATGTTTATATTTTTATCAGCCAACTTTTGAGCGTTTGTTTTGGCATATAATACTTTGGTGGATGAGCCCTCTAACTGTTGCCTGCAATGGCCTCTTGGCATTTGCTATGCTTCCTGGATGAATCATCAACAACAACATGTCTTAGTAATTGATATTACTCAGTAGTAGTTAGTTTTGCTTGAGGATTCTGTTCTTAGCTTCTCTCTGTTTGCTGGGAAAGAATGAAACTTTCTTTGAAGAAAGTTGGTGTTTCAGGCCTGGGTCTTGCTGGTCTTGGCCCCTTGGTTTACCTATGATAGAATAAGTAAACTTCTATTTTCCTTTATTCCCCACGTGGTAGCCCTTACCTCAGAGGTCCTAGTTGCTAGAAGCCAGAAGTACTAGAGATTGATGAGTTTGAATTTGTACCTATTTCCTGCACCCAATATAGTACCTTGAACATAATAGTCATTTCGTAAAGTTTGTTGAGTGACTGATTGATAACTGACTGAATGAATGAATCACAGGAAGAAGGTAAAGCTGGAAGACCCAATCAAGTTTATGTAGCTAGGAGGTGGTAGATCTGTACCTTAAATTTTGATCTTTTGGCATCAAATATTTTCTTTTCTAGTTGTTCATGTACCAACTACCTAATCATCTAAAGAATGAAATCAAATAAGACAGTACACCATACTAATTTTTTAAGTGACAAATGAATGCTTGTAATACTAATGTTAACAATATTACTTAGAGTTAGTTGTCTCATGCCCTTGCAAATGAAACCAATCACACGGCATTTACCTTCTATCCAGTGTTAGAGGTAGTCTCCACAGTTCTGGATTCAGTGTTAGCTAAGACAAGATGGCAGAGGAAAATTAAGGCCCCTATAAAAAGAAGCAGAGTGAATAGTGAAAGGTAGGAGGAGAAGCAGAAAGGAATAGTTCTCTGGAAGTTAAAGAAAAACCAGTTAGAATACACTCAACTGTGTTGAATGTGTTAAAGATTTTTGGAGTAAGGACTGAAAAAAAGGTTTTTGGATTTAACAAGTAGAGGATCAATATTCTTAGCAAGACCTATTTGAGTGAAAGCCAGATGGTAATGGATTAGAGAGGAAATGAGCATTTGAAGTCCACAAAATGATGATAAATATCTTTTGCCCCCCTCTTAGGATATTTGTTACTGAAGGAAAGTGGGAGAGATGGAAATAGTTTGAAAAACACTAGAGAAAGTTTATCATTTTAGCTGGGGGTAGGTTTTTTTCTTTTTTAAGTAAGGCATGAATAGAATGTATATGTGGGTAGAAAGAAGTTAGTGGAGAAAAGGAAAGATGTTATTTAAAGGAAAAACAATCTTTTGGGAGGCAGGATCTTCTCTATACAGTTGTCTGGCATTTCAGAGCAAAGAATATAAGTTAGGATGGATGCCATAATGATAAATTTAGAGATGCAGAGGGAGATAAATTGGAGGAATTTTTGCTTGAAAACCTGTTTTCCTCTGTGAAGTAGGAAGCAAAGATTTTAACTGAGAGTTCCATGATTGGAAGTGGGGAATAGGAGAGTGGTGGAGCTGAAATACCTGCCATAGTGATGACTGGTTCTGACAGCCCTGCTGGGATCAGAAATTAAATTTGTACTGGCATCGATCTACACAGTTATGTGATGTGCTTTCATCCTTGACCAGGAAAGAGTAGACAGTTAGAATGTCTCAGATTGGGTCTCAATGGGGTAGATGTGGCAGAAGACATGGGAACTAGGAAATTGAGGGTGAGTGTCATGCAAGTTTTTCACGTTATAGTCTAGGCCAGTGGTTGCCCACCAGAGGTCCATGGACCACTGGTGGTCCATGAGGTCCGAAAGGTTGGCGACCGCTTGTCTAGGTTATATAGGATAGAAAGTAACCAGGTGGCAGCAAATGGAAGGCCCAAAGAATAGACGTAAGTGGAAGCAAGGGAATGAGGTAAAAGCCAGGAGGAAGTTGTGACCAGGAAGTATAATGTATAAATCTATTATCTTTCAGTAGAAGCAGTTCTAGATGAGGTCATGGACGACCTGATGTAGTTACTGGGCCACTCAACTCTGGGTATTATTACTCTTCCTTTTTTATAGTTGAGGTGTTAAGTTGGTTTATCTTGTATTATAGTAGGATTTAAGGTAGAGGAGACAATATTGGGGGTATAGAGTTGGCTTGTCTTACTCCCTGGGGAATGTTTGGAACCTTGTAAATACAATCAGGATGTGAAAGCATCTGGCAGGTTGTATAGATGTGTGAACTTGAGAGGTTCTTGATCTAGTACTGGCAATATTCAAGAAAATTTTCCTTCTCGTTCCCAGATAAGGGGGACTTTGGGCAAGGATTAACATTCTTCTTTGAGAGGCCTTTGAGGAATGTAGTGCTATCATGGAAAACTGGATTTAAATTAAAAGTGGAAAAGTCATTTTGTAAAGTGACTGAAGGTATTAGAGGTTTTTAATGATCATATAGGGCTTCTAAGCAATAGAGTGGAAATCGTTAGAAGCTGGATTATAGAGTTTTAAGTTAATCTTCCCTTTTATACAATACATTTTTTATTTCCTTATAACTTTTTGTTTTTTCTTTAACTTTAAGATAACTTTAGACTTATAGAAAGATGTGGGGAAAATATTATAAAGAATTCCTTTATACATGCTGTAGGTAATCCCTGAGCTCCAGTCACCCATTCCCACCCCACCTACCCCCATCCACCCCCACCCACCCCACCCGCTCCCACCTGTTCCCACCCGCTCCTACCCCCTATGAGATGAGCAAAGCCTGAGACCCTGCCCATGAGGTTGCTATCCAGGTGAGGCTGTGGGGCTAGAGCCATCAGAATGGGGGCAGTGGGCCTTTCCCTTCTCGCCAGCACCTGGAGCTCCAGGCCTTCCTCCACCTTCTGGAGCACAGCTTCCTTCAGGAATTCCTCACCAGAGATCCCTGCTTCCAGATTTCAGATCAATATCTCCTGGCCATAGTGCTGGTCTACTTCTGGAGCACCAACCTGAAGCTCAGCAAGTACACCTGCAACAACCTGTTCTTGGCACTGTACTTTGCAAATGATAGGGAGGAGGACCCAGAGGAAGCCAAATGTATGATTTTCCCATGGGCCCTGGGTGAGGATTGGCATAGTCAGGTGGCAAATGTCCTGTGTCAGAGGGATAAGCTGTGGGCAAGGATGGGCTTCTAGGCTTTAGTGAGCCGCTGGTGCTGGTGCTGTGAGAAGGTCATGGCCACGGAGCCGTCCACTGGGCCTGGACTCGGGAGTGGTGCCCCCACCATGGCGGGGCTCACAGGAGCTACTCAAAGGCCAAAGCTGGATCACTCTCCCCCGGGGCCCCGGCTTCTCACCACCCCGCTGCTCCCTCTGTGGCTCGACCCCTCTCCATAGCCTCTACTCCCACCAACCCCGCCCCTTGCCTGTCTTACCCAAGAGTCCTTCCCCAAACCCTGAGTGGTGTGGCTCTCCTTCCCATGCCTGTCTCTCAGGGGCTGAAGACCCCAGGGGTGGGGGCTTCCTCATGGTCCTGCCCTTCCAGCTGCATCTGGAGCCAGGCACCTACACCCTTCACATACTCCGGGAGCTGCTGCCAGTGCCCTAGGTGGGGACGCTCGCAGGGTGAAGAGTAGCTAGCCTGCCTGCCCCCTAACTAACCTCTACTGCCTGTGGCCCCCTGGCCTCCTGTCTTGTTGACCCTAGGCCAGCAGTGCTGTCCAAACCCTCCTCCCTACCTGCTAACCACTCTGACTCTGGCTCCCTCTAATAAACTGAGTCCACTGTGAAATTTTTTATATTAAAAAAAAAATAATTTCTTTATAGCATTCACCCAGTTTCCTCCAATGTTGACATTTTACCACATTTGCTTTGTGATAGTCTATGTATAAACTATCTTTCTTTATATACATATACACTATATTTTTTCTGAAACATTTGACATGCAATCTCTACATCTAAATATTACAGTGTATATTTTCTAAAAACAAAGACATTCTCTTACAAACTACAGTGCAATTACCAAAACCAATAACATTGAAACAATACTATAAACATATTTCATCAGTTTCTCTACTAATGCCTTCAATAGCAAAGAAAAACCTTTTTTTTCTTTTTAAGGTCAGAGTCTCGTTCATGATTAAATATTGTGCTTAGTTATCATGTCTCTTAGTCTAAGTTTCTTTTAATCTGTAACAGTTTTTTAATCTTTTTTGTCTTTCATGACATCAATATTTTGGACAGGTTCACATCAGTAGTATATCCCACAAATGTTCTTTGAAAATGTTATATTTTCTCCCATTGAGCTTAGAATTCATTAGTTATTATTACTTAATAGAATTGTAACTGTTATGGTTGTCAAATGGCGATTTCCCAATTCTGTCATTTGTTCTACATTTATTATTTAGAATTCTATAAGGAAGAACATTCCCTTGCCTGTAATGTATCTATAATAATGTATCTATAATAATAAAAGCGTAATATGCTAATTAGACCAGACAGCCGAATGAACTTCCGGACGTCCTTCCAGACAAAGCCACGATGGCAGGGGCCAAGGCAGAGGTAGTTAGGGGTAGTTAGATCAGGCAGGCAGGCAGTGGTTAGGGGTGATTAGGCAGGCAGAGGTGTTAGGGGCGATCAAGCAGGCAGGCAGGCAGGCAAGCAGTTAGGAGTCAGAGGTCCCAGATTGCAAGAGGGTGCAGGCCATGCTGAGGGACTCCCCCCTCACCCATGCAGGAATTTCATGTACCAGGCCGCTAGTTTATATCAGTATGAATTCATGGATTTTTATTTTATTTTATTTTATTTTATTGATTTTAATCTTAAATTATCATCATTTATTTTTGAGGGTTAGATCATTCCAGATTTGACCAGTGGGAGAGCCTCTTCCATCTGTTCCTATGTCCTTGTGACATGTTCCTATCATTTTTGCACTTTCCTACCATATAACATTTAAATATTGTGAAAGTATCCAATTTCTAGAGTTTAGTTTGGAAATTGGGGAGCACTGTTTACACTTATAAATAGGGCTGCAGTGGAAGAGAACTGACCACCACCACATTTATTGCCACAGTAGCTTACTGCTGCTGTACTGGGTGCTTCATGAGCATTTTCTCACAGTTGTTTGTGAAAAGTTTGCAGAGTCCTTCATCAGCTGGGTTTTCGAATAAAGCATTTGGAACATTAGTGGCATGTTGCTCACAATGCTATCCTTACAAGTAGAGTCCTAAGGAATAGATAGTATAATGTGAAAACAAATTGCCTTTGGAGATTATGTTGACAAATGTACTAGTATACTGTGGTTAGCAATTAGTTAAGGCAAAAGGGCACCATGAATAAAACTGTTATTAGATGGGAAAGAAACAAAAGGCCCCTTGGAATCTTTTTGGCCGCTAAAATGAATTTCATTAAAAAATAATCACAGATACATGCTGGTGATACTTTATGTAATAATACTGTTAATTGATTAATGGGAAATAAAGAACATGATCATATCTGGGTTTAGGTACCTGACTCTTTTCTTGTAAAGGTGATAATGATTTTAAAGGTTATTGAATAGATGTGGAGCCTGTGATGATTTTTTTTTAGTATCACTGAGAAGTTTTATAAATGTCAGTTACTTATAGACTTATCCTTTAAGCATAGATAAAAATATTTTTAACATATCACCTTGTCTTTTACATCAAGAACAAAAATTGTTTTCTATTTTCATCTCTGTTATAGAAAACTTGGAAAAAATACAGAAAAGTTAAAAAAAAACCACACCAAGAAAATAACAAACGACTTGTAATGCTACCCATTTTGTCTATTGTCATTTTGAAATTTAACATTTTGTGTTATTTAAAATTGGAATAATACATGATTTACACATGATTTTGTTACACTGTATCATGAGCATTTCCTTATTCATTAAGTATCCTTTCCAAACACCTTCTTAAATGTCCATATAATATTCTATTGTATTGATACTGTGATTTTGTTCTATTTTAGATGAATTTTCAACCAGTGTGACTTGGAATGTTTAAAACATGTAATAGCTGACTAGTTAGGGGCACTGACCTCTTTTCCCTTAGATTGTCAAGTAAAAAAATGACAACAGCAGTACAACAATAGGCGTCCGGTGTGAATGAATCAAAATTACATTTATTTATTTTTGTCAGATGGGCAAAAATATATTTTTTGGTGTGCCCTGGAATTTTATGTGCATCATGGGATGAAAAAGGTTAAAAATCACTAGAATAGATTGTTTCCCATTTTCCATTGTTTTAACACTATGATGAACATTTCTCTAAAGGAATCCTGTTCTAAGTTTCTGATTAGTTTCTTTGAGGGTAGTCTTAAAATGAGAATTACTAGGCTAAAGTGTGAGTGTTTTTGTAATTACTAGACTAAAGTGTGTTTTTTATTTTTATAAAAGTGATACATACTTATTTTTTTAAAATACAGAGTGTATAAATACAAAGAAAAGCAATCTAGGTATAAAAATTTTATCAACAAGAAATAATTTATGTTTTCATTTGTTGAACATTATTCCATTTGTGTTATAGATAGTAATAAGGTTATAAGAATGGGATAATGCTGTTTATGCTATTTTAAAAATGAAAATGTGAAATATGATTTTACTTAATAGCAAGGAAAATACCTTAAGAAACTGCTGAATCTAGATAAAGGGTTTTATTTATTTATTTTTTATCACAGAGCTATTAGGTTCTCTGGGATTTCACTAAAATTAAGGAAAGAGTATAAAAACCAGTAAATTTGATTAAATTTTAAAACTGCATGTTTTAATTTTAGATATTAAATGCCTGCTGTGAAAGATGAGGTGAATGGTACTAATACTTTCTTTCATCTCTTCTTTCCCCAGTTCCTGATTTTACATATATATATATATATATATATATATATATATATATATATATATATGGTAGACATGCTATCTCTACATCTAATCCTCACCTGAGGATATTTTTCCATTGTGCGCTTGTATTTTTTTTTTTTTTTTAAGAGAGAGTGGAAAGAAGGAGGCAGGGGAGAGAGAGAGAGAGAGAGAGAGAGAATCATCTATGTGAGAGAGAGACATGGATCAGTTGCCTCCTGCACTGGTCCCAGCCTGGGCCTGGATTGGGCCTGCGACCCAGGTACATGCCCTTCCTTGACTGGGAATGGAACCTGGACCCTTTGGTCTTCAGGTACTCTAACCATTGAGCAAATTGGCCAAGGTAGCAGTTCTTAATTTTTATATTGTTTATATTTTTACTTTTTCAGGGTAGGTAATATTTGCTCTCTGTTTGCAAGCTGCTATTAGTATTTAGTTCTATATTTAAAAGCATTCCATGATAACCACCATATCTTTTGTTTTCCTCTTTATTTGCTTTTTATTTTATCAATTTTCTGATTGCCTGGTTTTCATGTTGGAGTAGTTTCTTCCAAGGACTTATGGAAGACAAGTTGGCTAGCCCAACTTAAAAAAAATATTAAAACTATGAAACATTTCAAGCATAAAGAGAGTACAGAAAATAATGTAAAAGTTCTATATTTATCATGGAGACTAGAGGCCTGGTGCACAAAAATTTGTGCATTGGGTGGGGGTCCCTCAGCCTGCCCTACCCCTTCTCACAGTAGGAGAGGGGGCTGCGCCGTCCGAGTCCCAGTGCTGCCCCTTCTGCAGAGGCAGCCACAGAGGCAGCGGCATGGGCCGGTCCTGGCGATATGCCTCCGCAGAGGCTGTACCAGGTGCAACCTTCCGTGCCTCAACCTTCCACAGCCCCTCCCCCAGCTAGCCTGGCTCTAGATTGCCCCCCCACCCACCAATGGGTGGATCGCGGCCAGTGCTAAGAAGAGAGGGCCGAGGGCTGGCAGCCGCTGCTGCCCGCAGTGGCATCAGCAGTGGGGTGAGGGGGGCAGTGCCTTCCCATGATCGGTCCGGTGGCCTCCTGCAGAGGGAGGCCAGACTGCACCCTAGGCCCGCTCCCTGCTGCCTCTGCGGTGGACCGGCCTGCGCCGCGGCCTCTCCTGTGTCTCTACCTCTCCTGCACTGCCTCTGCAAAAGGGGTGGCGGTGGTGGCGGCCGTGGTGGTGGTGGCCACCGTGGTGGTGGTGGTGGCCGCAGCAGCAGCAATAGCAGTAGCAGTGCTGCCTCTGCTCTGTTCCCACAGCAGCGCCTCTCCCTTGCCACCGGCCTTTGGCCCTCGCAGCCGCTGTGGCTTTGTCAGGCTGGACATCCAGAAGACATCCAGTCTACTTAGCTTATTACCCTTTTATTAGTATAGGTTATTGATGTTAGCATTTTTCTGTATTTGTTTCAGGTGTTGAACTTATATTTTTAATCCTCAATGATGAGAGAGAGAATCATAGATCCGCTGACTCCTGCACATCCCACACCGGGGATTGAGCCCACAACCCGGACATGAGTCCTGACGGGGAATCGAACCATGACCTCCTATTTCATAGGTTGATGTTCAACCACTGAGCCACAACAGACCGGGTGGGAACTGTGCATTTAATGTGAAGTTTACTCTATGCCCTAAACTCTACTGCCTGTTTCTGGGGGATACCAGTATGAATAAAGCATACTTCCTAAATTTCAGAAGCTTATGATCTGATTGGGAAGATAGAAACATTCCCAAGTCTAATCAGAGTTTGCCAGGGTCCCTAAGCCGTCAGGGCCTTGTGAAGCACAAATTTGCAACTTGTAGTTTCCTGGAAGAAAATGGTTGCAATGAGAATTTATTAGCTCTTGGTTTCCCTTCCTGTGCCTGAATAGTTGTTTTTAAAATCTTTTGAAGTTCAAATTTTGATTGATGTTAAGGGGGCTTATTTAAGTCTGATGATATCTATTTTGATTTTTTTACTCTGAGATCTCAGTTCTTTATTATGAAATATAATTCTTAGCCAATTTTTCTTTTTAAACTTTATCCGCTACCACCTTTGCTGACAAATTTTGGTGCATGCAGATCAGAAACTTTCTGAAGAATCTGTGAAAGTGTTCTTATTTGATTAAGGAAACAGAAAGGAATAAAACCTTTCATTACAACTCGTCTTTATCATTGTTTATCAATGCCTATGTTAGATAGGATATGTTAGCTTGTAAAAACCAGAACATTGAACTATTTTAAAAAACTCAGAATTTTTAGTAGTTTTATAAATTAAAACTTTATCACTAAAATTTCTTCTGCTTTTGAAAAGTGCATTAAGAGCTTTTTCTTCAGTGGGATTTCTAAATTATGGTCCCCAAGCCACTTATGGAAGTTTTAATCTGGAATGACTCTGCATTATTATTTGTGATAAACCATAATCTGATGAAAGGCACATTTGTCTTGGAATTATTCATCTGTATTAATTTAAATAAATATTAAAAAGTGCTGTGGTGTTTCTTCAGCTGTGTTGAGGAAGGAAGAGAGGGTCTCATCTCTCTCCCAACTCTACTGGTTTTTTTTTTGCCAGTCACCAATTCTCCCTCCATCATCCACTAGATATCCTCTAAGTAGATCATCTTAGCTTGTTTTATTGCCCATCTTTGACTCAGGCACCCTGCCCAGAATGAGGGCTATGCTGGTTGGGAACAAGTTGCTGTGTCAAAAAGTGGATTATCCTGACTGATGTAGATAGTCAAGGCCTAGTCCTGGAGTCAAGTGGCTCCAATCTCACCCAAATTACTGTTGTGGGGCAGAAAAAACTTTACACTCAAGGTTCTTTTCCTGGTCTAATCAAATAAACATGAGATAGATTAACAAGAGAAAATAACCAAATTTAATGACATATATATATGTATGGTAGCCCCGCATATATGAGGAAGTCAGAGAACCCACATACATGAGAGGTTTAGAGACAGAAAGGGAAATTGAAGGATATAAGTCATTCTGAGCTAGGAATGAGGTATTGCACTTCAGAAGGTAATTGTAGGGAGAGCACATTGTTCAGTTTGCCCTGCTATCTCCACAGGTAAAAAGTCATTTCTAGTGATAATTCTTATCCTGGGCTAGGCTCCTAATTTAAATTCTTCTAGATAGTGAACACTCAGAAGTTTCTTTTGGGTCTGCAGGGTCTTGACTGCCTTTAGCTCAAAATAATTCTCATAGCATAGAGGCATATCTTGGGGTGGCTTCTTCTGAACCCCTACATTGTGAATCTATAATGAAAGAAGGGTGGAAGGGATTTTTAGGAAAATGGTCACATGTCTACCATAGATAACCTAATTGTTTAAGCCCACAGCATAGTCACTAATAAATATATCTAAACAAGTTTTGCATTGTAGAGAGATGAAAACCCAAGTTAGTGGCCAGACTTTGAAAAATACAATCTTTTTAAAAAAAATATATATTTTTAATTGATTTCAGAGAGGGATGGGGCGAGAGAGAGAGAGAGAGAGAGAGAGAGAGAGAGAGAGAGAGAGAGAGAGAGAGAAAGAAAGAAGGAAAGAAAGAGAGAGAGAGAAACATCAGTGATGAATGAGAATCATTGATCGGCTGCCTTCTGCACACCCCACACTGGGGATCAAGCCCACAACCTGGGCATGTGACCTGACCAGAATTGAACCATGACCTCCTGGTTCATAGGTTGATGCTCAACTACTGAGCCGCACCAGTTGGGCGAAAAATGCAATCTTTTAAAAGTAAATTTACAATGTGTTACATATGAAACATATTTTAGTATAAAACCACAAAAGGTGAGACTAAACAATTTCCTGTGATGAAATATATAGACATTTATGACATACATATGGTCTCATGCTAAATTGATGTGAGCTAGATTGATAGATTATGAGGAGACCTTGAGAAGTGGAGACTGACAACCTTAGATAAAAGTATGACAAGGTGCCCACAACGCACACTCAAATATTTTTCTTTCCTGTCTTTTTTTCTTTCTTTTTCCTCTTTTGAGGACTCTGAGATCAGCAATCTTAGTTAAAATCATATTGAGCTATTGATAAAAAGGCATAATTGTAGGGCAGATCTTCCTTTAGGATCTAGCATATTTACATTTATGTTTTAGCATATAAAAAGGTATTTAACCAGAAATTGAATTCTTTTGAAAATATAAATTTATTTAAGATATTTACTTCATCTGTTTGGCTTTTTGTTCTTGGAGGTCTTTGGGATATGAGTATGCTCTTTTTCCTTTCCCTTACTAAGTAATACTTGCTGTTAGAAATGTCAAATACTTGGGTTAACAAGGTTAGTCTCTCTCAAGGCTTTCCATTTTATACTATTGTGACTGGTTACCTCTATTGTATTTTCTTTTAATTTTAACCAAGGCTGAATCCAAATACTTGGGAGCTTATTTTTATTTTCATTGTTTAACAAGACATATGTAACCTCCACTTTTGTCAAGCTCTCACTTTAGCTGGGAAAGGAGACTGTAAATGAACGATTACATAAATAATTACTATTATGATACATGCTCTGAGGAACATGGTCTTTAAAATTACATCAGAGAACCCTAATCTATTTTTGGGAGATAAGAAAAGCTTTCCTGAGAACTTAATTTTAAGCTAATATCTGAATAATATGCAGAACTTAGGTAGGCAGTATAGTTTGGGAAATAAAAAATTGAACATACACAGCCCAGAGCCCTTTTTTGTTTGTGGTTATGATTAATTTTATGTAAGAAATGAATTAAATGAATGGATATACAGGTCTGAAGCTCAGAAAAACAGTCTAGTCTGGCAATATAAACTTAATCTATTTTTAATCACTTTCTTGCCCCATTATCTCTTTTTCTTAAAAAGCATACATATTCTGCCCTAACTGGTTTGACTCAGTGGATAGAGGGTCGGCATGCAGATCAAAGGGTCCCGGGTTCGATTCCTGTCAAGGGAATGTACCTGGGCCTGGAGCTCGTGCAGGAGGCAACCAATTGATGTGTTTCTCTCACATCAATGTTTCTGTCTTTCCCTCTCTCTTCCACTCTCCTTAAAAAAAAAAATCAATGGAAAAATATCCTCAGGTGAGGATTAACAAGAATAGCAACAGCAGCAGCAGCATACATTTTCTGACTTGAGTACTTTAAATATGTTTTTTGTGTTTACAATTCCAGATTGTGTCATTTTCAACAGAAATGGCCCTTATTTGTTTAAAAGAAAACTTAGTTGTGTCTTGATAAAATATCTTATAACATTTGGTTTTAAACATTTTTTTTTTTGCAAATTTGTTCAGGTGATGGGGCATCTGGAGGTCATGGTGCTGTCTGTGGAACACCACGAAATACCGTATTCTAACAAGAAAGGTTTTTACTAGCAGAAATATGCCTGTTTTAGTTTATGAAAGTGATTTACTCTTTTTTGACCCTTCACTGTTACTTGTTTTAGTTGATTTTGCTTAGTGCCGTGGTTGGCAAACTGCTGCTCGCAAGCCACATGCGGCTCTTTGGCCCCTTGAGTGTGGCTCTTCCACAAAATACCTTGGCCTGTGAGAGTCTATTTTGAAGAAGTGGTGTTAGAAGAAGTTTAAGTTTAAAAAATTTGGCTCTCAAAAGAAATTTCCATCCTTGTACTGTTGATATTTGGCTCTGTTGACTAATGAGTTTGCCGACCACTGGCTTAGCGTATATCTGTACTTTTATTTGCCTTTACTTGCTCATCTAACATTTTTTCTCTTAGAAGTATGATTATAGATGACTAAATTAGGATTCTCTTGGGTACCCTGTAATGGGAAACATGGGAGATGTTTTGTGACACTGGGGAGAGTGCTGCTAGTCAGGAGAGTGGTCATTTAATGCCTACTTAGTATTGTGGTTGTATCTTTAGGAGCTTTACTTTTCTTTGTAATGCACAGTGATTGATACATAGTAGACTGTGTTTACTGTGGGACTGAATTAACCTGAATCTGTAGTGATAACTATTTTCTCTTCATAAATTCTTAACAGTTTGAACTTCATCTTTATTGTAAAGAAACTATAAAAATTCTAAAGCTGTTAGAGACTGATTAGGGCTCTTAAAATGTTTGTTCATCTTTTTAAATACTATTTTACTTTCTTTATAGCTAAAAAGTGACCCTATGACTGAAATGATCTTTAAAAATTAAGATAAATTAAAGAAAGAATCACTTTAATATTTCTTCTTTTCTTTGTTTTTTTTAGCTTTACAATGAAGAGGATAATTCAGAATCATCTGCTATGGAGCATCCATCAACTTCAAACCCAGCACCACAGATTGTGCAGACTGCTCCTTCAGCGTTAGTATTTGAAACTGACTCTTCTCCTCCACCTTATAGCAGTATTACTGTGGAAGTACCTACAACTTCAGGTATTGTTGTGTTTTTTGTTTGTTTGTTTTAAATATATTTTTATTGATTTCAGAGAGGAAGGGAGAGGGAAAGAGAGATAGAAACATCAGTGATCAGAGACTCATTGATCAGTTGCTTCCTGCACACCTCCTAGTGGGGATCAAGCCCACAATCCAGCCCTGACCTGGAATCAAACCATGACCTTCTGGTTCAAAGGTCAGCACTCAACTACTGAGCCACACTAAATGGAGCAATATTATTATTTTTATTATGAAACAACTAATGTTTTTAATAGCTCATGCTTTTTACTCATTTGTTTTTTATCAGTATGGTTTCATGTAATTATCATGTCTATTAATAAACTTTTTGGTTTTATGATTAAAAAAAAAACCTGTTTTCCCAAGTTTGTACAATATTTACTTCATACATTACTTATCTCATATTGTTCTTTTTAAAATTTAATTGAAAAATGTAGCTATTTAAACTTTTTATGCTTAACTGGGATCGATTCCCAACCGACTAGCTTGTACTTTTAGAAGAAATGAACAAACATATATACACACATGCATATATAAATATACACGTATATACACACATATGTGTATATATACTTACATAGTCATAAAACAAGGTGTTATTAATGGTGAGTGTGAGTGAGAATGTGGAATGTGTTAACAGAGGTTAGGGTATACATAATGTTATTCCATACACATGGTAATAATTCTTAGACATAAGGCAGTGACTTATTCTTATATAAGAATCTTATTCTTTCAGGTTATCTTATTCTTTCAGGTCATTCTAAAGAACTACCCTCATCTATTTCTCTGGCCACAATTTGCATTTTCCCAGGCACACTAATTTAATTAATATAGTGTTTTAAATATGATTTTGAGGGGACATGGGAGGGGACCAGGTCTGCAGGGGAGGACAGTTGGGAGCGATCAGGCCTGCAGGGGAGGAAAGTTGGGGGAGACCAAGCCTGCAGGGGAGGGCAGTTGTGGGGGGACCCAGGCCTGCAAGGGAGGGCAGATGGGAGAGGCCCAGGCCTGCAGGGGAGAGCAGTTGGGAGTAATCAGGCCTGCAGGGGAGGGCACTTAGGGGTGACTGGGCTGGCAGAGAAGGGCAGTTGGGAGGAAACAGGCCTGCAGGGGAGGGCAGTTGGGGGGGACCAGGCCTGCAGGGGAGGGCAGTTAGGGGTGACCAGGCCTGTAAGGGAGGGCAGTTGTGGGGGGACCAGGCCTGCAGAGGAGGGCAGTTGGGGGGACCAGGCCTTCAAGGGAGGACAGGGGCAACCAGACCTGCAGGGCATGCAGTTGGGGGTGACCAGGCTGGCAAGGGAGGGCAGTTAGGGGTTACCGGGCCAGCAGGGGAGGGCAGTTAGGAGTGACCAGGCCTTCAGGGGAGGGCAGTTAGGGGCAATCGGGCTGGCAGCGGAGCAGTTAGGCGTTTATCAGGCTGGCAGGGGAGTGGTTAGGGGGTGATCAGGCTGGCAGGCAGAAGCGGTTAGGGGCAATCAGGAAGGCAGTCAAGTGAGCAGTTGGGAGCCAGCAGTCCTGTATTGTGAAAGGGATGTCCGACTGCCCGTTTAGGCCTGATCCCACTGGTATCGGGCCTAAACGGGCAGTTGGATATCCCTCAAGGGGTCCCAAATTGGAGAGGGTGCAGGCTGGGCTGAGGGACACCCCCCTGCCCCCCATGCACAAATTTCGTGCACCGGTTCTTTAGTTTGTATATAATGTTATTTGATCAACATGCTTGTTCAGTGCCCAGTTTGATGCATAGTTTTATGTTGATTTATTTGTCTTTGGCTATAAGATTTAATGACTGCTTTCTAAAATCTATATGGGCTTACCTTTCTTCATTATTTTACAAGTTTTCAGAGTATATAGTACAGTGAATTTGCTACCCTAGATTTTTTTTTTTAAGTAAATCTTTATTGTTCAGATTATTACAGGTGTTCCTCTTTTATTTTTCCCCATAGCTCCCCTCCACCTGATTCCCCACCCCACCCCATGCCCTTACCCCCCGCCACTGTCTTCATCTTTAGGAGTAAGATTTTTGTCCAATCTCTTCCCGCACCCCTCACACCTGCTTCCCCTGAGAATCGTCAGTCCACTCCCTTTCTATGTCCCTAATTCTATTATATTCACCAGTCCATTCTGTTCCTCAGATTTTTCATTCACTTGATTTTTAGATTCACTTGTTGGTAGGTATGTGTTTGATGTCATTTTGTTGTTCATAATTTTTATCTTTACCTTTTTCTTCTTCTTCCTCTTCTTAAAGGATACCCTTCAGCATTTCGTGTAATCCTGGTTTGGTGGTGATGAACTCCTTTAGCTTTCTCTTGTCTGTGAAGCTCTTTATCTGACCTTCAACTCTGAATGATAGCTTTGCTGGGTAGAGTAATCTTGGTTGTAGGTTCTTGCTGTTCATCACTTTGAATATTTCTTGCCACTCCCTTTTGGCCTGCATAGTTTCTGTTGAGAAATCAGCTGACAGTCGTATGGGTACTCCCTTGTAGGTAACTAACCGTTTTTCTCTTGCTGCTTTCAAGATTCTCTCTTTGTCTTTTGCCCTTGGCATTTTAATTATGATGTGTCTTGGTGTGGTCCTCTTTGGATTCCTCTTGTATGGGGTTCTGTGCGCTTCCTGAACTTGTAAGTCTATTTCTTTCACCAGGTAGGGAAAGTTTTCTGTCATTATTTCTTCTAATAGGTTTTCAATATTTTGCTCTCTCCCTTCTTCTGGCACCCCCAAAATTCGGATGTTGGTTCGCTTAAAGTTGTCCCAGAGGCTCCTTACACTATCTTCATATTTTTGGATTCTTTTTTCTTTTTGTTTTTCTGGTTGGA
This sequence comes from Corynorhinus townsendii, assembly GCA_026230045.1. Taxonomy (NCBI): domain Eukaryota; kingdom Metazoa; phylum Chordata; class Mammalia; order Chiroptera; family Vespertilionidae; genus Corynorhinus; species Corynorhinus townsendii. The sequence goes on along the minus strand of JAPDVU010000003.1, from coordinate 58,255,779 downwards.
TGTTTTTTGTTTCCACATATTTCAGATCTTTGGTTTGATTCTTGGGGTACGTTGATCTACAGTTGAGTTTCTGTATATTTATTTTAGACAGTGGATGCTTCATTTCTGACTGGTCCTTTTCCATTTTTTTTGGCATTCTCATTAAGGTCCTTGAAGGTCTCACTAAGCTCCTCAGAAGTGTTATCAAGTTTCTCAGCGGTTTTTAGAAGATTCTTGAGTAACCTTATACATGTGGTTCTGAACTCTATGTCATCCAGTAGTTTGCTTTCCTCCGTTTCTTTCATTCGTGACATGTTTCTTTGTTTCTGCATTTTGGCTGCTTCCCTGTGTTGATGGAGTGGCTTTGTGTGGTAGGTGACCTATAGGGGGCAGTAGCTCAGCCTCCCCAATCTCCTGATGTGGACGCTCTTGGTACACCCCTTTGTGGGCTGAGTGCAAAGTCTTGGTGCAGTTAAGCCTTAATTGCTGTTGTTACGCTGGGAGGAATTGACCTCCAGGCCAATTAGCTATGAGCACTCCCTGTGTCTATAATGGAAGAACTGCTGCGCTGAAGACACGCTTATGGGGCAGGACTTGTTTCAGTGAGGCTTTGGTGCTCACTGAGTCTGCCTCTTGAATGTGTCACTTATGGATGTGAGGAGTTGAAATCTGGTGTCTCACACTGACCACTAGGTACACTGGCTTCTGGATCTCCAATGGGGTGCAGGTCAGCTACTGTCTGAGGCCACTCAGCAGGAGCTACAGTGAGAGCTGCAGTTTTCTCCTCTTTGCTTGGGGTTTGGAGGTTTTGGAGCTGTCTGACCCAGGCTGCAAGTTTGCTAGGTTAAGCTGTGATAGGGCAGGCCTTTCTTATGCTAATTGAGCTGCTTGGAGCTTGGGTGGGTTTGTAGGGCGGGGTCTCAGGGTGTCACTAGGTTAGGGCGTGGCAAACAGCAATGGCTGCTAGTTAGCGGGCTCTGAGTCTCCAATGGCATCCGCGAGTCCCGTGCCCCAGTGCTGTAAACAATTATTCCTGCGCACAGCTCTGCAAGCAAGCCACCCTCTCTGGCAGACAGTCCAGCTTCTCCCCGTAGGAGTTTGGGTCCCCCGCGTCTCCCCAGAGACTGGATTTCAGAGTAATCGGGGGCTTGTCTCCGTTGGGGTTGAAAAAAGCAACGCACCCAGTCGCCCGCAGCCAGCCCAGATCACGCGCCTCCGTACCTCAGCTTTTCAGCGCTCGTGCACGTCTCAATGCTCTTTTCTCTTTCCTTCTAGTTGTAGAACTTCCACTCAGCCAGCTTTCCCGTGGTTCTGGGTGATAGATGTTTTGTCTTTTAGTTGCAGTTTAAATTCTTGTAGGAGGCAGCAGTTTAGGTGTTTACCTACGCCGCCATCTTGGATTCCTCCCCTACCCTAGATTTTTATTTTTTTAAATCTATTTGATGGTAATCTTGAAGGAAGAAAATCCTGAAGATGTCTATTTCTGAATGATGGAAGATACTAAAAATGGAAATTGCAATCCTTTTCTTGTGACTACCATTGCTATGCTGCGTACCAAACTACCTCACACTTATTGGAGTTATGCAGCAATCATTTATTATTATTAATTTTCATAGTTTTCCCTGTGAGATTATTTGGGCAAATAAATTAATTCTTTGAGCATAGCAGTGTTGCTTACTTCTCTTATCTTGCACTCCTTTTCAAAATCTTATTCTTAGTGTTTCTGTTCTGTATATGAGCCTTTAGATAATATTTATTAGTCCCTTCTCTTTATAATAAATATAGGACTAAAAAACATATATGATTATAGTAGTAATTTCTGTGTTTTATAGCTTATAACATAGGACTACAATAGCAATAATAATCTTTAGTGGCCTACCTATTGTAAATTATTAAATTATGTATTTTGCTATAAAATTATATGAAATAGTTCCTTTTAATGGTTATCCTTTTTAAATTCCTTTTTTTCAGATGCAGAAGTATATAGTGAGTTTTATCCTGTGCCACCTCCATACAGTGTTGCTACCTCTCTTCCTACGTATGATGAAGCTGAGAAAGCAAAAGCTGCTGCAATGGCTGCAGCAGCAGCAGAAACATCCCAAAGAGTAAGAAAGTTTTATTTCCTTTTGAGAATATTATTTTTAGTAATTGATATGTCCATTTAGTAATATAAAAATAGTGGTCTTATTTGGGGGTTGGTGCCTGTGTATATTTTTAATATTTTACTACTACTTATATGTGTCATTTTTAGTGAACTAGGTACTCTCCTATTTAATTTACCTTCTTCATTCCTTGACCTCCTCATTTCTATTTCTGTTTCTTTTGATCTTCCTCTTTATCCCATCTTATGTTGTGGTCATCCTAGACCTTATCTTTACCCATACAATTATCACTTCCACATTCTTGATTTTAGGCATCTCATGCACTGGCCTTAACCTTCCATCCTTCTGACACACCCTAGTTGTTGTTCTTTTTCACTTAGACCTCAAGTCCATCAACCTCTTCACTGTTGATGTCTTTATTTCCCTCCTTATATAGTTTACAGTCCATGGTCCATCACTGTATTCAAATTATCTTTTTTTACTATTCATATTTTGTATATTAGCATAATCAGTCTAGTGACTATGAATGAACTCAAGGTAGGTTAAAAAGCACAGAGAAATAACTAACAAGGCCTTTAAATTATGTTGTCAACTCACTTTTTCCCCCAATTCACTTTTATTTTGTCCTTTTAACACATCCCACCCTAGAATTTTGAATGATTCTACCTGCCCGTTCTCTCTCATCTTCCTATCTTAGTAATAGAGATAATCAATGATATGCATAAATGTTATTTATTGTTTTGGTAGAAGGAGTGGCCAGTAAAGATATACATATATGATCTTCTACAGCCAGGTAAAGGCAGAAATTACTTACATTTTAGTTTGGCTGCAAGTAGGACTAGGGTTTGTTGCTCTTTTTTTGCTTCAGACTTTGGGATGTTATTTCAGATCGCTAAATTCGTTCCATTTTGTTCAGGAAAAAGACAGAAAAAAAATAACTTCATCCAGTGAAGCTAGAGAGGGAAAGAGGCATTTCTATGATTAGCATTTTTCTCTTGAGCCCAGCAAGTAGATTCTCTGGTAATGCGCATTTTACTAGATGGATTTCTTTCATTAGCTAGAACCCTTTCTGTACCTGCTCCCACTCCCATCCTCCAACACACACAGAGTTAAATGTCAACATAAGTAGCTTTGGGCACATAAGTAAAGACAGTAAACCCCAAATTTAGTATTTATTCCTTTTCTCTCTTAGGGAGAAAGTAAGTCTCTATTAAGGTGGTGCATAAATATAGCTCAGTCAATAAGGATTTTTTATGCTGGGAGGAGAGAATCATAAAGAAAAGGATAGATCTATGAAGTGTGGAGTTTCTATCAAAATCAACTATAGGTTGCTTAGTACATATACGTTTGTACGTGTATTTGTATACATGCATACACTCTCAGTGAAGTAGAGGGAAAAACTCCTTTTTTCAGGTAGTGTCTGCCTAAGGACCTTGGAAATACAAATGCCCTTAAAGGGTGTCATGAACCTTGTGTCTTTAATGCCCTAATTTCCATGCAGTAGGATTTCTCTAAAGAGAAAGTAGGAAGCATTAAGTCTTGTTCTCTGTGCTTTGAGAAAAGCATAAGGTGATTTTACCTATTGAAGAAAAAACTCCAAAGAGTTTTACTATTCTAATCTTCCACTATCATTTCCAGCACCTGTTTTAGAAAGGATTTGATTCCAGCCTGAATTGGGAACATGTTTATAAAGACAAGTTTTCTGTTTTCAACTGCTTTTAATATAACTCTACCTATGAGGATTGTGGAAAATTTCATGGAAAGCAAAATAAAAGTGTACAGGAGACATACTTAAATGTTTATAAACAAATCTTTTAAGTTCATCAGTTTCTTCTTTTTTTTTTTAAATTCTCAACTGAGGATGTTTTTAAGAGAGAATGGAAGGGAGAGGGAGAGACAGAGAGAAACCCTATGTGAGAGACTCAAATCGGTTGGTTGCCTCCCACATGCCCCCCACCAGGGCCTGTAACTGAGGTATGTGCCCTTTACCAGAATCGAGACCCTTCAGTCCGCAGGCCAACGTTCTATCCACTGAGCAAAATCGCCTTGGGCTTAAATTCATCAGTTTCTAACTCAGTGCTCCATCACTTTTTTTCTACAAAATATGATTATATTTCTTTTTATTTTTTTTTTTATGGATTGATTGATATTAGAGAATCAGGAAGGGGGAAAGAGAGAAAAATAAACATCAGTTTGTTGTTCCACTTATTTATGCATTCATTGGTTACTTCTTGTGTGTGCCCTGACTGATAGGAGATCGAATCCACAACCTTGACGTATCGGGACGACACTCTAACCAACTGAGCAACCTGGTCAGAGCTCTAGTATGTGTTTCTATACTTGATTCAGATTTTTTAAAAAAGGTCTAATTAGTTTTGAGTTATAGGCATACCTTGGAGATAATGCAAGTTCAGTTCCAGACCACAGCGATAAAGCAAGTATTGCAATAAAGCAAGTTGTAATCTTTTTGTTGGTGAAGCATCTTGCCTTCCATTCAACATTTGTGAAATGCAGTAAAGCAAAGTACAATAAAATGAGGTTTGTCTGTATATTCACTTGTAAATGAATCTCAGCTGGGTGACCTGAAGCCTGTTTCTTGAATCTATTCTTCTTGGGAGAATGTAGGTGGCCAGGAGACTTGGAAACACTATTTTCTGTTTCTTATGTATAGGGTTGCATGTATCATATGGAAAATTAAAAGATTTATGAAAATAAACTTATTTTTAATATTTCTATGAAAAATATTTGAATTCCAAATAATTCACTTTATAAAACTTTTAGAACATAATGAGAGAGAATGCTCTGACTGTTAATCGAACCATGACCTCCTAGTTCATAGGTTGATGCTCAACCACTGAGCCATGCCGGCCAGGAACGTGTTTTAAATTGTGTGTCAGTATCTTGTCTTTTGACATATAAACTAGCATTTGATAAATTGTGAGCAAATCCAGGATAAGGACCTTATATTTATGATTCCAGCACCTATCTATCATCTGGGACATGCTTGGTACTTAATAAATGACAGTTAGTTAATGAATGCTTTCTTTACATTTGCCAATGTGGGAAATTAAGAAGAAAATACCAGTTTTCTTCATTTTAAAATATTTTACCAATTTTAGGATTTATAAATCAGCATTAAACATAGTTATAGTTGAAATTATTGCACAGGCACCATCTTTCATTTTGTAAACATTCTATTTAAATGTTTCTGTTATTTTAGAGGTTGAATAACATTCCATGAAATCATTCATATACAATAAAAGCCTAATATGCTAAGTGTCCAGTTGTCCGGTTGGCCATGCAACCAATTTAAAGCATAATATGCTAATATATGCTAAGGCCTCTTAACCGCTTGCTATGACGTGTACTGACCACCAGGGGACAGATGCTCTGACTGGTAGGTTAGCTTGCTGCTGGAGTCCGGCTGATCAGGACTGAGCAAGACAGGCCGGACATACCCTGGAGCCCTCCCACGGTCCCTTCCTGGCTGGTCAACCTCCCGTGTCCCTCTCCAATCCTGATCGTGCACCATTGGGGTCCCTCAACCTGGCCTGCACCCTCTCACAATCAGGGACCCCTTGGGGGATGTCGGAGAGCCAGTTTTGGCCCAACGGCGAAATGACCGGTTGCTATGACATGCACTGACCACCAGGGGCAGACACTCAACGCAGGAGCTGCCCCCTGGTGGTCATTGTACTCCCACAGGGGGAGCACTGCTCAGCCAGAAGCCAGGCTCATGGCTGGCGAGCACAGCAGTGGTAGCAGGAGCCTCTCCCGCTTCCACAGCCGTGCTAAGGATGACCAACTGCCGGCTTAGGCCCGTTCCCTAAGCCAGCAGTCAGACATCCCCTGAGAGCTCCTGGACTGCAAGAGGGTGCAGGCTGGGCTGCAGGACAGCCCTGAGTGCACGAATTTTGTGCACTGGGCCTGTAGTATACTATAATTTAGTGGCCGTTTCCCTCCAGTGAAAATTAGATTGTTTAAAAATGTGTGTCTTGTGTGTGTGAGTGTGTGTGTGTGCATGCATGTGTATGCATATGTTTTCTGGTGTTAACCTTGTAAGGAATATCTTTGTGCATGCATATGTCTTCTGTCTTTTTATAAATGATGTTCTGCCCAGCTTGTGTAGCTCAGCTTCGACCTATGAACCAGGAGGTCATTGTTCGATTCCCAGTCAGAGCACATTCCTGGGTTGCAGGCTTGATCCCCAGTAGGGGATGTGCAGGAGGCAATCGATGAATGATTCTCATCGATGTTCTATCTCTTTCTCCCTCTTTGAAATCAACAAACATATATTTTAAATAAATAAATAAATAAAGTGATGTAAAAATCTCTGGACTAGTGTTTCAAAAGAGTATGAAATATTTATATTCTTGCCATGATATTGACAGTTTTTTTCCCCAGGGGTTGCTCATATTGTACTTGGATATTTATTTCTTAAGTTAACTTGGAATTATATAAAATTTCATTAGTATGTATGTAATTGTTGCCATTCATTACATTTACCATAAAGGATAGCCTAGGATATAAATTCAGAGTTTAACGAATCTTTTTGCCCAAATAATGAGAAACATGGTTTTAAAAGTCTTTTTGTTTCATGAAAGCAACCTATGTAGTGAGACTATCATGACTGAATGGAAAGAACATCAGTGTCCTGGATTCAACTCCTATCTTGATCTAACTAATTATGTGATCCTGGGCAGGTCACTTAGCTTCTCTGATCCTCTCTGTGTACTAAAACAAAATTGATATATCAACACCCAGCTGAGGTTATGTATCTGTAACATGGAGATAATGTATATGTATATCAGGTAATGCCACTCATTTGATCAAAACTCAGTAAGACCACTCAGTTCACTCAGTAAAATACAAAGTCCTTCAGTGTACTTACTGACCTAATTTATTCCTATTTCTCTCTTAATAGCAAGGAACTACTTCCTTGCTATTTTCTAGCATGCCAGCTATGATCCTATAAGGTCATTGTGAGGCACTGCTTATCTCTTTGTTTGAAACAGTTTTCTGTGAGATATTTACATAGTTAACTCTTAAGTCTCCTTTAAGTCTTTGCTCAAGTGCCATCTCAATGAGGCTTCTTGACCACCATATTTAATACTGTAACCCGTAACTGCAAGCATTTCTAAACCATCCTTCCCCTTTTTGTGTAGAGCATTTACACCTTTTAACGATATTTAAATAACTTATTTATTATGTCTTTGTTTGTTGTCTAACTCCCCTTACTGGAGTATAGGCTCCAGGAAAGCAAGCATCTTTGTTTTATGTACACTCATGTATCCCTAATACCAGGAAGCTAAGTCTTGTGTAGAAAGGGTATTTCATCAATATTTGAATATTAGACAATCAGTGATAAAAGTCTTGTACATACTTTCAGACAAGTTCTCTACATTTACAAGCAAATACATTAATATTTTAGTATATTTTTGTACACAAAAGGCATTGTACTATACACATGACTTTCATTTAATATATTTTAGAGATCATTAAGAGAATAAGAACTTTTGTTCCTTTTTTATTTATTTAAAAATTTTACATTACTTTTAAAATTTTATCAGATATTCAGTAATTTACGTAATTGGTCTGTCAAGAATTGTGAATCATCTGAGATTTTACCATACTTGGCAAACTACCTGATTAGCTTGTCAATTTTGGGAATGTTGGCAGAAGACACGAGACTGCTCAGGTCAGAGACAAAAACTTGATTATTCACATCAGTGGTTTTAGCCAGAGTATTAGCATTTTGTCACACCAGTTTCTTGAGCTTTAGTTCCCACAGGGCAACTCAAAGATGGCCACATGGTACCTCCACACACGGTGTGGAACCCTGAATGTAGGGAACCCAGTATTTTCTAATGGTAACTAAGCATGCCCACACCTTTGCTCTGGAGAGAGACATGATCGCCCTCTTTCAGGGCAGCCGACTATATATAAAGAACCTTGAAAAAGATAGTACAGAAGAAAGGCAAGCAATGCCTCTACCGGAAGACATGCAGAAATATGAGAAACTCATGGAGAATTATCTCTGACAGTAGTCCATTATTGATGGGCATTTATATTGTGCCTAATCTTTTGCTTTTATTAACGTTGCTGCAGTGAATTATCCTATATAATAAAGAGGTAGTATGCAAATTGACCCTCACACCCTCACACAAGATGGCCACCCCCATATGGTCAACGATGGCTGCCACAAGATGGCTGGCAGGGGAGGTCAGTTAGGGGTGACTGGGCTGGCAGGGGAGGGCAGTTAGAGGCAACCAGGCTGGCAGGGGAGGGCAGTTGGGGGGTGCCTAGGCCGGCAGGGGAGGACAGTTAGGGGTGACCGGGCTGGCAGGGGAGGGCAGTTGTAGGACCAGGCCTGCAGGGGAGGGCAGTGGGGGGGGACCAGAACTGCAAGGGAGGGCCGTTGGGGGCGACAGGCCAGCAGGGTAGGGCAGTTGGGAGTGACCGGGCTGGCAGGGGTGGCCAGTTGGGGGCAACTGGGTTGGCAGGGGAGAATTAGTTGTCGATCAGGCTGGCAGGGGAGTGGTTACAGAGTGATCAGGCTGTCAGGCAGGCGAGCGGTTTGGAGCCAGCAGTCTTGGATTGTGAGAGGGATCAGGCCTCAACTGGCAGTCAGACATCCCTCGAGGGATCCCAGATTGGAGAGGGTGCAGGATGGGCTGAGGGACCCCCTCCCCCCCACATTGCACCAATTTCGTGCACCGGGCAGGTCTTTAATACATTTCTTATAAGCGAGAGTTTGTGTGTATTTGTACAATGTATATGAAGAGCTGGAATTGCTGGGTCAAAGGGTATGTACAATTTTGTTTTTGGTAAATATTGCCACCATTGATGTTTAAGGGTCCTGTTTTCCACTTGACACTAATGCAACAATGTCACATCTATCTTTCTTAATATAATTTTCATTAATTCAATGTTATTCAACTTTTATCTTTTTTGTGTTTACCCTTGAAGTTACTCTTTTCAAGGGTGCCCATGAAAAATGAACACTTGCTAGACATTGTACTCATCTGTTTTTTTCTATACAACAAATTGAGAATATTAGATTTTATTTAAATTCTTATTTTTATATTCAAGGTAATAAAGTTGTAATTATTTTAGTGTGTTCTAATGTCTTATGTTTTACAGATTCAGGAGGAAGAGTGCTCACCAAGAGATGACTTTAGTGATGCAGACCAGCTCAGAGTGGGTAATGATGGGATTTTTATGCTGGCGTTTTTCAGTAAGTGATCTTTCCTTTCTAAACTTTTTAGTTTTTTGCATATATTGGCTATGTATTTTTAAAATAACAGACAGTGAAGAAAGGCAAATATTGTTAGCATGTGTCTACCTTTTTTAAAATTTAAATTGTTCCTGACACTAGCTAAGTGTGATCAAATGTTACAGTACAAACCCTAGAATTTATTAAATACTTATCAGATAACTGTATTGTAGTCATTATGCTATATGCTGACTGTATAGACATATATAAGCATCTTTAAATTAAATATAGTTTTATATGAGAAATGCTGCATGCCCATTCAATATTGTAGGAGCTTGTAGAATGAAACTATAAATTCTGCTTTTGAGGCAGAGGACTTCCATTTGAGTGTCTTTAAACCAGAAGAGAAGTTGGAAAAAGAAATATTCTGGGCAGCTAGAACCATGTGATTTGAGACACAAAAGTATGAAAGTGTAAGTCTTATTTGAAGGGAATGGTGAGTAGCTAGAAGCCCAGAAATCTAAGTTACATTTTGTAACATCTTGCAAAATTAATATTTAACTTATAAAGTAAATTCAAGATACTTGTGGGAAAACTGTTATAGTCTTTATTATTTCAGTTTCTAATTGGCACTATGTAAAAAGTAAATAAGATTATGAAACTCAAAAAACTGAATTGCTAAATTAAGTTTTGGAAACCTGATATTCATGTAGTCTATATATGGTTAATTTCTGCCCTCAGCTTAGTTAGATGATCAAGTTTTTATACCTTCTTTGATAGAATACTAATATAATTCATGATTTATTTTGATAATAAAACCCAGAAGTAGTTTACTTAGAGTACCACATTTAACTTTAAAAATAGAAAATACATACTTTCTGAATTGAATTACTTTTGAATCTGAAAAATTATTGACCTCCTCTTTTTTTTTAAATGTATATATTTTTTAAATTGACTTTTAGAGAGAGAGGAAGAAAGAGAGAGAGATCTAAACATTGATGTGACAGTGAAATACTGATCGGCTGCCTCCTGCACCCACGCTACCAGGGATCAAGCCCGCATCCCGGGCATGTGCTCTGAGTGGGAATTGAACCGGCGACGACACCCAACCAACTGAGCCACATTGGCCAGGGTTCTTGCTTCCTTTTTCCCCATCTTCTGAAGAAGTAGATAATCACTCAGAAATGGGTGGGCAGTTATATTTTTTCTTCAAATTTATTAAATTATATTCAGGTAGGCACCAGCTAATATAATACAATATTTAAATCTTATGATTTTAGTTAACAATTTCTAGTTAAATATGATATTAGATATTATGCAAAGGAAATGAACACTTTAGCTACAAATAACTACTGTTTTGTACTGCTAGTTTAGTGAACCTTGTTTTCTTAGTTTTAGTTCAGCTAATAATCCTTTAAATTGATAGTACACTTCCTACATATTTTGATTATGAGTCATATAAACATTGATTCCTTAATTAGAAAAGAAAGAATTTTATTGTACTCTGTGTTTTTTAGGAATAAAAACATGTTATTTGACAATAATTATTTGACTCAGAGCTTTATTATTTCTCCATTTCTGTAGTTCACTAAATCATACTCTTCTTTTTAGTTTTTGGATTTGAAAACATTTTACTAATGTAACAGTGATGTAAATGCATGATAATGTAGACATTTGATTGACTTTATTTTTGGCCACTAGTCATATATTAATGTAAATGCAAGTATTTATATTAATATATATAATGGAAATTATCTGACTTGTTTTAAATTTTTACTGAATTATGTTCCTACAGTTTATATTTTTATACTATTTCATAGTCTACAAATATTGCACTAATACTATGAAGTTAAATTATAAATTATTTATCTTTATTTCCTTACATATTTTTTTCTGGTTGTAGGTCAGAGCTTGAGCTTATTTGCTTTAAAGAGCATAGATTTATTTGTGTTCACTACCATCTAGTGGCTATTCTACAAATTGCAACTTGCTATATTTTCCATGCTTAAACTATCTAGCCGTTATCTAGATTGTTCTATCGTCTATTTCTAAGGTTTTAGAAACAGATTTTCTTTAGTGTGGTTTAAATATATTTTTTTTATTGATTTCAGAGAGAGAAGGAGAGGAAGAGAGAGACAGAAACATCAATGATGAGAGAGAATCATTATTTGGCTGCCTCCTACACACCCCTTACTGGGGATCGAGCCCGCAAACGGGCATGTGCCCTTGACTGGAATCGAACCTGGGACTGCAGGCTGATGCTCTATCCACTGAGCCAAACCAGCTAGGATTAAGCATTTTAGGTTCTATAAGTTGTACAAGTAAAACTACAGTAAATATCAATTATAACATTTCAGTTAAAACCTTTTGTTGTTTTTATTCTTGCTATCTCTGCTTTCAATGTCTACATTTCTTTCTTTTACCACATGAAACCGTATAAAAAGTTTTACCCTTAAATATGCTAAGATAATTGCATGTTCATGTTCTAAAAACGTAAAGAAAGAAATATTTGTATCCCCTGATAATGTTCTAGCTTCTACAATCCCTTGAAGCGTCACTGCAAAATGCCTTTTATATGCCTAACTGCCTCTGATCTTATATTTAACAGGTTTTCTCTTTAACAGAAAGGAAGTAAGTTATTTATCAGTTAGAAACTAGAAATTAAGATTTTGTTCACTGGATAATTGGCAGTCTGTGGAAATGACCCTGAAGTCTGTTACTTAAGAATGTATTGGGCTCTATCTAGAAATTGTTTCTTCTAAGGTTGATCCTTTTGTGTCATGTGTGAATCTTCACTTCAGTGTGCTATATTAATAATTATTTCCATTTTAGACATGAGGATCACATAACTAAAGAAATATTAAGTTAATTGTACCTTTAAAAAGAATTAGAAGAGTATTTCACAATGTAAATTCTGACTTGTAAGAAATTACCATTATCTTCCAAAGTGGATGTACCATTTTGCATTCCCACCAGCAGGGAATGAGAGTGCCTGTTGCTCTGATCCTGATTGACATTTAGTTTTAACATTTAAAAAAAAAAAAAGATATTCCAGTAGATGTATGGTGGTATGTCATTGTGGTTTTTATTTACATTTCCTTAACAATTAATGATGTTGAACATCATTACTCAGTAAATTCTTTTGAGCCCCTCCATGGACAAGTCATAAAAGTTACAGTTTTTAAAGGGGTTGTCTGAATACCACACATATGAAAAACAGTATATTAATGATTTGTTTTGTGCATGCAAAGCTGTGGTGTTTTTTTTTTTTATTGGTTTTAGATGACATTACACATTGTAAGTGAATCCAGAGAGAGAACATTTAAGCATTGCAATTATATCTTTAAAAAATCACAATATGTATGAAGTATTTTATTGAATTTGTTATATTTAAATTTTATTTGAATTTGTTGAAGAAAAAGTTTTTAATTAAATTCTCTATAATTTAGTGGAAATACCTTAAAACAATGTCTGTTTAAAAATATATTTTTTATTACTTTTTAGAGAGAGTATGGGAGAGGGAGAGAGAAACATTGATGTGAGAGCAAGACATCGATCGGCTGCCTCCTGCACCCCCCTATCAGGGATGGAGTCTGCAACCCAGGCATGTGTCCTGACGTGAATCGAACCAACAACCTTTGGTCCATGGGATGACACCCAACTAACTGAGCCACACCATTCAGGGCTAAAACAATTTCTTAATATATTGCTAGATCGTGTCTTTCTAAATGGCTGATAGTTTTAAACAGAGAGCCTATATAAGACAGAAATTTATCCCTGTGTAATTTAAAATTAAGTATAGTGAAATTGATTATTCTTTGAGAACCTATTGTCTTAGAAACCTGGTGTATTTATATGTGATGAAAATGTTTCTTTGATCAAAATATTAATAAGTTCTCAATATTTATCAAATATGCATATTTATCTATGATTTTCATTTGTTTACTTTCAAAGCAAATATCAAGTTGTTTTTAATTTAAATTTTTTTATTTTGAAATACTTTAAAACTTAGGAAAAAGGTTGTAAAAATAGTGCAGTTCCCAACTTTTATTCAGCTTTTCCAAGTCTTAACATTTTACATGACTTCAGTTCAACAATCAATATTTGGTAATTAATATTAATGAAATACTGGTTTACAGATCTTATTCAGATTTTGCCAACTGTCTCATTAATACCCTTTGCCTGATCCAGAATCTAATCTAGGATTACACATTGTTTTCAGTTGCCATGTTTCCTAAGTCTGCTTTAATCTGGAAGAGTTTCTTAATCTTTTCTCTTGTTTCTTATGACTGGTTCTTTTGAAAAATACCAGTTAGGTGGTGTGTGTGTGTGTGTGTGTGTGTGTGTGTGTGTGTGTCTTTGTCTCTTTCTCTCTTTGAAAAAATACCACAGAAATGATGCGCCCTTCTTAGTGCATCACAACAGGAAGGAATAATCTAGATATGTGTTACTACTGGTGATACTTAACTCTCATCAGATTAAGGTGATGTCTGCTAGCTCTCTTCTCTGTAAAGTTACTGTTTTCCCCTTTTTAATTAATAAGTATTTTATGGCTACTGAATATTAAAAGTGTAGCCTTTCTATACTTTTAATGGATAAACTGTAGCATACAATATTACTTTCTAGATTATCCTGATAACCATTTTGGGTAGGTGGAAGGTATAGGCGGTAAAAAGAAACAATATAGGTAAAAGACTTGGATGTTTTAATCCTGGCTATATTACTTACTTGCTTAATGACTTCGTTTGCAGCTTAACTGTTCTGAGTCTCAATTTGTCCTTCTGTACAGTAGAATTAACTTGATCTTGCCTTCTTAAAAAGCTAATGTGAGGAACAAAGGAGTGAAAATATATGAAATGTCATAAATTATAGTGTTCTATTAAGTGAAGGTGGTGATAATGTTCTGCTTCCCCATTCTTACCTGAGAACTCACCTTTTAGTTATAAGTAATATGATTTAAAATGATTTTCAAATGTCATTAATCTATCCGAACCTGCCTGATTTGCTTTCTTACAAAGAAGGGCACGCTGAAGGTGAATGTGGAGAAGTATAATCGGAGCAACAGTAAGCATTCTTTACCAACTTTCCTGAGTTTATTGCCTTGCTTCCCTGCTGCTTGCTTCCCCAAATCTTAACTAAGGAATATAGGCTACCTAAGGTTGTTGCTTTTTTGGGTTTTACCATGGGCCTTGTTATATGGGGAATAGGTGCCCTATGCCCTGTAAGCTTCCATATTTTATCCTAGGTTTCCAGGGAAACATGCATGAATGACATAGAGTTGAAGGAAAAGTATCGTCTTCTTTCCTAGGCATGTCTAATATATTCTCCCGCCTCTATTACATGTTGTTTCTTTTGCAGATTTTACAGGTCTACGGTTTAGTGTACAGTTATGAAATTCTCTTTTTTGCCAACTCTGACATGTCATAGAGGATCCAGAATTGAATCCAGAAATGATTCTGTCCTTAAAAACCTATCCTGCTTTACTTCCTGTCTTACAGGCTAAGGGGCATAAAAGTGAATCAGTCTATGCTCAATTGATCACTGTTTTCCTAGTGCTTAAACCAGTTAAAGATGGTTAAGTTATATATTATATTTGTCTGTTGGGTCAAATATTGCACACTGGGTGTCTTACAAATGGAAATTTCTTTTCTCTGAGTTTTAAAGGCTAGAAGTTCAAGATCAGGGTGCCAGAAAATATGGTTTCTGGTGCAGATTCTCTTTTTAGCTTGCAGATGGCTATCTTCTTGATGTGTCCTCGCATGGCCTGTCCTCTACATGTATGTGAGCTCTCTGGACACCAACCCTATCAGATCAGGGCTCTACCCCTGTAACCTTGTTTAATCTTAATTACCGCCCTGAAGCCCCATGTCTCTAAATACACTCACATTGAGGGTTAGGGCTTCAATATACAAATTCTTTGAAGAGGCACAATTCAGTCCATAACAAGGTATGGTATCTGAGCACTGATAGCAAAAAGAAAACATGATGCTTAAGTAAATACCATTTTGTACTTTTGGATGTTATTCCTACTGTGGGTGCAATATGTATAATAGATATTGGTAAGTCTGATTTGAAGAAACTAATTGGACAGTGTTTGAATATATACGCAAATGTAAAAATATACTTTTGAAATATTTTGCTATTTTGGATTTTCTCCATCAATGCGTCCTATGTTTTAACAACATGACATGCTTACAAAATGATAGCATGTTTACAGCACACTGGGATAAAGGAAGAAGGTGGTCAAGACTGGTAGCAGTCTGTCCTCTGCCCTAACCCTCACCTGCCTGCCCTGAGGCCTGAGGAAGGAAATATTTCAGCCTGTCACTAACACATATGAGGCATATTTAGGCAATCTGTAGGAAATCTCTGCTGCTATTCATTGATATAAATTCTTTATTTTAAATAGATATAAAATTATTTTTTGATTGGTTAAGTGTTTTTTGTTTTCCCCTACAGCTACCACAGATATTAGCCAATTAGATACAGACCAGTTACGTCTAATAGAATATTCTGATAGTGGAAATGAAGTATTCTATATATCAGTCAACAACATGGTAGCTGCAAGCCACATGTGACTCTAGAGCACTTGAAATGTGGCTGTTGCAATGGAGGAACTAAATTTTTAATTTTATTTAGTTTTCATTTAAATTTAAATAACCTCTTTTATAGAGGAGGATATGTTCCTGGGGCACAAGTAAGAAGCAGTGTGGCTGGTGGAATTGGGTAGCAAAGATATTGAGGATAGCAAAATACTGATCAATATCTAGGTTTTAAAAAAGAAAACGTAGGAAGTTAAATAAGCTTTATTTCCAATAGTGTCCCCTGAAATTTTTTTCTACAGAAAAGATAGAACCTACTTTGTAAGGTGAAGATAATTTTATATGGCTAGTAATGATAGCTAACACTTCAGCAACTACATGTGTGAGGTTCTATACTGTGCTAAGCTCTTTACATTCATTATGTCACTTAATCCTTTAATCAACCTTGTGAAGTAGGTACGTACAGATCAAAGAACTATGGCTCACAGAAGTCAGCAGTGCGTTTAAGGTCACATATCTAGTAAGTGAGTATACCGAGACTCAAATATGGGTCCCTTATATCAAAACTTACTCACCTATGTCAGAATGGTTTCAGCTACAAGTAATAGAAAACGCTACTCAATTGTTTTAAATAGTTAGGAGATTATCGCACAAGACAAGAAGAACATGGATGAGCAGTCTGAAGGCACAGAAGTATCAGTGTTGTGGCTCTGCGTTCCTTTGCTTTTTTTCACTCTCCCCCACTTGGAGTGAGAGTTTAATCCTCAGGCTGATAAGAGATCCGAGCAGCTGTTCAAGATATGTCCAAACATCCAGAGGAAGAGGAGGGACCATTTCTTCTTCTTCTTTTTTTATATAAAAGTAGGCAATAGTATAATAAATCTCCATGTATCCATCACCCAGCTCCAAAAGGGATCAATTTAGAGCCACTGTTACTTAACCTGTATTCCATCCTCCTTTCCTTTGCTATGTTCTTAACCAAGGAATGTTTTTCAAAAGTCCTATTTAAAAAAAAAATAATTGGAAAGGAGTTTTGTCCTCCTGTGATTTTGCCCCAGACTACTTGGGACCCACCTTTTGGGGTTAAGTGTGGGATCCTGTCTTCCATAAGGAGTCTGTAAAGGTGGGTGGGGTCCTGTGGAGGAATACAACAGGTTTTGTTAGAGAGGAGGAAGAGGCTATCTGTTCTGGGAACCATCTTTGATAATTTATTTGGCTCAGTTTTAATATAGGCTGATTGGTTGACTGATTGCTGAGGCTGGGCTTCTTGGGTGGAAGCTATATTGTGACCTGGTTTTTATCTGGTATAAAAGTGTTTCACCCATTGTGATAAGCTTTAAGGAAATGATTCTTATTGATTAAGCTAACAAGAAACTAAGCTTACTCATTTGTTAATGTCTGGTAAATAACTTACATTTGCAAAAGGTAAACTATAGTCTATAAAGAAGACTTAATTGGTACAGAGTTCAAAAAGAAAAAGGAATTGCTATTCCCATTGAGCAATGAAGTATTGTTAATATCAATCTCTGTTAATTTGTTTCCAAAGTATAGTTTTTAACATAACTGTTTCTCTTGCTTTTAGTGGCATTTATTTTCAACTGGCTTGGATTTTGTTTATCCTTCTGTATCACCAATACCATTGCTGGAAGGTATGGTGCCATCTGTGGATTTGGCCTGTCATTGATCAAATGGATCCTTATTGTCAGGGTGAGTGTCTTGATAATGTTTATCATTTTTATCTTTAAAATTAATATATATGAAATGTCCTATGTAGTTCATAAATTTTATGCATATGAATTCAATTATTTTAAGACTATTCTTCTAGACTTTATTATTATAGTGATCTCTGTGGTGTGAAAATTTTTGACTGTATTTATATGAGAGCTTGCTGGTATAGTAGTCCTCTCATCTGCAGTTTTGCTTTCTTTGGTTTGTGTTATTTGTGGTCAGCCATGGTCTGAAAATATTAAGTGGAAAATTTCAGATATTTTGAGAGAGAGCAAGCAAGCACATTCACATAACTTTTATTATAATATATTGTTATAATTATTCTATTTTATGTTGTTAATCTTTTACTGTGCCTAATTTATAAATTAAACTTTATTATAGATATGTATGTATAGGAAAAAAATATAGTATATGTAGGGTTCAGTACTATCCACAGTTTAGGCTACCACTGGAGGTCTTGAGACAGACATGTCCCCTGATGATAAAGGGGGACTACTGTATATAGAAAGAACTTTGAAAGCAGAAAAACTTGTTTGGGCCTCATCTTTTTTATATCAGGGTGTTAACTTTAAGTTTTTAAATTCTTCTGAGCTTTAGTTTCTTCATATAGGTTAATAATAGCTGCCTTTCAGAATTTTTGTGAGGTATGGAAGTAATATAATTAAGGTTCCTTGCCTAGTTGCAGCACAAATATATGTTCTAAGTCACATCATGGCTACCACTATTGTGATATAGTACAGGCATTTCTAAGTCAGTTAAAACATAACAATTTCTATTAGTAAAATTATCATGGATTTAAATATCTTCTTGTTCTTTATGCTTTTTTAATAACATAAGAACTCAAAAGTAAAATTATAGGCTTTTGAAGTGTTGTCTGTCACAACTCATCTTTTCTCCCGTATGTTCCTGCTAAGTCTTCTCATTTTCCTGTTATTCCTGGAAATCAACCTCTGTCTAACTCTTATGTACAAGATAGCGTGTAGGGAGAGAGCAAGGATACCTCCTTTTCTTTCTCCTATCTCAGGAACTTTTCTAATACTATTGATATCATAATCTCCCACCAATTCTTTACTTTTGCCTCTTGAAGGCCCCTTTTGGCTCCTTTTTACAAAGCTTTTTTCCTGGTTTCCTTAGGATAAGGAGTAGGAAAACTATCAAAAGTACCTTTTTTATTGTTTTAGTAAGTCTTTTTAAAAGTTAACCACACGTTTAAATGAAATCAGTAAAACATATACTTTCTATTAATCATATTTATTTAAACATTGATTTCTAATTGAATGAATCAAATCCTCAAATTTTCAATAGAATCACAAACCTAATATGTCAGCTGGTCTTAAGTGTTTCAGACACTTTAATTATGCACCTACATTATCAAATAGGTTAAAACATTACTCACTACAAAAATATTTAAACTATGGATTTAATGTGTTTCTTCATTATTTTAAAACCTATTTTATCACTTCTCAGGATCTCAATGATCTTATCAGACCCTTTTCCTGTTAAGACCAAATTACAGGTTTTGTTTGTTAATAAGTTGACTCTTAGTTGGGACATGTGGATTGGCTTCTTCTAAGATGATTAAAATTTGAACCATTGTAAGAATAGCCTTCTGGCAGCTTTTTCTTCTAGTTTCATTTTTTTAAAAATGTAAAGTGGGTTCCAACCTAGAGTATAAATCTGTTAGGTGTTATGACACATACAGAGATAAAGAGACAATCCTATCCTTGCAGAAGTTATTATGAAAAAAACAAGAGTTCGAGCTAGATAAGTCCAAACTTGGTTATATTAGTAATAAAATTAGTTAACTATTATTCAAATGGTATTTCTCATCTAAGTTACAAAGCTCAGAAAATAACTTGAGGACATTTTTCTCATTTCAGCTAAAGCTGGCAAATTTTTAATATCATTATAGATTCATAAAAAAATAATTAGCCCAGCCCTGGCCAGTTTGGCTCAATGGATAGAGCATCAGCCTGTGGACTGAAGGGTCCTAGGTTCAATTCTGGTCAAGGGCATGTACCTCAGTTGCAGACTCCTCCCCAGCCCCTGGGGCTCATGCAGGAGGCAACCAATCAATATGTATCTCTTATGTTGATATTTCTCTCTGTCTTTCCCTCTCGCTTCCACTCTCTTTAAAAATCAATGGAAAAATATCCTTGGGTGAGGATTAGAAAAAAACAATTAAAACAAACAAAAAGAAATTAGCCCATTATATGTAACCTAAGCCTTTAGGGCATTAGGTCCTAATTCTCTCGTAGAGCTCTATGCGATAAGGTGGGGAACTTAAATTCAAAGACTGGAGTTTCTCAGAGTTCTGTAAAGTATCTATTAGCATCAAGTTTGATCACCAGAACTATTTAATTTTGCTTCAAAATACCTTTCCTGAGCTAAGGTTAATATTATACCTTTAGTATATATATTGAGAAATGATATAAGAAGAATTATTTTTTAAATCTTTTGTATCACTTTATCAAGTATACTAGAGCCCCGGTTCACGGATTTGTGCACTGATGGGGTCCCTCAGCCTGGCCTGTGGGGATTGGGCTAAAACCAGCTCTCCAACATCCCCCAAGGGGTCCCAGATTGTGAGAGGGTGCAGGCCACGCCAAGGGACCCCACCAGTGCACGTTTGGGGCTGAGGAGGGGCTGCGGGGAGGGTTCCAGAGCGTGTCCAGATTGGGGCTGTCTTGCCCAGTCCCGATCGGGGCTGATCAGGGCCATCTGGCCAGGGAGGGATCGTGGGAGGTTGGCTGGCTGGGGAGGGACTGTAGGAGGGCTTCAGGGCGTGTCCAGGTTGGGGAGGGACCACAGGAGGGATACAGGACATGACCGGCCCATCTGGTCCAGTCCTGATCAGCCAGACCCCAGCAGCAGGTGCTGGTGACAGTCTAACCATTTTATTAATGATAAAACTAAGAATGAAAAGATTCTAATAGCTTGCTTAATTTCCTACAGTTTGTAGGTGGGTTAGAATCTAACTTGTTCTCATTTTTTTTTAATAAAAAATTTTTTTTTATTTCCGTTGAAGTTAACATACAATGTTATATTAGTTTCAGGTGTATACCCCAGTGATTAGACATTATATAACTTACTAAGTGGTCATTCCAATAGATCTCTTAGCCATCTGATACTATACATAGTTATTAGAATACTAGAGGCCCGGTGCACGAAATTTGTGAATGGGGGCAGGGAGTGTGTCCCTCAGGCCAGCATGCACCCTCTCCAATCTGGGACCCCTCAAGGGATGTCTGACTTCCCGTTTAGGCCCGATCCCGGTGGGAACGGGTCTAAACAGGCAGTCGGACATCCCGCTCACAATCCAGGACTGCTGGCTCCCAATGGCTTGTCTGCCTGCCTGCCTGCCTGATTGCTCCTAAATGCTTCTGCCTACCAGCCTCATCACCCCCTAACCACTCCCCTGGCAGCCTGATCAATGCCTAACTGCTCCCCAGCCAGCCCGATTTCCCCTAACTGCCCTCCCCTGCAGGCCTGATTGCCCCCAACTGCCCCCCCCTTCCAGGCCTGGTCCCTCCCAACTGCCCTCCCCTGCCTGCCATCTTGTGTCCACATGGGGGTGGCCATCTTGTGTGTTGGAGTGATGGTCAATTTGCATAATATCTCTTTATTATACAGAATTACTGACTATATGTATTCCCTGTGCTGTACTGTATATCCCCATAACTATTTGGTAACTTCTTTTTTTAAAATCTTTTATTTTTCAGATTATTACAGTTGTTCCTCTTTTTCCCCCCCGTAGCTCCCCTCCACCCGGTTCCCACCCCACCCCATGCCATTACCCGCCCCCCTCTCACTGTCCTCATCCATAGGTGTACGATTTTTGTCCAGTCTCTTGCCACACCCCCTACACCCCTTTCCTCCCCAGGATTGTCAGTCCACTCCCTTTCTATGCCCCTGATTCTATTATATTCACCAGGTTATTCTCTTCATCAGATTTTTTTATTCACTTGATTTTTAGATTCACTTGTTGATAGCTATGTATTTGTTGTTCATAATTTTTATCTTTACCTTTTCCTTCTTCTTACAGAATACCTTTCATCATTTCATATAATGCTGGTTTGGTGGTGATGAACTCCTTCAGCTTTTTCTTATATGTGAAGCTCTTTATCTGCCCTTCAATTCTGAATGATAGCTTTGCTGGGTAGGTTAATCTTGGTTGTAGGTTCTTGCTATTCATCACTTTGAATATTTCTTGCCACTCCCGTCTGGCTTGCATAGTTTCTGTTGAGAAATCAGCTGATAGTCGAATGGGTGCTCCTTTGTAGGTAACTGTTTTTCTCTTGCTGCTTTTTAATTTAATTTAATTTTTATTTTTAAAAAATAAATCTTTATTGTTTAGATTATTACGGTTGTTCCTCTTTTTCCCCTTGATAGCTCCCCTCCACCCGGTTCCCACCCCACCCCATGCTATTACCTGCCCCCCTCCACTGTCCTCATCCATAGGTGTATGATTTTTGTCCAGTCTCTTCCTGCACTCCCCCACACCCTTTTCCCCCTAGAATTGTCAGTCCACTCCCTTTCTATGCCCCTGATTCTATTATATTCACCAGTTTATTCTGTTCATCAGATTTTTTATTCACTTGATTTTTAGATTCACTTGTTGATAGCTATGTATTTGTTGTTCATAATTTTTATCTTTACCATTTTCTTCTTCCTCTTCTTAAAGAATACCTTTCAGCATTTCATATAATACTGGTTTGGTGGTGATGAATTCCTTTAGCTTTTTCTTGTCTGTGAAGCTCTTTATCTGACCTTCAATTCTGAATGATAGCTTTGATGGGTAGAGTAATCTTGGTTGTAGGTTCTTGCTATTCATCAATTTGAATATTTCTTGCCATTCCCGTCTGGCCTGCATAGTTTCTGTTGAGAAATCAGCTGACAATTGTATGGGTGCTCCCTTGCAGGTAACTAACTGTTTTTCTCTTGCTGCTTTTAATATTCTCTCTTTGTCTTTTGCTCTTGGAATTTTAATTATGATGTGTCTTGGTGTGGTCCTCTTTGGATTCCTTTTGTTTGGGGTTCTGTGCGCTCCCTGGACCTGTAAGTCTTTTTCATTCACCAGGTGGGGGAAGTTTTCAGTCATTATTTCTTCAAATAGGTTTTTAGTATCTTGCTCTCTCTCTTCTTCTGGCACCCCCATAATTCGGATGTTGGTATGCTTAAAGTTGTCCAGGCTCCTTACACTGTCTTCATATTTTTGGATTCTTTTTTCTTTTTCAGTTGGGTGTTTTTTGGTTCTTTGTATTTCAAATCTTTGACTTGATTCTTGCGATCCTCTAGTCTGCTGTTGGATCTCTGTATATTATTGTTAATTTCAGTCAGTGTATGCTTAATTTCTAATTCGTCCTTTTTCATATCCTCGAGGGTCTTGGTAAATTTATTGGCCATTTCTAGAAAATTCTTGAAAAACCTTATAACCATGGTTTTGAACTCTATATCCAGTCATTTGCTTTCCTCCATTTCTTTCATTTGTGATCTGTTTCTTTGTCTCCGCATTTTGGCTGTTTCCCTGAATTGATAGAGTGGCTTTGTGTGCTAGGTGTCCTATAGGGCCCAGTGGCTCAGCCTCCCCAGTTACCTGAAGTGGACACTCTTTTCTTTTTCTTTTCTTTTCTTTTCTTTTCTTTTCTTTTCTTTTCTTTTCTTTTCTTTTCTTTTCTTTTCTTTTCTTTTCTTTTCTTTTCTTTCCTTCCTTCCTTCCTTCCTTCCTTCCTTCCTTCCTTCCTTCCTTCCTTCCTTCCTTCCTTCCTTCCTCCCTTCCTCCCTTCCTCCCTTCCTCCCTTCCTCCCCTTCCTCCCCTTCCTTCCCTTCCTTCCCTTCCTTCCCTTCCTCTCCTCCTTCCTTCCTTCCTTCCTTCCTTCCTTCCTGCCTTCCTGCCTTCCTGCCTTCCTGCCTTCCTTGCCTTCCTTGCCTTTCTTCCTGCCTTTCTTCCCTCCTTTCTGCCTGCCTGCCTTCCTTCCTTCCTTCCTTCCTTCCTTCCTTCCTTCCTTCCTTCCTTCCTTCCTCCCTTCTTTCCTTCCTTCCTTCCTTCCTTTTCTTTCCATATGTGTCCTTATTCCCCCATTACCCCCCAGCCCCCACTCATGCCACACCCACCTGTTGTCTCTGTCCATTGATTAGGCTTATATGCATGCACACAAGTCCCTTGGTTGATCTCTCCCCCTTACTCCCACCGAACTTCTCCTTCTCTGAGGTTTGAGGTTCTGATCGATGTTTCTCAGTCTCTGGTTCTGTTCTTGTTCATCAGTCTATGTTCATTATATTCCACAAATGAGCGAGATCATGTGATATTTATCTTTCTCTGCCTGGCTTATTTCCCTTAACATAATACTCTCTATCTCCATCCATGTTGTTGCAAATGGTAGGAACTCCTTCTCTTTTACCGCAGTGTAGTATTCCATTGTGTAGATATACCACACTTTTTTAATCCACTCATCTGCTGATATGCATTTAGGCTGTTTCCAAATCTTAGCTATGGTGAATTGTGCTGCTATGAACATAGGGGTGCACATATCCTTTGTGATTAGTGTTTCTAGTTTCTTGGGATATATTCCTAGAAGTGGGATCACTGGGTCAAATGGGAGTTCCATTTTTAGTTTTTTGAGGAAACTCCATACTTTTCTCCACAGTGGCTGCACCAGTCTGCATTCCCGCCACTAGTGCAAAAGAGTTCTTTTTCTCCGCATCCTCGCCAACACTTGTCGTTTGTTGATTTGTTGATGATAGCCATTCTGACAGGTGTAATATGGTACCGCATTGTCGTTTTGATTTGCATCTCTCTGATGATTAGTGACTTTGAGCATGTTTTCATGTGTCTCTTGGCCTTCCTTCTGTCTTCTTTTGGAAAGTGTCTATTTAGATCAGTTGCCCATTTTTTGATTGGGTTGTTTATCTTCTTTTTGTTAAGTTGTATGAGTTCTCTGTAAATATTGGAGATTAAACCCTTATTGTTGATATTATTGGCAAATATGTTCACCCATGCAGTGGGCTTTCTTGTTGTTTTCTTGATGGTTTCCTTTGCTGTGCAAAAGCTTTTTATTGTCATGTAGTCCCATTTGTTTATTTTTTCTTTAGTTTCCATTGCCCTAGGGGCAGTATCAGTAAAGAAGTTCCTTTGGCATATGTCTGAGATTTTTATGCCTGTGGATTCCTCTAGTATTTTTATGGTTTCCTGTCTTATGTTTAAGTCCTTTATCCATTTTGAGTTTATTTTTGTGTATGGTAAAAGTTGGTGCCCTAGTTTCATTTTTTTGCATATATCTGTCCGATTTTCCCAGCACTATTTGTTAAATAGTCTGTCCTGACTCCATTTTATGTTCATGCCTCCTTTGTCAAATATTAATTGAGCATAGTGGTTTGGGTCGATTTCTGGGTTCTCTATTCTATTCCATTGATCTATATGTCTGTTCTTGTGCCACTACCAGGCTGTTTTAAGAACCATGGCTTTGCAATACAGCTTGATATCTGATATTGAGATCCCCCTTACTTTGTTCTTTTTTCTCAGGATTGCTGCAGCTATTCGGGGCCTCTTTTTATTCCAGATGAATTTTTTGAAGGTTCATTCTAGGTCTGTGAAATATGTCGTTGGTATTTTAATGGGAAGTGCATTGAATTTATATATTGCTTTGGGTAGTATGGACATTTTGATGATGTTGATTCTACCAATCCATGAACATGGTATATTCTTCCATCTGTTTATGTCTTCCTCTGTCTCTTTTTTAGTGTTGTGTACTTTTCCATGTATAGGTCTTTTACCTCTTAAGTTTATTCCTAGGTATCTTAATTTTTTTGGTGCGATGGTAAATGGGATTGCTTTTTTAGTCTCTCTTTCTGTACGTTCACTATTGGTGTATAGAAAGGCCATAGCTTTCTTGGCGTTAATTTTGTATCCTGCTACATTGCTGAATTCATTTATTAAGTCTGCTAGTTTTTTGATGGAGTCTTACGGGTTTTTTATGTACAATATCATGTCATCTGCAAATAAGGACAGCTTTACTTCTTCTTTTCCAATTTGAATGCCTTTTATTTCTTCTTCTTGTCTAATTGCAATGGCTAATACTTCCAGTACTATGTCGAACAGGAGCAGTGAGAGTGGGCATCCCTATCTTGTTCCTGTTCTTAGGGGAAATGGTTTTAGTTTTTGCCCATTGAGTATGATGTTAGCTGTGGGTTTATCATATATGGCTTTTATTATATTGAGGTATGATCCTTCTATTCCCACCTTGTTGAGAGTTTTTATCAAAAATGGGTGTTGGATTTTGTCAAATGCTTTTTCTGCATCAATTGATATGACTGTGATTTTTATTTCTCAATTTGTTTATGTGATATATCACATTTATTGATTTTTCTGATATACTGCTGGATCTGATTTGCTAGAATTTTGTTGACGATTTTGCCATCTATGTTCATGAGTGATATTGGCCTGTAATTCTCTTTCATTGTGTTGTCTTTATCTGGTTTTGGTGATGCTGGCTTCATAGAAGGAGCTTGGAAGTGTTCCTTCCTCTTGAATTTATTGGAATAGTTTTTAGTTCTTCCTTGAATGTTTGGTAAAACTCCCCTGTGAAGCCATCTGGCCCTGGCTTTTGTTTGCTGGAAGCTTTTTGATGACTGCTTCAATTTCTTCCATAGTTATTGGCCTATTTAGATGTTTAGTTTCTTCCTGATTAAGTTTTGGAAAGTTATATTTTTCTAGGAGTATGTCCATTTCCTCCAGGTTTTCCAGTTTGTTGGAATAGAGTTGTTCATAGTATTTTTTAACAATCCTTTGTATTTCGGTCGGATCTGTTGTTATTTCTCTTCTTTCATTTCTGATTTTATTTATTTGGGTTCTCTCTCTTTGCTCCTTGGTGAGCCTGGCTAGAGGTTCATCAATCTTGTTTATCCTTTCAAAGATTAGTTTAGTTTCTTGGTTTCGTCGTCGTTTTGTATTTTTTTTGGTTTCAATGTCATTTATCTCTTCTCTGATCTTGATTATTTCATTCCTTCTGCTTACAGTGGGCTTTTATTGTTACTCTCTTTCTAACTCTTTGTGTTGTAGAGTTAGGTAATTTATTTCCATTGTTTCTTGTTTTTTTGCAGTAGGCTTTTAGAGCTATGAACTTCCCTCTCAAGACTGCTTTCGCTGTGTTCCATAGATTTTGGATTGTTGTGTTTTCATTGTCATTTGTTGCCATGATGTTTTTTTATTTCTTCCTTGATCTCTGTGGTAACCCAGTCATTATTTAATAGCATGCTGTTTAGTCTCCATGTGTTTGATTTTTTTTATTGTTTTTATTGTAGTTGATTTCCAGTTTTATGCCACTCTGATCTGAGAAGATGCTTGATATGATTTCTATCTTCTTGAATTTGAAGAGACTTTGCTTATGGCCCAACATATGGTCTGTCTTTGAAAATGACCCATGTGCACTTGAGAAGAATGTATATTCTGTGGCTTTGGGGTGAAATGTTCTGAAGATGTCAATTAATTCCATCTGGTCTAGTGAGTCATTTAGGATTGATGTTTCTTTGCTGATTTTTTTGTTTAGAGGATTTGTCCAATGGTGATAGTGGGGTATTAAAGTCTCCTACTATGACTGTATTGCTGTCAATCTCTCCCTTTATATTCTCCAGGAGTTTTTGTGGGTTTTTTTTATGTATTTGCGTGCACCTGTATTGGGTGCCTATATGTTTACCAGAGTTATTTCTTCTTGTTGGATTTCTCCCTTTAGTATTATGAAGTGGCCTTCCTTATCACTTGTTATGTCCTTTACTTTGAGAACTAATTTGTCCGATATAAGTATTGCTACCGCAGTTTTTTTTTTTTTTCTTTTTCATTTCCATTCGCCTGAAAAACCTTTTTCCATCCCTTCACCCTCAGTCTGTGTGTATCTTTTTTTCTGAGGTGGGTTTCTTGTAGACAGCAGCTATATGGGTCTTGTTTTCTTATCCAATCCATTACCCTATGTATTTTGATTGGGGCATTTAATCCATTTACATTTAAAGTTATTATTGATAGGTGCTTACTTGTTGCCATTTTTATTCTTTACTCCTGTGTTCTTTCTTTGCTTCCTATTTCTTTTTTTTACAGCAGACCTATTAGCATTTCTTGCATCGCTGGTTTGGTGGTAATAAGTTCCCTTAGTCCTTTTTTGTCTGTGAAGCTCCTGATTTCACCTTCAATTTTGATTGATAGCCTTGCTGGGTACAGTATTCTTGGATTCAGACCCTTCCTTTGCATGAGTTTGTTTATTTCATTTCATTCCCTTCTGGCCTGATGAGTTTCTGTTGAGAAATCAGTTGCTAGTCTGGTGGGGGTTCCTTTGTAGGTAATTTTCTGTCTCTCTCAGGCCGCTTTTAAGATTCTTTGTCGTTCGTGTTTGCCATTTTAATTTTAATGTGCTGTGGCGTTGGTCTTTTGGGGTTTATTTTGCTTGGGACTCTGTGAGCTTCTTGGATTTGGATGGCTTTTTTTCCCCCTATATCAGGGAAGTTTTCTGTCATTATTTCTTCAAACAAGTTTTCTATTCCTTGCTCAGTTTCCTCTCCTTCTGAAACCCCTATTATACGGATGTTGTTTTGTTTCATGTTGTCCAAAAGTTCCTTTAGGCTCTCCTGCTTTTTAATTTTTTTTTTCTCTAGAAGCTGCTCTACTTGGGTATTTTTTCCTACCTTGTCTTCTAGCTCACTGATGTGGTCCTCTGCTTCTTTTAGTCTACTCTTGATGCTTTCTATTGAGTTCTTTACAGCAGTGATGTAATTTTTCATTTCTTCTTGGTTCTTCATTTCCTCTTGGTTCTTCCTCATATTGTCGAATTTGTCTTCCATTCTTTATAGCCACCTTATGACCATTTCTCTGAATTATTTCTCTGGCAGGTTGCTTGCCTCCATTTCGTTTACTTCCTTTTCTGTTGATGCCTGCTTTTCTTTCATATATGGGCTGTTTCTTTGTCTCCCCATGGTCTCTGTTTCTCTGGGTGTCTGTTTATGCAGTTCTCTCTCTCCTTATCTCAGGCGACATCTGACCTTTCTGTGGTGGAGTGTAGAGCTCCTCTGAATCCGTGTGTTTGTTCCAATTGAGGACTGGTGTTCTGGGGTTTTAAGCTGTTCTGTGGGTGCCGCAGTTGTAGATTTTCAGGTTTCCAATAACATCCACTTTTCCCTTCAAGATGGCGCAGTTTCCGTGTCCAAGCCAGTGGCTCCGGGAGGGAACCCAGCAGCAGTGGGGGCTGCCCAGTCAGGGGAACCCCTTCCAGCAGTCCCCCACCTTATCCTGGAGTATGGCTGTCCCTTAACTCTCCAACAGACACTCCTCGTGCGACCTTTAAGCTGTTCTTTTTATCTTCTCCGGGACAATGGTCGGGACACGTCTTTATATTCTGCCGCTATTTGGTTCTCTGAGGTGGACACTCTTGGTGCATCCCTTTGTGGGCTGTGTGCACAGTCTTGTTGTGGTTAAGCCTTGATTGTTGTTGGTATCACAGGGAGGAATTGACCTCCAGGCCAATTGGCCGTGGGGATAAGCTGTGTCTACCATGGGAGAACTTTTGTGCTGGAGACACCCTTATGAGGCAAGACTTGCTTCAGTGGGACTTTGGTGCTCACTGAGTCTGCCCCCTGAGTGTGTCCCTTATGGATCTGAAGAGTTGTAATCTGGATGGTCCTACTGTGACCCCTGGGTACGCTGGCTCTTGGATCTCCAAGGAGGTTTTAATTTAGCCTCTGCCTGAGGCCACCCAGTAGGAGTTGTGGAGAGATCTGCAGATTCCTCTTCTTTGTTTGGGTTTTGGAGGTGCCCAGATGAGGCCCAGCTGTAAAGCAATGCATAGCGCTGTGGGGCCTTGGACCATCCTTTGGATGTCTGTATCTCTCTGACTCAGCTGTAGTTTGATAAGTAAGTTTAGACTTCAAAGGACCAGGCCAATCGTGCAAAAGCCTCTGCGCACAGCTTGGATTGGGCGGAGTCTCAGGATGGATCAAACAGCAATGCCTTCCCATCAGCCCTGCCATAAGAGGCCCCTGGGTCTCAGAGTCCTGCGGTAATCGCTGCAAGCACATCTTAGAGAAGCCACCCTCAAGTTCTGCCCACGGTCAGACCGTCCAGTTTCTCCCCGTATGAGTCTGGGTCCCCAGAGTCTTGCCCAGAGCTGGAGTTCAGAGCAGTCGGGAGCTTGTGTCTCTCTCTGGCTTGAAAAAGCCAGCCGAGTACTCAGTTGCCAGCCCTCTGTGTGCGCATGCCTCCGTACCTCTACACTTTACTTTCGCAGCTCCTCTGTCTCTCAGTGTGCTTTTCTCTTCCCTTCTAGTTTTAGAATTTCCACTTAGCCAGCCTTCCTGTGTTTCTGGATGATGTCCGTTGTCTTTTAGTTGTAATTTTGAAGTGGTTGGGCTAGGTGGCAAGTTCAGGTGTTTACCTATGCTGCCATCTTGGTTTCTCCAATTTCTTCTTTTTAATCCTTTCATTTTTTCAAGCATTCCCCAAACCCCCCTCCCATCTGGAAACCAACAAAATGTTCTCAGTATCTATGAGTCTTTCTGTTCTCTTTGTTTATTTTGTTTTTTAGGCTTAATTTTTGATAAGTATGTATTGCAATTTTATTGTTCATATTCTTCTGTTTCTTCTTTTTTAAGAAGACTCTAACATTTCATGTAATGCTGGTTTGGTGGTGATGAATTCCTTTAGCTTTTTCTTGCCTGAGAAACTCTGTTTTTCTATTCTAAATGATAGCTTTGCTGGGTAGAATAATCTTGGTTGCAAGCCCTTGCTTTTCATCAGTTGGAACATTTCTTGGCAATTCCTTCATACCTGCAAAGTTTCTGTTGAGAAATTAGTTGACAGTCTTACGGGAGCTCCCTTGTAGGTAACTAACTGCTTGTCTCTTGATGGTTTTAAGATTCTCTTCTTGTCTTTAATCTTTGGCATTTTAATTATGATGTGTAGCCCTCTTTGAGTTCATCTTGTTTTGGACTCTCTGCATTTCGTGAACTTGTATGTCTATATCCTCCACCTGGTTAGGGAAATTTTAAATCATTCTTTTCTAAAATAGATTTACAATTTCTTGCTCTCTCTCTTCATCTCACACCCCTATAATACAAATGTTGGCATGCTTGAAGTTGTTCAGAGTCTCCTTACACTATCTTCATATTTTTAGATTCTTTTTTCATTTTGCTGTTCTGATAATTGCTTCCTTATATTTCAAACCACTGTTTTGATTTTTGGCTGCATGTAGTCTACTATTGATTCCCTGTAAAGTAATCTTAATTTCAGTTGGTGTGTCCTTCATTTCTGACTGGTTCTTTTATGGTTTCCATGTTCTGCCCCCACCTCCCACGCCCAAATTACAAGATGATGTTTATTTAGAAAGTTACAGAGGTAGTAAAGTGAGCCAGCTGGGCTGTGTAGGCTCAGGAAATAAGTTGCAGAGGCAGAAGAAGGGCCCTTGGAGCTTAGGAGAGAGAAAGGCAAAGGTAATACACCTGGGGGGAAGAAGAGAGTGAAGGGAAATGTGCAGGCATACTTCCAAGAGGGGGAGCGTGCTCCATGTCCTTTTTTATGCTGTTAAAGTTCTCTCTGAGTTCATCTACTCTTCCCCTAAGTTCATTGAGCGTCCTTATAACTAGTGTTTTGAACTCTGCATCTAGTAGATTGCTTGTTTCTGTTTTGCTTAGTTATTTTTTTGGAGATTGGTTCTGTTCTTTCACTTTGGACGTGTTTCGTTGTATCATTTTGGCAGCCTCCCTGCAGAGCTGTTGTGTCTCCCAGGCTTCATAGAGTGGCTTAATGCAGTAGGGGACCTATAGGGTCCAGTGGAACAGCATCCTCGTTCACTCAAGCTGGGTACTATGGGGGTGCCCCTCCCTGCCCCCAACATGGGCTGTGTATACCCTCCTGTTGTAGTTGAGCCTTGATTGCTGTTGGCACCTTAATGGAAGGGATTTAACCCCAGTCTGATTGACTGTAAGGACTGGCTGTGGCCACTGACCTCTGACCACTGTGGAGGATCAGCTGTGCAGGGGCCCACCCCATGGAGTGGGATTTACTTTAGCAGGGCTCTAGTGCCTGCTGAGTCTGATCCTTGAGTGTGTCACTTGTGGTGGTTTTGTAGCCGGCAGGAATGGCACTAGGTACTAGACTGGTGGGGTTGGACCAGACCTGGGTTCAGCAGCCTCAGTACTTGAATTCTGGCTAGGAAGAATTAAGAGCCAAGACTCAAACTATAAGAGAACATTATTTATAATGTCACTGAAGTGGAAGAAATAATTCATAGAAGAAATGGGCTTAGGATGTAAGTTATAGAAGCAAAGGAAGGGCCCTAGGAGCTTGGGAGTGAGGAAGCTAATGGTAACAAGCCTGGGGGTGGAAATGGAAAAGGAAAAGGCTTGGGCTTGTTCCCTGGAGGGAGAGCTCACTGGGTACTCCATTCTAAGGGTTTTAAGCTTAGTTTTTGGGGAGGTCCCAGGACAAGATTTTAATAGGATATTCAGCAGTTTTTCGGGTGTGTCCTTTCAGGGTCTAGGTCTTCACTTATTGATTGGTCTGCTCCAGGGCAGGGGTCATTATTCAATGCAGCTGGTCCTTAGGTCAGCCATGGGGTTGCTGGTCTGGTTTTGTTGCTTTTCTGGGCCTGGGGCTGAAATACAACTGAGATCTAAATGTTATCTCTAGGAAGGAAAGGTCAGGGGGTCCAAACTGCATGACCAATGATATGCTAGGGGAGGAAAGATCACCCTGGCAGTGAGGTCCCACCCTACAAATTGTCTTTTGCTAGGCACCCAGAGCTTTCCACCCTGGTGACCTTCTCTGCCTGGCTCATCATCCTTGCTGTGCTCATGTCTGTCTAACTGCCTATCACAGTTGGGTGGTGCTTCAATGTGGTCTGAAGTTGTCCATTGGGTGTGCTGGTTCTGGGGTCTCCTGGGAGGTGCAGGCCAAGGTCAGCCACTGTGGTCTGCCCAGGGGTCTCCCAGCATGAGCTACAAACTGATCTGCAGAAGACTGCTACTTGTATTGGGCTTGGAGGTGCCCAGGTGAATCCTAAACTGCAAACTAAGGTCGTCTGCCACTAGTGCTGAGCATGGGGCCACTTAGCGAGAGGTATGAGGCTCACCAAGACAGGCCATGCATATGGAAAAGTCAGTGGAAACAGCTGAGTGGGCCTGCAAGTTGGGTATGGTGGGCTCTCAGGGAATCCTGGGGGTGGGGGTGGGGGGGCAGGGTGACCAGGGTGAGCCAGGTTGCTGGAGACTCAGATATGGCCCCTGCTTGCCAACTCTTTGGCAGAAGGGCTCAGAAAAGGAACAGTGGCCTCTGCTCACACTTTTATCCGGGAGAAAGCTGCCCCTTCAGCTCTCACCTTGATTTCAGATAATTCATTTCCTCCCCATATATCCCTGGTGCCTTTCAAGCTGCTGCCCTAGTGGTGGAGCTTAGAGTGAGTGAGTCTGAGTGAGTCCGAGTAAGTGCATGCACCTGCACACAGGCTCTTTAAGAGAAACTGCCTGGGACTCCAGCAGCCCTCCATCTTATTCAGCCCCAATCCACACTGATTTTTACAGTGAGAAATTATGGGGACTTCTCTTCCTAGCTCTGGAACCCTGGACTGGGAGGTCTGGTGTGGTGTTGGGACCCCTCTTTCTTTATGGGGGACCTCCACAGCTGAGATATCTCTCCTGATTTTTATCCACCACCAGCCCGTTCATGTCTCTACTCCCGCTACCATTCTCCATGTGGCTCTTTATATTCTTAGTTGTAGGACTTCCATTCTGCTAGATTTCAAGCAGCTATGAATGATAGTTGTTCAGTAGTTTAGTTATACTTTTGATGTGGTTGTGGGAGGAATGGAGTACTGCATTTTCCAGCTTGTTCTCAATTCAGTGTCTCTTCTAATTCTGTAATGCCTCTGTACTTTACTTTTATTATAGTGCTTCAAGCAATAAATTCCCGTTAGAAGTCAGTGCTGAGAGAAAGGTTTTTCTCCCAAAAGCTTGGGTGTTTCCTTTTATTAGACAATAAGTAATTTCTAAGTCATACTGCTGCCTTCTTTTTTATTTCTGAGTTGCCATGAACTTCAGATTTATTGTGAGTATCTTTTGTCCAAGATTCTGACATTATTTCTGTCTAAGGCTTTTGATGTTTTTATTATTTCATTCATTCGTTCATTCATTCACTCATTCATTCATTATTCATTTTGTTAATTCTCATCTGAGGATATTTTTTCTATTGATTTTTAGAGAGAGTGGAAAGGGGCAGGGGGAGAGACAGAGAGACAGAAAATAATATTGGAGAAAGAAACATTAATTGGTTGCCTCTCATATTCACCCTGACCAGGAAGTGAACAGGTGACTGTTCAGTGCATGGGATGACGCTTAACCAACTGAGCCACACCAACCAGGGCTACTTTTTTTTTTTTTTTTTAACAACAACTTGACTCAACCCTATAATTTGTAGTGTCTCAAAACATTTTGATAATTCATTAATGAGCCCAAAAGCGTATTTATCTTTTTTACGTAGTGAGTTTCTTTGACTTCAAGGTGAAGGTAATTATATTCTTTTCTTGGGAGTAAATAAAAAATAGCTTTAGGTAAATATTTTGGGTGAAGAATGACATTGTTCTAATTTTCTGGTTGCCTCTTGTTATGTAACATTATATATTAAATATGTTTTAAAATTAGAAAGTTAAAAATAATTGCTTTGGTTCTTTACTTCTTTTTCTTAGCCTATAAAATCTGTATAAAAACCTTTTATTTCTAATTATTACTTTATTGAAAGTAATTTAGTGCTATACTTTACAAGCTATATTTTCCCAATTTTCTAGTTCTCCCTTCATAGTACATATTTTAGAGGCATTGGAGTATGTGGGATTTGTATCTTTAATGATACTAGTAAATTTTTAACCTTTGAAATTTCTGAAACTCTAAGCTGAGAATTTATATCATGGTTCATTTATAAATTATAAATATTTCCTGTAAAAGTACTTAAAAGGCTTTAAAAAACAGATTTAAAAAACAGTTATTTTAAGTGTTCAGACGCTAAAGGATAATAGGAAAGAATTGTCTGAAGTAGCCCTGAAGAAAATTAGATTGAAGTTTTAAAAAGTTTTTAAATAATAAATCTTGATGATTAGAGTCTAATCAAGGAAAAGCACCCATGTCCAGTATCATCAAACCCTGCCTT
Source organism: Corynorhinus townsendii (assembly GCA_026230045.1). Classification (NCBI taxonomy): domain Eukaryota; kingdom Metazoa; phylum Chordata; class Mammalia; order Chiroptera; family Vespertilionidae; genus Corynorhinus; species Corynorhinus townsendii. The sequence continues at coordinate 58,221,042 of JAPDVU010000003.1, read as the reverse complement.
CCAACTGCCTGTTCATATTCTCATTTTAGAGAGACTATAAAACTGCCTACCATAGCCACTAATAGGAACTGTTGAAATGCCACTTCAAGGCTCTTTTAGCTGTCCACAGCTCACTGTTGGGAACTGAAAGCTGGCGCATCAGTTTGAAAATAAAAAGACTAATGAGTTGGGGGTCTTTCTGTGCCTAGTATTCTTGGCAGTAATTAGCAGTAGGGGGTGTACAGAGGGTCAAAAGCTCTTCCTTTTAGAGGTCAATAGAACATATCTATCTGATAAGATTAAACTAATGTGGCTTTGGTGCAAATATCTAAAGTAGCGGATTGCTGTAGTGTATTTGGGATGGTAGTCATGGCTTTGAAAGATTATGAAAAAGGATCTGACGTGAACTCTTTAATGAGAAAAAGTTGTATTCAGATATATAGCATTTACTTTTTTTTCTTATAAGCAGATGAAAATTGATTTTTTCCCAAAACATTTTATATGTGTTTGTTACATATTAAAGGGTTTTTTTTCAGATAATTTTATATGTATGTCATTAAGTATTTTTTTCTTCTCTAATTTTCTTTTTATACTGCTTTTAAGTGCTAAAGATTATTTGAGATAAATCATTCTGAAACTGAGACTAATCTATGATTTTCACATTTAAGTACACAGACATGATGAATATATTTATGTTCACTCCATAGTTTTCTGATTATTTTACTGGATATTTCAATGGACAATATTGGCTTTGGTGGATATTCCTTGTACTTGGTAAGTTTATTCTTAATGTATTTTACTTTAATTTGTATTTAGTTTAACTTTGGTATTTCCTAAAACTTTAAGGTGTAAATACATTGTGTTACAAATGATATGGAAATAAATCTACTGTAAATTTCTCATGTCCAGACACTTACTTCATCATGTCAGCTATTCATATAAGTCTACATAGTACTCCAGGTTTCTTAGATTGAAAATTCAGAACCATTCAATTTAAAGACTCACTGGTTTAATGACAATTGAATGCTACAAAACCTGAAAATCCTAATATGGTTACAAATAATTACCTTCAGTATTTATCTTGGAAAATATACATACATAATTCCTTTTAATGATCTTAGGAAATGTTGAAAGTAGGATAGTTGGATGTTCTATCCTGTTATTTTTGGATCACTGACACATTCTTTATACTTCTGAAATGTACTCTGCATTAGTCATTAATCAGCTAGACATAAGGAAAGGTTTCATGCCTAATGATCACTGTATTTCTTTTGAATTGTCTCCTTACAAGGCATGTCTTTTATTCATATTGATGAATTTTGGACATTCAATTTTTGTTCTCCTGTGTTTTTCATGATGTATAATTAATTTAATCTTAAAATCACATTATACCTTTAACCCGCATTTCAAATTCATTTACCTACATGAAGTGTACATTTTGTTTCTACTTAGGTTTAAAAGCCCACATTTCTGTAGTAGAATAATTGTACCAGAAAATAATAGCATTTCAGTAGGTGGCAGTCTTCTCCTTGAGATTTTATTTAGTCCTGCTATTGGATATTTAGGATCTTTTGGGACCTAACTTCTTAGTGGTCAGTTAAGGTCACTAAAGATCCTGGATTCTTTCTCTAATAATTATAGTGAAGTTATTATTCTAGTGTTGTGATTTTGTTGGGGAGTAAGGCTCATACAGGTTTCAGACAGTTTTTAATGTTGTTAGTTATATTTTGACTGCCTGAATTCTGTGTGTTTTTTTAATTGAGTTTCTTACTTAAAAGTGAAAAAAAAATGTATGTATTATGTAGTTAAGCATATTAATTGAGTATATTTGCTTTATATATTACTAGAGGCCTGATGCACGAAATTCGTGCAAGAGTAGGCCTTCCTTCCCCCGGCTGTCGGCACCAGCTTCTCTCTGGCACCCGGCACCTGGGTTTCCCTCCGGCCACCAGCAGGCACCCGGGATCCAGGCTTCCCTCACAGCCCCAGCTTCATTGGAAGGATGTCCAGAAGGACGTCTGGTCTAATTAGCATATTATGCTTTATTATTCTAGATTAAGAAATTGAGAAATCTTAGGAAAACAACCGTGGGGCAGAGTGGAGTGAGAAGACACCCCCAGTTGAACATCAGAGTCATGATCTAGCCTTTAAATGTGAAAATTTTACTCCATGATAAAAATGTTGCTCTCACATACAGTCAAGAACGTTGAGCACTTTGTAGAACTCAGAAACAATAGCTGCTGAGTGGTTTCTAGGTATGGATTGGCTTATTTTAGAAATGCTTGACCAGAACAAAATATGTATTAGAAATAGCAGCTTCATAGCCAAAAAAGGGATTTCACAAATAATTTCGGTTTACATTTTTCAATAATACTTTTACATTTGTATCACAATGTCCATTATCTTTGAACAGCATCTGGAAGGACATGCAGGGGATTCAGAGCGAGAGTCACAAATGGAAGGAGTTAGGATATAGGAAGCAGATAGGATCAGATTTAGCTGAAATTTACACCACTTGTTTAAGTCATTGTTTGTATATCTCTTCTAGCTTACCATTTTTTTGGGTTTTTTTTTGGTGCTTTGATTACTTGGAGTTGGAGCACACATTTAGTTTGGGACTTTGCATTTTAAACTAACAAACTCTTGCTCCTTTAGAGGAAGGTTGCATGCATACATGTCTTTTGTTTTTGTTTTTGACTCCATGATTACCTGGTTAAAAATTTACTGGAGTTAATGTTTTTCTTAGAATTGTATGCTTAAGTATATCAAAGACTTAAGTCTACTAATAATGTTACTGCTTTTTATACTTAACTAACATTTTTCATCTGAAACTTGAAAGCATTTCACAAGTGTTTTTTAAAATTAATTATTAAGATACCTATGATTAAGTGGTTATTATTTAAAAATACTGTTTTACTGAAGGGAACACTGAGATAGATATGAGATTACTGGAGTGCTGCTTCCCAAGTCTTCTTTCCTGATTCTTATCTTAATTTTTATTATAAATTAATCTTTTATTACTTAAAACATAAGCACTAGTATTTAAAATTATTTACATAATGCACATATCCTTAAATAAAGATTTCACCGATGACAGACACTTAATATTGCTAGACAGGCTTATTAGTGTTATCCCACAATTGTTATCATTAACATGCATACATTCTCTCTTGAACACTATTTTCTATCAATAAATATGTCTTAGTTTGTTTAGTAGTTACATTAATTGAAAATTTGGTAAAATAGATTTTTATAAGTTGAACCAGTTTAAGTACATTAGGTAACTTTGCGATTTAAAGAAGTCAATTAATAAATTTATATTTTTGTGTAATTCTGGATTTTCATGGCTGGATTTGCTTTACTTTAAGTTTTACTTTAGATATATTTAGGATTAATAAGTTGAAATAATTTTTAGGTGGCAGTAAAATTTTATCATATTTACTGATGATGGAGTCATCATTATAATGTTAAATATACTATGTAATGAATGAAATTCTACAGATAAGTTTCGTAAGCCAAGAGGATCTTGTTTATAATTGTCTATTTTAAATATATCATGCCACCCTTCTGTATAAGAACATAATATATTTGTATTATTTCAACCTCAGGCCTGCTCCTTTTCTTCAGGGGATTTGTTAATTATCTGAAAGTCAGAAACATGTCTGAAAGTATGGCAGCTGCTCATAGAACAAGATATTTCTTCTTATTATAGAGGTAAGACCTATTAATATATTAACTCTTTTTATTCCCTTTATTTATTTATATTCCCCAGATACATACTCAATGTTTAGTATGTACTCATGTTTTTTACTCAAATATAGCATGTTAAATATGCTGTTAACAATCAGCTTATTTATATTTAATACGTTGTGAACTGTTAAAGATAATTTAGATTTGTAAACTTGAACTTAATAAATTTAATTTTTTAAATATATAATGAGCAAACTGAAACTTTGACCACAGGGTATAAATGAAATAACCTCCAGCACAAAATTTGAAGGCTTGAAACAAAACATGACAAAGCACTTACACAGAAGGGATGGGCATTTTGCATAAAACAATGTGGAATTCACATAGACATCTGGTTAAAAGAACAAAAAGCAAATCTGTGATTGAAAAGCATTTTTTCCATGCACTGATCTTAACAAACTGGATCAAGGAATTAAAGTTGTATGAAAAAACTAGGAGCTCTGTTATTGTTTTCTTAATGTGCGACAGTTTGTATCAATAATGAAGACTACAGCCCTAGCTGGTTTGGCTCAGTGGATAGAGCATTGGCCTGCAGACTCAGAGGTCCCAGGTTCGATTCCACGCAAGGGCATGTACCTTGGTTGCGGGCACATCCCCAGTAGGGGGTGTGCAGGAGGCAGCTGAATCGATGTTTCTCTCTCACCAATGTTTCTAACTCTCTAGCCCTCTCCTTTCCTCTCTGTAAAAAATATTAATAAAATAAGTAAATAATGAAGGCTACAGCTTGAATAAAAGGAAATATAAAAAAATGAGCAGAGGTGTTTTAAGGTATTTGAACTGCATAAGCAAAATATCTGCTAAAATACCTTCTAGATTTATCTACAAGTAGAAAATGTTTCAAAGTTGCTATAAAGTATAATCTTTTAATAAATTGTGTGGTTTGTGATTTGGTTGCTTAAAATTTATTTTTAACTTAAATGAGTTTTATGTAAGCCACCATACTTCACTTATTTCTGCTGGAGAGTACAATGGATACAACTGTATTTCTGGATTATATTAATGTATCATTTGAAATGTTCCATTAAGATCTCCCTCCCAAAGATGTTGTCAATCAGTAAAATGTTTTTGCACATAGTGACATTAAGAATTTGTCAGTTTTGACTGTAAAAGGCAAAGTAATTTTACAAATTTAAATAATATTCTGTGAGTATTCAGTATGATTATTTTGTTTGCATTTTCAAGAGTCTAAAATATAATATAAAAGTTTTCTAGATGGTCTCCTAATCTTCAGAATATATTTTGATAAATGCTACTCTGTCATTTTTATCAAAAGAACATTGTATACTTGATATGGTACTGCTATAAATGGGTTTTACTGTTATCATTTAGATAAATGCAACGTAATACATTTTAAGACATTCTTTCTTTGTCTCTAGACTGCATCAACCAGACATTCCTTTCTTACATCAATGTGCAATTTCCAGATCATCTTGTAAACCTACAACTTTAATAGGATAGAAGACTACTAATAACAGAAGACAAATTAGTTAAAAGAGCTTCAAAATTGGATGACAGGGTGGTTTATGCTTAAAAGCCACTTCTGTTCATTCTCTTAAATATTTATATTTCATTTGTTTTGTGCAGTTGTATCTGTGCCCCTTCAAAAGATTTGCATATACTTGAAAGACACCATAAAGTTGTAGCAGTAAAGTACAGTCACATTTTGTTAATCAGTGTTTGATGTATTTCAAAGAGTTGAGTGATAACAGTCTTCTAGCATGTAAATGCCATTGACTTCTGATCTGACTTTTAGTATAATAAAAATGAAATTATTAACCATGACAAATGCTTTAGTTTCTGGCTCTCATATTCATTTAGTAACTACACATGAAACATCCTTTGGTAAATATAAAGTTTTTTTTTGAAACCTGCAGTGCTGATTATTAGAAAGGTTGTGTCAGGTTTTTGAACATGATTTTTACATCATTATTTAGCAAAGCTCTTTCTGTAAATAAAGATGCATAAACTACTTTCTGCATTGTTTTCTTAGAAAATTGTGTCTAGATATCTTTTCATTAATTTTAAAATAAGTGAACTTTAATATATAGAGAAAATTTGGATGTTAAAGATAGAGTTTGTTTTAGGACAAATTATAAGAAAATAAGGGTATTCCACATATCTTTTATAAGAAAAAAATTTAAGGGACAAGCCGATTTTAGGGATTCTCAAATGAGAAGCTTGGTTTTTTAGCATTGACCATCTTAGAGATTCTTATAGGAAATGATTGTATTAGATATTTATTTTATTTCATTTAAGACATTTTTGAAAATTAATTTTTGAATAAGATTCTCATTTGCATTTGTCTTTTAAAAAGCCAATAAAAGTATCTTTCAGTATTATTGTAATAATTTTTAGATGTTTAGTTTGTTAAATTTAGCAAGTAAAAACTTGTACTATTAATAGCTTCTTGCTTTGTGATTGTAAAAATCGTATCCTGAAATACAAAATATGTCTTCAAGTATAGAAATGTGTCTGTGGAATATGGGTGTGTGTGGGGTGTTTGTGTGTTGTGAGAGTGTGTGTGTCACCATTACTACAACTGGAAACTACTTTACATTCATAAGCTACTACATTTTGCAAATAATTTTGTGCCTCGTTTATTTTTATTTTTAGTTATATCTTTGCTTTTGAATGTCAACATTAAAAATAATGGGAATTATATACTCTTTTAAACTTAAAAATCATTTAATACAGGTAAATAGAACATATGCATACAATTAATTGTTTATTATTAGACATGACTACTACAAAAAGATATACCTAAAACTATTCAGGGACATTTTCCATTTCTGGAAAAAAAATTATGCTTTATAATTTCTTTTGTATTTATCTGTATTTTCTGATTTTATTGTCTTTGATAATAAAACATACATTTTTGTTTTTGCTAATTGAGCCTATTTTTTGTTTGCCCTCATTCAGTCCCCTCCCCTGCATAGAATTGTATTATTGATTTAAGTACCTGTATTACACCCCTTGAAATAGAACAATAGCATGGGATAAAGAAAATAATATTTAATTTAGTTGCCTGATTTGTAAAGTAATTAAAATTAGAGCATACTAATAAGAAATGTAAACTCATGCTAGATCCCTTATATTAATTTCCTATAGATCTATACTTTGTTATTTTAATAATTTTTAAATGAAATTAAGCTATACTGCATGCTAATTTTAAATTATTAGATCAGATACTTGGTTTCTGAATATGTGTATGTCACTTTTGATCCAATATCAAAACTTCACACTTTGTTTTGATTTTTGTTTCACCAAATCCTAAGATTCAAGTGTGTAGGTTGTCTAATTTTCTATAACTGGTACAATTCAATGGTAGGCTTAAGTCTCATCACCCACTCGGAGGAACCAGGATATTATTTTTTAAAACCTTTACACCACCCCCTTTCAGATTTATCAAATCCTGCACATTTCACTTCATTTCCTGTGAGCTTGGATAGAACAGTTGCTGGTGTGTTTTGGGGACACATCCACCTTTGTACTCTGCCTTAAAGATTAAAAATCAAAACCTTGGTAGGGTGTCTAAATTTTTGAATGAATGTGAACTTGGGCTTGGAAGTTGATGAAAAGTTTTATTAAATTTCTATTATATTTGAATAAGCTAGTTATGGCCAGATAATCCATTTTTATGTGTTTATGAAATAAACTAATATTAAGACATATTTTTCTTTGTTAAGGATAGATTTTAGAAATTTAAAAGTAAAGACAAATCCTATTATACTCAGTAAAAATGAAAATTAATAGGAAAATACTAATATCTAGCCCCCTTTTTTTGAGTCTATAAGATATATCCAATGCCTTTGAAATTGTTTATGATTTTCAACCTGTTTAAACAATAACATTTCCAGTAAAACCTCTCCTAACAGGAAGAGTGGAATCTAAAGTCCATTTGCAGAAAAATTCAAGATTCTTTAATTTAATTGTTTTTCAACTGGTCTGTACTGTCCCCAAAAGCACAAAAGTAATGATAGTGCATTTGATACTGTATTTAACTAGAGTGACATATTTCCTGAGCTCTCTCAGAACAGTCCTGGTTATTTCCATTTTCTCAAATAGGACATCTTCTCACTCTCAAATTGTCCTAATTTGGAGGATAAATTATATGATCACCTTAAATATAACTATACTGGACCGAGAAGTGACCATCTAAACCCCTTGCCTTTTAAGAGAAGAAACTGGAGTATTAGGACAGAAGACAATTATTGTTATGGCCTTTCCTAGCCAAATCATTTGTCCGGTTTGTAGAACATGTGTAGTATCTTTTTTTTTTTTTTTTAAATAGGAATTGTTGTATTTGAGTGATTCCAGCTTATGATAAATAGGAAACAATGAGCTTTATATTTTTAAACTGTTAAATGTTATTTTAATTGTTTATTATTGAGTTCTTCAAATAGTCATGTGGAATATTAGTGTATTGTTTTTTAAAACCTCATTCTTGATAAAATTCAACTGTTAGTTGATATTGTGCCATTTACTATAGGAATGTCCTTGCCCATATATAAAATATGCTGATGTGTTTTACTTATTAATAAAATTCTAATGATGTGGAAATATGAACCTGTTGATGTGTCCTTTTGAAATCAGTTTGATTCACAATATATTATCATCACATTGGCCTCACTAAAATATTTATATGGCAGACCACACAAGATTTGTGAGGAAAACAACTTGCATGAAATTAGGTTGGAGTGTGCAACATTAACTTGTCTCTGTAATTTATATGTTAGGAGATAGATTGCAGTTTAATTTTAATAAACACAAGAAAATCAACTTTGTGAAAATTATGTTCATTTCTACTTTGCAGTAGATCAGTGGTCACCATAGGTAAGATCTGCTTTGGGACTTGTTTTCTTATTTGGGACATGAAATTTAAAGTATAAAAACTTCCCCCAAGTTTAAAAAAAAAGAAAAAAAACTCATTTTATACTTCATAAAAATTTAAAAGGTAATGTTTGTCTTGAACTCAACATGTTTGCTTTTTTTAAGCTTTTTTTCTTCAGGCTAGCTTTCATTTTTATTTTGTTTTGAGAGATTGAGATACCTGCTTCTAAAAATCCCACTTGGTTTTCACGAAAACCAGTTTTAAAAAAATCCATTAGCTAAATAGAAGAGAAATGGGGTATTACCCTTTTAATAGCTTAGGTTATAGTAAACTGTAATCACACACTTCTGGTTCACAGAATCTTAGAAGTTGCTTCCCTATCTCTCATGCTTGTAAAAAGAAACATTACTTCTCCACACCTTTTATGTTTGTTTTAATTAAACCAGCACTTTACCTTCAGTGACACAAGAAGGGGTATAGGCTGTCCTTCCTTAGAACATAGTTTTTTCTTTTAGCCTTAGCAGAATCATAGCAATCAGCAAGTAAAACAAAAGTTTGCCAAAGCTCAGAAGAAATTTGGAGGGCAGCCTCTGTTCTTAGAATACAAAAAGTTGTAAATAATCTTGTTGGAAAGCATGAACTCTTCAGAGGTGCAACATGTGCATAAATACCTTATATATGTGGAAATATATTTATTATTCCTTTAGCATCAAACTTAGTTTTTCAGACATCTGAATTCCTGCATAATAATTTGGTTGGCTTTTCACTCCATGGGACTTGGGCTCTAAAATTTTAATTCACAGCTTATTCCTTCAGAAATTAAGACCTGAAGACTCTTAATTGCTAGCAAGCATTGGTGAACAACTCATCCTGATATAATAGATGGTGATGAAACAAGTATGAAGAATCACTTCCTAAATCCAGATTTTTAAAATGATGAGCAGACTATGGAAACATGTAGCATCAGTACATTGAGAGTTATGAACTTTTAAAAGACATCGAAGTTTTACATCTTCTTAGTCCTATGAGACCTCCTGGGATGAATGATTGATGGAATGATTCTTAGGACTTCTCTAGAGCTATGATTGTTATTCAAGATGGTGCATTATAATCAACTGGGAGTTAGGGGGAAAGTGACAGTTCAGCTTCCATTTCCCGAAGTTCCAATGCAATACATATGCCTCATGACAGCACACTTGCTTCTCCTAGTTTAGAATTCTGGGATTTGGGTCTTAGTACAGCTGATTCCTTTCTCATCATTGTGCCCTCTCTATATCTAGCTCCTGGTATACACATGATAGAAAGTTACAAATGTTAGGATCAGTCAGCCTTCTTGCTGGGAAAGGAAAAGACACATAAAGCACATCTTAAAGAGTTAGTGAGCATTTCATGAGTTCTTGCTTTGTGACCTCTGAATGAGAGCCCTTCTGGGGCTCCTCATGCTTTTATACACATAACATGCCTCTGCAGGTCAGGGTAACCAGGGCCGTGTGGGCATGGTCACAATGGAACTGTCTGTGTGGAGGAGGCAGTTCTTTTCTCCATAATCTTGCAGAGCAAGCAGAATTGGATTATCATAGCTGATTTTTCATTGCCGGAAAAAATATAATTTCCCAGTAGTGTCATCCCTTCTCTAGTCTTGAGCCTATGGATTATTAAGAGAGGCAGCTATGTGTAACAGAAAGACTGGGTTTTGGAGCCAAATTAACCCTGGACTCAAATTTCAACTCACACAAGTTCAGGCAATTTGCTGAACCAAAGCCTCAGTTTCCTCACCTGTTTGTTTGGAAGCACCATATGTACCTGAGGATTAGGTGAGATTAATGAAAAGAAAAAGTTAGCATTATTATTACATCTTTGCTTGAGTGTGTTTCCTGACCAGGCTGCCTGTTAGTGTTAAGCAGATGCCCCCAGGACTTGGAATAAGCCCGTGCCTGATGTGGGCATTGTATCTGCCAGCCCCTTTGAAAAGCATGATTATAATAGGATCATGTTGACCTAGCCTTGGCTCCCCACATCTTCTCTGTGGCAAGTGGAAATAAAGCAAAAGTTGCTTAGATGACAATTGATATGAAGGGAGGGAGTAGTCTGTTTACCCAGCAATAAAGCATTCCAGCTGTAGGAAGAGCGAAAGCTTACACAGATCTCTCCTGGTTGAAACTTGGAGGGCCTGGAGGCCAGTTCCTTGGAATTTAACTACAAATTGATGAGATGATTGGTGACTCATTGCTTTTGCTTAGGGCAGGAAAATTCTGGTTGGGAAGTGATCAGAAAATAAGTTACTGGACAGGTTGTTTCTGATTCTAGGCCAAATTACTTCCTCAGTGTTCTCCTATAATCATGGGGTCTTAATCTTGGATTTGTTCTTTAAAATGTCTGTTACTGTGAAAGGGAAATATTTAGATGGGAGTTAAGTCCCCTAGACTCCACCTTGATCATAATTTTGGTCAATTAAATATTTTTGAGTGCCTATTTATAGTTCGTAAGGGTGATGCTCTTGCCTCCATATGGTATTCCTCTTTCCACCCTCTAAAAGAGCTTAAATGCCAGGTCTTTTGAGAAGCCTTTCTCATCCTCTTACTCTGATTCTGGTCCTCTGGTCCCATAGCCCTATGTATGATTTTTGTCAAGGCACTGTCATTATTGATTTTTGTGTTACTGTCCTCAGTGGTAGATACTCAACTTTGCATGCCTCCCCAACACCTAGCACAGAACTCAAAAAATTAAATGGATGGATGGATGAGATGAATGGGATTGGTGCTAGTGATGGTCTCTGTGTGAACTGGATACGTAAAATGCGTTCTGCCCTTTCACTCATAGTCTAACAGAGGAAGATTTATAAACAGGAAAATGTGCTAGTGTTAGGTGGGAACAAAAATCATGTGGGCAAGCAATTGGACCCTGGGAGAACCAGGGCATTCTTCACTTAACAGGTGACATTAGCACTAGGTCTTAAAAAATAGAAATGTGCAAGTATGTTTAAACATTCATATTTTTCCATCTCTTGCCTTCTTTGATCCTTCTCCAAAGGAAGTAATTTTCTAATTCTCATGACACTTCATCTGAGCTGCTTTTTTCAACCACTTTCAACTGTGTGTCACAGTAATCGCATTCATGACTCATCACTTCTGTTTGAGGACAGGATCCATGTCTACTTCATAGCTTCCAACATGCCTTACACATAGTAAGCACCTTTAAAAATAAAGTCCAAGATTTTTCATGTCATTTTGAGCACTCACTTTGCCACTGCCAATACTATTAACTTCAGAAGTCAATAGTGGCATAAGCACCCTCTTCTTCAAATACAAAGATCTCCCATGTACTACTCCCAAATTGATTACCTGTTAACAATTTGTTGTATGTTTTTACAGACTCTTTCCACATAATTTTTTACTAGTATGATCCTGTTTTATAATGACTTCTGGTCCCAGGTAGTGTTGGAGATGGTGCCATTTTCTCTGTATCCCAAGAGACAACTCTCAGGAGAGAGTACTATTTCTTCTTGCAAATGTAGTTTATTTCTTCTGAGAAACCAACATTTATTTCCTTGGTTCTTTAGTCTCTAGATAAGGGCCTTTGGGAGCTGGGCTATTTCAGGATCTGATATTTGCAGCATTTAAGTGTCCTGCTTTATGATCTTATAGCTTCAGTTTGGTGAGAAGGTCTCTGAAATCAGGTTATTAGGAAGAAAGGGGTTGGAATTGACAATATCCAGCCTGAGAAGGTTTAGAGAAGACAAAATGATTCTTGGTTTAAAATTAATTTCCCGCCCTAGCCACGTTGCTTCAGTGATTAGAGTGCCAGCCCATGGACTGAAGGGTCTCGAGTTTGATTCCAGTCAAGGCACATACTGTGGTTGTAGGCTCAATCACCAGCCCGGCCCCAGTTGGAGAGTGTGGGAGGCAACCAATCGATGTGTCTCCCTCACATTGCTGTTTCTCTCTCTCTGTCTCTCCCTCTTCCACTCTCTCTCTAATATATATATATATATATATATATATATATATATATATTCAATGAAAACAATATTTTCCTTGTTTTAGATAAAAAAAAAAAAAAATGTGTCCCAGGATGTGGCAATCACTATTCCTTGCTAAACTAATACATTTACAATCCCTCCTTTCCTCTTCCCAAATTCTTCCTGCTTTGAGTTTGTGTGACACATGTGCCATTGAGGCAATAGTTGATAGATTAAGAATAAAGAGTGATGAGGAAGAAGGAGCCTTGATCTTCCCTGACATTACAGAGTACTGCACCAGGCCTGGACCTGCCTACCTTCAACTTTTTGTTCAATGAGAAAAATAAATTCCTATTTGCTTAGTTATTATTAGTCAGGTTTTAAATTATTGATATTTAGGAACTATGCTTCAAGAAAAAAAGTCTAGAGAACCAAGATGGCAGGGTAGGTAAACCCCTGTACTCACTGTCTCCCACAACCACATCAAAATTACAAATAAATACAGAACAACCATCATTCAGAACCACCTGAAAGCTGGATGAATGGAAGTCTTACAACTAGAAAAGTAAAGAAAAAAGTACATTGAAACTGGTAGGAGGGATGGAGGCATGGAATGGTTGGACACCTACATGTGACGTGTTTTTAATTGGGAGGGATATCATGTCTGCAGGGGCTACTCATGAGGACCAAAGGGGTCCCAGCCCCACATCAGACCCCAAGCCCACACTCCAGAGCTGGAAAGAGAAGTCCCCATAACTTTGAGCTGTAAAAACCAGTGGGGATTGTGGCTGAGTGGCAGAGAGGCTGCTGGAGACCTAGGCAATTCCTTTTAAAAGGCTGGTGCACAAACTTACGTGCTCCTGCACCCTCTGAGCTCCAGCACTGGGGCAGCAGCTTGGAGGGATCCAGGGACATACGGGAGACAACCATAGGGATCTCTCCTACACAGCAGATCTTCCACTATAGTTGAAGCTGGTTCTCACAGCCAGTTGGCTTGAGGGTCAATTCCTTGCCAACAGCAATCAAGGCTCAACTACAACAAGACTGTGCACACAACCCATTGGACACACTTAGAGTGCCCAGCTCAGGTGACTGAGAGGCTGAACCACTGAGCCATACAAGACACCAAATATACAAAGCCACTTTATCAATTCCAAAAGACATAACAGCTCCACCTAATACATAGAAACAAATACGGGGAAGCAGCCAAAATGCAGAGATAAAGAAACATGTCACAAATGAAACAGAATAAATCTCTAGAAAAAAAACAACTAAATGAAATAGAAGGAAACAAACTACAGAGTTCAAAAGAATGGTTATAAGGATGCTCAAGGATCTTAATGAGAGCATCAAGGGACTTAGTAAGACTTTCAAGGATCTTAGTGAGAAGAAAAAATATTAATTTTTATTAAAATGTTCTATTATTTTATGTTTACTCATTTATTTCAGCCCTTTGTATTCAGCATGTCTCTATCAAAATAAACCTATGTTTTGATGAAAATTGAAGCTTTTGTTTTTTTTGCAGCCCACATAAACTTAAACCTTGTTTATTTGGCCTGTGTTAGCCTTTGAGTTTGACATGCTTGGTGTAAGGAGCCTATGGGACAACTTCAAGCATACCATCATTCACATTATGGTGGTGCCAGAACGAGAAGAGAGAGATCAAAATACTGAAAACCTGTTTGAAGAAATAATGACAGAAAACTTCCCCTAACTAGTGAAAGAAATAGATCTACAAGTCCAGGAAGCTCATGGAGTCCCAAACAAGAGGAACCCAAAAAGGCCCACATCAAGACACATCATGATTAAAATGCCAAGGGTTAAAGACAAAGAGAGAATCATAAAACATCAAGAGAAAAGCAGTTAGTTGCCTATAAGGGAGTACCCATACAACTGTCAGCTAATTTCTCAACAGAAACTTTGTAGGCCAGAAGGGAGTGGCAAGAAATATTCCAAGTGATGAAAAGCAAGGGTTTGCAATCAAGATTATTCTACCCAACAAAGCTATCATTTCAAATTGAAGACCAGATAAAGAGCTTCACAAGAAAAAAGCTAAAAGAGTTCATGACGACCAAACTAATATTACCTGAAATGTTGAAGGGTATTCTTTAAGAAGAGGAAGAAGAAGGGGAGGAGGAGGAGGAGGAGGAGAAGAAAGAGGAGGAGGAGGAAGAAGAAGATGAAGAAGAAGAAGAAGAAGAAGAAGAAATATGAACAATAAAATGTCAATAAATGCATTTCTATCAACAATTAAATCTAAAAATAAAAATAAACAAGAAATCTAATGAACAAAATAAACGGATGAATAAAATAAAATCAGAGGCATGGAAATATGGAACAGACTGATGAATCTTAAAGGGGAGGTGGGGGAGAGATTAAACAAAAAACTTATATACAAATATGCATTACCTATGGACACAGACAATAGGGTGGTGGAGGTCTGGGGCAGGGCAGAAACTGAATGCAGAGGGGAAATGGGGGGGAAAAAGGGGGACATCTGTAATACTCAACAGTAAAGATAAAAAAAAAATTACTGATATTTAGGAGCAGTCTAAACTGATACACTGGCATAACTATCTATGTCCCCAGAATTGACAGCAAAGCTGCTCAGGCCATCAGAAGCCAACAACAGGAAAAAGAAGAGTTGTAAGTCTTACCTGCTCACAGGGGTTACTGACCATCCTAGCTGCAGTGTGCAAGTAGTGGATTTATTTCTGCATTATTCACAGCCTTTCATTCTTTTCATATTCCAGTTGGGAGTCCCACAGAGAACTAACTTCCCAACAATTGTTTTTAGAGATGGGCTTAGTGAAAATGTCAGCAGCCACAATTCAACTGCTATCTCAAAGATTATTCAGTGTTACCTATACTACCTATCAATGGATTGCCAAAGGAAGCAGCTGCCATTTTCAAATATCTTCTTGGTAAACACACACACACACACAATAATTGAGAATGGGCCAGTTGAAACAGGCACTCTCTTTTACAGTGGCAGCTCCCAAATACATGAACTTGTGTTTTTGTTAGTTTGTTTTAAATGAAACAAAATCTTTTGCACCAAAGGGCTCTAGGTAAAGACCCTACTGCTCATATAGGCCCAAAGAACACCCAGGGTCTCCAATCCCACTGCTCTGAGCTCTGCTCTCTGGCTAGTGCAGGATAAATGACCCTGAGATTCATTGGTTGTCCATGAAAGTCTTGCACAGACACTTCCCTATAATGTATTTGCTTCCATCTAATGTATTTGCAGTGATTACTTAGACTGTTGCTTCATGCTCCCCCTTAATATTAGCTAGAAATATATATTTTCCAACCCCAAACTATCTTCCCCAGAAAAAAATAATTTTTCTCAGAGAAGAGTTAAAGAAAGAACATGTAAAGAAGTCCTACAGAGATAAAAACCTCTTGCCTGTTCAGGTTCCAGATTCTGAAATTTTCAACCTTTTAACTGGGGAGCAGGAGGCAGGGAAGATGGATGGAAAAAGTCTGGGACTGTTTACACCTGCTTGTTAGCAGTGACTACCTCCTTCTTCCCCTCCCCCCTTCTTTTCTTTGTTCCTACCTCACTTCCTTCCCTTTCTTCCTTTTCCCCCTTCTCCCTTTCTCACTCTTTCCTTGCTAGCATAACCCTGGTTTCTCATTGTCTGACGTCAGGAGGCAAACCAAATATAAAAAGTTCTGGAAGATAAATTACTTGAAATATGAACTCTGTCCTGTGTATTAACTTCAGCCACTCATCTGCATTGGCAAATCCCTGGTCCTCAAATTCTAGGACAATTTCTCCAATAATGCTAATATCTTACATGTTTGTGAACTAGAATTTTCTTTGTTTTTAAAAAATTCAATGTACTGTTGGAAGGTGAGGAGGAAGTTCCTCTCCTACTTTGGATATTGGCGGGAATGTAATTGGTGTAACTCCTGACTGCCCTCCCTCTCTTTATTAGCTCTTCCCCAGGGGAGTAATATAGTTGCTGGGTGAGAGAAAGCAATACTTGTTAAAACCTTAAGCAGTTCATTGTTGCTGGGCAAAACAGTTAGAGGTAAGGTGTAACGGAAGAAGAGCCTGGAGACTTAAGTAGGGATAGACAACAAAGTCTTAGTACAAGAGCTGAGAGCCAGAGAGCTGGAGGAGGTCAAGATATGGAAGGATAGAGGAGACGAGTCTCCTGGTGGATCAAGTTTCCTAGCAGGACAATGGGTGGTATAGTTGATTCCAGGTGGTGGATCACCTGGGTACGGAGGTAGGCCAGGTTATAGGGGTTGGTTAAGCAGGTATTTGCTTGATACCTTTAATCTTCTCAGTTACAAAACACAGTTTTTCAAATTATAGTGTACTTACTGATGGTAATAATATAAATGGTTTAATACGGTTATAGAAAAATATGTTGTATAGCATAATACAGACCTCCTGGATATATATTTTTTTAATCTTTATTGCTCAGATTATTATAGTTGTTCCTCTTTTCCCCCCCATAGCTCCCTTCCACCCAGTTCCCACCCCATCCCATGCCCTTACCCTTCCACCCCCACTGTCCTCATCCATAGGTGTATGATTTTTGTCCAGTCTCTTCCCACATCCCCCACACTCCTTTCCCCTTGAGGATTGTCAGTCCATTCCCTTTCTCTACCCCTGATTCTATTATATTCACCAGATTATTCTGTTCATCAGATTTTTTATTCACTTGATTTTTAGATTCACTTGTTGATAGCTATGTATTTGTTGTTCATAATTTTTATCTTTAACTTTTTCTTTTTTTTCCTCTTCTTAAAGAATACCTTTCAGCATTTCATATAATACTGGTTTGGCGGTGATGAACTCCTTTAGCTTTTTCTTATCTGCGAAGCTCTTTATCTGACCTTCAATTCTGAATGATAGCTTTGCTGGGTAGAGTAATCTTGGTTGTAGGTTCTTGCTATTCATCACTTTGAATATTTCTTGCCACTCCCGTCTGGCCTGCATAGTTTCTGTTGAGAAATCAGCTGACAATTGTATGGGTCCTCCCTTGTAGGTAATTAACTGTTTTTCTCTTGCTGCTTTTAATATTCTCTCTTTGTCTTTTGCTCTTGGAATTTTAATTATGATGTGTCTTGGTGTGGTCCTCTTTGGATTCCTTTTGTTTGGGGTTCTGTGCGCTTCCTGGGCTTGCAAGTCTATTTCTTTCACCAGGTGGGGGAAATTTTTGGTCATTATTTCTTCAAATAGGTTTTCAGTATCTTGCTCTCTCTCTTCTTCTGGCACCCCCATAATTCGGATATTGGTACGCTTTAAGTTGTCCCAGAGGCTCCTTACACTATCTTCATATTTTTGGATTCTTTTTTCTTTTCCAGTTGGGTGTTTTTTGCTTCTTTGTATTTCAAATCTTTGACTTGATTCTTGCGATCCTCTAGTCTGTTGTTGGATCTCTGTATATTATTGTTAATTTCAGTCAGTGTATGCTTAATTTCTAGTTGGTCCTTTTTCATATCCTCGAGGGTCTTGGTAAATTTATCGGCCATTTCTAGAAAATTCTTGAAAAACCTTATAACTATGGTTTTGAACTCTATATCCAGTCATTTACTTTCCTCCATTTCTTTCATTTGTGATCTGTTTATTTGTCTCTGTATTTTGGCTGCTTCCCTGAGTTGATAGAGTGGCTTTGTGTGCTAGGTGTCCTATAGGGCCCAGTGGCTCAGCCTTCCCAGTTACCTGAGGTGGACTCTTGGTGCATCCCTTTGTGGGCTGTGTGCACAGTCTTGTTGTGGTTAAGCCTTGATTGTTGTTGGTATAACTGGGAGGAATTGACCTCCAGGCCAATTGGCTTGAGCATCAGCTGTGTCTACAATGGGAGAACTTCTGTGCTGGAGACACCCTTATGGGGCAAGACTTGCATCAGTGGGACTTTGGTGCTCACTGAGTCTGCCCCCTGAGTGTGTCCCTTATGGATCTGAGGAGTTGTAATCTGGATGGTCCTACTCTGACCCCTGGGTACACTGGCTCTTGGATCTCCAAGGAGGTGCTAATTTAGCCTCTGCCTGAGGCCATCCAGCAGGAGCTATGGAGAGATCTGCAGATTCCTCTTCTTTGTTTGGGTTTTGGATATGCCCAGATAAGGCCCAGCTGTGAAGCAATGCAATTTACTGTGGGGCATTGGGCCTTCCTTTGGGTCTTTCTGACTCAGCTGCAGTTTGTTAGGTAAGTTTAGATTTCAAAGGACCAGGCCATTCATATGCAAAAGCTCTGCACACAGGTTGGATGGGGCGGAGTCTCAGTGCGGAGCAAACAGCAATGGCTTCCCATCAGCCCTGTCCTAAGAGGCCCCCAGGTCTCAGTGTCCCTTGGTAATTGCTACAAGCACCTCTGAGAGAAAGCCGCCCTTGAGTTCTGCCCGCTGCCAGACAGTCCAGTTTCTCCCCGTATGAGTCTGGGTCCCCAGAATCTCACTCAGAACTGGAGTTCAGAGCAGTTGGGAGCTTGTGTTTCCCTCTGGCTTGAAAAAGCCAGCCGAGTACTCAGTTGCCAGCACTCTCTGTGCACGTGCCTCTGTACCTCTGGACTTTACTTCTGTAGCTCCTCTGAATCTCAGTATGCTTTTCTCTTCCCTTCTAGTTGTAGAATTTCCACTCAGCCAGCCTTCCTGTGGTTCTGGATGACGTCCATTTTGTCTTTTAGTTGTAGTTTTGAAGTGGTTGCGCATGGCAGCAAGTTCAGGTATTTACCTATGCCACCATCTTGGTTTCTCTCTCCTGGATATTTTTACTCATAAATAAATTAAAAACATAAAAAAATTATTTAAAGGAAAATATTACGTACATAAATGAGAGTCTTGGATAAATGATTACAGCAGAAATTATGAAGGCACAAGGTGGGGAAGCTTGATAGAAGAAGTGAAGTGAGGTTTTGATAAAAAAGACCCCAGGATGGTTGTGGAGCTTGAGAGGTGTGGTGAATGTTTGGAATAGCCACTGAAGGGGTGGGCCATGGAGTTCTAGGACAATGGAAGAATTAATGGGCTCAGCTAAGGCTGGAGACATGTGACTTTTGTACTCCAGCCAATCTGTGTGGTTGTAAGATTTTTCCCGGCAGCTCAGTCACCTGCAGCAAGGACCAAGAAGACAGAATAGGATTTGCTGAGAGGATATGAGCAAAGGTTAGAGATACAGGGGAATTGAGGGAGCCTCTGAGAAAGTGATCCAAGTCATCAACCATAGAGTGTAATCCCACTTCTCTGTATACACCCAAAAGAATGGGAAGCAGGGACACAGAGCTATTTTCACACCCATGTTCATAGGAGCATTACTCACCATAGTCAAAAGGTGGAAGAAGGTCAAATTCCTATCAATGGATAATGAAAATATTGTACATACATATAATGAAATATTATTCAGCCTTAAAAAGGAATGAAATTCTGATCTATGCTACAACATGACGTGGAAAACATTACGTTAAGTGAAATAAGGCAGCCACAAAAGGAAATGTGTATGATTCCACTTTCCTGAGGTACCTAGTGTTGGAAGAGGTCATGGAGAGGACATGACTGCCAATTGACCCAAGAACTGCCAATCAGCCCTCCCCTGCCCTTGGATTGCACACATCGCCCACCATTCCCACAGCGGGAGCCATTATAAAGGACACAGGCTTGAAAGAGCAGTGTTGTCCAGGCACCATCTGGACTGTGTAGGTGACTGAATCCCATTAAGTCCTCTATATAAACATTGATGATTCTGACAGCAGGTGTGGAGATCTGGTTTTGTGACTCCCCAGACAAGCCTTGTAAGTTTCCTACTTATTAAACCTACCATGTTCATAGGTCTCTCCTTGCCCTGTGTTTGGGACCAATTTCAGGTTTCACCCGAGTTTACAAATCAAATCAACACTTTAAATAGCCCCATTTATAGATACAGTAGAATGGTAGTTACTGGGGTTTGAGGGGAGGGGGAATAGGGAGTTCGTGTTTAACAGGTATGGACTTTTGGTTGGGATGATGAAAAGTTCTGGAGATAATTGATGGAGATGGTTGTACAACATTGTGAATGTACTTAATGGTATTGAACTGTACATTAAAAATGATTAAAATAGTAATTTTTTTGTATATTTTACCATAAGGACAACATTAACAAACAAACTTTGAATGTATTAATTCAATGAAAACTAACTAATACAGTAACATAATACTTGAAATACTTTACCACTTGGGCCACTAAAACAGTCTTGATAGTGCTGAGGGTCTCACAAGATCTTTCAGGAAGTTTCTCCACTTCTTAATCTACTAGTACGCCTCTCTCAGAGAGACTTAGAACCAGCCTGGGGTGTGTTATAGCTACCCACACTCATTCTGTATCTCTCCCCCTCTCCTTGGGAGCCTCAAGAATGTAACGCCTGCTTCCTTTAGCCGCATTTCTTGTCCCTGTTATCATAAGAAAAGCCAGAAAACCACAGGTTGATCGGTTCAAGTAAACAGATGACCATAGTCATTGTCAACTCCCCAATTTAAGATCCAAGTTTGAGCCAGAAAGGACCCACTAGTACAGTGGTCGGAAACTGCGGCTCGAGAGCCACATGCGGTTCGTGAGCCACGGTTTGCTGCTCTGTTGACTAATGAGTCTGCCGACCACTGACCTAGACTCTCGATTCCAATAATTACAGGCTGTTGTTGTTCCTTGTGATTAAGCCCCTATCCCAGTGGTTGGCAAACTCATTAGTCAACAGAGTAGCAAACTGCGGCTCACGAACCGCATGTGGCTCTGGAGCCGCAGTTTGCTGACCACTGCACTAGTATAATAAATAAGATAAATCATATTATTCTGAAAACAACGTTTACTTTGTGTTTACTCCCTTTACAGGGAGCTAGTCAATTGTGTACATTCTTAGTGCCTTACACAAGCCAGACACATAGGAGCAGAAAGGCATTCAGAATGCAAATTTGTCCAGCTGAACTAGAGGTATTCAAGTAATTAAACATTTAGTAAGTACCTCTATTTGTTATCTATTATTGTGAAATGAATGACCTCGAACTTAGTGGTTTAAAACAACAATAATCATATATTGTCTTTTACAGTTTGGTGGGTGATAAACTCAGGTGAAACACAGGAGAGATGGCTTAATGATGACTGGGGCCCCAAGTGGAAGAAGCCTGGGGGCGGGAATCATCTGAATGCTCATTCATACACATATCGAGTGCTTAATATTGGGGTCACCCCACATGTGACTTCTCCATGTGGCTTGGGGTTCTTCCCAACATGGCGGCTGGGTTTCAAAGTAAGCATCCTACAACAGAAACATAGAAAGAGGCAGCAACCAAAATATTGCCTGTAGGGCTTCGCTTCAGAAGTCACACAGCATCATTTTTGCAATATTTGGGACAGTTACAAAATGTGGCTAGGTTCAAGGAAAGGAGACATAGAGCCTAATGGAGGCATGTCAATGGCACTTTGTAAGAAGAGCATGTGAGGTGGGTTATATATTAAATGTGGCCCTCTTTGGAAAATACCTTTGCCACAGGGCTTTTAATGTGTCAAACACTGTGTTAATGCCTTTTTCTAGGCTTTTAAAAAAAAGAATATTTAAGTTCTTTTGGCTGATTAAATAGAAATCAATGATAGTAACATTCTTTTGTTCTTGTTCTACTTCATGTTCTCATAAGTCTAAAAAAGCAGAATATAATTGGTTATCTTTTTTATGACTCAAGGGTGATTTACTTAGTAACTTGTTTGTTTAACAAGTATTTATTGAGCACCAACTGCCGGGCACTACATTTAGGTGCTAAAGGAAGAGGTGAACAAAGCAGAAATAGTTTCTGTCCAGGTGAAGGTTATAGTTTGGTTAGTGATGGAAGAAAGAATTGTGACCATTGTTTTATTTATGTTCAAAGTCAATACAGAGACAAACAATAGAATGATAGATTGATAAGAGTATAAAGGAATTTTTCATGAAGGCCACCTTTCTTTCCTGGTAGGCCATGTTGACCAGAGGGTTGACCATTCTAATTTTCAAACTATCTAGGGTACAAAAGAGGACGTTTCTGACAGCAATAAAGCCTCATGGCAATTTAAGCTCATTTTTCTCTTCTCTGGTTTTCTGAAGCCACAGAAGTGGTCAGTTCTTTCATTACAAAATCTTGTTATATATTAAGTAATTGTTATTAAGTCACTTATTAGCTTTTCCCTTTTCTGGCTAAACTTTCTCAACGTTTAAACTTTTTCTCATGTTGTATTATCTATTCCGTAATCATTTTGATATTTAGTCTTTTCTCTAGGGGATCTCAGACTGTGCACAGTATTTTGAATAAAGCCAAGGAGCCAAGAGAGTGAAAAGATAATTTGTAGTCCTACACATGTGAGTACACACTGACAACACGGACTTTTCATGTGAGACCACATTGTATGTGTCTTCAAGTTCATTGACTTTTCTGTTCCTCTTCTTAGTAACATGGCTTCCAACTCATGTTTGCAATCTTGCTCTAATTTATGCTTTGTTCTTACTAGTAAATGTCCATGTTCAACCCCACTACTAGAATTAACACTCTAACAAATGAAATAGGCTCTGAGATCTTATTTCCTTACCTTGATAATTTAAATATTTTAGCATTTTTTCTTACCTAGAATTGAATTTTTGAATTAAACAAAACAGTTTTTATTATTATTATTATTATTATTATTATTATTATTATTATTATTTTGATTTCAGAGAGAGGGAGAGATTGAAACATCAATGATGGGAGAGAATCATTGATTGGCTGCTTCCTGCACACCCCCTACTGGGCATAGAGCCCGAAACCCTTGCATGTGCCCTTGACCGGAATTGAACCTGGGACCATTCAGTCTGCAGGCTACTGAGCCAAACTGACTAGGGCTAAACAAACCAGTTTTATACACCCTTGGACTTAGTTTCAGTCATTCAGCAAATATTTATTGTGCATCTACATGTATGTGCCAGGCAGTGTGCAAAGTGCTATGGGGCCTAATGCCCAGCAGAATCAAGCATGGTCTCTGCCTTCTTAGGATCTAGTGTCTGGTAGGGGAGCTAGACATTAAATGGATTTCAGGCAAAAAAAAAAAAAAAAAAAATGCTTACTTAATTAGAGGTAGAGCAATGTTGTTATGGGTTGGACCAGAGAACCTGATATTTTAGTTAAATGAACTTTTAATTTTTGAATAGTTTTGTGGTAGACAGTTAAACAGACATGAGCAGAGCAAGGGCAATGGGCCAGGCACAGAAGGTCACCAGGGCAAAAGCCCTGGGTGTCTAGCAAAGGACAATTATAGGGTGAGACCTTGCCACCAGGGTGGACCTTTCTTCCCCTAGCATATCACTGGTCATGTGATTTGGACTCTTGACCTTTTCTCCGTAAAGATAACATCTAGGCCTCAGTTGTATTTCAGCTCCAGGCCCAGAAAAGTAACAAAACCAGCCATAACTGGCCTTAGGACCAGCTGTACTGAATAATGACCTCCTGCCCTGGTGCCAGCCAATCAATCAGTGGAGACCTAGACCCAGAAAGGACACACTTGGATAGAAAGCTGCTGAATATTCTATTGAGACTTCCCCTGGGTCCTCTCCTAAAATCTCCAACATTAAAACCCTTAGTATGGAGCACCCAGTGAGCTCTTCCTCCTGGGAGCATGCCTGAGCTTTTCCTTTTTACTTCCCCCTGACCCCCCTCCCTCAGGGTTGTTACCATTAGCTTCCTCACTCCCAAGCTCCCAGGGACCTTCCTTTACCTGTATAACTTGTTTCTTAAGCCCATTTCTTCCACCAATTACCTTTTCTACCAAATAAATATTCTCTTATAGTTTGAGTCTTGGCTCTGAATTCTTTCCTAGCCAGCACTCAAGTATCAAAGTTGCTGAACCCAGAGCTGGTCTGACCCCACTGATCTAACACCTGGTGCTATTCCCAATACCTACAGTAGTTTTAGATTTACAGAAAAATTGAGAAGGTACTACAGAGCATTCTCATATACCCAGTGCCCAATTTCTCCTATCAAAATTTTACACTAGTAGGATACATGTGTTAAAATTAATATACCACTTAACACATTATCATTGATACGTGGAGTTGGGTGCAGACTATCCTTGTGGGTTCTTGTCCTACAAGTCTGAAGAATAAAATTTGAGATCTAAAATGTGGAAGTTTATTGGAAGCATACACAAACTCTCCCTGGGGTGGGGTCCCCAACTGGGAAAAGCCTGCTCTCTCTCTCTCTCTCTCTCTCTCTCAAATGTGGAAAAATCTAATCCTGTTCTGAGTCTCTTTGTCTCCAGTTTATATAGCTCTTTGTCTGAACATGACCCTTTCTAATTGGACCCCCTCCCCCTTTTATGACCCCATGCTTTCCTATTTGGTCACTCTTTTGCAGGGTATCAGTTCCAAAGTTCAAAGCCCACCTGGTGTTCCCCTCTTCCTATTTCCCTTATTTTGTAACATTTCTCTGTCCCCTGTGAATGTAAGATAAACATTCTGGTGGCTCCAAGCTTTCACCTATGCATTCCTCTCCCATGGACCACCCCCTTATTTCCTAACTAGTGGCCCAGTGCATGAAATTCGTGCACATTAAAAGGGAATTAATTAGAGGAAATATTTTAATATTGCTATTTGCCCTTTCTCTATAATAGAAGTGTCAGAGATGAAAGAAAATTAGTAAAATGTATATGAAAATCTACCTCCTGTCAGAGTCTGGGGCTTGCTGCGGCACCTAGAGTCAAGTCCCTGCCCACCACCCACACCTGCTTCGAAAACGCAGGAGACCCAGACCTGGCTGGCCCTACCCCCATTGGGTGAGACCTAGACCCAGCTGGCCCCACCCTGTCAAGCCCCTTAGGGCGGGGGCGCAGCTTCAGGTCCCCCATCCCAGCACCAGGTGGGGGCCGGGCCCTGAGGTCTCCCAGCCTGGCGCTGGGGTGGGCATCACAGCATGAGGTCTCCAGGACGGGCTCCAGGGCAGGGGGCGTGGCCTGAGGTCCCTCGCCCCAGCCAGGTGCCATGCAGCTTCAGTTCCTTGCTGTTTAGTCGTGATGTTAAGGCATCCTGGCTGATATGCATATTTCTCTATTATATAGATAGATTGCCTGTCCTGTCTCTAAAATCTCTTTCATCATTACCTAAAGTCCATAATTTATTCAAATTTTATTATTTTACTTAATGCCCTTTTCAGGTTCTAGGATTCCATCCAGAATATCAGTTATTTCTAGTCATCATGTCTCATAGGCTCCTCTAGAAGGTGTGACAGTTTCTCAAACTTTCCTCTTCACTGTTGAATGACCTGGACAGTTTGAGGAGTACTGGATCAGGTATTAGTAGAATGTCTCTCAATTGGAATTTTGCTGATGTTTTTCTCATATTAGACTGGGGTTATGGGTTTTGGGGAGGAAGGTCACAGAGGGAAAGTGCCATTGTGACCACATCCAATCAAGGGTATACACTGTCAACATGACTTACCACTGTTGATGTCTGAGGTTGTGTTTGTTCATTCCTCCACTGTGAATTACCCCCACGGGTCCATGCCATGTTCTTTGAAAGGAAGTCACTATGCACCGCCCACATGTAAGGAGTGGGGAGTTATGTTGCACCTCCTTGAGGCCAGAGCATCTCCATAAATTATTTGAAAATTTTTTGGACAGATTTGTTCAGAAAGTTTATTTTAATAACCAGCTTTGTCATTTACTAGCCCTGTAACCTCTGACAAGTGGCTTTACCTTGCTAAGTTTGTTCTTATATTTAAAATTAGAGGCCCAGTGTATGAATTCGTGCACAGGTGGGGTCTGGCTGGCCTGCCCTGATGGGGGGCAATTGGGGGTGGGGCTGGCCAGGGGGAGGGGCTGAGGGTGTTTGGCCAGCCGGCCCTACCCCAGATTGGGGTGTTGGGGGCCGATCAGGAGGTGGGCCAGCTGGGGGCAGGAGGGGCAGGCTGATCGGGGTATGGATCAGGCCAGTTGGCTGTTGCAGTGCTCATCAGAGCCACCAGTCTTCTGGTCGTTCTGGTTGTTCCACTGTTCAGGTCACTGGGCTTTTCTATATATATAGATATGTCTTCACATACATTTTTAAGAATATGTTTTTATTGATTTCATTTTTAAAAATATGTTTATTGATTTCATAGCAGAAGGGAGAGGGAGAGATAGATAGAAACATCAATGATGAGAGAATCATTGATCTGCTGCCTCTTGCATGCCCCCTACTGGGGGTGGAACCTGCAATCTGGCCAGGAATGGAATCTTGACCCTGGTTCATAGGTGGAAGCTCAACCACTGAGCCACACCAGCCAGGCTTCACATACTTTTTTTTTTAATCTTCACCTGAGGATATTTTCCCCCATTGATTTCTAGAGAGTGGAAGGGACCGGGGGGGGGGGGGTGGGGAAATAGGTGGGAGAGAGAATATTAAGGAAAGAGGTGATGGGGAATCCAACCCAAGAGCCTTAGGTCCATAGACTGGCACTCTAACCACTGAGCAAACCAGTCAGGGCTCACATACATTTTTGAGACATGGTAGACCAACATGTTTTGTGCTTTATGAACTGGGACTAGACGAAGGTCTTAGTAAATCAGATTTCTTGTTGAGTAGGCTGTCCCACTCCCAGCCCTGACATTCCTGGAGGTGATCTAGGGGGTGCTTTCCCCAGGCAGTCAGAGACAATGGATTGGCCACTGGGGTGTGGGGAGAGGAACTATGGCCTCAGGGGGTGGTTGCTGGCTTAGGACAGACCCTCATGTCCCACGAAGGATTTCTGCTTTATTTTAAATTCCTCCCCTTCCTTCCAGGAAAGCTCCTCATCTTGGGTGATTGCTGCAGTGAAGATTACCCAATATAACCATTTTAAGGCCTATTAACCAAGCCAGCGGTATGAGGAAAAGAAGGGATTTTTCTGCACGGGTAACATGAAGAGAGTCTGAGGTCAGGAGCATTTTGGCCCAGGGATTTCAGCAGCGGCCTCCTTCCCTTACTCTTTGGGGCATCCTCTCTCCTTGGCTTCTCCCTCAGACTCTTCAGAGTATTTTTGGTTTCACTTTTGTGCAAGTTCCTCAGGCAGTTGCAGGTTGTGATTAGGCTGATTGTCTTTATGAAAGACACTTGAAAGTCAGGTTGGAACAGGGCGTGCGCACGTTCTTTGCAGAGGATGTTGAGCGTGTTGACTGAGAGCCTGCCTGCCAGAACAAGATCCTTCTCCGCGCACCAGAAACAATCTGCTATTGTCTCCGGGGATAAAACGGTGCCAATAAAACAAGAACACTCCGCGCCAAGAGGAGGAATGCCGCATTAACTGCTTCACCACTAAACGTAATGACGGGAAGGGAGAGAGAGGGCGAAAACCCTCTCCTCTGTTTGCAGCTTGTAACCACAGAGAACAGATGGGACCAGGGCAGTCCCATGGGTCCTGGTACAGTGGAGGGAATATTCACTCCACGCGTGCACTTGTCAGGGGCAGCACTCTCCCTTTGCCTGGAGCATGCTTGATGCTGCCATTGGAGAAAGTGGGGTGCCCCCTTAGTTTCCTTTCACACTTGTCTGGGTCTCAAAACTGTGACCTCAAGGACAGTCCTGTGCCAGGACTTAGGGAAAGGGAGGGGCAGCGTGTAGCTTTTAGGACACGTTAAGAGAATAAAATGCAGTATCCACGCAGGGAGCCAAGGAAGCAGAAATGAGAGAGAGAAAGACCAAAGACAGTACAGTGAATTAGGTAACGAGAAGGCCTTTATGCTTTAATTTGCTACTTCACGAGCAAGGGGCCATGCAAAGATACGAGGGGGAACTAACATTTTCAGAACCCCCTGTCTTATGGTCTTACTTAACCTCTGATTAATAAAAATAAAGGGGTATTAATTAAGTCTATGTGGGGACTCCATTTTCTTTCTTCCCACAGTCTGTGTCAGAATTTGATCCCCCTGCAATTCATAGGAAACACTCAGGTGATATTTTGGGACTCCTGTTCTTCACCTGACCACTAACCCAGCCCATCCTATATTCTGTCCTCACAGCAATTCAGCTTTACTGTTTAGAAGTTCAGGTACTGTGCACCAGCTCAACACTGCAGGAGTTTGGGTACTGGCTTTATGTGACCAACTACTAAGGGGCAAAGATACGGGCAATGGTCTGAGTCCTCTCCTTTTACAAAAGGTCTCTCACACAGATCCACAGCATTTCTGAGTTAGCAAGATTACTAGCTAGTTCTAAGGTCATGCATTCCAAGTTTGTCTGTGATTCTTTATGAACTATCTGTGGTGGTATTGGTGGGGAGAGGCATGGGTCAGCTCTTCTTTAAAAGTTTGGGTCTCATAATCTCAGTAACTGATTCACAACTGGGTCTGGTTCTATTATGTGTATTTCTCTTCATCCTCTCCCTGGGTGTGTCCGATAATCTTGCAGAGAAGGCTGGACCTCGTGTAAGAAAAATTGTATAAATCTAGGTGGTGGTCTCCTTTTTTTCCAGAGAGGATATTATTTAGCATCTGGACGGCAGTTAGTGGAGGAGCAGGCCACCTTAATGCAATTAGGGAGCAAACCGATTTGAGTCTGAGTCTAGGGCTTTGACTATTTT
The DNA here is from genome assembly GCA_026230045.1 of Corynorhinus townsendii. Classification (NCBI taxonomy): domain Eukaryota; kingdom Metazoa; phylum Chordata; class Mammalia; order Chiroptera; family Vespertilionidae; genus Corynorhinus; species Corynorhinus townsendii. The sequence continues at coordinate 58,192,013 of JAPDVU010000003.1, read as the reverse complement.
GGGTTTGCCCTTATTTCCAAGATGTAGAAAGTCTCAAATGGAACCCTGGAGTGTTTGCCTGGGCACCTCTACGTCGGTGGCCCCTGACCACCCCCTTTTTAAAAAATTTCCCCAGCACAGTGTTTCAGCCTCTTAGCAGGTTCTTCTTGGCTCAGCTCCTCTATGTCTTGGTGTGTACCACAGACAAATGGATGACTTTTGTTTTGTTAATCCTCACTCGAGGATATTTTTCCATTGATATTGAGGGAGAGTGGAAGAGAGAGGGAAAGAGAGAGAAACAGTGATGTGAGAGAAACACATCGATTGGTTGCCCCCTGGGCCCCGACCAGGGCCTGGGCAGGGGAAAACCTGTAATCAAGGTATGTGCCCTTGATTGGAATTGAACCTGGGACCCTTTGGTCCACAGGCTGATGCTCTATCCACTAAGCCAAACCAGCTAGGACTCAAATGGATGACTCTTAATAGGAAAAGTGGCTTGGACTATCAGGCTTTTTTCTTGTATTTCCTTTTTCCCTAGGATCTTGGCTTCTCTCATCTTGGGTCTCTTGATAGTCTTGAACTCTCAATTTTGACTCTCCTGTTCCATGAGACTGCTCAAAGTTTTGCTCAGTTTCTCTGGCTGTCAGCAGCAACCTTCTGCCTTGCCTCTAAATTAATTTTTCTTCTTTCAAGGATTTTGACCTCTCAAGTTTTTGACTACTTTTGTAGTTTCTCAACACCATTAGTAGGTGCATGTGTGCCTGTATGTGTGTGTGTGTGGCCTTGTTTTTCTGTTTTATATTTATATTTTTGTTTTTACCAAAAACCTGCCCTTGTTTTAAATGCCACTATTGGAACTGCTGTGCAGTTTCTTTTTCTTCTGCCTTGGTTTGTGTCTTTAATTTTAACCCAAGGAACTTTTAAAAAAATGTTCCTGTTTAACTTATTACTTATTGTTTAAACTAGTGGCCCGGTGCACGAAATTCGTGCATGGGGTGGGGGGTGTTCCTCAGCCCGGCCTGCACCCTCTCCAATCTGGGACCCCTCAAAGGATGTCCTACTGCCAGTTTACAGGGATCGGGCCTAAACCAGCAGTCGGACATCCCTCTCACAATCCAGGACTGCTGGCTCCAGCTGCTCACCTGCATGCCTGCCTGCCTGATTGCCCCTAACCACTCTGCCTGCCAGCCTGCTCACCCCCAATTGCCCCCTGCTGCTGGCCTGCTTGCCCCCAAATGCCCCCTTGCCAGCCTGATCACCTCCAACTCTCCCCCCCCACCCCCGCTGGCCTGCTTGCCCCCAACTGCCCCCCCTGCTGGCCTGATCACCTCCAACTGACCCCCACTGATGGCCTGCTCACCCCCAACTAGCCCCCCTTCTGGTCTGCTTACCCCCAACGGCCCCTGATGTCCCATCCTGGCCTGATCACCCCCCAGCACCCAAGGTCCCAGCCCCTCCTTTTATTCTTTTTCTCTCTTTTTTTCAGCACCTCCTTGAGCAGAGGCCAGGGCCGGCTGGAAGCAGTATGTAGGATTTATTTATCTTCTATAATTGAAACTTTGTAGCCTTGAGCAGAGAGGCCAGGGCTGGCCAGGGCGGTCAGGAAGCTTGGCTTCCTCCATCGCAGGGGGAAACCCAAGTCTCCTGCTCAGCTCCAGCTCCATGGCTGCCGCCATTTTTGTTGGTATTTATTTATCTTATATAATTGAAACTTTGTAGCTTTGAGGGGAGGCCAGGGCCGGCCAGGGTGGTGGAAAGCTTGGCTTCCTCCATTGCTGGGACAAGCCAAGCCTCCTGCTTGCTCCACCTCCATGGCCGGCCGCCATCTTGGTTGAGTTAATTTGCATACTCACTCCTAATTGGCTTGTGGGTGTGGCTTGGCATAGCAGAATGATGGTTAATTTGCATGTTTCTCTTTTATTAGTGTAGATGTGACATCTCACATTTGGGAGTGTGTGTTTCCAAAGGACAGGAGTTTGTATTTCTTGCTTCTCCCATATGACTTACAGAGTAGGTACCCTAGAATAATTATTGAATAAGTGGATTTTAGAGTTGCCATCTTTCTGGGAAGAAATCCCCACCCGCCCCCAGGATCCAGTTGAATGATTCAGGGTGACAGCCAGACAGAGACTTCCTGCCTGAGACAGGACAGACCATCTGCATCTCACTGAGGCAAAGGAGAAAGGAAGCCAAGAGACAGATCACATCAGTTTTTTTGGCTGTAAAATGAACAGGATGACTATAGACAGACGATATCTAAGTCCTTTCCGACTCTAATAGTTTGTGCACCTGTTAGCCAACCCACACTCACTCTCTGGTCCCTTTATTGAGGGTTTTGTAAAGACAGCGAGCGCCACATCCACACCTTTGTTTCTTCAGGCCTCTCACATGCTGGGCGCTCCTCTGTGATGAGGGAGCCTACAGGCTGGGTGCTGATTTTTGCATTAACTCTGTGTACCACTTTGTGAATTTCCTAGAGTTACTATGACAAATGACCATAAACTAGGTAGCTTAAGACAACAGCAATGTATTCTCTTCCAGTTGTGGAGGCCTGAGGTCTGAAGTCAAAGTGTCAGCAGGGTGGGCTCCTTCTGAGGCTCTGAGGGAGAACTGTCACATGCCTCTCTCTTAGCTTCTGGTGGTGGCTGGCATTCCCTAGGGTGTGGATGCATCATTCCACTCTTTTGTCTCCATCTTCCCTTCACTGCCTTCTCTCTGTGTCTCTGTATCTGCTCTTCTAACGACACCAGTCATTAGATTTAGGACTGTACTTTAAGTCCAGGTTCACTTAATCTCAAGATCCTTAGTTGTGTCTACAAAAATCCTATTTCCAAAAAAGGTCATATCCTGAGGTTACAGGTGGACATGCATTTTTGGAGAGCACTGTTCAAATCACTGTAGCCAAAGTAAATCTTTTTCTTTCTTTTTTTCAGTTTATGAGTAGATTTTAATAGAATGTGAAAGTTTGACCTCTTACACTTTAAACAAATAAAACCTAAAAGTTACTTGATTGGTTCAAAATGGCTTTATAGAAAACCTAATCTGTAACAACATAGCATTGAGTGCAAAGGCTCTACCTTTTTTGAGCAAAGTGCACAAGGGGACAGGGCAGCAGGGGAGAGGGGCCCAGACATATACAACAGCAGGCATTTTCTCTTCCTCTTCTTGATGGGAAGTGGGCAGAGAACAGCTCGAACAGCCTCATCAAACACTGTCTTGAGGCCTCGCAGTGTGAGAGCCGAGCACTCCAGATACTTCACAGCACCCATCTCCTTAGCCATGGCTAAGCCCTGCAAGTAGGTGATGGGTGTCAACGTCTTCTCCTTCAGTTTCTCATTTGTGTGTTTCACACCCCTAAGATCAAGCGTAGTCCCGACCAGGATGATGGGAGTGTTGGCACTATGGTATCACACTTCAGGATACCACTTTGTAGGAATGTTTTTAAATGACACAGGACTCACAAGAGAAAAGCAAATTAAAAATACATCTGTCTGTGGGTAAAATAGGGGACGTACTCTGTCATAATCTTCTTGTCCAGCAATATCCCATAAGCGCAAATACACGGGTTTTCTATTTACCATAACATTGGCAGAATAGTTGTCAAAGGCGGTGGGCATCTATTCTCCAAGAGTATATCCAGGAAATGCATTGGTTGTATAATTGATCAGTAGGCAAGTGTTACCTACAGCTGTCTCCCATCATCACACACTCCCCCACCCCATTTAAAAATTATATTTATTTACTTTAAATATATTTTTTGTTGATTTCAGAGAGGAAGGGAGACGGGGAGAAAGATAGAAACATCATTGATTGGCTGTCTCCTGCATACCGCACACTGAGGATCAAGCCTGCAACCCAGGCATGTCCCCTGACTGGGAATTGAACCGTGCTTTCCTGGTTCATAGGTTGATGCTCAACCACTGAGCTATGCCAGCCGGGCCCACCACCACACACTTGATGGCCTGCATCTGGGCTGCTCGCAGGCTGCAGCACAGGCAGCGGGCACTGAGGTGAGAAGCAGCAGGCTCTGGTGCCCGGGCAGCTGCCACCAAAGTAACTCTTAAAACCATAAGCTTTATGATGGCAGGAATTATGTTTGTCTTGTTCACTTCAGACATATTTAAGGCATTTAATGTTGGTTGAATAATAAATGAATAAAATTGAAATAGGGTCCAAGTGGTAGGTGTGCAGTGCGTGTTGCCAGCTACAATCAAATTAAGATGTTCGGGTGCTTGCTTTTTATGTGTTTTCAATGCATTTATGTAAGGTTTTATGCTTTACTGGGTTGATGGAAACTCAATCTATCAGCTAAAAGTGAATTACTTTGTGGTCTTCTTTAAAAATTTATCTTTATATCATATATTTATTTCTCTACTTATTTTTTTAATCCTCACCCAAGGAGAAGTTTTTATACGTTTTTAGAGAGAGAGAAAGAGAGAGAGAAAGAGTGAGAGAGAGAGAGAGAGAAACATTGATGTGAGAGAGAAACACCGATCAGTTGCCCCCATTAAGCGTCCCCATCAGGGATTGAACTGCACCTTGATATGTGCCCAGACCAGGATCAAACCTGCAACCTTTTGGTGTACAGGATGACACTCCAACCAGATGAGCCACCTGGAGAGAGCTGTTTCCTTACACTCTGTCTTCTTATTTCTCTTTCCTTTGTTTTCTCCTATTTTGTGTTGTAGTACTACCACCAGTTACAAGTCTGATTTCTTCTCAGTTCTTTTTTCTTTCCATATTTTTTAAATTTTCCCCAGCTTCTTATAATCAGGCTTTTAAAAGGTATGGGTCTGGAGTATAAATATATATACAGTATTTTAATAAATATACATTTTAATAAAACTTAAATGAAAGGGATCCCAAGCATTTAGGTAGATTTGAATCTGAAAAAATAAAGAATGAAACTTAATGATTTTATATTGAGTTTCCCTGAAGAAAGGAGAAGCAACTATTTTGCATTTGAAAGTAGTCATAAGAGGAAAAGAATTCCATGTTTTCCATTATACGATCTCTTAAGGTATTGCTGTCTGCATGTCTTCTAACTATTAACCTAGGACATAATGAGGGAGGCAACATTATATATAATAAGCTGCTAGCCATCCAACTAAGAAATCCTTTCTCACGCCATTTCCTGCAGAGTGAGATTGTACAGATGCCTGCGAATATCTAAACTTGCTGCACTGTTTAAACATCCCTATTACCTTTCTGAGCCTTAGATGTAGTTCTTTGATTTGTTCTTTCTCAAGCTCCTTAAAGCTTCTTCTATGCCAGTTTGGATAGTATTTAGGGAATCTTGATGAATATGCTCATTATCTAATACAAAGTGACATAAAACACTCCTGCCATGAACTCTGCCACATAACCATACCCTGCTGAACTCCCGCAATTCATTCAGTGTTAGATTAATAGCATTTATGTTATTCATGGATCTCGGTTGACCTTGATCTGCTAGAAACTCCCTCCTTTTTATCTCTGTTCCATACTGGGAAGGTTTTGTCCCACAGTAACAATAGTTCTTTTGTACATCAAAGTACACCGCCCCCCCCTCAACATCCCAAGTTTTAATTTTCCTTGCATGCATAATATGTATCTCTCTTCTGTTCAATGTCTGTTATTTCTTACTTATGTTTAATTGATGGATAATAGAAATTTCTATTTGTTTTGCAAAAGAAAAGTACCTAAAAATTAACCTTTTAGAATGTGATTTTTTTAAAAAGCAGCTTTATGAGTGAAAAAAGTTCAAAGAACTGATTTTTTCCCCTTATTTTAAAATGTAGGCAATATAGATTAAGTAGAAATCTAATCTCCTGTACCTCCATTTGTCTAGTAGCTTTCAAATAATAGTATTTATTTGTCTTGGAAAATATAAGAGTTTTAACTATACTGAAATGTCCCTATAGATATTTAAATATATGTACATATGTGTATACAATCTGTACGTGTAAATGATACAGACATTGAATGAAGGTTTGTGGGCAAAAATTGAGAGTTTAATTCAGTGAGTCAATTTTTCTATTTCTTTTAGGAAACTTCTTTGCAAAGCACTTACCAAAAGCCAAACAAATAAGTAAAACAGAAAACAAAATCTAAAAACAAAATCCTCGTAACCAGGAATTACTCTGTAATGTGAATCTTCCCTCCTCTCAATAAAACATGTAATTATAAAGTAACCCCTTCAATTAGTTTGTTGTTGCTTTTGTAATCAGTGACTACTTATCTGGTATTTAGTAGTTCTGTGTAAAACATTTGCAGTTCAGTTCTCTAGCAATTACTCTAGTAGCAGCAGTAGGTGGATAAAATCTTTTAAAAACTTTTAAAATTCAGCATTTTCTAACAGTCTCTTATTTTCACTTGATGATTCAAATATGTATTTGATGTATTTCTAGTTCTGGTATATTACTTCTCTGTGAGGAGGTATCCCATGACTATTTATGATAGCAAAGTGAGAATTACTTACTTTACCTAACAACAACAACATCCAAATTCTCAAATTTTAGTGAATAAATAGCACCTGGGCAGCTTTTTAAAAATGCAGATTCCTGGGAATCACCTTGAGAAATGCTGACTTAACTTAGTAGATCTGGGGGCAAGAACCCAAGCCTGTGTTTTAAGAACACAGGCCTGTTGATGCCAGTGTGCTTGGCTACAGGTTAACTCTGAGAAACATTGTTCTAAACTATTATGGAGCAAAGAACTTAGTTCTGTTGCTGGGGATATTATGGAGTCCAAAGGTTTGAAGAACACAATGGAAATGTATTCTGTAATGCTTATGCTGCACCTGGACATACAACATAGATGCATAAGACACATAAACTAGGGAGAAGAAACACATCTCAGGTCTGGCTTTCAATACCTTGCCAAAAGCAGAAACCTTTACAGAAGTTGGTGTAGAAGGTAATATGGAATGAGGAATGTTGTTGTTATGTGATTTTTTTAAAAAGCAGCTTTATGAGTGAAAGAGGTGAAGGTGGCAGGACATTTTCCTCTTTACATCTATTGGGCTTATTTAAAATGAGCTATTAAAATAATCATGAAAAATAATAGGACAGGCTAAAACCGCTCCTTGAGAATAAAATTATTCACCAACTCCTCTATACTTGTTTTTATTTTCTAAGTCTTACCATAGTTGTGCCATAAGGATATTTTGGAAATGAAGAGATTCAAATCATTAGTTTTTAACTCCTTCAAGATAAATTGCTCATTTCCCCTGATTAATAGTTGTGGGCTATTCACAGTCCAAATTAACATAATTAGTGTAAAGCCTACTTTAAAATGAGATGATATAGTTAATTGTTTTTTTAAAATCTACACTTGACTTCAGTAATTACATGAGATACTATATATGAAAGTGCCTGGCACAGAATCTGACATATGCTAAGTATTTAGATCCAATTGCCTATTTAGCATCTCCCCTCAGATAATTTACAGCCAGCGCAAGCTCAATATAAGCCAAAACGAACCATCTTTTCTGCCTCCTCTCCAAATGTTCCCTAGGCTACCAGTTACTCAAACCAGAGCCTTTGTTTCATCCTTGATGCCCTACGTCCTTCTCCCCTCCAAGTCTTATTTAACTTTCTCCATATCTCTTAAATTATTCACATCATTCATTCATTGCTCAGTGAATCAAACAGTGATGATCTGTCTGAAGCTTCTAGGCAGGTAATGTGTGATCACCCTCAGACCCAAAGAGATTAGCACATACAAAGCAGATAGTGTCAGTATGCAAGGAGAAGGGGCGTGTGTATGTGCAGAACACAAAAGGACCTTTAAGCCATGTTAAGAATTTTTGAAATTGTATCCTAAGAAAAATGAGAAAAGTTTGAAGAGTTTCAAGCATGGAAGTGACATGATCAGATTTGAGGTTTGCCAAGGTTGCTTCTTTCCATTTCCCTGATCCCATTTGTCACAACACAAGACCAGGTTACAAGCATCTCTCCTCTGGAGTATTACATCTGGTCTCCTGGCCTTGTTCCTTCTCCCCTTAAACACATGCTCTGCATTGCAAATAAACAACAAAGCAATACACACAAATAAAAATCCTAGAAATCTGATTGTATCACTCTCCTATTTCAGATCTTTTAATGATTTCCTAATGCCCTCAGGATAAAATCCAAATTCCTTGACAGGGATTCAATGGCTTATGGCTAATGCTTTTCTTTCCAGCCTCTTCTCTCGCCACTTTCCCTCTCACACACTTGGGTGCACTGACTTCTTTCCTGTATTCTAATGAACATCTTATCCCTCACTCCAACTTTACTCCTCTCCATGCCTGGGCACCAACCCTGCCCAGCTCCATTTGGGGTGGGAAATTCTTTAAGCTTCACTTTTCTAACTCTCGACTATGTGAAGTTCCCTGCAAATGATTGCCATCTTTTTCAATTGTAAAATTTATGACATCTTTTCCCGTCAGACTTAAGCTCCACCCTGTCTGTCCTGATCAGTGAGTACTTCAATCATAGATCCTTGAACAGTACCTGCCACATGGCAGGCTCTCAAGAGACCTAATAGGATTTCTTTTTAAAAAAATATACTAGAGGCCCAGTGCACAAAATTTGTGCACAGGGAGGGGGGGGTTCCTCAGCCTGGCCTGCACCCTCTCACAATCTGGGACCCCGCAGGGGATGTCTGACTAACAGTTTAGGCCTAACCTGGCAGTCAGACATCCCTCTCCCATTCTGGGACCGCTGGCTCCTAACTGCTCACCTGCCTGCCTGCCTGATTGCCCCTAACCACTCTGCCTGCCTGCCTGATTGCCCCTAACCCCTCTGCCTGCCTGTCTGATCATCCCTAACCACCTCTTCCTGCCTGCCTGATCGCCCCTAACTGCTCGCCCACCTGCCTGATTGCCCCTAACTGTCTCTGCCTTGGCCCCCAATGCTGCAGCTTCATCAAGAAGGTCATCCAGAAGGATGTCTGGAATGATGTCCAGAAGGTCATTCAGCTGTCTGGTCTAATTAGCATATTATACTTTTATTATTATAGACTAGAGGCCCAGTGTGGGGTGTCCCTCAGCCCAGCCTGTACCCTCTCCAATCTGGGACCCCTGAGGGGATGTCTGACTGCCAGTTTAGGCCCAATCCCTCACAATCCGGGACTGCTGGCTCCTAACCGCTTGCCTGCCTGCCTGCCTGATTGCCCCTAACTGCTTCTGCCTGCCAGCCTGATGACCCTCTAACTGCTCCCCTGCTGGCCCAGTCACCCCTAACTGCTCTTCCTTGCCAGCCTGATTGCCCCTAACTGTCCTCCCCTGCAGGCCTGATCGCCCACAACTGCCCTCCCCTGCCAGCCATCTTGTGGTGGCCATCTTTGACCACATGTGGGCAGCCATGTTGTATGTTGGAGTGATGGTCAATTTGCATATCACCTCTTTATTTTATAGGATTTTTATTGATTTCAGAGAGGAAGGGAGAGGGAGAGAGAGAAACATCAATAATGAAAGAGAATCATTGTTCATCTGCCTCCTGCACACCCTCCACTGGGGATTGGGCCTGCAACCTGGGCGTCTACCCTGACTGGAATTGAACTGTGACCTCCTGGTTCATAGGTCAATGCTTAATCACTGAGCCACACTGGCCCGGCCTTTAGAATTTCAATACACACCTGCCAATAAATGAATAAGCAGTACCTATTACCTTTCTTTTTCTTGCCTTTTATATAGTGTCCTTCTAAAGAGTTCATTGGGAAAAGGAATTTATAATAATAAAAGGGTAATGTGCTAATTAGACCGAATGTCCTTCTGGGTGTCATTCCAGATGGGATGTCCTTCCGAATGAAGCTGGGATGAAGCAAAGCAGCCTGGGTCCTGGGTGCAGGAGGGAAACCAGAGCTGGCAGCTGGGGGAAGTAAGGCCTGCCCTTGCACGAATTTTCATGCGCCAATAATGATGTATCTGCTTTGAATTTTATTGATATATGCTAGTCCTATTACAGTGTTGAAGAGAAAGGTAGCCAAGTTAAATTTTAGATAAGGATGTGGGATCTGATAGATTAGGCAAACAAGGGAAGACTTAAGGGAAATTACTTCTATTCTGAATGAGGGATGCTAAATTTGGATATTGTCAATTGCTCTCCATGAAGGTTGGACTCATTTTCATGTACACCAGCAGCAATCTAATTCCTGGGTCAGCAAACTGAACTTTGACAATCTGATAATGGTAAAAAATGGATTTTCATTATAGTTTTAATTAGTATTTTAAAATTATTATTTGATTGACAATTTTTTATATTTTCAAGAGACATTTGTATTTACAATATGACTTCTCTGTTTCTAAACATTTTATTTTTTTTCTTATTAATATCAAGAAGCTTCAGATATTAGAGAAATTAGACACTTTTGACATAAATTGCAAATATTATTCCCAGTTTGTTTTGGCATTTTGACTTGATTTATGGTATATAGACATATTCGTATATACCTATATTTACCATGTAGAAATGTTCTCTTGTAATGTCATCAAATTTAAAGTCCTACTTTTTGATTTCTGGATTTTGGTCTTAATATTAGGAAGAATTTTCCTGCTCAAAAATTACTTAAATTTTTGTCAGTATTATGTTCTTAATGTTTTATTTTCATGTTTAAATATTTGCTTGAACTGGGATTTCTTTTTTTATTGATTTTTAGAGAGAGAGAAAGGGAGAGGGATAGAGAGATAGATACATCGATGAGAGACAAACATCATCATTTGGCTGCCTTCTGTATGCCTCCTACTGGGGATCAAGCCTGCAACCTTGGGTTGTGTACTCTGATGGGGAATTGAACCAGAGATCTTTTGGTTCATGGGTCGATGCTCAACCACTGAGCCACACTGGCTAGGCAAACTGGAATTTCTTTTTTTATGAAGTAAGGAATAATTTTCCCCCCTGAGATGGCTACCCAGTTGTCTCCATATCTTTCCTCATTGGAGAATAGTTTTTCTCCATTGATTTGAAGTCTTACTTTATCAAATATTACATTTTACATTTATTTCTATAGTTTCTATTTTGTTGATCTATCTGCATGTTTATATGACAGAACCATACTGTCTGTAATACCTGTAGCTTTACAATTGACTTGACATTGGAAGGGCTAGTCTTCCTGACCACAATTATCATTTCAGAAATTTTGTAGTTTTTGCTATTTTATTTTTAAATTTTTATTTGTTTTTCCATTTAGTTTATATAATTAAAAAGTTCCATGTATATGATTAGTTGAATGAAGCTAACTTTATAAGCTAACTCAGAAAAATCCTAATTGATATTTGCCTTTCTATCAAAGAGCATGGTGTATTATTCTAATTTTTTTTTTTGGTCCAATTTTTGTTTTTAAACTGAAGATGTTTGCTTCACTTTTTCAAGACAATTTATCTTTAGAAAATAGGAAAAAGTATCATTTGAACTTGAATTTTTCCTTATTTTGGTTTTTGGTCTTTAGATTTGGTAAAAATATTCCTTTGAAGTCACTCACCAATTTTGTGACTGACATTATAATTGGAGGTAGTGGGGAGGAAGTTTGTTCTCATAATGTCTTGTGAATACTTTGTCTTGAAAGCCTGAGCGGGTGGATGGATCCTAGCGATGCCATCTGCTTTTTGTCCTAAGAGACTTGGCTGGTAAACATAAAATGTAAGTACTAACTAGAGCAGTCCTTGCTGCTTCACAGCAGTGTTCTGTAAGTCCTGCTGGTGTATCCTGTGGTTGTGCTTTCCAAGGATTAATATACCTTGTTGTGGCCTTGGGACTTCGAGAGCAAGGTCAGGTCACCCAGTTCAGGTAATACCACGGCAAGCAGCATATTAACACCTCCTAACCAGCCTCACTCTCATGCCAACATTCAAAAAGGACAATCTAAACAAATACTTATTTACTTATTTAAATCTTGTCTCACATTCTGCAAATGAAACCTGAACCTCTGGGCAGTCAATTCCCTGAGTAATAAACACAACCTTATCGATGTGGGGCATGTGCTATAGTCACCGTGTTATTGTTTTGGGAAATACATAGATTTGACCAAATAGTATTTTCAGTTTGTAAGGAGCCACTGTGCAAATCTTATGAAACAGTTCTGACTTCTCTGCATGCTCCGACTTGCCATGAAGCAAAGAACTCCCTCTCTCAGCTAACCAAACACTCCTGATTCCTCACTGCCCTAAGTTTTAAGCATGCCTGTTTCTCAGAGATATACTTCTTTTGATTAAAATTATCTCCTCGCAGCACATATGCCAACACCTCTATTCTAGGGGACAGCATTTTTTTTCTGTTTAACTGTGATTGTACTTTGGGGACAACAGGAAAATTTGAGGTTAGTGGCAAATTAACCTTATTAATTTGTAGAGATATTTAATTTGGGAAAAATGTCCTGAAATGTATTTGCTACATTCTCCTTTCTTGCTGTATGGCTGCCCAGGGTCCAATCAGGGCCCATGGTAACAGTGGAAGTCAACACGAATTTCAGGGTAGATGGAAAGCACTGGTTTCTCTTCATTTACTTGATGCTTCACATCTTTGGGGAAGTCATGCTATTATCTGTTCATTAACCTGGCCAGCTCTAAGGGTTTTTGTTGACATTTGTTTGTTTTGATTTGATTGGTTTTGATTTTGGGTCCTCTCAGAAGAATCAAGTGATTATTTTGGTGAGTTGGTTCCAAGTCCAAAATAAAGTAGAATATGGGCCCTAGCTGGTGTGCTTGGTGGTTAGAGCATTGCCCTATGAGTCAAAGCATTTCAGGTTTGATTCCCAGCCCCGGTTGGGCCTCATGCGGGAGGCAACCAATCAATGTGTCTCTCTTACATTGATGTTTCTCTCTCTTCCTATTTTCCGCATCCCTCCCTCCCTCTCTCCCTCCCTTCCACTCTCTCTAAAAATCAACGGAAAAAATCCTTGGGTGAGAATTAACCAAGTAATAATGATAATAATCTAGGATATGGGATAGAAAAGGACTCGAGGACAATAATAACTTTAGCCAGTGTGTGCAGAGAAAGGCAGTGTATTTAAAAGACAGGATGCAGGCCAGTGTGTCTGGAACCTAGAGGACAAAGGTAAGAGGGCTTAGACATCAAGTTAGAGCGGCTGTGGTGTGCAGCTTCTGACATGCTCCTACCTCTTACAATTAACACCCCTGTGTCATCCCCTCCCCTCCTGTGTGGGCTGGACTTAGCGACTCACTTCTAAAAAATAGCATGTGGCAAACGTGATGGAATATGTAACCAGAGGGCTACAACTTCTGAGGTTAGGTTGTAAAAACCTGCAACCTCCTTTTTGTTTTCTCTCTTCTCTGCCTCTTTCCAACGTACTCTCTCTGATGAAGCACGCTACAATGCTGAGCTACCCGATGGAGAGAGCCATGTAGTAAGGAACTAGGGGCGGCCTTTAGACTGCGTCACCTGTGAAGAACTGAGGCCCCTTGGACCAACAGCCCTCAACAAGCAGCATCCTGCCAACGACCGCATGAAGGAGATCCTAAGAGGATCCTCCCCAGTCAAGCACTGAGATGACTGTGGCCCTATCTAACACCTGAGTGCAGCTTGCGAGAGTCCTGAAGCAGAGGGCCCAGGAAAGCTGCGCTTGGATTCCGTATCTACAGAAACTTGGAGATAATAAATATTGTTTCAAGCCACCGGGTTTTGGGGTAATTTGTTATGGAGCAATAGAGAAATAATACGGGTGGGTAGGGCCAGATCATAGCAGTGGTTCTCAACCTTTCTAATGCTGCGACCCTTTAATACAGTTCCTCATGTTGTGGTGACCCCCAACCATAAAATTATTTTCGTTGCTACTTCATAACTGTAATTTTGCTACTGTTAATGAATCGTAATGTAAATATCTGTCTTTTCCGATGGTCTTAGGCGACCCTGCTAGCAGTTCTCAACTTGTGGGTCGCGACCCACAAGTTGAGAACCGCTGCTGTAGAGTCTAAGACCATCGAAAAACACAGATATTTACATTGGGAATATTTACATTGAGAGCTGAGTACTTTAACAACAATTAGGCAGCCTAGGAGAAGTTAGAGATTTTTGGAATGAGAAAGTTGTTGACTGAATATGAAGAGTTGAAAAGAAGTTCTGAAATAGAAATGTTGGCACATGAACTCCAAATATTTGTTCTAATATACTTAGAATAAAATTTTCTTCAATGTGATATTGAGATTTTTGTCCAAACCGTTCTTTAGTTTTTAAATTTTCCTGGCATAGCAGGTGCCATTGTTTCTTTTCTAAATATAGTATGCATTACTTCTGATATGAGTCATGAATTAATAACCAGTAAACTTGGCATAAAAATATTACCGTTTCTTAAAGTTTCAGATGTGATAAGGTGAAATTACTAAATTAGTGATAGGAGGGATATGCACTTTATTATGTCACTATTTAAAAAAAGTCTCCTGACCCTAGCCAGTTTGGTTCAGTGGATAGGGTGTTGACCTGCGAACTGAAGGGTCCCAAGTTCGATTCTGGTCAAGGGCACATTCCCAGGTTTTGGGCTCGATTCCCAGTAGGAGGCATGTGGGAGGCAGCCAATCAACGATTCTCTCTCATCATTGATGTTCCTATCTCTCCCTCTTTGAAATCAATAAAAATATATTAAAAAAAAAATCTGAACCCTTCCCCACTATTTTTGTGTTGAAAATTAACTCATATTATATGTAACTCAACACTTAGAAACACTGATGGGAATGATAGAGCCTGGAAAGAGCTGCTCTTGTTAAAGAGCTGCTTAGGGATCTCTTCCTGTTTGGTACTCCACACCCAGCCCTAAGGCTTAATTTGGTGAATTAGTCACTGCCTAAAAGTGCTCAAGTGTCCACTGCCAGAAAAAAAGAGTTGACCATATATTAAAATGGCCTCTGGAATTGTGCCAGCCTAAAATAGTTTGTCTCCCTCACACCTGCTGCTTGTTGATTTTGTAGCTGTTGAACTTATTGGTTTTAATTTTGGTCTCAGAATGCAATTTATTTAGACAATCCCAGAGGGCAGCCTCACTATAGTTCCTAAATAATAGTTTCAGTACTTCCTATAGTATGCATAATTAGCTGAGCATATCTTTTTACTTTCTTTAAGTCAATTTCAGACTGAACTAATAAATTCTCTTTTTCAAGTTCAGTAAATTGGATATGATATAAGATTTTGAATAATAAATGAATGAGCAAAAGAAATTATCTCCCTTCAAATTCTGATTTTTTTTAGGCTGGGTTCAATCCCTCCCTTCATTACAAATTACAAGTTCACATACTTGTTCAGGAATATTTCCTTCCCAGTCTGAAGTATAGTTGACCAAAGATGTATGCTACCTAAATGTGCATTGATTTCAGAGAGGAAGGGAGAAGAAAAGACAGATAGAAATATCAAAGGTGAGAGAGAATCATTGATCCACTGTCTCCTGCAGGCCCCACACTGGGATTCAAACACGCAAACTGGCATGTGCCCTGACTGGGAATCAAACCTTGACTTCCTGGTTCATAGGTCAATGCTCAACCACTGAGCCACACCAGCCGGGCTACATTTTTATTCCTGAACTCATTTGGTATATTATGTTTAGTGGTTAGCTGATCCAATATCTATGCCATTACTGATCCAATATCTATGCCATTTTTTATATTAGAGTAGGAATCACCCCAATAACCAAGAACATAAACACAATAAAAAAGGGTTGGGTTTATCACTCTAAAATATATACAGTTAATAAAATTCCAGGAGCTTGTTTAGTTTTTTTGAGGTAAGTGCTAATTTCAAATAACATGATAAAATTGCATTCTATTTTGAAAAGAGTAAGGTGTTTGCTTGTGTCAGCCTAGCATCTCAAAGAATGCCTAGCACATAGTAGAGGCTCAATAGTAATTTATGGGATAATTTGATATGTTTAAATTGAGTTTTGACAGTGAACATTGTTTTGAAAGTGTTTTTTACATTTCATTTTGATGATTTACCTGAATGACTAGGGTTGTATCTGGCCTCGGGGACTTGAGAGAGTAAAATAATGTTGTTAGGTGTGCTCTCACTTTGCTTCTCTTTGCTGGTTGGCCATGTACTTCCTATTTCAAATGCACTTTCTGAGAGCAGTGGAGAGAGCAGGAGGTTGTAGCCAGAGACTGCTTTAAGTTAGTTTCTTCAAAAGGAAGAGGGAGCTCCTCTCTTCAGAGTTGAGAGAAAGACTCCATTGGTCTGGCTTGGGTCATATGCCCATCTTTGGATCAAGCGTAATGTGCTAAGCAGAACTGGGTCACATGCCCACCTCTGTGACTAAGGGCATGGGTGACTTCTGTGATAATCAACTGTGATTAGCATTTGGAGTCACGTAGAGTGGGGAGATGGGGGAAAGGGCAACAGTTCCCCCGAAGTAGGATTGTTGTAACCAGGAGAAATGTTGAAAGGAGACTAGGCCTTTCCCTGGATCTGAGCTAGATGATGATCTTTCTGCCCTGAGGGTACTCAGTGAAGACCAGAGAAAGGCTTATTTGTAAGCTGACAAATAGCAATTCAAAGGCGAGAGTTCTAGGGGAGAAGGTCCACAGTGCCATGGCCCAGCGAACACCACTTGGCTTGGGAAAAACTGAAATTTCTTCTCAGAAAGGATGCCATAAAGAGTGAATTGGAGTTGGCAGGGAGGGTGTGCATAGCATGCAATAAATATTTATTGGTGAATAAATAAAAGAATGTTAAAATAGAGTTTGAGACAGAGTGATCAGCTTGTATAAAGGGATAGGCCAGTGGTTGGCAAACTCATTAGTCAACAGAGCGGCAACTCACGGCTCGAGAGCTGCATGTGGATTGTGAGCCGCGGTTTGCTGACCACTGGGATAGGCTGTAGATAGCTGTTGTATTTGGGGAATAGTGGAAAGTCATTTTGTCTGTCCTTGTAAATGAGAGAATTTAGAAGAGAAGGTAGAGGGAAGAGGTGAGTCCTGAAAGCTTAGTAGGTTCAATAAATACTTATTAGTGCCAATATGTGTCAGGCATATATAATATAAATATATGTAATAATAAATTTAAGACAATTGAACTGAATTTATTTGGTACTTACTAAGGAGTAAAGTGACCAGATTTTAGTTTTAGAAAGGTAATTCTGGGGGCATGTGTAAATGTACCTTACTAAGAAAAGATCAGATGATTATTATTTATTCATTCATCTTTACCATTTATTTATTTCACTTGAACATGTCCACTTCTCTGAGTCTTTTGATTTCATCTCCACTATCATAGTACTTCTGGCATTTTTATTCATCTAGGGAGAGCTATCACTTCTCCAAGCTTCTCTGAGCTATCCTCAGCACTATCCTATCTAATAAAGAGGGAATACACAAATTGACCGTCACACCATCACAAAGATGGCAGCACCCACGGCAGAGGCAGGGTTTCCGTAACACAAGATGTCTGCACCCACAGTGGAGGCCAAGTTCCCATAATGAGCCTTAAAGAGCAATCAGCAGAGACCTGAGGCTGCGAGGTGCTGGGCCGGGGCAGGCAACCTGAGGCTGCGTCCCCCACCCGGTGGGGCTTGACAAGGGTGGGGCTGGCCGGGTCTGGATCTTGCCCAGTGGGGGTGGGTCCGGCTGGGTCTGGGTCTCGCACGATTTTGAGACACCGTGGGTGGGCAGAGACTTGACTCTGGATCCCACAGTGTGCCCCAGACTCTGACAGGAGGAAGATTTTCATATACATTTTATTAATTTTCTTTCATCTCTGATACTTCCATTATAGAGAAAGGGCAAATAGCAATATTAAAATATTTCCTCTAATTAATCCCCTTTTAATATGCACAAATTTAATGCACAGGACCACTAGTTAAGGTATAATGTCTTTGCTTTGTCAACAGACCCGATACTTGTTCTGTGGGATAGTATTTTGATTTAATTCCAATTGTTGGTCTGGAGGCCAAGAGTTGGGAGATGGGATGTTTTGTGTGTAATCTTGTGAGGCAGAAGTCTCTTTGTAATTTTTTAGGAAAGGGAGGTTAGTCACTAGCCTTTAACAGGGAGAAGTGGGACACTTCTGCAGGCCCAGAGGGCTCAAGAAAATCTGGGGACTCAAGATTTTTTTAATGTATCAACTCAGATGTCCTAACCCAATATTTTAGGTTCATTCCTACTACTTCACAGTCGGGGTCCTGACCTTGGTGTAGCAAATGTGTTGAGGTTGAGAATACAAACTCCCCTGTAGCTCTGTTACTCTTAAATTAAGTCCTGGACCTCTCCCAAAATTTTCTTGTTTTTTGATTGTAAGAGATGAGGATCTTTTAATATACTATTGCTGGAGGAGGCCCTCAGCTTGAACATTTTTACTTTAATTTGGTGATTAATCACTCTCAGCTGTTTATTGTGTTTTTCCCAAATCATCGATTGATCCCAGCAACATGCATCAGATGTACTGCGTCATCTCGTGCACTCCCTTCCACCAGTACACAGGCCCAGATCTGCAATGGTGAAAGTTTTAATAATTGCACTGCTACCTGTGTGAGGACTCTCCGTGCTCCTCTGACCAGTGAGGGGGTCCTTATGGCTGGCAGGCAAGCTGCTCATCCTTCAGAGCCCACATCAGAGTCTACTTCCTTGGACCACACTGCATCCTTGGACAGTAGAATCTGAGACAGAGATTCAGGGTAGGAAGTTTATTTGAGAGTTGGGGAGTTCTGTGGGAAATGAAGGAAGAGGGTTGTGCTTAGGGGGAAATTAACCTACAGTGGGCTCGGCATGGGGGGGGGCAATAGGGGGATAAGGACACATATGTAATACCTTAATAGAGAAGAAAAAAAACACACACCAAAAAACTACAATACGCTTGCAACAAAGGCCTCAGCCAATTATACGGCTTTTAACATCTGCAATTAACCAATCATTGGATGAAGGTGAGTGGGGTGGTGAACTTTGGGTGAGAAGATTGTTTCCGATGCAAGGCCATGACTGGAGATAGACACAGCTGAGAACTTCTGGCAATCAACACACCCAATAAATAGAGGGTGAGTGGTTCAGGACCTGGGCTAAGATTCCAGTACATCTGAGAATTCAGTGAGAGTGGGGACGTGAGTGGGTCTTCCTTTCCTAATGAGTGTAATCTTTATTCTGTGATGGCTGTAATTGCTAGTAAGCTGACAATAAGATATTGTTTAAGGTGGGGGAGGATGTGTCAAAAATGAGGTGGAAAAGAAATGCTTTTACTTTTGAACAAAAGCTGAGAGTGTACAATATTGGGTATGTTCAGTAAAATGGTCTGACTTTTTTTAAAGCCAGCTACAGCAAGTACCTTGATCTACAAATTTCCTGCAGAAAAAAAGTAACTTTTTCTTAGTCTGAAAATCTGTGTACCTTAAATTCCTTTCCCTTTAGACCTTAATGGAAAAAAGTGGCTTTTGTTTTTAAGACCTAAGTTTTCATAGACACACAAAGGTTGCTTCATAGGAGTAATGAAAGAATCGACACACAGACTGAGTGTGCACATTACTCTTCCCTGTTAGGACTGGAGTCAATGCCATGTATTTAAACAACAGAACCTTCATGGTTTTAAAAACGTTTTTTAAAAAAATTTATCTTTATTGTTGAAAGTATTACAGATGCCCCCTTTTTTTGCCCCATTGACCCCTCTACTCTGCTTCTGTTGAAAACTTTTGAGGGAGAAAACATAGCGCTCAGATTACTGGTAGTATTCCTGATTTATGCACTGTTTACTTTTGTGAAGTCATTTTGTTATCTATTTTTTTCTAACGAACCCTGAGTTAGTATAATAAAAGAACATAAAGCCTTATTTTAGATAATTCCTTAGATTTTACGTGTAATTTTAAATATTTTTTCTTCTCTTTCTACACAAGTTCTTATTTATGTTATTGCCCACTTTTAAAGACGAAGGCACTAAGGCTTTTGAAATTGAGTGAACTTTGAGATTCTGTGCTCTTGCCTCCTAGAGCCTGTAACCTTTCCTATTATAAGGCCTCGGATTTAATTATTTATTTATCTTGCAACCAGATAATTTAACAGTGTATCTGTAATTCATACTAGAGAGTGGGGGAAAGGTGCGGGAGAGTGTGAACTTTTCTGAAATGCAATTACGTTGCATAAAAGAAAAGGAGAAATCTTTTTGCCTTGGGCAGTGAAATACCTTGGACCCACCCTGGGTATAGGAAGAGGGGGAAAGACCAAAGGGATGTGAAGAATTCAAGAGATTTACCCCAGGGTAGGGAAGTGATTCTGATGAAATGGCACCTGAAAACCACATTTGTTCTGGGAGCCAGAGACCAGGGAAGATGTAGACATTTTCTTGGAAAAAGTTCAGATAAGAAGTCAGGAAGATGATTGAGGGGGTTGGAGGGACTGACTTTGGAGGACAGGTTAAAAGAATGAAATGGGTTCACCTTGGCTTAGAGACAGCAAAGATAAGCCTTGATCACTATCTGCAGTTATTTGAATGTATAAATATTGAGAAAGTCAAGTGCTAGTTGGGGTGGAACAAAGGAGTATAATTACCTAAAAATTAAGGCAATGTAAAGAAAACTGAATATGGAACAATTTATATTTACAAGAATGTTCTTGAGAGATCTGTGATAAACTTTGTGGCTTTAAAGGGCCAACTTACCGCAGATAAAAACTGCAGAACATAGTTTATTACCTCAAAAAATAATCTTGTTTTAATGCTGTGATTGTATGTAACTTGGATTCAAGTGTTATCTAAAAACAAAGGATTGTCCTAAGCAGATTGCACCATTATTCAGCTGGGTGCAAGGACACCATTCCTGACCTGTGGAGTGACCCAAGGTGACTGGGATGGCAGTGAGTGTTCTCTCCAGGAGGGAGATTCAGTGAACTAATGGGATGGCTGACAACCAGAGGACACCTGGAAAGGTCAGCGCTGGGGCTGTGTCAGGCAGGCTGTGGGTTTTGTCTGTGTGCCACGAAGAAGGAACTATGTCTTGTCAAACTCATCCTGCCTTCATGGTAACATTTAACTGGATGTTCAGATTCTGCTCTTGGTTCTTCTGCTATTTTAACCTGCAATCTTTACCTCTCTATGCATTATATGTTTCTTTTATAAACTGGTTAGAAGTTTCTCATATTTTGTGAATATTTGCTTTCATCAATTATTACTTATACACTATTTTGAGGTAGTAGTAGTATATGGAATTACTAATATATGATGATTTTCACCCATACTCATGTAAGGGTTGATTTGTTTTGGGGAGGAATTTTAAGAATACAACAGTGCTTCTCAAACTTCCTGTGGTGAAGAATTAAAGTTTTTTCTTTATTTTTCAAATTCTTGAGGACTGATACTTTTTAGAATACAGTAAAATTATAAGAAAAATGAAATAAAAACTCTAAGACATACAAAGTGCAAACCCTCATTTTTTTATTGTCTTTTTTTTAAAGATTTAACAAGGGAAATTTACTCTGTCAATTGCTTTAAAAGTTTGTAAATACTCACTCTTAGTTCTTATTTCACAAAGAGGTCTAGGGTTCTTTTTTTGATTCTGTAATTTCCTAATCATGTTGCCTCAGGCATCACACTTTACCCACCCAGAGCAGAAGTTTTCTTAAACCTGCAATGGACATAACAATTTCTGTCTTTTCTCTCCAGGCAAAGACAGTGAAGATCATGTGGCAGGCAGGAAGGAAGCTTGGTTTGTAACTAGTGAGGTGCTAATTGTTAGAGAGTGGGAATTTTTGAGCATGCTTACTACTCCCATTCCAGAGAGGCTGTGGACTATGCCCCAGATAGAGTTGTCAGTGCTGATATGGTCTCATGGCCCCTTCCCAGCACATAGGCCTTCTTTCATAGAACACTGTCAGCTTTCTGAAGAACAGGATGACCCTGTAAATAACATGGTCGTCAATGGCATGATCCTGACGTTGCTTAGGAAAAACTGTCTTGTCTTGGGTTACTTGTTCTGCAAAAACAGGACGTGGTTAATGTGCTTAAAAGTGGTCCTGCACAAAGGGTCGGGGCTTCTCTCTGGACTCCCTGCATGGAGAAAGGCAGAGCATTCACTGGCTGGCCAGCCGGCTGGCTGGCCAACTAATAAAGGCTCCCTAAATTTTAATTTGGTCTGGATTCCAGTGGTCGTTCACTCGCGTCTGCTCCACAACATTTGGAGGCCCCAGCGAGATAACCAGCCTTTGACTGGTCCTGTGACAGGAGCCCACCCGGGTCCCCAGACTCTCCGACCCAGGGGGAGATCTCTGAGAGACGTTCCTCAGCCCCAGGACTGGTAGAGGTCGGAGACCCTGCCTGCTAAATTTCCTGATTGACTGTGATCAGAGCCGCCTGGCTCTGGTTCTTACCAGTAAGAAACTTAATTCTGGTTTTGTGGGCGTCCATCTAGGGTCTCTGGAAGGCTGGACGCAGCGCTACTTCCGAGACCAGATCCCGGTGCATGATGGTGCCCAGAGATCCTCAGTTAGTTGTCATTGTCTTTGCTATTTTGTGTTATTTTGGTCTAATTGTCTCTATCATTAGAATGGGTCAGTCTGCTTCATGTTCTGTCTGTACTCTCCTAAAATGTTTTTTGAAAAATTTTCAGGAATTCAAGTGGCGAGCAGATGACTACAGAGCCTCCGTTAATGCTTTTGATTTACAGAAATTTTGTAAGTGGGAAGAAGCGAGCGAGGGGGTGGAGGCACAGGATGGGAATGGGGAAGTGCTGGCACAGGAGCGCCGCCATGTAAGTAAAAAACTCAGACAATCTGGTGTATAAATGTAAGTGGGAGAGTCTGTGTGAAGTGAAAGCTACTTTGTACTGTCTGGCTATACACATGACAGTATTTGTTATCTCTTTCTGTTGTTTAATTTGTTTAAAGACAGTGCACCTCCCTGCTTTAGAGGGAAGACAGTAGAGAACTTTTGGTTGCTTTTCCTTGATTTATAATTTTGCTGTGTTAGTTTAAAATTTTGGAATTCTAGGGTTAATTTGTGAAGGTTGCAAATCCAGAGAAGTTTAAACAAAGGCTTGTTGGGTTAAAATTAGTCATAATTAACTGCTTTGTAGGCTGCCTTTTTCAGCCCTGCTAGCAAACAGAGAATCATGTGGTCCCGAGAACTGCGACCTGCCTGCCTTTCCTGATAGATATACAGTGGGTCTTTGGGGGAGGAAAAGAGACGAAAACTGCTCCAGAACAGGTGTGCGAAATGGTAGAGGTGGTAGAATTGCTCTCAGCCTGTTGAGATAGAGAAGCCCTAGGCTGGGGAACAGGGGATGGTTGGAGATATCAGAAGTGGTGAAGGTTGAGATCTTCTGGGGCCTTGGATTAAAGAAGGAAAATCTGGGAGGAAGAGCAGCTGTTCCTTAAGTGTAAAAATCCTGGTTATACAGGATCTCAGATGCTTGCCTTATTTCTTCTGCTTAGGACAGAGTAAATGGTTAATGCAGAAAAGGGGGCGTTGGCGGGGAGAGCAGGGAGAGATAGGTTTTTGTTGATTTTTCTGGCTACAACCTGCTCTGCTGGTGTCCTTGGTTTCTTGCTTATCTGAACTATAATAGACTCAAGGCTTTCTACAAAACACAGTGGATCTTCCTCTGCCCTGTTTTCTTCTTTTTAACCCTTCCAATACACTTAAGAAAATCTCATTGTCTGAGCCTGGCATGACAGGGTTACTGGATACTTCTTGGGCGGTGGTGGAATATTCAGCAAAGGAACTTTAAGATATAATATCTTTAATGTTCCAACTAGTTTAAGTTTTAAAAATCTCTGTCTCTCAAAAAGAAATATTTTTACCTGTTCTTAGTTTTATCACAGAAGGTCTAAGTCATAAATGTTAATCTAAGAAATTCTGGCTGTTTACTTTTTAGGAATCATTAAAGGACTGAGGTTTCAAAGAATAAGGAATACTGAGTAGGAGGTCTGAGGCATGGTTATGCATTTTTAAAGGATATAGAAAGAAGGTTTGAAGGCTAATTTGGAAGTGTAAAATTTATAAAGGTTGTGTATGTGATAAGAAGGAGAAGAGAAATATTGAAAAGAAATCAAATAATACAGGCCAGTAAGCCAGGAAGAGTAAATAATTTGCATTTTACCTCCCTAAACAGAGGGTAAATAGTTATGCCAAAGTTCTTAGGGAGGGACTGAGAAAATAAATCTAACAGTTACTGTTTGTTCTGAAAATATTACTTTGGAAAGTCCATAAAAAGGATTGGCAAGGAGAATCCTGTCTTAAAGCAGGCAGTATATTTTTCTCCTTATACAATTCCTCTGAAATTTGGCAATACTGAATAAATAAATCATGGCAATACATTTCTTTGCATAAATTCAATAAGACCGTATTCCAATAGGAGTTTTATTAACCAGAAACTTTGACTGGAGTATCATGTTTTAAAGAGCCCTGCCTGAACTCTGAAGACTTGAAGCCAATAAGAGTGCCATGGAGAAAGTCTGGTATCCTGCTTGGTAGCCCTGAAAATAGCTAGTGCTGGAGTGTCAGGCCCATGCCCTACCATCACTGGCGGTTGGTCAGAGTACAAGAAGAACAATAAAGGAGCCTCTGCATCCCTGCGTGACCCTCATGTACTCTGAGCTGCGACAAGTAGGAGGGCTGAGATGGGCCTTGAAGCCTAGGGCATGGGCCCAGGTAGAGCCACTACAGGTGAGGACTTCACCTAGCTCAGCAGATACTACAGGCAGGCCTGAGGGCAGCTGGATGGCTTGGCTTCCTGGCCCTACGGGGCACATTAAGATTCAATCATGAAATTCTGGCAAAGGTAGTCAGTTACCATTCTTATTATGTTTATGCAAACAATCAGGCCAAGTTGAATACAATAGATAAATTAGTCTTGATTTAGCTCTTTTGATAAACA
The DNA here is from genome assembly GCA_026230045.1 of Corynorhinus townsendii. Classification (NCBI taxonomy): domain Eukaryota; kingdom Metazoa; phylum Chordata; class Mammalia; order Chiroptera; family Vespertilionidae; genus Corynorhinus; species Corynorhinus townsendii. The sequence goes on along the minus strand of JAPDVU010000003.1, from coordinate 58,167,293 downwards.
TGGGGGTAATTTTGAGGAGAAAAATTCTATTTCAATAGAAGTTGTTAAAACTGAAAGGTTTTCTTTCCCTTCTACCAGACCATTTGTTACAGTTTGTCTCCGCCAGGTCACAAGCCCACCTCCTTCTGTGCCCAGGCCTCATTGTCCCTCTGACAGACAGCAAGGATCTCTTGGCTCTGAGAGAAACTTCTGACCCGCCTCAACAAGAAGTATCTAGAAGTATCTAGAAGAGCCCACCGACTTCCGTTTTCCCTAAAAGAATTCAGAGCCAGGATCCTTGAGGTAATATATTAGGCAGTTAGACAGACATGAGCAGAGCAAGGATGATGGGCCAACTAGCACTACCAGATGTAATTAAGTCTTTCCATATCTAACTATGTGAGACAAGGGGACTCCCCAGAAGCAAGAGGGAATGAGGCTGCAGATAAAGCAGCCTGGAAGGCTTCCCTAAAACCAGTGGGGCCTCTCCAGGTTCTAGTGACTCTTCCAAACCCTGACCTACCCACCTTACCAGCTTACATGGAAACCCAATCTAGAAAAGCTGAAGTCCATAACCAATCTTTACTCAAGTTCTGACAGGCTTTACAGTCTACCCAGAAAGCAGTCCAGAAGCATGTCTGATCTGGTCCCTCCTTCCTCCCTGATGACTCTGTTTGGGTAAAGAAATTTGCCACACAAGGACTGACTCCTACCTGGAAAGGCCACCTCCACAGCAGTCAAGATTGACGGGATCCCAATGTGGCTTCATCACACTGGCTTAAGACAGCTCAGGCAAAATAGAGAGTCCAGGACTCTTTGGACCCTCTAAAGATTAGTCCTGGCCCTTATTCCGGGTCCTTATCTTATAAACAGGCCCACTGACTTTATTCAGCAGAGAATTAATTCTATCAAGCTTATAGTCCTCATGGGTCAATATAACTCACTCGCCAACAATGACCCAAAAGAGTCAATGATTTGACTCATGTACCTAAAACCAATGGGAAATGTTAGAGAGGGAATTTTTGAGCATGCTTACTACTCCCATTCCAGAGAGGCCGTGGACTCTGCCCCAGATAGAGTTGTCAGTGCTGACAGCAGGCCAGGCCTTGAAATACAATCTCATGGCCCCTTCCCAGCACATAGGCCTTCTTTCATAGAACACTGTCAGTTTTCTGAAGAATAGGGTGACCCTGTGAATAACATGGTTGTTAATGGCATGATCCTGACGTTGCTTAGGAAAAACTGTTTTGTCTTGGGTTACTTGTTCTGCAAAAACAGGATGTGGTTAATGTGCTTAAAAGTGGTCCTGCACAAAGGGTCAGGGCTGCTCTCTGGACTCCCTGCATGGAGAAAGGCAGAGCATTCGCTGGCTGGCCAGCTGGCCCGCTGGCCCATCAGCCAGCTAATAAAAGCTCCCTAAATTTTAATTTGGTCTGGATTCCAGTGGTCATTTACTTGCATCTGCCCCACAACACTAATTACACATTATAGCCCATATGGGTGAAATGGTTCATGTGTGTTGAATGTGCTTCAGAAAGTTTCCATTTGTTCTAGCAAATAAGTGAGTTTTTCATCAAAGTAAATCTCTTACATTTAAGGAATTGTCTTAAAATCCATATTTAATTTTGAATGTTTTTCTTTTAGAAATATTTTTTACATCTTACTGGTCAGTGAAATTTAAAAGCCAGGGAGTCACCGATGTATGAAGTTAAGTGTATCAGGATAACTAGGGCTGTTTCAAGACATACAGATTAGCCCCTGTTCCAGATTCTGACCTATTTCCCTTTTCCCAGGATAGGATATATAATTTTTGGAAGTTCATATGTCTTTCCCTCAAGATTTTTGCAAGTGTCTTACAGGTATACATCAAGACATCAGAGGAAGAAGAATGGGGGCAGAGTTGTAGAGGTTCAAAAGATCACACAGGAAATTCTGATATTTCACCCATTCAACCCCCCACATTCTGATACCTTACCCACTCAACTCGAGTTTGAGAACAATTACTCTCTACATAGTGTTACTTTGTAAGGCTCACAAATAGATTTTAGGAATTAAGAGATTGAGAATTTAGGCAATAGAGGTGTTAGCTAATAGCATGAGAAGTACCTGCAAATTAATTAAGGAAATAATAATCTGGGAACAACTCAAATAATATGGAGATCATCTGCTTAGCTTGAAATATCGAGGTGGATTAAGCTAAAAGAGATTTGCCATCATTAAGGTGTAAAAAGATGTTAGTGGGTTGGAACCTGCTAAATTACTGAACTTTTAAGAAAGTATATGATGGATCTGATTTTTCTGTGCTTCAAAGATCTAGTGAATCATAGAATGTTTCTTTTGTTTCCTAGATCCTAGATATGTGTCCTGAAATGGGACTCCTGACTCTTCTGGAATCCTAGTGATTGTGTGCCATTTCATCACTTTTTTCATTTATTCATATTTGTGTCTTCAATTATTAAAAAATAGTCATTAAATGTAGATGATATTAATAAAATAAGGTGTTTGACATATCCCTTTATACAATACTCTAATTTGTGTTTCTACTGTATGACAAATGGTACATACATGCAAAAGAAAACCTTAAACTATATTCTAGAATACTTCATTTAGAATTATGAAGTAGCTCAGAAAATATTGCATGTATAACCTCATATATATTTTTTTAGCATGTAACATTGAAGTAAGAGTTTCTAAAATTTAAGGCCCTGATAAAGGAAGAGTGGGGGTTTGAGATTCAGATAAAACTGAGTAGTTAGCTTTGTTTTATCACTTACTAGATGTGTGACCCTGGGAAAAATTACATAATTTCTCTCAGCCCCAGTTTCTTTATCTGTAAAATGGAGCTAATCTTGCTATTACCCGTGATGTCGGCTCACAGTTCTTGAATTTGGCAAATAAAGAATTTAGAGCCAAGAACTCTAGTGCAAGATAAAGTTGATTTAGTATGACCATTGATCACGATTGAAATTTCTTTTGAGAGCCAAAAAGCAACTTCTGCGCATGGGCCATGAAGTTTCAATCACACTGTACATGCGCGCCCGCACATGCTATTTTGTGGAAGAGCCACACTCAAGGGGCCAAAGAGCTGCATGTGGCTCGAGGTGCAGTTTGCCGACCACTGTAGTATGCAAAGAGAAAGTACACTTGAAGAGAAGATTCTCAAGATGCTCAGAGAGCTGTCTTGGCCTTTTAAAAGAAAGTCACAGAGGCACAATAAGTGAGCCAACTGGGCTGCATGGACTCAGGAAACAAATTGTAGAGGCAAAAGATGTTTTCTTGGAGACAAGTTCAGGGGTGTAGCCTGGGATGAGCTGCCCGCTGGTCCCCTGGTTGTAAGTCTCATGGGGATCCTTAGAGGTTAGGAGAAAGAAAATAAAAGTGCATACTAGAAGCAAGAAGGCATGGATGTCCTCTAGAGAAAGAGCATGAACTGGGTTCTTTGTCTTAAGAGTTTTTATCTGTTTTTTAAAGACAGAATTTTAGGGGAGATCTCAGGGGAGGATCTCAATAGAATATTCATCAACTTTCCAGGTGTCCTTTAATATACTGACTCACCAAAATGAGTGTATAGGATCAGGGTTGTGGTCTCTCTGACTGATTGGTGCTAGGGTAGGGGGTCATTGGTCATTGCATCTGGTACTGATGTCAGCCAGCCATGGTGTCACTTTGTCTGGTTTTACTACTTTTCTGGGCTTGGAGTTGAAACACAACCGAGGCCTAGATGTTACCTCTAGTTTGACCAAAACTCTGTCTCTATGGTCAACAGACCTAAGTCTTTGTTCCTAAGATTATTTGATGCTGATCAGAACCTCATTGTCCTAACGGTTTAATTCTTAAGAGAATGGTCACAAGAAGGAGGCAGGTGAGTCAGGGTGCTGGGTAAGGCCAGTTTGAATCAGCTATCTGTCTCAGTTTCCCCATTCCACTTGCTAGGAAATTTTCCTAACTTCTTACTATCCTGCCTCATTGCCTTCCTTACAGAGTTGTTACAGGTTTAAATGAAAAGCATATAAAGATGTCTAATATTGTGCCTATTACAGAAAAGGTATTAATATTGCCAGAGGGAATGGGGTGGTAATGAGGGGGCCTAATATAAGGTGACAGAAGAAGATTTGATTTTGGGTACTGGGTACATGGTGCAATATATAGATCTTGTAACATAGAAACCCACATATTTTCCCATTTCGCCCCAATAAATTTAATTTAAAAAAGGTATTATGAATATAAGTTTCTCTTCTTTTCCTTTAGTGCCTTTTGGGATTTTGGGTTTGTATACACATTTGTCACTGTTGATCCAACACTTACAGAGAAATGAAAATTGTGAAGTTCACACAACTTTGGATGACTGGAGATAACAGGGTCAGATTTCTACTTCTGAATATACCAAGACTCCATTTCCTTTTCATTTAGAAAGCAGTTTCTTGACTACAAATGCAATTATTTGATTTACATTTTAACAGTAGTTATTTTTAACAATCCTTCTATTTTATGTTAATCTTAGGCCACACAAAAATACATTGTATTCATTAAAAATGGAGTAATTTTAAAGTTAACTTGAATGCAGTAGTCAGGAGCTATTATCCTGAACTCTGTTGCGGTTTTTGTCTGTTTTTGGCAGGTGTTTTCATGGACCCACACAGAAAACAGTTTCTGTGCCATTCCAACAATTGTTTTAATGATTTAATGTAATATGAGTACCTGTCTTAATAGAAATTTACCTTTTAAAAATGCGTATTCATGTTCTGATACTGTTATATTTTAGTCTGTGGATGTCTAGAATTTTCCATTCATATATTTCTCTTCCTTCTTTGTGTATCCTTATGTTAAAAAAATCAATTTTGAATCTATTTATCCTCAATGAACCTTAGGATATAATGGTAACTATTGTGATAGATTTGTATTCTTTCAGAGACACAGGTAGTTAGCTATCTTTCCTTTTTAGAATCAAGGTCTCACATACTGACATATTAACCAGTAAGTATCCTATATAATAAAAGCCTAATATGCTAAGTGTCTGGTCATCCAGTCAGCCATTCAACCAATCAAAGTGTAATCTTATATAATAAAAGGCTAGAGAGAATCCAAGATGGCGGCATAGGTAAACACCTAAACTGCTGCCTCGCACAACAATTTCAAAACTACAACTAAAAAACAAAACGTCTATCACCCAGAACCACGGAAAAGCTGTCTGAGTGGAAGTTCTACAACTAGAAGGAAAGAGAAAAGAGCATTGAGACGTGCACGAGCGCTGAAAAGCTGAGGTACGGAGGCGCGTGATCCGGGCTGGCGGCAGGCATTGCTTTTTTCAACCTGAAGGGAGACAAGCCCCCGATTACTCTGAAATCCAGTCTCTGGGGAGACACGGGGGACCCAAACTCCTATGGGGTGAAGCTGGACTGTCTGCCAGTGAGGGTGGCTTGCTTGCAGAGCTGCGTGCAGGAATAATTGTTTGCTACACTGGGGCACGGGACTCGCGGATGCCGTTGGGGATGCAGAGCCAGCTAACTAGCAGCCATTGCTGTTTGCCACGCCCTAGCCTAGTGACACCCTGAGACCCCGCCCTGCACAACCTACAAACCCACCCAAGCTCCAAGCAGCGGTTTTAGCATAAGAAAGGCCTGCCCTATTGCAGCTTAACCTAGCAAACTTGCAGCCTGGGTCAGACAGCTTCAAAACCTCTAAACCCCAAGCAAAGAGGAGAAAACTGTAGCTCTCACCGTAGCTCCTGCTGGGTGGCCTCAGACAGTAGCTGACCTGCACCCCATTGGAGATCCAGAAGCCAGTGTACCTAGTGGTCAGTGTGAGACACCAGATTTCAACTCCTCACATCCATAAGTGACACATTCAAGAGGCAGACTCAGTGAGCACCAAAGCCCCACTGAAACAAGTCCTGCCCCATAAGCGTGTCTTCAGCGCAGCAGTTCTTCCATTATAGACACAGGGAGTGCTCACAGCTAATTGGCCTGGAGGTCAATTCCTCCCAGCATACCAACAGCAATTAAGGCTTAACTACACCAAGACTTTGCACTCAGCCCACAAAGGGGTGTACCAAGAGCATCCACCTCATGTGATTGAGGAGGCTCAGCTACTGCCCCCTATAGATCACCTACCACACAAAGCTACTCCATCAACACAGGGAAGCAGCCAAAATGTGGAGACAAAGAAACATGTCATGAATGAAAGAAACGGAGGAAAGCAAATTACTGGATGACATAGAGTTCAGAACCACATTTATAAGGTTACTCAAGAATCTTCTTAAAACCACTGAGAAACTTGATGAGACCTTTAAGGATATTAATGAGAATGCCAAAAAGATGGAAAAGGATCAGTCATAAATGAAGCATACACTGTCTGAAATAAGGAATATACAGAAACTCAACTATAGATCAACGTACCCCAAGAATCAAACCAAAGATCTGAAATATGTGGAAACAAAAAACATCCAACAAGAAAAACAAAAAGAAAAAAGAATCCAAAAATATGAAGATAGTGTAAGGAGCCTCTGGGACAACTTTAAGCAAACCAACATCCAAATTTTTGGGGTGCCAGAAGAAGGGAGAGAGCAAAATATTGAAAACCTATTAGAAGAAATAATGACAGAAAACTTTCCCTACCTGGTGAAACAAATAGACTTACAAGTTCAGGAAGCACATAGAACCCCATACAAGAGGAATCCAAAGAGGACCACACCAAGACACATCATAATTAAAATGCCAAGGGCAAAAGACAAAGAGAATATCAAAAGCAGCAAGAGAAAAACAGTTAATTACCTACAAGGGAGTACCCATACGACTGTCAGCTGATTTCTCAACAGAAACTATGCAGGCCAGAAGGGAGTGGCAAGAAATATTCAAAGTGATGAACAGCAAGAACCTACAACCAAGATTACTCTACCCAGCAAAGCTATCATTCAGAGTTGAAGGTCAGATAAAGAGCTTCACAGACAAGAAAAAGCTAAAGGAGTTCATTACCACCAAACCAGGATTACATGAAATGCTGAAGGGTATTCTTTAAGAAGAGGAAGAAGAAGAAAAAGGTAAAGATAAAAATTATGAACAACAAAATGCCATCAAATACATACCTACCAACAAGTGAATCTAAAAATCAAGTGAATAAAAAATCTGAGGAACAGAATGGAATGGTGAATATAATAGAATCAGGGACATAGAAAGGGAGTGGACTGACGATTCTCAGGGGAAGCAGGTGTGAGGGGTGCGGGAAGAGATTGGACAAAAATCTTACTCCTATGGATGAAGACAGTGGCGGGGGGTAAGGCCATGGGGTGGGGTGGGGAATCAGGTGGAGGGGAGCTATGGGGAAAAAAAAAGAGGAACACCTGTAATAATCTGAACAATAAAGATTTATTTAAAAAAAAAAAAGGCTAACATGCAAATCAACCTAAAAGTGGAACAACCGATCGCTATGATGCACAGTGACCACCAGGGGGCAGACGCTCAATGCAGGAGTTGCCCCCTGGTGGTCAGTGCACTCCCACAGAGGGAGCACCACTCAGCCAGAAGCTGCGCTCATGGCTGGTGAGTGCAGCAGCGGTGACAGGAGCCTCTCCCGCCTCTACAGAAGTACTAAGGATGTCCGACTGCCGGCTATCCACTGAGGGCTGCCAGACTGCAAGAGGGCACAAGCTGGGCTGAGGGTCCCTCCCAAGTGTATGAATTTCGCACCTGGCCTCTAGTGTGCTAATGATATGCTAAGGCCGCTCAACCGCTCACTATGATGTGCACTGACCACCAGGGGGCAGACACTTCAACCGGTAAGTTACCTTGCTGTTGGGCTCCAACTGATCGGGTCTGAGTAAGACGGGCCAGACACACCCTGGAGCCTTCTTGCAGTCCCTCCCTGGCCCTGATCATGCACCAGTGGGGTCCCTTGGCCTGGCCTGCACCCTTGCGCAATCTGGGACCCCTTGGGGGATGTTGGAGAGCTGGTTTCAACCCTATCCTGCAGGGGAGGCTGAGGGACCCCACTGGTGCATGAATTTGTACACTGGGCCTCTAGTTGAGTATATTAACAGAGAATGACTTAATAAAATGTTCTTGAATAATACAATGGAAGATTTCATTTAGATAAAAAACAAAAAGAAAAAAAAATTCTGAGCAGGGAATATAATGTTTGGAGAGTGCCTTTTTAAAATATGCCTTCTGTTATATTACACTAGTGGCCCCATGCACAGATTCATGCACATTGAAAGGAAAATAATTAGAAGAAATATTTTAATATTGCTATTTGCCCTTTCTCCCTCAGCACCTGGGAGCCGGGCAGTGGTCCTGCCTCCTGCCCCTGCCACTGGTCACCGTCTTCAGGGTGATAGGCGGGGTGATCAGGCCCCCACATGCACCTGCCTTGGCCTGGTGCTGCCTGCTCACCTGCTCCACCATCCCGCTGTGGTCCCATTCTCATCGGGGCCCATCAGGCTGGCAGAGCCTCCATTGCTGCCCACTGCCAGTGCTGCATCTCCGATGTCTGCCATGTTCTGCGCCATCTCCTGGTGGTCAGTGCATAGCAAGCAGTCGAACTCCCGGTCTCCTGGTCGAACTCTCAGTTGAACAACCATCTAAGGGGACAATTTGCATATTAGGCTTTTATTATATAGGATTTTTGTGGTTAGTTTTCCCATTCAACAGGAATGTGAGTGGCTTGATGTTGCAGTTTTTTTTCATGAATGTGCATCTGCAGCACATTTAAATATAGGATTAAAACAGAAACACTAGTTCATAGTAGCATTATTCACAACAGCCAAAAGGTCGATGCAGTCCAAGTATCCATTGATGGATGAATGGATAAACAAAGTGTGGTATATGCATATAATGAAATACTAAGCAGTCTTAAGAAGGAAGGAAATTCTGACACATGTACAACATAAACACTGAGGACATTATGCTAAATAAAGTAAGTTATAAGATAAAACCTGTGTGATTCTACTTATATATGAAGTACCTAGAGTAGTCAAATTAATGGAGATAGGAAGTAGAATGGTGGTTGTCGAGCCTGGGGGCAGGGAGGATGGGGAGTTGTTGCTTAATGGGTATAGAAATAGTTCTAGTTTTTTAAGATGAAAAGAATTCTATAGATTGGCTATATATCAGTGTGGATGTACTTAATGCTAACCTGTACATTTAAAACTGGTTAAAATGGCAAATTTTATGTTATGCATATTTTTTAAAAACCATAGTTTTAAAAAAGACTATAATTTTAAAAGGTTTTACTTTATTCTCATTTCCCCCCTCTACTTTATGACCTCATAGGGTCCACTGTATAATCTTCTATATATATAAAAGCTTAATCAACCGTTCGACCATTTGACTGGTAGCTATGACACACACTGACCACTAGGGGGCAAATGCTCAATGCACAGGCATGGAAACATGGAACAGACTGATAAATCTCAGAGGAGAGGGGGTAGGGGGTAGGTCAAGTGAGATTAACCAATGATCTTAAATGCATATTAGAGGCACGGTGCATGGATTCGTGCACTGGTGGAGTCCCTCGGCCGGGCCTGCAGGGATCGGGCTGAAACCAGCTCTCTGACATCCTCTGAGGGGTCCTGGATTGCGAGAGGGTGCAGGCCAGGGTGAGGGACCCCACCAATGCATGAATCTGTGCACCAGGCCTCTAGTTTAACTATAATAACCTTGGTATTAGGACATCAAGAATGTAATTTGTACAATTAGAAATGTTCTCTCTCCAAATGACCCTCATTGTCTGTCATCAAGATTGTGTGAACAGAATATAGATATAGAGACAGAGAAGCATTGAACAGACTGCCAAATTTCAGTGGGAAGGCAGGGGAGGGTGTGTGTGTGGGGGTAAGAGATCAACTAAAGGACTTGTATGCATGCATATAAGCATAAGCAATGGACACAGACATTAGGGGGTTGAGGGCATGTGCTGGAGGGTGGGGTGGCTAGGGAGAGGTCAATGGGAGGAAAAGGAGACATATGTACTACTATATGTAGTACTTTAAAAAGTAAAGAATTAGAAAAACTACTAAAGAAAAAGATTGTGTGAATAGGTCGTGGAAAGGTTAGAAGAGCCTGCTGGAACTTACACATTTGTTGAAATATGTAATGTGTATATTAATTTTCTCTGATCTTAGCCATGGTAGAGTACAAACCTCATGAATTCTTTTACTATCTTCGCTTCAGTGTGTTTCATCATCAGTTTTCATTTCTGTCAGTCAAAGTCACATGGCACTTCCGGTTTTTTATCCCCATTTGACAAGGTTAAGCTAGTTAATGATCTGCAATTTCTGTTCAACTTTATTTTCCATAAATTTCTCCTGATAACCACAACATGAACTCTAGAGTGTGTGTTAAGAACTGCGAAGAAGGTAAAAGATCTTTGTTAGTGTTTTTTATTCCCATATTCTATAGTTTTCTGAGGGGCAAAATGTGTCAGGGTCTTCTCTGAAAAAAATGTAGTTGGGTAAAAGAAAAATGCTTTTATCCTTACATTAAACAAAACTCAAAAATCTTACTGATGACATCTGCTTTTTATGCTCTTTTAAAATCATTCTATCCACTTTTTAGAATATACAGTAATTAAGTGTTCTGTTGCTCTTTGCTCTGACATATTTTGAGCTAATATGGAAAAATGCTATATTAACTTGATATTTTAGGAGTATTTGCATTCAGTATCAGGTGTTAAAATGAGGAGTGATAATGCTTGATTTTACTCTGAATTATTTTGTGTTGGGTAACTGTAAATATGTCCAGTGGATATTTTTATTAAGTTCATTGATTATAAGAGAAGTAATTGCAAATCTCTGTACTAATAATAGCTCTTTTCCTACTGCATGGAGGATGAATGGTGGTTAAATACCCCTTCAGAACATTGTAAATCAAATCACCTGTCCACCTCAGTTTATACATTATTTTTTCAGTATTTGGAGATATACTAACAGACCACAGAGACCTTTATCTGGCTATTTCTTTTAATAAATAGAGGAGATTCTGAGTTGTTTCTGTAAACTAAAGGCCAAAGCTTTCTTTTTTAAAAATAAATATATTTTTATTGATTTCAGAGAGGAAAGGAAAGGGGGAGAAAGAGAGAAACATCAATGATGAGAGAGAATCATTGTTTGGCTGCCTCCTGCCTGTCCTCCACTGGGGATCAAGCCCACAACTTGGGCATGTGCCCTGACAGGGAATCGAACCATGACCTCCTGATTCATAGATCAACGCTCAACCACTGAGCCATGCCAGTTGGGCAAGTCCAAAGCTTTCAAATGGTTTGTAAGACCTCATCTTATACTGAGTTAAGAGATTCTGAAGCAAGCAACTTTCCGGAGCTCATATTTGGCTATAGTTATTAGGATAAAGACATATCACCTGCATATCATAAGTGGTCCATTCTGGTCATGAAATATGATGCCTACTCCTGCCAAAGTTCAGGGATGGAGTGAGGAGAGAGATATAACTGACATGGAGGAGATGGAGGGGAGGAAGTGAAAACTGTGGAGGGGACTGTGAAGAAAAGTCCTTTCCCATAAGTTCACAGATTAGGGAAGAGACTTGGGTCCAGTCCTAGGGAGGGGTCAATATGGAAATGTGAGGGGAGGTGATGGTGCATCCTTGATTATTATTTTTTTCAATAATGGCAATGCCTTGTATCAAAAGGCAATCAGGTTATGGATTTGGGGTGTTGTATCAAAAAAAAGGGCCACCAGAAACTTGAGCCCACGGGAACACAGACTTCATTCCAGGGGAACCAGCTGGAATTAAGAGCTACGGGCTTGCCTCCAAAGTGAACTTTGAGAATGAAGATTCAGATACCTGAAGAAAATGTTTTCATAGCCCATTTACAAATGTACCAGGATGTCCAATGCTCACTGACCTAGGAGCGAGGTTGCAGGTAGAAAATCATTACTGGCAACTGAAATGAGGTTAAAAAAGGTAAAGACTCTCATGCATGTGAGGTAAAAATTGAGTAAAGGTATGTGCCTGATTTTTTGTCTCCCCTAGTCCTTTTCCCATTATCTTTAGGTGATTTGACTCCTGAGGTGTAATTTTATCTGAATGCCAAGGTTCTTTTTGACTTTCAGAAGAGGTCCCTCAGACAAGGTTTCTTGACTCAGCACTAGGTCATTCTTGCTGATTGGGTGGAATTGATCTCTTAGTTCTGATAACTGAGCTTCACTATCTTAGCAATGTTCTAGAACCTTATTGTCCTATATTTTGAGCCCCATATTTATCTAACAATTATTCATTGAGAAACTACTATCCACCAGGTATAAGGAATAATAAAAATCTCTCCTGCCCCATGATCTCTAACCCAAGGCAGAGGTCCCACTATGTGTTGCTGGTTTCCTTAAGCTGAAATTTATTTATTGGTCTTGGCTACAAGGCTCCTTATCTCTGGGTCCCTTTTGGATGCCTTTCCGTCCAGATGTTCTATTTTAGACTTCTACATTTATCTGTCTGACCATATTGCCCCCCTGGATCTGGCTCCCTGACTAACCTTCCAGCATTGGCTTTTCCCCACTCACTCTCCCCCCCCACCCCCACCTCAGTGAGCACACGTGTTTTCAGGTCTTAGTCTCTCTGGGTCAGCCCCATCCAGCCTAATTAACATGATCCAGGAAGAATAATTCCAAGAAGATGATAATTTTCCAAGTGCAAGGTCATGAGAAAATGTGTAGGCTGGAGACATATCTAGATTCAAATCTGGCTGTACCATTTGGCAAGTGACCAAAAACAAGTTACTTAAGCTTGTTGAGTCTCAGTTTCACTGTATGTGAGCTTCTAAAAATCATAACTTCCCTTTCAGGTTTTTTGAGAGGTTTAAATGAGATGATAAATCTCAAGCACCTGGCACACAGTGGGTACTCAGTGATGGTTCTCTTCCCCTTTTGACAGTTTCATTGTCTATTTTTTCTTTGTTATTACATTTCTTGGGATGATATCCTATATAATAAAAGCCTAATATGCAAATTGTCTCCTTGACTGGGAGTTCGGCCAGGGGGCAGAGCTGGCCAGCTGTGGCAGCAGCAGCGGTGGTGGCAGGAGGCCAGGGACAAGAGGTGCCCTGGCCGACAGCCACTAGGGACCCTACTTGTGCACGAATTTCATGCACTGGGCCTTTAGTTGGTTAATAAAAAAATATAGATTCATATGTACAATTCTATAATACATCATCTGTATCATTGTTTATTTTGATAACCATGGAGATAGAACAGGACAGGGATAGAATTCTTCATTGACAAGTAGAGAAAGTAATCCTGAGGACAGTTGTGAAGTAGTCACATCTGGTGGCTACTGGTTTGAGGAGGAGGGAGTATGAGGAGCCAAGACTTCTAACTAAATGTACAGTCGTTTGTTTTTTTCATTCAGTGGTGGTGCTTTTACCTGAAAGTTAAAATAAAATTTGCAAGAAAACTTCTTCCACTGCTTATTATATTTGCTTTAAACTTGTTGGTCAAAGTGGCCAAGTTTGGAGTTCTTTTCTTTTTTCTCAATTCTTGCTGTCAATCTTTTCTTAATTTGTTCATGCTGGATATACATGCTATGTGGGAAGGAACAACAACCACTTGGCCATAACCAAAATGTATTTAGTTTTCACTATGCCATAGGCCCTGAAAATATTTCAAATGTTTACTCATTTACATCCCTCATCAACATTTTAAGATGATAGAACTTAAGTAAAGAGAGTTTACATGAGCCCATGTTTACAGAGCTAGTAAGGGGCAAATTATGCGTTTGACCCAAGTCTGCTTGGCATCAGAGCCTAAAACTGCTTCTTAATGACCTCTTTAAGTGTTTAGTGTACTTTTTATTTATTGCCATCTGCCTTAGCATTTTATATTGGTAAGTTAAATATCTGTTTACAGTAGCATAGGCTGAAGGGGGCAGAGCCAGCACAAAGTGAAAAGAGGACTTTGGATTTTTAAGTTACTGCCAGTTGGAATAAGCTTAGAAATCTATTCTTCTGTGACCTTGGGCTATTTCTTATAGGTTGACTCAGAGGACAGAACCAAATACAGAGTCAGGAATTACAGAGAATTATTCATACGGAATGGGACTAGAGTAGACTATAATCAAGAAAGTCCTGGGCAGTAGGACTGTCAGGTTGGCAGATATAATGAGAAAGAAAGACTATACAGTATGCTAAAATTTATATATAATTGTATCAGGTGATATAATTATATATAAAATCCAAAATAACTTATCAATAATTATTGAGTTTCAAAAATTATTCTAAACTCCTCAAGGCCTTCAGGTAAAACATCCAAATAACTTTCAAAGGCAAAACAATTAGATTGGCATCAGACTTTTGTAAACTTACTTATAAAGCAAAGGTAATAAGTGAGCACATTAAAAAAAAAACAGTGAACAGAGCGAAAGCGACAGATTTTTTATTCAATCAAGTGTCAATTATTAAGGTACTATAGGCCCGATGCACAAAATTCGTGCAAGAGTAGGCCTTCCTTCCCCCAGCTGCCGGTACTGGCTTCCCTCTGGCACCCAGAACCCGGGCTTCCCTCGCAGCCCTGGCTTCATCTGGAAGGTAGTCCGGAAGGATGTCTGGTCTAATTAGCATATTATGTTTTTCCTATGTAATAAAAAGCTAATATGCAATTAGTCCTAACGGTAGAACAACTGAACAACTGGTTGCTATGACATGTGCTGACCACAGGGGGCATGTGAAGAACATGGCGGGCATTGGCCACAGCAGGATGGTGGAGCAGGTGAGCTGGGGTGCCAGAACAAGGCGGGGTGCCAGTCACTGTCATCTGGGTGAGCCTCTGGTGGTTACTGAAAATTCTTGGCTCCTGCGCGCTGCAGTCCCATCTGGCGCTTGCACCTGCTGCCAGCACTAGAGCTGTCGCTCACACCCACTGCCAGCACCAGCCCTGCCTGTACCTGCAGCTGGTGCTGGAGCTGCTGCTCGCACCCACTACCCATGCCCAATCACTTGGCTCCATCAGCAGGTGTGAGCAGTGGCTGCCGGCCCTGATCGCCCTTGAAGGCTGCTCCACCTACCCCTGCTCCTGAAGAGTGATTGGGGCAGCAGCCACTGCTCACACCCACTGACAGTGCTGGCCCCACTCGCACAGCTGCTGGTGCTGGCCCCAATCACTCTGTGCTGTCAGCAGGTGCGAACAGTGGGTGGGGCGGGGGGGGAAGGCTGGTGCTGTCAGTGCATGGGAGCAGTGGCAGTGGGAGCAGGGCTGCCAGCAGACAGGGGACAGGGGACCATGGCGGGAGGGGCTGGGCTGGGGAGCGGAGGATGGACCAAGACCCACCCCTGTGCCTACTGCAGCCTCGCGGCCCACAGTTTCTTTCAAGGTGTATGAATTCGTGCATCAGGCCCCTAGTATTATTATAGATTAGAAAACAGTTCTCAGCATAGGAGAAGTTAGGGAATTCTGTACTTACCACCTATTTTTAAAGAGTCTACTAGAGAATGAACTTTATCCAACCAGGTGATAACTGGGAAAATTTCAGCAAAAGAACTGATGATGAACACTTACAAATATATAAAGCTGTATCTAAGACTCTATAAAATGAATTTGCAAATGCCACATGACAAAACAGAAATAATGCAATAAAAATTGGGAGGAGAAGAAAATAGAAAAAGCTATTGTTGTATAAATGGGGCATTAAAGGATCCTGGTGGGGGGAACCTCCTGATAAACTAGATAGTACAAAGTTATATGAGAAAACAGGATACTAAAATCATTAAAAAAGGTAAATGTATAAAGGTAATCACTAGAAAAAAGATATAACTGGGTAGATGGGGCAAATGGGTAGCTATGGAAAAAATGGGAATGGGATAGTATGGATGAGGAAGAATTACACTCTTTTCTGGGTGTATATTTTAAACAGCTTTGACTCATAAACACAGTCATGTTTCATATACTCAAAAAATATAAAGTCAACCAGGATGTAGAGATCCCAAAATTGAATATAAACAGTAACAAATAAACTTAACTGTGTTACAAGTAAATAACATAATCTCACTGAAGGGAGTGGGGAAGATAAAAACTAATCTGAGTAACTTGGAGAAAGTGTAATTTGACTGTGTTGTGTGGCTAAAAACAAAACAAAAAAGAAAAAATACTGTCTTGTAAACAAAAATTATACTCAAGTTAGTAAGCCTATTTCTTATGGGAGGTGTGGGTCAACAATTCTGTAATCACTTTGTGAGTATACTAAGATTGAGGGAATAAGTGAATGAATTGTAGATATTGAGAGGTTTATTTCTATCAGAGAAAGATAAGGAAAAGAGGAAGACTAAAATGAAACTTGTATTGATTTTTAATCAGGTATTATTTGGAACTCAAGGTATTTGAGATATAAGTACACACACACATAAATAGGTATAGATATGTATGTGTGTATAAGTGTGAGTTAGTATATACATGTGTTCATCATTCTGCCTGCTGAAAGGCCTAAGAACAATGGCAATCTAGTAGCAATAAGCAAACCTAGTATCCAGATGTAGGTTTCTAAATATGATTCCCCAATAAGGGGAACTAGGAATTCCCAGAGAAATGGTAAATTACAGGATTGGAACAAGAAATACTTAAGATAAGCCTGGATTATCTTGTGGTACCTGTAAAAAATAAGTGATGAAAAAAAAAAAAGAATTGGGGAATGTCAAAAGGACACAAAAATCAAAGTAAAGAAGCTCCAAGAGCCAAAACTGGATAAATTTTAGAAACAAAATCTATATATATAAAAGCCGGCTGACCTTACACACAAAAGTTTGACAACATGTATGAATGGAATCATATCTCAAAAACCACACAAACTACCAGAACTTACCCAACAATCTATATACTAGTATATAAAAGCCTAAGTGACCGGCCGACCAGCTGGCTGGCCGGTAGCTATGATACATACTGACTACCTGGGGGCAGACGCTCTACATAGGTGCGGGAACCACAGGCATGGAAACATGGAACAGACTGATGAATCTTCAGAGGGAAGGGAGAGGGTGAGAGGGTGGGAAGAGATTAACCAAAGATCTTATGTTTACACTAGAGGCCCAGTGCATGAAATTCATGCACTTGGGGGAGGGTGTCCCTCAGCCCAGCCTGTGCTCTCTTGTAGTCTGGGATTCCCTTGGGGGAAGTCAGACATCCCTCTCACAATACAGGGTCCTGACAGTCTGGGACCCCTCGCTCCTTACGCCTGCCTGCAGTGGAGGCAGGAGAGGATCCTACCACCACTGCTACATTCACCAACCTTGAGCCCAGATTCTGGCTGAGCAGCACTCCCCCTGTGGGAGTGCACTGACCACCAGAGGGCAGCTCCTGCGTTGAGCATCTGCCCTCTGGTGGTCAGTGCGTGTCATAGTGAGTGGTCATTCTGTCGTTTGGTCGATTTGCATATTAGGGTTTTATTATATAGGATCAGTCCTGATCAGACCACGCCCAGGGACCACACCAGTGCATGAATATTTAATAATAGCATTGGGTTATAGTTCATAGATTAAACTAGATATTCATGAGTCCATACTGATGTAAACAAATTATAAATGAGAATAGGGGATAGCCCCTTTTTTATGAGATAATTCAAATTGACATGTAGAAGGAATGATAGAAATATAAACACCACATTTGGCAACCAACTCAGCAAAAACTGTTGCAAACAAAATGCTAAAATCAATGGGCAAAGTCTGGAGAGAAATAGAACATTAACACAGTCCAAAATATTTCTACTAAGGTATTTATCAATTTCAGAGGGAAAAGTAACATTACAGTAAAATATATACAAATTTACTCTATAGTAAATTAGGTAGAAGACTTGAATAGACTTTCACAGAAAAGGATATATGACTGGCTCATAAACATATAAAGAGATGTTTAATTCCATTAGTAATAACTCAAATGGAGTATAAAACTCAAATGAAATAACATTTAATGCTTACCAGGCTGGCAAAAGTGAAAAGTTAGGTACCACTAAGTATTGGAAAAGATACAGATCAATGGAAACGTCATGTACTGTTCAGGGGTGCAACCTTTGCAAAAACAGTTTAGCTTGACCCAGTAAAGGTAAAATTCATGTTTGGGACTCCTGGAAGAATCCCTGAATATGATCATCCTGGGACATGTACATAAATGCTCATGAGTGCATAATTCTGAAAAGTCAAGAACCAGAAAGAAAAAAAAAAACACAACACAAATGTCTACCAACTATAGAAATTGTAAAGTTTGGTGTATTTATATCATGCTATGTAGCTGTGCACTTAAATAAGTGAAAGCTACAAGTGTCAACATAGATCTTAAACCTTACATATTGAGTGAAAGAATCGTTAAAAATTGAGTGAAAGAAGCAAATCATGTAAGCATGCGTACTGCGTGATTTTATTTATGTAAAGCTTAAGAAAAAGGCAAAACCAAGCAACAACTTGTTTTGTGATCCACACATCTGAAGTAAATCTATTTAAAAAAGAATTATTAATAAATTCAGGATGGTGATTACCTTGGAGAGAAAGAAGAGCTGATCAGGTAGGGGCACCCAGGGGTCCTCTTAATATACTGGTATCATCTATTTGTCTATATACATTTTAGGTAAAATGTATATAAAGTATTTTGTATACTATTTGGTTTGTATGAGAGGATAAAAACATTTTTCAAGGAAAGAAAAATATTGCTTGGAAAATATTTATTCATCAAAAGCCTCTGTTCTTAAAGTACCTTCTTTGTAGCTTAGAGATAAATGCATATAGTCTCTCCCTGGTTTGTTACTTAAAATGACCCAGGATATTTTTTTCAGAAAACATCTCACTGTTTAAGAATGGGGTCATGAGTTTGAAGGCTGTTTCCCTGATCAAGAAAAAAAGTGAAGATAATAACTTGGCTTAGGTTCCATCCGACACTTAAGTTACTAAAGAATGTTAGTCCACACTCGGCCATCTGCCATGCAACGTGCAGCCAAGGGCAGGGAAAGTAACTCGTGTGAATTCAGAGACTTATATCTCTGACATTCTGGCCCAGAAAAGAGGAATAGAAATATAGTACTATCCATTGAGACAACATTTTCCCACAGCCTGTCTCAAATTTCATAGTCCTTGTTAAGTAAGTTGATAATATCAGTCCTATTCCCAGTGGGCAAATGTTAATGTCATTCAAATAGAATCTCAGGAGGTGATTTGATGAACCAAAAAACTTAATGAAGCTATTGAGTCATCAAGGTTGGAGGTTGTATCAAAAATGAAAAATTCTTTGCCCCACCATTTTGCAAATTATTTAACGATGTGCTTGAAGGAGAGAAGGTAAAGAGGATCTGCTTTTAAATTTTTTGTTTTACTATAAGCAGGAGCAGTCCCCTTTTGGAATATCTATTTTACTTTCTTTCTCTTTTCTTTTTCTCTGTCTTTGCTTTAGTCTTTCTATTTAAAAATATCTCTTAATATTCTTAGTTATAGATCCATTGGGTAGGGACAAAGTAAAGATTAAAGATTACCAGGTGTACCAGTTAATAATGGCGGATTTTATAATCAAAGAAAACACGATAATTTCAAGAGAAACATCAAAAGTGCTTTATTAAAAGTAATGTCCATCGCTACACATTCCCCCCATCTTTCAGGTAATTTGTGGGTACCATCCCAATAGAACTTCTCTTGTTTTGAGGCAAACCAATCAGAGACCCAATTTTCCACTTCCTCATATGTTTTGAAGTGCTGCTTAGAAAATGTGTGTGCCATCGATCAGAACAAGTGGTAATATGAAGGGGCAAAATCTGGTGAATACAGCAGGTGGGTTAATACTTCCCAGGCAAGATCTTTTAACGTGTCTTTAACTGTTTTTGAAGTGTGTGATGGTGCGTTATCATGAAGCAAAATTACTTTGCTGAGTCTTCTGGCACATTCTGGTCCTTTCACAATCAAAGCGTGGTTCAAATTGATTACTTGTTGTTGGTAACGATCAGTATTAATGGTTTCACCTGGTGTTGGAAGATCATAACACACCACACCTTCCTGATTCCACCAAACGCAGAGCACTGTCTTCTTTCTGAAGCGATTTGCCCTTGCAGTCAATGTTGATGGTTGACCTGGATCAACCCATGATTTTGTGCATTTGGGATTTTCAAAATCTACTTTTTATCACAAGTTACAACTAGATGCAAAAAAGACTTTCTTTCCTGCCATTGAAGCAACATTTTACTGATGACTTTTCGGTTTTCCATTTGTCTTTCGTTCAGTTGATGTGGCACCCATTTTCCTTCCTTTAAAATCTTTCCCATTGCTTGTAAATGATCGGAAATTGTTTGCTGAGCAACATTTAATCTTTCTGCAAGTTGTTTTTGAGTTTGACATGCATCTTCATCCAATAATGCTTGTTGATTGTTGGTCTTCAAACTTTTTCGGTTGACCTGGACGTTCTTTGTCTTTCACATCAAAATCATCACTTTTAAAGCATTTAAACCAGCGTTTACAAGTATCTTGAGATGGAGCATGTTCACCATAAGCTTTCTGAAGTAAACGATAACTTTCAGCAGCACTTTTCTTCAAAATAAAGTAATGAATTAAAGCTTCCCACAAATGCTCTTCTTTTTGGTATGAAATTTGACATTTTTAAGCGTAAAAATATCTATGATGTTAACATCTTCAGCAAATTTGACATATGAAGTTTTGAAGCTTGTCAATACAACAAAATAGCATACATATCAAATTGCATATATAGCAACATATGTGTAACTCCATCTATTGAAAAAAATTCGCATTATTAACTGGTACACCGGGTAAGTAGGATGATTATGGCCTTGTTTTTTCCTTTTGCTTTAAATGCTGATTAGTACAGGCTGGGTGTGAGAATAAATCTGTCTTCACTACCATGTGCATTAAGAGAGACACAGAGTAAGCAAAATATATCATCTAAATTGTGCCTCTTTGATGGAGAGCCTTTCTATTAAATATACTTTATAAGTATTAAGGCAATATTAAGTGAGTGACAGTGAAGCACCCATCTTATATAAAAGCTGCTGTTTGAAATTTTAACCCTGCTATTTTTGGCTTCTGTAGACACTTGCTTGCTTAAATAATAAGAAAAATAAGACTTCTCCCATTCCAGAGAGGCTGTGGACTATGCCCCAGACAGAGTTGTCAGTGCTGACACCAGGCCAGGCCTTGAGATATGGTCTCATGGCCCCTTCCCAGCACATGGGCCTTCTTTCTCAGAAGGCCCAGAAGTCTCATTCCAAATTTGGGAGACAAAAGAGCTAGGAAAAATATAAATAGAAAAGGTTTCCTCCATGGGGGATGGGGGGCAGAATTTAAAAGGCACATTTTTCTCTGGGCCTGCACTTAATAAAATGTAATTCCCTTTCTCTAAGCATGGCTTGGTTTTTTCCCGGTCTTCTGTAATATAATGGTTCCCTGACCGAGAAGAAGGCCAAACATGCTGGCCTTTTGGCCTCTGGTGAGTGGACCGGGTTTGGGGCCGGGGGGGAGCTGGAAAGGCCTCTGGGAGGCACTGCTCTGCTGATTTAGCAGAATTGAGCCAGGGGACTCTGGGCACTCCCGGACCTCAGCCTAGGACCTGGCTGGCATCTGGAGAGAGTGGACAGACACTTCTGGACGTGTCGACAGAATCGGTAAGGTAGGGGCCCTATCAATCAGGCCCACTCCAAGTGAGTGGAAGGGGGAGCTTGATCACCTCCCCGGAAGTCAAGGACTTCCTCAGGCAATTAATGAGGAATCAAGTGGACTGTTTAAACTCTGAGTAAATATCTGGTCGAAGTAAAAAACTCAGACTGTTTGGTGTATATATTTAAGTGTGACAATCTGTGTAAAAGCCAGTGCAAACCCTGCTTTAGAGGGAAGACAGTAGAGAACTTTTAATTGCTTTTCCTTGATTTATAATTTTGCTGTGTTAGTTTAAAATTTTGGAATTCTAGGGTTAATTTAAAGGTTGCCAATCCAGAGAAGTTTAAACAAAGGCTTGTTAGGTTAAGATTAGTCATAATTAACTACTTTGTAGGCTGCCTTTTTTCAGCCCTGCTAGCAAACAGAGAATCATGTGGTCCCGGGAACTGCGACCTGCCAGCCCTTCCTGATAGATTTACAATGGGTCTCTGGGGAAGGAAGAGAGCTGAAAACTGTTCCGGAACAGGTGTGAGAAAGGGTAGAGGCAGTGGAATTCACTCTCAGCCTGCTGAGATAGAGAAGCCTTAGGCTGGGGAACAGGGGAATGGTTGGAGATATCAGAAGTGGTGAAGGAGGAGGAGGATTTGAGATCCTCTGGGGCCTTGGAGTAAAGAAGGAAAATCTGGGAGGGAGAGCAGCTGTTCCTTAAGTGTAAAAAGCCTGGTTATACAGGACCTCAGATGCTTGCCTTATTTCCCCTGCTAAGGACAGAATAAATGGTTATTGCAGAAAAGGGGTGGGGGGCATCAGCAGGGAGAGATAGGTTTTTGTTGATTTTGCTGGCTACAACCCACTCTGCTGGTGTCCTTGGTTTCTTGCTTATCTGAACTATGCTGGACTCAAGGCTTTCTACAAAACACAGTGGATCTTCCTCTGCCCCGTTTTCTTCTTTTTAATGCTTCTAATACACATAAAGAAAATCTCATTGTCTGAGTCTGGCAGGGCGGGGTTACTGGGTACTTTTGGGGCAGTGGTGGAATATTCAGCAAAGGAACTTTAAGATATAATATCTTTAATGTTCCAACTAGTTTAAGTTTTAAAAATCTCTGTATCTCAAAAAGAAATATTTTTACCTGTTCTTAGTTTTATCACAGAAGGTCTAAGTCATAAATGTTAATCTAAGAAATTCTGGCTGTTTGCTTTTTAGGAATCATTAAAGGACTGAGGTTTCAAAGAATAAGGAATACTGAGTAGGAGGTCTGAGGCATGGTTATGCATTTTTAAAGGATATAGAAAGAAGGTTTGAAGGCTAATTTGGAAGTGTAAAATTTATAAAGGTTGTGTATGTGATAAGAAGGAGAAGAGAAATATTGAAAAGAAATCAAATAATACAGGCCAGTAAGCCAGGAAGAGTAAATAATTTGCATTTTACCTCCCTAAACAGAGGGTAAATAGTTATGCCAAAGTTCTTAGGGAGGGACTGAGAAAATAAATCTAACAGTTACTGTTTGTTCTGAAAATATTACTTTGGAAAGTCCATAAAAAGGATTGGCAAGGAGAATCCTGTCTTAAAGCAGGCAGTATATTTTTCTCCTTATACAATTCCTCTGAAATTTGGCAATACTGAATAAATAAATCATGGCAATACATTTCTTTGCATAAATTCAATAAGACCGTATTCCAATAGGAGTTTTATTAACCAGAAACTTTGACTGGAGTATCATGTTTTAAAGAGCCCTGCCTGAACTCTGAAGACTTGAAGCCAATAAGAGTGCCATGGAGAAAGTCTGGTATCCTGCTTGGTAGCCCTGAAAATAGCTAGTGCTGGAGTGTCAGGCCCATGCCCTACCATCACTGGCGGTTGGTCAGAGTACAAGGAGAACAATAAAGGAGCCTCTGCATCCCTGCGTGACCCTCATGTACTCTGAGCTGCGACAAGTAGGAGGGCTGAGATGGGCCTTGAAGCCTAGGGCATGGGCCCAGGTAGAGCCACTACAGGTGAGGACTTCACCTAGCTCAGCAGATACTACAGGCAGGCCTGAGGGCAGCTGGATGGCTTGGCTTCCTGGCCCTACGGGGCACATTCAATCATGAAATTCTGGCAAAGGTAGTCAGTTACCATTCTTACTATGTTTATGCAAACAATCAGGCCAAGTTGAATACAATAGATAAATTAGTCTTGATTTAGCTCTTTTGATAAACATGGGGGTAATTTTGAGGAGAAAAATTCTATTTCAATAGAAGTTGTTAAAACTGAAAGGTTTTCTTTCCCTTCTACCAGACCATTTGTTACAGTTTGTCTCCGCCAGGTCACAAGCCCACCTCCTTCTGTGCCCAGGCCTCATTGTCCCTCTGACAGACAGCAAGGCTCTCTTGGCTCTGAGAGAAACTTCTGACCTGCTTCAGCAGGAAGTATCTAGAAGAGCCCACCGACTTCTGTTTTCCCTAAAAGAATTCAGAGCCAGGATCTTTGAGGTAATATATTAGGCAGTTAGACAGACATGAGCAGAGCAAGGACGATGGGCCAACTAGCACTACCAGATATAATTAAGTCTTTCCATCTCTACCTGTGTGAGACAAGGGGACTCCCCAGAAGCAAGAGGGAATGAGGCTGCAGATAAAGCAGCCTGGAAGGCTTCCGTAAAACCAGTAGGGCCTCTACAGATTCCAGTGACTCTTCCAAACCCTGACCTACCCACCTGACCAGCTTACATGGAAACCCAATCTAGAAAAGCTGAAATCCATAACTAATCTTTACTCAAGTTCTTACAGGCTTTATAGTCCACCCAGAAAGCTGTCCAGAAGCATGTCCAAGGTATGCTGCCTATACCAATTTCTGATCTGGTCCATCCTTCCACCCTGGTGACTCTGTTTGGATAAAGAAATTTGCCACACAATGACTGACTCCTACCTGAAAAGGACTACCCCCACAGCAGTCAAGGTCGACAGGATCCCAATGTGGTTTCATCACACTGGCTTAAGACAGCCCAGGCAAAATAGAGAGTCCAGGACTCTTTGGACTCTCTAAAGATTAGTCCTGGCCCTCATTCCGGGTCCTTATCTTATAAACAGGCCCACTGACTTTATTCAGCAGAGAATTAATTCTATCAAGCTTATATTCCTCAGGGATCAATATAACTCCCTCCCTGACAATGACCAAGAGTCAGTGATTTGACTCATGTACATAAAACCAGTGGGGCATGAAGCATCCATCTTATATAAAAGCTGCTGTTTGAAATTTTAACCCTGCTATTTTGGCGTCTGTAAATGCTTGCTTGCTTAAATAATAAGGAAAATAAGACTACTCCCATTCCAGAGAGGCCGTGGACTATGCCCCAAACAGAATTATCAGTGCTGACACCAGGCTGGGCCTTGAGATATGGTCTCATGGCCCCTTCCCAGCATGTAGGCCTTCTTTCTCACAAGGCCCAGAAGTCTCATTCCAAATTTGGGAGATAAAAGAGCTAGGAAAAGTATGAATAGAAAAGGTTTCCTCCATTTAGGGATGCCCAGAATTTGAAAGGCACATTTTTGTCTGGACCTATTGCTTAATAAAATGTAATTCCCTTTGTCTAAGCATGGCTTGGTTTTTTTCTGGTCTTCTGTAACAACAGAACTTGAGGAAGTAACAAAATGAAAATGTAATATGGTCCATTTTGATGTATGAGGCTCCAATCCCACAAGCACAAACATGGCTGTGTTTCTTCTATTCATACCTGCCATGCATTTCTGAGCAGTACAAGTGACAAGTTTAGTGCCTAAACAAGCATTTAGGATTTTTTTAGGCACTAAATTGAAAGCCTAGGACCTTCTGTTTGGTCATGTAAGGAGATAAGAACATCTGTTTTCTAAATTCTAAAACATCATGTTCTGTGTTTTGGAAATAAGTTTTTTTAGTTGTTTTTTTTTTTTTTAAGTTTCTGTTATAGGTAGTAAAATGAATAACTTTGCATGATTGGCAAAAAGCATAGTAAATGAAGTATCCATACTTATTTTTTGAAAGATTTCTACTCATTCTAAGTAAAAAATTCACAGTAATTCCACTTTTCTTCTCATTGAAAGATTGGTATAGATTGACATTTCCTAGGACTTTTTGACCTATAAAACAAGTTTACATGTGAAACCTGATTGGTTCTCCAAAACCATATGCTAATCAGAAGACATGGAATTTCAGAGATTAAAAAAGAGTGATTATTGGAATGGGAAGACATCTCTGCAAAAATGCTTTCTACTTTTGACTTGAAAGTTTTACCAATCAGGACATATTTCTAGATGACTACTGTTAAAATACAAATGACCTTGGGCAAGTAAAACAATAAGATAAGTGGGTGCATTAACAATCTAGCATGGATTTGTTTCTCTAAGGAGCCAAAGGGAGAAAAAAATGTGAATAAATGAACATTCTACAATGGGATAAAAGAGAATTAGTATAAATTACAGCAAGAGCCATCCAGCTTGCTGCTTTCTTTTTAGATCCTTTGTTATTCTTCTTGCAGGGTTTTCCATTTTAACATGGGAGAAAACTTTTAAATTAAAAGGATTAAACTCTTATTGGGGGGATTTCAGGCTTCACCCAATGGGTGACAGTTATCTGGGGAGACATTGAGACTTTTTCATGCCCCCAAACTCATGTGGTGAAGAAGGCAGATGCTTGCTCCAGTTATGAGGGGGATTGATTACAAGCTTGAGACTCATTGTCTTCTGCAGCTTGTAAACTGGCTCTGAAGGCAGTTTCTATAAAAGAGTTCAAAGCTGAAATAGGTAATTAGCCCCCTGAAGTAAATACTTTGAAGCGCAATACCCATTTTTGTATGTGCTCTGGTATATGTGATAAAAGAGTCTGATTAAATTATTTTTCCCCCTAAGGAAGATTGTCACATGAAAACAAAGGGGAGGAAGGGCAAGAGCTTTGAAGAAGAAGACGAAACTGAGATGGCTCTCACACTTACTAGCTGCTTGTCTTTGATTCAGTCTCAAAGCCTCTCTCTAAGCCTCAGTTTCCATTCCAATAAAATGGGAATAATAATATCTATTGTGTCAGGTTATCCTAACATTTATTAGAAAACACTTCATGAGATAATGCAGTGGTTGTAACAGATGGAATTCTAATACTACATTTAAAGAAGAATGAATAATATTGCCTTGCTTAGAACAGGCAAACAATGAATGCATTATTAGTTCATGTCAACCAGATCAATTGTTGAGCAACTTCAAGTAATTATTGATCAAAAATAGGTTAAAGAATTTATTTTCCATTGATGCTGTCTTCAACTAAAATACAGTGTTAAGAAGGAATAGATTCTTCTTCAAGGAAATTCTCAATCCTATCTGTATTATCTATAGTATATTTGATGCTTGCTACTTTTCAATAATGTCATAATATAGATAGCATTTTTATTTCCCGAATTTGGATTTTGTAATTATTTTTTTTTACAATACAGTATGTCTATAAATCCATGCTACCTTAATTAAGAACCATGGGGAATATGCAAGAACACTGCATGTGAAGTTATTGACATGCCAACATTAAACCTAGTCCTGTTAGCAAATATTTTTTAATGATAAAGATCTCTTGTTTAATTAAACTCATTGGTATATTGTAAGTTCTGATGTAAGTGAAATTGAGGGATAAAATGGTATTCATAGGGGTTTTGTTCTATCAGAAATTTGGTTGCTTTGCTGAATTATGTTCTCCTCCCACGTGCCCTGCTCCCAATCCACCTCAGACCTATATTTAATTGCATTTCATTTCTAGGCTTTTGAAATAAATATTTAGCATTTACCTGGGTAAGTCCCAAAGCAAGTGTGTTCTGCCACGACATTGTGACACAATGAACATTTCCTCCTGTAAGAATGGGCAGCTAGAAACATGTGCTTTTAAAGTCAGATGGTGCTGCTGCCAGGCATGGACTTCTCTACCTGAGCCCCCGCTGGTTCCCCCTGGGGCCAGGTCTCCAGAACGCTGTGGGAAACTGAAATAAACTAATGGACAATGGCCAGACCATATATAAACTAGAACTCTGACACACAGCCTGTAGCAAACTGCCCAGGAAACCAATCATCTCCAGTTACCAGCCTAGAGCCAGCCTCCTACTATCTATAAGTCAGACTTGTAGGAGGTCAGACCACTATTTCTAACAACCAGCCCAGACCCCCCGAAACATAAGTTCCAAATGGCCAGGACTTGATTCGTAACTTACAGCTTTCCTAATTTTTGCCTCTGCTTCCAAATTAGGATCAACCAGAGAAAGCCAATATGTATCCACACCCAAACACTTAGGATGCCCTGCTTCTAGTTAGCTCATATCCAACTAGCCAAGCCTTCAAACCTAGTACACCATAAGTTTTCCCACTCCTCTGCCTGCCTTTGAGTCTCTGCTAAAACATGAGTGACAGTGGCCAACTCCTTTGCTACAGTGAGTCTGAATAAATAGCCTTTGCCTTCTCATGTGGTTGGCCTTTGTTTATTTTCACACCTAGGTCCTGGCATGGGTCAGCATGGTTTGCTGAAGCTGCTGCATACATCAGTGCCATTCTGATCAAATATGTGCCTTCTCAGTGCCAGGTGTTGTCTCCTTAGCCCAGTGTTACTCTACACAGATTGGCTGTTCCTTGTCGGCTCTGCTCACCCACCCAGAGAGCACACTGTGTTAATCCCCTGGAATACAAAGGGCTGGTTCTCTCTCTTTGTCCACTTGATGGCCTATTGGGTATGCCTTAGAATATACACTGAGTGGCCACATTATTATGGTCTCTGAACACATAATAATCTGGCCACTCAATGTATAGCCTATATAATAAAAGACTAATATGCAAATTGTCCCCTTGACCAGGAGTTCGACCAGCAGGCAGGCTGGCCAACCACCCATGTCCCCTCCCCCTGGCCAGGCTGACCAGACCCCACCCATGCACGAATTCGTGTACTGGGCCTCTAATATATATAAATACACACACACACACACACACACACACACATACATACACTGAGTGGCCAGATTATTATGTGTTCAGAGATCATAATAAGCTGGCCACTCAGTGTAGGTACTCCATGTCTATTTGGCTTTCTTTGGGACTGGAGGTGGTGGAGTGGGAGTGTACCTCCTATCAAATCAAGGTCCCCCCCCCTCCTTTTTTCTTGCTAAATCAGAGAAAAAGTACAAGTGATCTGTCTGGCATATCATCTTACTACAATTAATTGAATTTCATCTCACTAGAATTCAAACAGCTTATTTGAAAGCTGGCTGAATGTTTTAGTCAGATAGATGTTTGGTACCTAATTGGCTCAAATCCCTAGGATGGAATAATTTATACTGCCTTTAATACATTACTTTCTATATGACAGGCACTTATACATTTTACGTATCTCAGTGATAGTTCTTTCAGCCACCCTTCTCACTGTCTCAGCTCCAGTTTATCATCTTGTGGATCACTTTAGGTTTTAGACCCTGAAAAACATTATCCCATTGTTTTAGGTTAAAACAATTTGTTTTCCAGAGTCAAATATGTGGTTCATTTATGGCAAATTTTTGTACTCCGGCTTTATTGATTTATTTAATTTCTTTCTGCATACACAATGCCTTATTGTTTCTAGACTGCTTTATAGTGTAATCTCTATGCAAACATGTTAAATGAAACATGGTAAAATGCACCATTTGTTGTGCAATCAGTGCAAATAACCTTGATGACTTGATAATCTGAAGAGCAGATGCCTTCCACCCTAGGCTAAGATCACATTGCATATTTACAAGTGATGATAATGTTGTCACAGCTTACTTCTCTGAAGCTTTCCTTTGATATTGATGTTAAGATACCGCCTGACTTCAGATACATTAAAATATGAAAAAATGCATCTTGGAATTGAGAAATGTGGTCACAATAAAATGAGTCAAGTTTCATTCCTTCCCAATTCAAAAAGCTTAGCCAGATTTTACCATCAGGGTACATGGCTTGTAGCAAAAGCCAGAGGCCTGAAAAGACAAAATTAATTCCTAGCCCAGCAGCAAGTCTTATCATTCTGCCTCTGAACCACATCTCAGCTCTGTCTCTCTGTTGCTGCCATTTTCCAAGACACCATCACCTTGTTCCTGGGCCACTGCAGTGTCTGTGCCTTCATGTTTCCTCTTTCCCTCTTTTCTCCATAGCACACAGATAATAATCTTTTAATAAATGTGATCACATAACTTTCCTGATAAGAACTCTTTAGTGGATCCTAATTGCAAATCTGGTATAATCCAAGCTGCCCCATGCTTGCTTACTCTGCAAGCTTATCTTTGCTCCTCTCCCCATCATGCTGACACATTTGCCTCCTTCCCATTCCCCGTACCTATTAAGCTCTTCTATGATACAGAACCTCCCACCCACCCAATAAAACCACTTTCTTCTCACCATTGACTCATCATTTTTCAGGTCTTGGCTTAAATGTCAACCTCTCAGAGAGACCTTCCTGACAGCCTTGTCCAAGTAGGTTTCCTCTCCCTATTTCTCCACTTCTGCCATCTGCATTTCCTATATTGCAGCATTTGTTTCCTTTAATACTTGTCCTTATATGAATTATACATTTGTTTGTTGAAGAATAGACTACCTTCTATAAGGGCAAGCAGCCTATTTGATTATCAAGTGCTTGGCACATAGTAGTTATCCTTATTTAATTATCTGTGGGATACAGACATCAAAGGAACAGCATTCTGGACACAGGGCTAGAGGTCTGTGTCAGCAAAAGAGCCCAACACCTCAGGCCTAGAGGAAGAAGAGTATTCAGTGGGCAGCATTTCATAGTGGAGAGAATATTGGATGGGGAATGGGGGGTCTGGTTTCAAGTCTTGACTCTGTCTCATAATAGCTGCATTAAGTTGAGTGAGTTTTTAACCTCCCCAAAATGCCTACTCTACAGCCTGACTATTGTAAAGACTAGAGGCCTGGTGCACAACATTCGTGCACAGGTAGGGTCCCTAGGCCTGGCCGGCCATCAGAGCCGATTGGGGTCTTCCGGTTGCCAGCCGGGGCCTTCCTTTGTTCCGCGCCACCCCCTGGTGGTCAGTGCACATCATAGTGAGCGGTCGCACTCTCAGTCTCCTTGTTGAACTCCCCAGGGGACACTTGGTGTATTAGCCTTTTATATATATAGATTGTCTTAGACTGATGTTCATGAAATTGCCATGCAAAGTTAAGCCATTTTTCAGATATGGAGATAAGAAAAGAATGATAGGAACTGTTTAAGGCAGGGCCTTTGTCACAGCAGCTGACAAAAAGCCATGCACTAGTGTTGGGCAAGGATGAAGCCTGCCTGCCTGCAAGTGTGACTGACTGACTATGAGTTTCCAGATCTGCTTAGTTCAAGACCCCCAGTTTTCCACTGCCAGGGTCAGAATTGGTACCACAGTCTCCTTGGGGATGAAAAGGTTCACAGGGTCCTCCGCTGCTGGCTCTAGGTTTGAGAAGGTCTCTGAGGAGGGGATTCCATAGCCCTCCTAGTCCTTTCTCTCCTCAGCATGTCCTCTGGCTCTCATTTTCTCATGCCTCTTTCACTTTATCAATTTCTTCTACAAAGAAAGGAGCAGAAAGCCACAGAAGTGATGTCTCCCTTCCAGGCCAAGGTATTGATCAGTGCTGTGCCTTCTTCATGTTTCCTGGCCCCTCCCACTACTGAGTGCAGATGATGACATGGTTCTAAGGAATGGGGAAACCTTAGCATGGACGGAGCCTAGGTCCTGATCCCTGTAGCAGAAAGCTCTCTGTTCTCCCGGAACATCCTGGACGGTAAGATGAGTGAGAAATAAACTTCTCTTGGGTTGAAATACTGTGTTGTTTATTTGTTATAAGCACTAGTGTTGTAATTGATATGGTACCTTAGCTCAGAAAGCTCCCAGGCTTACAGGCATTATCGCATTCATTTTGTTCATCAAGCCCTACATTGGGCAGGTATGAAGTGTCACCTGTTTAGAAAGGTGATGAAGATAGTTTGCTGAAGGTGTAATTTATTCCAAATGTTTTCTTTCACTTTTCTGGGGCTGTGTCTCTTCTATCCAATTTACATTCTGGGATTAAAATAGAAGACAGCAAGCAATTCTACTTAAAATTCAAATTGGAAGATCCCTAATCATATCATAACAAAACATACTATGTCATAAATTATTTGCTGCCTGAACAGAAGTCAACACCAGTTATATAATCTAAGTGTTAGTGATGAGGGTTAATAACCACAAATGGATCAAAACACCTATTAGCTTTAGCAGAATAAAATCCTCTAATATGTAAGTCAGTTTGGAGACTTTTGTTTTCCCCCACCTCCTAAGACGATGACCCAACTGCGAATGGTGAGTTACCAAAACCTGTAAGGCAAGTTAAAGGCAGTAATCTTTAACCCATCAGACAATGATGATTTATTTTTTATTTTTGACATGGCATCTTCCTGTCCTTTTTTAAATCTTTGTCTGCCTTATTGTTTCTAATATTACTTTGAGAGTAAGCCAGAAGGTGGTAAAAGCCTGTGTTTCTCCAAGTCAAGGAAACAGCTGACATCCTGTCTCTCTCTATGAATGAGTAATAGACAGGTGCATATTTACCAGTGGCTCCAGCTGAATTATGACAAGACCCGTCATGAGCCGGCTGGGAGGCTTTTCTGCTCTGTGACTAAGGGTGGTTCAACAGAACAACTCCTGGTTTTCTCAGCAAGTGGCGACAAGTTTGTGCGCTGCTGGCTCTCTCCGAATAGTCCTAACAGTTGTTTTTGTAAAGGGCCTTCCACTTATTCTCTCTGCTGATGTTTGTTCTGCAGAAAATCTGTTAGGTCTTTTGGAGGTGAAGCGAAAGCATGCAGAGTTTTTTTTTTTTTTAAATTGCTGAAGATTAGCAACGACATTAGAATTCAGTGTTCCTGAGAATTCTCCATGTTCCTGAGGCTCCTGGCAAGATACTGGCCTTTTCATTTAGAAGCTATGCTAATAATTTCAGGGCAAAGGAGTCCTCTTGGTGACCCACAGAAATAATGCAGCTTGTTAAAGTTTCAATCTGGGTAAACATCTGTATATGGTACAGGAAAGCTCCCGGGGCTTGCAGGCATTACACATTCATTTTGTTCATCAAGCCCTACCTTGAGAGGGATTGAAGAGTTATCTGTTCAGAAAGGTGGTGAAGACGGTTTGTTGAAGGTGTAATTTACTCCAAATGTTTTCTTTCACTTTTCTGGGCCTATGTCTCATCTACCCAAGTGAGCTATGTTAACAGGAGTCACGCATTACTTGTGAGTTACTCCCTTAAGCCACTCTCACTGTGTTATCAAGCCTTAAGTATGTTCCACAAATATTTATGAATAAATAAGTGACAATGTATGAAGCAAAAGATGAGGTTTAAAGTGGCTGAGTGAATTTTAGAGCATATTGTCCAGTTGTCTAGACACATTTTGGTTAATATTAAGAAAGAACAAATTGCGCAACTCCTGTATAATTCTTACTGCAGGCAGTTTCTTAAATATGGTTAACCTTGCTTCCAAATGCAAATATTTTGCACACCATCAGTCATTTAATAAATAATAGAAAAACTCCCTTGTGTTCTAAGAAAGAAACTTGATGACCCTATAACTATGCCATTGTTAAAAAATGGTGAAAAACAATTGTTTGGGGGTTAAATAATATAACAATAAGAATGATTATAATACCTTGAAAAATATCAAGAAAAATGAGTTGCACAGGAGAATGGAGGGAAAGGCAGAATGAAACCCAGGCTGTCTACATGTCTCCTATCTTGATGGCATCTAATTGCCAGAGCACTAGTGTTGACCCACCGGTCTCTATCCTGGAGAAGCCACTGAGATTTTTCAGTTTGAGTCTTTGTATAGAATCTTTCAGATGAAAGGCAGCTGATATAATTAAAAAACTATGGGCTTTCACTTTGTTCAGACTTGTGTTTACGGATCTGGCTTTGTCACTCGCCAGTTCTGTGAGTTTGGATTCAACCTCTCCTTGCTGCAGTTTCCCTGTCTGTAAACTGGATTGCTTACTTCTGCCATTATCAT
The DNA here is from genome assembly GCA_026230045.1 of Corynorhinus townsendii. Taxonomy (NCBI): domain Eukaryota; kingdom Metazoa; phylum Chordata; class Mammalia; order Chiroptera; family Vespertilionidae; genus Corynorhinus; species Corynorhinus townsendii. The sequence goes on along the minus strand of JAPDVU010000003.1, from coordinate 58,133,749 downwards.
AAGGTACACTTACACTAATTACTATTTTATTGCATGTAAGTAATTTGACTTGTTTTTTGAGAGTAAAGTATCTTAGAGAATGAATAATGTGGGAGAGAAAAATAGATTTCCTCATTTCATGATCATTTAAAACACATATTTAATATATCAAGTATTATTATTCTGATATTTACTCAACTTTAACAGAAAAGTTACATATACTAGTATATCCATGATGTAATAAGTCATGTGAAATATATGAGTTGGGTATACTGTGGTGATTATTGAATTATAAACACCCATCAATTTATTAGCATGGTCTTGATCCTAAGTCTAGTGAATAGAGTTAGCAAAGTAACCTGAAGCAGTGATCTTGAAGGTAGAGAGTAAACCTACTCAGGAATATTAATATGAGACAATTTATTTAGGAATAAATGCATATCATCTGTAAATTTATACATAGATACAAATCTATTTCAATAGAGATCATAGCTATCTGCAAGAACTATAAATATCATGAGGAGACTTGATTTAATAATGATGCTTTATATTGAATTGGTATGTGAAAATCATACTTTTAATTTTTAAAGTTTCTTAGTAGTTGGTAATTTTACTTATGTCTAAATAGAACTATGGGGATACCTGGCTGGTGTGGCTCAGTTGGCTGGGCGTTGTCCCGTGCACTGAAAGTTTGATGGTTTGATTTCCGGTCAGGCCACAAGCTCAGGTTTCCAGCTCGATCCTTGGTAGGGGGCGAGCGGGGGGCAGTCAATTGATGTTTCACTCTCACATTGATTTTTTTCTCTCTCCCCCTCTTTTCCTCTCTCTCTAAAAAAATAAATAAGTAAAATAAATCAATAAATAGAACTGTGGAGGACATTGTAGTCTAGAATAGTATTTATTAATCTTATTTTCTTATTGAAAGTTATTTATTTTTTAAAACATCTACAATGAAAAATTTAGAGCATATTTAGTAGACAACAGTGTAATAGTTTATCTGTACCTATAACTTACCTTCAAAAATTATTAATTCGGGGTCAAATCATGTTACATATTTCCTCATTAATTACTTTTCCCCATACATTTTGTCATTTACTTAATTTTTTAGAACAATATTTTATTTACAGAAAAACTGAGAAGCTTACATTAGTATGATGCATTTTTTTTTACAACTAATGAACCAATATTGTTATGCTATTATTAACTAAAGTCCATTATTTATTTAGGCTTCCATAGTTTTTACCTAATGTCCTTTTTCTGTTTCAGGATCCCACCCAAGATATATAGCATATTATACCTAGGTATCATGTCTTTTTCTTCTTCTTCTTTATGTCTTTTTAGGTTCCCCTTGACTTTCATTGTTTTTGATGATCTTGAGAGTTTTGAAGAGCACTAGTCAGGCACTTTGTAGATGTTCCTTATAAACACCCATCAATTTATTAGTATGGTCTGATTACCCCCAATGGCATTTGGAATTTGTCTGATGATTTTTCCCTCATGGTTAGACTGGGGTTATGAGTTATTGAGAGAAAGGCCACAGAGATAGAGAGTGCCATGTTCATTACATCACACCCAGAATACAAAATCAACATGATATCTGACTGCTGATGTTGGCTTTGATCAATTGGCTGAGGTAGTGTTTGTCAGATTTCTCCACTATAAAGTTACTCCATTCCCCCCACCTCCATATTGGGGAAGTCACTATGTGCAGCCCACGCCTAAGGAGAAGGGAGTCAACCTCCTCTCTTTGAGGGACTATCTGAATAAATACTTGAATTTTTTTTGCATGGGAGTTTTGCTTCTTCTCCTCCCGCTTAATTGATTCAATTACTTATTTATAATCTTGTTATTTTGAGCAAATTCTAGACATCATATATTTTCCTTTGTGTTTCAATATTTATAAAACTATGTAAAAAAACCTTTCTTTAAAAAAATCTTCCACGTATTTATCTCTCCAACAGGTATATTTATAGTGCAGAACATGATTTACTAAAAAATTTAATTTAAAAATTAAAATACATTTAAAAATCAAAGAATCTAATACCTGTTCATTTAATAAATACTTAGTGAACATATATTATGTGCTAAGTATTATGCTAAGTGCTGGGAATCTACACTAATAAAAGAGAAACATGCAAATTAACCATCACTCTGCTACGCCAAGCCATACCCACCAGCCAATCAGGAGCGAGTATGCAAATTAACCCAACCAAAATGGCAGACAGCCATGGAGCTGGAGCAAGCAGGAGGCTTGGGTTGCCCCAGCAATGGAGGAAGCCAAGCTTCCCGCCTGCCCTGGCTGGCCCTGGCCTCCACTCAAGGAAGCACTGAAAAAAAAAAAGAAAGAAAAAGAAAAAAAGGAGGGCTGGGACCTTGGGTTACTGGGGGATGATCAGGCCAGGATGGGATGGCAGGGGCCATTGGGGGTAATCAGACCAGCAGGGGAGCCAGTTGGGGGTGAGCAGGACAGCGGGGGGGGGGGGCAGTTTGGAGTGAGCAGGCCAGCAGGGGGTCATTTGGGGGGGGCAGTTTGGAGTGAGCAGGCCAGCAGGGGGTCATTTGGGGGTGAGCAGGACAGTGAGGAGGGAAGGTGGAGGCAAGCAGGCCAGCGGGGGGAGGGGCAGTTGGGGGTGATCAGGCTGGTGGGGGGGCATTTGGGGGTGAGCAGGCCAGCAGTGGGGAGGCAGTTGGGGGCGAGCAGGCCAGCAGGCAGAGTGGTTAGGGGCAATCAGGCAGGCAGGCAGGCAGGCATGCAGGTGAGCGGCTGGAGCCAGCAGTCCTGGATTGTGAGAGGGATGTCCAACTGCTGGTTTAGGCCCGATCCCTGTAAACCAGCAGTAGGACATCCTTCGAGGGGTCCCAGATTGGAGAGGGTACAGGCCAGGCTGAGGAACATCCCCCAAATTTTATGCACTGGGCCACTAGTATAATGATAGAGATGAATAGACGGTGAATCAGAAATTACATTTAAACCAATCTCACGTCAGTCTCTGCCTTTGCCTTAATATAAATACTGAAAGCAAATACTTATAGAGGCTTATTTGTGCCAGACACAGTAAAAACCATTTTTTTTTTTCATTTTAAATACAAAGAAACTGAATTGTAGAGTGGCTAAATGACTTGCCCAAGGTCATTTAATAAGATATTCTAATGTACCTTGATCTCAGACAGTGTGGCATCAGGTCTAACCAGAAGTCTGCAAATCATTTCTGTTAAGGTATGGATATTTAATATTTGAGGTTTTATACCACATGTAATCTCTATTGTTATTTCTTCTCATTATTTTTCTTTTTAAACCCTTACAAATGTAAAATCCAGTCTTAGCTTGGATTGTAAATTGAGAGCCACATAAAAACAGGTCGCAAGCTGGATTTGGCCCACAGGTCATAGTTTTCCAACCACTGCTAACCACTTCACTAAACCATCTCTTGTTAAACATCTTCTGAGTGGTCACACTCAGAATGACCTAAGAAACTCCATCATCCAATAAGGCTTATTTTTTCCTTTGTGATGAACTGGATTTATTTCCACTTGTTTTCATCATCATCCATGATAATGAAACACCAGGCTTGAGTTCCTAGGTAGTCTGTTTATTAAATATGTGCTCTAGGATGTAGGTGAATGAATGTAAAAAACTCAAAAGCCCAGAGTCTCAAGGAAATCTAAATTTGGGGGTAGTTGATTTGAGTGACTTTCCAGAGTACAAAAGGATGAGTGGCCTAAACAGCTGAAGTGGTATATATAGTTCTTCAGAAATGAAGAAGGCAATTTGATCTTTGTGGTAACAATGCCATTATAGGGTCTTCTTTGGTTTATGTGGGAAACCCACTCACCCATTGGAGATACATTAATTCTGGAAGAGATGCTTTCCAATGGAGAAAGACACCCAGATGACTCACATCTTATTCTAAAAAGATACCTTATCTTATGAATTGTGAATAAGGAGGACTCGACATAGTCAAGGGCCTAGTTGTGGTCCTGGCTCTACCACTAAAAGGCAGTCAACTTGTGGTTCTTCATGGTCTATACAACTGAAAAACATAAACTAGGCTAAGATGTCATGCATAACAACTGAGGCTGACTGTAAACTCACTGGAGAGTTGATTCTCTAACTACATTTATTGGACACTTAATGTGACAATGGGTCATGCTAAGCAATTTACATATGTTAGCTCACTAGATCCTCATAACTTAACAAGGTTAGCATCATGTGCCTATTTTACAGATGAGATTAAACAACTTAAAATCATAGAATTAGTAAGAGTGGTGCTCAAAACCAGGTGTCTGCTTGTAATGTTTCAACAGGTCATTTTTGAGTACTTACTAGCTAAGCATACGGTAGATACTCATCTAATAAAATGTATTAAATACCTTTTAAGTATCAGGTATAGTGCTAGGCACTGGGGATATTATGAGAAACAAAAGAAAATTCCAGCCCTTAGGGAGGAATGTACCCTCTTCTCCCTTGCAGGTCACCACCTCCATCTTTCATGTATCTTTCCACCTATACATTCACCTTCACCTGTGATAACATTCCTTATACACATTCAACACCCACATGAACAGACACAAACACCTGCTATCTCCTTTCTTTACATTTTCCACTAATAGGAGGAAGAAAATGCAGTGGGTCTTGCCAAACAAAGATATCTTAATGATATGCCATATGTCACCTGAAGAGACCCCTGATTCACATCGAGTTATTGGAGCCTTTGTTTCTCTGGTCGCAGAGAGGATACATTACATGTGACAGCTGTTGTCTAGTAAATATAGACAGTTTGTACTTACAAACAGCCCCACGGATGAATATTCATTAAATATTTTGAGTCATTGTCATGTATAAGCTTTATGGTCATTTCCTCTTATCCAGTTTATTTCCCTATTTCTCATCTCCATTGATATTAGAATATACTTTTCCAATTTGTAAAATCAGGCCTGTGGTTTTATAGAATCACATAAATAAATATAAGCATGCTGAGCCCTAGCTGGTTTGGATCCGGATAGAGCTTCGGCCTTAGGACTGAAGGGTCCCAGGTACAATTCTGGTCAGGGGCACATCCCTGGGTTGCAGGCTCAATCCCCAGTAGGGGGTGTGCAGAAGGCAGCCAATCAATGATTCTCTCTCATCATTGATGTTTCTCTCTCTCTCTCTCCCTTCCTCTCTCAAAACATTAATATATATGTAATATATATATATATATATATATATATATATATATATAATCATGCTGAAAATTGTTTAAAAATGTGAGCTACTCATTTACTAATTTTGATTAGATCCAATCACTTGATCATTGTGTGCTTTTCTAGCTTCTTGTCTACTTGGTCCTGGAGTTTTATTTCATTCAGAAACCCAGCGATCAGAATCTCTCATAAAACAATTGTGACTAAGAATATGGTTTTTATAATCAGACAGCCTGTCTTTAAATTATAGTTCTACCACATTCAAGCAGTGGACTTTGACAGTTTGTTTAATCCCAGATCTCTCTCTCAGTTTCCCCATTTATAAAATGGGGGTAATACTACCTCATAGAGCTGTGAAGAAGATAATAAGAAGTGCTTATTAGTACCTGCCTTATTAGTACTTTATAAGTAATAAATATTAGTCATTTTTCAATATTATTTAAAATATCAAGTTATGAAAATGTAAAATCCATAGTATAATTTGGAGCTGTATGAATTGGTTTTGATCCTTTTGGTCCATTTTTTTTTCTTTTATGATTGTTCATTCATTTTTAAATAACCTTATTCATGCTTTTATTTAACTCCTGCAATGCTATTGGTGTGCTTGGTATTGTGGGAATAAAGAAGGGAATAAACTAGTTTCTGCCTTGAGGAACTGATAGTGTTAGGTATATACACATTAAACATTTATGTAAAAACAAAATGATATGTGATTATTAGTGTTACAGACCTTTACTTCAATGTGTATGCAGAGCCTTTGGGGATCTCGTTAGAAGGTAGCTCCTGGCTCTGCAGGGCTGGGGTGGGGCCTGAGAGTCTCCATTTCTAACAAGCTCCTGGGTGACGCCAGTGCTGCTGGTTTGGGGGAGCACTTTGAGTGGTATAACCAGTACTTTCAGGACTTCAAAGAGGGCAAAGATTATGTTGAAGGTCTTAATATTAACAAAAGAGAACAACATGGACTTCTACATAATTTCATAGGTAGAGGTTTAATATTTTTTCGTGATAATGAGAACAATTATATTTTGCTGGGAAACACCAGGGCAGTGCTTGCAAATCTCTCACAGCAATCTTGTGAACTATAAAGCACAAGAGTGGTTATGTTGGCTGTTTTCTTTTTCTTGTTTTTTTTTTTAATTTTAATTTCTATTTTACTAATTTTATTATGCATGTTTTTGGCTGTAAGTTGCCTCAAGCCTTTACTTGAAAAAGATGAAGCCTAAATCAATGCATTTAATTGCATTGTTTTAGCCAGTCATCACTGGTTTCAAAAAATTTGAAGGCTTTTAAGTTGAAAATTAAACCCAAGAGAAATAGACCACATATTAAGTAATTCTAATGAGGCAACATCTTCTGTCTGTAAATCAGAAGCTCTTTCTTTCTATGAAAAAAAAAAAGACCTATGGGTTAGAACTATGTTTTAGACTCCACCTCCATATTTTCCATCTAGGTAAAATGAAAATCAACTAACAAGCTATGATAATGCTTGTTTAGAAATGATAAGTAATAACAAAGACTGGAATGCTGGATGGAAGATTCTGCTAAGATATTTCTTTAGACTTCAGTGTTGGAATGTCAGTGAGCATTGTCAAGACATTACTGGGTTCAAAAGAGAATGACTTTGGTGGATCTCCCCTATTTATTTCACAAATATCTCTGTCCTACTCACTTTTATCTAAAGAGTTGCTATTATGTCTGCTTTTGTCCTACTTTACTTTCATCTTGCATATCAGGGATTGAAACCCTGGTTCCTCTAATTGTTTCTGACAAGAAGCTGTCAATCTTATCTCCAAGGTCTTTATTGAAATGTTTCAGATGTGTGGCAGACTCTAGGATACTAGCAAGACTGGCCCCTGATTCTTAAATGGTCAGTGCATCCTCTCTTTCCCTAGGCTCCAGGCCTGCCCACCAAAGTCATGCATGTAATAGTACTTCAAAGCCCCTTTTTTTATCCAGTCTTTATTTTCTTTCAGCACAGTGACCAGATAGTCTGTCATTTTCTTATTGGCAGTGTGCAAGTCTCCATTTCCTAAGGAAGCACACAGATAACCTCCCATGAAGAGTTTTACATCTTCAGCTCACAGTCTAAGCTCCAATGAATTGGATTTATGAATAAAATTACAAATGTTATTTCTGTATTCATATAGACCCCAAATCAAATATAAGTATATTGAATCAAAAGATCACCAACCTTTGATTGTCTGCTTATCAATTTATTGTCTGTAATAACCTTTTAAATTTTTTAAATCACCAAAAAGCTCCCATTAGAGCCATTCACATTTCTTTTTTTCCATTTTTTTAATTAAGGCATTATATGTGTACATATCTTACCCTTGCCCCCACCCCCACCCCACTCCCATACATGCCCTCACCCCCCAATGTTTTGCATCCGTTAGTTATTCTTATATGCATGCATATAAGTCCTTCGGTTTATCTCTTATTTCCCCCACCTCTCCCTAACCTTCCCACTGTAAATTGACAGTCTGTTTGATGCTTTACTGCCTCTGTATCTATCTTTTTGTTCATCAGTTTATAATGTGTTTTTATTATCCGCGAATGAGTGAGATCATGTGGTATTTTTCTTTCATTGCCTGGCTTATTTCACTTAGCATAATGTTCCCCAATTCCATCCAGGTTGCTACAAATGGTAAGAATTCCTTCTTTTTTATGGCAGCATAGTATTCCATTGTGTAGATGTACCATAGTTTTCTGATTCAGTCATCTGCTGACAGGCACTTAGGCTGTTTCCAAATCTTAGCTATTGTAAATTGTACTGCTATGAACATAGGGATGCATATATCCTTTCTGATTGGTGTTTCTAGTTTCTTAGGATATATTCCTAGGAGTGGGATTACTGGGTCAAATGGGATTTCCATTTTCAGTTTTTTGAGGAAACTCCATACTGTTCTCCACAGTGGCTACACCAGTCTGCATTCCCACCAACAGTGCACGAGGGTTCCTTTTTCTCCACATCCTTGCCAGCACTTGTCATTTGTTGATTTGTTGATGATAGCCATTCCGACAGGTGTGAGATGGTACCGCATTGTCGTTTTGATTTGCATCTCTCTGATAATTAGTGACTTTGAGCATGTTTTCATGTGTCTCTTGGCCTTCCTTCTGTCTTCTTTCGAAAAAATTCTATTTAGGTCCGTTGCCCATTTTTTTATTGGATCATTTATCTTCCTTTTATTAAGTTGTATAAACTGCCTATAGATGTTGGAGATTAAACCTTTATCAGTGATAACATTTGCAAATATGTTCTCCCATACAGTGGGGTTTCTTGTTGTTTTGTTGATGGTTTCTTTTGCTGTGCAAAAGCTTTTTATTTTGATGTAGTCCCATTTGTTTATTTTTTCTTTAGCTTCTATTGCCCTAGGGGTAGTATCAGTGAAGAAGTTCTTTCAGCATATGTCTGAGATTTTGCTGCCTGTGGATTCCTCTAGTATTTTTATGGTTTCCCATCTTATGTTTAAGTCCTGTATCCATTTTGAGTTTATTTTTGTGTATGGTGTAAGTTGATGATCTAGTTTCATTTTTTTTGCATTTATCTGTCCAATTTTCCCAACACAATTTATTGAAGAGACTGTCTTGACTCCATTGTATGTTCATGCCTCTTTTGTCAAATATTAATTGAGCATAGTGGTTTGGGTCGATATCTGGATTCTCTATTCTATTCCATTGATCTATATGTCTGTTCTTGTGCCAGTACCAGGCTGTTTTGAGAACAGTGGCTTTGCAATATAGTTTGAAATCTGGTATTGAGATCCCTCCTACTTTATTCTTCTTTCTCAGGATTGCTGTGGCTATTCGGGGTCTTTTTTTTTATTACAGATGAATTTTTGAAGAGTTCTTTGTAGGTCTGTGAAATATGCCATTGGTATTTTAACGGGGAGTGCATTGAATCTATAGATTGCTTGGGTAGTATGGACATTTTAATGATGTTGATTCTAGCAATCCATGAACATGGTATGTTCTTCATCTGTTTACGTCTTCCTCTATCTCTTTTTTTCAGTGTCCTGTAGTTTTCCGCGTATAGGTCTTTTACCTCCTTGGTTAAGTTTATTCCTAGGTATCTTAATTTTTTTGGTGCGATGGTAAATGGGATTGCATTTTTAGTCCCTCTTTCTGTAAGTTCATTATTTGGTGTATAGAAATGCCATAGATTTCTTGGCGTTAATTTTGTATCCTGCTACATTGCCGAATTCATTTATTAAGTCTGTTAGTTTTTTTGATGGAGTCTTTCGGGTTTTTTATGTACAATATCATGTCATCTGCAAATAAGGATAGCTTTACCTCTTCTTTTCCAATTTGGATGCCTTTTATTTCTTCTTCTTGTCTAATTTCAATGGCTAATACTTCCAGTACTGTGTTGAACAGGAGTGGTGAGAGTAGGCATCCCTATCTTGTTCCTGTTCTTAGGGGAAATGGTTTTAGTTTTTGCCCATTGAGTATGATGTTAGCTGTGGGTTTATCATATATAGCTTTTATTATGTTGAGGTATGATCCTTCTATTCCCACCTTGTTGAGAGTTTTTTATCAAGAAAGGGTGTTGGATTTTGTCAAATGCTTTTTCTGCATCAATAGATATGACTATGTGATTTTTGTCTCTCAATTTGTTTATGTGATGTATCACGTTTATTGATTTGCGGATATTGTACCATCCTTGCATTCCTGGGATAAATCCTACTTGGTCATGGTGTATGATATTTCTGATGTACTGCTGAATCCGATTTGCTAGAATTTTGTTGAGGATTTTGGCATCTACGTTCATGTGGGATATTGGCCTGTAATTCTCTTTCATTGTGTTGTCTTTATCTGGTTTTGGTATTAGGGTGATGCTGGCTTCATAGAAGGAGCTTGGAAGTGTTCCTTCCTCTTGAATTTTTGGAATAGTCTGAGGAGGATAGGTTTTAGTTCTTCCTTGAATGTTTGGTAAAACTCTCCTGTGAAGCTGTCTGGCCCCGGGCTTTTGTTTGCTGGAAGCTTTTTGATGACTGCTTCAATTTCTTCCATAGTTACTGGCATATTGAGCTGTTTAGATTCTTCCTGATTGAGTTTTGGGAGGTTATATTTTTCTAGGAATATGTCCATTTCCTCCAGGTTATCCAGTTTGTTGGAATAGAGTTGTTCATAGTATTTTTTAACAATCCTTTTTATTTCGGCGGGATCTGTTATTATTTCACCTCTTTCATTTCTGATTTTGTTTATTTGGGTCCTCTCTCTTTGCTTCTTGGTGAGCCTGGTTAGAGGTTCATCAACCTTGTTTATCCTTTCAAAGAACCAGCTCTTGGTTTTGTTGATCTTTTGTATTGTTTCTTTGGTCTCAATGTCGTTTATCTCCGCTCTGATCTTTATTATTTCCTTCCTTCTGCTTACGCTGGGCTTTTCTTGTTGCTCTCTTTCTAACTCTTTGAGTTGTAGGTTTAGGTAATTTATTACCATTGTTTCTTGTTTTTTGCAGTATGCTTGGAGAGCTATGAACTTCCCTCTCAAGACTGCTTTCTCTGTGTTCCATAGATTTTGGATTTTTGTGTTTTCATTGTTATTTGTTGCCATGATGTTTTTTATTTCTTCCTTGATCTCTCTGGGAACCCAGTCATTGTTTAATAGCATGCTGTTTAGTCTCCATGTGTTTGATTTCTTTGGATTGTTTTTATTGTAGTTGATTTCCAGTTTTATGCCACTGTGGTCTGAGAAGATGCTTGATATAATTTCTATCTTCTTAAATTTGAAGAGACTTTGCCTATGTCCCAACATATGGTCTATCTTTGAAAATGACCCATGTGCACTTGAGAAGAATGTATATTCTGTGGCTTTGGGGTGAAATGTTCTGAAGATGTCAATTAATTCCATCTGGTCTAGTGAGTCATTTAGGATTGATGTTTCTTTGCTGATTTTTTGTTTAGAGGATTTGTCCAATGGTGATAGTGGGGTATTGAAGTCTCCTACTATGATTGAACTGCTGTTAATCTCTCCCTTGATATCCTCCAGGAGTTTTTTTTATGTTTTTGGGTACTCCTGTATTTGGTGCCTATATGTTTATCAGAGTTATATCTTCTTGTTGGATTGCTCCCTTTAGTATTATGAAGTGGCCTTCCTTATCTCTTGTTATATCCTTCACTTTGAGATCTAATTTGTCCGATAAAAGTATTGCTATCCCAGCTTTTTTTTCCCCATTTCTATTCTCCTGGAAAACCTTTTTCCATCCCTTTACCCTCAGTCTGTGTGTGTCTTTTTTTCTGAGGTGGGTTTCTTGTAGACAGCAGATATATGGGTCTTGTTTTCTTATCCAGTCCGTTACCCTATGTCTTTTGATTGGGGCATTTAATCCATTTACATTTAAAGTTATTATTGATAGGTACTTATTTTTTGCCATTTTTATTCTTTACCCCTGTGTTCCTTCTTCGCTTCCTATTTCTTTCTTTTTTTCTTTTTTTTTTACAACAGACCCTTTAGCATTTCTTGCATTGCTGGTTTGGTGGTAACAAATTCCCTTAGTCCTTTTTTTGTCTGTGAAGCTCCTGATTTCACCTTCAATTTTGATTGATAGTCTTGCTGGGTACAGTATTCTTGGATTCAGACCTTTCCTTTGCATGACTTTGTATTCTTGGATTCAGACCCTTGCTTTGTATGACTTTGTATATTTGATGAGTTTCTGTTGAGAAATCAGTAGCCAGTCTGATGGGGGTTCCTTTGTAGGTAACTTTCTGTCTCTCTCTGGCCGCTTTTAAGATTCTTACTTTGTCGTTGGTGTTTGCCAATTTAATTTAATGTACCTTGGCATTGGTCTTTTGGGGTTCATTTTGCTTGGGACTCTGTGAGCTTCTTGGATTTGGATGGCTTTTTTCTTTCTTATATCAGGGGATTTTTCTGTCATTATTTCTTCAAACAGGTTTTCTATTTTTTGCTTAGTTTCCTTTCCTTCTGGAACCCCTATTATGCAGATGTTGTTTTGTTTCATGTTGTCCCAAATTTCCCTTAGGCTCTCTTCCTGCTTTTTAATTTTTTTTTTCTGAAAGCTGCTCTACTTGGGTATTTTTTTCCATCTTGTCTTCTAACTCACTGATGCAGGCCTCTGCTTCTTCTAGTCTACTCTTGATGCTTTCTATTGAGTTCTTTTCAGCAGCAATGTCATTTTTCATTTCTTCTTGGTTCTTCTTCATTTCCTCTTGGTTCTTACTCATATTGTCGAATTTGTCTTCCATTCTTTTCAGTGACCTTATACTAGTTCTCTGAATTCTTTCTCTGGCAGGTTGCTTGCCTCTATTTCATTTACTTCCTTTTCTTGTCATGCTTGCTTTTCTTTTTTTTTTTTTAAATTTTATTTTATTTTTATTGTTTTAAGTATTACAAATAGTAGTACATATGTCTCCTTTTTTTTTTCCCCTTTGATCTCCCCCCGACCTCCCCTACCCCCCAGGACATGCCTTCACCTGCCCACCCCCCCCCCCCCACCCCAGTGTCTTATATCCATTGGTTGTGCTTATATGCATGCGTACAAGTCCTTCGGTTGGTCTCTTACAGCCCTCCTCGCCCAACCTCCCCTGTCTTCCCAATGTAGTTTGACAGTCTGTTCAATGCTTCTTTGCCTCTGTATCTTTTTCCCACCATTTCTTTCCTTTAAAAAGTTTTGCCTTTGCAGACTGGAAATAAACATATAATAACAAAACAAGACAAAACAAAAAAATGTTTGAGTCCTAATTTCAATGTCCAACAGTTCCTTATGTGTACATGTCAGCAGTGATATCTGGATGGTGGGCACATGGTGGCAATGCAGGTCCGACCCTCTCTGGTTTGGTCCTAGGCAACCTGCAGCAGTGCACAGCTGCTGACTGCTCCCATGGCAAGGCGTTGTCAGCGTCTTCCATCTCTGGACTGTTTTTTCCTCTTGTCTTCGTGGTTGGAGCACTCCTGTCAATTCCTCTCTGTTGTGCTTGCTTTTCTTTCATAAGCAGGTTGTTTCTTCATCTCCCCATGGTCTCTCTTTTCCAGTTGTCTGGTTATGTAGTTCTCTCTCTCCTGCATTGACTTAAAGGCACAAAATACAACACAACCAGGTACAACACACAAGGCACTGAACAGAAATTTATTCATGATATTAATAACCTCCAATAAAGGTGACCACCAGAGAAAGGCAAATTAGAGGATTGGAGAGAAAGAAGAAGAGGAAAATGAAAGCAAAAAAAAAAGGAGTGTCAAAATGAAATTGGGAAAAGAAAGAAAAAAAATAAGAGAGACAAGAAGGGGACTAAGAGAGAAAAGGGGAACAAACTATGTATATGGGGAGAAAACTCCAATAGAACAACCACTAATCCCAGCAAATGCCAGCAACTAGTACCTGGGGATTAATACAAACTACAACACCAAGCAAAAGCAAAGCAAGGGAAAACAGAAGCAAAAAACAAACAAAAACAAAGCAAACAAAAACAAAGAAACAAACAAACAAAAAAAGGAATAAGCAAAACAATCTCACATAAAAGCATAAAAATTCGATATAATCAACATTCAAACAAACAACAACAAAAGGACAGAGAGAAAAACATTTTTTGGGGTAGTTAAGACAGTGAAGAGAGAGGTGTGTATGGACTTGGAGCAGGGGATTGGAAATTAGATATATATGTAGGGTGAAATTTTAACGGAGTAAACAGAAAGAATAGGGAAAGTCTAAAGCAGGAAAAGGGTAAGATAAACAGGACACCAAAAGGGGAAAGGTTAGGAAGAGAGTGATGGCATAAAGGTAGAGTAAAACAATGCTAAAGGAAAGATGAAAATAGAATGTAGAACACTAGTCCCAAAGTAAAATAAAGAGAAGATAAAATGACACTTTAAAAAAAAAAAAAGGTAAATAGTAGTAATAATAATACTGATTGAAAATAAAAATGTAATAATTAAAAAGGTAAAATCAAGTGAGGAAAAAAGAAAAAAATTAGTTTCTTAAGTAAAAGATGCAAAAAATGAAAAAAATTTAAAAAATATAATGTGCAGTAGTGAAGGTCATTCACTTCCTCTATTGTTCTGTTTGGCATGCCTGTTTCTCAATCTGGACAGTATTGCAGTTCCCTGCATTCTACTGTTCCTCAGTGTTGTAAGCCAGTTCTAATTTTTAAGCAGGCGGTGTCTTAATTTCTCGTATTCCTTTATTTTTGATTACACAAGAGTCAATTTGTGATTCAGCCCCTGGGTGGCAGTGTTTCTGGATTGACTTCCGGGTCTATATATGGCCTCTCTAGCCTGTGTTTATCCCTGTGGCACTCAATACCGGTTTGTGGGAGTGGGCTGCCTCAGAGCTGGTTCTCCGATGGTGACTCCCTGCTCCAACCCCCAGGTTCCAGAAAAACAACTTTCCCCTGCAGTCTCCCAGGGTGTCCCCAACTGGATGATCCTATGTATTGGGCTTAGTAATCAGAAGCAAGGATTTGAAGAGGAAAAAGTCCAAGTGTGCGAACCATGGGTCTGTGCACAAGTCTAAGCAATGGGCACACCTTTGAAATTCTTAGGCTGTCCCTGCACATGAGATCAAAATGGGTTGCTTTTTAGAGATCCCTTCTGTTAGCAGCTCTGAGGACCCCCTTCCACATTCATGGATCATGCCAGCCCCAACAGCCATGGATTTTTCTAGGCACAGATTCCCTGGTCCTCCAGCTTCCGCAAAAATGATCATTTCTCTCTCCCACCAGGACCAGAGACCTCACCTTATCCCTGGCGAAATCTGACCTTTCTGTGGTGGAATGAAGAGCTCCTTTGAATCGGTGAGTTTGCACCAATTGGGGACCGGTGTTCTGGGGCTCACAGCTGTTCGGTGGTTGCTGCAGTTGTGGATTTTCAGGCTTCTGATAAGCTCCACTTTCCCTTTCAAGATGGCGCGGTCTCCGCGTCCGTGCCTGTAGCTCCGGGAGGGGACCCAGCCACAGTGGGGGCTGCCTGGTCAGGGGAACCCTGTCTAGTAGTCCCCCACCTTCTCCTGGAGTTTAGCTGTCCCTTGCCAACAAAAACTCCTTGTGCAACCCTCAGCTGTTCTTTGTTTCTGCTCCAGGACAAGGCTTGGAACACGTCTGTCTATTCTGCCGCCATTTTTCTCCTCCACATTTCTTTTTATTACATTTTTCTTTATTGTTGAAAGTATTACAGATGTCCTCTTTTTTCTTCTACATTGACCCCCTCCACACCTCTCTCTCCCCCTCCCCAGACTTGCCCCACACTATTGTCTGTCCATGGGCTATGCATATATAGATATAAGTTCATTGGTTAATCTCTTCCTGCCCCGTCCCTCCTTCCCTCTGAAATACACCAGTTTGTTGCATGCTTCAGTGTCTCTGGATCTTTTTTGTTCATTGCTTTATTTTGTTCATTAGATTCCACATATAAGTGAGATCATGTGATACTTGTCTTTCTCTGACTGGCTTACGTATTTTGCTTAGCATAATACTCTCCAGGTCTCTCCATGCTATCTCAAAGGAGAAGAGATTCTTTTTTACAGCTGCATAGTGTTCCATTGTGTAAATGTACCACAGTTTTTTAAACCATTCATCTATTGATGGGTACTTGGGATGTTTCTAGATCTTAGATATTATAAATAATGCTTCTATGAACATAGGAGTGTATCTATTCTTTCTTATTGGTGTTTCTGGCTTCTTAGGACATATTCCTAGAAGTGGGATCACTGGGTCAAATGGCAGTTCCATTTTTAAAGTTTTCACACTGTTTTCCATAGTGGTTGTACCAGTCTGCATTTCTACCAGCTCCACATCTTGCCAGCACTTGTCGTTTGTTAATTTATTAATGGTAGCCATTCTGGCAGGTGCGAGTTGGTTACCTCATTGTTGTTTTAGTTTGCATCTCTCTGATGACTAGTGACTTAGCATTTTTTTCATGTCTCTTGGCCTTTTGTATGTCCTCTTTGGAGAAGTGTCTGCCCATTTTTTAATTGAGTTGTCTTCCTTTTGTTGAGTTGTATGAGTACTTTATATATTTTAGAAATTAACTCCTTGTAAGAGTTAATTTGTACTCCCATATAGTGGATTCCTTTTTCATTTTGATGGTGGTTCTTTTGCTGTGCAGAAGCTTTTTATTTTTATGTAGTCGCATTTGTTTATTTTTTCCTTTGTTTCTCTTGCCCTAGAGGTGTTGTATCAGTGAAAATTCTGCTACGTGAGGTGTCTGATATTTTGCTGTCTACGATTTCTTCTAGGATTTTTATGGTTTCACAATTTATATTTAAGTCTTTTATCTATTTTGAATTTATTTTTGTGTATGGTGTATGTTGGTAGTCTAGTATCATTTTTGTTTTGTATGTACCTGTCCAATTATCCCAACACCATTTATTGAAGAGACTGTCTTTACTCCATTGTATACTCTTGCCTCCTTTGTCAAATATTAATGAGCATAACAGTTTGGGTCAATTTCTAGGTTCTCTGGTCTTTCCATTGATCTATATGCCTGTTTTTGTGCCACTACCAGGTGTTTTTTTTTTCTTTTTTATTACAGTGGCTTTGTAGTATAACTTGATATCTGATATTGTGATTCCTCCAACTTTGTTCTTCTTTCAAGATTGCTGTGGCTATTCAGGTTCTTTTTTGGTTCTATATACCTTTTTGAAGTATTTGTTCTAGGTCTGTAAAATACACTGTTGGTATTTTGATAGAGATTGCAAGGAATCTATAGATTGCTTTGGGTATTATGGACATTATAATGATACTAGAGGTCTGGTGCACAAATTTGTGCACTAATTTGTACATGGGTGGGGTCCCTTGGCTTGGCCTGCGATTGGGTCATTGGGGCCCCAATGTCCCCATGGCTGGGGGGAGGGACCGCAGGAGGTTGGCTGGTGGTGAGAGGTTGGCTGTGGGAGTGCACTGACCACCAAGGGGCAGCTCCTGCATTGAGTGTCTGCCCTCTGGCGGTCAGTGCTTATCATAGTGATTGGTTGACTGGTCTTTTGGTCGTTGGTCCTTCAGTCACTTAGGCTTTTATATATATAGATTAATTCCACCAATCCATGAACACAGTATATTCTTCCATTTAATTTGTATCTTCTTCTATCTCTTTTCTCAATGTTCTGTAGTTTTCTGAGTACAGGTCTTTTATCTCCTTGGTTATGTTTATTCCTAAGCATCTTAGTTTTTTTTGTTACAATGGTAAATGGGATTGTTTTTTTTTCAGTTTCTCTTTCTGAGAGTTCATTATTGGTGTATAAAAATGCCATTGATTTCTGGGAGTTAATTTTGTATCTTGTTACATTGCCCAATTCATTTATTAAATTTAGTAGATTTTTGGTGGAATCTTTAGGGTTTTCTATGTACAATATCATGTTATCTGCAAATAATGACAGTTTTACATCCTCCTTTCTAATTTGGGTGACTTTTATTTTTTCTTCTTGTTTGATCAATGTGGCTAGGACTTCCAGTGCTATCCTATATAATAAAAGGGTAATATGCAAATTGACCCCAATGGCGGAATGACTGGTCACTATGATGCGCACTGACTACCAGGGGGCAGATGCTCAATGCAGGACCTGCCCCCTGGTGATCAGTGTGCTCCCACAGGGGGAGCTCTGCTCAGCCACAAGCTGGGCTGATGGCTGATGAGCACAGCAGTGGTGGGAGGAGCCTCTCCCACCACCTTGGCAATGCTGATGTCTGGTTGACAGCTTAGGGCTCCTGGGCTGCCAGAGGGATGTCTGACTGCCAACTTAGGCCCAATCCCCTAGGGAGTGGGCCTAAGCCAGCAGGTGGACATCCCCTGAGGGGTCCCAGACTGTGAAAGGGCACAGGCAGGACTGAGGGACTCCCCCTGAGTGCATGAATTTTCATGCACCAGGCTTCTAGTGTTGAATAAAAGTGGTGAAAATGGACAACCCTGTCTTGTTCCTGTTCTTAGAGGAAATGGTTTTAGTTTTTGCCCATTGATATGTTGTTGGCTGAAGGTTTGACATATGTGGCCTTCATTATGTTGAGGTACATTCATATTTCTTTATGTCTTTCTCCTCCAATCTGGTCTATGGACAGATGTGTAGACAAAGGATTCATTTTCAGAACATTCCCCTATAATTAAACTGTGTTCATTAAAAAATATTAATATATATTTTTATTGATTTCAGAGAGGAAGGGAGAGAGAGAGATAGAAACATCAAAAATGAGAGAGAATCATCAACTGGCTGCCTTCTGCATGCCCCCCTTTTGGGGATCAAGCCTGCAACCCAAGCATGTGCCCTGACCAGGAATTCAACCATGACCTCCTGGTTCATAGGTCAATGCTCATCCACTGAGCCACCAGCAGGACTAAACTGTATTCATTGTAGAGTCTCCGATCAACTGCGGCTTGTCTGAAATATAAATGTGCCCATTGTCCTTTTGTTGTTGTCAATATCATAAGCTCAAAATGACATTGCTATTTTCCCACCCCCACTTTCTTCTTTGTATTTATATCACCAATTTATTGTTCCTTGATGGTCACAACTAAGTACAGAGTTGTTGTTCCAATATCCTTCTTCTAAGTCAGACTGATAAGACATTATTGGATATTCTTTATTTATCCAAGTAATACAACTAACAAACCTTTGATTAATTGCAGCTTTTTATTGCTTTTTATCTTGTATTTATACCCATTTTACATATGATTTAATCTGACTGTTTAGTTGTCTATCTTTCACTTGGCCATGGGGGCTTGTGGAGGGCATGGACTTAGTCTTGACTTTCTGTTGCAGTAAGGAGAGCAGCACCTCTTTCCTCTCAGTGGGAGCCTAGTCCATTGAATGGTAGGAAGTCCATTCTTACAAAAACCTGCTTATCTCTTAGTTCAAGTTAAAAAATATCTACAGTTGTTTTATTTTATAAGTTAAAAAATTATAAAAAGGAATGGGCACCAATATACATGCACCACGTGAAGAAGGTATTGGTTAATATGGGCAATCTGTGGATCTCCCAGTTTAACATGAATATGAATATAGACATAGGACAGGGCCTAAGATTCTGTGTTTTTAAGAAACACTAAGGTGATATTGCTGTTGGTATTTCGGGGGGGTCACATTTTGTGTGGTGAGGCCCTAGGTAGGGTCTTAAGCTTTCTTTGTCCTCAAATCACAAATAATGATTGGTTTTGCCTGGTTATTAGATTTATTTTAATTTATTTTTCCAGTTTCCATGATCTGTTATAAAAATTTCAGGCATTACAGAAATAAAAATGTAGGAAGCAAAAGTTCTCAATAATCTTTCTTTCTAGAGACAGCTGGGTGTCAACAATGTAATTCATACTCTTGCAAATTATTTTCTTACTATGTATGATTATTTTTTAGGAATTGACCTCATTCTTGCTTTTCTCACTTTCCAATAGATTTTGGACTTTCTTCCTCCCTGTAAGAACCTATAGGTCATTCATTCTATTTTAAGAATAGTTCATCTATGCCTTATTTAGAAGTGTTTAAGTTATTAAGAAGATATTTATGTAAACAAAGCCTTTTAAATGAGAACAACAGCAGCATTTTTGTCAGGAGTCAATGTTATGTAAATGAAGAGTTTCAAATAGAAAGAAGTGAACTTACCTCTAGATCATGCAGTGATGATACTTTTAAAGGAATGAGAAGGTAGGGTCAAATGAGACACTGATGAGGTTAGAAAGGAGAAATTATTATTTTACACTATGAAATGACTATATCTTGGGCTTTCCTGGAGGCCTGGGTTTGAGGTATTTAAGGACAATGACTATATCCTAATATATAAAACCCTGGGTCTGTCATGACCAGAGGCTTGACCAACCAGAAGTTAGTCCTGCAGTCAGTGCTGGGTTGTCTGCTGTGGCTGCTGCAGGTGTGGTGACCCAGCACTGACTGCTGAGAAGGCTGCGAATCATGCCTGGAGAGAGGCCTGAAGAGAGAAGCAGGCCTGATCCATAGCCTGTGTGGCAGCTGTTGATCAGCATTTGCCTCTCTCTTTCTCTCTGGGCTGGGCCAGCAGCCACGCCTCCATTTCTCTTCAGGCCTCCTGATCAGGCCTGCCTTTCTGATCAGGCCCCGTTGATAGGCCCAGAGATGCTGACTGGCATAGAAACCAACCAATCAGAACCAAATCTGGGTGAAGTGTGAGGAACCAATGGCTGCCTAGGAGGCAGAGTTTTTGACACTGACTGGCATAGAAACCAACCAATCAGAATCAAATTGGCTGGCAGAGGAGGGCAGTTGGGGGCAAGATCAGGCCTGCAGGAGAGGGTAGTTGGGGGCAATATCAGGCTGGCAGGGGAGGGCAGTTAGGGGTGATTAGGCTGGCAGGGAAGGGCAGTTGGGGTGAGATCAGGCCGGCAGGGAAGGCTGTTGGGGGCAAGATCAGGCCTGGCAGGGGAGGGCAGTTAGGGGCAATCAGGCAGGCAGGCAGAGAGGTTAGGGGCAATCAGGCTGGCAGGCAGGTGAGCAGTTAGGAGCCAGCAGTTCCCAATTGGAGAGGGTGCAGGCTGGGCTGAGAGACCCCCCCCCCCCCCACACACACACACATGCACGAATTTTGTGCACTGGGCCACTAGTAAGAATATAAAAATACCCAGGGGTTTTCCCAAGACTCACAATCAGGGTCCTGAGATCAGTGATTCCCTGGTAGATACCCATCACCTCTCCCCCTCCCCACACCAGGGCTGGAGTTGCCAAAAGCTTTTTGCCTGAGGCATGTGGGTGAGTTGCTGTACACAGTCATAAGGCAGCAGTTCATTTTGCTGAATGTGGCCTGAGAGTTCCTCAGCCCAAGACAGTATGACTTTTAGAGGCAGTGGCTGTTTCAGAGAGCTGAGAGCAGCACTGCAGGCCCATCTCAGAGACCCATTTTCTCCTGAGGGTGAGGCTGTTGGCTTCTGATGCCTGACAGGCATTGAAATTCTCCAGCCAGGGAAGGGTGAGTGTTTGTACAGAGGAGCTGTTTTACACAAACAATTGGCAGAATACATTAAAAACTGCTCTTCAAATGGGGGCTAAGCTACAGGGAGATCTGTATTGGCTCGAGCTCTATACCTTTGATTCCATACCAGGAATTCATAAAGGCAGATATCTCTGTTCTTTCCTGTCTCTCACTTACGGATAAGAATTTCTGGCCAGAAGAGTCTCTAAATTCCAATCGGAATTGGAATGACCAGCCTAGAGCTTTGCAATTCATCTGACTGAGAATCTTTTCACAATAATAAGACACTCTTCCCTCCCCTCCCCGTCCTGCCCCCAAACCAAGCCAGAAATATGATAGATTCAGTTAATCTTCAACAGGCAGTTTCAGACATTTTAGATCCACTTCTGCTGTGTGATTAATTGCTTCAGTGTTTGGCAAGTATTAAATGGGAGAGTTTTGTGGGGAGGAAGTCGGAGTGCAGGCTGCAGCTGGCCCGCTGTTTGTTACTGCTCTGGCCCAGCCTCTGTTCTCCCTCAACAAAGCACAGCTGCTTCGTGTCTGTCACAATCAATGGGATGACATTTCCCAACTGGTAATTACCAAAAGGATTCCTGTTGATGCCTTTTGGAACTGCCAATCTTCAAGGTAGCTCTTGGCTCCTGCCGAGTACAGTATGTCTGCAGTTTGGCTTTTTATCTCCACTTTCCTACTTGAACTGAAAGAGAGGTTTGTGTGGAGACTTGCAGCTCACTCCCTGGAACCTCTCTTCCTTCCCCTCACCTGTCTACACATTAAAGAAAATCCTCTGCATGCACTGAATGAGACCGGTCAAGGCGTAAACAAGGCAAAAGGAGGCCTAAGAAACATTAATGAAAGAATGAATGCAAGTTACAAATGAAGGTATTTATATTTTCCTGTTTTGAGAAGAAAAGGGTAAGGGCCTTTATTTTCCAGGGACTTAAATGAGAGCCTTCTTCGTAGTTTGGTGTCCACCTTAGAGAAGAATTCAGAGAATTCACTGGTTTTAGCATCTAGGGAAAACACTCCAAGTTAACATGTATCTCCTATAGTCTTCCAACTGACAGGATGTCATTTATTAGGCAATTTTTGAAAGAAAATAAATGATGCTCTAGCTGGATGGCTCAATGGGCGGGATAAACCTATAAACATATCATAGAGGAATATGTTTATTCCTTTCTTCACTCAACAATGATTTATAGCGGGGGTGTTATATGCCAGGCATTGTTTTAAATGCTGAGAACTGGAACAGTGCCAGATGGAGCTTGGGGTGGGGGTGGGAATAACATTATTTAGATAGTTCCTAAATTGAAGTTGAGAGACACTCTCATTCTACCTATACTTTCTCTACCAATCCCAGACTCATAAGCATTTGCTAGTTTCCTCACTTGTCATATTTTGATGATAAGATGGTTCTTGCCTTTGAGCCTTTGAGTTAAAAGAATTGAACATATTGAATGTAAATAGATTAGAGAGCCCAGGTACATGAATGTAGCTAAGAAGGGCAGGCAAGGAGAAATTCAGGGCAAAAGAGACATTTAAAATGATAAAGAAAATACATGAAAAGAAAGAAAAAAGAGTACTTAGTACAGATCTGTTGTTTAAAGAATGAGGTACTTTGACAGAGTGTCAAGCCGAAATGCAGATTAGTGGCTGCCGCTGACTAGAGCTAGCAGATAGTAGGGAGTCACCAAGAATCGGATTAGGTTTTTTTTTTTTTTTTAAAGGTGATGAAAACATTCTAAAGTTAAGTAGTGGTAATGGTTGCACCACTTTGTGACTATACTAAAAACCACCAAATTGTCTATGTTAAAGTGGTAAAGTTTATAGTATATGAATTATATCTCAATAAAGCTGTTATAAAAACTAACTAGAGGCCTGGTGCATGAAATTCATGCACGGGGTGTGTGTTGGGGGGGTGTCCCTCAGCCTAGCCTGCACCCTCTCCAATCTGGGACCCCTCAAGGGATGTCTGATTGCCCATGGGATTGGGCCTAAACAGGCAGTCGGACATCCCTCTCACAATCCAGGACTGCTGGCTCCCAACTGCTTGCCTGCCTGCCTTCCTGATTGTCCATAACTGCTTCTGCCTGCCAGCCTGATCACCCCCTAGCCACTCCCCTGCCAGCTGATTGATGTCTAACTGCTCCCCTACCAGCCTGTTTGCCCCCAACTTCCCTCCTCTGCTGGCCTGGTCACCCCTAACTGCCCTCCCCTGCAGGCTTGATTGCCCCCAATTGCCCTCCCTTGCAGGCCTGGTCCCTCCCAACTGCCCTCTCCTGTTTGCCATCTTGTGGTGGCCATCTTGTGTCCAGATGGGGGCAGGATCTTTGACCACATGGGGGCAGTCATCTTGTGTGTTGGAGTGATGGTCAATCTGCATATTACTCTTTTATTAGCTAGGATAGAGGACTGGTGCATGGGTGGGGGCCAGCTGGTTTGCCCTGAAGGGTGTCCTGGATCAGGGTGGGGATTCCCTTGGGGTGTGGGGTGGCCTGGGCGAGGGGCCTGTGGTGGTTTGCAGGCCAGCCACCCCACCCGGTGACCCAAGCAGAGGCCCTGGTATCTGGGATTTATTTACCTTCTACAATTGAAACTTTGTAGCCTGGAGCGGAGCCAAGCCTTCTGCTCCCTCCATGGCAGCAGCCATTTCTGTTGGGATTTATGTATCTTCTATAATTGAAACTTTGTAGCCTTAAGCAGAGCCCTGGGCTGGCCAGAGTGTGTGGAAAGCTTGGCTTCCTCCATTGCCGGGGAAACCCAAGCCTCCCTCCTGCTCTCTCCATGGTGCAGCCATTTTGGTAGGGTTAATTTGCATACTTGCTCCTGATTGGCTGGTGGGTGTATCAGAGTGATGGTTAATTTGCATATCACTCTTTTATTAGATAGGATGAGAGACACTGCTTCAAGCTTAACCAAGGTGACACACCATCTTCCTGTGAGGTACAAACCTAAGTGAGTGTTCCTTCAACAGACAATCTTGCTTCTGAATCTCTAGTAAATATAGGTTCTGAATGGAATAAATTTAGAGATCCTTACCAGTGTAAATATTTTAAGGGATAGACTTTTGTAGCATAGGAAATGGGGGGGGGGAGGGAGAGAGAGAGAGAGAGAGAGAGAGAGAGAATATCAATTATTAGAAACTATTCGTATGGTAGAGTTGATGTTATAAATATTTATGTATATATCTAAAAAGAATAGGAGAAATAGGCCAAAAACAGATAATATGTGTGAAAGCTTTAGATCTGTGCTGATAGTAGCCTGTAGTCACACATGGTTATCTAAGTTTAGTACAATTGAATACATTTAAAAGTTCAGCTTCTCAATCATAGGTAGCCACAGTTCAAGTCCTCAATAGCCATATGTAACCAGTGGCTACTGTAGGGGACAGGGTGGATATAAAATGTTTTTCTATTGGGCAGCTCTGCTCCAGGTGGTCAGTGGTGTGGTGCCGTACCCACAGCATCTCATAGTTTGCCTCCATAAGAGACTGCAGAACACTGTCTCTTCTTTAAGAACCTGCATCTGTAGTGAATTGAAACCCAGGACTATTCCAGTGAAAGTAAGCGTCTTTATTGCATCACTCAGGGAATTACTCAAAATCACTCGTTGAGCAATCGTGAAGCTTAGGTTTTATTTTGAATTCTGCATTAAGTTTCATGGTGTTTCAGATATTTAGTTCACTTTTTCTTTTTAGGTACTTAGTTTAAAAATCTGAAATATTTGACAAAAACTAGTGATCATATCCCAAATGTTTACCCATCAGGACATTATTTACTGTTGAGTAAATAATTTGTCATTGTTTTCTTTGTCCCAATTTCCTGGCCTATAAAATGCTTTAATTAGTTTCCTCCATTATGACATGTATAAAATGAAGATTTAGGGATTATCTTAATAAGGTGCTACAAAGAGAAGAACTGTAAGAGAAAGTAAATGAAATTATTATAAAGTCTCTTTTAAAAATGACCTCTAATGTCAATTATTTTTATATATAGGCATGTTGGATAATATTAAAAAATATATTTTAAAAATCTAAAAGCCACCTGAAAGACACCTCTCAGAAGTAAATATAAGCATTTGGTTGTATTTTTTCACCTTGCTTTCTATACTGTTTACACAATCTCACAAAATTTGGGGTGTATTATATATTCCTAACTTTTAGTCCTAAGCTTAACTATCTTCACTGTGAAGTACAGTGGCTAAGAATGTTGACCCCGGGCCCTCACTTGCTCCACAGCTTACTTGGTCAAGTCACTGAACTACTCTGAGTTTTGGTTTCTTTATTTGTATCATGGGGATAATAATAGTGCCTACCTCTCAAAATGGTTGTAAGGTTCACATGAGCATGTGGAATGGTGACTGGCAAATAGCATTTGGTATTATTATTACAAATGTAGCCCATTTCAACCACTACTTGGACTTACAGAACTGACACCTTCCTGCAAATTCCCTCGGCACTCGATTTTCCCAAAGGGGAGCCAACCAGTCTATGAGTGGTATCTACCATATTCTCTCTTGTTCTGCCTTCTTTTTATTGATGTCCTCTGCTCTCAAAATGGCCAACAGTATCTTTATGGTTAGCAGTACCTGGGATGCATCATGAGAATTCCAGAGTCCATGCCAAAGGTACTGTCTTCCAGTTCAAAGCCAGCAAACTTGAAGGTTGTCACACTGTTGAGTTTTCATGTGAAAACAGAGGGAATGACCTAATTCTATGTGTGGTAGACTCTAACCCTACTCCTAAGGGGCTGCCTTTTGTTTTGTTTCTGATTCTGTAGAGTGGATGATTACATATCCAAAGTTTCTCTCTCTTGATAATATTGACATTTTTTAAAGTACAACTTCTATGAATTATTATGAAAGTTTCTTTTCCTACCAAGAGTGTGGAGAGTATGAAACAAAGTGGGGGAGAGGGAAGGTGAGAGAGGAAAATCTTGCCTTACCTCTCACAACTCCTTATCTACATTAGAAGGGTAAGCTCTTTGAAGAGAAGTACTTTCTCCACTGTCTAATATAAGATCAGTAAAATCTTGGACCCATAAAAACCCATTGGATATATTAAAATGTTTTATTTTCAATGTTACAGAAGAAGAAAGCAAAATGATATTAAGAACCTAATAGGTTGCAGACACTCTAAATATGTTATCTCATTTCATCTTTATAGTGACCTTTGAGGAAGCACTTAAGTTAGTAGCCTCTTCTTACAGGTGGGTTTACTGAGTCTAAGAAAAAGTTAAGCAGCTTTCCTGGGTCACACCAGTAGGTGACAGAAATTTGGATTTCACTCCAGGTCTGTTTAATAGACTCCATGCTCATTCTTCATGCAGCAGTGCTGACTTTTAGGATAGGCAGAGAGGTTATACTAAAGTAATAGCATGGTGGGCAAATGGAAACCTAGCAATTTACAACATGATAGCTTTTTTAGAGAATTAAAATAATATATCAGCTTAAGGGATGGGTAAATAAGTTGACTGTGAGCAGAATCCAACTTAATTGAATTTATTCTGAGTTTAGAATAAATTTAGGTTAATCTTTACCAGTCAAAACACCTCTTACTTAGTCTTAGGGAAAAAAAAGTTTAGTAAAAATTTTCTCATATAACATCGACATAAAATAATTCTTTCAATAGTACGTTTAGGAAAAGAAGCATATAAATTTCATATACCTTGAAATACAGATTTAAAAATGAAGTAATTTAATTAAAGACTTTAGGTTATAGTCAACCTATGACCATTATTCTATTTAAGAAGGTTTAAAGAGATTCCCAAATGTGGCTTTTCCCACTTTTTGCTTCTTAGACACCTCACAAATGAGTAGAGTTGGTTGAATCCACAACCTGAATATATGCCCTGACTGGGAATCGAACCCACACCACTTTTTGGTGTAAGGGACAATGCTCCAACCAACTGAGCCACACCATCCAGGGGCAAGCATTCTTTTGAGTCCCTCTCAATGCTCTCAATTAAAGCTAGTTTAACTTTAGCCAACTCATCACTTTCTAAGAGACATCATTTCTCTTCCACTGTCACTATGGACCACTTAGGAAAAATGTGTTTGAACAAGAATCCATGCTATCTTCCAACCTGGGCGCTTAAAAATCATTCACATGTTTCCAGGCTTCAGACTCAGAGGAGTCTTCATGAACAACTCAATTGTGGTGAAATCAATCATGAAAAGATCTGTTTACTTTAGGTCAGATATTGAGGAACTTTTGATATGTAGTCATTAGGTGAGTGGATGTAAACATCCTCTTAACTATCCAGGATAAAGAAAGATCACAATAATTTCTCTGTTCCTTATCTCTGTTTTTCAATAAGGTGTCCCCAGATGGCAGTCGCTGGAATGCAGCCATTTCCTTGCTGTGTATTTATCGGCAGATCTCTGCCAGTTGACTTTAGGTCTAGCTTTCCTGTTGTTTAATGGCGATGAGATAACTAGTGGTAACTTATTTAATCAATACTCTCTCTTTTTTTAATATACTTTAAATTTAATAGAAGCTAACTTCATAAGAGTATTGGGAGCTGATTTGGATGTATTTCCCTTCATTTTCTCCTCTTACTAGTGACGCTTTAGTGTGATGAGAGTTCAACTTCCCTGTGAAAATTGTGATGTTAGTTGAAAAACTTAAACAGAGTAAGAGATGGTCTCACAGGCTTGGTATGGTCTCACAGGCTAGGTTTGTCAACTTATTTACTGGGTACATTTTGTTAGACTTTTTTCCAAAAGTGCATTGCATAATTAGAAAGTGTTCTGTCAGTTCTGAGTATTTTATAATATTGTTGAGGTATTTTTAATTTTTAAAGAAAAACTATTATATATGGATATCACCATAACAGGTTGACTGGTTTGCAAAATGAGTGGCAACATTTATAGATAAAAGGGACATTACAAAGAATTAAAAATACTACATACAACAAATTCTGTATTT
Organism: Corynorhinus townsendii; assembly: GCA_026230045.1. Taxonomy (NCBI): domain Eukaryota; kingdom Metazoa; phylum Chordata; class Mammalia; order Chiroptera; family Vespertilionidae; genus Corynorhinus; species Corynorhinus townsendii. The sequence continues at coordinate 58,105,786 of JAPDVU010000003.1, read as the reverse complement.
AGACTTGACATAATTTAATGACCAGGGAGAAATTTTACACAAGCATTACTGAAGCATGCTTGAAAGTTTCTTTGATATGACATTAATTAGAGAAGCTCCTAGTGACTCTTTTTGGTGCCAAGGGCATATAGCATGCTGCACATTAGCATAAGCAACTGGCTTATAAAAATAAATATGTGGATATTGAGCACAAAATCTGATGAAAAATTTTCAAGTGAGAACATGCTTTCCCTAGGTAAAATGTGTTGTTAATCAATGTAATTTTTCCAATAAATTTATTTCACTACACAATTACTTTTATTTATTAAAAAAAATCTATAATAGCCTTTCTAAAGCTTTATTAGATACATTCATCCTATACATAAATAAGTGGCACACATTATGTGAAAGGCAGTATACCAGAAACTGTGGATAGAACAATGTGTAAGACAGAATTGTATCTTGGAACATTTTAGTCTAGTGAGGGAGAAAGACAATGATACATTATGATAAACACTAAAAATAGAGTTATTTCCAAGTGATAGGGGGTATTAAGGAGAAAATATCTAACTCCTACAGGCAAACTAATCTGGGTAGATTTTTCAAAGATCCTTCACCCTCACCTATAATCCCTGTATATGACCTCACCCATCTCTGAGGGTTAAACCAGAATCTTCCAAAGCCAGCCTTCTCCATTGTTCCTAACATCCCTCCCTACTGCAGTCATTGGAATTTTGGAGGTAGTTGTGGAGTTGATTTCAGGCATTTATAAAATTTAAAAAATGTAAAAGGAGCCTCCAGATCTTTTTCTTTAACAAAACAGCTTAATCTTGTTTTACTTTCTTTAAAAATTTTTTAATTGATTTTAGAGAGAGGAAGGGGGAGAGAGAGAGAAACCTAGATCAGTTGCCTCCTGCTTGCAGTCCAACTGGTAATGGAACACAACCTAGATATGTGCCTGACTGGGAATCAAAACTGCCACCTTCTGGTATGATGACACTCCAACCAACTGAGACACTCAGCCAGGGGAACCTTCTTTTACTTTTATTATTATTATTATTTTTGTTAATCTTCATTGAGGATATTTTCCCATTGATTTTTAGGGAGAATGGGAGAGAGGGAAAGACAGAGAAACACAGCACTGACCAGGGCCTGTGCCGGGGAGGAGGAGCCTGCAACCAAGGTACATGTCCTTACTGGAATCGACCCTTTGGTTTTCATGTGGACATTCTATCCACTGAGCCAAACGGGCTAGGGCTTGTTTTACTTTTAAAAAGCAATAGAGTCTTGATATTTTGCCATGTGCCTAAGTGGAGTGCTGTATCAAGGAGCAGGTGGTGGGGGAGGGGAGAAGATGAGGTGAGTTCAAAGGATTCCTGTGGAAATAGTTCCAGACAATTTTCTTTATAAAATATATTTTATTGATTTTTTTTACAGAGAGGAAGGGAGAGGAATAGAGAGTTAGAAACATCGATGAGAGAGAAAAATCAATCAGCTGTCTCCTGCACACTTCCTACTGGGGATGTGCCCACAACCAAGGTACATGTCCTTGACCGGAATCGAACTTGGGGCCCTTCAGTCCGCAGGCTGATGCTCTATTCACTGAGCCAAACCAGTTAGGGTGACAACTTCCTTTTAAAATGATTTTTAATAGAGATATTTGTCAATGAATTTGGGAACTCTGGACAAAACTCTGGAAACTTTGCCAAGGACCTCCGCTCAGGTTTTCTGCTTTTGTATTGTTTTCACTGATGGTCTGTGGTTAATTCCTAAGAAAACCAAATATAAATGCACCAAAAGCCAGAAAAACAAGCCTAAGTCCTAAAATTCAACCTAATGGCATAATGATGATGGTTCTACTTAAGCAAATACTTACTGAAGACAAAAAAAATTATTTATGTTAAGCCAAATCACTTTAACTATCCAAGGGATAGTCCAATTGAGTGATCCTCATGGAATATCTGTTGAATGTATCAATTCCACACAGTCGTACATTCCCTCCTAACCACAGGAAGTTACTACAATAATTTCTAGAGTAGTTAATGGAAGATTGTTGTTAGGCTAATCTCCTTTACAATGACAAATATAGTCCAGTGGATTAACATAATAGGACTCTGAAAACAATCCATCTGTTTGTTCATGACTTGGTGCAAAAGGATTTTTTTAATTAAAAAATTTAAAATATATATTTTTTATTGATTTTAGAGAGGAAGGAGAGGGAGAGAGAGATAGAAACATCAATGATGAGAGAGAATCATTGATTGGCTGCCTCCTGCACACCCCACACTGGGGATCAAGCCTGCAACCTGGGCATGTGTGCATGTGAACATGTGCCCTGACCAGGAATCGAACTGTGACCTCCTGGTTCATAGGTTGATGCTCAACCACTGAATCATGCCAGCCAGGCTCAGAAGGATTTTTTAATATAAATTCTAAATATCATGAAACAGTGCATTCAATTATCAATGCTCCATTTCTGATTCCTAAAGAAGATGCTGAGGTGCTGATTTGCTTCCAGAGACATCTTTTGAAAAATAGCTTAAATGAGGTGCATTTTACAAACAAATTTTTTACCCATTATAAGTGTACAATTCAATGAATTTTAGTAAATTTGTAGAACTATCATCACAGTTCAGTTTTAGAGCATTTCTATCACTTTGAGAAGTTCCCTCTTGTCTGTCTGTAAAGTGAGGCACTCCTAGTGCCAATCCTAAGCAACTGCTAATCTGCTTTCTGGCTCTAAACTTGCCTTTTCTGTGCACTGCATATAAACGGAAGCATACAGCATGTAACCTTTTGTGTCTACCTTCTTTGACATAGCATAATATTTTTGAGATTTATCCATATCATATAGCTTGTGTCAATTTATTTTTTTTTCATATTTTGTTAATTTTATTGAGATATAATTCCTAAGTCATACAATTCACTCATTTATAGTATACAACTTTTTAAGATCTTTGGAACTTAATTTTATTATTTATTTATTTACTTTAATTCTTTATTGTTGAAAGTATTACACATCTCCTTTTCCCCCATTGACCTCTCCCAGCCTGCTCCATCCATCAAGTAATTTGCTTACTTATAGTATTTCATGTTACTGAGCTGTGTATGCATGGAATCTTATATCAGGAATGTATATACATTTTAAAAATTAAGATATAATTTACATATAACAGGTTGTATATACATTTTCTAATTCTCAGTGTCTCTCTTGTCATGCATAGAAACATTAGAATGGCTTCTTAATGGCAGGAAAATCAAACAAAATGAAACAAACAAACAAAAAGCCCTAGGGTTTCATTTACTGACTATTAGCATTCTTGGGAAGATTATGATTTTTTTTTTTTAAATGGGTAAATGCAAATTGGTTATATGGGTCCTCTTTTCCCTCTCTTTGACTTGGGATTCTAGGATCATGAAGTTATGAGTCCCCTTAAATTCCATACTAATATTTGTTTGCATGAACATTACTTTTATTTTTTTTCTGGGGAGATGGTCCATAGCTATAACCAAATTCTCAAATAGTCTGTTACATAAAACATTTTAAGAGAAAATGTTAGTGTTTGATTTGGTTCCATCCTTGACCATTTTTCCTTCTCCTTCTACATATCTTATTTAAAAAATATTTACTTTCATGGCTTCATGGATTCAACTACCATGCAGGGATATTACTGAGAAAACCCTGAAAGAAATTCATTTCTTATCAAAATTATAAGCCATCTGATAGTTTTAAGTGTATTTTAAACTAGAGGCCTGGTGCACAGATTTGTGTACCAGTGGGTCCCTCGGTCTAGCCTGCGGGGATTGGGCCAAAACTGGTTCTCTGATATCCCCCAAGGGGTCCCGGATTGCAAGAGGGTGCAGGCCAGGCCGAGGGACCCCATCGGTGCACTACTGGGGCCAGAGAGGGACACGGGAGGTTGGCCAACCAGGAAGGGACCATAGGAGTGCTCCAGGGCATGTCCAGCCCATCTCGCCTAGTCCTGATCGGCTGGACCCCAGCAGCAAGCTAACCTACTGGTCGGAGCATCTGCCCTGGTGGTCAGTGTGCATCATAGTGACTGGTTGAATGGTCAAACGAACGGTCAGACACTTCGCATATTAGGCTTTTATTATACTAGTATAGGATTACAAGGTAGCCATCTTTTTCTAAGCATAAATTTGGTGTGGGGTTTGTGTCCCTTCTTATTTTTTATCACTCTACGTTAAACCTTAAACTTTCCCACCTTGAAGGGACAGACAGGCTGGAACTTTGCGTTGCCATTTTCTCTCCAGACTCTATCACCTTTCATCACTTATATCTATGCTGCTGAGGCTGAAAACCTCTACAGTTTGCCCAACACTCACCCACATGCATATACAGTAAACGGCACCAATTTTCAATGCACAGTTTAGGATTTGAGTGGAATCCCAGTTTCAGATCACAATTCATTGGTATATTATCTTAGATCCCCTACAGCTCTATTATTTTCCTCAATCCACTAAATTCTTAACTATGAATATTTTTCTCTAAGGAATCTAAGAAATGGTTTTGGGATGTGGCATTAGACTAGAATGCTTTGTTTAGGGATTTTTAGTGGTCCCACTGGATAAGAATTACTTCCATTTCTAAGTCCAGGTCCCTTCCTCAGATTTCAAGAGAAGCAGCCATCAGTACTGTTTTCTGAGAAGTATGAATATCACAACCACTCACTCAATCAATCAACCAAAAAGCATTTCTGGAGCCCCTCATTCTAATAGCACTGTGCAGGGGATGTAAGAAAAACATTAAGGGGTGAAGAAACAAAGTCAATACACCTCTACCATCTATCATCAATGTTTGTATTAAGCTGCAAACTGGATCTATTTCTCAAACATCCAGATCTGACTGTGCAACTACCCAGTGGATATCGCCCTTTGTGGGCACTACAGGCAAGTCTCCAAGTGAACATCTCATCTTGCCTCTCATGTCTCCTCTTCCTCTTCCTCTTCCTGCCATCTTTTAAATATATTTTTATTGATTTCAGAGAGGAAGGGAGGGAGAGAGAGATAGAAACATTAATGATGAGAAAGAATCATTGATTGGCTGCCTCCTACACACCCCCTACTGGGATTGAGCCCACAACCTGGGCATGTGCCCTTGGCTGGAATCAAACCTGGCACCCTTCAGTCCACAGTCCAATGCTCTATCCACTGAGCCAAACCGGCGAGGGCCCTCCTGCCATCTTAATAGCACCAACATCAACATGATCTCCCAATTCTTTCCTCTTGCTCTATACCTACATTTAATAGGCAGCAGGGCCAGTTATACCTGGGAAATGTCTGTCACATATGGTCCCTGCTCTACATCCCTCTGCCACTCTCCTATTTTGGGTCCTCATCTATTGCATAGATTCTTACAGGAATATTCCAACTGATCTTGCCACTGCCAGACTTGCAGTCACCAGTCTTTCCACCCTGCTGCCAATGTGACCCCTGCTTCAAAACCTTTGCTGCTTCCCATTGCCGGGGATGAAGCCTAAAACCATATGCACATAGGACTCCTACTCAGTGTGGCCCAGCTCTGCTCTCTGGCTCATTTGCTGTCCTTCCTCACCATGCACTGCATTCCAGCTAATGCAAACATCTCCCTGTCCCCCAAACGTCATTCCTTTGCATATGTCTGTGCTTTGGGAAAGGCTAAAGAACTAACAACATATTATCTTGTTGCACATTCCCTTCTCCATGTTTAGCATTCTTCTCATCCTCAGCCTCTCATCCCACCCTTTTTGTTTGCTGGACTACCTCTCATTCAGCAAGTCCCTGTGCAAGTATCATTTCTTTTGGACCACCCCTGCAGGCTTCCATCTTTAGGAAAATGTAGGAGTCCCTCTAAGTGTATCTCCCAAGTTCCCTTTATCTGTAGAAATTGTGTATATTTAAGTCTCATTCTCTGTGGGCTCCTGGAGGCCATAGCATTTTATATATTCAGTGCTTAACAGTGCCTGGCATACAGTAGGTTTTCAATAATTGCTGACTGAATGAACAGTGAAATTGCAAAGAGTATGAAATCATATAGCTGGCCTTGCTCATTTTACTAATGAGGAAATTGAGACCCAGTGGAATTAGGAGGATTGCATAATTACAGGCAGATTGTGGTACAGAACCAAGGTGTTTTGACTCTTAGTTGAATGCCCCTTGCACTATGCAGCATGATATTATTAATTTGATGATGTCTAAGGAAAGAATCTTTAGTTTTAGTGACAAAATGTAACTCGGTAAGAAGAGATTTATTGGTGGAAAAAGAAAGAAAAGTGGTTTGTTTAATTTCACAGGGGTTATCATATTATTGTATTAATCTTTGTATCCAATAGGAAAAAAATATGAAGGTGATTGGAAGAGAGCAATAATTCCAGTCCAGAGAACAGTCTAATGAAGCAGTGACAGCACTCTACTTAAACTGATCAGTTAGTACTTGGTAATTTAGAAATATTTCTTCTCTTAAGCTCTCAAGTGAGTGAGATGTGGAAACTTCGCAGATCCCCAGGGATCAATGCTTGGTTGCAGGACTGGCAGTGAGAGGAACAGGAAAGCAGTGTTTCTTTTGAAACTGAGCCAAACACATGTTTCATTATTCTGAGTTCCCTGTTCGAGGCAAGTGACTTGCTTGAAGATACTCAGTTCTGGAAAGAAGCTGTAGTTTTGTTTGTATTTTCATGAACATTTTAAATACATAGAATTGAAAAGAAGTCTGGAGAGGCAAACCAAGATTAATATCTTATTTTCAAAAGAAGATGCTTAGAATAGGGGTGCACGACATGGAATGGGTAGAATTTCAGGTCTTTTATTTAGAGTGAAAACAGCTATAGATAAGACTAATTTGTTAGGCAAGTAATCACTCTAAATAATAATCTTTCTTTAAGCAGAGTATGTCTACCTCACCTTGTGAAATTGAGAAAGATACAGAGTATATGAGAGAAGTATAGGTCACATCGTAGAGGTGCAGTTTAGGGATCAGAAATTAATTTTAAAGCACACACATTTGGAAGAATGGGAATCACGTGAATTTCAGTGTCATTAGCTCAGTTGCTATAGAGAAGAGCAGGGGAATGGTGAATTCATATTAGGAACCAGCTGCTGGTGTTGAGGAGGACACAGAGGAAGAGAGCCATGGTGATCCATGCTGGGGGAGGGGGGAAATTTTGAGACCACAGAAGAGGGTAGAAGCAGATGTGAACTGTTGAGAGCTGAAAGCAAAGATGCCAGTAGAAAGGAAAGGGGATGGAAACAGTGAAGAGAGCATGCATACAAGGATTAGCCTTGGAAGTAATTTGAGTAGAAATTTGCCATATATATATATGTTGGGGGCGACCAGGCCTGTAGGGGAGGGCAGTTAGTGGTGACCGGACTGTCAGGGGAGGGCAGTTGTGGGGAACCAGGCCTGCAGGGGAGGGCAGTTGGGGGGACCAGGCCTGCAGGGAAGGGCAGTTGGGAGAAACCAGGCCTGTAGGGAAGGGCAGTTGGGGGGTGCCCAGGCCGGAAGTGGAGCGCTGTTAGGGGTGGCCAGGCCGGAAGGGGAGCGCTGTTAGGGGTGGCCAGGCCAGCAAGGGAGGGCAGTTCAGGGCAATCGGGCTGGCAGGAAAGGGCAGTTAGGGGTGACCAGGCTGGCAGGGGAGGGCAATTGTGGGCAATCAGGCCAGCAGGGGAGGGCAGTTGGGAGGGACCAGGCCTGCAGGGGAGGGCATTTGGGGGGGCGGGAACCAGGCCTGCAGGGGAGGGTAGTTGGGGGGGACCAGGCCGGCAGGGGAGGGCAGTTAGGGGCAACCAGGCCAGCAGGGGAGGGCAGTTGGGGGGGACCAGGTCGGCAGGGGAGGGCAGTTAGGGGCAACCAGGCCGGCAGGGGAGGGCAGTTATATATATATGCAGTGATCTCTAAGAACATGAGTTCTAGGGCAACTTGTGGCTCTATCACTTCTTGCACAGATGATCTGAGCAGTTAGACTGGTTCCACCTGTACCAGCACCCAGTAAGTTCAGCATGGGTTTGAGGACTATCTCTTTCTTTTTGGTCATTTATCTCATTGCTTCCATGGACTTCATTTAGCCACCTTGCTGTCCAAGAGTCTCACACTCTCCCCTGTTCATGGTCTGGAGCTTTTACCCTCTTTTTTTTTTTTTTTTCTATTCTCTATCACAATCTTAATTTATTCACTTTCTCTTTACTTCTTGAGGATCTTACTCTCTACTTTTTAAGAGACCCGCCTGGGTCTGGAAAAGTACTCTATCAGTTTGTGATGTGATATCTATCTCAGGAATTGCACTGTTTTTTAAGAGGTGGCCCATTAGACAGAAAAGAGTGGCCCTAATGGTTGCAGGCTCAGGTATCTTGAGGTAATAGAGGTTGGTACTTTGAGACTAAAATGTAAGGAAATGGTAGAGAGGCAGGAAGGCTTCCTGAAGCATCTTTAAAATGCAAAATTCTAACTAAATTATGCTAAGATGATATGTGTGAAGAGTTTCTGGATACCTTGCATGGGAAGTCCGAGTCAAATGCCAAGTATTAGTATCCCTGTCATTACAGAGTCCCAGGGCAGGGAGGCACTGAGGAATTTGCAATTGAATATCTTCCTCCAGGCCCTTTAGCACCTTCTAAAGATTTCATAAATCAGGGAATATGCCACGGTTTGCTGAAGGGATAAGTGTTTGGGAGGTGATGAAGTTTACTGGAGAATTTAGAGTTCAGTTTTATTTGAACTAAAGCTGTGAATGGACCTACAGTGCTGAGGATCCTTCTGGGCCTGTTTAAATAGTAGCTCCAATTCCCCTCTTGAGCCATTTTGTATGTCAGCCAGTGAGTGCTACAAATGCTGATCTGTACTGCATGGGGCCTGTCCTGGGACAGGGCACAGTATGAACTCCTTGCAACCTAATCCCTTAAGCACCAGCTCAAGTCACACGCCTGCCATGAAGTTTTTCTTGACAACTCCGGGGCCCATTGGTCCTTCCCTTCTTTGAACTCTTATGTGCTTGTGGGTGTTGCACTGTTAATTTAGCTTTTCAAGTAAGTGTGTGAAACAAGATGAAGAGTTCTGTCCACCAGAAATTCTGGAAGCTGCTGCTACTTCGTTGATGAATGACAGTTCCAGCAGCTGCCTGGGAACGTTGGACACTGGTGAAGAGCCAGCCCTCTTGGAAACGCAGCATGGGGTGAAGGGAACTCTCTGGATGCGAAAGAGTGGGAGAGAATTTACGTGCTTCTCTCAGTGTAGGCTTTTGCGGGTAGGAACCAAAGGATACCTAGAAATGATGAGCAGGAAATGTGTGTGTGTGTATGTGTGTGTGTGTGTGTGTATGTGGTGCTGCATACGAAGTCCATAGCTAGCATCTACTTTAGTCTTAGAGTTGCTTTAGTCTTTGTGTTCATTATTTGCCTGTTTGTATATGCATCTTTATTGGGTTCTTATTATGAGCCAGGCATTGTTCTAGGTCTGGAGATTTAGAGTGAATAAGACAGATATTCAAATGGGGGAGGCAGATAATAAATAACAGACAAGTAAAGTGGAAACAGATGAGATAATGTCAAATATTATTATTAGATCTATGAAGAAAACAGAATGGAGGAATGTGGTGGAAAGTGATTTTGTCCAGCTTTTTGTGGCTTAATCTCCCAAAGTAGATGTGAACTATTTATACACCTTGATATGCGCCATTCTTCCCACAAACTTCCTAAACCTTTCTAGGTAATTAATATTCCAAATATGTTCATGAATCCAAGAATACAGTTCTGTAATGAGACAATCTGTTGTGTTTCTTAATCATTTTCGTGGCATAGATGCTTTTGGTAGTTTGAACCCTTTGTTACCTTCGCAGAATATTTTTATTTTTACTTATTTATTTTTAAACTAGAGGCCCGATGCACGAAGATTTGTGCAAGAATGGGCCTTCCTTACCCTGGCTGCTGGCATCACCTTTGCTCTGGCTGGAGCCGCCTTTTCGCTCTGGCCCAGAGCCACCTTTTCACCTTCCCAGAGGCCCAGAACAGTGCAGAATGCCTGCGTCATTGCCATGGTGACGATGCAAGCATCCCACCCCACCCCCGGCCACTTGGCGCCTGCATATGCAAATTAACAAGCCATATTTGTTGGGTTAATTTGCATACTCACTCCTGATTGGCTGGTGGGTGTCGCGAAGGTATGGTCAATTTGCATCTTACTCTTTTATTAGGGTAGATATATTTTTATTGATTTCAGAGAGGAAGGGGGAGAGAGAGAGAGAGAGAAAGAAAGAGAGAGAGAAACATCAATGATGAGAATCATTGATTGGCTGCCTCCTGCATGCCCCACACTGAGAATTGAGCCCATAACCCAGGCATGTGCCCTGATTGGAATTGAACCGTGATTTCCTGGTTCATAGGTCAACCTTCAACCACTTAGCTATACCAGACAGGCACCTTCTTGGAATAGTTTTAAATTGCACAAAATAAAACACATAGGACTGCTTTGGAAACTAATAAGTACAAGTCTGCAATCCTCTGAATCCAGGCTGATAATCACTGGGAGACAATACCGTCTAAGTATTCTCCATAGAAAGTATTGTAAAGGAGAAACTAAGCTTCAGACATCATAGCTTCTTTTTATTTCTACAATTTGTGTTAAACTGAGCACAATAACTAAAGCAAACTATGTCTGATATTTAGGGGGAAAGGCTAGTGATTCTTCTGGACTTACCTATCAGATGTACTTGTTGGACACAAGTACATAGTTGGTAAGACAAAGGCCCAGAGAGAAAATGCCAATTCACTGGTTTGGTATTCTCCTAGCCAGGCAGTATGGCACTGTAGCTTGAAGGGCACACCTGCGAGGGTAATCATGGTATTGGAATTAATCACTATGACACAAGTGGAGAAGAAGTGAGCCATGAGGCCCAGGCAGGACAGAACTTGCTTAGAGCTAGCCTATAGAGAACCCCGTCAGAGGGGGCAAAGCTATGTAAGGGCACAGGTGAGCCGAGATGCAGACTAGGGCCCAGAGCATAGAAGCAATGGTCCCTGCAGGGGTCCAGAGTCTGTGCTGAAGGATGCAAGTCAGAAGTCTCCAGGCTTTCCTGGGAGTGGGATTTTAGATGGAATTCCCTACAAAATTATAGATTATTCAGCTACAAGTCTAGTTTTTTCGATAGAGTTGTCTTATTGAATAGGATTCACTCTTTGGATTTAACTTGAATAACTCAACAATGTATAGGATATAACAAAGCCACATGCCTTGAGGCTTGTGACTCTCAAAAAGCAGTAGGGTTGGCACCATCTCCTGTATTCTTTCCATTCTCTTCAAGTCTCACATGGCCCATCTTCAACTGGATATGCCCCACAATGACCTCACCCTCAACGTATCCAAAGCTGATCTTATCTTTTACCTATCCTTTGTTGCTTTATGATAACATTCATTTCCAAGTTACATTAATTAAAAAACAATGGAGCATTTAAACATCTTTCTCATCATAGTTTGCAAGCCCCCATGGTTCATACATTTAGAGCGGATCCCATATATTCCTTATTCAAGAGCAGCAACTCTTGAATGGAACATTATTACTTTATTTCTAGATTTTTACCTTAATTGTGTGACTTGGTTCTATTTTTTGCATCTTTCATTAAAATTCTTTATTTCCCACCCTGGAACACCACCCTTTCCAGTTCAGGAAACAAATACAGACTATCCCAAATGATGTTTAAGGCTCTTTACATTAATTTGTATTTTCTTGCTCTTTGCATGCCTGATGATTTTTGATTAAGTGCCAAATATTGTGAATTTTACAAGGGTGGGTACTGGGTTTTTTTTTTTTTTCCCTTGAGGGGCGGGGGTAATACTTCTTTAAATATTTCTTGGCTTTGATCTGGGTTGCAATTAGTTGGTTGGCATAGTTTGATCCTTTTGAGGCTTGCTTTTAAGCATTCTTAGGCAGGTCCAGAGTAGCTTTTAGTCCATGCCTAATTTGGCACCATTACTAAGGCAATGCCCTTCTGTGGACTCTCCTTGATGCTCAGATTATGAGGTCTTTCCACTGGCGGGTGGAAATACTAGTAGGAACTCTTCCTAGCCCTGTGTGAGTTCCAGGGACTGTTCTTCCTCCTCCTTTCTGGTGGTTCTTTCTCCGGCTTAATAGTTTCTTCATATACTGTTGATACTCAAAAAAGCAAGAGAACACTGAAGATTTGTGAACTTGCTTTCTCTCTCTGCACCTCTCTTCTCTAGAGTACTCTGTTCTGCTAGTTCTAGTTGCAATGGTCTTCTGATGTTCAATTCTGTGTCCTCTCTCAGAGCTCTGTTTGGGTTCCCTCTCCCTTGGCCTCATGGGAAAACTGTCTCTAGGCTTGAGACAGGAGTGAGCAAGGTTACTTGTAGAGTTCACCCTGTTTACCTTCACTTAGAGATCCCTTTCCTGTACTACTTGTTGCCCAAAGTCTGTCAAGTATTGTTTCATATTTTTTAATTGCTTTTTCTTTCTTTTAAGAATTAAGACAGGTAGGAAAATCCAGTCAAACTCATTAGTCAACAGAGCCAAATATCAACAGTACAATGATTGAAATTTCTTTTGAGAGCCAAGTTTTTTAAACTTAAACTTCTTCTAATGCCACTTCTTCAAAACAGACTCACTCAGGCTATGGTATTTTGTGGAAGAGCCACACTCAAGGGGCCAAAGAGCGGCATGTGGCTCGCAAGCCACAGTTTGCCGACCACTGCTCTATCATGATTAGATGAGCAGAAATGGAAGTCAATACGTCTATAATTAGGCCACATTTTACCTATTTATCCTTATCTCTTACTATTTTTTAGTAAGTCAAACTTGCAATGTGACTTAGTTTGAATTGTACTTTAGTTAGAATGCTTATTCATTCCTATACTCAAGCCTGGGATGATCAACATTCCACATCTTTGTATGGTTAAAGAAAAAGGATTGTCTGTCCCTTTCCCTTGCAGATAATATAGTCTAGTAGATAAACAAATGTTATACAAACTCTAGACATAGTAGTTAGTAGACATATTTGAAAGAGTATATTTATGCTTTAAAAAACATGTGGAATGAAACCAATTTTACCTTTTCACTTGGTAAGGTGAATGGAGGATATTGAATGAAAATTAATCTGCTACATACAGTTCTCATTAATATCCACCACTCACATCTCACCATATCCCACACATCTCCTCATTCAGTAGGTGCTTGCTAAATATTATACCAATTTCAGGAGCAAAGGGAGTTATCACAGAACTCCTTGTGGCCTTCTGAGTATCATTGATACATGGGTACCTTCTAGCACTAATAGTGATTGAGATTTCTTACAGCTGAATATTGAATCTACCATGACTCATGTTAAGTCACATTGCAAGGCTATTAAGACAAGATCCATTTTCAGTTCAACAGTTAATTGAGGGCTTAAGGTGGCAATGATCCAGTCTCTAAGGTTTACACTTCCAGACTCAAGGAGAATTTTCTTAAAGTACAGATGAATCAAGCAGATTTTGTTCCTGCATGTTTAGACTTATGATATTCAAAAAATAATGAAAAGTAACTTTTTATATAGTTCTGAATCTTAAATTCACTGCATGAGTCATATTTAAGATATATTCAAGTGATTTTTTTTAGTTGATCAGAACTTTTTTTCTTAATTTTATGGTATATATATTCTTGCCTTACAAATATCTAGAATTATATATTAACAATCAGCTATAGATATTCACTCTTGAAATAAGTAGGTCTTATTCAAACAAAAGAACAAGAAATTTTTGAATTAGATAAAATTAATTAAATTACATGAAAACTGTCCTACGACCATAAGTCAGTTGCAATAGTCAGGTGGAAAAGAAAACTTGTAGTTTTTAAATGACAAAAATCATCTTGATCAATACTTCAAGGGAGGGAAGATGTTAAGTAAGAAGTAAGACCTTACAGTAAGACAGTAACATCTAAATTTTATCTGAGTTTATCAAAAAGCATAGGAACGATATGGGAATTTGTCAGCTAATGAGTAACATCAACATACACTGTGGTTAAAAGGCAGAACACTCTGTGGGATTATGAGTTCAGTTTTGACAGCATGTTTAGACAGAATAAAATAATAAGGAACACTCATGTTTGTAAAAATGTTCCATAAACTATCTACAATTAGGGCAAATCTAGAGTCAGTGTAATATGTCATATTGTAGCCTAAAAGCTTAAACTCATGGGAAAGAATCTAAAATAGAAAGATTTTCACGGGGGGGGGGGAGGGAGTGGACACCACATGGTAGAGAGATAAGCAAGAAAAATATTCTGGTTATATATTGGTTGTATAAAAATCATCCAAACTTAGTGGCTTAAAGGGACCATTTCTTTCCTTTTTTCCCCTCTCCATAATGTAGACCAGGAATTTGGAAATGGCTGCATATGGCACAATCAAGGGAAGCTCAGGCAGCATCTTCCACTTCGGACATGGCTTTTTTATGCACCCATTTGGTGCCTCAGTGCATCTTGGCCTTTGTGTCCATATGGTGTCTCATCCAACAGGATCTCAGCAGATGACTTATGCTTCTCACAGCTTGGCAGTCTTAAGATATTCAGATATTTTGCATGGTGGCTTAGGGCTCTCAGAGAATGTGCTCCAATAAACCCTGGCAGAAGCTGCAAGTCTTCTTATAATCTGGGCACAGAAGTCCCTGTGTGCCACTTATGCTGCTTTCTATAGGTCCAGCAAGCCACTCAAGATCCAATGGGAGATGTGGCAAAGAATTTGCGGACAACTTTAATTTATAAAAGTTTGTCTTTTGGCCACTAAATACTTACATTCCCCCCCCAAAAAAGGACACATTCACATATTTCAAAGCCCCAAACCTCATCCTTTTTGACCATTGACTTAAAGTCTGGGATCTGATTGGCAAAATCAGGCCCAGATGTGCATACGTTTCTCTGATGACGTTCCTTGAGTACCATTCTGAAGACTGTGAACTGAAGAGACAAGTTTTCTTCCGTCTCTCCAGTAGCCAACATAAAAGGGTAGGAGCAGCACAGGAGAACCACAATAGACATTCTGGCTCAAAAAGGGGAAAATAGAAGTCATTTTCACAGTCACTGGTACAGAGCAATGATGGAATCCAGGTGGGCACTTGTTGCCACTTCCTTGATGAGGACCTGGTCCTGCTGAGAATGATTCCCCTGGCTATTTGTTCTGCCCTCTGAGCTCTTGGTTCTGCCTACTGAATCATCCTTCCCTCTCCATAAGAAATACTCTGTTTCCAGCTGGCTAGTTTTTTTTTTTTAGCTTGTTGTCTCTCCAAAGAAATTCAAGAATTTAAAGGCCTCTTTTCATTTTGTAGTTTCCAGTTCAAACTAATATAATTTATTTTAAAACTTTGGATTTGTGTGTATTCAATTAAAATCTACTCCATTACTCCAAAGCCAGACTATACTGCTTTCCAGATTTTTTTTTTAACCTAGGAGTCAGGATTCTTGGCAACAATATCATTAAGATTTCTAGCAGCTCTTTTGTATAGGAGAAAGGAACTAAAAGGGAGGACCATAGATTTTTAGAAGTCCTAGTATGTACACCCTTTGATCATTCATAGCCATATCCTTTATATAATTACCCTAAGGTGGATGCTTTAGTAGTAGAGCCCAGGATTTGGTACTTATTCCAAGGCCATCCCTTATTTTGAGAGCCTTTGCTGACTAGAAAAACTGGGGTTTAAAACAGTTTTATTTATTTTTTAAAGATATTTTTATTGATTTCAGAGAGGAAGGAAGAGACAGAGGGAGAGAAACATTGATGCCTCCCACATGAGCCCCGACCAAGGCCAGGGATTGAGCTTGCAACTGAGGTACATGCCCTTGATTGGAATCAAACTTGGGACCCTTCAGTCCACGGGTCAATGCTCTATCCACTGAGCAAGACTGGTTAGGGCTTTTTTTTTTTTTTTTAATTCATGTCTTTCTGTACATTCTCAAACACAGTTATCAGAAATTGGTTGTCACTTTTGTTTAAAAATATATTTTTATTGACTCCAGAGAGGAAAGGAGAGGGAGAAAGAAATAGAAACATCAATGATGAGAGAGAATCATTGACTGGCTGCCTCCTGCACGCCCCACACTAGGAATCAAGCCCACAACCCGGGTATGTACCCTGACCAGAGTCAAACTGTAACCTCCTGGTTCATAGGTTGACAACCACTGAGCCACGCTGGCCGGGCTGCTTGTCACTTTTGTTCTCTATCTGGAAATCTTTTTAGACAAATTCATCAGTTCATTAGGTATATTTTCTTTCTTTTTTTCCTAATATGTATATTTATTCTTTTTAAAAAATTACAGGGGGACACAGTGTTGCCATTTTTTCTACCACTACTAAATAGGGTGTCCTTCTCCTCTGGCCTTCAGTAACTATGTCCTGTGAAGAAGTTCTTCTAGCTTTTGCTCACATCTGGGTTCAAAAGTTAATGCCGCTGAAACCGGTTTGGCTCAGTGGATAGAGCATCGGCCTGCGGACTGGATGGTCCCGGGTTCGATTCCGGTCAAGGGCATGTACCTGGGTTGCGGTCACATCCCCAGTAGGGGGTGTGCAGGAGGCAACTGATCAATGTTTCTCTCTCATCGATGTTTCTAACTCTCTATCCCTCTTCCTTCCTCTCTGTAAAAAAAATCAATTAAAAAAAAAAAGTTAATGCCACACGTTTTAGGTTTTTGTTATATTAACATTTTAATTCAGGCACCAAATTCTGTTCTGTTTTGTCTATTGCTGCACAATAAACCACCTGAAAATGTAATGGCTTAAGAAAACCATTTCATTTTGCTGAGGATATCCGGTCAAGACTCACTGGGCAGTGTGTCTCTGATTTATTTGTGGCATCAGCTGCAGTATTTAGAGCTAGAGAATCTACTTACAAGATGGCTTCTCCACTCACATATTTGCTTCTTGGCCTCTTTCTCTCTATATATACACGGTGTCTCATCCTCCGGGACCACTCCATGTGGCTTAAGCTTCTCAGAGCATGATGGTCTCAGGGTAGTAAGACTTCTTACATGGTGGCTCAGGTCTCTCCCTTAGTGATGGAAGAAACCACAAGGCTTCTTGTCACCTGGTCTCAGAAGTGCCAGAACAGTCCAGCTGGCATGGCTCAGTGGTTGAGCATTGATCTATGAACTATGAGGTCACGGTTCAATCTTCAGGCAGGACATATGCCCTGGTTACAGGCTCAATCCCCAGTAGGGGGCATGCAGAAGGCAGCTGATCCATGATTCTCTCTCATCCTTCATGTTTCCATCTCTCTTTCCCTCTCTAATATCAATAAATACATATTTTTAAAAAGCAAGAAGTGCCAGAACAATCCATCTGCTGCATTCTACTGATCAATCAATGTACCAAGGCCAATTCAAGAAGAAAAGAATTAGATTGCAACTCTTGATGGGAGGAACAGCAGAGGATTTGCAGCCACCGTTAAAGATATCAAGAAGTTGGGAGTTTAACATATATATATATATATATATATATATATATATATATATATATATATGCATGCATAGCCCATGGACACAGACAACAGTGTGATGAAGGTCAGAAGGAGGTTCAGGGTGGGGACTGGGTAGATGGGGGCAAAGAGAGGGTGGAATGAGGGACATCTGTAATAGTGTCAACAATTTTTTTAAAAGTTGGATATTGAGAGATTCTAGCTGTCAATTAGATTTTAGGATTTTATTCATTCTAAAGGTAACCAGGCATTAATAATCTTTTATACCTCCTCCTTGAGTATATCATTATGCTGTGTTGAAAATTTTGAGTTTCAGGAATTTGAAGAGTCAACCAGGGAATAGAGGCTGCTGTAGAGTTTTATAAGATACTAAAGTTTACATTTGTATTCACTAGTTTTTCTCTAATACTAAATTTAAAGGAAGAAATTGAGTCACCAAAATATCCAAGTCAATTATCACATTTGTTGCTGAATAATTTAGATACCCAGACACTAGTTATTTTCTTAACTAATAGATTTTATGGGGTTTGGCTTCTTAAATTTCAGAGAAATATAGGACTTATATCTTAAGCCACAGAGAGTGTATATTTGAGGGAATGGAGCTAGAAAGAGCAGAAATTTTCACAGACTTATATGGCTCTGGCTTAATGGAGAAAAATGCATGGAAAACTCACACTTTGGTCTTTGTTCCCACAGTCTGGCTACTGTCATTTCTGCAACTCCCTGCTGACATAGGAGGAAATAGGATCTAGGATCCCCAATAATTAAGACCCTATGAAAAAGAAAGAAAAACCCCTTTCCTATAGATTCTTGACATTGTTTTGATTCTTAAAATCTTCCTAACATAAAAATAACAAGATATAGGTTGCTTTCTCAAGAATTTCAAGACACATTTTAAGTTATATATTCATTTAAAGACACATTTCTAACTATAAGGGGAACTTACTTTATATACTTTTTTTTTCTATTAGGCTTTTTTTTTCTTTTACTGAAAAACTGATATATTTATGTATGTGTGCATGTTAACACTTTTAAATATGTTAAAGAAGCATAAAATCAAACTTGCTCACCAGGCCAATTATTTTTTTTTCAAGCTTTCTAAACTTTCTTGCATAGGCAATTGAATCTTAATCTTACCACAGTCTAGTTTTTGCCGTTTCCCCAGCAGCCTGGTAACTATTGGCATTAAGATTTCGTTCTCAGGCTTAAGGTAGAAAGACATGCTGCTACCCAACACACACACAGAACTAATGGCAGTAATGAGATAATGACTTGATAACATGCATATGTTCCTCACTCTTTGAGTATAAGCTTGGGCAAGTATCAGTTATGACAGATCTGAACCCTTTATCCAAGTTGGGCTAAACCAAGCCAAATATCACGGGCAATTTTCTTCTACAAGTAAGATATTTCTCATGAAGCAGCTAACTCCTGACTTAGAAATAATTACTTTTAAAACCACTGTGCTTTTGTTTACATATTCAGAGGTAACTATCAATGAAATGGCAGACTTTGGGAGAGGCTTTTGCTGATTTGGAAGCTGGACCGTGATCAGGCAAACAAAATAAGAAAGGCATGTTCATGAAAATACATAGTTTAGAGAAGGCAACCAAGAAGTTTTTTTCTTAATTTTAGGAGAGGTAATTGATGACATTCTGATCAACAAAGTATTGCTACTACTAATGTATGAGAAAGTAAGCTTGTCACAGTTTGAACACACCAAATTCTGAAGAAATTCTGCTCAGAGTCTGATGTGTCCATGACCAATTATAGCATGCATCCCCCTCTCCCACCTTTTTTGGTGTGGGAAGAACATATCTGGATGATATCTAGAATTGGAAGTTGGAAAATCCTCAGAGTTGATCTCTTGCAGCGATTTTCAACCAGTGTGTTGTGGCACACTGGTGTGCCACAAGAATTTTTAGTCAGGGCTCTGACCTCTTTTCCCTTAAATTGTCAAATAAAAAAAAAATGACAACAGCCAATACAACAATAGTTATCTGGTGTGAATAAATCAAAATTATCAGCAATATATATACATAAATATATATATGTATATATATATACACATATATATATAATATATATATGTATGTGTGTGTATATATATATATACATATATATATATATATTAGTAACTAGTGTATGCATGCCATAAAATGAAAATAGTTCAAAATCACTGATTTGGTGAGTCCATGATCTAAGGAGTTTAGATACTTTGCTCCTGGATACAGTGCTGAGTGAGGTCTTGTGATCCAACTCAGTGTGTTTTTGACCATTCCATGCTGCCAAGCTGAATCCCACTGTTTTTTTCTTCCTCAACTACATTTTGGGTGTCAGTGACTTTATGAATTTAGTGACTCAAAAAATGTAACCATCTTCAGCTATGAACCAGGAATACAGAACTAAAAAAGATAATGTCTGTCCTCAGCAATCTTGCTTTATAGAGAGAGATGAACAGTAAGCAAAATGTTGAAATACAATGATATTAGTGATAAAATAGGAATATTAAAAGATGCTTCAAGAGTATGGACAAGAAAATGTAAAGTTCTACTTTGAGCTTCAAGAAGAATTTCAAAGAGGAGATAATATTTGAACTGGAAGTTAAAAAATGGCTTGGAATTTCTAGGCAAAATAGTAGAAGGACATAATTTAAATGGAGTCAAGAGTATGGGTGCTGGAATGGAAGTTTGAAGAAGCACATGTTTAGTCCTGTTATCAACCTCCAGAAGAAAGGGGAACACAGACAAGGTTTCCATTGTGGGAAAACGAAGAGAAGGACAGAAGACTTGATTGTCCTGGAAAAGCAAAGCTGGGATAGTGGAGGGTGTTGCCCTGAAAGCCATTAGGAGGAATATAGAATTGAATGATGAGGTCAAGTAGAGTTAGACTAGATTTAGAAGAAATAGAATTAGTCACTATTCTCAATATGTGTGAAATTAGGACATTAATGGAAAATAGACCAAGGATTGAGAAATGAACAAGAAGAAGAAATTGGGGTAATAAATGAACGGTGAGGAGTAAGAGGTGAGGAATGAGATTATCAGTGGATAAAACATGAGAGTTTCAGGAACCTGTTTTCTCTTCACACCTTAAGCAGGCAACCAAGTTATAGTGGGTTACTTAAGAAGCTGCATAATTGGAAAACCTAAAAGGTACTTGTATATGGAAGGAGTTCTGAGAGCATGTGGTAGAGGGGGGTGGGGAATGAGGCCAGAAAGGTAGTTAGTGATCAAATTGTAGAACTCTAAGCTTAAAAGTTTAGAATTCTCTGAAGGTATTTAGAAAACACTGAAGGATTTTGAGTAGGGAGATTTACATTTTAGAAAATGTTCTGGAAGCAGTGTCTAAGATGAATTAGGGATATAGACAGTGAACTGGAATGGAGGGCTATTAATTAGAAGATTATATTAATAACACTTATGCAAGATTATGAGGTCCTGGATTAATGCAGTGGCAATAGGGGCAGCAAAAAAGAGAAGGATCTGAAAGATATTTAGGTACCAAAATAGACATAAATGATTATATGAAAGAGGTGAGAGAGAGGGAAATTGAGACTAATTTTTAGTATTCAGATTTAGAGATATATTATTCAAAATAGACTGGTATAAGAATTCAAAATCTTAATGGGCTTAATTCAGTAAAGGTTTATTTTTTTCTCATAGCACAGCCCAATGCATAGCAGTAGTGTTGAGTGGGGGTGTCACTGCTCCATACAATCATTCAGAGAGCCAAACTCCTTCCATTTTGTGGCTCTACAATCCCATAGGGCTTCGGAATCTTCCTTTGATCCTTCATCTAGCTGGTTGGCATAGAAAGAGTGTGTGGAGGATTGTGATGAGATTTTTAGGGCCCACTTATGAAAATTTGTGTATCACTTCTGTCACATTCTATTGGTCAGAACTGATATACATGTTCACACCTACTTGCAAAGGAGTCTGGGAGATATAGGCTCTGTGAGTGTCCAGGATGAGAAGAAAATGAACCTTGCTGAAGACAAATGTGGTCTGTCTTTCCGACCACCAAGTGTATTTTTCACTATTCCTCTGTCACATAGGAGATACTCATCGTAGTCAACCTAAAGTCCTATCTAGCCATGCATCCTGCTCAACGTGCACAATCAGCAGATGATTTATATTGAGATCCAGGGCTTCTCATAGTTTGGTGAATTATGGTCTAAAATAACAAATTTTATTACCCCCTCCCCCAAATACAATAAGCACAAATAAACACTCCCATCAAAAAGAGAAAGAATGGATAACACACGGTCACTGGTGTATAGCAATTCTGAAATTCACTGGACAGACATGAAAAGTCTCCTTTTCTGGAGATAGGGGACATTCCTTAACTAGTTCCAGCTCTGCTGTCTTGGAGAAACTCATTGGTTCTATCCCCTGGGAGGTTGGTGCCTGTTTGTATCTTCCTTGACCACATCGAGGCAGATGTTGGGGAGTTTGACTTTCTTGAAGGAGATGAAGCTTTCATAGCCCATTCTTGCTTGAAGGATGTTTTAAGGCTCATTCAGTACTCATGCCAAGGTTTATAATTTCTTTGTCATTACAACTCTGTCAAAAAAGTAGCAGGCTTCTGATCTTATTGTTTCCAGTCAGTTTCATGTGACAGTAACCACACTCTTTCCTAGTATGTTTTTTTTCTACACTACTTCCCATATTTGCTTTCAATTTTCCTCTTAAAATGATTTTCTCACTCTCATACTTCACAACATAGTAGAGTCAACTTAAGGCTATCTGCAACAATAAGCATGGATAGGAGGTTAGAAACATTCATCATTCTTTGCCACAAGGTTGCGTTATTTTAACTAAGAAGTTTAACTGGACATTTTTTGTTTGAAGATTTTCTCACTCTTTTATTATTAGAGGTCTAGTAACAATGGGCTTCTTTAAACACCTTAGTCTCTTTCATTTCTGCTTGAAACAAGCCAATTCTTTTTAATGCTCATCTTATAATACCTTGCCTAAGGAAGCCATTAGCAGGTAAAACATTCTAATTCTTTCTAACTACTTTCCTAGATCTTGAGATTGCCTCTGCCATCCTAGAGCCTCTGACTGTCACTGGGTCTTGTGCATCTGGCTGTCAGAGAAGGGCAGAGAGAGAATGTGAAGAATTTTGATCTAGGAGTGATGTACTTTTAGAGATAATGGGTGCAGCAGGTTTAGATAGATGATTGGGGGAGGTAAGTATGTTAGGGATAGAGGGTGATTTAAAATTTAAAAAATCCTGTTGATCTTGAGATGTCTCTAATTCATCTAAAGGAAAAGCACAGGAAGTTATTATAACCATCAATCTGGAGCTCAGATTTATATATAGGCTACTACTTACACACCCAACATAATTTTACTATGTCTGTTGCTCCTCAGCCTCCAACATTTTTTTTACTCTGACTACTCTGCCCCAATTCCTTCCTTTGGAAGGAAGGGGAGAACTATATCATGCTTTCTCTTATTTCTTCTTTCACTTTTTTACGTCCTCTTTTTCTCAACCTTTCCTTTACCTTTATTATCTTCACATTCTGCTAGTATATACGTAACTGTCTAAAAATATATATGTTAATAATTAGAATTTTAAACAATAGAAATGTTAGATTAAGAAGCATATCATTAAAAATAGATGATTAATTTTGCAATGGGTATTTAGTAGTAATCAAGAAAAGCCATAGGCATTGATTATTACCACATGTATTTATTTTTGAATTGGCAAAACACTTTCTCAAAGAAGCTGGGTAGCAACTCTGGATTTCATTTTTATAAACATATCATACTAATATTTTTCCAAGTTAGTGTCCAATACAGTTAATCTCTGGAGTATTTCCAGTTTGCTCTAACTGTAGCAGATGTTTGTATATTCTCCTTCTGTCTCATTGCAACAGACACATAAGAAAGATAAATTTTATATTTGGTTTCCTAGCCAGACTTATTATTATTGTCTATCAAGTAACCTAAAGAAATACTTTTTGGGAAGTTATATTTAGCTGAGTGAACTACTGGCTCTGAGAAAGAAAGAAAAAGGACATTTGGAATAGAAAAAAAGACAATAACATAAAAGGGGTCACTGAGAATGCCAAGGGTTTGTATCTAAAGGAGCTATGGCATGAACATCTATCCAACATCATGTGGAATCAACAATCGTGGTAAGGGGGGCATATATTGGCTAGCAAATGGAAAGAAAATTCTATCCAACAGTAATATCACACATGAAATTGAAATGGCAATCTGTGTGTATGTTTCCTCACTATGTATGAAGAACCTGAGGTGGAAACCCTGAAAAGAGTCTGTTCTGGAGGTGTTGTAGGAGGATTATGGATTCTTCACATGAAAATCTTTTTAGGCTTTATTTTGCTCCTTCTCACTTCATGTTAAGGCCTTTGTAGAAGAGTTGAAGCTGAATACCTTTCCTGGCTTCCAAGTCTAACCTAAAGGGTAGTAAAAGGACTTTGTTTGTTCAGTTGCTCTTTTGAAGCATTGGTGAAATGAGAGGAACCAAGTAAAATTTGTGTCATTAAAATGAGTTTTAAGAAAGTTACGTGAGATGTTACATGACTCTTACTTTCAGCAGTATAGATGGATTACACATTCTAAAACAATCCTCACACTGAGAAGTATGTAGGTCTAGATAAGCAGCAAGAACAGCAAAATACTTTTTACACATATTGCTTACATCACAAGGAAGAAAGAGGAAACCCCAAGGGACACAAGAAAAAGAGAAAAGAAAATGTAGGAAGCCTGCATTAGTTAGCTGAAACAGGAGCGGTGAGTAGAAGAAGCAGCTTGAATTGTTTAGGGATCAAATATCAAAATCAAAGGTTTTGGATATTAACTCCAATGAGAGATAATGGGAAAAATGAAGTAGACCTTTAAGGAGAGCAGCTGAACTTAACATTGTCACATATTCCTGGGCCCCATAATAGAACTACATCCTTAGTGAAAATGTGACCATAAAAAAAAAGAAAATCTGATCTTTCAAAGCAAAATTTAAAATAGTGTGTCTCTACCCAGACTCTCAGGAGAATTATGAGAACTTGTTAGCATACACTTACCCTCAAGTGATTCTGGAGTCCAAACTTATATTACCTGTGCAATTCACAAACCCCAAACTAATACACTAAATAAATGTCTTTGCAGATAGATAAGGCATTCTGGTTTCTAGTAGAAGAAACACAAGTCTCTTTATATGAAAGCATCCTAGGCATAGACTTCCACAAATTAAAATAAAAAATTAAATCAATAGTTACAAAAAAATGAGGAAACAAGTGATGAATTAGAAAAAATAATAAACTTGGGTCCTCAATAACTTTAGATATTGAAATTATCTGAAATACAACATAAAATAATTATATATACATTAAGTAAATAAAAGATAAAAAAATATGTATATCTTACCTAATAAAAGAGAAACATGCAAATTAACCATCACTCCGCTATGCCCACAGCCAATCAGAGTGAGTATGCAAATTAACCCAACAAAGATGGAGTTTAATTTGCATATGCAGGCACAGAGCTGTGTGAAGCCTGCTATGAGGAGAAGCAGGACAGTTGAGGGAGCTACTGGAGTGATGCTCCAAACAGAAGCGAGGACTTGCCAGCTCCCAGGCAGCCGGGGAGCAGGGACTTGCCAGCTTCCAGGCGGCCGGGGAGTGGGGACGTGCCAGCTCCCGGGCAGCTGGGGTGGGGACCAGGGACTTGCTGGGTCCTGGACAGCTGGGAGTGAAGCCAGGGGCATATTCTTGCATGAATATCATGCAAAGGACCTCTAGTATATATAGAAAAGTCTAAGCGACCATCTGACTGTTTGACCATCCAACCGGTAGCTGTGATGCACACTGACCACCAGGGGGCAGATGCTCAATGTAGGAGCTGCCAAGCTGCGGTGACTTGTCAGCTGTGGTTCTCAGGTGATGCACCGGGAACCAGAGAGGTAGGAGCCTAATTCTGGGGTGCGTCATCCAAGAACCACCCTCTTGCAGTTGAGGACCCCTCAGGGGATCTTGGAGAGCCGGTTTTGGCCTGATCCCTGCAGGCCAGGCCGAAAGGCCCCCACCGGTGCATGAATCCATGCACCAGGCCTCTAGTTTTAATATAAGTAAGGAATAAAAGTCTCTAAAAGTATTATAAAAAATAACAAAATATGGGAAGAAAATGTGATTATTGAAATTATAACCAACTGCCATTTCTGGTCATGACTGACTAATTTTACCAACTCTCACTGAGAGCAAAGGGGCAATAATAATGCTGTCAGTGTTTTTATGACTTCTTAATGGAGGTAATAGAGTGACATGTTCTGAATGCTTAAAGAAAATATAATGCCATCTAAACTTCTATATTTAGTGAAAACATCCTGTAAAAATAAAGGTAAAATGAAGATATTTCCAGATAGACAAAACCTGAGGGAATTCTTCACCTTAACTCTCACACTGAAGGAAATCATAAAGGGTATCCTTCAGGAAGAAAAGAAAAAAAGAGAGAGAGATGTAGAAAGAGGTGAAGAAAACTGAAAAGTTTAAATAAGTGGGTAAATCTAAACAAATATTTACTGTGTAAAATAACAAAAATATTATCTATGGGATTACAATATATCTAAATTAAAATACAATATGAAAAAATCATGGTAGTTACAAGAAAGTGAATGCAATCAAAGTGTCATAATTTTTTTACATTATAAAAGTACTAATTTATATTTTAAAATTTCTTTCATTTTTTTTCAGTTACTGTTGATAGACAATATTATATTAGTCTAGGTGTAAAAGTACTAATTTATGTAAACTATTAAATTAATAAGCTAGGTTGAATCTTGTAACCTCGAGAAACCAACAACCAAAGAATCCTAAACATATGTGTAAGTATAAACGAGAAAAAAAGAGAAATGAAGAATAAAAAATAACCACCAAGCTATTAGAGGGCAGGCACCAGTAGGGAGATCTAAACATACATCTTGTTCACCTGGAGACACATGGCAACCTTTTAGGCTTGTGGAAATCCTTTTCCAATTAGGTAGTACTATCAGGAACCAGTGCAAACCCTGGTAGCACCAGGTAAGACCAAGCAGACCAAAATAACTTTGAAAGGGCTCTGAAAATTAAACTGTCACTGGAATCATGCATGGCACACAAAAGTAGGCCAAGACCCATATGCTAAATCTAAATAGGGTAGCTACCTATTAAAATAAATACATTAAGAAGTTCCCAGAGTCTCCTAACATGCTAGACAAAATGTCCATGATACAATAAATGCTTACCTGTCATAGCAAGAACAACAACAAAAAAATGAAACAGGAAACACACACCACAACTTAAATCAACCAATTGATGCCAACACTGAGATGAATTAGAGACCCATGAGATAATAAGACATAACATTTGTACCATTGCAGCCTCAGGAAAGGAGAAAGATTGGGGCTGAAAGAGTATTTGAAGAACTAATGGCTAAAACTCCCCAGATTTGGTAAAAGAAGCAACCTGTAGATTTAAGAAGCTGAGAAAATTCCAAACAGGATAATCCCAAAGCAATTCATGCTAAGACAACTCACAATTAAACTTCTGAAAAGTAAAGGAAACTCCTTTGACAAGCAGCCAGAAGGAAACAACATATTACCTATAGGCTAGCACCAATTTGAATGATGGCCAACTTCTCATCTAAAACTATGAAGGTCTAAAGGAAGTGGCACAACATTTTCTTTTCCTTTCTTTCTTTTTTTGTTGTTAACTTTATATTTGAATTATCACAAATAAGTTTCACTAAAGGCTTAAATTAGTTGTCTCCTTTTCTTCCAAATAGACGAAGGTCCAAATTAGCATTTATTAAGTATCTGCTAAGTGCCACATCTTTAGAGACAAGCAGGGGGAGGAAGGATTTCTCTCAGAAGCAAAAAAAGGAGGATTTTTTAAAGTGCACTAAGAAATTATAAAAATTTCAAATTAGTGTTCATTTGTAGAAATTAACAAATTCTTTCAAATTAATTGGGAAATTGAAAAGGCCAGAATGAAGATTATCTTGAAGAAAAACAAAGTGGGAAGATTTACTTTGTCAAGACTATAATAATTAAGTATTATGTGTTATTAAGTATATACAAATAGATAAATGGAACAGATACAGAGTTCAGAAACAGACCCAAACCTATTAAGATTATTTAATTTATAAGGATGGCATTACAGAGAAGTTGGGAAGGATGGATTTTTAAATAAATAGTACTGGAATTATTAATGTTTATATGAAAAGAAACAAAACATTACACCACTTACAGCATATACAAATATCAGTCCTCAATGAATTATAAATCTAAATGTGATACATAAAACATACAACATCTAGAAACTAATATGGGAGAGTATCTTCAAGCCATTCTATTTCAGGGTCTCTGTGTTACTGCAGCTTAACCAATGCCCTAAATAACAGATAGCAAACTTGAACAAGTTTTAGTATATGTGAAGTCAATATAGGAAAATTAATTGTATTTCTATGTTCTAACAACATACAAAAGGTATAACTTAAAGTCGGATCTACACAAATTGGAAGAATCAAAGTAAATTTAGTGACTAATAAGGTTTTTCATAGAAATTGACAAACTATTGTACAATAACCATGAAGGAGGAAACAGCCCAAAATAACCAAAACTAGTATGAGGAACATCAAGGTAAAATAATTTATTTATTTGTTTATTTAACATACTAGGGGCTCAGTGCACAAAATACATGCACAGGTAGGGTCCCTAGCAGCTGCTGGCTGCTGGCCGGGGCCTCCCTTCCCCAGCTGCCGGCTGCTGGCTGGGGCCTTCCTTCATTCCACGCCGACCCTCGGTGGTCAGTGCACGTCATAACGAGTGATCAAACTCCCAGTTGGTCGAACTCCCAAGGGAACACTTTGCATATTAGGCTTTTATAATATAGATAGCTATAGGTCATTAACTTATTATTTTTAACTATACTTGTTTGATAAAAAATATACATAGCACATGTTATAAATCATTGTAATAAATATTCATCATCCAACTCCAATATCACAAGTAACTTGCATCTACATACATATATGATTCTTCCCATCACATCTCCTCTGCGATAGATTGGTGTGTCCCTGCCAAATTCATTATGTGGACACCCTAACCCCCAAAGTGACCGCATTTGCAACCTGTAAGAAGGAAATTAAGATTATATAAAGTACTAAGAACTAGGGATGCTAACTTGATATGACTGGCATCCTTATAGGAAGAGAAAGAGAGATCACTAGCAGGTACTGAGGAAAGGTCATTTGTGGTCATAGAAAGAAGGCAGAAAGAGAGTCTGCAAGCCAGGAAGAGAGCTTTCAGTGGGAACCAAATCAGTGGGTACCTGGATCTTGGATATTGAGGATTGAATTTAAAGATATCAAAAGTTATTATAAAGTATAACAATTTATAAATATAATGTGAATACAGGGTTAGATATTAAAAAGCCCCATTTATATCTGGAAATTTGTTATATAATGAGGAAAAAACTGTAGGGCAGTGAAGAAAGAGAAACACATCAATAAACTGTGCTAGGATTATTGGCTATCCATATGGAAAAAAATAAAATTAAATTGCTATTTCATACTATATTAAAAACTTTATTCCAGATGTTTTTAATACATTAATGTAAAAACCAAAACGAAAAACTTTTAGGAGGAAATATAGGAGATTAGTTTTATAACCTTATGATAGGAAACATTTTTCAAACAAGCTATAGAAAGAAACATAGAGAAAAAGATAAATAATTCACTTCTGCTTGAATTAAAAACATCTGTTCATCAAAGGACATCATTAAAAATGACATGACACACCAAAATCTGGGGAGAAAAGTATTTGCAAGTATGAAGTCAACAAACAATTTGGGTTCAGAAAAGATAAAGAATTACCTATAAGTTAACTAGAGGCCTGGTACATGAAAATTCGTGCACTGGGCCGGGGGGCAGGGGCAGTCCCTCAGCCCAGCCTGCCCCCCTCACAGTCTGGGAGCCCTCAGGGAATGTCCTACTGATGGTTTAGGCCCGCTCCCCATGATGCCAGGGCTCACCACTGCCTGAGTCCCGGGCCTCGCAGCTGCCAGGGCTCGCAGCCGCTATGGCTTTGTTGGATGGACATCCGGAAGACCTCCACCCTAACTAGTGTATTAACCTTTTACTAGTATAGATAATAAAAACACAAACAACTCATTCGAAAATGTGGGCAAAGGACACAGATAAACTTTTCCAAGATGGTGACAGACTAGATTGATATTAAATTTATCTCCTTCCAGGACCAAACTGAAGTTACAACTAAAATACAGGACAATCAACCTGAATAACCAACTGAAGATTAGCTGAACCAAAGTCTTGTAACTGAGGATTTCACAGAAAAAGTCACATCAAAATTGGTAGGAAGGACAGAGATGTGAAAAGGTCTGGCCCTGCTCATGGGTGGAGTCTGAAATTCTGGAGGGATATCTCAGCTGCAGAGATTCCCCCTGAGGAGCATGGTGTATCAACCCCAGAACACCTGAGCTGAGAAAAGGTGTCTCTATAACATCTGACTATAAAAATCAGTGGGATTCTGTCTGCCAGGGAAAGACAGGAGACTGCTAGAGACACTGGTGCCCTCTTAGAGGGCCAATGCACAAAATCTTGTTCACAGCCATTCACTCTGGGCTCCAGTGGAGGGACTGGAGTTGTGTGAGGAGAGACTGGAGATTGTGGCTCTTGGAGGAGAGCTGAAGGGACAGCTACCAGGATCCCTGTGCTTAGTCACTCTTCCACACTGCAGGCATTACAGGCCTACCTCAAAAAGAAAGAAAAATCTCAAATCATCTAACTTTAAACCTAAAAGAACTAGAAAACAGAACAACAAACAAAGTAAGTAGAAGGAAGGAAATAATAAAGATTAGAGTGGAAGTAAATGATATAGAGACTAAAAACATATAATCTTCATTGTGGTTTTAATTTGCATTTCTCTGATGATTAGTGATGTTGAGCATCTTTTCACATACCTATTGGCCATCTGTATACTGTCTTAGAGAAGTATCTATTCAGGTCTTTTGCCCATTTTTTAAAATCAGGTTTTTGTGTGTGTGTGTGTGTTGAGATGTATAAGTTCTTTATAAATTTTGGATATTTGTCCCTTATCAGGTATATCATTGATGAATATGTCCTTTCATTCAATGGATTGCCTTTACATTTTGTTGATGGTTTCCTTTGCTGTGCAAAAACTTGTTAGTTTGATGTAGGTAACCTACAATGACATATCACCTCATACCTGTCAGAATGGCTAGCATCAATAACTCAACAAACAGCAAGTGCTGGTGAGGATGTGAAGAAATGGGAATCCTCATGCACTGTTGGTGGCGATGCAAATTTTGCAGTCACTATGGAAAATAGTATGGAGTTTCCACAAAAAATTAAAAATGGAACTGCCTTGGACCCAGCGATTTCACTTTTGATAATATACTCAAAGAATCTTGAAAGACTATATGAATCCCTATGTTCATTATTGTGTTATTTACAATAGCAGCCCAGGTGTCCATCAGTAGATGAGTGGATATAAAAGCTATGGTTCATTTACACAATGGAATACTACTTGACCATAATATAAACTCTGCTGCTTTCTACCTATGTGATCTTGGGCAAAATGCTTAAATGTTCTGTACTTCAGTTCCCTAATCTAGAAAATGAAAATGACCATAATAATCCTCATAGAGTTGTTATATTTAACATGTAATGCATGATATGTGCTGAGAAAGTTTCTGACACATAGAAAGTATTTAAAATATTAGCTATTATAGCCAGAGGCCTCAATTCCTGAACCCAATTACGTCTTCATTTCATAGACCTACTTTCCATGATGCGATTATTTTGTAGTGAGGCTCCCTAAAACAAAGTCTTACAAACTTCTTATTACGAGCAGGTGATGACATTATCTACCATCTTATCTAATAAAAGAGTATTATACAGATTGACCACCGCTCCAACACACAAGATGGCTGCCCCCATGTGGTCAAAGATCCTGCCCCCGTGTGGACACAAGATGGCCACCACAAGATGGTCAGCAGGGGAGGGCAGTTGGGAGGGACCAGGCCTGCAAGGGAGGGCAGTTGGGGGCTATCAAGCCTGCTGGGGAGGGCAGTTAGGAGTGACCCGGCCGGCAGAGGAGGGAAGTTGGGGGTGACTGGGTCTGCAGGGAAGGGCAGTTGGGGGGGACCCAGGCCCCCAGGGGAAGCAGTTGGGGCAAACAGGCTGGCAGGGGAGCAGTTAGGCATCAATCAGGCTGGCAGGGGAGTGGTTAGGGGGTGATCAGGCTGGCAGGCAGAAGTGGTTAGGGGCAATCAGAAAGGCAGGCAGGTGAGCAGTTGGGAGCCAGCAGTCCAGGATTGGAGAGGGTGCAGGCTGGGCTGAGGGACACCTTCCCCCATGCACGAATTTCATGCACCAGGCCTCTAGTTTTATAGATGAGGAAACAGATGCTTAGAGAGTTTTGTAGTTTGTCTGAGGCCATTTCATCAGCAGCAAGCACTCACACTAGACCTGCAGGATTCTAAGCCTGCTGTTAACTACTTGGCCATGCTTTATTTGGCCTGATCAACCTCAAGCACAACCCAGCATAGACTGGCATGTTATGCAGCTAGAAGTCATCACTGTGATGCAGCCAGAACTCCATTTTTTGTGGTTCACATGTATTCCTTTACAAATGGGAATGTTCTTAGCTCTTCTGCTCAGGGTTAAAACACCAACTTAATGGAGTTTTGGTGACCTAATAATGTCAGTACAACTCACTTTGACAGGTAGAAGATAAAACCACTACTATTCTATCACTGTCATTATTGCCTCTGATAATTAATAATTGTGATAGTAATGATACCGGTAGAATCGTATACCTGAAAAAACTCATGAAAGTATATTTAATTTTTCTCTCCTTGCATTTAGGTAAGATTCATCTAACTTCTTTCAGTCAGATAAAAATCTCTTCTGTTTAGACATCGGCAGTGTCAGATGACCCACTGCCCATGAGTTATGGGTTTGTCTGGGTGGGACTTTCATTGCTCAAACTGGGAAAGTCCTGGGCAAACTGGAACAAGCTGGTCACTGTAGATGAACCCTAACCTATCCTGATGAGTTTGTTCCTTCTATCTTTGCTCTGTTTACTGCTTGAGACAGAGACAGCTGGTTACCATTTTTCAAAATTACAGCCCTTCACATATCTGAAGACCGTTATCATGGCATTCTTTTCACTTCTCCCCCCAGGCCAGTGGTCAGCAAACTGAGGCTCGTGAGCCACATGCGGCTTGTGAGCCGCAGTTTGCCGCTCTGTTGACTAATGAGTTTGCTCACCACTGTCCTAGGCCAACCAACAGGTTTCTATCAAGCACTTACTTCACCTGGTATATTGTACTCACTGTTTTGAGGGATGCAAAAGAAATAGAATTCAAAATCCCTGCCCTGAGGGAGCTAAATAAGGCAGTTCCAGCTCCTTTCACCTTTGCCCATAGGCATGCTTTCCAACTCTTTAATCATCTGTATTGATTTGCTTTGAAGTTTGTGCAGATTCCCTATATCTCTTGTAATTGGTGGAAACCACAAATGTGCACAATACTCAACTTTTAAGTGACTGCATAGAGTAGGATCCCATAACGCTCTGAGGACGCTACTTCTACTTATTTTACTGTTTTAAATCATCACCACACCCCCTCAGATTCTGGCTTGCCTCGGAGGCAGTTTTTTCATCACAAGGAGCAGGATTGTCCATTTACCACCCTGCTTTGTATTAATCTCAGTGGTTTGAAATATAAAAAATTATACTTGATATGCTTGCAAATAGTTTTTACAACAAGAAAATGAACTGCATAATTTCCATAATTCTAACCACCAACTCTTCCCAATTTACCATCTGCCCTTTATTAGGTTTCATTTAGACTACTTTTTCTAGGAAAAAAAAAAATTCTATCCTTGCCAGTTACCGTCCTACACATTAATATGTTTAGGAATTCAAGCCCATGTCATAGTGACCTTATTCCTTGATTTGAATCCTTTCACCATTTAAACAAAAAAACTATTTCCTTGAGACAGGTGTTAAGAAATATCTGGGGAAATCCAAATGCTTAGACAGAAATGATTTCACTTTGTGCTTCTATCTTAGACCCTGGAAATACTTAACCATGTAGCATTTTGTTTTCGAAATACAATATCATTTATGGTCTAGACACCACAGACAGCTGTTTCAATTCAATTCAAATGGGCCCTGTTTCTGCTGTATTTATTTAGCTTGTCTAGCTAAATCTCTGAGTAATTTTGGCTTGAGTCCTTAATCAGGGATTAGGAAATATGAATTGTTAATTTTATTTTATTTTAAGGTGCATACTAGTGAGAAATTTCTACAAAAGTTTGGTTATTAGCTTTAAGCAAATAATTTGCAATTTTTTAAATTTGTCCTTCTTTATGTGGCAGCCAGTCAGCGTTGCCAAACACTTAGGAAAAATTTATAATAAATGAATTAAGTGGAAGTTTACCTTGAAATATAATCTTTTTGAAAATATCTTTTAAAAATAAAGATTTGGATTTCTCTCCTCCCTGTTGACCACATTATATGTTGCACATTGGAAACTATTGCAGCTTTAATCTTTGAGGAAACTGGGTCATTTAAACTATAAACATATATTTTAAAACAGCATTTTTTTCTATTCTACTCATTGATACATATTTGTATAAATTTCATAAGGCCTGACAATTTTGTTAAAGTCTAGACATTAATTCATCAAAAGAATAGTAAAAAATTGAATATGTTGCTTTAGCATTTAAACATAAAAGTTTTTGAGTGGTATTACATTTAAGAGCTATTTTTAGATTAATTTAAATTTGCTTCAAAAGTAATTGGAACTATAAAATTATACATGTATTATAATAAGGTTATTTCATATATTTGGGTCAAGGCTTGTAACTGCTGTTACCTTTCCCTTAGTATATGAGAGAGACAAGAGAGTCAGCCAATTGCTATGCAATGGTAGCACATACATTATTTTGCTGTGTTTTGAAATAATGTCTTTACCTGGAATTAGGCAAGCATAGTCATTTTGTGTCTCCCATACACTGAGGAGGAAATTCCCTACTTCTGATGTCATTAGATCGTCCCTTGTGGTGTTGCTTCTCATTGGGAGGAAGCAAGTAATTAATTCTGACTACTATGATTGGTTCCACATATTTGCCCTAATGTTCTCATTTATGATTTTGAAATGTCATAACTTACATATAGTGAAATTCACCCTCTGTGAGTTTTGACAAATGCGTACAGCCATGTCACCACCATCACCACATCAAGATACAGAACAGTTCTGCTACCCTCTTATTTATTTTTAAAATGTAAATGGAAAGAAGTTCAGTGCCTCACACATTCTGTTCAGAGACATTTGGGCTGACTGGGTCAGGTACAAAAACAAGGACAAAAAGTTCCAAAGAATTAATCTACTCATCTTCTTATTATACTAATAATGTGGTTATAATGATGATGCTTATACTTATAAATCACTAATTATGTGCTACACACTGTGTTAAGCACTTTTTATGCCTATTGCATTCAACCTTCTCAGTAATCCAAGAGCTGTCACCCACATTTTACAGATGAAAAATCTCAGATGCAGGGAGATTAACGAACATTCCTTTCTTTTTTTTTTTTAATATATTTTTTTGATTTCTTACAGAGAGGAAAGGAGAGAGACAGAGAGTTAGAAACATCGATCACCTGCCTCCTGCACGCCCCCTACTGGGGGATGTGCCTGCAACCCAGGTACATGCCCTTGACCGGAATTGAACCTGGGACCCTTTAGTCCACAGGCCGACGCTCTATCCACTGAGCCAAACCGGTTTCAGCACGAATATTCCTTTCATAATATGAACAGAAGGTGGTAGAGGTGGGGTTTGTACCCATCTCTGATTGCTAAATATGTGCTTTTAAGTCAGGATATTATCTACCTGGCTTTTGATGGTGCCAGTGATATTTATAGGACATAATTTTTCTTGATACAACCTTCATGAATACTGATAAAACACTGAATTATATTGAAATTAACACTTAGTAAAATAATTACTTAATTGAGTCAACATGTATTATTGGATGCTCATATATACTAGGCCTGGAGTATGTGACAGTGAATAAAAGAGACAAAAATATCTGTCCACTTGGAACTTTACTCTAGACAATAAGCCGAATAAACAAGTGTGATGCATGGTTTGTGTAAGCAACACATGGTGCTGTGGAGAAAAGCAGAGAAGGGGGATAAGAAACATTGAGGGGACATGTCCAATTTTACCATGTTGGTCACTGAAAAGCTGATCTCTGAGTAAAGCCTGGAGGAAGGGGTGCAGAGTAAACCCTTTGGACATCTGGGAGAAGACTGTTCCAAGCAGTGAAAATGGCAAGTTTAAGAGCCCTGGAACATGTTTATGCCTGATTTGCGCAAAGAATGTTACCCATGACCTAGAATGTAGAGGGAAGTGAGGAAAAGAGTAGGGGTTTTATCACAATTGCTCTAGCTATTCTTTTGAAAATTGATTAAAAAGGGACAGCATGGAAGCAGAGGACTCATTAGAAGGCTTTTGAAACAACCCAGGTGAGAGCTGATGGTGGCTCAGATCAAGTGTTGGTAGAGAAGGTGGCGAGACATTTATTAAGAATACTAGAAGCCCGGTGCACAAAATTTGTGCATGGGGTTGGGGGTGTGTCCCTCAGCCCAGCCTGCACCCTCTCCAATCTGGGACCACCCCCGAAGGATGTCTGACTGCCCGTTTAGGCCCAATCACAGGCTCCTTGCCTGAGTTGAAACATCCATCATATCATGTCCTTGCACAGGTTCTGAGTTCGCAGGCCTTCAGACTTGGACTGAATTACACCACAAGCTGTCTTGGTTCCCCACTGGGACCAGGCCTAAATTGGCAGTCGGACAACCCTCTCACAATCCAGGACTGCTGCCTCCCAACTGCTCGCCTGCCTGCCTGCCTGATTGCCCCTAACCACTTCTGCCTGCCAGCCTGATCACCCCCTAACCACTCCCCTGCCAGCCTGATCGATGCCTAACTGCTCCCCTGCCAGCCTGATCGCCCCTCACTGCCCTTCACTGCTGGCCCAGACACCCCTAACTGCCCTCCCTTGCCAGCCTGGTCTCCCCCACTGCCCTCCCCTGCTGGCCTGGTCACCCCTAACTTCCCTCCCTTGACAGCCTGGTTGCCCCTAACTGCTCTCCTCTGCCAGTCCAGTTGCTCCTAACTGCTCTTCCCTGCAGGCCTGGTCCCCACCCCCCTTTCCCCCGCAACTGCCATCCCCTGCTGGCCATCTTGTAGCAGCCATCTTGTATCCACATGGGGGTGGCCATCTTTGACCACATGCAGGCAGCCATCTTGTGTGTTGGATTGATGGTCAATTTGCATATTACCTCTTTATTCTATAGGATTGGTTGGGTCAGAGTCATGGAAAGGGATGTAAAACCACTCATGAGTTGCTTGCAACTAAGAACCTGAGTGATGTGCTGTTCAGTGTCATTTCCTAATATTGTTGGTATCTCTCCTAGCAGTCCTTACCCCTGCCCAATCCCAAATCTATGCCCGGGTGTCTGGAACAAATAAGGTTGTGTATGACGAGAATTTGCAATTGGGATCACAAAATTGTGATTAGGAACAATATGAATCATGAGTAGTGGGAGAGGTACAGAACAGCCAGTCAGAAAAGTGATGCAAATGTTAGAAAAGGAGGGATTCAGGAACTGCATAAAAATGAATTCTGCCAAAGTTTAAAAAAGGAGTAAAGGACTTTAATTCCTCCTCTGGGGAAGGAATTAATGTTGTTTTAGCTGT
This sequence comes from Corynorhinus townsendii, assembly GCA_026230045.1. Taxonomy (NCBI): domain Eukaryota; kingdom Metazoa; phylum Chordata; class Mammalia; order Chiroptera; family Vespertilionidae; genus Corynorhinus; species Corynorhinus townsendii. The sequence goes on along the minus strand of JAPDVU010000003.1, from coordinate 58,068,538 downwards.
ATACAGGGTAGTTTTATCATGTTAGGTGGAATTGGAACCTTCTTATTATCTTTGTGGTTTAAGGAGTGGGTATGGGTGCCAATTGACAAGAGATGGACTGGTGATGATTAATTTTATGGGTCAACTTGACTGGGTTGATAGATGCCCAGAGAGCAGATAAAATATTTCTGGGTGTGGGTGTGTCTGTGAGGGTGCTTCTGGAAAAGATTAGCATTGGAATGGTAGACTGGGTAAACAAGAGGGCCCCCACCACAGCAGGTGTGCATGATCCAATCCATGGAGAGCCTAAATCAAAAGGCAGAGGAATGGAGAATTTGTTCTCTGCCTGAGATGAAACATCCATCATATCATGTCTTTGGACAGGTTCTGAGTTTTCTGGCCTTCACACTTGGACTGAATTACACCACAGGCTGTCTGGGTTTCCCAGCTTACAGATAGCAGGCTGAGGGACTTCTCATATGAGCCAACTCCTGCAACAAATCTTCTAATATATATATATGGACACATTTCTCTGGAAAACCCTGGCTAATCCAATGCACTTAGAAAATCGTCAATGGCTGAAATATTAATTTTGCAAAGTATTAATTGATGGAATCATAGCAACTGTAGAGAAGTCTCTGGAGGTTTAGCACTAGGCTTTATTCCATTCAAAGAAAAACTTGTTCTATTCAAAAATTTTATCAAATACTAGAGGCCTGGTGCATGAAAATTTATGCACTGGAGCTTTCCCCTCTCACAGTCCAGGAGCCCTCAGGGACAGGAGGTGACCTGGCAATCAGGGGAAGGCGATGCCTCATCAAACCTCTGCTGCTGCTACTGCCGGCAGCACAAGCCTCAGCTGGCCCTGGTTGCCTATGCCTTGGGCCAGCCCTGGGTGGCTGGGGGGCTAAGGGGACTGGGGGACTTTGGAGTTAGGCACCTGGCAAGGCTGGGCCCGCCTGGGGTTGGGCCTCACCTTGTCGCATGCCTGCCACCCTGGTGGGGCTGAGGGGACTAGGCGCCGCCATCTTGTGGCTATGGGCACCGCCATCATTGAGGGTGTGGCAGTCAATTAACATATTCTTTCCTTATTGGCTGTGGGTGCTGCCATCTTTGTGATGGCACAAGAGTCAATTAGCATATTTCTCTTTATTAGATAGGTTAGGTAAAGGCATTGAAGGTCTGCTGATGAAATTTCTGGGTGATACATAGCAGAGAGCTAAGGTCACTAAAACAATATTGCTTATAAACTATTCAGCTCCCATGGCATCCAGTTATAGACTAGGTTAAATATGTAGCTTGCCCCAATTAGGGCAAGAAATCAGAGGTTATCTATATCTATAAAAGCCTAAGCGACTGTTATGACCCAATGACCAGAACAATTAAAACGACTGGTCGACCAGTCACTATGATACGTACTGACCACCAGGGGGCAGACGCTCAATGCAGGAGCTGCCCCCTGGTGGTCAGTGCACTCCCACAGCCACCTCAACCCAGATGACCCCCTGATTGGTCCCAATGGGAGGGTAGCTGCCAACCTCCTGTGGCCCTTTCCCCTGGATGGCCAACCTCCTGCAACCCCTCCTTCTGGCCGGCACAACCTCCGGTCACCCCTCCCCCTGGCCGGCTAGCCCCCTGATAGGTCTCCATCACTGGCCAGGCTGAGGAACCCCATTCATGCATGAATTCGTGTACTGGGCCTCTAGTAATTTTATAATAGTCTTTTCAATGCTTCATCACTACATTTGAGCTAATATATTTGCTACTAGAGGCCTGGTGCATAAAATTCATACACGGGGGGGGGGGCGGGTCCCTCAGTCCAATCTGGGACCCCTTGGGGGATGTCCAACTGTCCAACTGTAGCAATCGGGTCTAAACTGGCAGTTGGACATTTCTCTCACAATCCAGGACTGCTGGCTCTTAACTGCTCCCCTGACTTCCTGCCTGACTGGCCCTAACAGCTCCTGCCTGCCAGCCTGATAACCCCCTAACCACTCCCCTGCTGGCCTGATTGACACCTAACTGCTCTCCTGCTGGCCCGATTGCCCCCAACTGCCCTCCCCTGCTGGCCTATTCACCCCCAATTGCCCTCCCCTGTTGGCCTGATCACCCACAACTGCCCTCTCCTGTCAGCCGTTTTGTAGTGGCTATCTTGTGACAACATGGGGTGGCCATCTTGTGGTGGCCATCTTGTGATGACATGGGGGCAGCCATCTTGTGATGACCCGAGGGCGAGACACCACCTAGGCTTTTATTAGTATAAATGTCCTGAGCATTCAATGGATTAATATATGTAAAGTGCTTAGAATAAGGCTGTCACGTAAGTCAGTATTCACTATATACTAGCTACTGAATTATTGTTGTTGTTATTGTTATTATACCTAGCTAACAAAGACCTAGCTTTACATTCCTAAATCTAAGTGGCTGCAAAAGACCATAATAAATGCAGTGGCTGCAGTGATGTAGTTCTCTGAGCAGAGTCATTCAGCTCAAAGGGACAGTGCTATTGCTGAGGGGATCACTATAGGGAAGAGGAGTTGAGAGAGGTTCCAGCAACAAAGCCTGCAAAGAGACACACATGTAATATAGAGGCACATATAGTTCCCTGAACCTGATGAGTGTTTAAAATTAAACTCTTGACTGAACAAACGAGTATGAGTTAGTTGAGTAAGTTAGAGTGCAAAGACAATGAGAAAGAACCTTGAGAAAAGAAAGAACCAGGGTGTATGAGAGATTGCCTTAACTAGAGTGGATGGCAAGTATTGGAAAGTAGAGAAAATAGGTGGAATTGAAACAATAGACAAATTAAACTAATGCATGATCATGACTACCAAGCTAATGAATTTGGACTTGGATCTTGATACTTAAAGAGGGGGATGGCATGGTAAAAGTGATGTTTTAAGATTTTGGCAGACCATAGGGTAATTTGGTAAAGGAGTCACTACAGGATAAGCTCTCTAAATTTTTTGCCTATTCCTTCAACTATGGTCAAAAGTATACATTTTTGTATCTGAAACCATGAAAAAAAACTCCATGTATTTGAAAAATTAAACCATTGAATAAATAGTCAGGCTTGACCAAGAAAAACATGTCCTGTGTTAGAGAATCTAGAGGTAAAATTTGTCAAGCACCAAAAAGTGTTTTTGTTTGTTTATGCATATGTTTGTTCAGCTGGCAATATAAAATACTTAAATGGAGAGAGGGAAAGTTATTTTTTATATGTGTTTGTCTATAATTAACACTCAGAAAAGTTATGCCAAATTATGTGTTTATTTATTATAGAATAATAATAATACATAACTGGCAATTATGAGGATTGTTTTAACTTGTAAATATCTTAAAACCATGCCAATAAAATAGCATTTTAATTTTAAATTCCATTTAGATGCTTCCAAAACATATGAAATGTGCCCATTTCCTCTAGAATTCAAACTCATATAATCTGCTGAATTTTAGACCAAAAACCTTGGATTCATCATTAATTTCTTGATTTATTGCACAACCTGCATCTAATCCATCAGTAGATGATGAGAATTCTAGTTTTGAAACATATCCCAAATTCTGACATTTCTCAATAGAAGGCTGCTCATACCCCCTCTGATCACTAGAATGGCCATTTGCATGACAACTAATTTTGCATTAGGAATTCGAGCTTATAGTTTTTGCTACTATAGACATTGCCAGCAAGAGAGAATGCGAACTCCCCAGATCTATGCACTCTTGTGTCCCAGGTCTGAAATCGAAGTCTGGTACTCTGATAGACAGTCAAGGTTACATACCTCACCCTGGGTGCAAGGGAGGAAGTGCCTGAGGAAGTAAGTATCCAAAGTATTCATCTCCTTGTGGTCTTGGTTCTCAAGCAAGACTCACAAAGTGGGACAGCCCCTAGACATATAAAGGAGTTCAGATTCGCCTGTTTTCTATGATAGCTGTCCACTACAAACAGTAGTATAGAAGAAAAATGAAGTTCCAGCTACAACATTTCATCTGTCTGGGATCATCTATATAAGTGAAAGCATCCAGCCCACAAATCTTATTATCCTCTGAAGATACTGACATAGATTATCATTTCCAGGGTTCAAATATAGAATGTGAGGTTTGGAAAGTTTAAGTTACATGTCTGAAGTTACACACAAGATAGCAGAGTCAGAATATGAACTCAAGTCTCTGTTTAAAAAAATCGGTGATCTTTCTGTTGTACCTTTCTGAGAAGGTGTCTTCACATACAGACAGGTATATATTTTATAGATAATTGGCACTATTTAAGTAGCAGTTTTGAACATCTGAAACAGGGCTAGTAATTTTATTGAAATAATCTCATTTAATTATGTCAACAACCTTTACAGAAATCTGTAGGCTTCTTTTTTTTAAAACTTTTTATATTTATTTATTTATTTATTTTTAAATTTCTTTATCGATTAAGGTATTACATATGTGTCCTTATTCCCCCTTTACCCCCCACCTCCAATTCATGCCCCCACCCCCTGTTGTCTGTGCCCATTGATTAGGCTTATATGCATGCATATAAGTCCTTTGGTTGATCTCTCTCCCTTGCCCCCTTTTATAGGATTTTGAGAAAATCAAGATTCAGTGGCAAATAACTCATTCATGGGCACCTAGTAAGTGAAGATGCAGAATAAAATTTTATGCTTATTACATGGATTTAAAAATTGAAGTAATACCTTTAAAATATTTTTGACTAATTACAGTTATAACTTGAAGTGTTATTTCATTGTAAAAAGAATCTGTGCCATAATATATTCTCAATTTTATTCTTTCATTAATATATATTTTTCCAGATACAAACATTTTAACATTTGGTTGTATATGAAATTTGAGAAGTATTTTAGAAAAAGGAAAATTTCCAAATGTTATTAGAAATGTAAGTTTATTACATGTTTTTTATTTAATTGCAAAAACAAATACATGGAGTAAAAAATAAAATGGCATAGAAATAGAGAGAGAGAGTAAACAGAGATATCTAGAGATAACCACTTAAAATCATTCTGGTTTCAGTACTTCTGTGGATTATTTGATATTATTAATAACTAGAGGCCCGGTGCATGAAATTTGTGCACTGGGGGGTGAAGAGAGTCCCTCAGTCCAGCCTGCGTCCTCTTGAAGTCCAGGAGTCCTTGGGGGATGTCTGTCAGTCAGACATCCTTAATGCTGCTGAGTAAGAGAGGCTCCTGCCACCGCTGCTACACTTGCCAGCCATGAGCCTGGCTTCTGGCTGAGAGACGCTGCCCTGTGGGAGCACACTGACCACCAGGGGGCAGCTCCTGTATTGAGTGTCTGCCCCCTGGTGGTCAGTGCACATTAGCGACTGCTGTTGGGTCGATTTGCATATTAGCTTTTTATTATATAGGATGTGTTTACATAAGTGTCATTTCTTAATTTTTCAACTTTAGACAGCATTTAATTAATTCCTTTTATGAAAGAGGAAGAATTGAGCTAATTCTATTTTCTACCTTTTCCTCTTCACCATATTTTTTGTTACACTTGATATACTATTAATTTATTCTATTAAATTTCCTTTATCATTTAACATAATAATATTAAATTTCTTAATCTATCAACTTCAGACAATGTGTTCTCTTACTTATATTTTTTTCTGTTCTTTTCCAGATCTTCACATCTTTCAGCTTTTTACATTGCTAAAGTTTAGAAACATTGCACTTTGCAAGTATAATTTAGTCTTCTTTGTCTTGACTCTAAGTTTATTTTTAAAATTGAAAAACAATGTGTTTGCTATTGTTAATAATAGCCAGGCTAGAAAGAAATAAATTGAGTTATTTGACACAAAACTTGTGCCATTAAAGGAATAATTACAGTCAATGCGCAGTGGATCCTCCTCTCTTTTACTTCATTAAATACTCAGCATCATTTCACAGCTAAGTTTGCCTTCTTAGAAAATAGACCCCAATTTTCTTGTTTTGGCTGTTTCCCCTCCTCCTTTGGAGTATCTAACTGTGTTTTTCGTGTTTTGTTATTTTCTCATTAAGAGTGAAAACATATACTTTTACTTTATTCCTAAAATAATTTGCCTTGTTATTATTAATTATGTAACTGAATTGACTTTCCTTCTGATCTGCCTTTGGGCTTTACCTAATTTGCTGTTGGGGAGAAAGCAACAATATAGAGCTTCTCCCACCCAAAATGTCAAAATAAGAGGAACTTTACCCTGGGGATGACCTCAACTCTAGCACTCCCCTGGATATGATATGGTTTCCTTAGTAAATTCATCTCTGCTTTCCTCCCAGTGCGCACACTCCTGCTCCCTTGTTTCTGCATGTGTGGAGGAGAGGTGGGTGTAGAGGTGATCAGGCCCAGCTGTTTCTGTATTGCCCTTTATCAGTACGTTGATTACTGTATCACCTCCCTTTCCTGCTTTCTAAATCTGCCACACTTGTGGTCAGAGTCAGAGGAAAGGTTCCCACATTTGCTTGGTCTTTTCTTGGACTTGAACTTCCTCCTCTGACTAACTGGAAATAAAACTTCCATATGTTTTCTCTCTTCTGGTAATTTGTCATGTCTCTGGTATGTTGATGGGTATGTCTCTGGTATGCCCTGCCTCTCTCAGCAGTGTGATGAATTTATTCCCTTTTATAAATCTTTACTGACATTTCCATGGAATTTTGAGAAAATAGTTAACTTATGTACCTGGTTTGTTTTCTAGTATCAAAATTTCCCCTACTCATGTTGTTTTTTTATTGCAATAATGACACACTTATTTGAGATTGCAAGGAAAAGTCACATTATAGTTATTATGCGTTGAATATGGACTCTGGAATGGGTATAATATATTTTACAAAGACTTTCATTTATAACTTAGCCAAAGTGTAAATCATTATAGTATAAAAAGGAAAAATTTCAGTTACCTGAAATATTTGCTCAACTAGACTACCTCATTCTTCAAAGATTCCAGCTATATGTTGTAGCATCATCGAATTTTATTTTGTTTTAGAATTTTGAGGTATTATTCTTTTGGACTTATTTTCTGGATGTTAGTTGTCAAAACTGTGCAATCATCTGTCTTTCTCTCTCTCTGATTGCTTTTAAATCTTTTTGCTTCTGGTCTTTAGATTTAATTGCAGTATGCCTGGAATAAATTTATTTATACATGTGTGGGGCAAAAGGAGCTTTATAGTAGTTTGGATGGAAAAAGACATGCATATGATAATTACAATAGCTTTTTAAATTCAAAAGTTGTCACAATGCAACTGTAAACTACTTTTGTCCACCCCTATCCTGCTTGGAATTAAACATGAGTAATGCCTTGACAAATCATGTGATGATTCATGTCTTTTGTAAATACTGGAAAATTCTATTTCTATGTTGCTAGAAAATATCTGACATATGTATATTTTCTTGTTTTGAAAATATCACAGCTTATATTTTTCATCTACTTGACTTTCTGTGCTAAGTAAGAGTAATCTTTTTATCTTTTATCTTAATAATTTTCCTTTCAGCTATGTCTCACCTATATTTAATCCATTTGGTTTTATGTTTCAATAGTTTTTTTAAAAAATTCTGGAAGTTCTTTTTGGTTCTCTTTCAAATTTGCCTTGTTGTCTTCTTTTCTTAGTAATATATTATTTTAATGTTTTTTTAGTCTTTTGATTATGTATTTAATCAACTTTAGCATACTCATTTCATAGTTATTAGGGACTTACATTATTTGAATTTCATGAGAGTAGAGAGCTAATAACACTGCTGGATTTGCTGTCTCTTGTTCACAAGGATTGGCTTTTCATGTTTTCTGTAATTTTGGATTGTGAATTCATCGAAAGTAGGGCTTTATCTGTGAGAATTCCTGTCTAAAAGTCTGTCCTGGAAAAGTTTTTAATTTGCTTTTGCTAGGCACCCCAAGCTTATTACTGACTTTGTGTTGATTTTTAATTTCTCCTAAAATACTCAAACCATATGAATATTATAAGTTCAAGTTTCAAACCCATTGGAGTTGTTACCCCAATAATGAGGAATTGTCAGGGAAGACTATTTCCCCCATCCAGAGTTTAGACTGAAGTAGACATGTTTTCTGGTTGTCTTCTTGTGTTTTGGGGTGAATTATTATTTTCTAGTTGTTAGTGGGATTACAGTCCTTTGAGTGTCCTGACATTATAGGGGGCCCTTACAATTTCTTGATCCTTGTAGGCCCAGGACATATTTTCTGTCCATAAACTTGGCATTAGAATTTGGAATAGCTGCAGTTTCTGTTTGAAAACTTACCACTTTGGTTTTCTGTTCTTTCTTCAGTCATTTTTGCTGTATAAAAGTTCTACTTCATTTCCTTGCAAACTTGCCTTGTGTTTTAGTGGATATAAGTAGTTTTCAGTCAGAATTTCTAGATGTTTTGCAATGACAACTTTTTAATTTCTATCTTTTTGCAGTTGTCTTTTCTGTTATTTTTCAGGAAAAGGAAGTATATAATTCACTTTTTCTAAATTACATAAAAACTATAATTTTAAAAGAATAGTTTTCTGTAAAATGTTTTTAATTTTGTCATTTTATATATCCTCTTTGATTTAAAATTCTATTTTCTGAAGAAGAAATGGCAAAATATCAAATTTAAAACTGTGACCATTTCAGCAGTTTTAATGGTGACATTCTTGGCAAAATATCAGTAGTTTTTCAATTATGAATCACTTTAATACCTTTTCATGTGGGAAAGACAAAATCATTTTATAAAAACAAGGCCTATTTTCTTTATTTTTTAAAAATATTTTTTATTTATTTCAGAGAGGAAGGGAGAAGGAGAGGGAGATAGACACATCAATGATGAGAGAGAATCATTGATTGGATGCCTCCTACATGCCCTCCCACCAGGGATTGAGCCTGCAACCTGGACATGCGCCCTGACCAGGAATGGAATCCTGACTTCCAGGTTTATAGGTTGACCCTCAATCACTGAGCCACACCAGCCAGGCAAGGCATATTTTCTTAATAATCACAGTGACACATTTTTAACAGCTTTATTGAGTGCTGAGCTATAACTGATACAATAAGCTGCACATATCTAAAGTATATATAATTTGATAAGTTTGACATACACATACATCTTTGAAAACATCATCATAATCAAGATAGTGAACATATTTATTACCCCTACAAGTTTTCTTTTTCTTTTCTGTAATTTTTCCCTCCTGACCTTACCCACGACCCCAACTCTGTGTCTAGGCAACCATTACTATGCTTACTGTTACTACAGATTAGTTTGAATTTTCTAAAATTTTATATAAATGAACATAGTATATACTCTTTTATGTCTCCTATCTTTTCCTTAACATAATTATAGAGATTTTTCCATGTTGCTTTTGTACCAATAGTTTATTCTTTATATTGATGAACTAGAGGCCCACTGCAGGAAAATTCATGCAAGAGTAGGTATTCCTTCCCCCAGCTGCCAACACGGCTTCCCTCCGGCACTCGGGACCATGCTGGCTTCCCTCCAGCCACCCACAGGCACCTGGGGCCCTGGCTGGCTTCCTTTTGGCCCTGGCTTTGTCAGGAAGGACGTCCGGTCTAAATAACATATTACTCTTTTATTATTATAGATAGTATTCTATTATACTGATATACCACACTTTGTTTATCCATTCACCTATTGATGAACATTTGAGATGTTTCCAGTTTTGGGCTCTTAACAAATAAAGCTCCTATGAACATTTGTATGTAAGTCTTTTTTAAAAAATATATTTTTTATTGATTTATTAGAGGAAGGGAGAGAGAGATAGAAATATCAATGATGAGAGAGAATCATTGATTGGCTGCCTTCTGCATGCTCCCTATTGGGGAATGAGCACACAACCCAGGCATGTGCCCTTGATGGAATGAAACCCAGGACTCTTCAGTCTGTAGGCCAATGGACTACTGAGCCAACTGGCTAGGGTTATATGTACGTCTTTGTAAGAACATGTAGAGATAGAAACATGGATTCATTGGTTGTAGGATATGAGAAAAGGGAGTCAAGTATAGCTTCAAGATTTTCGGTCTAAGCAATAGAAATGAGGTACTTGCTATGGATTGAGAAGCAGAAAGCTGAAGGAAGGACAGGTTTTGCTGTGGGTAGGGTGTTGAGTGGAATGCAGTAGTTTGTTTTTTGACACATTGAGTTTGAGATGCCAATGAAAACAATCTAGGTAGAGATAAGGAATAAGTTATTAGATGATGAAGTTGATTAATGCTAGCATAGTATATTTTTCTTCATTCATTTATTTTTATTTTTTAAATATATTTTTTATTACATTATGTGTTTTTGGTTGATTCTGACAATCTCTGTTTTTTAATTGGTGCATTTAGAGCATTGATGTCCAGTGATTATTGATATAGTTGGAATAATATCTGCCATATTCATTATTTTCTATTTGTTGCCCTTGTTCTTTTTTATTTTTGTCTTCTACTCTTTTTCTGTTTTTATAGTTTTTACTGAGCAATTTATATGAGTCCATTTCCTCCCCTTAACATATTGGTTATACTTCTTCTTTACTTTTCTTAGTGGTTGACCTAGATTTTACAATATATATTTATAGCTAATATAAGTTCACTTTCAAATAATACTGTATCCCTTCATGGATAGTGTTAATACCTTATAATAACAAAATAATCCTGATTCTTCCTTCCCATCCTTTGTATCATTGTTATTATTTGTCTCACTTATATATAAATATATAATATGTACATATATATTATGCTTATGTATATGACATATACATAATACATGATATATAGTACATAAGCATCCTATATAATAAAGAGGTAATATGCAAATTGACCATCACTCCAACACACAAGGTGGCTGCCCCCATGTGGTCAAAGATGGCTGCCCCCATGTGGACACAAGATGGCTGGCAGGGGAGGGCAGTTGTGGACAATAGGCCAGCAGGGGAGGGCAGTCGGGGAACCAGGCCTGCAGGGGAGGGCAGTTGGGAGGGACAAGGCCTGCAGGGAAGGGCAGTTGGACATGTACACGAATTTCGTGGACCGGGCCTCTAGTACATGATAAAATACATTATTGGTATTTTGAACAAGCTCTTAACTGTGAGATCAATTAATAATTATAAAAATATGTTTTGTTGTACATAATTACTTATTCTTTCTTTGATACCATTTCTTGTGTCATGTAGATCTGAGTTTCTGGCCTAGATTATTCTTTCCCTCTAAAAAACTGCCTTTAACATTTCTTGCAAGGCAGGCCTACTGGCAGTAAATTCTCTCTTTTCCTTTTTGTCTGAGAAAGTTTTTATTTCTTTACATTTGAATGATTTCACAGGATACATAATTCTAGATTGATAGGGCTTTTTCCCCTCTCAACACTGTAAATATTTTACTCCACTCTCTTCTTGCTTGGGTGGTTCTGAGGAGAAGTCAGACATAATTCTTATCTTTGTTCCTCCAATGGATACGTTTTGGTTTTTTTTTTGTTATTGTTGTTGTTTTTAACCTGGCTTCTTTCAGGAATTATTCTATCTTTGATGTTCTATATTTTGATATTTATGCCTAGATGTAGTGTGGGGTATTTTTGTTTTGTTTTTATTTTTGGCATTTATTTGGCTTGTTGTGATCTGAGCTTTTCAGATATGTAGTTTTGTGTCTGACACTAATTTGCAGAAATTCTCAGTCATTATTGTTTCCAATATTTTTCATGTTCCTTTCTTTCTTCCCCTCCAATATTTCCTTTACATGTACATTACAGCTTCTGGTCTTGTCTTTTTGTGCTGCATAGTCTGTTCTGTTTTTTGTTTGTTTGTTTGTTGTCTTCTTCTTCTTCTTCTTCTTCTTTAGGCTTTCTTTTATTTTCTTTTGGTTTTGAGGGTTCTACTGATATATCCTCTATCTTGGAGATTTTTTCTTCAGCCATGTCTGGCCTACCAATAAGCCCATCAAAAACATTCTTTTTTTCTTTTACAGCATTTTTTGTTTGTTTATTTTTGTGTCTCTATCATTTCTTTTTGGGATTTTTTCTTAGGATTTCCAACTCTCTGCTTACTTTGTTTAACTGTTTTTGCATGCTGCCTACTTTAGCCATTAAAGCATTTAGAATACTAATTAATTACTAATTAATTGTAATATTTTAAATTCTTGGTCTCATACTTTCAACATCCCTGCCATGTATGGTCCTGATGCTTGTTCTGTCTCTTTAAATTGTATTTTTTGTCTTTTAGTGTGACATAGGTTTTTCTTGACAGCTGAATATGATATATAGGTAAAAACTGCTGAAACTAGGTCTTTATAATGTGGTGGTGAGTTGTCAGAGGAGGAGAAATGTTCTATAGTCCTGTGAATAGGTCTCAGTCTTTTAATAATCTTATGACTCTGGACTATGAACTTCACAGGTATTGCTGACTTTTTGCTTCCCCCAGTAGGTGAGGCAGAATGGATAGGAGTAGGCTGGAGTTGGGTGTTTTTCTTTCCCTAGCTTAATTCAGCTTCAGTAATACCCAGCAGTTTAGGCCCTAGTTAACTAGTTTTTGCAGATGTGATTAAGTTAAAGGTTTTTAAGATTGACAGATTATCCTGGATTATCTCTGTGAGTCCACTGTATTCACAAGGGTCCTTATAAGAGCACCCTGGTCGGCTGGAAAAGTCCACACTCTGTTACGCTGCTACCAGGGCCCCTTTGATCTCTCAGCCTTCTGAAAGTTGACTTGCTTCTGACAACTCCGCTCCACCGGCCAAGCCGAGGAAGATTTAATGCCTCCTTTTCCAGTCCTCACCCAGACCTCTTGCTGAGGTATGAACACGCTTCAGCTGCTACCCACTTCTATCTACATTTGCAAATGTTTTATCAATATGCAAACATTTTACCTAATACATTTAGAACATTTTAATTTGTGTCAATGATCTTTTTGACAATCAATTCAGTAGTAAAACAGTGCTTTCCCCTGCCAGTGAAATTAGAGAAGGGGATACCTCATGATATTAAAATAACCCAAACCCTTAACCTCTGCTTGAAACTTTCACGCTCTTACTTAAAATAAACAAACAACAAACAAAAAACTATGCCATTAAGAATGTTATAGTTCCAAAATATTGCCATTATGCCTAAGAAAATTATTTCTATAAACTATTTCATTCCATATTTCTTATTTCACCCCAGATCAAAGGCCTGGGCTCTCCACTGAAGAGAGAAACCCAAGAGGGTCCCAAGCCAGTGAATCAGCAATATGTAGGAGTTTCGTTGCAAGAGACTAAATGTGAAGCTTCTATAATAAAATGTAGCAGCAGAATTGTTATTTTTACTCACCCTTTATATAACTTGAGAATTCTCAGTTTCCAAATCTAGGCTGTTTCTAAGTGTGGCAGACCTCCAAGGAGAGCTTGCACATGTCAGGGGTTCTGGTGGGGCTCAATAAAGTCCCTTGAAGTTGTCTGCTTTCCTCAATGGGCCACTGCTGACTTCTCTCTGAATCCTGGGGAGAATCCAGGCCTGTATGAGGCAAGTAAATGCTCAGAGCTCTTGGGGACAGGCCGGCATTATTGATGTCTACACAGCAGGTTGACAGCGATCTTTGGGCCCTTTCCTGTGTCAGCAATGCCTCAAATACAGCTGTTGTCAGAGACCACATGGACCCCAGAAGCATCACTCAAGTTTTAGGGTGGGTTCCTGCTCACACCACCTCTGCCATAAGGACACACAAAGATGAATGGCCAGCCCCAATGACAGGGCTGCTTCTCTCTGCAAGCGGCATACAGAGCGCTTTGTGTTCCTGACGATGGCAATACTTCCCTTCTGGCAGAGGCCGGCTGGCTTCTCCGGGGCTGCGGAAAGTAACGCTTGTTTCTGAATTGGTTAGAGTTCAATCTCAATTATGTCTGGAAACAACACGCGTTCCTTTCCCCCTGCTGTATGACTGCAGTGTTAATTTTCAAGTAAACTTGTGCAAGGTACTTTCAAGTTGAAATCGCCACACAGCATTGACATTTATTAGGCACTCCCTCTGGAGCCTTCCTGGCAGTGTGGCCATGGAGGTGTTGCCGCTACACCGGCGCTCTGAGGCTCACTCTTTCCAGCCTTCACGTACCACCCTAGAGCGAGGCTGGAAGAGATTATTTGAACAGGATCACATTCAAATTTGCCTCTCCTCCACCCACACAAAGACCAATTTCAACTTTTCCCTAAGTGGTATAAAACTGGAACCCCAGACCAAGTCCAAGAAAGAGAAGAAAGATGATATCATTTAATTTGCTTGCCATTAAAAAGTAACTTTTATTATGTGCATGTCTGGCTTCTTAGACTTTCAGAAGGTAGCATTCTCACCAGCAGTAAAAGAAAAGTAATCTTTCTGTAGCAATTTTAAGTTCTACCCTTGTTGCTTTTTTAAAAAGCCTTGGTATTTCAGCTCGCCATGTTGGTGAATTCCTTCATGTGCCTCCCATACATACTTCATTTAGATCCTGATCTGATGAAGAAATGAATGCCATGCCTTTTTTTTTTTTATGGCACACAACACCACCATTTTCTTCGCGAGGTGCACCTGTTTTTAGTATCTGCACATACTCAGCCAGGGCGTGTTGCTGAGTCTGCTCCTGCAGCTGTTGTTTTGCCATAAAAAATACTACTATATTCGTGTAAGTTTAAGCCTCGTGAACTCTGTAACTTGCACTTGTTAAAGGGAGGCAGTGAGGCTCTGTCTGGACTGCTGATAATAGGTTAGATAAAGATCCCACACTGACCCTCACACTGCAGCACTCATACAAATGGGAGGAAGTCGCTCCAACCATGTACAGTCCAGCAGACAGCAGATGTGGGCCATGCAAAATTAATGATTAACTGCGTGCCAGTGTGTTTGTCAGGGAACAGTACTGCTCTTTAAGGGGCTTATAGAGTCTCTGAAAGAAATTAGCTCATGAGAGGGACTCATAAGGATGAAAGAAAAAACTTAAGTAGAGGCTTGACATATCCTGCTTTTCTCACAGGGCAAAAGTTAAACATAATGGTCTCCTTTTTATAGTGTGAAGTTCTGACTGAAGTTGGGGCAGATCATCCACTTGTTAAAACAAGACATGAACATTCTTGTTATTCCTTCCAGGGGAAGAGGGATGGTGTGCACTCAAACTGAACTCTAAAACGTACCAGAAAGAAGGGAGAAATTATCCAGTAATCATCCCAGACATGGAAACCAAAAAGTAATTGGGAAAGTGACAGAGAAATCGTAAATAAGACAAGATGTTCATAATTCACTATCCCTTTGGACTCAATGGGCTTTTAAAGGGCCAGAAAGTTTCATCAAAATTCATAGGTAAAAGTCAAGGTAAGAATCAGTTAAGTATTAGCAGGCTTGTAATTTATTGAAGGCATGTTGCAAGGAATATAATCTCCCAAAATACCTAGTTAAGATAAATTTCATAATGAACATTTCTTCACATGACTTGTTACCTTCCTGAATCCCAATGATGGTTGAGCAAATTAGAGATAACAGGAATCCAGGAATTACTTCGACCAATGTAAATCCCATACCGTTCACCTGGTTGAAGAACCCTTGGGGCCCTGGGGCCTCTGCCAGCCCCAAGTCCCCTCCAGAAAAATCTGCTTTACTTGAGCCAGCACCTCTTTGCAAAGACAAGACTCAATCCATAAACGTTGAATGACTATTTATAAAACTTAGAATCTGGTACATGTTGCTAACTTCAGTGTAAGGAGTAAGGTCACTGGAATTATAGAGAAAGTAGCATCAGGAGTAGGAGGAACAAATAAAAGAGAAAGAGGAGACTCTCCAACTTTTGCCTTACAACCAAGGCTTTCCATAGGCTGGCTTAGATCTCCTTATCTAGTTCATTTCTTCCTGCTCCCTACCCACCCACCCACCCAGACTCGTCCATTCAGAGAGGCTGGTTAATTTGCTGTTTCTCCATATGTTCTATCCTCCACTTCATGAAGTTGCTGAAATTAATCATCTCAACACACACACTTTTCCTGCCTCTCTTTTTAAAATTTGATTTATTTTTGTTCTTATTATATCATTTCATTTGTTCATTCTTTTACAGTACTTTGTTTTATTTAAAAATTGTTTTAGCCCAGCCAGTGTGGCTAAGTGGTTGAGTGTTGACCTATGAACCAGGAGGTCACAGTTTGATTCCCGGTCAGGGCACATGCCAGGGTTGCTGGCTAGATCCCCTGGGGGGGCGGGGCAGCATATAGGAGGCAGCCAATCAATGATTCTCTCTCATCATTTATGTTTCTATCTCTCTCTTCTTCTCCCTTCTTCTTTGAAATCAATAAAAATATATTTAAAAATATTTTAATTTTTTTGAGGACAGGGAAAATACAGTATATTACTATTAATATTTAGATTTATGTTTCTGTGGGTATATGTGTATCCCTTGCAATATTTGGCATAGGATTAGCCATGAAAGAGGTGATTAATTAAAGCTGAAGAACACGTGTTTTATTACATTTAATTAAGTTTATGTTATTTTCTCGTTCAATTTTAGATGGTGTAGTTCTCTTCACATAAGAAGAAATAGCCACATCGTAGTTTCTAATCTCATTTCCCACAATTTACCTACCTTGGTTCTGAGACTGTTTTTTAGCTGAAATGTAATTTTATCAGATTAAATAGCTTCACAAAATTTACTTCGAGGCCAGCGTATTATTAATATAAGTTGAGCCCTGATTTGAAGAGGGATTATGTAGAATACTCTCGGACTGAGAGATGCGTCATTGGCCCACCGCTCATGAGGGTGTCAGGCCAGTTCACCTCCCTCAGCAAGGAAGCT
The DNA here is from genome assembly GCA_026230045.1 of Corynorhinus townsendii. Lineage (NCBI taxonomy): Eukaryota > Metazoa > Chordata > Mammalia > Chiroptera > Vespertilionidae > Corynorhinus > Corynorhinus townsendii. Next base: position 58,051,840 of record JAPDVU010000003.1, on the reverse strand, counting down.
CTTTGCCATTTGGGAAGACAAGTATTACTAAAATTTTACAGGAGGGAAGTTGGAAAGACCATCTCACAGGACACAACTTTTAAGCCTATATGAGGCGTTTCCTTAAAGTCCATCCTCCATCACTTCTCTGGATTTATTTGTTAGTTTTTATCTCTCTAGATTTTTCTCTCTCACAGAATCTAGCTTCTATATTTACTCTTTTTTTATACTCAGGTTCTCGTTATTACCCTCACTTCCTAATTCCATCTCTTCTCCCCTTTACATTTCTGGATCTTACCTAAACTTAAAAACGCAAACCCCTCAACACACAAGGAAGGTGACCCACCTCACCTCCCTTGGACAGCAGGCCAGGGTTCAGGTGGCAAATTATTTCTTTCTCTGATATAAATTCCTCTCCCTACACACCGCCCTTCCCCTCCCCCCTCCCCGCCCTCGCCCCCACCCCCAGACTTGAATCACTTTTCACAGCAGCCCATTCGCCTGTAAGGGATCATTGCACAGGGCAGTAGTGGAGTTAGTGTAGCTCCAGGCACACAATCTCTCTGGTTAGCATTTAAGATAATCTCAGGCAGCTCCAGTGGCTGGTGAAGATCAAAGGTATTCTGCCTGCTTGAGGTCAAGATCGCTCTTGCTTTGCAAGCCTATATATCCTAAAGTTATGTCACGAGGTATAAGGCTACTGCTTTCTCTCCCAAAAAGTTTCTACAAAAGATACTAAATGGAAATAAAATCCTTCTGAGGCAGCTCCTAAATCACAAAATTTAGTTCCCTGGACTCTTCTCCTGAGATAGTTTGTATGTCACAAACTTGAGGTTTACGGTACTTCGTGTAAACCTTCCTTTCTACCTGTGAGCCACTTTAGTTAGTACTTTTCTGGAGAGATGAAATAAACAAATCACCCTCCAATTAACTCTCACTTTACGGCAGCCAAGCTTTACCCATAAGTTGTATGAATGAATTGCCCCAGGCTGTATTATTTAAAGGTTAAAAATTAAAAATTAGTATTCCCTGCTTAGTAAATTTTAGGAATTTTTACTGCACATAAATGTAACAAACTAACAAACAAACAAAAAAACCCACCCTCATATTGTAGATAAAAATGAAGGGAAAAATAGCAATAACTTTCCAAGTAATTCACTGCTACAATATGTTGAGAAAGAAAATGGGGAGGGTCAAAATGATTCAAATTGCCTTAAATAAATGTCTTTGAGTTGCAAGTAAAACATTCTAAACAAACTAGCTTAAGTGAGAAGGGGTAATTTATTATAGGGTTACATACTCAAGACTAGAACAAAGGCCTAGAAAATAGAGGCAACTAATCTCCTACCTTTTCTTTGTCTCTTGGTTCTCCTTCTTTCTACACATCTGCTTTTCCCCCCAATCTCTGCACACAGGTGTTCTCTGCTTCTCTGAATATGTGGTAAGTCAGGGATGCTAAAAAAACTCCTTCAGTGATTAAAAAATATTCTATATCTGTGCTGTTCAATATGGTAGTCACTAGCCATAGGTTCCATTGACCAATTGAAATATGGCTGGAGTAAATAAGGATCTGAATTTTTAATTTTACTTAATTTAAACTTAAATTTAAATGGCCACACGTAGATAATGTCTACCATATTAGACAGCAACATGAAAAAAGAGAAATGTCTGATAGTGCCTTAATTTGCATACCTTCATTTTGAGCAACTAGCAAAGACTCACTAGCATTCTTGAATTCCAATTATCAACTTCTCAAGAGAAATGTTAATTGGCCCAATTTATGTTAGGTACCACCCCTGGTTCAACCAGCTTTGTCAAAGGAGTAGGAATGCATATTATCAACAGCCAGGACCAACCCTATGTGTAGAGAGGGAGGTGTAATCCTCAGAGGAAAATGGCCATGTTCTCGGTAGTCACTTCCAAAGGTATCTGTTCCTGAGGTTAACTTGATGTGTTGAATAATTTCATTGATTAATTTTCAAATCACCTCCGCTCATCATTGCAAAAGAGACTTAAGATTCTTATTTATGCAAAAATAGGAATTATACTTTCCTGGACACCAGAGAGATAACTCAGTGGGATGTAATAAAAACTCAGGAATGATTCAGAAATCAAGAACCAATATCTGATTTCTAGAGGCATTAGCCTCATTTTAGTTTTTTCTTTTATAAGCAATTTAGTGAAAAGAGTAATAGAACACTTGATTAGGACTCTAGAAACACCGGTAGGTTATTCTCTCTCTCTCTCTCTCTCTCTCTCTCTCTCCTGTCAAAATTAACTTTTACTTTTAAAACAATGGAACAGGTAGAAGCATCATTCTAGCTGGCAATATTTGACCCTGGATGAAGCCTTCTGTCCCAGTGTTAAGTAACCTTTCTAGTAGGGTAGATGAAGGGTGTCAAGTACAGTCTAAGGTCAAAGCTCTCACATTTCTTGGGTCATGCCCTTGATTTAGTTTATCTGACTACCTCATCTGTCTTGACCTTTGAGGCTTGTTGGCTCATTAAGATCTTGGCTATTGACATCTGACTGATTGTAGCCTCAAGCTTTGCTTTCTTTCTGGCTTCCCAACCCTGCATGCTCCTTGATCCCAATTTTTAAATAAATTTCCCAATCTCTAACTTGTCATGATCCATATCAGGCATGGTTCCTGATTTTTCAGATTTTCTATCTTAATGGTCCTCCCTGAGGGCTCCAGTCTGTGGAGTCTCACTGCCTGCCACGACAGATGTGTTCTTTAGCAATTTTTTTCAGTTGAATGTGTTTCCTACTTTTCTGTTAAAAAGTACCTGTGGTGCACTGATACTTCAACTAATGACAGACACATGTCTTAATAACCCTTCTTAAACATTGTCAGAAACTTTACAAACTGGATTGAAATAATTCCAGAGCTAATAGAGCTTGCATTTCTACTTTCAAAAAAAATTATCCAAAACATTTAAATAAGGTCCAGAGAATGGCTGCATTATCTTTTAATGGCATGTCTGAGGCCTACTTCCAAATTATTGAATTTATTATTATTAACTTTGAAATTTATTATTCATTGGTATCCAGACATTGTGGAGTTACATATTTACACGTATTTTTTGTTTCATAGAGATGCATATGATTTGTATCTGGTAGAAGAGAGACATAATGGTTTATTGCCTTGTAGAACATTAACCAGTTTTGTGTCAAACCAGCAATCTTATTCTAATATTCCTTTTTGTTTTTGATGTTGCCTATAAATAGTTCCTCAAAATGTCCATTTTATATTCTGCTGGTGTCTTCATTAATTAATGAGTTGAATAAATTTTGCACATGCTCATTTTATATTTGTATGAGTCAGTTCTTAAGTTACAAAAATTATATTTTATCACTGCACATGAAATATAAAGGTTAGTAATACTAAAATCATAACAGATACAAAAATCAAATGTAGTCTTAGGAAGGTGGGAGATAGTAAAGATAGTGCAGTTGAAAGGAGTGAGAGAGTGCACATTGGTACTTAGCCAGGGAAGAATATGTCAGACAATAACAACCATTTGAATATAAGATGGAGTTCCAATAGGTACTTGAGTGTTATCTTGGGCTAATTCTGTTCCTCATCATATCACCAAGGAGCCATAAAGGAATTTTAAACAAGTATATATCTTTATCACCATATATCTGTTTATACCTGAAATTTTCTTCAGAAGAGGGAAAAACTGTAATAAAATAAATGGAAAAAGAAAACTTTTTTTGTTACACTAAAATTAGCTAATACTAAATGAACCATTTTACTAGAGAGGAAAGTGGCAGAAAGCTTTAGGGAAAACTAGAGTGAAAGGGGAGGGATTGGCATCAGAGAATGAAAAAAGGGATAAGAGAGGAGATTTGAGAAACAAACATCAGTTTTCATGCAATGCTTTATCTTCAAATATTTACTTTCAAAAGTATTTTTATTTCTTTTTTTTTAATAGGGACTTCATTATTAAAAGAGTTTATTTTCAAATAACTTATTAAATGAGGCATTTTTATTTTTCTTGAAAGTACCAGGGGACCCAAGGTCTAGTTACAACATCAACCACTTGCAAAGTGTGTTGTTGGTCAGAGTCAGAGTCAGTATATTATTTCCTTATCAGGCTATTTTATTTTACTTTTTAAAAATGATTTTTCTTGGCTAGTACTTAATTTGACAGTAAAATAGTAATCAAGTTTTCAGATTAATTTAAATAGGCTAATTGAAATAAGTGAATATTCAAGTAAATTTAATTGTACTGGACAAAAAGCTGTTCTTAAAGTAATAACTAAAATTTCTATTGGTAGTTCATCTCATGGTAAAATTCCTGAATATGCAATGAACCTAAAGACAGTCATATTTTGGGGCAAAAAAAAAAAATTAAAATTTAAAGTTATCAAGACTGCATTACAAAATTTACAAAAACCTCCATTAATCAAAAAAAAAAGTGGGGGAGGATAGTAGGGTAATATCATGTAAGGAAAAATATCCTATAAGTAAATTACATCTAGAAAATTTTTACTTTACAAAATTAATTTTCATTTGTAATGCTAACAGCAAGACGGCCATGAAAAACACACATGGTGTCTAAATAAGACAAAGGAAAATAGTTTGGGCAAAAATAAAAAGGATCCCAAATCAATTATATAAAAAAGATTTCTTTATTAACTTGTGGTCGAGAATATGTTTGTATATTTTCAGAAAACAACTCCAAGACCATGTGGATTCCTGCAACAGAGAGGAATTGACAGGTGTGCTCCAACCACGAAGACAAGAGGAAAAACAGTCCAGAGATGGAAGATGCTGACAACGCCTTGCCATGGGAGCAGTCAGCAGCTGTGCACCGCTGCAGGTTGCCTAGGACCAAACCAGAGAGGGTCGGACCTGCATTGCCACCATGTGCCCACTGTCCAGATATCATTGCTGACATGTACACATAAGGAACTGTTAGACATTGAAACAGGGACTCAGAACTGTTGGACACTGAAATTGGGACTCAAACATTTTTTGTTTTGTTTTGTTATTATATGTTTATTTCTAGTCTGCAGAGGCAAAAGTTTTTAAAGGAAAGAAATGGTGGGAAAAAGATACAGAGGAAAGAAGCATTGAACAGACTTTCAAACTACATCGGGAAGACAGGGGAGGTTGGGTGAAGGACTTGTATGAATACATATAAGCATAACCAATGGATACAAGACACTGAGGGGGGGAGGGCGGGCAGGTGAAGGCATGTACTGGGGGATAGGGGAGGCCGGGGGGAGGTCAATGGGGGAAAAAAAAGGAGACATATGTACTACTATTTGTAATACTTAAAACAATAAAAGTATGATTTTTCTTATTTTTTAATTACAGTGGACATACAATATTATATTAGTTTCAGGTGTACAACATAGTGATTAGACATTTATATAACTTATTGAATAATCGCCTGATAAGTCTAGTACCCATCTGACACCATATAAAGTTATTACAATATAGTCTATAGTCCCCACAGTTACATCCCTGTGACTGCTTTTATAACTGACAATTTTTACTTCTTAATCCCTTCACCTTTTCACCCCTCCACCAAACCCCCCCATCTGGCATCTGTCAGACTATTTTAAAGAATGAATAGAACTGTTAGCTGTGGGGAAAAATGGCACCAGGTGTTAGCAACGAGTTAGGCCTAACCCCCATTCAGCATCCTTGGTACTTGAGTTCTACCTAAGAAAGAATTCAGAGCCAAGACTCAAATGATAAAAGAAAGTTTGTTTAGAAAGTCACAAAGATAGGAGAAATGAAGTGTAGATTACAGAGGCAAAAGAAGGGTCCTTGGAGTTTAGGGGAGAGAGAGAGAGAGAGAGAGAGAGAGAGAGAGAGAGAGAGAGAGAGAGAGAGAGAGAGAGACAAAGAACAAATAAAACATGCTTTGAGAACAGAAATGGGAAAGATTCCAGTGTGCTGAGGTGAGGGGGCGAGCTCCATAGAGAGAACTGTACTGGGTCCCTGTACCAAGGGCTTTTATCTGGAGGTCTCAGGGGAGAATTCCATAGAACATTCATCATCTTTCCAGGTGTACCCCTCTCATGATCTCCTCTGATTGGTCAGTGCCAAGGAGCCATTAGTCAATGCAGCTTGTCCTGATATTGGCCATGGGATTATTCTATCTGATTTTGCTGCTTTTCTGGGCCTGGAGGTGAAACACAGCTGACACAGATGTCATCTTCCAGAAGTTAATGCTTAAGAGAGTGGTCATGAAAGGGCTCCACTCTGGTGACCCTCTGCACCTGGTCTATCATTTCTATTCTGTTCATGTCTGTCTGCCTGCCTGCTACAGAAATATCTACTTTAACTTCTGAGTCAGGTTCTATTTAAAGGTAACACTTTTTATTCTATGTGTGTGTGTTTTTTTTTAATTTTGCTTGTGAAAGAAAATGTCGCATTAATAAAGAAAAATAATATAGGCAATTGTTCTTGTTTCAAAGGAGTTTTCACTTTTTAAATAAATTCATAACATGGATCCTTTAAGTAGAGAATTTTTTCAGTACATCTGAAATATGAATTTATGTAAATTAAAGGAGGAAAATAGGTTTCTAGGAATACACCTACCATGTAATTTGAAGTACTGCTGAAACCTTTCTACTGTCATCAAGAGAATTAGATGAAGAGTCCCTGTTTCACATTAGTAGGCATCTTCAGTTTCTGGAATGATACCAAGAAACAGATGGGATAAAAGCAGTAGACTCCTTGCTTTTTCCTTTCTCTCATCCCCTCCTGTTTACTGCCCTCCTTCCTCTTTCTAGTATTCTCTTTTTTCTTTTCCTTCTAGGCTGTGTTCATGGAGAGGCATTTCCAATATGTGTTGTAGCTAAGATGACTTGCTCCTGCTCCTGCTCCTGCTCCTGCTCCTGCTCCTGCTCCTGCCTGGGAAAACATTCCATTGGGGATTGTGAGTTCTCTCCATTAGCTAAGGTAGAGTCAGTTGAGTCATTGTCATCTTGCCTAATTCTAGGGTGTCGAGAGAATGGCCAACAGTCTGTCACTTAGGGTATTATTCAGGTTTATGTTACTAGAAGGCTCTGACCAAGCACCCTAGAAGGCCAGTCTGTGAAATCTGGATGGCAGCCACTGGGAAAGGGTGCTGAGGGACTCGAACACTCACAGAAAGACCACTCTGCTTGGGTCTGTCCCTCAGAACTGTGGAAGGCAAGAGTCACAGACAGTTGGAGAAGTTGCTTGGAAATACCAAGAGTTCTCAGGAAGCTCAGGAAAGGATCAGATTGAGGGAGCTTCATTCTTTGCAGACCTCCCCTTCCATCCTTCACCTTCAATTAAATTTGCATACTGATTAATATGTGGCCACACCCATGGTCAGGTGAATGTCCAGTCAGATGGAGTGTGGAAATTGTTGACCTGTTATTATATCCTTCCATCAGGAGAAGCAATAAATTTCTTATCCAGAAATCTAGTTGGGTGGGATCTCAGTTGAGCAAATTACAACAAAGATTTATCCTCCTCCCAGTCTAATCGGAAATTCGGCCATCGGATTCTTGGCAGGGAAGAATTCTTGGAGTTAAATGTGACGACAGCCTGAAAAGCTTCAAGCTCCGTTGGTATAGCAAGTAGGGGGAAAGGCAAGAAAAGCACTTCCTCAACCTCCACCCAGACTAAATTTATTTCGTGTCTTTTAAATAGGTTGTTCAACTTTTCTGGTAAAATGACAAAATGAGATTTTCAAATTTTTCTTTCACATTTCACAAATATGAATGGTACCAGAATACCATTAAGAAAAAAAATCACAGTTGAGCTTCCAGCCTGTACCTTTTTTTTCCTTTTTTTCATTAATGGGTTCTTTCCAAGTCAGGAAATCAACAGGAGAGAAAATTTATAGCTAGTCTAAGTTAAAGAATGCTCTTCTAGCACGTTTTTTTTTTTCTTTTCTGCTTTTAAATATCCCCATTTGTCTTCACATTTTCTTTTCCAAATCCCTCCCCATCCTATTCCACGCAGTCGATGCTTAATATACTAGCACTTAGGATAACAGAAGGCTTTCTCCAGAGAGAGAGTCACAGAGTTGTTCTGTGTGACTGCCAGAACCACTGACCTGAGCCCTCCCCACTCTGCCAGGATGCAATCTGTCTCCAGTACCATGCAGATGAGGGGCCCAGGGGCACTTTGGAGTGGACTGGCTTTCTTCTTCCAGAATTGAAAGATGGCTTCAAAGATTGAGCAAAGTCTCTGGAGATATATATATATATTTTAAATAAGGTTATCAATGGAGGTGACCAATGGGAAAAGATACTAGCTAGGGACAAGGTTTTTCTTAGCAATTTCTCTCTTCACTCCAGACCCTCTTCTCATCCTGTTAAAATCAAAGGATTTTTTTTTAATTGTGTTGCTTCTAATAGTATGTACTGAGATGATTCAGATAGGGCTCTGATCTTATATTTATACAAACTGTTATGCATAATTATATAAGATAAGCTTTTAAAAAGAGAAGGAAATAAATATATACTTTTTGTCTCTTAGCACCTTGGAATTGTGAAAGGTCATAGAGAGAAAGAAGAGGAATTATCACAGACCTCAAGAACTTTCTTTTTATTCATTTTTTTAAAATTTAAAAATGAAAAAAATTACCAATAAAAGTGTTAGATTATTTTTATGTAATCATATCTCCTAGTATGAGTAAGAGATGAAGAAATGGGCATTTGAAACATTGCTTTATAAGTTCCATAGATTTTGGGGGACAATTAAAAATACACATATAATTTACAGATGAAATGACATCTGGAGTTTGCTTTTAAACTACGCAGTAAGGAAGCAGTTGGAGAAAAGTTGAATGGGAAGAATAAAACAAGATTGACTCTATATTAATAATGTTGAAATTCACTAATGAATGCATGAAGATACCTTAAACTATTTTCTCTAATTTGTATGTTTTTAAGTTTTCATAATAAATGTTTTAAAAATGCACACATCTTTTCATGCATTTGTTTACTCATTAAACACATTTCTCTGTGCTGGGCACAGTTCTAAGTGCTGGGGATACAGGAGAGAACAAACATCTCTTCTCTCAATGAGCTTTAATTCTAGGGGCAAGAAAAGGGCTGTAAAAATGTAAAAAAAATGAACATAAAATATAGCAAGTGGTGATTACTGCTATAAAAGCAGGAGTAGGTTAAGGAAGTATTGCAGGTGGAATTAGGGATGTTTTCAAGACAAGGTCCCTCTGGGGAGTCTCTCTGATGGTATGGCCTTTAAGCAGAGATATAAGAAGCAATCTCTGTAAATATATGGCAGAACATTCCAGAAATATTTCAGGATGAGTAAACAGGAAGTGCAAAAGCCCTGAGATAAGAGCACAGTGGTGTGTTTAAGAACTAGCAAGGACAGTCTGTGAGGCCAAGAGGCCAAGAGGGTTATGATATGAGAATACAGAGATTCTCAGAAGCAAGATGACATAGAGCCATGCAGGTCATTGGAGAGGTACTGGCATTTTTCTGAATGAGATGGGAAGCCAATAGAATTCTGAGCAGATGGTTGGTCGAATCTGGATACAATAAGAAATATCTCTTGAGGAGGGAGCGAGTAAGAGTGAAAATAAAACTGCTGAGAGGTATTTCTCTCATCTAGGTGAGAACCCACACTAGAAAGAGTTGTTGAAAAGCCACTAGATTTCTGTGCATTTTGATGGTAGAGTCAACAGGATTTCCTGATAGAGTGGACATATAGTATGAGAGAAAGATGGTTCTAGAGTTATTGGCCTGAGAAAGCAGACAAATGTGTACACAAAACTGCAAATGTATAGTAGCCATCTACACATCTGCAGTTAAACGCAATCAAGGATTAGGTTTTATGTATGTGAAAGGAGAGCTAACTTTAGGTTGGGCTGTTGAGTAAGTGGTTGAATATATAGTCTGGAGTTTCAGGGACAGGTACAGACTGGATGCAGACATTTGGAAGGAGTTGGTATAGAGGTGATAGTTAAAATCATGGAACTAAAGGAAACCACAAAGAGCAAGTATAAATAGAGAAGAGGTCCAAAGACCAGGGCACTTGCAACTTCAATGCTAGAGGTTAAGGAAGGTGAAGAAGGGTTAACCAGCAGAGGCGGGTGGAGAATTACAAACGATGTATGTCCTCAGTGTTTCAAGAACTAATGACAGATGCACTGGCCAAGTGCTGTTGATAGACGAGGACTGAGTCTGCACTTTGGATTTGGCACGTGGGATGCATTGCCGTTCTTTGATAGTGGTGGGGCAGAAGCATGACTGAAGTTTTTCAGGATAAAGAAGGAAGAGAGATAGCATTGACAATGGTAATGACACAACTCATGTAGGGAGTTTTGTTGGAAAGGGGATGACTCATCAGCAGCATGGCAATGAACTGATGGCACACTCAATTTAGGTAATTTGGGATTTCAGTAAATGGACTGTTTACAAAGATTTGGACAGAGTAGGGAAACCACAAGGAAAAGTGCATTGCCATGTGGCTACCTGACAGTGGGCTCTGTTACTACCCTAGGCCTGATGAGGTGAGAAGAGGGAGTCATTACTGGAACCTGGAGAGAGAAAAGGAGAAGAGAAATGTGGAGAGGACTGCCTTACAGGAGTTATGACACTCACTGGAGGGATGTGATTAGTCCCTGGCAAACCTTCTAGGGAAAGGAGTCAAATGAGTATATACCCCGACCTCACTCTCTTCTCTCCATCTCTCTAAATTCTTGCTTCATGCCTCAGTGGCTAAATCCAGCTAAAAGCAAGAGGTCAAGAGAGCTTGTCATAAAAATCTATACAGATTCATCTCCTGAGACACAGAAGTGTAAGAGTATATATGGAAGATTCTCAACACAAGGAAGATCAATTAGAAATGGACAAGTGACTGGAGGGAAGATAAGGGTTAAGAGAGCAAGATTTGATGGTATCAGATATTCCACTTTCAGGAATTTCTCCTAAGGATATCATAAAAAATACACAAAAATTTTAGCTATAAATTTACATCTCCTGGATTGCTAATAGTAATGTAAAATAGAAATCTTGTAAATAATTATCCACCTAGTGGAGTGCTATGTAGCAATTAAAAGTAATCTTGTAGAAGAATATAGAATGATATAATAATTATTATAATAAATTAGTTATTAAAATAAACATTTTAGGAAGTGCATCATGTATCATGATACCAAATTTTCAAGAAGAAAAACACATGTGTTTACCTGGAAACAAAACTGGAAGCATTTATACCAAGTGTTAACTGTCATTTTCTTTGAGTAATGATATTTCATGAAATCTCTTTGTTTTTTGCTCATGTTCTTCATTGTGAAGACTACATGATGGTTCACTTTTCTTCTATCTGCACTGTGCTCCTTCCTTATATCATTTGTATCCCAGGTTGACATACTTATGCTTCTTGCTCCTATTCTACAGATACATCATATTATTTGAAGTTCCAAGGCATCTATATGGAACCTTAATAACATTTTACTTTGGCTCCCTCTGTTTTTTACAGCAAAAATCACATACTCAAGTGTCTGGCTGCCACATATCTTCTCAGTAGGGAATGAACTGAAGGAAACATCAATTCCAATTCCATGGGAAGAAACTGGAAACTTGCTGGAGTCACATAGTTGCTGATGCTGGGACAGATATTAACTATAGGTCAGACGTAGAGCTGAAAGAGGAACCAGAAAAAAATATTGCCATGGCTAAAGTCCAACTTGTGGACACTCTGTGGGGGTGGTTAATGGAAAGGTAAATGGTGATTGTGATGTAACTGTATCAATTATCAATTAATAATCTTCACTTCAATAAAAAGAAGGATATATTAAGCAACTGTTCTGTGTTGAATGGTAGGTTGGCAATTACTGGAGAAGAATACAGGAAGTGGCTTTGGTGCTCAAAGAACTTATTTAGCTGGACATACAGTTAATACATGAACCAAAATGAATAATAAGGTAAGACATAATTATAAAATTTATTACAGGCTACAAATTCTATGCAGTTCAGAGGAAACAAGGAGGATGGCATTAATTAGGAGAACTAATTAATTAATTAATCTGACCTTTGAAGGCAGAATAGGGCTTAAAGAGTCAGAGAAGAATTTTGTTGGAGAACTAAATAACCAAGGGCTTATAAGGGCTGGGTTGAGGGCTCAAGAAGCAAGAGTGGGTAGGGAAGATGGCAGATAAAAACTTTAAAACCCCCACAAAACTCACCTTTCCCAAATTAACATATATGTATCAGAATACTCCTGTCCTGGGGGTAAAAATTACACTCTTCAGCCAACTGACTGTAATGTGACATGAGAATTAATTTAAACAAAGCAAAACAAACAAACAAACAAACAAATAAACAAAACACTTTGGAGAAACACGGCCACTTGGCAGGGAGGGGATTTAATTTAACAGGTCATTGAACAAGTTAGTAAACATGAACTTTAGTCCCCATAATGACTCTTTTGATATCAAGTCCTTTAACCACTTTGATGTTACACCAGGGAAAATTATTACATATGGAATGAGTCCTCTATGCTAGGCCTCTGTATATATGGTAGAAGTCATTTTTTTCCCTTTTAAATCTACATTATACAAATGAAGAAACTGATCCTCAGAGAAGTCAAGAAACCTACCTAAAGGTACACAGCTAGAAGTGGTAGGGTTGTGCTATAAACTTAAGCCATCTGACTCCATGATGCTACAGTGTCTCAAATAGGCCTGGTTTCAGAATGTCAAAGAATTTCATAGTATGCAATAAACACGCATATGGGGAGGTTTACATGAATTCCTCCTTTTTGGACCCTCATAGGTTTCTGTTTTCCCATCTTGTGATAGGGCATGACTTAAATCATACCATAGCTGCACGTTTCACAAGAGAACTCCTTGAAAACTGAAGTATGTTTTCAAATAGCCCTGAAATTCTGGAGGCCAATATGTCTTCTAAGAGTGAAAGCTCTTGGCCCAGGACCCAGGTGCAAGAGTCTCCTGCTATGTGCTTCCATGGAAATGAGCCAGGGATGTCCACAGCTACACAGCAGAGAAATGTAGCCCTTGGAGAGAGAATGAGGGAGGGTGAGCAGCAACAGGAGGAAATGGCTACATTTCAGTAACTTGCAGGACGTGGAATTCACAGGAAATGATTTCTTCCCTTGTGGGAGCTGAGGCATGCCAGTAAATCTGAGTACCTGTCAGAGAGGCAGCCACTACTAGGCTTGCTGATTACATTCACAGTTAAAAAACAAACAAACAAACAAACAAAATACACCCACCCCATTATAGCTCTGACTTTGAAAATATCTTACAGGGATCTTTGCAAGTGTCTCTCCTTCAAAATGACATGGACTCTTCACTGAAAATTCCTGTAGACCACAGAGATAAGTCGTCTATGTAGACACAAAGTCCTTTTTCCCCAAATGTAGATGGAATGGAACTGGGGTGTGTTAATCAATTTCTACATACTCAGATCTGCCTGGAAGGTTGAGTAATTCCTAACAACACCACCCTTTACCTTGGATTCACAGAAGGCCATTCATATTACTTGGGGGTTTTAAGCCTGGTGTCTGATTGGTTTCCCCAGTGGGGCCATGGTTTGGTTAAGTCAACTGAAAGGCAAACTATTCAGAAACCAGAAGAAACTGGTGTAGACTTTTGAAAGCTCCTTGTGAAATGATGCTGGCTCTTCTGGGAGTGCGTTCAGCCAGCTGGGAAGGCACTGCAGCCCTGTCTTTTCCCTTTGCAGAACTTGGAATTTTAGAAATCTCTGATGTGTGAAAGGGGAAAAAAGGCACCTGGTGGGAAAACAATATGTAAAAAATATATGTCTGTTTCATACATATTCTCTTCAGACTAGAAATAGTGACTTGATGTGGTTCCCTTAGTCTGAGAACCCATCAGCTTCTATTCTACACTGGAAATCTCTTTCCAAATGAAAAGAGTGATCTAATGCTATCATTGGCCACGTTTCAGCTTCAGAGTGACACCATTTTTACATTATTCCCAGGCCCCCTGTTAACATTTTGGAGGCCAGGTAAGCAGGCTGCACATTTAGTCTTGGAGATGGAGTTTTTCCCACAGCTTTGAAACCACAGTAGCCTTTCCTCTCTTTATGTCCCCATTCCTTCCTCACAAGTCCTTCTCTTTCACCCTGTCTCTTGCAGAACACCCTTTGCTCCATTTTCTTTTTCTCGGTTCTTACCTTTCTTTCTCCTTCCCTTCCTCCTTTTTTCTTTGTCTTTCCTCTTCCCATTCTCTCTCCATCCTTTTCTCATTCCTTCTCTCAGAAACAAAAAATGATAAACACAAATACACTCATATCCACTGAAAAATTTAATGTAATAAAACAATGGAATGGCTTCCATGTGGGCTGACTTCAACTTCAGTTCAGTTGTTTGGGTGTGTGATTTCTAAGCAGGACAGGCCCCAGTCCAATACCAGCACACTCTTGCTTTTAGGCTGCTGTTCTAAAAGCATTTACATAGCAGTGGAATTGTAATCAATTTAGAATATTGTCATGAATCATTATCTTCATACAGTTTTAAGATTTGTATTGGAAGAAGTCAATCTTTATAGACAGAGAAACTAAATACAGAATGGTTAATGACTGAAAATCAGATCAAAGACTGTAACAATCAAATAACCAACAAAACACTGTTGAATTCCCAGTTATTTTTAGAACATTGTAATGAGCAAGGTGAGGCATATAGCAAACATATCATAGTTCCTCAACCTCAAGTAGCTTATGATCATGTTAGAGATGACAGGGAAATTATACATAAAAAAATAGCTCTAGTTAATATTTATTGGGCACTTACTAAGTGAGCTTTTTCTATGTGTTCTGTTCTTCTTTTTCTATGTGTTCTGTAATTCTTGAAACAACTCTATAATGTGTGCTGCATACCATTAGGATCCACATTTATATGGATGAAGAAACTGAGGCTTAGAGATTAGGTTTCTTTCTCAAAGTCTCACAGCTAGCATGTGGCAAAGCTGGGAGTTGGAGTGGTATAAATCAGTAAATGTTAAGTCCCAGAGGAGTGGGACAAGAAGATATTCTTAACGTTCAGAGCTGAGAAATGAACAGTGTACTGGGGAAGGTACAAAGAGACAGCATCTCAGGACTGGAGGAGATTTCAAGATCTGAATCTTCCAACTGGGGGAAATTGGGACCCAATGACAGGGATAAGCTGCCCCAAAGCGGTGACATTGGTCATAGGTCAACTCTAGCACTCACTAGTTATGTGACCTTAATAACTTATATCAAGATCTTAAACCTTGATTTCAAATATCTGCCTCACAAACCAATGTATGTAAATAATAATAAATTCCAAATTATTAAACATCTTTTATGTGTAAATATGCGATAATAGTAATAGATATAGTGGTCTCTGCACCACCTGGCTCAGAGCTCCTAAAATCCTTGTAATTTCCTAAGTGATCAGAACACTAGGAGTATCTATTATTCTCATACTTGTCTTTTATCCCATCCCTGACACAGGGCCCCTAAAACCCTGCATTTGTAGGCTGAGCAGGGGTTTAACTAGATGGAGAGGGCTGGGTGGTTCCAGGGAGGGACACAGGAATGATGGTCTCCTGAATCATACTTCAATTGTTTTTGGTATTGTTTTCTTTTCACTAAGAACATTTTCTTAATATCTGATATGTCTAACAATGGTTCTGGAGAGAGGAGTTTGGGTAAGAAGGAAGAGGAGATTTGTAACTGTTCTGACCTCTGGAAGTTTGAGAGTTCTCATCCCCGTGGGACTTTTGGTCAATCTAAGTCACCATTGCTCCTGTCTATCTGATGAAGTCTGCTGGATGTCAAAGGTATAACCAAGGTCCGGTTGTCATGGCTCAGTGGTTGAGCGTCGACTATGAACCAGGAGGTCACAGTTTCCTGGTCAGGGCACATGCCCAGATTGCCGGCTCGATCCCTAGGGTAGGGCATGCAGGAGGCAGCCGAGCTATGATTCTCTCTCATCATTGATGTTTCTATCTCTTTCCCTCTCCCTTCCTCTCTGAAATCAATAAAAAAAATTTTTTAAGGTGTAACTAAGGACAGACAAGCAAGACTGAAATTAGGCTATGGTAGAAAGAGAAAAGCAATAGAAAAATATATCAACACATAACCTAAAGCTTGGGAGCTGGAAAAGCCAAGCTTGTGGGAAAGCCCACCTAGTCTCCTTTCTATGTGCTATCCCCAAACAGAGCACAGTTTTATATAGAATGTTTGGGGCAAAACTGGACACAAATAGTTCCGAGGATTAGCTTTGAATTTCCTGGATTTGGTGTGCATAAATCAAGGCCTTCATGCTATTTTAACACTTTTTGAAAACAAGATTCTTATGAATAAATGGCAAAAGTGGGTCAAGAAACGCTTTATTCATTAATAAGTAAAATCTAGAACTTGGACTCATGCTCCCTAATTATGAAATGGGCAGCACTCTGTCCTGGTTTCTGATTGGCTGACATCAGTTTGAATGCAAAGCTTTATTTCACTGCAGAGTCCTGGCATACTTCACACATTAAAATTCTAAGCTGTCTAAGTAGGTGTGAAACTAATTTTGTGTTTATTTTTCAAAACCCACCTATGATCATTTAGAGCCATCCACTTCACTTTGGGAGGGTAGCACCCGGTTGTAGGTGGGCCCTGGGAGACAATAAAGGAGAGAATTTCTCAATTGGCTTAAACCAGAATATTTATTGCTTCCTGGAATAGTTGTAGCTACTTATCCATTTTTCCAGCCACAACTTTTCTTAATAAGAAGGGCTTTGAAAAACCTGCTAAATCTGGACATAAAAGGAAACAGAAGTGTTCCTAGAGCTGTGGAATTTTTTAAAGTTACATAGTAACCTTATTGATGAAATCAGGAAGAAAGCACTTTCAGATCAGACTGGAGGGAGGTTATTTACAAAACATAGGATTTCCCCAGCATACCAGGCACATTCTATGAGGTTCCCTGCAACATGAAGAAATACACTATCACTGATTTCTAGTCAAGTCTGACTGTCTTCTTCTGGGGGAATGTTAAATGGAATTACCAACAACTGATTCATGCAGAACCACCAGGAAGACAATTTGCAGAGGTCATTTGACACTTTTAAAAAACAAAACAAAACACAAAGCCTTACAAAAGGTATATATACATTTTTTCTGCTTGGATATACTGTATCTCCCTTGGATTAGTCTCATAAAAGCACTTTTGGTTTATGAATATCTATCCTAATAAAATTTTGTTTTAAAATTTAGTGCCTTTTTTTTGGGCCACAGACAGTCTGATCAAATACACATTTTGGAAAAGCCATATTCACCTTGGCCATCATTAAGAACAGATGGTTTTATACCTTCACCCCTATGTTTTGTTGCAAAGGAAGGGCCTCTAATTCAAAATATGCTCATTGGAGATCTATGACCAAGGAAAGTATTGTTTTCCCTCCTTTTCTTTCTCCCAATCCCACTCCTTCCTTACAAGCTTAATTGAATACTGAGAAAAATAACTTGGAATGTTGTGAAATGTTGTAGAGTAAAATTCTCCTCTCTAGACCAGTGACCTTCTAATCCAGAAGTCACCATCCTCTCTTGGTGGGATCCTTAGAACAGAACACTGATAAGGAAGAGGTTGAGTGTGGTCCATGCCTTCCTTCTGTTCTCCTCACACGGCTCAGCCTGACCAGGGTTCTGCCCCTCCATTTCATTAATGCTAAAACTCTATAGTAAAGCCGGGGGACCTCAGCATGGCACAGGCTATGTGGAACATACAGTCCATTGTAGACAAATCAGAGGCATCA
The DNA here is from genome assembly GCA_026230045.1 of Corynorhinus townsendii. NCBI lineage: Eukaryota > Metazoa > Chordata > Mammalia > Chiroptera > Vespertilionidae > Corynorhinus > Corynorhinus townsendii. The sequence goes on along the minus strand of JAPDVU010000003.1, from coordinate 58,034,126 downwards.
ACTCTGAATGGAAAGGGCATGTAGCATAGCTAAATAATAAGATCGCTCTCACAGTGAGGACATGGTATCACGTGCAACTCCTTTTATTTCTTGACAAATATTATGGAGCATTTATCTAATGTAAATTATTGCAGAGCATTAGGAAAAATTCCAAGATGTATAAGATACAAGATCTTCCTTCAAGAAGTTTTAAGAACAGTAGATGAGATGGTTCATAAACACCAAGAACCAAAATAAATGGTTATAAAATAGCTATTGTTAGCATAAGCAAAAAGGCCAAAGATTTAGGAAGATTCACTTTGGGCTAGGGAAATAAATCTTCACAGAATAAAGTAACAATTACATTTTTCCTTATTAAACACCTGTTATCTAGCATACACTGTGAAATCATTTTGCACATATTATCTCTTTTAATCTCATAGCAACCAGAGGAAGCAGACATTAATTATCCCCATGTTGACAGATGAGGAAACGAATACTTAGCCAATTTAAGAGATCTGCTAAAAGTATATGGGTGGCAGGGGTGGGATTCGAATATGTAAGCATTCATATAGCTGTCTCCAAAGCCTAAATTCATAATCACAAATTAACCCTGTGTTTTACATATCAATTATTTACCAATTCCTCTAGGCTAGATAACAGTCTAGTTTTTCTTATCCTTTGTAATATACTTACAAGAAGCAGCCTATGAGAGCACCCATCCTAAAGGCCAGATGACTCACTGAACAGAGGTAAGGAGAGGGCATTGAACTGAGAGATGATAGGAGAGAAGCAGGAGGAGCCCTGGATGCAGTGGCCTGAGTGAGGGGTATTGATAAAGACAGGAGGATGCTGAATAAAAGGATCCAAGTGAGAATTTTGACAAATGTATGTGCAATTAAAAGAATATTAAAGGGTGGCTCCATTATTGTGGGGCTCAATCTCACAAACACCCTCAGAGACCCTTAGAACATATATCCTGTTTTTCATAAACAAAGAGATATTAATAATAATAGTTCAACATTATTTGATTAGAGGGGAATTAGTTACTTTAGTTTTGTCCATGTGGGAATTGGACATCAGTACTATATTTACCCCTTCTCTCTAATCTCTACTTCCATATATTTTGCTGATTTAAATCTCCACTTAGCATCTATCAGTTAAGATCACAGAAGTGATGGGGATGATATAAGGAAGGCAATGCTTTTTATTAAAGTATCAGTGGAAAAAGGACTTCTTACAGGGTAGCCACTTATAAAGCTTTCCTGGAAGGATATCAGGTTCTCATCAGATCCTGGTATCTGAATGGACCATGGGGACACACACCATCCTTAGAGGGATGTCCTTGGGTATTTGTTGGGATAGAAAGTAAAGAGCAGCACAGTTGGAGTCAAGTGATCTGCATTTGAACCTTAGCCTTACAACTTAGCAGCTACCTAAACCTGAACATTTGCATGTACAAAGTAATCTAAATTTCAGGGGTATTGCAAAGAGTAAAGGAGAGACAATGGATGTAAAAATACTTTATAAGCTGCAAAGGCTATTCTTGAGGTTCCTACTGGAGTTCAGGATTCCCAGATACTAGTCACTCATCCGGCCTCATAGGTTCTAACTAGTAAAGATAAATCACTGGAACCAAGAGGGAATCAATAGTATTAATGGAGATCCAATTACTCCCAGAGTGTAGCTACCAACTAAGGTTGCATTGAAGAATATATGGTGAGAACCTGAGGCCAAATCCAGGAGCCTTCTAATGTGGGCCCTCAAAACTCAACATTTGAACCTATCAGCAGATCACACACCATCCTTAGAGGGATGTCCTTGGGTATTTGTTGGGATAGAAGGTAAAGAGAATTGGGTTCTGCAAATCAGATTCTGGCCAGAGGCATGAGGAGTCTTGTTCTGTTACTCCAATCTTGTGGAACATAGACCCTGGGCCCTGGACTCAAATGCTCTTTGCAAGAGAGGAGCAAATGGAGAGGTCTCTCTTATCCTCTATTTGTTCCATGTGTCTGGCAACTGTGAGAGAGAGACAAGGTGGAGCATCTTCCTGCTTTTTGAGACAAAGTAGTGGCCTCCCCTGGAGAGAGGGAAAGACTGGTTCTCTCCTTCCAAGGAGCGCCTCCAGTGAGATCTGTCCCATGTAGTGGAGACACGTCCTCTGGAGACTGCTTCTGGATTTTAGTTATTTTGGAGCATTGGATTCTTTGAGAATCTGGTAAAAAGAAGAAAAAAAAATCCTCTCAAGAAAAAAATATATTAAAATGCATTGAAGGATATTTTTATACAAAAAGTTCATAGACATGGACCAAGAACTCTCATTGGAAGTTAGATTTAAAATTACAAGGCTATATGGATATTGTTATAATTTTTCTTTATCCCGAGGGAAGGCTAGGGAAGACCAGGGAAGACTAAATACTATTTGTTTATCAGAAAGCAAAGGTAAAATAAAAGGTTGTTTTAAAACTAGATTCCCAATATATCAGTTTTAGTTTTTATTTTTAAGGGGTTTTGTTTGAGAAATCTAGCAAACTCACTCTATGTAAAAGAACACTGTTTATTCATGTTTAAAGTTACTTATTATCTTATTTAAATGATGAACTCTAATACCTTACTTTAGGGAGTAAATACTTGTCAACATTAGTTAATTGACCATTGGAACAGAAATTTGTTTTGAAGGCAAGTCTTAATCTGACTCATTGTTTTCATCTTCAAACTGAGGGATATATAGCAACTAACTGTATGGAACTTGGAAGATAACTGTCATCACTTTCCTTTTGCGCCCTCCTTTCTTTTCTACTCTGTCCTGTGGCTGTTGGTACCCAGAATGCAGCCTCAGGCAGTGATTACAGGTATGGCCCTTAGTAAAAAATGTTGAATCAGCCCTAGCCAGTTTGGCTTAGTGGATAGAGCATCAGCCTGAGGACTAAAGGGTCCCATCCCAGGTTCGATTCAGGCCAAAAGCACGTGCCCAGATTTTGGGTTCGATCCTCCCCCGCTCCAGTAGGAGGTGTGCAGGAGGCAGCCAGTCAATGATTCTCTCTCATCATTGATGTTTCTATCTATCTATCTCTCTTCCTCTCTGAAATCAATGAAACAAATGTTGAATCAGTCCAGCCGGTGTGGCTCAGTGATTGAGCATTGGCCTATAAATCAGAAGGTCATGGTTTGATTCCCAATCAGGGCACATGCCTGGTTGCAGGCTTCATCCCCAGTGTAGGGAGTGCAGGAGGTAACTGATCAATGATTCTCTTCCTCTCCCTTCCTCTCTGAAATCAATACAAATATACTAAAAAAAAAAAAAAAAAAAAAGTTGAATCAAACTTAGTCTTACCTACCCCAGCTAACTCTCCACCTGTCAATCCCCCTTGTTTGTCCCCGACATGGTTCTCTACCCCTATGTCACTGTCTTTGCCCACTGCAGCTTCCCTCTCAAAATCCATTCACCAGGACGTTGGGAAGCATCATGGCTACTCAGGCTGCTCTCTAGACACTAGAAAGCAATCCCTTCACAGCTTAGTTCCTCCATCTTCTAAGACCTTACAATTCCAGGAGAGATCTTTGTTTTTACATTGAAGAATCTGAAGGTCCATGTCTCAAAAAAAGGACAAAGAAAAAAGCAGTTCTGTTCTTCAAAGCAGTATTTAAAATTCTACCTCTGGAATAATAGCCTGCTTGCCCTTTAAAATGAGAGCATATTCAGTCATTCCAGAGAATAAGGTTTGATAAGGAAACAAAAATTTAAGAGAATAGTCTCAGCTCACACTCCCCATTACAAAATGCACTTCTGTGCACATCATTTTATAAAACCATTAAGGAACAGTAAGGTTCATAGATAAATTCTCAAATATAAATTAGATGTTAAAATAAAAATAATAAATTTTCCTGATGCTTTTTTTTTCTTTTACAACTTTACGTTTTTGTTCATTTAGATTAAAGAGCAATTTCATTTTGGATGATTTCCATGTAAAATTCTTGAAATCAAGATAGGTGAGCCCACTCTGGGGTCTCGTTCAGGTTAATGGCTGCCTCACAGCGGTTGGCTGCACCTCATTTAGACGTTCATTCATCACATGTCTGATAATATATTTAAGCTGCATAGGCGCCGAACAAACTCATGAACTCTGAGAAATTTTCAAGGTAATGTATAATCATGTTCAGTACTTTAAACAAACACAAAGTTTACTTTGTAAAATGTTGTCAACTTTGGAGTCAAAACTAGTGACAAATCTTAAAATGATTTTCTTTGGCAACATTCTAAAACATATTTATATTGCTTAGCTAGTGCTACAAAATACTTAGTGAATTCTATTTATATTCTGGCATTATTTTGTTTGTATTTTACACATATATTTTTAACTGAGGTATCATTTTAGATTTAATTATTGACATCATTCAGTAGATAAAAATGACAAATGCATACTAAGTGAAGCTGAAAAATCAGCAGCTTTTGTTTCCTATCTCTCTAGCTATAAATCTATAAAATATTTCCTGTGATATCAGAAGACATTCTTCCTTTAGAAAATAGTGATATAGACTTGATGGAATAAAGAGTTGATATTAATAAAAATTAGTTAGTACCAACTGTTTCCTGTACTGGCTTAAATTTATTTGGATGAGCAACTCTCTCTGTCCACATTGATAAAGTTTTTTTCTCTTATTCTTTCTGGCTATATTTATGGGACAACACCACACCTAGTTGAAAGATAAAAATTTGAAATAGGGTGTTTATTTTTTATTGTCTAAAGTTTTACATATGTTTCCTTTTTCCCCAATTGACACCCCCCCAGGAATTCACACCGCAGGCAAGCCCCCACCACCCCAGTGTCTGTGTCCATTGGTTATGCTAATATGCACGCATACAAGTCCTTTGGTTGATCTCTAACTGCCCCCCCTCCCCTGCCATTTGTCTCTGGATCTATTCTCGTTCATCAAATTATGTTGATCATTATATCCCACAAATGAGTGAGATCATGTGATATTTATCTTTCTCCAACTGGCTTATTTCACTTAACATAATGCTCTCCCGTTCCATCTATGCTCTTGCAAATGGTAAAAGTTCCTTCTTTTTTTATAGCAGCATAGTATTCCATTGTGTAGATGTACCACCGTTTTTTAATCCACTCATCTGCTGATGGGCACTTTGGCTTTTTCCAAATCTTAGTGATTGTAAATTGTGGTGCTATGAACATAGGGGTGCATAGATCCTTTCTGATTGGTGTTTCTGGTTTCTTCAGATATAGACCTACAAGTGGGATTACTGGGTCAAATGGAAGTTTCATTTTTAACTTTTTGAGGAAACTCCATACTGTTTTCCACAGTGGCTTCACCAGTCTGCATTCCCATCAGCAGTGCATGAGGGTTCCTTTTTCTCCACATCCTCGCCAGCACTTGTGGTTTGTTGATCTGTTGATGATAGACATTCTGACAGGTGTAAGATGATATATCTCATTGTTGTGATTTGCATCTCTCGGATGATTAGTGACTTTGAGGATGTTTTCATGTCTCTGTGCCTTCTGTATGTCCTCTTTCGAAAAGTGTCTATTTAGATCCTTTGCCCATTTTTTGATTGGATCGTTTATCTTCCTTTTGTTAAGTTGTATGAGTTCTCTGTAAATTTTGGAGATTAAACCCTTATTGGAAATATTATTGGCAAATATGTTCTCCCATGCAGTGGGCTTTCTTGTTGTTTTGTTGATGGTTTCTTTTGCTGTGCAGAAGCTTTTTATTTTGATGTAGTCCCATTTGTTTATTTTCTCCTTAGTCTCCATTTTCCTAGGAGCTGTGTGTAAAGATATTGTTACAACATATGTCAGCTATTTTGTTGCCTATGGAGTCTTGTAGGATTTTTATGGTTTCCTGTCTTACATTCAAGTCCTTGATCCATTTTGAGTTTATTTTTGTGTATGGTCTAGTTTCGTTTTTTTGCATGTAACTGACCAAATTTTCCAGCACCATTTATTGAAGAGACTGTATTGATTCCATTGTATGCTCGTGCCTCTTTTGTCAAATATTAATTGAGCATAATGGCTTGGGTCAATTTCTGGGCTCTCTGTTCTGTTCCATTGGTCTTTATGTCTGTTCTTGTGCCAATACCAGGCAGTTTTGAGAACCATGGCTTGGTAATATAGCTTGATATCTGGTATTGTGATCCCTCCGACTTTGTTCTTCTTTCTCAGGATTGCTGTGGCTATTCGGGGTCTTCTTTTTTTTTTTATTATTCCAGATGAAATTTTGGAGAGTTTGTTCTAGATTGTTGAAATATGCTGTTGGTATTTTAATGGGGATTGCATTAAATCTGTAGATTGCTTTGGGTAGTATGGACATTTTAATGATATTGATTCTAACAATCCATGAAAATGGTATGTTCTTCCATTTGTTTATGTCTTCCTCTATCTCTTTTTTCAATGTCCTATAGTTTTCTGAGTACAGGTCTTTTACCTCCTTAGTTAAGTTTTTTCCTAGGTATCTTAATTTTTTTGGTGCGATGGTAAATGGGACTTTTTTATTTTCATTTCTCTTTCTGTGAGTTCATTATTGGTATATAAAAAGGCCATAGATTTATGGGTGTTAATTTTGTATCCTGCTACATTACCGAATTCATTTATTAGGTCTAGTAGTTTTTAGATGGAGTCTTTGGGGTTTTCTATGTATAGTATCATATCATCTGTGAATAAGGGCAGTTTCACCTTTTCTTTTCCAATTTGCATGCCTTTTATTTCTTCTTCTTGTCTGGTTGCATTGGCTAGCACTTCGAGTACTATGTTGAACAGGAGTGGTGAGAGTGGGCATCCCTGTCTTGCTCCTGTTTTTAGGGCAAATGATTTTAGTTTTTGCCAATTGAGTATGATGTTGGCTGTAGCTTTGTCATATAAGGCTTTTATTATGTTGAGATATGATCCTTCTATTCTCACTTTGCTGAGAGTTTTTATCAAGAAAGGGTGTTGGATTTTGTCAAATGCTTTTTCTGCATCAATTGATATGATTATGTGATTTTTGTCTCTCAGTTTGTTTACGTGATGTATCACATTTATTGATTTGTGGATATTGTACCATCCTTGCATCCCCAGAATAAATCCCACTTGGTCATGGTTTATGATCTTTCTAATGTAATGCTGAATTCAATTTGCAGAATTTTGTTGAGGATTTAAGCACCTATATACATAAAAGATATTGGCCTGTAGTTCTCTTTCTTTGTGGTGTCTTTATCTAGTTTTGGGATTAGGATAATACTGGCTTCATAGGAAGAATTTGGAAGTATGCTTTCCTCTTAAATATTCTGGAATAGTCTGAGGAGGATAGGTTTTAGTTCTTCTTTGAATGCTTGGTAGAACTCCCCTGTAAAGCCGTCTCAACCAGGGCATTTGTTTGCTGGAACATTTTTGATTGCTGCTTCAATTTCTTCAGTAGTTATTGGCCATTCAGGTTTTTTGATTATTCCTGGTTGAGTTTTGGGAGCTTGTATTTTTCTAAGAATATTTCCATTTCATCTAGGTTGTCCATTTTATTGGAATAGAGTTGTTCATAGTATTTTTTTCATAATCGTTTGTATTTCTGTGGGATCGGCTGTTACTTCACCTCTTTCATTTCTGATTTTGTTTATTTGGGTCCTCTCTCTTTGCTTCTTGGTGAGCCTGGCTAGAGGTTCATCAATCTTGTTTATCCTTTCAAAGAACCAGCTCTTGGTTTTGTTGATCTTTTGTGAGTGTGTGTGTGTTTGTGTGTGTGTGTGTCTATGTCATTTATTTCCACTCTGATTTTTATTATTTCCTTCCTTCTGCTTATGCTGGACTTTTCTTGTTGCTCTCTTTCTAACTCTTTGAGTTGTAGGATTAGATAATTTATTACCATTTTTTTTTTTTTTCAGTAGGCCTGTAGAGCTATGAACTTCCCTGTCAAGACTGCTTTTACTGTGTCCCATAGGTTTTGGATTGTTGTGTTTTCATTGTAATTTGTTGCCATGATGCTTTTTATTTCTTCTTTGATCTCTTTGGTAACCCTGTCATTGTTTAATAGCATGCTATTTAGCCTCCAGGTGTTTGATTTTTTTATTTATTGTTTTTATTGTATTGATATCTAATTTTATGCCACTGTGATCTGAGAAGATGCTTGATATGATTTCTATCTTCTTGAATTTGAAGAGACTTTGCCTGTTTGCCAATATGTGGTCTATTTTTGAAAATAACCCATGTGCACTTGAGAAGAATGTATATTCTGTGGTTTTGGGGTGAAATGCTCTGAAGATGTCAATTAATTCCATCTGCTCTAGTGAGTCATGTAGGATTGATGTTTCTTTGATGATTTTTTGTTTAGAGGATTTAGCCAGTGGTGTTAGTGGGGTATTAAAGTCCCCTATTATGACTGTATTGCTGTCAATCTCTCCTTTGATATCCTCCAGAAGTCTTTTTATGTATGTGGGTGCTCCTGTATTGGGTGCATATATGTTTACCAGAGTTATACCTTCTTGTTTGATTGCTCCTTTTAGTATTATGAAGTGGCCTTCCTTATCTCTTGTTATGGCCTTTACTTTGAGGTCTAATTTTTCAGATATAAGTATTCCTACCCCAGCTTTTTTTCATTTCCATTCGCCTGAAAAACCTTTTTCCATCCCTCACCATCAGTCTGTGTGAGTCCTTTGTTCTGAGGGGGTCTCCTGTAGACAGCAGATATATGGGTCATGTTTTCTTATCCACTCAGTTACCCTATGTCTTTTGATTGGGGCATTTAATCCATTTACATTTAAAGTTATTATTGATAGGTACTTGTTTGTTGCCATTTTTATTCTTTACCCCTGTGTTCCTTCTTTGCTTCCTTTTTCTCCTTTTTACAGCAGTCTCCTTAGCATTTCTTGCATTGCTGTTTTGGTGGTAGTAAACTCGCTTAGTACTTTTTTGTCTGTGAAGCTCCTGATTTTACCCTCAAGTTTGATTGATAGCCTTGTTGGGTACAGTATTCTTGGATTCAGACCCTTGCTTTGCATGACTTTGTATATATCATTCCATTCCCTTCTGGCCTGATGTGTTTCTGTTGAGAAATCAGTCGATATTCTGATAGGAGATCCCTTGTAGGTAACTTTCTGTCTCTCTTTGGAAGCCTTTAAGATTCTTACTTTGTCGTTGGTGTTTGCCAGTTTAATTATAATGTGTCTGGGTGTTGGTTTTTTTGGGTTCATCTTGTTTGGGACTCTGTGAGCTTCTTGTACTTGTATGGGTTTTTTCTTCCCAATATCAGGGAAGTTTTCTGTCATTATTTCTTCAAACAGGTTTTCTATTCCTTGCTCAGTTTCCTCTCCTTCTGGAACCCCTATTATGTGTATGTTGCTTCATTTCATGTTGTGCCAAAGTTCCTTAGGCTCTCCTCCTGTTTTTTAAGTTTTTTTCTAGATGATGCTCTGCTTGGGTATTTTTTCCTACCTTGTCTTCTAGCTCACTGATGTGGCCCTCCACTTTTTCTAGTCTACTGTTGATGCTTTCTATTGAGTTCTTTATTGCAGTGATGTCATTTTTCATTTCTTCTTGGTTCTTCTTCATTTCCTCTTGGTTCTTACACATATTGTTGAATTTGTCTTTCATCCTTTTCAGCATTCTTATGACCATTTCTCTGAATTTTTTCTCTGACATATTGCTTGCCACCATTTTGTTTACTTCATCTTCTGGTGATTCCTCCTTTTCTTTCATATGCAGGCTGTTCCTTTGTCTCCCATGATTGCTACTCTCAGGGTGTCTAGTTATGTAGCTCTCTCTCTTCTACATTGACTTAAAGGTACAAAATACAACAGTAAAAGACACAATGCATAGGGTACCAAACACAAATGTATTCACAATACTATTAACCCCAAATAAAGGTGACAACCAGAGAAGAGAATTACAGGATAGAAAAGAGTGCAAAAATGATATTGAGAAAAGAAAAACATGTAAGAGAGAAAAGAAAGAGAAGAAAAAAGAATGGGAAAAATATATGTATATAGGGAGAAAACTCCAAAAAAAGAACAACTAATCCAAAAATATGCAAACAACAAATACCCAGAGATGAATGCAAACAACAAACAACAACTAATCTAAAAAATGCAAACAACCAACAACAAACACCCAGATGAATCTGAGAATGCAGAGCTTATTTCCAGAGGGTAAGGTCAAGCAGTTGAATGAATGGGGAAATAGCCACAATTCAGTATAGAGGAGGTAGAAAGAGAATGAGTGTATAAGAAGAAAAGTAAAAAACAAAATATAAAAGAAGAAAAAATATATATGAAAATATATATAAAAGAAAAATTATATATTCATATATATAATTTCCCCCTGTCTTTAATCTATCTATCTATGTATATGTCTATTATTCAAAAAGGAGAATAGAGTAGATAGGCATGAATTGGTGATTGGAATTAATTAAACTATTAGTAGAAAAGATCAAGTGAGGAGCAGAAAAACAGAAGCAAAAAAAAAAAGGGAAAAATAAACTACCTAACAAACAATCAAACAAGAAGACAGAAAAAAAGAAAAAGTAAATAAAAGGAAGAAAAAAATTTGGATAGTGAAGAAAGAGAAGAGAGAAGTGTGCATGGACTTGGAGCAGGGGAAAGGAAATTAGACGTATGAGTAAGATCAAATTTTAACAGGGAGTAAAAAGAAAGGATAGAGAAAAACTAAAGCAGGGACAGGTAAGAGAAACAGGATGAAAAAGGGGAAAAGTGAGGAAGAGAGTGTTGGCATGAAAGAAAAATTGAGATAGAGTAAAATAATGCTAAAATAAAAATAAAAATAGAATGTAGAACCCGGATCCCAAAATAAAATAAAATAAAATAAAGAAAAAATAAAATAAAATAAAACTTAAAAAAGGTAAAATAATAGTAGTAATAATAATAATTAAAAATAAAATATAATAAAAAGAGTAAAATCAAATGAGAAAAAAATTTTGTTTCTTAACTAAAAGATAAAAAATAAAAAAAAGTCAAATAGTGAAGGTCATTCACTTTCTCTACTGTTCTGCTTGGCACGTCTGTTTTCTGTCAGGTAGTCAGCACAGCATTGAAGTTCCCTGCAATCCACCGCTCCTCTGTGTCATAAGCCACAATCTTGTTTTCAAGCAGGCAGGATCTCTCTGCTCACTTTGTTTCTCACACTGCCTTCAGTTGTATTTACATAAGAGTCAATTTCTGATACAACCCCTGGGTGGCAGTGTTTCTGTATTAATATCTGGAACTAAATGGCCCCTTTACCCAATTTTTAGATTCTTCTTTCCCTGCCACACTTAATACTGGGTTGGAGGGACGGACTGCCTCAGAGCTGGTTTCCTGCTTATCTCTCCTTAACCTGATCCCCAGTTTCCACAAAAACAACTTTCCCCTGCAGTCTTGGTGACTGTTTTTGATTGGAAGATTCCATGTACTGGACTTAGCATGCAAAAGCATAAAAAAGAGAAAAAGACAAAGGAACCGCACCAACTCACATTTTTTTTTTTCTGGTACTGCACAGCTGGTATAGAACTTCAGGCTGCCTTTCTGGGCCCAGCCCAGCTGTGGGCTTATATCTAGAGTCCCCTTCTGCCACAGCCTTGTGGACCCCCTTTCACATTCGAGGGCTACACTGACCCCAATGGCTGCAGATTTTGTAGGGCGCTGTCTGCCTCTGAGACTCTAGTACCTGCTGCATGCATTTCTCCCTCCAGCCTGGATCCCAGATCTCACCTTTCTCTAGGCCAGTGGTCGGCAAACTCATTAGTCAATAGAGCAGCAAACCGCAGATCGCAAGCCGCAAGTGGCTCGTGAGCCGCAGTTTGCTGACCACTGCTCTCGGAGATATCTGATGCTTCCATCCATAGATTGTCTCACCAGCTGTGTTTAATTCTCCACTTCTGGGTGGGTGTTGTTCAATTCAGCTGTTCCTTCTATTTGCTCTGTGAGAAGGTGCAGGGTCTGTCTGCATATTCAGCGCCACTTTGTCTCCCCCTAGACAGACTTTCTAGGTGCATGCAGTCAGGGAGACTGGAGTCTTGGTGTTTGTGGGATTGCAGCTGAGGCAGCTGGTCCCTGGGTGTTTTGGTTGTAGGGTCCCAGGAGGTATCTGAGGTCTCCCCGGTTGAAGGTAAGGCTGGGCTTCCAATCACAGCTGGTCTCCCCTTCAAGATGAAGTGGTCTCTGCGGCAGAGCTGGCCACTCCAGGAGAGGTTTCAGCAGTAGTAGAGGCTTCCTGGCCAGGGAAGCCTGGTCCATCAGTCCCCAATAGTCCCTTGGACTATAGCTGTCCCTCTCTCCAAATACAGACAGTCTCCGCACGTCCATGCACTCACCTTTTGTTTTCTCACACACTATCTTGCAGCCTGCTGTCCCATTGGCAGCCATCTTGGCTCTCAGGGTGCATTTTCTTATCTCTTTACATCTATCATTCAAATTTGTTTGATTACTTCTTAAATGGATTCAATAGTAATAAAATGATATTTATTGCTTTATTTTACAAAGATTTTCTAATTTAAATCTCTGTGGAATAGATAATATTTTTATTTTTTAATAGATAAGAAAAATTAGAATATTTGTCTTTTGCCCATTTTTAATATTGAATTGCCAATATTTTCTTACTGCTTCACAGGAATGCTTTTATATATATTATATACCCTATATAATAAAAGGTTAATATGAAAATTGTCCCTTCAACCAGGAGTTCAACCAGGGGGCGGGACTGGTCCACCAACCACCCGTGATCCCTCCCCTCAGCCGGCCCCACCCCCGGTCATCCCCCACCCCAATCAGGGGTGAGGCCTGCTGGCTAACCTCCTGCCCCCTCCCCGCTGGCCAGCTCAGCCCAATTGGCCCTGATCAGGGCAGGCTGGACTAACCCCACCTGCTCACGAATTCATGCACTGGGCCTCTAGTGTTTATATAATTTATTTAAAAATCAAGAAGATATTGTGTATATATATCTTTTTGATATTAAATAATCATGAAGATATTGTATATATGATATATACATGAATACATATACACATATATATGGTATCCCCAAAACTGTATACACACTTTGAATAATTTTAAAGGCAGTGTTTGTACTTCAACTGCATTTTAAAACTTCTGGTAGCATTTTATTTTTTCCCCATTGATTTTTTAGAGAGAGTGGAAGGGAGAGGAAGAGACACACAGAGAGAAACATTGATCCTGGGGGTAGGGATCAAGACTGCAACTGAGGAATTGGATCTGTGACCCTTCAGTCCATGGGCTGACACTCTAACCACTGAGCAAAACTGGCTGGGGCTCCAGGAGCATTTTAGGATGAATTTCCTTTGTTGAAAGTTTAGTCTGGCTGAAAAGAAAGAACTATCAATTGAGCTATCAGCTGTTTAAGTGTGTATACATGTTTTTGGGACACACACACACACACACATATCACAAATACAAGGTAAGAAGAGAATATTATAGACAACTTCATTACAGTAATTTTGACAAATATGAAATGGACAAATGACTTAAAAATCAACTTACCAATATTGACACAAGAAGAAATAGACAAATCTAAATAACCCTATCTCTATTAATATAATCAAATCTATAATTTAACCTCCCCCCCAAGAAAACTACAGGCTGAGGATGGCATCACCAAGGAAAGTTTAATACATTGATACATCAGAAATCATTAAAATGAAAAACTTTGTTCATGAAAAATACCATTAAAAAGATATTATATATATAATATCTTATATATATACATATTTTATATATTTTTAATTACATATACATACACACACAGTATCTTATTCTTACCCTCCTGATCTGTATTTCTATATTTCAGGCATCAGTTAGCTAAGTTATTATTTTTCATTGTTAATATTTTAACAATGACATTCCAATCTGAAACTGTATCTTTCATGCTTTATTTATATGTTGATTCCAAAACTGAAAATTAATGAGCATTTGTAATATAGTATGCATATGTTTTTTGTGTGAAGAACCAGAGTATAATTTGACATGAAGAGAAAGAAATAATAACTCTACCTCTCCAATAAATATCAATGTCAGATGGATTATTTTCTTTGCATTTTATACAATCAGTTGCTCAATGAATTGTAACTTTTTTAATTAAGCTTTTTTCCCCCTGAAGTTTTTAGTTGTCTCTGGCCTCGTGACACAGGACATATGTTTAAATCATGTCACTAAGTTAAAACTTCTTAATTATGCCATTTGTCTTGATGTTTTTCTTGAAATTCTGACTTCTTGGAGTTCTGTCTTTCTGTTCTAATTCTAGTTTGGTCTAACTAACTTCTGGGTTTGTCATAGAAATCCCAGGATTTGTTTTCCTCACGCTTCTGGATTAAGTCTTCTATGTCTTGAAATACGTTTATTTTTCAGGATGGATATCATCTTGGAAACATTTTATACTCTTGAAGAACATTTTCAATAGATTTATTCTTCTATAAGGTCCATGGGAAGTTATATTACTCAGGTCTTGTATATTAAGGAAATATGCGTATTTAGTCTCTGATTTGTGGGCAGGATACCCCACCCAAAATTGGTTTAAATGTTGAGACTGATGATGCCATACAATCACCAAGGCAGTATGAAAATTACTCACATAATAAGTCTTTCTGAGGAGATAGCAGGATAGGTACCCAAGCCAGTTGGAAATGGCTTGAGTGAAGGGAGGGGCAGGTGGATTTTGCTTTTATATGGTTAAAGGGTAAGGCCAGAGTAAGGCTTTGAACTTTTTGCCATTGCCAAGGGAGATAGTACAAGTATCATTCTTATTGGTTTGCCTAGATGTGGGGCAAGGGGAGAAGATAGAGGAGTGGAGATTGAAAACTGTTAGAGGCAAAATATCAAGAATGGAGTCAGATTCATCCTCAAACTCAAATAATATTTCACCTGGATGTGCCACTTTACATGAAAATCAAATGCCTCTAGAACTTTAAATACATTGCTAAGTGTTCCTATAGCATCTTATGTTGATGATGAAAAGTCTGATGACAATTTCTTTATAGATGAAAACTTTGTATTTTCTTTCTGGAAGCTTATTAGATCTACTCAGTTTCTTAGAATTCTGAAACATTTCTTTAAGTTGCCAAGGTATAGATCTTTTTTATCTATATACTTTGTTTGATACTTTAAATTTGACACTTGTGTTCACTTCAGAGGAAAAATAAGTCTCTCTCAATTTCTTTGATTATACTCTCCAATTTTATCCCTCTTTTTTTCTTTGGAGATTTTATTGGACCAGATCCCATTTCTATTGGGTTTATCTACCATATCTCTGAACTCACTTCTCATATTTTATATCTTTGTTTTAAAAAAAATAATCAGATAAATTAATTTCACTCTATCTTTTAGCCTTTCTATTATTATTATTTTTTTAATTGGCTGATTTTATGTTGAAATCACAAGAATTCTTTCAAGTTCTCTAGTTGTTCCCTTTTCATAGCAGCCTGTTCTTGTTTCATGGGTGAACTGCCTTATGAATCTCTTTGAGGATATTGTAGCAGTGTGTTTGGCCATGAGTAGCAGAAAACCCAACTATAGTGTAATAAACAAAGGGACTTACTTGTCTCTGAAATAAGAATTTGGGGATAGGCAGACTGGAGTCGATTGAGTAAAGACGATGTCTCCAATGTGGGGTTCTGCCATCTTTAAAATGTGCTCTTTCCACACGCTTAACACTTGGTCATAAGAGAGTTACCAAACTTTTAGATATCTTGTCAAGTTCCAAACAAGAGGAAGAGATAAAAGCAAAATAACTGAATCTATATCCTTTCTATATCTAAAGTTAACCATACATTTTTAAAAACTTTTCTAAAAGTTCTAACCAGTAATATCTGCTTATATAGCACTGTCCAAAATTGGGTCACAGCACTGTACAGAATTGGGTCACATGGCTACCATACACCAATTGGAAGATGTTTAAAGAGGAGTTCTGAATGGAATTGAGTCAGCTAATCAACAGTGTCCACCAAATATACCAGCTGCAATTTTAATAAGTGCTCTATGCTTTGAGTTGTTTCTTCTATTTCTATTTCTCAAATAACTAGCCATTCTTGGTGCTACTTATAACTAAAGAACTAGATTGATAAATGTATGACTCTGCTTTTTTATTTCAAATTAGTTTTATCTTTTTCTATATTTACCATTAATGCTAAAGTTAAGATTTTTTTCAAATGTTGACATCAATTTATTCAATTATTTGTCAGTTTGAAAACTTTCCTATATTACTTTATTACCTTGGATGGTAGGGTTTGATTGTTTTAGTTCCCTGAGTCATATGAGGAAAATTCCTAATTTGACCTGATTACCAAAGTTAGTGCCCTTTTTTAACTAGATAGATAATTGTCCACACTATCTTTTACACTATGCATACTCCCTACTCTTACTATGGATGTGTGATCTTGGTTCTTATTTGATCCTGGATCTTTGCCAAAATATTTGAAATGACCCAGAATATCTCATTTCCAAAAATTAATAAAAGGTTTATCTTACATTTCCTCCCTTCCTCCTTCCCTTCCTCTCTCTCTCTCTCTCTCTCTCTCTCTCTCTCTCTCTCACTCTCTCTCTCTCTCTCTCTCTCTCTCCTCCCTTCTTTATGGGTTTCTGTGAAGATTCTGCTTTGGGTTTTGGATTTGGAGAAAAAGGGAGGAGGGAAGAAATTTTAAAATTTATAGATTTGGGCCAAAAGAATAAAAAAGGTAAAAGCATTCTAATTGAAAGTTTTGCTTCCTTGAATTACTATAATTTTACAAGCATGATTATTGATTTTTTTATAAACCCTAAGTATTACTAGTTTATAAAATCTGCAGAAGTAAGTTTTAAAGAATGTATTAGGAAAATAGTGAATTAACTCTACATTACCATAACAAGGCAGATATAATCAAAGATGGGGTGTGGGAGGAATAAAGATCCTATATACTAAAAGAGTAATATGCAAATAGACCAAACTGGAATGCCTGTGGCCCCTCACCCTGGCTGGCCCCACCCCCCAGCAAGTCCCCCTACCCCAATTGGGGGTGGGGCCAGCCAGCAAACTTCCCGTAGCCCCTCTCCCCAGCTAGCCCCACCCTGATTGGCTCCTTGCCCCAGCCGGCCCACCCCCAATGGCCCCCATTGGGGCAGACCAACTGGACCCCACCAGTGCACAAATCTGTGCACTGGGCCTCTAGTCCTATATAATAAAAGGCTAATATGCAAATAGACCAAACAGTGGAACAACTGGTCTCTATGATGCACACTGACCACCAGGGGGCAGATGGTCAATGTGCTCCCATAGGGGGAGCACCACTCAACCAGAAGCTGGGCTCACATCTGGCAAGCACAGCAGTGATGGCAGGAGCCTCTCCCACCTCCGCAGCAGTGCTAAGGATGTCCGACTGACGGCTTACTCCCTGTGGGCCTTAGCCATCAGTTGGACATTCCCTGAGGGCTCTCAGACTGAGAGAGGTTACAGGCCAAGCTGAAGGACCCCCCACCCCGAGTGCACAAATTTCATGCACTGGGCCTCTAGTGGTGGGTATAAGAGAAGCAAGCAACACATTTTTGTTTGAGGCTTTGCTAGAAAGTGGGAATTCCAAGATCAATGTGTTGGCAGGATTGTGTTTTTTTTTTCTTTTCTTAGCTATTTAAAAATTATTATTAAAGTATAGTTCATAGATATTAGTTTCAGGTGTACACATAGTAATTCAATATTTATATACCTTATGAAATGATCCCTATGATAAGTCTAGTAACCATCTGTAACTGTACAAAGTTATTACAATATTCCTCACTATATTCCCTATGCTGTACATGATGTCCCCATGACTTATTTTATTCTATGTATCTGTGAGTCTGTTTCTGTTTTGTTTTATTTGTACATTTGTTTTGTCTTATTGTTTTTAGATTACACATACAAGTGATATCATCCAGTATTTGTCTTTCTCTGTCTGACCTATTTCACTTACCATAACACCCTCCAGCCTACCCATGTTGTGGCAAATGGCAAGAGATAGTTTTAAAATATATATATATATATTTTATTCATTTCAACGAGAAAGGGAGAAGGTGAGAAAGATGGAAACATCAGTGATGAGAGAGAATCATTGATTGGCTGCTTCCCGCATGCCCCCTTTTGGGGATCAAGTCCACAACCCGGGAATATGCCCTTGACTGGAATCTAACTTGGGACCCTTCAGTCCACAGGCTGATGCTCTATCCACTGGGCCAAACTAGCTAGGGCAAGAGTTCATTTTTATGGCTGAGTAATGTGTACATGTACCACATCTTCTTTATCAGTTCATCTATCCATGGACATCTAGGTTGTGTCCATGTCTTGGCTATTACTAGTAGGTTACAATGAACATAGGGATGCATATATCTTTTTGAATTAGTTTTTTTCATTTTCTTTGAATAGATACCCAGGAATGGAATTGTTGAGTTATATAGAAGTTCTGTTATTAATTTTTGAGGAACTTCCATACTGTTTTACATAGTGGCTGCACCAATTTATAATTCCACCAACGGAGCATGAGAGTTCTCTTCTCTCCACATCTTCACCAACACTTAGTATTTGTTGTCTTTTTGATAATAATCATTCTAACAAATGTGAAGTGATATCCATTGTGGTTTTGATTTGCATTCTTTGATGCTGAATGACATTGAGCATTTTTTCATGTGTCTGTTTTCCATTGATATGTCTCCTTTGAAAAAATGTCTATTTAGGTCCTCTGCCTGTTTTTTAAAAATATAAATTTTTAAATTGATTTTTAGAAAGAGAAGAAGGGAGAGAGATAGAAACACCAATGAGAGACAAACATCATGGATTGCTGCCTCCTGCATGCCCCCTACTGAGGATTGAGCTCACAACTTGGGCATGTGCCCTGACAGGTTATCGAACCAGTGACCACTTAGTTCATGGGTCCATGACGCAACCCCCAGCCACTTTTTAATTGAAATTTTTTTTAATGCTTAGTTGTATGAATTCTTTATATATTTTGGACATTAACCTCTTATCTATATAATAAAGAGGTAATATGCAAATTGTCCATTATGGCATCACAATAACAACCATTCAACAGGCTGTGTGCACAGCAGGGGGACTTGTGTGAGGCTCACTTCCCTGCCCTGGCGCTGGGTCAGGGAAGTGAGGCTACGTCCCCCACAGGGCCGGACCCTCTTTTTCTCCCAGGTGCATGCACCTGACAAACACCCAGTTATACTGCACCCCATTCGAGAGTACTCTGCCTGGGGATGCCACCAACCCCCCCCCCCTCATGAGGGGGGACAGAGGGGCAACACCTACATGGCAGAAGGCCAGTTCTCAGGGCACAGTTGGCAGACACCAACCCCAGGGGGGTGCAAGTGGCAGTGGTGACCCCCGGGAGGGGTTGCGCATGCAAATGGAGAAGGTGTGGACCCAACATGAAGGAAGGGCCCAGGTGTGACAACAGAGTGGACATCGAGGTAAGGCACTGGACTTGGTCAGGCCACTGGTAAACAACACGGGGATCCCACCACCACAGACCCACAGGGCAGCCCTGCGATGCCCGAGAACCCTGTCGTTCCTCCCAAGCACACAACCTCGAAGCCTCCCGCTGCGTGGACCCGGCCCTGCCACCATGGAGACCACAGGTAACCCCCACACCACAGGGAAGCCACTGCGGCTTTCTCCAGCCGTCCATCCATTCATCTGCCCTGTCCCACCTGGACGGGGGCTCGCATCCTGGGCAGAACGCCCCCCAAGGACAAGCCGGGCCCCGACCGGGCCTGCGCAAGCACACCCATCATCTGCGAATTCAGGATGGGAGCAGATGGAGAGCCACTCGAGGCTTGGGAGTGGGCACACTGGGAGACGGGAAGGGTCTCTGCGTCTCCCCGCCCCTCCGCCATCCCTTCAGCATACAATGGGAGAAAAGGCTTGCACATGCACGAATGCACATGCATGTGCATGTAACACAGCGGTTCCCCCCCCCCACCGATGGATGCCAGCCCTGGCCCAGCCGGACCCTTCCCTGACTTGGAGGGGGGCGGGCACAGGCCACAGTAGGCAAGGCACAGCTCCATCATCGCTCGGCCCCTCAAAGCCGGTGTGAGAGGGGCCTGAGTGCCCAAACAGAGGAGGCTATAGGTCCCAGAGAGGAAAGAAGTCAGTACTAAGACAGGATGAAAAGCATAGAATATTTAATTAGCCTATAAAAAAATAAAGAGTGAGGGAGGAGGGAGGAGGATGGGGAAGAAGGGAAGGAGGGAGGGAAGAACTTTATAAAGGAGTCAGTAGACAGCAGAGTTAAAGAAGGAAAGAGGATGTATGAGTGAACTGTAGGAGCTATAATGAAAATCAAGTATATATAGTTGTGCACTGGGGACAGATTTTAAAAGTAGGAGTCAGAAAAGAAAAAAGATAAATGATAGTGAATAATTAGGTAGGTAGATAGATAGATATTAAAACAGTGGAAGTAAGTAGAGAAGAATGTATGGGAAAGGTAGGATGAGAGAGAAAGAGGGAGGGAAGAAAAGTTTAAAAGGGGAGCCGGTAGAGCTTAATAGGAGAATGGGAAGAAAGAAGAAATGGGGGAGAGAGCAAAGCAGGTCTGAGGGAGGAAGTGAAGAAAAAAATTAAGGTGGGAAGAAGGAAAAGGGGAGGGTAGGCAGGGGTAAAGATAAAGGAAAGAAGGAATGTGGGGAGGGAGGGAAGGTAGGAGAAAGATAGGAAGGATGATGGAACAGAAGTAGGAAATAAGGAGGAAAGAAAAATTTATAAATGATGAGTCAGTAGGAAAAAGTGTTACATAAAGGAGAGAGAAAAATTGTGTGAGAGGGAGAAGCCAATAAGGAAGTCAAATACAATTGTGTGTGAAGGGGATAAGATTTAAAAAAAAAAAAAGCTAATAGGGGTGACCAGGCCGGCAGGGGAGGGCAGTTAGGGGTGACCAGGCCAGCAGGGGAGGGCAGTTAGGGGGATCAGGCAGGCATGCAGAGTGATTAGGGAAGGCAGGCAGGTGAGCAGTCCAGAGGTCCTGGATTATGAGAGGGATGTCCAACTGCCAGTTTACGGTGAGATCTGTAAACTGTGGGATCAGGCCTAAACTTGCAGTTAGACATCCCCCGAGGGCTCCCAGATTGGGGAGGGTGCAGGTCGGGCTGAGGGGCCCCTCCCCCGTGCACAAATTTCATGCACTGGGCCTCTAGTCTAGATATATAAAACCCTAATAAGCAAATAGACCAAATGGTGGAACAACCAAATAACTGAAAAACCGGTCACTATGATGTGCGCTGACCATGAGTGGAAGCCCGTGGAACATGGTGGGCATTGGCAGTGGGCAGCAGAGCACG
The DNA here is from genome assembly GCA_026230045.1 of Corynorhinus townsendii. Classification (NCBI taxonomy): domain Eukaryota; kingdom Metazoa; phylum Chordata; class Mammalia; order Chiroptera; family Vespertilionidae; genus Corynorhinus; species Corynorhinus townsendii. The sequence goes on along the minus strand of JAPDVU010000003.1, from coordinate 58,012,879 downwards.
GAGCATGGTGGGCGTCAGCCATGGTGGGATGATGGAGCAGGTGAGTGGGGGCGCCAGATCAAGATGGGGCACTGGTTGCCGTCATCAGGGCGAGCCTCTAGTGGTTACTGAAAATTCTTTGCTCCTGTGCATTATGGTCCAACCCCACACTCGTACCTGTTGTTGGTGCCAGCCCTGCTCGCACCCACTGCTGGTGCCCAGCACCTGCCTGATCACTGTGCGCTATCAACAGGTGGGAGCAGGGCCGGTGCCGTCAGTGCAGCTGTGGGAGCGGGGCTGCTGGCAGACAGGAGAGTGGGGGCCATGGTGGGAGGGGCCGGGCAAGGGCGTGGAGGATGGGCTGAGACCTGCCCCTATGCCCACCGCAGCCTCGCAGCCCACAGTTCCTTTCAAGGTATACATGCAGTGGGCCCCTAGTCCAATATATAATTGCAAATATCTTCTTCCATTCAGTAGGTTTTTTGTTGTTGTCTTTTACTATGCAAGAGCTTTTTAGTTTGATTTAGTCCAATTTGTTTATTTGTGTTGCCTGATCCTGAGACAAAGTTAAATTATGAAATGACTTGAAGAATATAATAAAATTAGTGGGTTTAACAGGCTAACATTTTTATAAATATATATGGTATCTATTTCTCCATATATGTATGTAAAATTGAGATAATAATGACTACCTTCAAAAGTCATTTTAAACTTTAGAAGGATAAATGTCTATTTCACCGAGAAGATTTCAAAAAATCTCCAGAAAAGTGAATTGAGCCAAAAAAATCCAGACTTTCACATGGGATACATGCTAATAGACACAAGAGAAAATATAACCTTGTCACTTATTTTTCCATCATTGTATAGACATGACCATCACAATTTCATGTGACTGAAAACCTAGCTAACTTGATTAATTTTGTTTTATTTGTTTGCTTTGTGAGAGGAAAGGATGTTAAAAGTTCCTGCCCTTTTAAAGTTCCTGCCCCTCATGAGGTAGTTTAAAGAGATTGTAGTTGACAAAACCAATGAAATGTGTCATATCTAATTCCAGTATTTCAGGGAGCTGCATCAATAGTCTATGGGTACCAACTGTTTCTTTCTATGAAAAAGAAAAGCTTGCTTTGTTGACCTGTGTCTTTGAAATTTGCAAGCCTCTGTTCAAGTCCCAGCTCCTCTTGAGATTGGGCCTATAGGTGGCAGCAACTGTTAGCTATTGAGCTTGGGTGACATAGGCCAAAAGTTTTCTTGAAATACTTTGGATACTTTAAAAACTCTTGGATCCTTGAAAATAAAATTGTCTCTAGATAAGAAAGGGAAAGATCAAACTTGAGTTGTGACTGTTGAATGATCCATATACCATAGTCAACATTATATAGCTTAAAAAAAGTGTAGTGGTTAAGACAGTCTAAGTTTTAGAAGTCTAAGATGCGATAATAATTGTGTTTCCTATTTAAAATTCGTGACTGCTGTGGTCAGACTGAATATCCTTTGCTCTCAATTGTTGTGTGTAATATGGGGTTTTGAAGCTAGAGTCTTCTCCAATCAGCTATTCTGTGCTTAACATTCAATAAAAGTTGAGATTTTAATTCACGTACCATCTGTTTTTTATACAATGAATATGCTGCAAAAACATTGAATACAATTGGAGTTTTTGCAAATTGAATAATGCTTACATGCATGAAGCTGCTTATGCTTGTAAGGGTAACTCTCAGGGAAAATCCTATTACAGTTGAATAATTTTGAAGTAACTTTTCTTTGAAAACTTGGAATATTGTTAATTTTTTTTTTCTAGATGAGGGACAGACACCTGTATTCAATAATGCCTCCCAAGAATCAATTAGGTTCTGAGAGAGCTGAGGCAATATGGAATTTAGATGGATGTTTATAGGTGATTGCTAAATTACACTTTGGCATGTCTAATCTGATTACATCAACCATCTTCCTGATTTATATAACTCATGGTTCAATCCACTGGGATGACAGTGGATTGCATAGCTACATTTTCATCAACTGGACCCAGTTTTTATGTTTCCTGATTCTCAAGACAACTTAAAATGATGCTCTATTCTACCCACTAGATTTCTATGAACTCTCTAAAGTATCATATAGACTAGAAGACTAATAGCTTCAAATATAGACCTTTGACCACTCAGCAACAATATGTTTATTTTATTTAATAATTTTCAAAAGATTTTTTTTTTGGTGTGCATTATTTAGTTGGGCTATTTCTATTGTGTAAAGAAAATGTCCTGAATCCCTTTACTACGTTGACCCAATTAGAAGAAAAAAAACTAACATCACTTTTGGAGCAAAAGTTTCAATGCAAGCCAACAGTAAGACTCACTGAATCAAAACAGATGGTTAAAAAAAAATAGTTTGGAATAGATAGGGTAGATGTCTGTTAAAGAAATTTAGAAAAACGAAATATAGCCTTTTTATATTGCAACCCTGGTAAAATGTATAAATTTTGATTTTGAAATTAGATGGTTGAAATTGAAATTGAGTGTGAACAACTGAACATTGTTTATACTGAAGCTTACCTTAGATAAAAATCAAAGGGTTGACTTCCTCCTTTGGGATTAGTCTGTGATTGATCTGGGTTTTTATTTTTATTTTTTGAGAGTGCTGTATGAAGGAAAGAGGATATAGGACAGATACACTCACATTGACTTACAAAAGCAAATGTTTTGCATAATAAAATCAGTTGCAATCTGTCTATAATCATAGGAAAAGTTATTAAGTCCCTCAAGAGAATGTGTTGGAAAACAAAGTGTCACATACCTTTTAGGGCTCTGCAGAGGGGAGAGAGTCTAATACAAGGCAAAGGTACAGAAATGAAAGAAAGTGCTTCAAACAGATGGGCATTTTTTACAGGGAACTTCCTTGTTGTCCTAGCACTTGAAAATACAGTGTACTGTATTTAATCCTTTGTTCCTTATCTTTAAAGATAAGGATTTGTCCCAATGATTATTTTATTATTGCTCCAGGGTTTATATAAAATGTAACAAGTCACAGCTTATATATTTTCAAAAGGATGCTGCCATTCTACTTTTTGAATTCAAGTATTATTATAAAACAAATATTAAAACAATATACAAAACAACATTTAGGTGAAGTAGTACTCAATAACCAGCTAATTTCTAAATTTAGTCTCTCCTTTGTAATTCCTAGGCGTATATCCTTGGCTTGGTCCTCATTATGAATTCCCTGTACTTAGTGCATATTTGAGATTCTATTCTCCTTTGACTTGAGTTGGGTGAGCTTCAACCACTTGGCCCTGAAGAAGATGTCCTAGGGGATTCTAGAAGATAAATTATTGTTCTCTGAAAACTATGATTTTGGAAGGCCAACCCCATCTCCTCCAAATAACTCCCTTCTCTGTGAATTTCTCTGAATTCCGAATTTTAAAAGGACGTCTTCCCCAACACACTCATACACACACATGCACACCATAAAATTAAGCTGTGATTAATAGTACACCTTTTAGGTGTCTTTTCACCATAGATTATATTAATCATAAGAGTTCAAATTATGCCCTGACTGGTTTGGCTCAGTGGATAGAGTGTCAGCCTGTGGACTCAAGGGTCCCAGGTTCGATTCTGGTCAAGGGCATGTACCTTGGTTGCGGGCACCTCCCCAGTAGGGGGTGTGCAGGAGGCAGCTGATCGATGTTTCTCTCTCATTGATGTTTCTAACTCTCTATCCCTCTCCCTTCCTCTCTGTAAAAAATCAATAAAATATATTTTAAAAAAAAGAGTTCAAATTTATTAGCTGTAAATGATTAGAGAAAAACAGCCAGAATTTTTCCCCCAAAAATATACATATATAATTGATTTCAGAGAAGAAGGAAGAGGGAGAGAGAGAGAAATATCAATGATGAGAGAGAATCATTGATCGGTGGCCTCCTGCACACTTCCCACTGGGAACCAAACCAGCAACTTGGACATGTACCCTGACCGGGAATCGAACCATGACTTCCTGGTTCATAGGTCAATGCTCAACCACTGAGCCCCACTAGCCAGGTACCCCAGAATAATTAACTAAGGCCACTCTTTGTAGTCTCAGTATGGTTGTGTTGAATGTGTAGTAAAATGCTAATAATCTCTAGAATATAAGCTTTATGATAGCTCTATTGTCAGCTATTTTGTTCTTTGCAGTTTTTCCAACACCTTAATAGAGCTTGGCAGGGAATATTTGTTCAATAAATACTTGTTGAATGAGTGAGAATCATTAAGAAAATTACTGGAACAAATTGAATGGTTTTACTGTGGTACAATGTCTAAGTCTTTTCCAGTTTAGAATTAAATTCAATTTCCCCCAAACACTATATCACTCTGACTTCTATTTAAGTCCCTAAGTTTCCCAGGGACTTATTCTGTCCCTGTTCACTCACCAGACTTTAGGACTGTGACTGGTTTAGCAGCCATTTTCTCTTCAACATGCAGCAAACCTACCTCTACCCCAAGAAGGAATGCTTTCATATTTTCCTCACACTTGAATGCTCCAAGGCATTGCGAGTTTCTGCTGTCTATTTGGACAGTTGATAGTAGTCCTTTGAAGTAGAGCTTTGAACAAGAGATAAGACATGTAATCTAACCATAGCCGATGCTGATAGTCAACAGGACCATCTCGCAGGACAAGCCACTGAAGACTTTCAATCTCACTCAAAATTGTACAGAATATACCTTCTAATTCTCAAGGTACTGCTCTTCCTCTCCCTCCCTGTAGTACCCTTGATTTTTCTTAAGTTTTGCCCACAGGATAGAAATATAAACAAGAGTGGCATTTGATATCAGCCCTCCTTATCATGGGCAGCATGACCTGGAATGAAATAAAGCCAGATTGTAAATGTATGTACCTTTATTTCTGATTAAACATTTTCAAACAAGAACCTCTAAACAGAAGTGTTCTTTAAAAAAGTGTCCAGAGCAAATATTGAGAGGTTTTTTTTTTTTTGGGGTGGTTGGGACATTTGACAAAAGACACAAATGTTGGTACTAAGACTGATAGTGTTACTTACCGATTCAACCTTCATCCAGGAGGTACAGACAGTTCAGTGTCATTGAGAGTCTATTCTTACATTGGTATGCTTTAAAGTGTCTTGAGACAAATTTGCAAGAAGTCTAAAAAGCCACAAGAAAGTTTAAGTTACCTGTAAAAGATGTAACCATTATCTCCACTCTTCCTTCATTTGGTCTTCACATTGCCCAAGAGAAAAACTAGTCAAAGGGCTCATTTAGAAACATTTTCATTCTTTTGAGACTAGTTCAAACATTTCTCCAAAGCTTCCTTCTAGACCAATCTGGTTTTCCTGCCAAAAAAACTTACCCTCACTACTACTGGGATTCGGGCATTAGCTATTGATTGCTTTTTATGGTTTTCTCTATTTTTATCTCCATGTTAAGCTTATGCGCCTTAATAAATCTGTGTCACTCTATGAAACTTTTTGCTTCCTATTGCTTAAAAGCAGAGCCATAGGGAAAGGCAGCTCATGGCAGCAGCTTGGGACACTCCCATTGCCCCCTTCCTTCCCCCGCCTCCCCCCCCCCCCCCCCCACACACACACACAAGCAGGTTCCCGAAGTCAGACAATGTATTGTCATGCGGATTACACTGATTACCTCCAAGTCAGTTAGGTAACAGGAGCCCTTTCAGTGGTGTCCTAGGATCCTGTCAGGTTGACTGTTCAAACACTGGTTTTTGGGATCCCCTCCAGCATTCCTTAATGTAATCCAGGCACGTTATTGCAGGTTTTATTTGAGAAGGGGCTACTTCCTTGTCACTTAGAATATTTTCAGTTTTAAGTCAAAACCTTTTTAGCAAAAAAAAAAAAAAAAAAAAAAGGCAAAAGAAATGAGAGAATATGGTGTAAAGTGGAGGTGATTTGGGGGGAGGCAGAGAAGAAAAGGACAAAATGCAGTAGTGTATCAAATGCCAAACTTGCATTAAGTGCACGTGTGCTCTGGGGAATGAGGTTTCTGTTTTGTTTTACGTAGGAGCTGTAATGATTTTGTGCTGTTTAGGGTTTTGCCTTTCCAAGGAACCTCAAAGTCCAGTGAATTCAAAGGCAGAGAAATACGGGTAGAAGTGTGCAGGCCCGGGGTGCCGCTGGGTTCAGGGTATGTGCTTCTGTGTTGCACCCTCTGCGGGAGGGAGGGCTGCAGCCTGCTGTGGATGTCCAGTGGACCACCTGAGGTGGTTGGACAGGATGCTGCCATGGGAGGCAAATTCCTGGGTGCCAGCGTAGAGGCACTGGCTCTCGATGAGTCACGCTGTTATTGCTGCTGTAAAGACAAGACTCGGCAGCTCCTTGGAGGTTTTCAGAACTTGGGGTGAAGGCAGAAGGAGATGAGGTTTTAACAAAACAACCTCTGGACAATGTCTTCTAAGTCAATATTAAGTTTTGGCAGAATTTTTCTGTGTGGCATCTCTCTAGATCCCTGGAGAAGTTAGGCTTCTCCTGCCCTGCCATAGAGGAGAGACTGGGCACAGAGGATGTCCCAGGAGACTTTCTGTAGATTCTAATCAAGGACCTTCACCAGACCGGACCCTTTCTCCTCTTCAATTTTCCACCCATTCAAATCCCATTTGGCAGCTCAATAAAGATACATAGCCCCATGGCATATGGAATATAAATATCACATATCCCATAGTCACCTCTAGGCTAAATTTAATGGGAACACAGGCTTGATGGAAGACCTTTATGGCATTTTTATTTAGGATTTCTGGACTATTTGTTAATAAAGCATCTCCCTGCCCTATCCAAACATACCCATACACATCACACATTCACATATGTACTTACAAAGAGCAGTGAATATTCTGAATTTGTTGTTCGTGTTTTTTAAAAGCAGATTATACCTGATAGGTCAGAATGATGTGGCCCAAATTAGCTTAGGGAGGCAATATGGTAAAATGAAAAGTGCAGGCAAAGTAAAGTGTTCTTTTAAAATTTATTTATGAGTTATTTATTGGCCTTGGGTAGTTAATATATACTCTCCACAAGTTCAGGTCCCTCATTAGTTTAAAATAAAAAAGGGGGACTTTATAAAATTATCCACAGTATTATCTTAACATTTAAAGAAATTGTGTGTACTTTTCTTTTTTTTGGTGCCCTGACTGAGAATTGACCCCGCCACCTTCTGGTGTATGAGGTGATGCTCCAACTGACTGAACCACACCAGCCAGGGCTGTATACATATACATTTTTATATATACACTAGAGGCCCAGTGCATGAATTTGTGCATGGGTGGGGGTCACCTGTGGTGGCCTGTGGGGATGGGCTGAAACCGGCAGTCCAACGCCGCCTGCCACCCCTGCTCATCCTGGCCCCGCCGTGCCTATTGTGGGCTTGCGCCCAGTCAGTCCCAATCAATCAGCGGCATTTACCAGCCATGAGCCTGCATCTGGCACCCATCCCAAGGGGAGTGTGTGTGTGTGGGGGGGAGGCGGGACGCAAGCAATCTACCCTCTGGGCTGGTGGTGGTGCGCCCTTGCCGGCCAGGGATCCGGATCCATCCCACTGAAGTTCACGCTGGTTGTTGGAAGCCACCTGGTGGACACTTTCTTCCTCGTGGAACTGTTGGGATAGTGCTGGTGGTGCCAGTCCATTGGTGCCTGGCCCGTTCTCCAGAGATTGGACCTGCAGGACTACTGAGGTAGTGAGTGGCTGCTGCCTGGCTGGCGGGCCAACAGGATGGGTAAGTCAGGTGAACGGTGCTCCCACTGTGGGAGCACAGTGACCACCAGGTGGCAGCTCCTGCAATGAGCATCTGCCCCTGCTGGTCAGTGGGCATCATAAAGACCAGTCGACCAGTTGTTTGGTCATTTGGTTGCTTAGGCTTTTATATATATAGATTTTTAATGTGTCTATCTACCTTGGTGCCTGAATTATTTATAAGCATCTAATAAATGGGATATACAGTTCTCTTTTCATTAGGTTAAAGGCTTTCTTATAAGAATTGAGGCTCAAAATAAATCAATTTGTGAATATTTTAAAAACTGAAATATTTTGAAGAATTCATTTCTTTCACTCTTTTAATTTCCTTGGGTAGCTGGTCTTCTTTGTAGTTAGAAATATCATCAGGACAATACATAAATACTACCTTTGCTTTGTAGGGTTTAGATAGCTCTGGTGAATTATTAGCTAATTCCTAAGACTGTTGAGAAAATAGACACAAGAAGACTCTATATCTCAGTTGGTGCAAGTTATAGATGCCTGTTTTTAAAATTGTGTCATTCATTCTGAATTCTCTCAAACAACCCTACAGTAGATAATCCATCTCTAATGCTATTTACTGTGGCTATTTTCATCTCCTGTGAGTCCAACTTTCTAGCAAATGCACTTAAACATAATACTTTCCTCAGCACTATCGTCAGGATCCCTGCCACTTAGATGCTTTCAATATCCTGTTTTGTAATCCCTCAGGGCTTCCCCAGTTGTTGGAGCCATCTCAGGATGCTGCCACCTTCCAGCCCCTCTGGAGAAACAACCTCACCTACAGGGTGGGATGAGGGCAGGTGTTTGGGGGTGCACAGTCACAGTCCATCTGAGACAAAGGTAGTGTGTGCCCACATCCACACCTCTGTATTTTTTCCTCACAATTAGTTGTTAAGTTGTTAACTCTGTTTTTGAAAGCCAGGTTTTAAAAGAGGGTAGGGGGGAGGTGGCAGGGGGGGCGGGTGAGAAATGCTCTGGCTAAAAGGGGCTCCAGAGAAGGGAGCAGGAATGGTTGCTATGAGCTTTAAAACATGCACGTGTGCGTGTGCACACACACAAACACACGGACAAAGGGTAAACTGAAGGAAAATGCAGCAACCCCTGCCTGGTTTAGCAGTCAGTCAGCCCCACAGATGAGGAAGTACTGCTTTGTTGCAAGCCCTTGTTTTCTGGTGCATTGTCTCTCCGGGGAAAATCGGGGGACATTCACCTGTCTGATGCAAAGTTAAACTGCTGGCTTTAATGTGACTGCATGGGAACTTGGGTTTATTAATGAATACAGCATACCCTCTTTGATTTGAAAGCTTTCACCCTGCTGAAAAGATTCAAAAGGCATCGCTTCCTGCACCAGCGGCATTCCTTTATCTGTCTCAGTGGTTCACCCCTACCCAGCTGCTATATCTCATTAACAAGCATTTGACCACTGCAGCCGGCCTGGGAGTGTTGACACTTGAAAGGCCCAGGCAGGCGTGGGCAGGCCATCAGCTATGGCAACAGGAAACTGCCCCGGAGACAACACTGAGAAAACAGCAGCTGCAAAAGCCAAAGTCAGAACAGACATAAAGGGTTGCCTATATCCACGTCAGTCTTGGGTATTGGTGCGTGCCTGTGGGTCTGAATTCACATGTCTATTTGCTATGTTTATTGGATATCAGGGTTGCTATCAACATGTAGCAGACTCTGGATTGGTTGACAACACAGAATGTGTTTTGTGTTTTTTGTGTTTTTTTTACTTACAGAGTTCTTGAATCCTTAAATTTCAAAAATCTTATTCTCCTTATAATGTATGTTCTTATTTATGCACATAACAATGTTCACTAATAGGCCTTAAATTTGATATACACACTCACTCTGGTGGAAGTCATATGTACAATAAAAGATCTATAGGCCTGAATCCTTATCCGCTTTTTATGCTACCACATTATTTTTTAAAATTAAGTCAACCCGTAAAACTGACATATAAATATGTCAGATTATTCTGAGAGCCTTTTGCTTAGGAATCAAACTGTGGTGGTTTTATGTGGAATATTTAAGAATGAAACTGTTATTTCAATTCTATAAAGACAGCTCATAAAGTTAAGTGGGATATTGCACATATATTACTGTTGATTACAATAATTGTAAATACCTATTTTAATAAGATTTACTTGCTATCATTGAATTGTAGGCAATGAAGTACCATACCCTTGAATCTACTTCTACATGTTTGGTTTTTATATTCATCAGAGTGACTTAAAGTATAGATACTAATTAGACTGTCTTATGCAATGTTTGGAACAAATATTTCTCCAAATCTTGTGTGTCTGAGGATCGGTAAGCAATAGTTCAAAAATCAAAGTTTTTCATCCATAAGAAAATTGACCTTTTCAAAATAGGAAAAAGAGGTCACTCCACATTAGAGAAAGAAAGAAAGCTAAATTAAAAAAAAAATACTAATGCAATGGCTTGTAAGTGAAGTTAGTTGACTGCCATTCAAAGAGTGGTAAATTATTTTCCTGCCATCATCAGTACAATAGACTATTAGTGATTATTACATTGGCTTGTACTCATGCTTTTATTCCTCGTAATAATTTAGATTTACTTACATTTGTCTATCACTCATAAAAAAAAAACTACCCTAATTTAGTCACATTGTTACTCTAATATAGTTAATTAGACAACAAGCATGTGAATTTACTTAAAAGTAGTGCCAATCAACTTTTTTTTTTTTTGTCAGAAAATGTTTCTTGAGCACAGTTACTTTTCTAACTCTACCTTTCATCTACCTGCTTTTTTCTTTCACCTTTTATGTTTCAAGAGAAGAATGTACCAACAATCTCTGGAAATTTACATTTTTGACAATATGGTAGAGATAGAAACATCATCCTGAGGTCCATTAAGATATTTCCACTTGACTTTAGTTTTTCCATCACCATCATGTTGGGTCCCATTCATGTCTATAGACAGGAAGATGGCCAGGCTCTGGAAACAGATTGGGAGGAGCTCACACTTTTGCTACTTACCAGCAAGGCAATCCTTGAGTGAGTAACTTTCTGTGTCTCAGACTCTCAGTCTTTCAAATACGGGTAAGAATAATAGTACTTAATTCATAGGCTAGTGCAGTGGTCGGCAAACCGTGGCTCGAGAGCCACATGTGGCTCTTTGGCCCCTTGAGTGTGGCTCTTCCACAAAATACCACAGCCTGGCTGAGTCTATTTTGAAGAAGTGGCATTAGAAGAAGTTTAAGTTTAAAAAATTTGGCTCTCAAAAAAGAAATTTCAATCGTTGTACTGTTGATATTTGGCTCTGTTGACTAATGAGTTTGCCGACCACTGGTAGTGTAAGGATTAAGTAGGTATGTGTACATGTATGTATTTAAAAGAGTGCCTATCACATACTAAGCACTCAATAAATACTATTACTATTAACATCAACCCTTTTCCTATCATATTCTATCCCTCTACACTTATTTCCATAGCACTTACTGTAACTTCTATTGTCATTTGTGTGTGTTGACTTTTTTATTTTATAATAAAACCCCTTCTCTATCTTCCCCCACTGTAAAATACAAACATATGAATTTAGCTTTATGAAATCACGGACATTGTTTGTCTTCATTACTACTGATTTCCTTGAGATGAGTATAGCATTGGTACATACTAATAGCTCAATAGATTTATTGAATGTTGAATACTGAATAAACACATTTCTATAGATCTAAGCTCAGAGCCAAATATGACCAAGAATGAGTTTTAATAAATTAATCCCTTAATGCAAAAATGCCTGATATATACAGTTCTAGGGATAGGACAAATACTATTTTAACAAATATCTAAATTATAAAAATTATGGCCTGAATAAGATTGCCACATTTAATTCTATTGGACTGATGACTCAAAGTTTCTATCTTACTTAACTGTTACTCTAATCTTAAGAGTTAAGTAAGATAGAAACTTTACTTAAACAATAAAGGGCCCATAGTTTAGTCTTCTATAATATGCACTATTCTTTTTTTTATTGTTGGCACTATTACAGGTGTCCCCCTTAATAAAAATTGATATGATTTTTAAAGTGTTGTTTGAAGCTTTTTAAATTGAACTTTTATGTTTGGGGAAAAAAATCTGGTAACTAATTGATAAGGGAAACCATTGCTCCAAAATAAGAACATGTAACATCCAACCAAGATAGATTGGGAGCACCATATTTTAAGATAATTTCTAGAAACAGCTAATAAGTTTTATAATAACTTTCTTGAGCTGCACATTTTGAAATTTCTGGAATTTTTGCATATTTGTTTTTTTGTTACTCTTGCCTGTTCTTTGTTTGTTTATACTTTTATTTTGGAGGAAGTGAGGAGCTTTTAAGTTGTGTCCTGTTTTGGAGTTTGCTTTGAAGACTGATGAACTCAGGTAAGATAAATAGAGTTATCTGTGAGTAAGGGAGGAAAATGACTTGACACTTTAAGTATCTTGGGCATAAAGTAGGGGTTTCAGGGGAATGTAGAAGCTAATCTCAAGTCCTTAACCACATTGAGGCCTGAGAGTGCTATGATGAGGCTTCTCTTTAGAAAAATCAGTCTGGCATCAATACGGTAAATGCATCTGGAGGTGGCTATGATTGAAAGTAGGTCAAGCCTTCAGAAGCCATAATATAGGGTCCTGTAAATAATGGTGGTTATAGTGGTGAAGATGGAGATCAGAGACCAACACTACTTGGGGGCGAGTGGAGAAAGAATGACTTTCTGAGGAAGTGGTATTTCACAGGTTCATAAAGAATGGAAGGCCTTCAACAGTAGAAATAGAGATGAGGATATGCCAGGTTGAGGAAATGGTACAGATGAGGCCGTATGGGTAAGGGATTATAGATTATTCTCAGAAACAGAGTATAGCCTGCCTTGTAGGTAGATGAGTACACCTCTGAAGCCCAGAATATCAGATGGGTTACTACTGAGAAATAAGGAAGGCTATATAAAATCATAAACTCCTAGGATATTAGAGCTAGAAAGATCAGCGAGTTGGGTTGAAGCTATAGTACTCAAGGCCTTGAAAGCCAGGCTAAGGGGTTTAGGTTAATTTAGCCATCCTTTGGAATCACTGCTAATTTTTGAGCAGCTATAAGTAAGTATTTTGCAATATTCTTAGGGAAAGGAGATTAACGTTTAAGGTGCTTCTACTGGAGGGAAAAGTAAAACATGGGTTTGGAACATCCTAATCCAGAAGAATTTACAGGAAATGGCATATGATTCCATTGACAAGATGACTTTACAGAATTGAGCTTTATTGGATTTTTTTAAAACAGAAATTACAATGCCAGAGAGTAACTTGTCTGTCTGAGAAAGAAGGGCAGATGATTTAATTTATTACTTGTTGAGTCTATAGTTCTAGAAAGATTCTCGAACAGACATGTATAGCACTAAAATGGAGCGGTCTGCCTGAAGCTTGGAAGGAAGCTCAGGACTAGAGGAGTATTTGGTAGACATTTATATGGACACTAGAGGCCCGGTACATGAAATTCGTGCATGGGTAGGGTCCCTAGGCCTGGCTAGCGATCAGGGCCCATCTGTGGGACAACTGGTGGGGTGATCCGGGGCCCCTGCTGGCACTCGCCTTGGCTGGCCTGGCACTGCCCGCTCGCCAGCCCCGCCCCCACCACCACCAGTTACCTTGGCAATCGGGGGGGCCCCCCTCCTGGCACCTGCCTTGGGTGGCCTGGGGCCTGCAGGCTGGGGGAAGCTCCTGCATTGAGCATCTGCACCCTGGTGGTCAGTGTGCATCATAGTGACTGGTCATTTCGCTGGTCATTCTGTCATTCAGCTGATTTGCATATTAGGCTTTTATTATATAGGATGGTATGTTGATGGTGCAGAAATAGAAATTACAGATATTACAGAAAGAAGAAGGGAAGAGCCCTAACCAGTTTGGCTCAGTGGATAGAGCGTCGGCCTGCAGATTAAAGGGTCCCAGGTTCGATTCTGGTCAAGGCCATGTACCTTGGTTGCAGGCACATCCCCAGTGAGGGGTGTGCAGGAGGCAGCTGATAGATGTTTCTAAATCTCTATCCCTCTCCCTTCCTCTCTGTAAAAAAATCAATAAAATATATTTTTAAAAAAAGAAGGGAAGAAGGCAAGATAGAAAGCAACCATATACTTTATCCTCCAAAACAGGATGGTTTTCAGAGTGAAAGGCAGTGGTATTAATAATTGTTGACAAAACAGACTACCCAAGACAACTGGGAGAGACTGTGGAGACTCTGGAGTTGATGATTGACAAGAGGAAACTTAGGAAGGGCTATGGAGAAAGGTACCAGAGTAAGGAGGGGTTGCCTACAGGGTCCATTCTGAGTAGAAAGACTTGAGTAGCCAGGAGGGGCCTACTGAACTAAAAGAGGGACTATGAGTCCTAATGAAAGCTAAATGTTTAAAAGATTCTATCCACAAATATCTGCTTTTGAGGGGTTAAACCTGGCTATTCCTCAACTTTTTGCCACCTGTATTTTTCCATGTTAGAAAGTACTTTCTACTATGAAACACCAGCAGCCTCCTCTTCAACATGTCCCAGGACAGTTTTACAGCTCCCCATGGAATGCAGATGAATGGCTGCCTGTTTCCATTTCATGCTTTGGATTTACAGGTGCAGGTTGTGTAGCTCCTCATTGAAGCTGGAATTGGAAAACATTTTAAAAGCTTCCAGCATGTCAAGCACTGTGATTTTGGTTAACATTGGATTTTGCACTCTGTTGTGTGCCTTTAATATTTCCTGTGCTGAGAAAATTATAATACTAAAGCAAAACAAACACCTGTGCCATGGGAGATGTCTTCTGAGTTTCATTTGGTAAAGTTTGAATTGGGAAGGCGAAATTGCTTTGTTAAGAGTAAAGGGTCATAAAAATATTAATTCTCGTTATTTTTTCTATGCTTTAAGGATGCCATGGTACATAAAGGCCCTGTGCTTCAGGAGGTGGCACACTTCTGTTTAGCTTTTAAACCAGAGCTGCTTCTTAGAAAAGGCTCAGCTTGACCCTGGAGGGATCATTTTTGGCTAAGGTGGTAAATCTCCTTGACCCAAGATAGTTCTGAAAGGTTGCAGGAAGCTTTCTCTGAGGCTCCTGGGTAGCTCTGCTTCTTGCCACTTGTCCTGGTTGGGTAAGGAATCCCACCCACTCCGACAAAATATGTCAATGAGACAGAAAAATCATTTTCTATTTTTCTTCAGTTCTTTGTTACCATAAAATAAGTTCATCTAGTCCTAGCCAGTGTGGCTCAGTTGGTTGGGTATTATTCCATGAACTGAAAGGCTGACAGTTCGATTCCCATCAGGGCATATGCCCAGGTTTTGGGCTCCATCACCAAGGGCCAGGGTGCACGCAGGAGGCAGTCAATCAATGTTTTGTTCTCAGATCGATGTTTCTTTCTCCCTTTCCCTTCCTCTTTCTCTAAAAATCAATTAAAATAAGTTTGTCTGATCTTATTTTTATACTAGTTTATTATGAATCTGCTGAACCAAATTTGCCAAAGTGATGTATATGCTTGAATGACAAGTTTTTGTACATTGGCCAGTGGAGGGTTGTGCTTGTAAAAAGGTACATAGCAGTTTATCACGTTCATAGTGTATCATAGCTTTGTTGGAGGGTGGGTTTAACTCAATTTTAAAGTAATTTTTTGCAAGTAAAATTCTCTAAGGCAGTGATTCCCAACCAATTTTTGGCCATGCCACACCTAAGCATCTCTAAAATCCTGATGCCCCTCCCCCCTATGACATATAATTCTTATTATTAAAAAAGTGAACTCCTATTCATGTGGAGGAAGCCCAAAAGGCCATTAACTTGGTCTAAACAAGCTTCCAAAGAACATGGCATCCATGAAAGAGAAAAATAAAAGAATGAAAGGACAGTTGAAGTACTAAAGAAGAAATCACTAAGAAATTGTTAAAAAATAATAATATGAAGTGATATGAAAAAATAGAAAATAAAGTTTCAAAACATATAATAGAGAACTGAAATGCATAAATATGTCATAATATATATTTCTATGCTATATATGAGGCCCCTAGAACCATAAGAAATGCAAAAAAATCACTGTTAATAACTCATTCTCAATTGCCCCCTTTAAAAATCAGATTGACCCTTGTGGGGTGTGTACCTCATGTTGGGGACCACTGCTCTAAGGTATATAATAACCAACAGAATTCCAAAAAAAGCTCTTAGAGTATATTGAGCAAGTTCCTATCATCCTGTTAGATTGTGAAATCATATAATCACAGGTGTTTTGAACTAAGGGCCTTAAAGCTTCTGTAATCACCTGTCAAGTGAGGAAGTAGAGACCTAGAAACAATGGAACTAATCCATGCCCACACATTCCTGGTGGCCAAGTCAGACCCAGAATCTGGTCATTAGTGTCCCAGCTCCATGCTTTCCCCACAGCGTGACCAGCATGACAGGTGTCTCCTGATCAGAAACCCAGAGCCCTTCAGAGAGCAGTTGTCTGACACCACGGGTGATATGTGAGCCAGCTGCATGGCATATGCTTTGTGTTCTTAGAGAGAATTTCAGAAGCTCAACTGCTTGTAGACATAGGGCACATTTTTGGATGCACAGGTCATTCAGAAATGGCAAAAATGGTCTTCAGGGTCACGGACCTGGCTTCAGCACCTGCAATTTGTGCAGGTGATGAGTGGATCTTTGATGAAAGGTAGACATTTATGGGAAAGGAAGAATGTAAATTGTTCACCATACAAATATTTACTTGAATTGTCTTTTCTTAGTGAGGTGAGTATTTTAAACAGGATCACCAGCATCTATGGTGTGAATTCCCTTGTAGTCTGATCAATCTTGCCCTACTCCCTTCAAAATATTGTGCAATACCAGGATAGAGACAGAGCCATAGTCAATTTATGATGCGAACTTATGTGTGTCCTATGCCATACTTTCAAACCTCAAATTGGAACACAGTGTCTGACCAACCTGAATGTGCTGATGTGGTCTATGAAAAAGAATATTTAAAACTATGCTGTCCAGAAAACGTCAATGGGTGATTATTTTGCCTATATACTAAAGACATGTTCATGGGAGAAAACTGAAAGGACTTTGGAGGGGCTTCTCTGAAAAGATTTAAAAACAAGTGATGTCCCTAACCAGTTTGGCTCAGGGATAGAGCAGTGGCCTGCAGATGAAAGGGTCCCAGGTTCCATTCCAGTTAAGGGCGTGTACCTTGGTTGCAGGCTCCTCCCCAGCCTGGGCGCTGGTCAGGGCCTGTGCAGGAGGCAAGCAATTCATGTGTTTCTCTCACATTGATGTTCCTCTCTGTATTTCCCTTTCTCTTCCACTCTCTCTAAAAGCTCAATGGAAAAATATCCTCTGGTGAGGATTTAAAAAAAAAAAAGTGATGGACCCCAATTCTGTTTTTATTCACAAATAAAGATGACATCCAGGTATCCAAAGAGAACTTTATTGTGAGTCTACAGTATTCCTATTATTAAGTTAAAGAACCATTTTAGGTATGGCAATGCAGGGATTTTAGTCTATGGATATGGAGTCATTAACAACTTTCCAGAGCAATCAATATATATAAAAGCCTAAGCGACTGGCAGACCATTTCACTGTCTGACCAGTAGCTATATGCACACTGACCACTAGGGGGCAGATGCTCAACGCAGAAGCAGAAACCACAGGCATGGAAACATGGAACAGACTGATAAATCTCAGAGGGAAGTGGGGAGGAGAGTGGGAAGAGATTAACCAAAGATCGTATATGCATACTAGAGGCCTGGTGCATGGATTTGTGCATCGGTAGGGTCCCTCTCCCTGGCCTGCTCCCTCTCCCAATCTGGGACCCCTTGGGGGATGTCGGATAGCCGGTTTTGGCCTGATCTCCACAGGCCTGATCCAGACAGGAGGGAGCCCGATTCTGTGCATTGAGCATCTGTCCCCTGGTGGTCATTGCACGTCATAGCGACCAGTTGACTGGTTGTTCAGTCATTCGGTCTGAGGCTTTTATATATATATAGATTAACTCTCATGAGAGGAGGGAAGCTGTAAGTGAAATCAGACTGCTGAAACTAAAATAGCCTTCAATCTCATGGAAATGACAGTGCGCTCCCTGAGTTGAAATAGTTTGGTAGTTATAAGAAGATTATGTGAATTCAATATTATTATTACCTATTTGTTCTTAAGTGCATTGTGTGACCTCCTCACATCCCAACTCCCTGATCTGTAATCTGGGGAATAACAAAATCTCTCTCCTGGGACAATCATCAGAATTAAATGAGACGATATTTAGTTCAAAGTACATTTTCATTAGTGCCTGGACTTTGTATGAGTTCAATTAATAGTAGCTATACTATTAGTAGTAGTATTACTATCAGTACTAGTGCCATTACCACTATAAAATTATTTTATGGATAGTTATTTATGTAAACCATGGAAAGTGCCATTCATTCATTCAACAAACATCTATTAGAAACATATTATGTGTCAGAGGAAAGGCTAAAGAGGCAAAAAATAAAAGACACACCTATATATTATATATACGCACATACATATATATATAATGTAAAGATGTGTATGTATACATATACAAACATATACACTTACTTTATAAAATATACAAATATATATTTAATATAAATACCATGCCTGACTCAGAAGGACTGATATATCTGATATGTCCTTTATTTTTGTCACATGATAAAATAGGCTTTGATTATAGGGCATAACTGACACAAAGACATTGATAGGGCTATGGGCAGATGTCAAATTTTAAAAATTGAGTCCAGTAATCCAATACTTAGAATTTAAATAAGCTCCAAATCAATAAGGCCATCATCAGCTGATGCCAGGTACTTTGACTTTATTGTTAGAGCCAAACCAGGGAGGACAATTAAGAGAGTGAACTCAATTTGCTTTTAGTTTTGTTGCATCTGGATTACTATCATCTAGGAACCATTTAGCAAACAGACGATAGACACATGGCTTTATTTATAGCAGGCTGCAGGGAAGGAATGCAGTTGATTGCACCATCTCTTCCGTAGTAGGTTAGCTACAGCATTATTTCTATCAGGTGGAGGATGCATTAGGCAAACACAAGCTCATTGTGGAATGTAATCAAGTTGATCTCTAAATGGGTGGTGCTGGTTAATTAGGCAATGAATGCAGTTTCACCTGGAAAGTGACAGTTTGACAAGTGGAGGAAATTTCGTACAATTTTTGAAATAAACATCACAATCAATAACTACTATTTTTATTTAAAAATGTATTTTATATTATTCTGCCAAATCAGAAACCTTGAGTTAAAATTATCCTAATGATTTATACCAGTGATGCTTCCAGCCATGTGTGAGTACTGCCCAACCTGTTTCAATTGCACTGCTCTGATGGGATTGCACTTATACTCTTCACTCTGAAATAAACATTCCCCAAAGCTCTCAAACAGATAGTGCTTAGAGCTTTCCCCTGGGTCCTCTTTTGAATTAAATCAATTAGGGGAAGGCCATATGTTCACCATATGGATGTCAACTTGCCAGGGATTCTTACAATGAAAGGGTAAAACCATTTTTTTAAAAATCACAAATCACTTGAAAACACACAAACTGACAAATAATTAATCAACCAACCAGTTAAATCTCTACTTATGTATTTCAAAAGCTGATTAAAATTGGACAAGATAAAGCACCTCCTGATTATCATTATATATTGCACTTCCCTTTTGTTTTGTTTTGCTTTTTTTCATTCTCATATGTCATTAATTTCTTAGGCAGCATAAGGAATTAATAACTCTTTAACAAGTTTTCTTCACCTGCTTATTTACCTGGAGAAAGTAAAAAGATTGCCAGGCCAGTAAGATAGTAGGCTATAACAAAATTTTTCAGAATTCAATGTCTAAAGACTACATACAACAAATTTGTTGAATATTTTGTCTACCCTTCATTAACAGGATTGGGAGTCCAACTGGCTGGATCCTGATTATAGTTATCATGACATGTTAGACTTGGGACGTGGAAAACAGGTCTCTTGATCTGACTCTTTAATTGCACAGATGCCATCATTCAAATTTTAATCCATTAGAGGGCCTTGCACAGTGTTTGGCACATAGCAGAAATTCTATACATTTTAAAAAATGGAAACAATAAGGAAACTGAGGATTTGAGAAATGAAGTGACATGAGCAAGGTTATCTTGTTATTGAACAGGTCTTCTGACTCCTAGACCTTTTGCTTCTACTCTGTGAATACTACCCAGCAATCTATGAACATGCCCCAGTGTCCTCCTGTGTTGTCTCCCAGGTGAAGCACTATGTTCTCATCTTGGCATTCATCCCTTCTACCCTTTCCTTTCTCCTTTACATTACTTAGATGTATGTGTATTCTAGTCCATATAAGCTCTGCTTTACCCTCATGTTTCCAGGTTTTGCTACCTTTGCTCAGGCTGTTGCCTTCCATTGATAACATTTTCTACCCATCTCTACTTTTCAAAATCTCAGCTGTCTCTTAGGGAGATTGGGGGTAAACTCAGACAAAGAGTAGAAAACTGGAACTTCATCTGGTTAAAAAAAATGTTGATTACAAACAGCAAATATCCAATGTGATTTCCAGAAGGGTGGAAGGTGTGAGTTGCATTTTCAGTTCCCATTGCAGGAGTTGAAGAGCAGAAAATGTGAAGACAAAGGGTCTGGCTGGACCCAACCCTGAAAAAAATGTGAACTGTGCAGAAATTATTTCCAAGGCATCCCTGTTCTTTTCCTTTTCCCTTCAGCTCTTTCCCCCATTTTTTCCATCCTGCAAATGCAGTTAAAGATGTCTTGAGTTCTATTGCTATTTCTAAGGAAGCTGGCTTTACAAAAGTCAACACATAAATAGTTCCTTCTTGTTTCTTATTTTTGTCCAATGGTAACACAACAACAACAAGTCCTCATGTGGTGCTTACTATGTGTCAAAAGCTGTTTTAGAATGTGCATATCTATATATTCCTTTAGTTCTCATGATCAGTTTTTGGGGCAAATACCATTATCGCCATTTTATAGATAGGGAAACTGAGGCATGGGAAGGTTAAGTGATATGTCCAAGTTGCCCAGCTAGTTAATGGCAGATCCAGGATTTGAATTCAATCAGTTAGGCTTCAGTCTCTATGCTTTTAACAGTGACATATATATCTAACCTTCCTTCCTCTAACACTTGACCATTAGGGTATGGTTAGTGGGCATAACTATTTAATTATATTTCTAACTATCTATCCTGATTGGATTCCCTCTTCAGATTTCTGAAAATATAAACTTTTTTTTTTTTTTTTTGCTTGCTCTTTTCTTATGTCCTTTCTGGCCTGACTATAGTCCCTTTTCTAATAAACTTAAATATTCAACTAATTAAATAAACAGTTATTTAAACTGCATTAATGATAATGGGTTTTTTTTCAGTTTCCTCTTTCACTTTCAATTTTGTGAATTATTCATATTATTGTCCATGACTCTGACCTTGGACTTCCCATCTTTTTCTAGCTTCTTCAAAACTCTTTGATTACCAAGAGTTTTGGCAATTCTGCAAGCTCTACCTTTGGACCACACCCACCCATGTGATTCAATGGAAGGCATCTTACTCTTTTCCAGATTGGTCATTAGATGCCTTTTCATGATCTCTTTTCAGAAATTATCTAAAATTTAATTCATTGATTTTTATAACAACTCCTAAATAATTGAGGTTTACCATTTACATCTTTAAAATTTTTTAAATTTTATTTTATTATTTCCATCACCATTTATCCTCACTATGCCCTCTCCCATGTCCACCCCCTGCTGCAGTCACCACACTGTTGTCCATGCCCTTGTGTTCTCTGTCTCATTTTTTCTGTTTTTATCAACCACCATTTACATCTTGAGTAAGAATTTTTGTCTCCTGAGTTTTGTACACAGATATGGAAGAGCCTTGGGAGAGGGGGACAAAATAAGTTTATTGTCCTGTTTACATTGGGGCAAAACCATATACAGAGAACCACGTCCCAGATATTTATATTTTGGCAAAGATCCTTGAGTTAGAGATGAGAAAAACCCTCAGTCACCATGAAAATTCTGGAAATGTTTATAGTAAACTAGAATTTGGACAATGATAGAAATCCTAGGCGAGGAAAGTATGATGACAGTTCAGATAAAGAATAAGGAACAGCTGAATGAAGGAGGACTTATAGTAAGAAATGCTAAACCATTCTGTGAAGAAGCATCATATATTTTAAGGAGAGAACCATTTAATTTTGAAAAGGACATAGATTCAAAGAAAAAAATAAGAAACGGAATAGGAGTATTGCATTGCATCTTATCTCTGGCCATAATAGGAAGTAAACAGACAAAATGAAATTAACCCCTGGGACTCAATGCCCTGGTGAGTTTCTTGGAACCTTGCAAAAAGGATGGACCATATGGTAAGTAAGGACTGCCTCTGTGACGACACAGGCTCAGATGAAATTTCAAGGATTATAAATCCTCTTGTTTCATCTCATAATTTGAACACCAGCTGGCACTGGGAAGTATAACATTGCACAATTAAATGCCTATGGGTTTTTTAATATCTTCCTCAGTAGCATCCGGGTCTGGCCCCTGGAAAACAGAATGTGGCACTACTCCAGGATGATCATTAATCTGCCTCAGTAGGGCAGTCTTCCCTCACGGGAGCCCATCCATAATGGTCTGTTGTAGTGATCTGTCACACCATATGGGGGAAGAGGAAACAAGAGATTGAGCAACAGAGTGGACACACATAACATGGAATCCTGGCAAAAACGGAAAAGAAGGCAGGAAGCTTTACATATCATCTGTCCACATAGCTGAACAGAGGTCAAGTAGTTAATTACATGCCCATTGTTGGTCTTAGAGTCTGTCATACAGACATGAAGGGGAAAGAGAGAACCAGCAGGGAGAGTGAATCAGTGGTTTTGGAGAGGAACCAAATTAAATATCCTTTCTGTGGTATCTTTCAGGGGACAGTTGAATGTGACAGAATGGGGTCCAGGAGGGCCCTGCCATGCTGTGTACACAATGCCTGTTCACGTCGGTTACACAGAGAAGGTTTGTGGCGTTAGGAGATGTAAGCCATGGTGTGTTTCCCAGCATTCTGCATTGGGAGTGGCTGATGGGCACTATGTTCTTTTGCAGTCCAATTTTTACCTCTCCTTTGTCCTATCTTATACCAAAGCCATACTGAGCTACTCACAGTTCACATTTGTGCACCCTCTAGAGTTTGGGCCTGTCTGGAAAAGGAAAAGATGAATGAATGGTTGAATGGATAATTGGGTGGGTTGGATGAATGAATGAATGAATGAATGAATGTCTGCACACAGAGTCAGCTATGTAACACAAATACTAGTCGTAGTTAGAGTGTTTCCTTCCAGGAAACAACATTGTAGGGCAGCAAAGTAGAGCAGTAGCAGGTGAGGTGGTGAGAGTAGACATATAGAAGAGAAAAAAAGATCCTATGGGAGAAATTGTAAGACTTTCTTATTGAAATTAGAACTTTTCCCATATAGTCTGTTTCCATGGTGCTTCAGTTATTCATACATGGTTTCCCATTAGTTTCAAACATTTTAAAACAGCAACCAAAAGTACATTTTAATGCAGCTTCTGGATCCATGGACTAATAGATGTTAGGAAATGCAAACTGGAAAATTGTTACAACCAGTTTTAGATCACATATTCCCTCCACTTCTTAAAGTAAAACTGGGCTAATTTGCAGCAAAGACAAAAGGTTTGGTGACTGGAGGGAAGAAGGGAAAAACAACCTTCCTCTTTTGTTTTAACTTATCTTTCAGGGGAGGGAGCTCACTCAGCAGGTGGGATCCCAGGGATCTGGGAGAGCAATTGCATGGTGCAGGCACAGACAACAGGAAATGAGTGCAAACAGGCCCCCTCCTCAACATAAACACACACAGACTTAACCTACAGCTGAACTCCTACCCTTGAGTGACCACTGCTATTAGGACGCAGGTCAAAAGGTTGCAGGGGGACAGAAAATGGAGCCTTATTGAATGAAAGAGAAAATGAAAAATTCTTTTGTTTGCTTAACTCTGTGGTTTGTATAGCTACTGTGATGCCCAAATGGAGTCCAGAATGGGAAAAAGAAGTCCCTATTTACCAGTCTAAAGAAAGGCAGTTGGAAATTCAGTTAAGGATTGAAAAAGAAATATGTGGGAGACCTACATAAAACAAGGCGGAGTTTCACTGCTCTTAAGAGGGAGGGCAGACTTGATCGGTCTCTGGTGATAATAAGAAGGTATGGAGAGCAACACCAGACATTTTCTCTTCTCATAATGTGCAGGATGGAAGAAATACAGATTCAGGAGCACAGCTGGCTGACCCACCCTCCTTCCTCTCACTCTCCAAGGCAGGCACCCCCATCACAGCAAGTTAGGAAACGCTTTTTGATGCTAAAAGCTGTATATTCAATAACAATGCATAAATAAACACATATATTCACGTGCATATATACATATCTAATTATCTGTCATTTATCTACCAATCTACTTATTTATTTATCTATCTCTCTATCTATAAAAAGACATGGCAACATGAAGTTCACCTGGCAAATAGTTGAACCTCAGACAGGTATAGAAACTAGAGATTTCCCACTGTGCTTGGCTATTTTCACCCATTCCAACTCTGAACACATTACAAGTTCTGGATGATTCTATTTCTTTCCAGAATGTTTCTTCAGAGTAAAAAAATGATCATTTAAATAAGGATGCAAAAGACCATGATGTGTTTCAAATCTGTCTATCATTCTATAGGTAAAGATAATGCTAAAAAGATAGGAAAATAATTACATTGCATTGCTTTTCTTTTGGAGGTTGTTAAACTCCAAAGTGTCTGGGATTATTTTATAACCTCTCTACCATGTGCCTTCTCCTAGGTTGGACTTTAGCTACATGATTTTCCCCCCTTAATAAGTAATGAACTGTTTTCCAAAATGGGTTTTATAGCAGAGATAATCAAGCAGGTTCCCACATGCTTTTTTTTTTTTTTAATGCAGTTTTCAACAACTTGCCTTTGAGCAGTCATGATTTTTGTTTCTTAGGGTGCCCCATGTAAAACCACGACAAGCCCACAGAAATGAGGCTTCAGCTCCTTGCAAATGCTGAGCAGCCCTGAACACCCTCCTGGGAGATTGATGAGTCCTATTAACCTTGTTGCGATAGAAACAAAGTGAGTGTGAGGATTAGGAGGAAGTCAATGTCAGCACCAGGATTAGAATTCACACTTGCCTGATTTCTCAGCCCACCACCAGCCCCCCATGGATCCCAGCTTTGTCTCCGCCCTGAAGTGAGACAAACGTTAATAGAATCCTGTTATCCTCAGGCCTTATCATTGAAGGAAAGCCCATCCTTTTACTAAATGACAGAACAGGGAAGTAACTTCGAGGTGATTTATTCCACTCTCCAAACTTGTTAAGTGGGAAAAAGTTCATAAAAATGCTAGAAAGAGAATACCCACCTTTTGCAGTAATGCCACAGGGAAGCAAATGGTGTGGTGAAAAGCATCAGATAGGAGTTGGAGCTCCCCATTTGAAGCTGTGCTATGCCTCTCACTGAGCCTCTTTCTTGCCTGTAAAATGGAGGAAACAGAGAAACACCAATCAGACCGGACCATCAAACCTCAGAGGGAAGGCAGGGGAGGGTGGAGGTAAGGGGGAGAGATCAACCAAAGGACTTGTATGCATGCATATAAGCATAACCAATGGATACAGACACTAGGGGGGTGAGGGCATGAGCAGGGGGATGGGGGGCAATGGGGGATAAGGATACATATGTAATACCTTAATCAATAAAGAAAATAAATGGTTTTTAAAAATGTAGAAAACAATACCAATGTGAGTGTTTTATGAAGATTAAATATGCCAAGTACATGAGATAGTATTGGCACTCCTTAAAATTTTTGCCTTTCCATATTTTCATCTTCTCTCCCATTGCAGCTATACAGTTCCTCCACATGATAAAAACAATACCCAATGGTTCACTTCAGTGTCCAATTCCAAGTCATTGGTGAGACTTTGATCTTATAGCTTGGTCAAGCCTAGTATCTGGAGTTAAGGTCCAAATACAGTGCATAGCAGTTTAATGCATTGAGCCCAGATTGCTCCGAGCCCTTAATAGTGAGTGAATTTCCTGATGGGTAGGATTTAAAGAGCTCCCATACAGAGGTAGAGTCCTGGGCCAGACAGAGAGGCAGTCTGGGGAGTGAAACCCATGTCAAATGCCCGTATTCTGGAAGGTGTCTTCTTGCTGAAATAGCACTGATACTGATTCACACTGCCATGCATTCTCTCTGATTGACAGTCTTGCTCTTCTCTGTCTCATTCCTCCCTCCCCAGTTTTCTTTGCCACTTCTCCAAGGGAATATTCACGTCTCCTAATTCAATAAGCATGTTCTTCGTCCTCTAAGTAGTTCCTGAACATACTTTGCTTTATTTCCTCTGAGAAGGGGTTAGCAATTCACCTTCCTGAGTCTGAAAAAGAGGAAAAAAATCCATTTTTATTCTTTTTGTCAAATCTGAACTGGGAGTTTTAGGCCAGAAGCCTTGAGTGGATGGTTGAAACAGGAGTGCACAGAGAGGAGACTTCGGCTCTACACTGTGGACATTAAAACTACTCAAAACCAAAATTGCTCTGGGAGGAAGGATTTACAGCGGGAAGGATTAGGAGAGTTTTTAAAAATTGCCCAGCTGGTGTGACTCAGTTGATTCCCATGCACCGGGAATCACCTGTTCAATTCAGGTCAGGGCACATACCTGGGGTTGTGGGCTCAGTTCTCAGTAGGGGGTGTATGGGAGGGCCGATCAATGTTTCTCTCTCACATGGATGTTTCTATCTCTCTCCTTCTCCCTTCCTCTCTCTGAAATCAATAAAAACATATTAAAAAAATAAAAATAATGTCCTCCATGTCATTATGATAATAGCAAGATTTGCACATCTACTAAAGTCCATGCAATGTGCTGTGCGGTTCATATAAAATGTCTTGTTTAATTCTCAGAACAGCTTTGAGATGTAGATTCTATTACCCTCCCCACCAACCCCCCTCCACAATCTTGTATCTGAGGGACTATGGTGATGCTTCCTTTGTTACAGAAAAACTGGAGAAAAACCAAGCAATGCTTAGAGAGATGGAGTTACATTTATTATTATTATTATTATTATTATTATTATTGTTATTGTTATTATTATGCACGGGTCCAGAGAAAAATGTCTGTCAAATTCTGGGCAAAAACATGGAGGAAGTTTCCTTATTTATATCTTTTTACCCTCTCTGCCTCCCAAATATGGGGTTTTCCAGTCCCCTTTGCAAGTTCTTAAAGAGCCCTATGTGCTGGGACTTTGAGACCTCAACCAAAGGCCTGGCCTGACGCCAGCACTGATAACTTGTCTGGGGAAGGTTTATGGCCTCTCTGGAATGGGAGTAGTCTTATTTCCTTATTATTTAAGCAAGTCAAGCATTTACAGAAGCCAAAATAGCAGGGTTAAAATTTCAAACAGCAGAGAGAAACCAAGATGGCAGCATAGGTAAGCACCTAAACCACTGCCTCGCACAACAATTTCAAAACTACAACTAAAAGACAGACCGGACACCATCCAGAACCACAGGAAAGCTGGCTGAGTGGAAATTCTACAACTAGAAGGAAAGAGAAAAGCTCAAGGAGAATTGGAGGAACGGCAAAGGGTTGAGGTACGGCAAAGGGTCTTTGTACGTGCAGAGAGGAAGGGCGGCTGAAAGCCTGGCTGACTTTCTCTGGTGGGAGGGGGAAGGAAGCCCCCAACTGCACTGAACCCCAGTTCTGACAGCACTGAACCCCTTAGTCCCTCAGATACAAGTTCCAGGCGAGCCCCTGGGGACCCACGCTCTTGCGGGGGGAATCTGGACTCTCAGGTGGAGGCTCGGGAGCCAGGGAAGGCAGAGGTCTGGAGGCGCGCAAGGGCAGGGCTGACGGGAAGCCAAGACTGTCTGCTCTGCCCTGAGACTCCACCCCATCCAAGCTGAACACAGAGGCTTTTGCAATTTGGCAAGTCTAATCCTATAAGGCTGTCTCCAGTACCGAACTTCTCCCAGCTTAGACACAGCTGATCCTCACAGCCAACTGGCCTGGAGGTCAATTCCTCCCAGTGATAACAACAACAATTAAGACTTAACTACAACAAGGCTGTACACACAGTCCACAAAGGGGTGCACCAACAGTGTCTACCTCAGGTAACTGGGAGGCCGACCCACTGGGCCATCTAGGAAACCTAGCACACAAAGCTACCCTACCAACTCAGGAAAGCAGTGAAAATGTGGTGACAAAGAAACAGATCACAAACGAAAGAAATGGAGGAAAACAAATGACTGGATATAGAATTCAAAACCACAGTTATAAAGGCTTTTCAAGAATATCCTAGAAAAGGCCGATAAATATAATGAGACCCTCAAAGATATGAAAAAGGACCAACTAGAAATTAAACATACACTGACTGAAATAAAAAATATTATACAGAGACCCAACAACAGACTAGAGGAATGCAAGAATCAAGTCAAAGAGTTGAAATACAAAGAAGCAACAAACACTCAACCGAAAAAGCAAAAAGAAAAAAAAATCCAAAAAGTTGAAGATAATGTAAGAAGCCTTTGGGACAACTTCAAATGCACCAACATCAGAATTATGGGGGTGCCAGAAGAAGAGAGAGAGCAAGATACTGAAAACATATTTGAAGAAATAATGACAGAAAACTTCCCCCACCTGGTGAAAGAAATAGACTTACAAGTCCAGGAAGCACACAGAACCCCAAACAAAAGGAATCCAAAGCAGACCACACCAAGACACATCATAATTAAAATGCCAAGAGCAAAAGTCAAAGAGAGAATATTAAAAGCAGCAAGAGAAAAACAGTTCATTACCTACAAGGGAGCACCCATATGATTGTCAGCTGATTTCTCAACAGAAACTATGCAGGCCAGATGGGAGTGGCAAGAAATATTCAAAGTGATGAATAACAAGAACCTACAACCAAGATTACTCTACCCAGCAAAGCTATCATTCAGAATTGAAGGTCAGATAAAGAGCTTCACAGACAAGAAAAAGCTAAAGGAGTTCATCACCACCAAACCAGTATTATATGAAATGCTGAAAGGTATTCTTTAAGCAGAGGAAGAAGAAAAAAGTAAAGATAAAAATTATGAACAACAAATACATATCTATCAACAAGTGAACCTAAAAATCAAGTGAATTAAAAACCTGAGGAACAGAATAAACTGGTGAATATAATAGAATCAGGGGCATAGAAAAGGAGTGGACTGATAATTCTCAGGGGGAAAGGGGTATGGGGGGGTGCAGGAAGAGACTGGACAAAAATCGTACACCTATGGATGAGGACAGTGTGGGGGAGGTAAGGGCAGAAGGTGGGGTGGGAACCAGGTGGAGGGGAGCTATGGGGGAAAAAGGAGAAACAATTGTAATAATCTGAATAAAGATTTATTAAAAAATAAAATAAAATAAAATAAAAAATAAAAATAAAATTTCAAACAGCAATTTTTATATAAGATGGATGCTTCACCTTAAGTAAACTCAAGCATTCTTCTTTATTCCCCTCATCTTGTCTCCAGGAACCTATGGCATTTTATGATCCAAGCAGATCTACTTCTCTGCTTCTCACTCAGTCCTCAAAGGCCTGGGTCAGTGGTGTGCATAGAGTCTGCAAAGTCCTCACACAATATGCATTTGGCTCCCTAGCATTGGTGGCAGCCCACTCACCTGGGCTGATGGCCCAGTGTAGCTGGGCTTTAGGGTAATGAGCAAGGAACCAATTTCTGGAAAGACAAGTGCGTGCACCAGGTGATGTATTTGGGAGCTTATGAATGAACCTGCTATAGTAGTGTCTCTCACATCCTGTTTTGGAGTAAAGGGAGGGAGATAGTTGCTGAGTACATATTCTTCAGGGTAAACAGCATTCTCTCAGTGTGCCTATTATTTTGCTCTTGTGATCTCTTTTTTAAAAATATACATTTTTATTGATTTCAGAGAGGGAGAGAAAAATAGAAATATCAATGATGAGAGAGAATCATTGATCAGCTGCCTCCTGCACAACCCCTTCCTGATCAAACTTGCAACCTGGGCATGTGCCCTGACTTGGAATCAAACCTTCCTGGATCATCAGTAGACATTCAACCACTGAGCCACACTGGCTGGGCACTCCTGTGATCTCTTTACATCTTTACACATGGATCATTGATGGCATTTTATAGAAGCCTGATTGTTTTGTTAGTTACTGGTAGTATCCAATTTAAGAGTTTTACATAGTCTCCCTGAGTTTTCTAAAATACTAACTGGCAGAGCTTTAACAACTTCCATTAATACAAAGCTTGCCTATTGATTTGAGAGCATTTAAAATTGCAGAAGTACAAACAACAAGTGTTGGCGAGGATGAGGAGAAAAAGGAACTCTTTTGCACTGCTGGTGGGAATGCAGACTGGTGCAGCCACTGTGGAGAACAGTATGGAGCTTCCTCAAAAAACTAAAAATGGAACTCCCATTTGACCCAGTGATCCCACTTCTAGGAATATATCCCAAGAATCTAGAAACACGCATCAGAAAGGAAATATGCACCCTTATGTTCATAGCAGCACAATTCACCATAGCCAAGATTTGGAAACAACCTAAATGCCCATCAGCAGATGAATGGATTAAAAAACTGTGGTATATCTACACAATGGAATACTACGCTGCAGTAAAAAAGAAGGAGTTCCTACCATTTGCAACAATATGGATGGAGATGGAGAATATTATGTTGAGTGAAATAAGCCAGGCAGAGAAAGATAAATATCACATGATCTCGCTCATTTGTGGAATATAATGAACGACATAGACGGATGAACAAGAACAGATCCAGAGGCTGAGAAACGTCGATCAGAACATCATACCTCAGGTAAGGTAGGGGAGGGTGGGGGTAAGGTGGAGAGATCAACCAAGGGACTTGTATGCATGCATATGAACCTAATCAATGGACACAGACAACAAGGGGGCGGGGCATTAAGAGAAATTGTTTCATGTGACAAAAATTTTTAAATGAAACTCTCTGTAGACTGAAAATTATTTTGGAAGGAAACAAAGAGAAGTTTCCTTCAAAAGTCATAAGGATTGTAATTGAAAGTCAACATATTTGGCCTCTTGAACTAAAGTAAGTAATTTGTGTTTTTGCCTCCCTGACAAAGTTTATATAAAGCTACAAAAAGAAATTGACAGCCAGTTTGAAATGGAATTGCCAGGGCCTAGGGCAAAGAATATCCTTACATGATATTATTCTACAATGTCATTATAATTTTAGATATTTTACAACAGCATATTTTACAATTATCCCAAACAAACTTACAAATGAATTCTTTGAATGGTTGGCAGCAATTAAAAAAAAAAAAGGGACATGAAAGGATTTAATCCCTTGCAGAAGGAATTAAGGCACTGGGAAGGCACTTGAGCATCCTATATTGACCCCTCTTGCCCTTTGTGCCAAGAGGGACTCTCTTCTCACAATCCAATTGCCCTCAGCTGTTACCTGAGCTTTCTGTTCATGCTGAGCTTGAAGCCTCGTGGGGGCTGGTACCATGGATCTGTCTCACATCCAATTGTGTGAGCTGGGCCCTCACTGGAGAAGAAACCCGAGATCCCCGAAATATCTGATCAGCACCGGGACCCTGCCAGCAGGCCAGGGGTTCCCAAGGCAGGTGCTGGGTGTGGGGGCCATGGGGTCATAGGCTACCAAGGAGACAGAAGTGAACCTCACAGCACCCTGCTTGGCCCCGGAGGATGGCTGGTTAGCCAGAGACGGGTAAGATTCCTCAAGGAAGGAACAACCTAAGACAGGCACAGTCGCAGAGGGGCCATCAGGAGAGAACTTGGGGGGGAGGCAACAGAAGTGGAGCACAGACCCTCACCCCCCCAACATTGCAGGGGCTTGAACCCTCACCCCCTTCTAAAGGAGGTCTCCTGCCCCCATGGCTGCTTCGCGCTTCCCACACCCAGCTCAGATTGGGACCCCGGCAACAGAAAGAGACCTGGCCCAGCTCACATCGAGATACAGGGGACAGACAGAGACTTGGCCCAGCTCAGATCGGGACCCAGGTAGCAGACAAGAGACTTGGCCAACAGCAGTTGCCCTATATCTAAATTCAGCGAGCATTTGGAATGCTCAGGGCCCACTCAAGAATGCAAATAATCCTTCCCACTAATATTTACAGGGTAAACTAAGATTGTTGGTAGAGTATTAAATTTGACAGTAAAATAGTAATCGAGTTTTCAGATTAATTTAAATAGCCTAATTGAAATAAGTGAATATTCAAGTACTGAACAAAAAGCTGTTCTTAAAGTAATAACTAAAATTTCTATTGGTAGTTCATCTCATGGTAAAATTCCTGAATATGCAATGAACCTAAAGCAGTCATATGTGTGGGGGAAAAAAAAATTTTAAATTTAAAGTTATCAAGACTGCATTATAAAATTTACAAAAACCTCCATTAATAAAAAAAAAAAGGGGGGGGGGATAGTAGGGCAATATCATGTAAGGAAAAATATCCTATAAGTAAATTACATCTAGAAAATTTTTACTTTACCAAATTAAGTTTCATTTGCAATGCTAACAGCAAGACGGCCATTAAAAACACACATGGTGTCTAAATAAGACAAAGGAAAATTGTTTGAACAAAAATAAAAAGGATCCCAAATCAATTATATAGAAAAGATTCCTTTATTAACTTGTGGTCGAGAATATATTTGTATATTTTCAGAAAACAACCCCAAGACCAGATGGATTCCTGCAACAGAGAGGAATTGACAGGAGTGCTCCAACCATGAAGACAAGAGGAAAAAACAGTCCAGAGATGGAAGACGCTGACAACGCCTTGCCATGGGAGCAGTCAGCAGCTGTGCACCGCTGCAGGTTGCCTAGGACCAAACCAGAGAGGGTCGGACCTGCATTGCCACCATGTACCCACCATCCAGCTATCAATGCTGACATGTACACATAAGGAACTGTTGGACATTGAAATTGGGACTCAAACATTTTTTTGTTTTGTCTTGTTTTGTTATTATATGTTTATTTCCAGTCTGCAAAGGCAAAACTTTTTAAAGGAAAGAAATGGTGGGAAAAAGATACAGAGGCAAAGAAGCATTGAACAGACTGTCAAACTACATTGGGAAGACAGGGGAGGTTGGGCGAGGAGGGCTGTAAGAGACCAACCGAAGGACTTGTACGCTTACATGTAAGCACAACCAACGGATATAAGACACTGGGGCGGGGGGGCAGGGTGGACAGGTGAAGGCATGTCCTGGGGGGTAGGGGAGGTCGGGGAGAGATCAAGGGGGAAAAAAAGGAGACATATGTACTACTATTTGTAATACTTAAAACAATAAAAATAAAATAAAATTAAAAAAATAAAAAATAAATAAATAAATAAAATAAAATTGCAGAAGTTCTGGATTCATTTTTCTTCTTTCTCTGTTGACCTCCACCCATTACACGTGGTCCAGGCATTGGCCATAAGACTGGAATTGACTGCTCCTTGGAGAAGTGAGGCCAAAATTGACATGGAAAACCTCTTTGTTTTCCCAAATTTTCCATTTTTATTCATTCCACATAATAAAAGGGCAGCTCTTTCTTCAGTCTCCCCCTGAACCTGATGTATTTAAAATTCTATTATTTAAAATGTAAAGAATGTGCAGAATACTTATTGAGATCTGTAAAAGGACCTTTTAGTCACAAATGCATTTCTGCTATTAACTTTCAGGCAAAGACACACTTATAGAAGGAAGACAAGCAGAAGTTTGGGAAGGGGGGTTGCTGTATAAATGTAAATTTGTTCTCTTTTTCCTCCTCAGACAGGCTGCTGTGATTTTCTACCTTGGAAAATAACTAAGTGGCACTTAGAATTAAACTCTCCTAGGGAGAGTGGTATGAATATTGTAAGTTTTAAGTAAAAAGTACTTTTCTGCCTCTCTGCATATTTGATTCTTATTTTATCTTATTTCTTAAATATCATGTGTTAAAAAACTATATTGGGTATAAATATAGTGCTAAATAATCACAGTTATCAGCAAGCTCTTTTTCTGATTAAAATGAGTGACTTTTCTGATATAGAAACTAGAGCCTCAGCTGAAGGGCTGCAAGACTGTAGAAGTGACTATTCTGTCCTCTGTTTCTGGAAAGATAAAGTTTTCCTGAGGCCAGAATGGAGCCAGGGCCACAATGCTAAAAGGGAGAATGTTTTCTTATTGTTGATCAGGACTTAATGAACTTTACTGGGGAAATAATGAGCTTGGTTCTTTCTTTAACCCTAGGAAGATAAGGTATATATACCTTCTATCTTCTACTCCTTTCTTCAGGGAGTCTACACTTCACATATACTAATGCCAAAGTGGGGAGAATTAATTTTTTCACACCCAGAAAACCAGATGAAAGTATTTATTCTTTGCTGCTGCAAAACAAAAATAACTAGTTATTTCTTGCTGGTGCTAAGACATGGGTGCTGGCCATGTAGAAAGAGTATCCCAATTCTAGTCACAGCTGGGACTCTGTCATCTTGGAATGTCCTATTGGAATTCCAAACAGATGAAGTTGAGCCCAGAGCTGGTCACAACTGTGAAACATCCTATTGTTTCCTATTGTCAGGCTTTCCCTGGCCTATTTTACATCACAGAGTCCAGATTTGTTCTTTTCCATTTTTTTTTTACCTGGTCTTGGCATCATTCAGTTGACCTGGACTCTCAATCCCATTCCATGGATGTATGTCTGTCCTTGTGCCAATATCACACTATCTTGATTATTGTTGCTTTGCAGTACATTTTGCATTTTAACAAGTGTGTGTCCTCCAACTTTATTCTTGTATTTTAAAACTCTTTTAGCTATTCTGCATCCCTTGCAATTACATAAACAATTTAGCATTTCAATTTCTACAAAAAATTCAGCTGGGTTTCAGACAGAAACTAATTGAATCTGCAAATAAACTTGGGCAGTTGTGCCATCTTCACTGTATTACATCTTCCATCCATGAACATCAGATGCTTTTCCATTTATTTAAATATTTTTAATTTTTTCAGCAATATTTTATCTTCAGAGTATAAGTTTTGAACTTCTATTCCTACGTATTTTATTCTTTTTTGTATTATTTATTATTTTTATATTACTATATTATATTATTTATTCTTTTTTTATATTATTCTTTATTCATATTATGGAATTGGCTTTTTTCATTTAATTTTTGGATTGTTTATTGCTAGTATATAGGAATACAATTGTATCCTGCACATTTATTGAACTCAGTTGTAAGTTCTATTAGTTTTTTTGTTTTTGTTGTTTTTTTACTGGATTCTTCAGAACTTTCTATGTGCAAGATCATGTTATCTACAAACAGATAGCTTTACTTCTTTTCCAAAATTGATGCTTTTATTTTTTTCCCTTGCTAAATTGCCCTGGCTGGAAGCACACTTACAAAGTTGAATAAAAGTAGGAAGAGTGCACATCCTTATCTTCATGATTTAGGGAAAAGCATCCAGTCTTTCACCATTAACTATGGTGTTAACTCTGTTTTTTTGTTTGTTTGTTTTTTGGTTTTTTTTTGTATATAACCTTTATCAGATTCAGGCAGTTTCATTCTATTTCTAGTTTGTTGAATGTTTCTGTCTTGAAAGGGTGTTATATTTTGTCAAATGCTTTTCTTTTATGAAATGATCATGTCGTTTTTATTTTTCATTCTATTAATATGATGTATCATATTAATTAATTTCAGATGTTGAACTAATCTTGCATTCCTGCTATAAATCCCACCTGGTTACAGAATATAAATTTTTTATATGTTGCTGGATTTGGCTTGCTAGTATTTTGCTAAGGATTTCTGTGTCCATATTCATAAAAGATATGTGTCTATAGTATCTTCGGTTTTTGTATCAGGGTTATACTGGCCTCATAAGATGGGTTGGAATGTGTTTCTTCCTCTTTTATTTTTTTTTTTGGAAGAATTTGAAAATAATTGATATTAATTCTTCTTTAAATGTATGGTAAAATTAACCAATGACATCATATGTTCTTGGACTCTTCTTTGTGGATAGTTTTCTGATTAACAAACTCAGTGGATAGAGCATCAGCCTGCACATTTATGCATATAAATCTCTCTGCTTGTTGTAGACCTATTCAGATTTTCTGTTTTTTCTACTTTTTTAAAATATGTTTTTATTGATTTCAGAGAGGAAGAGGGAGACAGAAATATCAATGATGAGAGAGAATCATTGATTGGTTGCCTCCTACACATCCCCTACAGGGGATTGAGCCTGCAACTCAGGCATGTTTCCTTGACCAGAATAGAACCTGGGACCCTTCAATCCGCAGGCTGATGCTCTATCCAGTGGGACCCTTCAGTCCGCAGGCTGATGCTCTATCCACTGAGCCAAACCAGGTAGGGCTATCTATTTCTTCTTGAGTCAGTTTTGGTAGTTTGTGTCTTTCTGGTCCACATCATCAACTTTTTCTAATTTGGTGGTATACAATTGTTCATAATATTCCTCTGTAATCGTTTTCATTTCTCTAAGATCAATGCCAGCATCCTTTTTTAAATTTCTGATTCTAGTGATTTGAATGTACTCTTTTTTAACTTAATCAGTTTAAAGGTTTAATTGTATTGACCGTTTCAAAGAAACAGGTTTTAATTTAACTGATTTTTTTCTATTGTACTTTTATTCCTTGTTTCATTAATTTTCACTATAATCTTTATGGTTTCTTTCCTCTGCTTGCTTTAACTTTAGTTTGCTCTTCTTTTTTCCAGTGTCTTAAAATGTAAGTTTGGGTAATTTATTTAAGGTTTTGTTTATTTTTTTAACCTAAGCATTTATGTGTATAAATTTCCCTCTAGCCACTGAGTTAGTGGCATCTCCTAAGTTTTTGGTATGCTGTGTCTTCATTTTAATTAATTTCAAATGTATTTTCTAATTTTCATTTTGTTTTTCTTCTTTGACACCTTGTTTATTTAGAAATGTGTTGTTTAAGTTCCACATATTTGTGTGTTTTCATAACTTCTTTTTGTTACTGATCTCTAATTTCATTTCTTTGTGATTGGAGAGCATATTTTGCATTATTTCTATTCTTTGAAATTTATTGAGGCTTATTTTATAGCCCATCATGGTTTATCCTGGGGAATGTTCCATGGGCACTTGAGGAGATGTTCTATAGAGGTTTATAGCTCAAATGATGTCTGTTAGGTCTAGTTGTTTTATAGTGTGTTCAAATCTTCTATCTCCTTGTTGATCTGCCCAGCTGTTCTACCCATTATTATCCAGTAATCAAGTCTCCAACTAAGGAGGATTGTTTTTGAAATGCCCAGTTCCCAGGCTACTCATAGAATTGACTGAGGCCTTTGCTGAAACCATCCTAGTTTAACTTCCCCTTCTTCCCAAAGCTACATCCCTCTCTCCCTTATAGGTGTTATTCCCAAGGGCTTCCAATAAACTCCCTGCATGAAATCTCTGCATCAATGTCTACTTCCAGAAAAACAAGACTTAAAATAATTGTAAGAGCAAATTCTAAAGTGAGATTTTGGAAATGGAGTCATTGTTGGGTATTGGCTGGTGATGAGAACCTCGTCACTGGTGGTATTTAGAGCAATGATATACACTGGCATGTGGTGGTAGTATAATTTTTTAAACTTCCCCTTTTTTGTGAACTCAGGATAGCAAAGGAAGGGAATATGAAATTAATTGGTGGGGGTTATAGCTCTTGAAAGCATATTAGGTTTGGGAGAAAGAAATAATTAGAAAGATGAAAGAATCAGATGGCTCTTGCCAGTTGCTGTTGATAAACTAAAGAAAGACAATCAACAGCTAAGGGTGATAAACCATGCATTTAAGGTGAAGCCTAAAAGCCAGAGGGCCTCCTTGGCAGGTTATAAAGAGACTCTTATCTTTTGTAGCCCAAGGTATATAAAAAAAATAATAAAAAATAGAACTAAATATCAAGACTTAATTAGAAGAGTAGTACAACTCTAGAGAAGTTGGGCCAAGTCTGCTATGCCAAGGTCAGTGCTCTGCTTGGGAAGAAAGGAAGTCCTCATACCTGGGATAGGGGAAATCCAGGTGAATGCACTCAAAGAACCTTGATCCCAAGATTTCCCTGAGCTTTCTGGGATTGAAGAACTGGTTCACTCCTCCCTATTAAAGGCTAACACTCCCTTCATTGTTTGAAAAAAATGCAGAGGCTACTGTTCTTCAAGAGAGCATGCAACTTGTAGCCCATCCTGAAACAATAACAGGAAAGGAGTTGGGCCTGCTAATCAAAAGCCAAGTGGGCCTAGATTCTAAGGGACATGGATCAAAGAAGAGGGGGTGGACATAAAGATAGATAAGGGAGATGAGGGAGTACTTTTTCATCAAATGGATTAAATATCCTAGCAAAGTCTCTGAGAAGAATGGCTCTTGAAAGCCCTGAAAAAGCAATGGCACAAAACTAAGTCAAGTAAAAATGCCAGGACTGCCATCATGGCTGACAGTGAGAGATGGACATGAAAGAGTAAATATACTATGTAAGAACAGAAAACCCACCATCTCATTATGTTCCATGGGAGGCCCCAGGGGATACTGGAAAGAGGGGCACCAGTATTGTCGGAGAGGTCAGGAATGACTGTCCTCTATGAGCCAAGTGATGGTAGGAGATGCTGTTGTAGAACAGGACTTTCTGAGAGCAATTAGGATAAAAGGATCCCAATATAATAAAAGCCAAATGGCTGTGCTTAACTGTCATCAGTAAAGTTGAGTTCTGGGGATCCAGGGATCTGCAGGTTCACTATCCACTATGGGTTCTTGGCTTTATGCAGGAAAGATTCCAAAACAAGCCAGCATAGAGTTTAAAATGAAAGTGAGTTAATTAGTGAAGCAGCAAGAATGAGATTAGGCTACTTCATAGGGAGAGCAGCCCCTCTTTAGCAAAATTTGCTTTCTTTATTAAGGTTCATTTATTCAGCAGGTAGGGTATTCAATAAGGGGAGAATATTCAGGATTTTCTAAGAAAGGGTGGAGATTTCTTGGAAGAGCTTGGAAGGCCATTTTGTGACCTTATATGAGCTTTCTTTTTCAGATCATGGTGTCGAGGAGGTGTGTTTTTTAGCATGCTAATGTATTACAATGACCATATAATGAGTCTAGGGATTATCGTAAGGTAAAATTAATTGCCTTGTTAGATAGAGCTGGTCTCTGTTGGTTTTAAGCCATAAATCTCGTGGGGGGTGGTCTTACTTTCTTGTTGATAGTTCCTGTAGCTTTTATAGATTGCAGCTATTTTGCCACCTACCCTGTCTCAAAGTAAATACAATTTTCAAAATGAGCATCAAGGTCAAAGTGGTACCAAGAGGCAAAGAACTATGTTTTTCTAGGAGCAGGATAGATGGGAAGGCATTAAGATCATTACTCAATTCATGCAAAAAAAAAAAAAAAAAAAAAAAGTATGGGAGACCAGGAGGCTGATAGCAATTATCTCTAATAAAGTCAAGATCTTAATTTTCAGACTTATACTCAAAACCATTGACTGAAGAAAAGATGTAGTCCCAGTGAAAAGGACCTTGCATAAACAAGGCAATTGTGCATAGTGATTTTACTTTAGTCCTTCCCTGAAAGGACCTGTGGCCATTCACTTTTATATCAGCTCTCCAATAAACTGAAGAGTGCTCCATCCTGTATTTATTCATGGTTCCTCCATCCACCCACTGCAGCTTTGAGTAGCATTCTGTGATAGGATAGCTCACTTCATTCTGGAGACTTTCTACAGAAGTAGCTTTAGGCACAAAAGTTCCACTATCACTCATGTTGGGGTCTTCTTCCAGATTGGATCCTATTTAGGTGTAAAGATGTCAGTATTAATAGTGTAGGGCCAAGTTAGTGGGAAGAGACTAGCATCTGGTAGATGGGATGATTCTATCTCTACCTGGAAATCAGTCAAACATCTTCCTCTTTATAAGGAAGTTGGTTGCTAATTAAAAGGAAATAAACTTGGAGAGAAACATGTCAGTCTCTGTGCCTCCTTTATTGTCCTTAGTGTCTCTCAACTAAGTTTTCCACAATTTGTCCAGAATCTTGTAGTTGATTTCAATATGCCTATGGTTACCATAGCTAAGCTCCCAAAAATTTATTCTTCAAATTATTGTGGAGAGAGCATAGCATCAGTTGGTGTAAAAATGCCTGGGCTTGAGCTCCAAAAGTATATGAGGATGTTCTCAAAATTAAATAGTACAACTTCATTTTTTCTTTTTTTTAATCCTCACCCAAGGTTATGTTTTTATTGATTTGCTAGAGAGAGAGGATGGGAGTGAGAGACAGACAGAAACATCAATGTGAGAGAAAAACATTGATTGGTTGCCACCCATATACAGCCCAACCAACTGGGGATTGAACCTGCAACCTTTTGGTGTACAGGACGAAGTTTTAATGAACTGGGACATCTGGCCAGGGCAAGACTTCAGTTTAAGACTTATAAGATCTGTGGATATGCTTTTGAATCACAATGGTTACTCCTATGTTGTGGGTGAAGAAACAATCTGAGTGGATGAGTAACTGCGAACAACTTAGAGGTGGAGCAGAGTTTTGAAATCTCACCTGCTTTACCCAGAGCTCATCTTCCGTTCATTACAGCATATTACCTTTCACAAGGAGAAAAAACAAAAGCCAACCAAAAAGAACATAAAACAAAAAGCCCGGAAACACCTGTGGATTAACTTTAAGGAAGCTGGCACAGTCCCAGATGATGGTAAAGAGGGGAAAAAAAATCCCTATGCTTGTCCACAGATCCTTCACAGAACAACCAAGCACAGAATTTAAAAATGTAAAACATGTCTCTAAAACAGAGTTTTGGCATTCTCCGTGGGCTTCTCAAAGACATACAGCCCAACTCAAGATGGGCTATAGTGGTATCCTATTTGAATTTCCCCCATGCTGTTAATTTTTACTTTATCAGATATTTTTTCCCTCCCATAAGAAATATTTACATTTATTTATGGGATTTGAGACTGTTTAAGCAAAATGTGACTTTTTTGTTTATTAATTAGGAACATATAAAAGTTAAGAGAAATATTGGGAAGCTAGGATATATAAACTCTATATTTTCCTCATGTTAGAAACATATATATAAACATATAATTATATATAACATCATATATAATGAACTATACTAATAAATATATAATTACATATGTAAGTATATATAATTACATGTAATTATATATAACATAAAAAATACACCAATAAATACATAATGTACAATTATACATATGCATATATGTGTATGTATTTATGTACAAATACATATACATACATATATGTGTGTATATACTATATATGTGTGTATATATATACATATATATTTCATATATATATGAAAAACACCCTGTCAGAAAAAATATAAAACCCAGCAGGATCCAGGAGGTGGGGGGATATTAGGCTCTGACCTCTAACTCCCAAAGGAGTGGTTAGTATTTTACATAGTCAGCATACAAATAAAAGATCTCATGATAAATTCAGATATTCAGAGAATAAACAGTATTTTTATGAGGGAATTAGTAACCCCCTCTGCCATCCCTTCCCCATTTACTTTTGAAATTAAATTTTTATGAAAGACTTTTAATTGGTGGCTTTAAAAGGAAAGTTCTTCATTTCACTATCACTTCCCAAGAAAAGATTCAGTATGGACCCAGTGGCATTGAGATCTAGTGCTACACCACCCTACTGATGCTAGTGTTGCAGGGATTTCCTTAGAATACAGGGGTAAGAAAGTTAGCTCAGTATCCTGGGAAGTCACCCAGGACAGCCATCAGAACCACAATTGTGATGTAATAATAATCCTGTCTAATAAAAGAGTAATATCTAAATTGACCATCACTGCAACACACAAGATGGCTGCCCCCATGTGGATGCAAGATGGCCACTACAAGATGGCCAGCAGGGAGGGACCAGGCCTGCAAGAGAGGGAAGTTGGGGATGACCAGGCCTGCAGGGGAGAGAAGTTGCGGGGGGACCAGGTCAGCAGTGGAGGGCAGTTAGGGGCAATCGGGCTGGTAGGGGAGGGCAGTTAGGCATCAATTAGGCTGGCAGGGGAGTGGTTAGAGGGTGATCAGGCTGGCAGGCAGAAGCAGTTAGGGGCAATCAGGAAGGCAGGTAGGTGAGCAGCTGGGAGCCAGCAGTCCTGGATTGTGAGAGGGATCCCAAACTGGAGAGGGTGCAGGCTGGGCTGAGGGACACACACCCTCATGCACGAATTTCATGCACCAGGCCTCTAGTAATAGTACAAAAAGCCCACAAAAGAAAAATAAGTAAACAGTGTTCTAAGCCACTGAGGTTTAGAGTTGTTTTTCCTTAAATGTTTGTACTGTGACCTCATCTAGATAACCCTAATTAATACAGGTCCATAATTAACAATTGAATCCAAAGTGAAGATGAGAGAATAAAGGTTTTTAAAATTTTTTTCTTGATAACTTCCTATCAGTTTAAACAACACATTGCTTCTCTGTTTTTATCCAAACCTAAAGTCTTGGATTCATTTCCTTTGCATATTAATATTTACTGAGTGGCCAGATTATTATGATCTCTGAATGCATAATATCTTGCCACTCAGTATGTGTGTGTGTGTGTGTGTGTGTGTGTGTGTGTGTGTGTGTATATATATATATATATATATATATATATATATATATATGGCCTGGTGCATGAATTTGTGCATAGGTGGGGTCCGGCCAGCCTGGCCAGGGGGAGGGGACATAGGCAGTTGGCTGGCCTGCCTGCTGGTCGAACTCCCGGTCGAGGGGACAATTTGCACATTAGCCTTTTATTATATAGGATATACACTGAGTGGCCAGATTATTATGCATTCAGAGATCATAATAATCTGGCCACTCAGTGTATATTTCAGTAGGTGAGTTAGGATTTAAAAGAAAACCCTATTTTTATTTGTTTACTTAAGCATTGGTCCGTCACAAATTTGTACAGAGAAATGACCAATTTGAAAATACAACAGGAAAAAGCAGATGTCAAGGGCCCGGAGAGTGTCATGTTATGTTTCTTCATTTTTCAGCTGAGTTTATTTTTCTGTTTCTGAATTTAGAGAAGTGTGAGCATATGCTCCCAAAAGGAGGAAAAATAAATATCCAGACATCTCGGCAAAGCAAAAATCCAAGAAATCAAAACAAGCCTTCAGCCTTCTGATAAATGGGAACAGGCTGATCCCCACCAGAAGTGGCTAGTTGGGGGGAGGAGTTGGAGGAGCATCAGGCTCTGACTGCCTCCCCCGGGCATTACGGCTGATGAGTGCAGCCCAAAGGCAATTTGGATGAGAT
The DNA here is from genome assembly GCA_026230045.1 of Corynorhinus townsendii. Lineage (NCBI taxonomy): Eukaryota > Metazoa > Chordata > Mammalia > Chiroptera > Vespertilionidae > Corynorhinus > Corynorhinus townsendii. Next base: position 57,969,869 of record JAPDVU010000003.1, on the reverse strand, counting down.
GCAGTTTGGGGCAGTTTATGGAGGCTAGGTTGTCCATTTGTCCATTTATGACCATCCAGCCCGGGCTCCCACCAGCTCTGTGGTCACAGTTAAAGGAAGGAACAAATCTGTCCCTGAACACTCCTCTGACAGCCACCAGTTGTTAAAGAGCAGCAGTAAACACATTTGTTGTGTGCTGCTTCCTGCTCTGGATGCCTTCCTATCATTTTGGAGCAGAAGTGGGTATACATGCATCCAGTAATGATGGCACGGTCTTTCATACCCAGAGCTTCCTGTTGTGGTTTTTTCCCTCCAGTAACACTGTGACTATCAGAGGTATATAGGCCTCTGAGTGCTCAGCTCTCACAGATCACTCTATGATTAGAGGAGACCTCGAGCCTTTCCCCTCAAAAAACATATTCAAAGCAGATGTTGCCCATTATTCTTTTTCTGCATTAAAGAGATGAAGCAGTGACATTTGGAATACCTTTCTACACCAACACATATTAGCTGACCAGGAAAAATTATTTATTCCTCATTAAAATTGGCTCCCCAGAAACCCTGAATATCATATCCATGACTTTGTACTCCATCAGGGATATTTATGGCAAGATGTGGCACTAAATGACCTGAGTGACAAATTGTGTCTTCATTGGCCTAGGAAAAAAAATCTCATGTTTTGGATTAGATGGCTTATTTTAGGTCACAAAAGGGGGTAGGTTAATTAGCCAAGGCATCAAGGGATTTGACGGCCCTTAATTAACTGGTCACTTTTGCAGAGCTCTTTATTTAAAAAGACCTTGTTTTCTCATAATTTAACACTATAATTGCTGGGAGGAAATGTTGCTATAGCTTAAAGTCTATCTACCCTACTGCCTAGTGCAAAGTGTAAATAAAATGTTGTTCAGGAAATTAAAGGAAGCTCAAGCTCAGTAAACAAAGCTGGATTCCAATGCTCAGGGAAGCCTTTATGTGGAAAAGCTGGGCTGTAAGTCCCTTATCAATACTCCTGGAAATTAGAGGGTGGGAGCTGACTTAGAATTATAGATAGACAGCCCAGCCCGTGTGGCTCAGTGGTTGAGCATCAACCTATGAACCAGGAGGTCATGGTTCAATTCCTCGTTAGGGCATATGTCTGGGTTGTGGGTTCAATTCTCAGTGTGGGGCATGCAGGAGGCAGCCAATCAATAATTCTCTCATCACTGATGTTTCTATCTCTCTCTCCCTCTCCCTACATCTTCGAAATCAATAAAAATATATTTTAAAAAACTATAGATAGACATAACAGAAGAGAAATTTGTATTTCTAGTTCAGGTAAATGTAGCTCATTTATTTTATTTTATTTTTTAATATTTTTTATTGTTTAAAGTATTACATATATTAGTACATATATCTCCTTCCCCCCCCATTGACCTTCCCCCAGCCTCCTCTACCCCCTGTCGCTTGCCCTCATCTCCCCCCCCCCCCGCCCCCCGCCCAGTGTCTTGTGTCCATTGGTGTGCTTATATGCATGCATACAAGTCCTTTGGTTGATCTATTTCCCTCCCTCCCCAACACTCCCCAGCCTTCCTGCTGTAATTTGATAGTCTGTTCGGTGCTTTACTGCCTCTGTATCTATCTTTTTATTCATCAGGTTATAATGTTCTTGATTTTCCATAAATGAGTGAGATCATGTGGTATTTTTCTTTGATTGCCTGGTTTATTTCACTTAACATAATGCTCTCCAGGTCCATCCATGCTGCTGAAAATGGTAAGAATTCCTTCTTTTTTTGTATCAGTGTAGTATTCCATTGTGTAGATATACCATAGTTTTCTAATCCACTCATCTGCTGATGGGCATTTAGGCTGTTTCCAAATCTTAGCTATGGTGAATTGTGCTGCTATGAACATAGGTGTGCATATATCCTTTCTGATTGGTGTTTCTAGTTTCTTGGGATATATTCCTAGAAGTGGGATTACTGGGTCAAATGGGAGCTCCATTTTCAGTCTTTTGAGGAAACTCCATGCTGTTCTCCACAGTGGCTGCACCAGTCTGCATTCCCACCAGCAGGGCACGAGGGTTCCTTTTTCTTCACATCCTCGCCAACACTTGTTGATTGTTGATTTGTTGATGATGGTTGCCATTCTGACAGGTGTGAGATGGTACTGCATTGTCGTTTTGATTTGCATCTCTCTGATAATTAATGACTTTGAGCATGTTTTCATATCATATGTCTCTTGGCCTTCCTTCTGTCTTCTTTTGAAAAGATTTTATTTAGCTCCGTTGCCCATTTTTTTTTATTGGATCATTTATCTTCCTTTTATTAAGTTGTATAAGTTGCCTGTAGATGTTGGAGATTAAACCTTTATCAGTGATAACATTTGCAAATATGCTCTCCCATATAGTGGGCTGTCTTGTTGTTTTGTTGATGGTTTCTTATTCTGTACAAAAGCTTTTTATTTTGATGTAGTCCCATTTGTTTATCTTCTCTTTAGCTTCCATTGCCATAGGAGCAGTATCGGTGAAGAAATTGCTTCGGCATATGTCTGAGATTTCTCTGCCTGTGGATTCCTCTAGTATTTTTATGGTTTCCCGTCTTATGTTTAAGTCCTGTATCCATTTTGTGTATGGTGTAAGTTGGTGGTCTACTTGCATTTTTTTTGTATGTATCTGTCTAATTTTCCCAACACCATTTATTGAAGAGACTGTCTTGACTCCATTGTATGTTCATGCCTCCTTTGTCAAATATTAATTGAGCATAGTGGTTTGGGTTGATATCTGGATTCTCTATTCTATTGCATTGGTCTATATGTCTGTTCTTGTGCCATACCAGGCTGTTTTGAGAACAGTGGCTTTGTAATACAGTTTGAAATCTGGTATTGATATTCCACTTACTTTGTTCTTCTTTCTCAGGATTGCTGTAGTTATTTGGGGTCTTTTTTTATTCCAGATGAATTTTTGGAAAGTTTGTTCTAGGTCTGTGAAATATGCCCTTGGTATTTTAATGGGGAGTGCATTGAATCTATAGATTGCTTTGGGTAGTATGGACATTTTAATGATGTTGATTCTACCAATCCATGAACATGGTATGTTCTTCCATCTGTTTACGTCTTCCTCTATCTCTTTTTTCAGTGTCCTGTAGTTTTCCACTTACAGGCCTTTTACTTCCTTAGTTAAGTTTATTCCTAGGTATCTTAATTTTTTTGGTGCAATGATAAATGGGATTGCTTTTTCAGTCTCTCTTTCTGTACGTTCACTATTGGTGTATAGAAAGGCCATAGATTTCTTGGCGTTAATTTTGTATCCTGCTACATTGCCGAATTCATTTGTTAAGTCTATTATTTTTTTGATGGAGTCTTTAGGGTTTTTTATGTACAATACATGTCATCTGCAAATAAGGACAGCTTTACTTCTTCTTTTCCAATTTGGATGCCTTTTATTTCTTCTTCTTGTCTGATTGCAATGGCTAGTACTTCTAGCACTATGTTGAATAGGAGTGGTGAGAGTGAGCATCCCTGTCTTGTTCCTGTTCTTAGGGAAAATGGTTTTAGTTTTTGCCCATTGAGTATGATGTTGGCTGTGGGTTTGTAATATATGGCTTTTATTATGTTGAGGTATGATCCTTCTATTCCCACCTTGTTGAGAGTTTTTATCAAGAAATGGTGTTGGATTTTGTCAAATGCTTTTTCTGCATCAATTGATATGACTATGTGATTTTTATCTCTCAATTTGTTTATTGATTTGCAGCTATTGTACCATCCTTGCATTCCTGGGATAAATCCTACTTGGCCATGTTGTATGATCTTTCTGATGTAGTGCTGGATCCGATTTGCTAGAATTTTGTTGAGGATTTTGGCATCTTTGTTCATGAGGGATATTGGCCTGCAATTCTCTTTCATTGTGTTATCTTTATCTGGTTTTAGTATTAGGGTGATGCTGGCTTCATAGAAGCAGCTTGGAAGTGTTCCTTCCTCTTGAATTTTTTGTAATAGTCTGACGAGTATAGGTTTTAGTTCTTCCTCGAATGTTAGGTAAAACTCTCCTGTGAGGCTGTCTGGCCCTGGGCTTTTGTTTGCTGGAAGCTTTTTGATGACTGCTTCAATTTCTTCCATAGTTATTGGCCTACTGAGATGTTTAGATTCTTCCTGATTGAGTTTTGGAAGGTTATATTTTTCTAGGAATATGTCCATTTCCTCCGGGTTGTCTAGTTTGTTGGAATAGAGTTGTTCATAGTATTTTTTAACAATCCTTTGTATTTCGGTGGGGTCTGTTGTTATTTCACCTCTTTCATTTCTGAGTTTGTTTATTTGGGTCCTCTCTCTTTGCTTCTTGGTGAGCCTGGCTAGAGAAGTTCATCAATCTTGTTTATCCTTTCAAAGAACCAGCTCTTGGTTTCATTGATCTTTTAAATTGTTTTTTGGTCTCAATGTCATTTATGTCTGCTCTGATCTTTATTATTTCATTCCTTCTGCTTACACTGGACTTTTCTTGTTGCTCTCTTTCTAACTCTTTGAGTTGTAGGGTTAGGTAATTTATTACCATTGCTTTTTGTTTTTTTTGCAGTAGGCTTGTTGAGCTATGATCTTCCCTCTCAAGACTGCTTTCGCTGTGTCCCATAGATTTTGGATTGTTGTGGTTTCATTGTCATTTGTTGACATGATGTTTTCTATTTCTTCTTTGATCTCTCTGGTAACCCAGTCATTGTTTAATAGCATGCTATTTAGTCTCCATGTGTTTGATATTTTTGGATTGTTTTTATTGTAGTTGATTTCCAGTTTTATGCCACTGTGATATGAGATGCTTGATATGATTTCTATCTTCTTGAATTTGATGAGACTTTGCCTATGACCCAACATACGGTCTATCTTTGAAAATGATCCATGTGCACTTGAGAAGAATGTATATTCTGTGGCTTTGGGGTGAAATGTTCTGAAGGTGTCAATTAATTCCATCTGGTCTAGTGAGTCATTTAGGATTGATGTTTCTTGACTGATTTTTTGTTTAGAGGATTTGTCCAATGGTGATAGTAGGGTATTAAAGTCTCCTACTATGATTGTATTGCTGTCAATCTCTTCTTGGATATCCTCTAGGAGTTTTTTTATGTATTTGGGTGCTCCTGTATTGGGTGCGTATATGTTTACCAGAGTTATTTTTTCTAGTTGGATTGCTCCCTTTAGTATTATGAAGTGGCCTTCCTTATCTCTTGTTATATCCTTCACTTTGAGATCTAATTTGTCAGATATAAGAATTGCTACTCCAGCTTTTTTTCATTTCCATTTGCCTGAAAAACCCTTTTCCATCCCTTCACCCTCAGTCTGTGTGTGTCTTTTTTTCTGAGGTGGGTTTCTTGTAGACAGCAGCTATATGGGTCGTGTTTTCTTATCCAATCCATTACCCTATGTCTTTTGATTGGGGCATTTAATCCATTTACATTTAAAGTTATTATTGATAGGTACTTATTTGTCACCATTTTTATTCTTTACCTCTGTGTTCCTTTTTCGCTTCCTATTTCTTTTTTTGTACAGCAGACCCTTTAGCATTTCTTGTATTGCTGGTTTGATGGTAATAAATTCCCTTAGTAGTTTTTTGACTGTGAAGCTCCTGATTTCACCTTCAGTTTTGATTGATAGCCTTGCTGGGTACAGTATTCTTGGATTCAGACCCTTCCTTTGCATGAGTTTGTATATTTCATTCCATTCCCTTCTGGCCTGATGAGTTTCTGTTGAGAAATCAGTTGCTAGTCTGATGGGGGTTCCTTTGTAGGTAACTTTCTGTCTCTCTTTGACCACTTTTAAGATTCTTACTTTGTCATTGGTGTTTGCCAATTTAATTATAATGTGCCTTGGCATTGGTCTTTTGGAGTTCATTTTGCCTGGGACTCTGTGAGCTTCTTGGATTTGTGTGGGTTTTTCTTCCCTATATCAGGGAAATTTTCTGTCATTATTTATTCAAACAGGTTTTGTATTCCTTGCTCAGTTTCCTCTCTTTCTGGAACCCCTATTATGTGGATTTTTTTTGTTTGTTTTGTGTTGTCCCAAAGTTCCCTTAGGCTCTCCTCCTACTTTTTAATTTTTTTTTCTAGAAGCTGCTCTACTTGGGTATTTTTTCCTACCTTGTCTTCTAGCTCACTAATGTGGTCCTCTGCTTTTTCTAGTTTACTCTTGATGATTTCTATTGAGTTCTTTACAGCAGCAATGTCATTTTTCTTTTCTTCTTGGTTCTTCATTTCCTCTTGGTTCTTACACATATTGTCGAATTTGTCTTCCATTCTTTTCAGCCACCTTATGACTATTTCTCTGAATTCTTTCTCTGGCAGGTTTCTTGCCTCCATTTCATTTACTTCCTTTTCTGGTGATGCCTGCTTTTCTTTCAGATGTGGGCTGTTTCTTTGTCTCACCATGGTCTCTCTTCTCCGGGTGTCTGGTTATGTAGTTCTCTCTCTCTTTTCCGTGGTGGCGTGTAGAGCATCTCTGAACCCAACATATGGTCTATCTTTGAAAATGACCCATGTGCACTTGAGAAGAATGTATATTCTGTGGCTTTGGGGTGAAATGTTCTGAAGGTGTCAATTAATTCCATCTGGTCTAGTGAGTCATTTAGGATTGATGTTTCTTGGTGGAGTGTAGAGCCACGGTGTTTGCACCAATTGGGGACTGGTGTTCTGGAGTTCACAGCTATTTGGTGGGTGCCACAGTTGTAGGTTTTCAGGCTTCCAATAACATTCCCTTTCCCCTTCAAGATGGCACGGTCTCTGTGTCTGAGTCGGTCGCTCCAGGAGGGAACCCAGCAGCAGTGGGGGCTTCCCAGTCAGGGGAGCCCCATCCAGCAGTCCCCCACCGAATCCTGGAGTATAGCTGTCCCTCAACTCACCAACAAACACTCCCTGTGTGACCCTCAGCTGTTCTTTCTATCTGCTCCAGGACAAGGCTCAGGACACATCTATCTATTCCACAGCCATTTTTTAGATCCTCCAAATGCAGCTCATTTTTATTTGGGGAAATATATATCTTGCCAAAATTGTCTTATTGGCAAAAGAAAAATAATTTGGAAATATAGGAAAGATTCCTTTTCTGCCCTTGCTCATGGTGTCTAAGTGAGAAACACATATCCCACAGTCATTCAAATATATTATCCCTATTTCACAGATGACAAAAATATTAATGAATCTTTTATATTCTCAGAAGGAGACTAGAATCTGCTTCTTTTGATCTGCAAGGCCTATATCCCTAGCTTCTTTTTCTTTGCATGTCCTGGTTTATGAGTGATGTACTGTCTTTTGGCCTGCATCCTGGGACCTCATTTACTTGGGTCAATGGTTATATTGCTCTCTACTTTGTTCTCACTGGTAAAACAAAATAAAACATGATGGTCGAGTCAAATATTATATTACAACTATTAAGAGATACAATTGACATTTTCTAAGTGCTTGAAGAACTTTGAATGAAAGGAAATACAATGGAACACTATTATTTGTTCTTTTGCATGTTTTAAAGGTTTAAATAAAAACTCCTCTTCATGAAAGAGTATTAGCAGCTAAGAGTGACAAGGCATTTTTCTTAGAAATCAAGAGGACTTAAAAATAGATTATATGGTATTAAAATGCAGAAAATGGTGCTCTTTTGAAGTATATTAAAAGGATGTTTCAGACATAATTTTGGAAATATACTTCTTGCACAAAGAAAGAAAAGGGACATTCTGGATCTTAGACTTGAGTCCCCAGATAGAAAACCAACATCCCAACGTTTGGTTCTATGCACACTTGCTGAGATGTTCTCCTCACTTCTTCCTGTAAATACCTTTTTGCAACTTCCCCTACCATGGCATGCTTGCACATTCATTTTGCCCATTCTGTCCAACTCCATTGAGCTCATGTTGGTGCACCTGCCTGTCATTCCTTTCTAGAGTTCTCAGGTCCTCAGTAAGCTCTCCTTTTGGAAGAAATTATTTACCAGAGTCCTCCCTGCAGCTTTATACATATTTATTGTAATGTTCTTTTTTCTTGTGTTAGTTTTATCTCTCTAACATCATCAGATGCTCATTGAAACAAAGATCATATTCATTCTGCTTCTATTATGGAATTTTATTATTTTTTCATCATATAGAATAACATTTAAATTTAGCCACTGATTACATTGATCCACTAGGATGGAGTAAAGAGAAAGAAAACGTTTTCCAATATCCTAACATGGAAAATCAGTATCTATTTCAACAAGGATAAATTGTTGCAATTTAGGGGTTCAGAGAAATGGAGCTGCCACTGGTTGGTTTCTGACTGGTTTCCTTGAACTATGGCAGAGGTTTGCAGTCACTTTATTGGTGTCAAATTGGCACTTGGCTATAGAAGTACCTTAGACAGCCTCAGTGATTGGGTTATATGTGGTAGAGCTCCGTATGGCCTCCTTCTTTATGACTCTGCAAAGTCATTGGCTGCCTGGGAAAGGAGTATGATCAATATCCACTAAATGGACTGTCCTGTCCACATGGAGAAACTAGGGAAATGACCACAGGAGGGGTCAGAGTCTCACTGCATCCACTGTAAGGTAAAAGGAGATCAGTACATTAATACCTGGCTATTCTATATTAGCCAGACCTCCTTCTGCATTGAGAGTAGACACTTGTCATGATTACCATATTTTCAGGCCAGGACCCATTCCGAGATGTGCATTCACATACCCCTTTCTCAAAGTTTCTCATCACCAACTCCCAATATTCTTCTTTCCAAGTTCTTGACTATGGAGACAGATCAGTAGCCATTTTTAAGAATTAAATGAGTTCATGCTCTTGGACTTGCTCCTTTAGGAAAAGTAGAGAATAAAATGTCCAATTTTTCAGGTTACCCCTGAAAAAAACTTCTATTCCACAGCACTCCCCTTTCACCTAGTGTCTGCCTATATCACCTCTAGGCTAGGCCAGAATGGGCAATTCAGTGATAACCTGATAAGAAGCAACATTTAGAGGCTTTCTAATTGTACCAGTCTCTCCAGTTTCCCCCCAGGATAGAGAGGAGTTGAACCAACGAATTCCACTAAATGATTACTTCAAGGGCTAACGGCCATTACGGAGATTCTGGCAGTTATTGAGGATGTCCATTTCATCTTCATACTGAGAAACACGGGGAATAATTAATAGGATTTGTTTGAGTTTCATTATACCCACTGCAAGGAAATCAGAGAATTGACAACTGGTCAAAAGAAAGACTGCCAAGTGAACCCATGACAAGTTTCATTCTGAGATTGAAGGTCTGAGTATCCAGAAATCCCAGGATTTCCTTTCTACCTAGGTAAAGGACACAGTATAACTGTGTAGTGGTAAAACGAGGGCTATTCCTGAGATCCACCCAGACTTTCTTTTTTTTTAAAATATATTTTATTGATTTTTTTACAGAGAGGAAGGGAGAGGGATAGAAAGCTAGAAACATTGATGAGAGAGAAATATCAATCAGCTGCCTCCTGCACACCCCCTACTGGAGATGTGCCTGCAACCAAGGTACATGCCCTTGACTGGAATTGAACCCTGGACCCTTTAGTCTGCAGGCTGATGCTCTATCCACTGAGCCAAACTGGTCAGGGCCAGACTTTCTTTTATTCACACTGCTCTGGGCCTGAGAACTGACTTGAGTTTGATGCCTAATAGATGCCATGATTCTAGTGGGGCGCTCTGTCACAACTGGAGGTTCTGCCTATCACATAAGGCCATCAGCCTAATACCTATATCCCTGTAGGTTAGAGGATTTTTCTGAGATCTGATATCCAAAGTAGGCACTCTGCCTATTATTATGACTATGCTGACATTTCTTCTAATTTCTTCTCTTCTCCATTTCAGTTGAATCCTCTATAATCAACAGTTCCAGACTGCTAAGCCCAGTTATTAAGCACATTTTAAAGACTGGATTGTTTCTTTCCCTATTTTTTTTTCCCCATTGAGGGACTGGTAAAAAAGTATGTTGAACATTCCAATCTAGTTTAACTGCCTCCAAAGTCCTTTAAGTCCTCCTTTCACATAAAATAAGGATTTTTCTGCCCTGGCCAGTTTGGCTCAATGGTGAGAGCCCGTGGACTTGGTAAGAACTGGATACATTGAGTTCAGTAAGAGAGATTTGTCTGGCTTGGATAAACTGAGTGGATCTCTACTCAGGACAAAAGAAGCGGAGCAGGATAGGCAGGAAAGGTGATGAAGTTAGCTTCAGACATGTTCAGTTTTAGGTGCTTATTAGTTTTTCTTGAAAAGAATCTCAGGGAAAGTTTGGGTATTATGTTTTTGTATACAAACTCCTTAGCATATGGAGAGAACTGAGAAGGTGTGAGTTCTTCATTCCTAATCAAAGAATGTCATCTCTGTTTTTCCTTCTCTTGAGACATAAAGTGATTTCACACAGAAGATCTAGGAACTGTTCTACTAACATTGGTTCAATATTGCATATGAACTGGAATTCCCATATATGGGAATAGTCAATGACTGTTATAGATAGTCATTTTTACCAGCTTAGCCAAATTTTCTAGGTACCAGTAATTGTCAGGAACTTGATAAGTTAAAAGAATGTGTGATAACCTTGTACATAGTACAATTCTTCACAAACCTGATGTCTCTAAAGCAGTTTCCCTTTCTGATTAGTGGATTTGAAAATTCAGCTTCACCCTTTAGGGATCTCAGATGCAATTTCTTTTCTGCAGCCTAATTGCATCATGACACTCTTGATTTTGAATCTAACAAAACTTTTGCCAACCACAATCTACTTCTAAATATTTTCTCCTAGACCCTGAAAAAAAGCTGAAAGCTTCATCCTGCGGTTCCCTTAGTAACTCCACAATGCTGTCAGTAAGAATGGCCCTGAATTCTGTTTTGGCTGCTGGTCCCCATAGCTGATCTTTAGCATTCACAATCCCTCACAGAGGAAGCATGAGAAAAAATGTGGCGTATTGTGAAAAGTTGTGTTTCATTCATCATATTCTACCTTGGTGCATAAAGAAGCTTGACCTGTAAACACCATGCAGAGCAACTCTGGGTCTTAATATATGTTTCACAAAAAATATTTCTAGTGGCTGAACTTTTTTTGGCTAATGGAAAAGGTTTGTAATTGATTTCTTTTAAAAGTCTATGCAGCATAATTCTTTTGGTGTTAATGCCTGGCAACAGTTTTGGAGAGGGAGAATAGATTCTGGCTTGGCTGGAATTTATAGATTGCAAGCACAGTCTGAGAAAGGGCTATTCCCATGTTCTCCATCTCAAAAAGATCATCACGTGATTCTACCCCCACCAAGCCAGGATGCTCAGAGCCACGAGAAAAGTAGCCAAGAAAAACATTTCCCTTTTTTATTTCTTTTGGATTCAACTTGTTCTGAAACATCTAGAGACAAAAACGACTGCTGTTGTTTTAGTAGCAGTATGTGAACAACGCTCTGCTCAATACTTTTCCCTAAACCATGAGCAATATATTCTCTCATTGACAGCTGTTCAAGAGGTCAAGTCCAATGTACAAACTGTAGTGCTAGATCCCCGTCACTCCAGTTCTTTTTCAAAAGAGTTTGCTTTTTTTTTTTAAAAAAAAAAAAATATTTTTATAAATTTTCTCTGGAAATTTTCTTTGGAAATGTGTTGGGGAGCATGGTAATGGAAGGTGTCTTTGCATCTATTCTGGATCAAATGTATGGTTTTTAAACTGAATTTATGTTTATAGCTAATGGTTCATAGAGATGTATTTTTAGAATATACATAGTAACATGAAATAATGTCAAAGAGCTTTAGCCAGGCTGTGTAATTCAGCTTTGTCTATCTTAGGGTCATTCCAAGGTCAATCTTGGATTTTTACATCCCAGCCATTTTTCTGTAAGGCTCCTAAAGCTGGTCTGCGTCTCAAAAGTGAGTTTTTCTTTCTGTTGAGTGTCACTGAACCACAAAGAACAACTAATAATACTAAAGGCCATGCAAACACTATATTTTAGGCATAGCACCAAGCACTCTACTTGTTTAATCTTCTTTCACTGTGAACAAGGGCAAAGGGTCATGATGTCATCATGATGTGCTGCTGCCCAGGATGCTCAGCTGGGGGCAACATTTGGGTATGGTGTTCACTTGGGTCATGGGAGGAAAATGTGAGATGCTGAAGCTGGAAAGGTAAGCTAGCTGACCGTTAAAAGATACCATGACCCATGCTAATTACCCCAGCTCACAGAGATCCCTTTCTCCCCAATTCTTCTCTTTTCTTTGGTCCTTATCTTCTCATATTCCCTCCTTTCTTTAGTTTCTGTTGTTTCCTTTGCCAGTGACTATGAACCCTCAACTTCCCTGACTCCCTCGGGCTCTGTATCACTGTCCATTGGTTCTGATTGCTGTGGCCATGCCCACTCTAGTCAGCCTGTTTGGTGTGAACTGTGTCAGTGCAGCTGGGCTACACACATCATTGTTTTTTCCTTACAGGGCTTGTGAAAGCAGATATTTGGGAAGAACTATATTCTGTTCCTGAAACATCCTAGCATGCTACATGTCTTGATACAATCTTCCATTGAGCCATATTTTGAGCAGAAAGGTTATCCTGTGACATTGGTGTTCTTCACTATAATCCCCAGGAAAATAGAGAAAGGTCCACTATGAGAAAACAGATGCTATAAGGTTTTTTAGATACAAGCAGGAGACTAGAAATATTCAACTTCTATTTTTTTCTCAAAAAAAACCAACAAAAACAACAACACACAAAACAAAACAAAGAAAACCAAGTTGGGTGTATTTTCAGCTGATGATCACAGCTGTCAAAGTTAAGAGAGAACTAAAGCTCAAGAAAGATGGGCTGATTAAAAGAGTGATAGGTTAAATATTCAAAATCATCTATTATTTCTGAGGGTATCCAAGAAAATATGATCTCTGAATCATGGTCAATCATGGTGAGGATAGCTGGACTACAAATGTCTTGTGGAACATATGGAGATGGAACAAATATATATCCTGAGGTTATAATATGAACTTGGGTTCTACTCCTGGTAAAATGATAACTCTGGATTACTGAGGACATGGTTTGTGAGGACTTAGAAGCTGTAATCACTAAAAGCCACATGTACTGTCACTTAGAATCTATACTACACCAGCTGCATTTCTTATTTTAGAAAGCACTAGGTTGGTTGATCAGGAGATGCATAAAAATTTTGTATTCCTGAATGTCATTTGACAATCTTAATGAAGGTTTAGGAGTACAGGCTCTGGAGTCTTTGAGAGAGAGAGCTAAGTTGAAATCCCCATGTTACCACTGCCTGACCAAGCATCTTAATCACTACATGACTTACTTCATAGTTATTACAAAGACTAAAAGAAGTAATGCATATAAACCTCTTAGAAAAACTCCTAGCACAAATAGACTCACAATACATGTTAGCTGCTCTCATCATCATGATGTGGATGAAACCACTTGAAGAAATATGGGCAGTACTATGTGTTCCATGTAGCTCCTGAATAGTGGTGGGCCTAAAGAGAGTTGCTTGTTTCATTGATATCAATTGCAAGTGGGGCTCTCTGGTTTGTATTCTTGGCTCCAACTCTATGGACATTTTGCTAGTGATTTTCATTATAATACAGGAGAAGTAGTTACCAAACTTATAGCTGAAGTAAAGTGAAGGCACAATAACTGTATTGAATACTAGAGCTGAAATTTAAAAAGAAATGAGAGAGTTAAAAAAGATGACCCCAAATTCACAAAATGTAGTTTAATAATCCTAAGCACAAAGCCTTACATTGAGGTTTCAAAAATTAGCTGTGCTATTCTAGAGTAAGAACATTGGATTAATGGATAATTCATATCAAAATTAGGAATAAAACACTTTATGAGTCACTATATCATAAGGGTGTTCAAAACTTAATGCCATGTTAGATTAATTAATATAACAAAATGGTCATCCTTGCACTGTGCTCCAAGCTGGTCAGGTCCTTGGGGAGCACTATACTTGGTTTCAGGTCAGAAGAGATTAGTAGAGACATTGGCATCTGAGAACTCTACAGGAGAGTGTAAGGGAGATGGAAGTCAAGACACTTGATTAATGGTTGAAGAAGTTTGGGATAACTGTCCTGGAAAATAGCAATAGTTGAGAATTTAGGAGACCTATCGTTAAATACTTGAATAACTTAATGGGAAACAGTGGGTAAATGTATTGTATTGAACCTCAAAGAGCAAAAGTAGTACATATGTGTCAAAATCACAGTAAGGTGGATTGCATTTAATGATTAGGAAGTACTTTGTTCAACACAGGAATGACTAAAAGAATAAGGGATTACCTATAGAGTAGTGAGGTTCTTGTCACTTGAAATATTCAAATGCAGTAAAAAAGACATCATTGTTGGAGAGGAGATTGGGCCAGATTAAGATTCTCTGTCCTAAGATTTTTTTAATTCTCAACCCAGTAGCCCTTCTTCTCTACTGAATCAGCTGTGAATAAGGAGATGAATATGATGCTAAATTGAGTGACTAACTGAGCCGATCCCTTAGGAGTGAAGGCAGAAATGCAGCCAAACAAAACACAGAGCCCTGGAAATGCTGCCACAGTAACCTCCCCTAGAGAAGTACCGGTAAGAGTTAAAAATAAAACAAAATAAGGGGTTCCCACAGAAAAACACACTCAGAACAAACAAAATCCCAAAGATCTTGTTTAAGAATTGTGTAAAGAAATCCAAGAGATGGGGGAGTGGTGAAGAGGGTGGGTAGTGAGATGAATAGTTTGCAATGAACCATGAAACTAGGTCCAGAATAAGTAGATAGAATCAGTTTAACAATACAAACAAGGAGAAGAACAATCAACTTATACAGTAGTAAGATATGGAAGGCAAGGAATGCTAGTGGAGTATAAAAATTGGAAAAGGCAGAATTAATCTTCCTGAAGGAAATTGGCCTATGCTCAGAGGTACCGAGAGGGATAGAGCTGGGTGGACTTTCATTTGATTCCTTTTGGAAGAGTGCCTGGAGGTGTGGCTATTCTCTCTCCCTTTACCTGCCAGAGATAGAGACAATATGCAATTCTAGTTGGGAAGATGCATATTACTAGCCATTCAAAGGGAGGAGAAAATAAAACCAATTCAAAAGAAAGATCAGTAAAAATTGTTTGGAGCAATAATTGCCTCCTGCATTCTGTAAGAAAGGGATGTTTTCAGAGACAAGAGTTGCTTAACAAAGGTGAATTAGCGAGGAAGATGCCAAAAGTGATCACCTAAGCAGCAAAGAATTTGGAGACTGGTTTAAGAAGTCTGGATGGAAGAAGGATAACTCTCAACTGATGCCAGGGCTAGGAAGTTCATTAATAAGGGAAAGGAGGCAAGTGGAATAGATATAATCTACTTACAAGAAAGTGAAGTTAATAGACAAACTAAAGCAAGGCAGGTGTGTAATGGAAAGAGAAGCAATTAATTTTGAAATGGCAGGATTTGTGGAGAGGGGGGGAGGAAGTAAGCAGATTGAATAATTTATTTTGGAACAGGAAAAGAGGAAGGTGATGGAAAGGCCGATAATTACAGGGTGAGAAGAATGTTTTCTTTCAGGATACAAAAGATGTTAGGAGACCTGGTTGGGGGAGAGGGGAGGAAGATGTCTCTGAAACAAACATGCTGAAATGGAAGCTTCACATTTAGGATGATGGATCAGGATGCAAAGTCACCAGCAGACGTTAGTTTATTGAGTACCTAACATGTTGTAGGCCCTATCTTCCAATAAAGCGTAGTACTTTTTTTCTGAGAAGCTCAGGTGAGTTTAATTAATAATAATAATAAATGTTTATAGAGTGCTTTCTATTTGTCAAGCCTCATGATAAATGATTAGCATATTTAATAGTCACAATAATTCTTGAATAAGGGTGTTAATATTGTTAATATTTTCCTTATACAAATAAACAAATGGAGAAAGAGAATCTGGTTTAACACAATGAGAAATGGGTGAATTGGGAGATGAATTTGGGCACTTTGACTCCAGAATCTATGATCTTAACTTCTAGTCTGCATCTTGGGCATAGGTACATTTAATGGGGTCATTTTAGAGTGCTTCAAGTTTCTGTTACCCTCAAATATCTCTTCTGAGTAACACATAGTATATATAATTCCACCATTAGGCATCTGTCATTTAGGGTAGATTTATTGTGAAAGAGGAAAGTTTAATTATTACTGACCACTGACTTTGGAGAATCGATCTCCATTCATTCAACAACCATTTTCTGAGTATTTACTAAGGTGCCAGAATGGTGCCATACCTTAGGGATGCAGAGATAAATTAAATGTGTTTTCCACCCTGAAGCCCTGCATGTTCAGGATACTGTCCAGCCCCCTGGTCCAGGCTGTTACCATCTCTCCCCTGACTCCTGCAGATCTTCTGAACTGGTCCTTCCACTCTAAGCCCTTCATTAATTCCCACGGTTGTCAGTTTAAATGCACATCTCCACTTGTCTCTCCCTTTTGGAATCCTTTGTTGGCTTCCTGCAGCAATTGGGATTAAGACCCAAATCATTAAAAGGGCCTACAAGGCCTGATATGATCTGGCCTCTCTCTAACTCTAGATTAACCTTGCTCTTCTCTGCTTCTTACGCTACCAATGTCTCCATGATATCATGGTTCTTCCCACATTACTTTTGCTCACTTAATTGCTATTCATTTTTTTAGATCTCCTTTCCCCATGCTGTCTTCACTAAGCACCCCTCCCACATACCAAATCATCTTTCCCTCCCTATTGCATTTTGTAGCTCCCTGTGATTTTACCTTCCAAGCACTTATCACAGTTAGTGTGATTATTTGATTAACATCTGGCTCTTACAGTAGACTCCATTTGGACAGGAATTCTGTTTTACTATCATTTGTATTTTCATATATAGGAAGTGAACAACAAACACTTATTGATTATATTGATGAATCTTCTCTTCTTGGAAAAGATCCCTACTTCCTTTGCTACCGATTCTGCAGTCTCTCCTTCACTCACTATGTATATTTAGGTATGGCTTCTACTGCCTCATGGCTTGAACATATGGTTGTATCTCTGTTGTTCTTATATCTACTAAACTCTACTGTCTGCTCTCCTCTCTGTATATTTGACATTCAACCCCCTTAGAGGTTCTTCAAATGGTTCAATTGGTTATTATCTAGTATAGAAAAGCATTTGGGGCATTTTAAAAATATATTTTTTATTGATTTTAGAGAAAGGGAGAGAGAGATAGAAACATCAATGATGAGAGAGAATCATTGATCGGCTGCTTCCTGCATGACCCCTCCAGGGATCAAGCCTGCAACCCGGGCATGTGCCCTTGACCTGAATTGAACCTAGGACCCTTAAATCCACAGGCCAACGCTCTATCCACTGAGCCAAACCAGCCAGGGCTGGGGCATTTCTTACAAGCTATTTTACAAGCTGCTGGAAGGCCAATAAGTGGCCTTGCTTCAGTCAGCTGCCAATTTCTGATCCAAACAGATATGGTCAAGGTAACAAGGGTCATGGAGTACAAATCACTGAAAGCTATATGTAAGCCGTTGGCTATACTGTCTTTGTTGAAAGAAGTCTTCCACATGGCAGGCATTCAGAGCCAGCACCCAGCACAGCATTTGGAAAATATTACACATGTAATAAGTAATCATTGAACAATGAATGGTACAATAAATGAAAAATAACTGGGTTGAGGGGTATCTAAATAGTAATGTCAAAACTTGGGCTATAATGAGAGCTCCTATTGCCTGTTCATTTTTCCAGAACTTTTTTGACTACACCATCTTACATCTAATGATAAAATAATGGAATAATACAAGGTTGACAAGTAGCGAAAGCAGACTCCAAATACAGTGTTAACATATTGTAGAAGACTTTTTTTTAATAGTTGGTTTTCTTTTTGCTTTGCTTCCTTGCTTCCCTTGTTTAGCATTCTCCCTTCTAACTCTGGAAGTCCCTTATAGATAATGGTGGGTTAGAGGCTTTCTCTGGAAGGAGAAGTTCATCTCTCCACCATGTACATCTTTCTGGAACACCTACCTGCCCACATCACTTGGTCATAGTTTCTGGGCCCTTGGTGTCCCCTGGTGCAAATTATGGATGGAGTTTTTCTGGATTCTAAAACTCATGAGTATAATAACACCATATTCCATGGTAATAATTAAAAAGAGTTTAAATAAGGGAAAAGAAGCGTTTGCCTGATTTTATATTTTAAATGTACTTTGGATTCAGCAAGTTAAAAAAATTTGTACGCTCATGTATAGTAATAAGAAGTGACACACAGGCAAACCTCCATCTGAGAATGGAAGTTGAAGCCATTCAACAACTTACATTTTTACAATGGTTTTGTGGATATTTAAGAAAATCAGCTTAATGGGGTATTCATTAGGAACATCTTTTCCTGCATTATGCAGCCACTTGACTATCCTCTTTCTCAAACTGTAGAGACATAGAAGGAATACACTTAGCTTGTCCTTTTGGACTCTTCTCCCTTGAGTTTTGTTTTGTGGGAATTCTGAAGTTGCTCTTGACAGTTAACCTTTTTTTTTTTCCCACAAGGGAGTAAACTCAAGCACAGCCTTTGGGGCAATAGTGGACTTTTGTTCTTTTATTGAAAGCCTCTGGGATTGGTGGCTGATGAATCACTCCTAGTCAGATCCACAGACAAAAGCTCTTCTGATTGGTTGTCACCGGGTCAAGTTTCCTACCCTGTCTTATCTCTGTCACATCCTTGTAGGCTAACAACAGGACTGGGTGTAGGGCAGTGTTAGTTAGGGAGAGATAGTGTGGTTTAGTCTGAGCTTTTGCCTGGTACCAGTGATGCCAAGTGAGACAAGAGATGGAAAAGCACTTTGCACAGACCAAAATGTTATATACAGTGAAGGATATAGCAGACAAGAAAGAATGCTACCTACAGATAGGAGCAGTGTGACCTTGAGAAGCTAAGGAATTTGAATAAATTCTTTGTCAGGCTACTTTAATTGAAGTGGCTTCGCAAACACAAGCTATACAGAGTGAGCATTTAAAAAATGTGGGTTACTGCATCTGAAAACGCAGTTATATTAAGACTAGAGGCCTGATGCATGAAATTCATGCAAGGGACTCGGCCTTCACAGCTCTGGTTGCCTCAGCTGGCCCTCGCAGCCCCGGCTGCCTTGGCCGCCTTGGCCAGCCCTCACAGCCCCGGCTTTGTCCAGAAGGTAGTCCGGATGGTCATTGTGCTATTCAGTCTAATTAGCGTATTAGCTCTTTATTATATAGGATAAAAGGTGCCCCTGGGTTTAAAAAAATGATAGGAAAGGATAGTTAGCTATTGCATGTGCAATTTCTGCACTTGCTAACAGAATATGCAGGGTCCAAAAAGAGCACATTTAACAAAATGTTCCCCAACCATCTCATTTGAGAGGAGGATATTGAAATCCAAGAGGCTGAGGGCCTTGCTTAATGCCACCTAGCAAGTTAATGGTAGAACCCCAATTAGAACTCAACCTTCTGACCCCTAGTTTAAAATATATTCTTTATTGATTTTTTACAGAGAGGAAGGGAGAAGGATAGAGAGTTCTCCCATAGAAACATCGATGAGAGAGAAACATTGATCAGTTGCCCCCTGCACACCCCCTACTAGGGATGTGCCCGCAACCAAGGTACATGCCCTTGACTGGAATCGAACCTGGGACCCTTCAGTCCACAGGTCGATGCTCTATCCACTGAGCCAAACCAGTCAGGGCCTGACCCCTAGTTTATATATTATGAAATGAGTGCTGGCCTAGGTGTATGAGGCCTGGATTCAAGTCCTGGCTGAACTATTTACTGTGTGCTCTTGCAGCTTTCTAACCCTATAGTATGGCAATAAATGACCCTACTCTGCTTGCTTCCCAGGTCATCTATAAGGGTACTATATACCAAAGTATTTTACATAAGTGCAGGGTTATGTTGCACTTGTTTGCTTAATTCATTACTATCTGTTTGATAAAACCAAACTTTGTAAATAACAGTAGTAGAGAGGGAAACTTGTTTTGTCATTTTCTTTGACCCCTTAGAGTCTGATAGTAGTGCTGGACACACACGATGCATAATAGAACTCACTAAATACTGGTTGATTTATTGAAGAGCAAGATTTGTGAAATTCAAATATACTTGTGACAACAGAACTTATTTTAAAGAAATTCTACTTTCAGAGAATATGTGTAAATGGATCACAATCCATAATTAATATTGCTCATTAATGGTTTTTATACAATGGTTATTACAGAGGTGTTTTTTTTTTAATATTCAAAGAGGTAAATAATTTCTTGCTTGGCAGGAAATATTCTGTCTTACCAAGTCACAAAATGTGTCCTGGTTTCAGGTTCTAACTCAGATCAGTGTAACTTTATCAGGATATCACCACATTCATCAATAATATCCATTCTTGGTCTTTGTAAACTCATTAGACGTTTATTAAAAAACTGTGGAACAATTGTTATCCTTTTGAAACACATAGGCAGCATTCACCACACCACTCTTTTCACAGACTTAACAAAAACATGCTTTAGAACTGTAAATGTTATAACACAATTATTTTATTGAGTTGAAATTCACAATATAAAATTAGCCATTTTAATGTGTGCAATTCAGTGGCATTTAGTACCTTTACAATATTATGCAACCATTACTTCTTTGTAGTTCCAAAACATTTGATCACCCCAAAAGGAACTCTATGCCCATTAGGCAGTCATTCTTCAATCATCCCTCCCCACCCCCTGCCCCAGCCCCTGGCAACCATCAATCCCCTTTCTGACTCTAAGGATTTACCTGATGATCCAATTTTATTGGCTTATACTGTTCTGTCTGGCAATATCCCCTTTGGCTTCACAGTGGTTCTGAGGGAGATGATCAGTTTGTATTTTCATTTCCAAGCTACAAAATAGAAATAGAATTAAAGAGGAGTTAATTGACTTTCCACTGGCCAGTCAGAGAGGCATTGGCCCACTGTGCCAGAAATATAATTGACCATGACAAATTGCATGTGTGCTCAGAAGGCTAAAACTACAGGTTAGCATTTATTTCTTCATTCATACTAGCCAATCTCAGAATTGTGCTGTTGAGTTACTCCGCTTGAATAGGATGGAAGATAATGTTTGTTCATTCATTCATTCAACCTAGAATGAGAGTCTACAGTTCCCGGACTATGATGTATTGTGAATGATTGCTGTGTGCATTGTAAGTCACAGTTCCCAATGCTGCTAGTTTTCTAAGCACTAGTTTCTTGCAAATCATACTAAGCAAGTATTCTGTTCTTAGGAATCATTTAAATACACCACACCACACACACACACACACACACACACACACACACACACTTGTTCATTAATATTTAAAAATCAAAGCTCTTTTATCTGGACTAGTGATTTAATTCTAAAATGGCTTTGCAAATGTCTTAACACAGTCTGAGTGCAAACGGTGAGCTAATTTCATGTCCTCTCTGGCCTGACTGAGTTGGCTATTGGACTAGTCAATTCAGGGGCTGTTTAAAGGCCTCTTCATCAGCAGCTCTGTCAATGTGCATTTATATAACTTCACTGTAGTCTCCCACTGAAACCGGGCCCTTGATGCCTTGATGTCTAGCCAGTCCTCTTCTGTTTGTGTCACTCATGTGCAGGCGTAAGATGTGATGTAAACAGAGGGCTAAGTTTTGACATGAGGAAAATTGGAGGACCTAGGCAGGTCATTGGTGTTGCTGTAAAAAGTTGTTTTTGGCATGAGTATGAGTTCAACTTAACCCATTATTTGTTTAAAAGAAATCAAATTATACATGGAACTAGGACCTGGGAACCCCCCTGCCCCTCCCTCATATCATGGTCTGGCTGGGCCTTCATGATAAGAAGTTTCAGGTTATTCTATTGAAATGCAAGGGACCAAAGAGTGTTTGTTATCTGTTGCCTTTCAAAGGCCTCTAAGCAGTGAAATAGTATCTGAGAGAGTGAAAGAGACACAAGACTAGACTAGCAGGTGTTGATCCAAAACGAGGTGAAAACACTCACAGCACAAACTCACAGCCAGTATGAATTTATTTTTGTGCCTTCAGGTAGGAAATGCCTTACACATAGAACATCATCTACATTTTTAGTCCTATGGGATATGTTTTAAATGTCTAAGGTGTGTGTGCTAGAAGAAACAGTTCATGATTCACCACAATACTGCATTCTTTCTTATAGCAGAGGAAGGATGAGATAAAGGTCTACCAAAATTAATAATTTATAGTTTAGGTTGAGATAGTTTCAGTTTTGAAGAGATATGCTGCTGTGTGGTTCATAAATAAGGTAGTCTTCTCTTATTGAACCCAAGAAGACAATGAACTAAAGGAGTTGAACTAAACATTTTGAATGAAAGTGTTTCCATATTTTTGGTGTACCTGGCTCTTGTTTGACCTTAAAAAGGAATAAGGAAGTCAAGGAGGGGAGGGGGCATCTGTAATACTTTCAACAATAAAGATAAATTTAAAAAATAAAATAAATAATTAGTTTTATAAAAAAAGAGAATAAGGGAAATCATTCTTTTGGCCGAATATATACTTGTTTGCTATAATTTCCACTGAGTTATGGTAATATTTTAGGATTCTGCTTTGGATGTGATTGGTTGTTCTCCCAAATGGCCCTAGGTGTTGAGAACATTTACATTATGCAAAGAAAAGTATTTCTCTATTTTACCTCTCTGCTCTTCTCTGATGATCACAGTACTTCTCTTTCAAAATCAAACTTAAACATCATAGGAAGCCTCCTTAATTTAACTCATGCACTGGGCACTCATATACAACGCTACACAGAATTCATTCACATGATGGAGATGTTGTTGTTGGTAACTTCTTTTGAGGATATTGTTTCAGTTTCTCCAATTAAGCAGATGCTTGCTCAGGATGCAGAGAGTCCTTCCCACAGTTGGGACCAGGAGAGGCCTGGGCACACAGGGAATACCTGATGCATGTTGAATGGCTCAACTCAAGGCCAATACATATTCTGCTCTCTGCCTTCTCCTTAGAAGTTATACATGTGTACCTAAGATTTTTCAGAGTAAAGCATGCTCTTCATAGTCATTGAGGGAGGGAGAGAGAGAAGAAAAGAAGGAGATAGGGAGAGAGAGGGAGCGGTCTCAGGAGAGAGGGAAACAGAGAGAGAAGGACAAGAAGAATAGGAGGAGGAGGAGAGATTTTATCTTTATATGTTTGTCCCTGCACTGCCTTGTGGGTATGCTAGACCAGCTTTAATTTTAATATGAAAATAATAACTGGTCACAATTTCCCTAGGTGATGTCCTAAGTCTACATTGAGAAGGGAGTATGGTTTACAAATAAGTTGTTTCTTTGAAAGCATTACAGTCCAGGTAAGTCCTAGGACCTTGGCTGCTCACTAAAAAGTAATTGAGAGAAAGAAGGAAAGAAGTTAGTGGTTCCACTGCCTCATCACAGAGGTATTCAAAGCGCCTCTCTAATACCCCAGGACAATGTCATTAGTCAACTCATTAGTCAGCAGAGCCAAATGTCAACAGCACAACGATGGAAATTTCTTTTGAGGGCCAAATTTTTTAAACTTAAACTTCTTCTAACGCCACTTCTTCAAAATAGACTCGCCCAGGCTGAAAACCGACTTCTGTGCATGGGCCACGAAGTTTCAGTTGCACTGTATGTGCACGCCCGCATGTGATATTTTGTGGAAGAGCCACACTCAAGGGGCCAAAGAGCAGCAGGTGGCTCGCGAGCTGCAGTTTGCCAACCACTGCCCCAGGAGGCCCCCAAACAGATAGTCAGTTTTCTGAGTTTTATGGCCTTTTTCATATTCTGTGATTCCTCCAGTGAAAGAATCTTTGCAAAAGCCTGTCAGAATTGGTCTTCCCTTTCCTCTTTATTTAGTTCAACTCAGTTTAGTTCATTTATTTAATAAATATTTATTGAGAGTTGAACTTTGTGCCAGGCACAGTTTTAGGCCCTAAGGATAATGTGGCAAACTAGACAGTGTAGTGTCTGCTCTTAGGGAACTAAAATCCCAGTAAGCAGGAGTGCTCTCTGTGCAAGTGGAGTTCTTGAGGTGCTGCAAGGAAAGGGATTTTCTGAGGCCCCCATGGGAGGGTGGGGTTTTGTGGGAAGCTTTATTGATGTTGTAAAATCAAGGCGATTTCCTCTCCAAGGTCCCATCTCTGTATGTCTCACCATGGAAAAAGTCCAACTGTGTCTTCAGCAGGGCTAGAATTAAAGTCAGTGTCCAGAATTTCTGTTCCATATTCAAATACAGTCCAGGCTAGCACCTGGCTAGCTTAGTTTGTGCTCCCAGCTGCAGTCCATTGCATGTGGGGCATGGCCATGGGCTGTGCCGTTGCTTAAGGCCACATGGCTATGAGAGAGAACAGGTCCATGCATGGGTGAAAGCCATGGAGCAGAAAGCGAGAGGGAACAAGCAAGAGGGAGGAAATTCTTTGTCTGGGGATTTTACCCTTCCAAGATTTGCGAGTTTGCAGTGGCCCCACCCTTCCAGCCAATTATGTTTTTCCCAGGCTAGACTGACAGCCAAGCATCTTCCCTATGGCACCCCCACTTCACTGCACATGTGTCATCTCCCCTTTTGTTGGACCCCTTACCCCAGGGATCTGCAGGGAAAAGACACTTGGTTCCCTGGGGAGCATGAAGCTGTAGCTTCCTGGTGAAGCTGGCCAGATGACCATGCTTGTAATGTCTGCTCTCCCTCTTGCTCTCTTTCTATTATTAATATTAAAAAATAGCTAATTACAACAATAATAGGAATGGACAAATAATATGTTGGACTATTTGTCCTCTTCGCTTTTGTCTTCTTCAAATTTTAACTTGAGCCTTACCTCCTCTGCAAGGTCTTACTTAAAAACTAAATATCAAATTCCTCTATTAAAAGTTCTCATATCATAATATTACATGTGTTTGTGTGATTACTCTATTAAAGCCTGTATCTGCTTCCCCCTAGGAACCTGCAGGAGGACAGAAATGATCCCATTGCATTCCCAGCAATGAGCACAGTGCCTGGCTCATGGTAAGTACTCAATAAATATTTATTGAATGATTAATAAACATATGTGCAAATTAGATCATATGGCAAAATGAGATAAAGACATGAAAATACTTTTATGTACGAGAAGACCCTTTGACTTACCAAATCTGGTGTTTTCTGGAGATATCAAACATCCTTCTGCTGATATCCTCAGTGAAGTGATGTCTCCTCAGGAACCTTAAGGAAAATTAAAAACAAACAAAGTAAATAAAGTAACATTTTCAGTGGAGGCTATGATTCATCTGCCCCAAACCTCTCTAAAACTCTAGCCAAGATACTCTTTATCCAGTTATCTCTCTTCAAAATTGGTGTTTCAGTGAAGGAAATGTATCTTTTTTCTTTGGCTTGACTCTTTTTTTCCAACCCTGATATCTGGCATAATGCCAGACAATTGTGTTTACTCTAGTAGTCACATGATTCAATAGCTGGGACACTGAATTAAAAAAAGACTTAAGAGTGTCAGTAAATGAACTTATAAAAATGTCAAATTTGTTATATTGGACAAATAACTGACCTACATTTCAAGTCCTGAGGATTAAAATTTTATGCTTTTTTGAGGTCATGAAACCTCAAGTTAAACATATAAGAGACATTTTCTTTTTTCAAAAGAAAATAAAGTTTTCTCACCTCGATTATTGGTAAGGTTCTAGTTCTGTCATGAAACAATTTCTATAATAGGCACTTTAGTCTTTAATGAAAGATCCTGAAAAAGAACAACACACAGTGAGCTGGGCCCTCACTGGAGAAGAAACCCGAGTTCCCCAAGATATCTTATCAGCACCGGGACCCTGCCAGCAGGCCAGGGGTTCCCAAGGCAGGTGCTGGGTGTGGGGGCCATGGGGTCATAGGCTACCAAGGAGACAGAAGTGAACCTCACAGCACCCTGCTTGGCTCCGGAGGATGGCTGGTTAGCCAGAGACGGGTAAGATTCCTCAAGGAAGGAACAACCTAAGACAGGCACAGTCGCAGAGGGGCCATCAGGAGAGAACTTGGGGGGGCAACAGAAGTGGGGCACAGACCCTCACCCCCTCAACATTGCAGGGGCTTGAACCCTCACCCCCTTCTAAAGGAGGTCTCCTGCCCCCATGGCTGCTTCGCGCTTCCCACACCCAGCTGAGATCGGGACCCAGGCAACAGAAAGAGACCTGGCCCAGCTCACATCGAGATACAGGGGACAGACAGAGACTTGGCCCAGCTCAGATCGGGACCCAGGTAACAGACAAGAGACTTGGCCAACAGCAGTTGCCCTATATCTAAATTCAGCGAGCATTTGGAATGCTCAGGGCCCACTCAAGAATGCAAATAATCCTTCCCACTAATATTTACAGGGTAAACTAAGATTGTTGGTAGAGTATTAAATTTGACAGTAAAATAGTAATCGAGTTTTCAGATTAATTTAAATAGCCTAATTGAAATAAGTGAATATTCAAGTACTGGACAAAAAGCTGTTCTTAAAGTAATAACTAAAAGTTCTATTGGTAGTTCATCTCATGGTAAAATTCCTGAATATGCAATGAACCTAAAGCAGTCATACGTGTGGGGGAAAAAATTTTTTTAAATTTAAAGTTATCAAGACTGCATTATAAAATTTACAAAAACCTCCATTAATAAAAAAAAGGGGGGGATAGTAGGGCAATATCATGTAAGGAAAAATATCCTATAAGTAAATTACATCTAGAAAATTTTTACTTTACCAAATTAAGTTTCATTTGCAATGCTAACAGCAAGACGGCCATTAAAAACACACATGGTGTCTAAATAAGACAAAGGAAAATTGTTTGAACAAAAATAAAAAGGATCCCAAATCAATTATATAGAAAAGATTCCTTTATTAACTTGTGGTCGAGAATATATTTGTATATTTTCAGAAAACAACCCCAAGACCAGATGGATTCCTGCAACAGAGAGGAATTGACAGGAGTGCTCCAACCACGAAGACAAGAGGAAAAAACAGTCCAGAGATGGAAGACGCTGACAACGCCTTGCCATGGGAGCAGTCAGCAGCTGTGCACCGCTGCAGGTTGCCTAGGACCAAACCAGAGAGGGTCGAACCTGCATTGCCACCATGTACCCACCATCCAGCTATCAATGCTGACATGTACACATAAGGAACTGTTGGACATTGAAATTGGGACTCAAACATTTTTTTGTTTTGTCTTGTTTTGTTATTATATGTTTATTTCCAGTCTGCAAAGGCAAAACTTTTTAAAGGAAAGAAATGGTGGGAAAAAGATACAGAGGCAAAGAAGCATTGAACAGACTGTCAAACTACATTGGGAAGACAGGGGAGGTTGGGCGAGGAGGGCTGTAAGAGACCAACCCAAGGACTTGTACGCATGCATATAAGCACAACCAATGGATACAAGACACTGGGGCGGGGGGGCAGGGTGGGCAGGTGAAGGCATGTCCTGGGGGGTAGGGGAGGTCTGGGGGAGATCAAGGGGGAAAAAAAAGGAGACATATGTACTACTATTTGTAATACTTAAAACAATAAAAATAAAATAAAATTAAAAAAAAAAAAAAACCAACACACACAACAACAACAACAATCTTATTTCTGATTTATTTTAGGCTGTCCTTAAATAGTTTCTTTCTTTCTTTCTTTTTCAAAAAATGTTTTAGTCAGCTTCCTATTTCCAAGGGACTTGTGCTGAAATGGAACCAAGCTATATGTTGATATGCTCCGAATACTGGATCACAGGTAAACACAGGTACACACAGGTACTCAGCCTTGCTCTGTGAGGTTGTTAAAGTCACAAGTTGAGAGAATTTTAATCTCCAAGATCGACCTCTTTCAGAAACAAAAGGGGAGGGGGGTGAGGAAAGAAAAAGTACACACCTGCAACCTACTTCTTTTTGAAGCAAAGCCTTTGAACAGATGGAAGATGAGATAGAGAAAGAAAACAGGCCAATTGCCAAGAGAAGTTTGTTTACAATACAGGCAAGTTCCTTCAGAAGTTGATAGGGAGCTGTTGTCATGGAAATGAAGAGAAATATTGCTGCAGGGTTTCACAGAACAAATTCCTACTACAAATGTACCTGGATTTAAAAATGATGGAGATGAGAAGGGGCATAAAGAGCTTCCTGAAGTTTCAAGTAATCTTCCTCTCCATGGCTTTGCAATACATTCTTCAGAGCCTGAGAATTCCTTGCCTTGGAGTATGCAAAATAAGTAATCAAAATAAAGGCTGCTGTTTTTCTGTATTAAATAGAATTCCAAACTGGAATAAGAGAAGTAAGTGTTCAAGTGAAGACTCAATAGTCTAAAATATATTTTAATTTGGTAACATTGCCTATTGTTTATAAGACTTCTGAAAAGTAAATTATCATTCTGAAAAACAACCCAAAATTTTTTAGTCCTAAGGACAGTAGCACAGCTGAAGTGCCTATTACAGTCTACTGTTCTACAGTGCACAAATACTAACCTTTTAACATTACATAGAATTGGTCCCCCTGCTCCCCACCAAAAAAGACAAACCAAAAACATCCTTTAACTTTATAATTTCCTGCCTGCTTCAATCAACACATAATCTTTTCTATTTGCACTTTTTGAAGGGGAGGATGAAAAATCTTTTCACAAATTATTTTTCTAAAATGTCAATTGTTTTGTGGTCACAATTTAGTCTTGCAAATCCAGAGCTCTCCAAATTCCCTTTTAGGAAGTGCTTAGAAAGCTGTTTTCTAACTTTTATCCTTTTTTGGACAATTTCAGCTGAGGATGACGATGATGTCATCTCTCCTTTTCCTTTCCCACCTCCACCCTTTCATCCCACTAAGTTTCTTGTTAGGATTTAACGGAACAAAGCAACACCTGTGTTTTTTACTTGACTTCAAACCCGAATTTCCAATTCATTTTTTCAGCTGCCTACAAGGGTTGTTTTCACTGACAGCAGGTAATTAGCAGCTTCACACAGATGGAGGAAAAGTAATATAGAAGCTATAGAAGCCTTTGCCGCCTATTGCTCATATTAAATTTAGATGTTGATAATAAAAAACTTGACATTGTTTATTAGACACTGTAGCACAGGATTATGAAAAGAGCAATAAATGCTGACTTAGGAAAACTGATTTTTCTTCTTGGCCCTCACACTAAACCAGCTGGATAACTTAAAAATCTTGCCTAACCTAATGTAACTTTACATTTCTGAACTGCAGCAGTTAGAGTGGCTATTATCTTTGGTCTCTTGTCATGTTATTATTCTGTAAAAATCATATATAATTCATATAATAATATACCTGTTTGCAATATGGCTAATAATCTTCTAGAAGCTACTACAAACTCATCAGTAATGCTTTTTTTTCCTTTCTCATCCCTGTCCCCTCTCTTGTCTCTCACACTCACACAGACATCCTCAATTTCTCTCTCATTCATATGTTGTCTCTGCGTATGATCACAAGAGATCCATCAACACTGTTTGAAGAATATTATGCCATCTGGTAGGATTTCCGGCAGCCTCTCCAGCTCACTCCACTGTGGCTATAATTCTCTTCCAATCTATTCAGGGGGATTCACCCAAAAGAACATGCTCAAGGTCAGCACCTGCAGAATTATCAGGAAAGGCTTACCATCAGCATTCATTAAGGCCATTAGATGTGAAGACTTAATTTACACAAAAGAGCCAGAACAGACCAGAGGATGGTTTCTTAGAGGTGGTTCAGTGTTTGAATTCATATGTGTTTTTTAAATGTTATTTTTTGTTTGTAGTTTACATACAATATTACATTAGTTTCAGGTATACAGCATAGCAATTCGACATTCATATACGTTACAAAGTGATCAATCACCACAATAAGTCCAGTACCCATCTGTCTTTGTAAAAAGTTATTATACTATTCTGTCTGTATTCCCTGTGCTGTGCATTACATCCCCACGACTTACTTTATAACTGGAAGTTTGTATTTCTTAGTCCCATTCACCTTTTTCACCCATTCCCTTCCCCCTCCACTTGGGCAATCATCAGTTTGTTCTCTGTATCTATCAGTCTATTTCTGTTTTGTTTTATTTGTTAGTTTGTTTTGTTCCTTAGATTCCACATGTAAGTGAAATCATACAGTATTTGTCTTTCTTTGTTTTTCTAAGTCCATCAGTGCTGTTGCAAATGGCAAGATTTCATTCTTTTTTATGGCTGGGTAATATGCCATGAACACTTAAGTGTCTTCCATATCTTAGCTATTGTAAATAATGCTGCAATACATAATGATTGCATATATACTATATTTTAAAATTAGTGCTTTCATTTTCTCCAGATAAATACTCAGGAGTGGAATTGCTGGATTGTATGGTAGTTCTGCTTTTAATTTTTCATCATGGCTGCACCAATTTACAATCCCAGCAACAATACATGAGGTTCCCTTTCCTCCATAATCTCCCCTGCACTTGTTCTTTGTTGTCTTTTTGATAAAAGCCTTTTTTACAGGTGTGAGGTAACATGTCATTGTGGTTTTAATTTGCATTTCTTTGATGATTAATGATGTTGAGCATCTTTTCATGTATCTGTTGGCCATCTGATGTCTTCTTTGGAGAAATGTCTATTCACATCCTCTGTCCATTTTTTAATCAGATTTTTAAAAACTTGATGGTGAGTTGTATGAGTTTTTAAAAATATATTTTGGATGTTAGCCCCTTATCAGTTATATCATATCCTCTCCCATTCAGTGGGTTACCTTTTCTCATCCATTTAAAAGTATCGATTATGTCTCTTAGAAGCTGTGTGACCGTGTAGCACTACTTAAACTCTTTGTGCTTCTGTTTTCTCATCTAAAACATAGAAACATTAATGGTACTCATCTAACTTAGTTGCTTAATGAGACAATAAATGTAAAATGTTTATAGCAGTACATGAGAAACCACTCACTGTCTAGTGTTAGCTTTATTACTGGGGAAGGCAGGGACCCATGGAAACATTTTCTGATGATCTTCAACTCCTGTTATTTCCAGTGTTGCTAGGTCTTTCCCCAGTTTTTTATTTATATTTTTTTGTCTCTGTTGCTCACTGTTTCCTTTCCTCATTTCTATGTTTATTTTACCTCCAGGACGGACATTTTATACTATTCCTAAAGCCATCTTAATAAACAGAGAGGCTCCTCCCCATTCTTGCATGGTGATAGGCTTCTGAAAAGAGAAGGCAGGCAATTAGCTCCTCTCATTTACTGAAATATACTGTCCACTTAAAGGCAATTAGTAGTTCTGTGACTCAGGCAGACAGGATATTGATATGTTTTTCTTTGATCCAACTGAGTAGTTGAGGTGCTGGTGTTTTATTCTGCATTGCAGGAACTTGGACGTGGAGACCCTGTTTCACAAGTAATGCCAGCTTGTTTTATGTCTAATGAAACATTACACACTTAATAGGAACTCAGGACATGTTCATTAATAGTTTTTCTTGTTTTAAAATGAGGGATTCTAAAGCATGCTCCAAATCAGGTTGATGGTTTTCAAAAGCAGCAGTAAAAGGGGTAGTGGAGGATAAGCAATGGCTCTAAGCCCTCTGTGGAATAGTTTCCCGCTGCCCCCCATTATTGGGCTTCTAGAGGGTGGAGCTAGGTGCCAGTGTTTGCTACTTCCATAGCGATATTTCCCTTAGTGATGTTAGTGATTTATTGCTGGCCCTGCTGAATTTTAAAGAGAAAATTCAAGGAGAATGGGGGCTTCTCTGTAACAAATATATTTAAGGGGAAATAACACTCACATATTCCGGAAAAGTCAAATTTTCGCTCCTTAACATAGTCTAAGATAGTATGTTGAGAGAGCCTTAAACCTTGTACTTCATTTTCTGGGCCCCCATTTCTTCATCTGTCAAATAGTGACCACAGCACTAGCCCATGTATGAAGACTAAATAGGTGTACGCCAATGATAGTAATGCCTGGCACAACGCAAGCACTCATAAAGTGTAGCATTGCTATTTTTTCCCTCCAAATGGCACTTTCTGCAGCCATAGTTATGTGGGTGTGATACTTCCTGCTTATCTTTTCCTTGGAATCTTTCTGTGGATGTTCCTCCTGACCCCATCATTCCTTGCTGTTTGAACACTTGGCTTCTCTATTACAAACACTTAGATAATGGCTCTCTCCTTGCGTCACAAATAAACCCAAACCGGAAGTAATGAACAAGCTCGAATTAAGATCTGTGAATGCTCTTACTTGTTTGATAAAGTAGGATTGACCTTATTTCAAATCTTGTTCGTTTATTCTCCAAAGGAGGAAACTTCTAGCCCCAGCTTCTTAGATGGGTTTGCATCTTGGCGTTCTTTATCACCAGAAGGAAATTGGTCTAGTTTCTTAGTAATAGACTTTAGTTTGTGTTTTAAGTTTATTAAACTTAATTTCAGGCTGAGCAGTCATCATTTCATAGCAATGTATTGCACATGGTAAGCTAGCTGCTGTTGCAATCCCCAAATCACGCTGGCTTCCAACACTGTTTGGTGCAGGACAGAAGCAAGGGTTCTGTTGCAGTGTCTCTGTTATCCACTCAGGCCACAGAGTTCTGCACTGGGCCTGCTGCATCAGGGCTCAGGTGCATGAACCAAACAGCATGGTGTGTGCATGACAGTCTCTGGGAGACAGGCCTGGGAGCAGCAAATACTGCTCTGTACACAGTCCCTGGTCCAAATGTGTCCCTGGGCAACACAAGGCAGGCTGAAGGCGGAAGCAAGCTGTGTGCTTTAGAAAGACAGAGGAATGGTGGTGAACAAGTAGTTTCTGCCAAAGCAAGCTAGTTGGTTCCACCAATTTTTTTAAATTATGAAATATTGCTCATATACTGTATAGATGCATTCGAAGAGAAAATGAATGATATCGCAGGTACACAGTTTAAGAAATAATATATTCCCTATGGAGTTGAGACCTCCTGTATGCCTCTCCATCTCTGCATCTTTTTGTATATTGCTCTTGAACAAGAACTATTTTATTTTTGTGCTTCCTGGATATTATTTTTATGACATATATGTATTTATTTATTTTTGACATATATTTATATCCAAGCTTTGACTTTTTGTTATTTTTGGCCTTTGTGCAAATAGTATCCTATAATATGTACTTTTATGACAGTTTTTTATTCACCTTTATGATTCTGAAATTTATTTATATTGATGTTTGTAGCTGTAAATGATTCATTTGACTGATATGTAGTAATCCATTTTTTGGATAAACTACAATAGATTTACTGTTTCATAGTCTCAGGAATTTGGGTTATTTTCAGTTTTATTTTTATTTTTCGCAATTGTGCAATGAATATTCCTGTACATATTTTTTTATACACATGTATAAATTATTCCAAGGTATCAATCTTCCTGCTGTACCAGAGCACCACTCTATTAAAATTATATACAGTAGTATGGATTCCTCAAGGAAAGTTTAAATAATTTAGATTCTCATTTACTCTGGCCAGGTTGGTGTGAGTTTGTGGCTATTGAGTGCTAGTTTTACAGAGTAGAGCTAAGACAGACTAGAACATTCCAACCCCCAAAATTCATTATCCTCTGTTGTGTTTTTTGTGTGTTTTTTTAAGAAAATTTACAAAGTAAATGTCAGAAGGTGTTGTTGCATATCTGTTAGCTGTCTTACTTTGTGCAATATGGCTAGGTTATTTGGCAAGATTTCATGTTATGTAATGTCATATCACTTTTTTTTGAGGTACAGGATTCTATGTGACAGAGCTAATTTATTGCAGAGATAAAAAGGAGAGGTCCCCAGATTTCTCTCCTGCCCACTTCCCAGCCTCATCCTCATCCTCATGACTTAAGATTTACTAGTAACTTCTCTTGAAAATGCAAACACAGTCCTCCTGACAGTACATGAAAGTTTAGGTTTACGAAAAGCAGAAGTGTTCTTAGTAATTGCAGAACCGCAAAGAGTGGTATCCAGGGTTCTCAAAATGGGGATAACTGGAAAAAGATAGTGTCCACAGTGGCATCCTCATCACGAATGGCACGAAGACCTCCACAGGCCTGCCCTGATAGAGCCCCTCCGCACAAGCCAACGGCCTCACCCCCACATGACCTTGGTCTCAGCGATCCCTCAGTGGGATAAATCTCCGAATTCCACACTAAAATCGCATTTCTATACCACAGAAGAAGGGCAATACTTCTGATAAGAAAAAAAAATAGTGAAATTTTTTAGGAAAACATTCATCTAAATAAGAGTCACAGAGGAAAGAAACCTGTTCTTGTAGCACAGGTTGGCACACTGCTCATGCATCAGATAACCAATCTTGCCAATTCAACATAAATTTAGAGTTGCTTCCTCACATGACTCAGAGGTACCTGGAATTTGCCTATGTGGGGAAATCCTTTCAAACCTTACAGAACTGAAGTATCAGAAAAACAACAACAGACTGACATTTTAAACTGCATGTGTTTTAAACCACTTGTTTTGGAAAAACAACAACAAAAAAACTTCTGCCATTTTAAACCATGTGGTAGTGGAGGAATTTATTTTTCACATATACCACCAGCTTGT
Organism: Corynorhinus townsendii; assembly: GCA_026230045.1. Taxonomy (NCBI): domain Eukaryota; kingdom Metazoa; phylum Chordata; class Mammalia; order Chiroptera; family Vespertilionidae; genus Corynorhinus; species Corynorhinus townsendii. The sequence continues at coordinate 57,935,482 of JAPDVU010000003.1, read as the reverse complement.
TATAGTTATTCTTTGAAAGGAAACGAGGCAGAGTGAATGGAGAATTTCTCCCTTTGTGGTTGGCTTCCTAGCTGTGAATAGCTCCTCAGTGCCTCGGCCATTCACAAGCCAGAGATCCCAGCTGCCTAACATGTAAAGTACTAGCACAGAGCAGTCCATAGCTGAGGTTTCTGTGCACAGATACCTCGGTTCAAGTCTCAGTTGTGGTTCCCAGATCTATCTGTTTTTCAGTTTTTCATTTTGTAAAATATGAGCAATTATATTATACTACTTACCTGGTTGTATTTTCATAGGAATTAAATAATTATCCTCCACAATAAGTATTAGTGAGCCTCCTCTTTGCCAGATATTGTGCTAAGTGCTGGTGCTGGAAGTTACTGCCTTGGAGAAAGAGCCCCCAACAGTTTAGGGGGAAACAGGAATGTTCTGTAGAGTAAAAAAATACACTCATTTTTTCACTAGGGGCCATTCTTGCATTTATACTTACTTTTTTTCATGTAGTCTTCAATTCTCTACAAATAATTCTGAAACATCAGTTTATATTTTTGTTACTACACATATCCTTTCTGTAAAAAAAAAAAAAGTTTAGAGAAAACTTTATCTCCATCATGAGATTCTTTTATTTCATCTAGATTCTCGTACATCCGGCAGAGCTATGTAAGCGCAGGCGACCACCTGAAGACTTGACTGAAGGGGAAGTAGATGTGCAGGGCACCATTCCTTGCCTCATCACACTCTCATGCCTATAAAAGAGCAACTCCAACATGCCCATTTTATCAGGGAAGGACTGGGAAGAAGCTCCTTCTACCTCATGCCTTCTTCTTGGTTGAGATGGGACATGTTTCCACGGTGGGTGGGTTTGGTATGGTCAAGGTCACTGCTCAGATGTGCCTATAACCTGTTTGTTCTCTTGGGAGCTCCTGCTTGTAATACAATTTTACTACCAGTTTTGTTATCTAAACAAATCATGCTATTTCTCCATTAGAACAAAATCTGAAAGAAAGTGCTGTCTAATGAATTGGCTTCTCAAGTCTCCGGGTTGTAGTCTCCTTCCTGTTATCTACCAGTTCTGTTACCTTGGATATGTTATTTTACTCTCTAGATTGTCTGTAAGAATGACAATGTATTAGTTTCTCAGAGATGCTGTAACAGACTAACACAAATTTAGTGGCTTATAGCAACACAAATTTATTAACTTATAGTTCTGAGCACCTCATGCATCATACTGGGCTAAAAATCAAGGTATGGGCAGGACTTTTGTTTTTTTCTTTGAGGCTCCAAGGGAGTGTCTGCTTTCTTGCCTTTTCTAGCATCTGGAGATCGCCTACATCCCTTGGCTCATCAGCCATTTCCCTATATTCAAAACCAGCAGCATAGCAACTTCATATCTCACTTTTATTTTGACTCTCTTGCTTCCCTCTTATAAGAACCCTGTGATTACTTTGGACCACCTGGATCATCTAGGACAATCATGCCATTTCAAGATTTTTAACCACACCTGCAAAGTCCCTTTTGCCATGTAGAGTCACATACTTAAAGCTCAGGGGATTAGGATGTGGACATTTTTGAGGGAAGGAGGATGGGTGTTGCTCTGACTACCACAAATATTTTGGCTAGATAATCTCTAAATTATTTCTACCCTTACAAATCTCTATTATTAATTAGGTTTGGAGTTCTTACTCACTACTTTTCATACTCTCACTTCCTCACATAAATACAGCCTACTACAATCTAGCCGGCCAGTGTGGCTCAGTGGTTGAACATCCACCTATGAACCAGGAGGTCACAGTTGGATTCCCAGTAAGGGCATATGTCTGGGTTGAGGGCTCCATCCCCAGTGTGGGGCATGCAGGAGGCAGCTGGTCAATGATTCTCTCTCATCATTGATATTTCTAATTTCCTCTTTGAAATCAATAAAAATATATTTTAAAAAATACAGCATATTCCATACCAAAAGTCCTTATATCATCATCTTACATCTTGATTCTTAAATCACCTTCTCTTTATTCTTACAGCAATAAATTAATAACTATCCTCCTCTTAATTTAGGTCCTTAATTCTCTGTTTAAACCCTATATTAGAAACAACTCCAGCTTCCAATTTCTTTAAGTCTCTTTTCTTGTTTAAGTTGTAATTATTTCACCTGCTTCACTATTTGTAGTTCCAGTATTATTCTCTGCTGATGTTTTTATCTTCTCAATCTTACTGATTCACAAATAATGGGTAAAAAGTACTTAGCCCTCCTTTCTCAATACTGTAGGGTACTTTAACCTAAACTCAAGGATTACAAAAATATATACATTTTATTTGGAACAATCAACTGGGTTTTAGAATCAGAAATATGAGGTAGCATGCACTCTGCCATAACTACAATTCTTCTCAGACATTATAGCAGATCTTCACTGTTCTGAAGACATTTACAGAGGGCTTCTGGAATTAGCTAAATAACAAGAGCTCATTTCCCATTACTCTTCCTTAGCACATTTTTTTGTCTTACCATAAAATCATCAAATTGAATTTCATAAACATCAACATATGCTTCTTTTATTTGTTCTGACTCTTCTTATCCAGAGAGTACCTCATTATTAAAACAACTTGTATTCCTGATGTTGCCTTAGCCAACAGAATGCTCTTTTCACTGTGAATGATCTCATGGGATGGGAAGTGTCAGAAATGATGGTGTTTATCAGGTCCTTGTTTCGGTACTTAATGAAGAAGATGAAGATTGCTTCTTCATCCAAAATTTATCTATCTCCCATTTAAGTGCCTATTTGTTTCCAATAATAGTAAGATAATGAAGGGATCCACCCCTCAAAAGATTCCTGGGAAATGTAGCAACTGTGGTGATGACTACATTTCTTCTAGTGACACCTGAAAAAGAAACTGTTCTTTCTATTGTGAGAACAATTTTCAGAACTTTTAAATAGGGCTTGGATTTCACTACAGTTCTTCAGAGCTGCTATTATTTGGGACTACTTCTAGCAATTTCCATGAAAATAATAAACTGCTGAGGCCTGAAGAGAGACTATTACTAGGAATGTGTATATATGTGTATATGGGGGTGGGGGTGGGAGTGGGCATTGGGGGGAGGTATAAGCTTTGATGTGTTAATTGCATGGGCCCTCCTGCTCCTAGTCCTCTTCCTTAAACTTTGTGTGAAATTAAGGTGAATTTCATATAATAGGCATCCTTGCAGGAATGTATTATACGGAAGGGAGGGAGGATCATTTCAACTGTTTTCCTTAATCCGGACACCCCCTGAACCCCTTTCCCCGTGTACAGAACCCCAGGCAAATAATTATTTTTTACAAGGCTTATCTCTATGTAAAAACTATTTTTAAAAAGTATTACAACATTCATGAACTTATGTATAATTCCTTATTGATGGAGTTTTGGAATAAAAAGTACAAAAGAGGTACTTAGGTATTTGTTCATTGTCCTATCAGAGCACAGGGGGATTCTTTGCAGTGTTTACATACTATCGTTTTCTGCTTAGACTCATTTTCTGCTTAGGCACCATTTCTTCATGTCTTAATTGTTAAATGTGATCATCACACCACAAGAAAAAGATACTGTAATGCTGTGGCTTTTCAGATCCCATTAGTATTAAAACATGTTGATCATTCTGCCTCTGAAATTCCCCAGTACCACTTATTTGATGCTGGTTGCATCATTACTCATGACCTGTATCATACATCCTACTGCCCATCCCATTGCCCACATAGAATGGCTTCCAAAGACTCTCTCAAAGGTTGTTTGTTATTGGGCTTAGCTGGTGGTAGCTACAAATGCAAGTCTTATTCAGAGTACACAGAAAATGTGAACAATAATTCATTTTCTGGCCACATTGAATTTATTGTGTGCAACTTTGCAGCATAAACATATAACAAATGCATCTTCCAACCATGTTATCACCTGAATTCTTTAGGTCAAAATTACTGCATTCCTAGATTGTGACATCTGTTAATGTTGACAGTCACTCTGCCTTCCACACACAATTACCAGCAAGAACAACACACAAGGGGCCATGGGAGGGTAAGAAAGGTGATTCCTCCAAGGAAAGTATGTTCCATCCAGCATGGCATAAGCTCAACCCAGAGAGCATGTGGTCGCCATATGGATGGGAAGGGCTTATGGGTATTGGGGAGCAATGACTGTCCCAGGAAGAGGTAGATGTGGCCACCCTGGAGGACTGCTGGCCCCATGATGCAGAGCTGTGAAGGGGATAGGTGACCATCCTGGGTGCCAGCATGGGCACAGATGGATATACGGAGTAAAGGATGCCAGCACCATCTCACCATCCTTAGGTGCTGTAGACTAAAGACTATACTTGATCAGCGTATGCGGAGGATGCAGACTTATTGCTTAAACCCAAAGGTTAGCCCAACACTTGAATTTGTTCTCTACCTGATATGAATAAGAATTTATCCAAATCAGTGTGTCAGCAGTACTATTCAGGTGACCTCATTATCATACTGGACAATGAGAACGGTTCACTTGCTCATCAGGTCACCTTCTTGGAACCCTGCCCCAGCTACAGAACCTCATGACCACTGCATTGGCACAAGTCTGGAACTCCTGGTTCGTTTGGTCAACCTCATGCTTGAGGGAGTTAGATTAAGAGGGCTAAAGGGGTTGAGAGCACCTCAAAGGGGAAGAACAAGCATAGGAATCCCTGTGGATTCTGATCAATATTTGGGTACATAACTAAGATGTTATTATGGCCCCGATTGGTCCTAGGTAAAAGAGAGAGACTTGGAAGAAAATACTTAAGGTGATACTCCAAAGAGCGGAGGCCCCTGAAATGCAGCAGGAGTCCTATTTCTTTGGGTCTAATGACCTCATATGTGAGGTTGTATGTGTAGGTAGATGATTATACTGATTATATGTATATGAACTCATCATGATTTTATTACTAAAAATACATGAGTGCATATACATATAATCAGTATAATGGCTAGTTGCATTCTCTTTTTGTCTCCCATTTATTGTCCATTTGTCAAACAGTGACTGAGTACCTTTGATATGACCAGCAGGGCCAATGCATCCATTAGGCACCAAGGTCAACAATGCTCTTGGGGGCTTAGAAAAATGTTCTAATTGCTTTTACAACTACAAGAAAGAACTTAACTTTTAGGTCCAAGACAGCGTTTTAATTTATAATGTTAATCTATCTGTATACTAACAGTAATAGAAATATATATATATATATATATATGCATATATTTGTTTATGGAGGAAGGTGCCTATAAAGGCTATGGTGCTCAGAGCCCAAGGAAGTCACAATGCAGCCCTGGTGGTCAGCACTGTTCTAGGAGCTAAAGATGCAGCAGGGAGCAGGAGGCAATCCCTTCCTTCATGGAACACGACAGTGGAAGGAGATGGAAAAGAACATAGGAAGTTATATTACAATATAATACATTCTTCCAACAGAGGTATGCCAAAGGATGATGGAAGAGTTGGTTGTAGGATTGGGAGTATATCTTCACAAATCAGTGATGAGTGGGAGATGATTGCTTCATTTTACCATGCTGTGGAGCCTGATCACCAGGTTTCACCTATTATCCTTGTAATTGATGCAGATGATGATCCATGTATATCACAGGCAGCTATTAAAGTCAGCTACCGGTAGATATTTAACTTTGATACTCGTTGCTTTGAAATACAAGCATCCCATCTGAAAGCATTTTTGAAATAATTGTGAAATGTGTAATAAATGTATGTATAATTTGCTACCTGGCTCTGTGTTCATGATTACTTCCAGGTTCTTCAAACTAGCCAAATCAATGGTAATCCTAACATACCATATTGAAGCTGTGGAGACTGGAATAGACATCTCCAAGTTATGCCTATTTAAATACCTCCTAAGGTTGTGATCTCATTGCCTCTAAGCCTGTTCCACAAAGGATAGCTTTGTATATTAGTAAGTTCTCCTTGAAATTTCTTACTATAAACAAGGGGGATGAGGACACATATGTAATATCTTAATCAATAAAGAAATTTAAAAACACACACACGACAACAACAAAACCCTTCTGTGGGTTTGTTTTGCCATAAAAGGTGATGATGCTCTTTATTGGATTATATTTGATAATATCCAAGTTCCCTTAAAACCTTAAAAGTCTATTTTATTTACATTTTATTTAGTGGAAACAGCTAAAAACAGGTACATTATTCAGCAAGCAAACAATTAATGAACATTCACTACTGTACCAGACACTGTCCCAGACACTGAGGTTCCACAAATAAACCACACACAGTCCTTATCCTCCAAGAACTCATCATTTAGTGGAGGATATGGACAAGAAAAGCAGTGATTACAATACTGTTATGCTCACCTTTAATGGCAGATGGACCCTCCACTCAAAGTTGGGTTCAGTTGCTGAGACTTATGACACCACACACCCACCTAGAAGGTATGAAGAGGTTTACTGCTTATGTAACAGAGGTTTCTGAGGCAAGCAGAGCAAGTCTCTCAAGCAGATCTGATATAGCTTGTGAGGACAAGGAGAGAAGACAGCCGTAGATTTTTTACTGAAGTTAGGGGATGAGGCCAGAGTGAGGGTTCCCTCACATGGATGGGACTTGTTGGTTTGAATCTCCTGCCAGTGCCAAGCGGGAGCACCCAGGCTTTCTTATCAGCTTGTCCACATGTGGACACAAGCTAAGAGGAAACAGTGAGGCTTAAAAGCTACCCACAGTCAAACATCAAAAAAATGGGGTCAAACTCTACATTCCAAATACAGTGTGATGAGAAGTGCTATTTGGGAGGTTTGCAAAGGGTGCTAATCTCAGGTGAGCATTTAACCCAGGTTAATCTGAAGGTTCAAAAAGTTCCTGGAAAAATGGCTCTTGAGTGAATCATGAAGGGTGAGAAGAAGAATGAGAGAATGCTAGTCATGAATATCAACTCAAGGCAGAAGGGTATCATGCTTGAAGCACCAAGGGGTAAAAATGCATAGTCCCTAAACCTGGAGTAAATTTAGTGTTAGGGAACATTTAAAGACACAGCAGCTGGTGGTCCTGAAGAGTATGAGGTTAAAGCTCCATTCTAAGGATGAAGGAGAATCACTGTAGAGCAGAGATTTTCAACCAGTGTGCCACAAGAATTTTTAAAACATGAATTACCTAGCCGGGCTGGTGTGGCTCAGTGGTGGAACATTGACCTATGAACCAACCAGGAGGTCATGGTTTGATTCTAGTCAGGGCACATGCACAGGGTTGCAGGCTTGGTCCCCAGCAGGGGGCGTGCAGAAGGAAGTCAATCAATAATTCTCTCTGATCATGGATGTTTGTATCCCTCTCACTTTCTCCCTTCCTCTCTATGAAATCTAAAAACATATTTTTAAAAAAAAACACACAACATGTAATACTTGACTATTTAGTCAGGACACTGACCTATTTCCCCTTAGATTGTCAAATAAAAAAATGATGACAGCCAACACAGCAATAGCTGGCATGAATGAATCAAAATTATACCTAATTTTTTTGTCAGATTGGCAAAAATTATAATATATATTTTAGTGTGTCACAGAATTTTAGTAATTAGTTTATATGTGTCATGAGATGAAAAAGGTTGAAAATCACTGAGTAATAATTAGATCTGCATTTTAGAAGATGACTATTCTATTCAGAAAGCTGCCTGAGTTTTAATAAGAAGGAAAGAAGTAAGAGATATTCAAAAGAATTAACCTTCTTTTGATAATCACAGTTTTAATTTAAAACCATCACTCTCAATATAGTCTTAGGTGTTTCTAGTAGGGAGTGTGCAGTGAAGGGAGGGGGTGGGTAGGGGAATTAGAACCTCTTGGTCAGTCTTTTCAAATGATAGAAATCACTGTACTCTCCCAAACCATTCTGATACATCTCTCAGGGGAAGAAATTCTCTGTGGTCCAAACAAAACAACACAAAAAACTGTCCAGCTGATTTGGTATAAGTCATCTTCTGCCTAGTAGAGAATTACTGGGCTAACAAAGCAAAGCTCTAAGAGTGAGTTTCAGTCTTGTGTTCAGCTGTCAAGGTCATAGACTTCGCCCACGCGGCTGGGTTCGAGGATAGAAGGGGAGGGATAGTGCAGTGCTTTCCTGGAGCATGAGGATCACAGAAAAGTGGGCCCCAGTGCAGTTGTAAGAGGAATGGAAGACCTGGCTCTAATGTTTTAGAAATGTTCAATTTTGTGGAGGAAGACAGAACAACAGATAATACACAGAAAAGAGAAATCTGAAAATGCCAAGAGAAGCTGGTCCCTGAAGGTAAGCTGAGCTCCTGATGTGTCCGTCATAGGAGACGCCCTCCCTCTTATTTTTGACATAGGAACGAAGAACTCAACCTGCAGAACATTTGGGAATAGGAGACAAATACTAATCAGATTTTTGTGATATGTAGTCACAGTTTTCTAAACAGATTCCTTAGTAAAGTCTCAGCCAGTGGCCTTTGTCTTCTTGTTCCTGTTCAGGTAGCTCTCCTGGTAATCCTTGCATGACACCAGAATCAGCTGCCATCAAACCATGAGCTCTGTGCTGCTGCTGAAGGCAAAAGAAAAGAGTAATAAAAGTTGGAATTGGTCTGCTGAGCAAAGGCTCCTTTTTTTTTTTTTTTTTTTTTTTAAGGCAAGAGGCTAGGAGTTGGGGGAGGAGGAATTTGATTAAAGAAAGAAAACCTTCTGTGACCAAGGCAACCAGAAGGCCCCCAAAAGCCTGGGGAAGCTTGGGGGAGAAGGATGAAGAAGTCTTGTAGATTTGTTACATCAAGATGTTTTTAATCAATGTTCCTAGGTGACCCTTAGGCAATTAACTTATGGTCCAGTTGTCCTATTATGTATCTTCAGCTGATTCTTCTCTTTGTACATTCTCTTCTTTTTTTCCTGACTAACACTACTAAATGTGAGAAGTGGTTATGAGCTGCTACATTCAGCACTAGTTTAATCTTATGCTTAGTTCACTTCTTTCTTTTTCTTTTTCAAAAAAAGATTTTTTTTGATATAGAGAGAGAGGAAGGGAGGGGGTAGGGAGAGAGAAACATCAATAGGCTGTCTGCTGCATGCCTCCTACTGGGGAGCAAGCCCACAACCTGGGTATGTGCCCTGACTGGGAATTGAACTGTGATTTCTCGGGGCATGAGAGGATGCTCAACCAACTGAACCACACCGGCCAGGGCCACTTATTTCTCTTTTATAGCCAATTGAAAAAAAGGAGGAAGTTATTTCAATCAAGGTTTGATCCTTTTGAGAGAAGAGGGAATAATTTAAATACGTGGAGCATGGTATTTCTAAAACCAAGGCTGGTAGCCTAATAAAATAATTCTGACCATATGAATTTTTATTGCCAGGTGCACCCAAGATCAATGTCCATTCAAGTGATTATAGGAAAATGGTTGTACTGTTTTAGCAAACTAAAATTGCAAGAGCCTACTTACAAATATATGCCTTAATAAGAGTAGGCATTTTTAAGATGACATGAATTTAAGAACAAGAAAAATCAACAATTTGCAGTTAACCTTACAGGTCAAGATCAAACGAACTCTGAACGAAAAATAAAAGTAGAGAGAAAAATGGGTAGGGAAGTATTTAATAATATGGCATTTAAGCAGGAAAAAAGATATTTTATAACAACTTGCTGTTTAACGTGATTCTTAAAATATTTCATATTGTACTCTCCAACTCCAATCCAATAGTATTTAAATTTTTATTCACTAAATAGTTTGTAGAAGATTGATTCATTAGGTGACATATGGTTAATTACATATTACTTATGAGTCATCAGGGCAAGCCTATTTCATTAATAAAGTTTAGTACTCTATGACCAGCACAAAAGATATTCAGAATTTACAAGAAATAGTAAATACTTATTGTCTAGGACTGTCAACAGCCTAGACTTTGTCCACAAGGCTGGATTTTCAATGTCAGAGACTTAATTCCTAAGTGTTACATTTTCCAGAGGACATGATTCTCAGGCACAGTGGAAATGCTTAGAATTAGAAAGAACTCTGTGGCCATCTACTGCTGCTCTCTCCAGCATTTCTAGGACTCTGACCTACTGGCTTCCAGGTAAATTCCTGCAGATGGTTCACTTCACAGCTCTTTGATCTTGTCAGCTACAGAGCAATATGGGAAGGAGAGATGAAAAGTGGTTCTTTTTGGTGAGAAGTAGCCTGTTTTTCATGACATTGCTCAATGTATTTTGAATTCCTTTTCCAGGAACAGTGATGGATTTGCATGCATGTATTCACACTCCTTCAGTGTCTTCCTGTCTTCCCTATTGCTAATAGGGATTTATGAGTTAGCCTTTCTAAATGTTGGGAAGACATCATGTGGCCACATCTAAGAGTGAAACCCTGCGGCAATCCAGACCTCTCTAGGGATCCTTAACCTCATTAGCACCTGATGGTAATCTATCCCTTAGTATGTTTTCTCCCTTGGTAGAAAAAGTTAGGGAAGTGTCCACCATTTCTCATTGTTAAATTTATACTTCAGATTTAAAATTACCCAACAAAGAAATTGACTTGGACAGTCCATGAGAACAACCAGATTTGGGTTCTAGAAGAACTAAAGTTTAACAAAGTGTGACTGCCCTCCTCAGTAATCTCAAATATATTAATGCTAGGGGTATTCTAGGTGTCTTCTTAAGATAACCTGATTAATTGTTTTGATCATGCCAAATCAAAAGACAGGGGATCTCAAGTTTCTGAAATGTGGTTAACAAAACTATAAAAATAATAAAGGCAATGCTATTTAGTGAAAATATTATTAAACCTTAGTAATAAGAATTACTGTTAATCATATTGAAATATATTGCATTTTGGTCTGTAGCCTAAAAAGGTGTTTGTTTCGTTTTGTTTTGTTAAGTTTGATATATTTATGTTACATGAATAAAAGCTTAATTCATATTTATTCAATAGAAAAAATAGTGTACACCTGGTAATAAATATAATGTACATTTTCAGAGTAGTTAAATCAGTATTCTTTGGTAGGTTATCTTTTTTAGCCTTGCCATGCCCTTTTCCTATTTTAACCTTTCTTCTATTCTCATTCTAAATACCATTCCTTTTAGTATTTGAAAAGTCTGAATATTATGAGAATCTCTAGCCAAAGCATCTTAAGGTAAAAAATAATCTTTGCCCCATCAGTTATGCTAATATAGTAGCAATACTAAACGTTTTGCTAGTTCAGTAACAAACACTTTGCTGCTCATTTCTGGTAATGATTTGTTTGAGGGAAGGAACTGTGACATCTGATCTCTTGAGTACAGCCCATCAGGCTGCGGTTGGCACTTTATTTCTACTTTAGACCTTAGCGTTTGTGAGAGAGGATGCTAATCTTTCCTTTGTTTCCCAAAGACAGAACCTCTCTGATTTTTGTTCTGTTAAAGAAGAAACAAGTAGTATAAACTTGCCAACCAGAGACGATTACTTTTAGTGGTTGGAAAAATAGACAGACTATGGTTTCTGCTATCAGAAGCCATTTACTAGATTTAATTTTTCTGATGATGGGTATAGTTTAATATTTGTTACTGAATCATGAAAATGAGGCGATTAGATAATAAAATGGCATAGTCTTAATGGCCCTGTCTTTTCAATCTTCTTCAAAAGCAGAAAGAGGAGAGAAGCATCAAACAACATTTTATTATGCTCATGTATTTTGGGGGTCAGGCATTCAGATGGCACACTATTTCTGCTTCACCATGTCTGGGCTCAGCTAGGGAAGATTTGGTATGAATCAAGTCACTAGAGACCACAATTATCGGGAGACTTCTTCACTTATGTCTGGCACTTGGAACTAGATAACATGAAAGCTTGGCTCGGGTGGGTCTAATGACCAGAGTTCTAACACATGGGCTTCCATGAACTTGAGCTTACTCTCAGCTCTATGACCACTGGATAGGTGGACTTCTGAGGTGGTGGCTCTGGGCTTTTAAATGTACATGCTAACAAAAAAACTAAACAAACAAACAAAAAGATGGAAGCCACATGGCCTTTTGTAACCTAGCCTTAGAAATCTATACTCTATTGATCTACCCAGATTGAAGGGAAGAACAGACCTCCTTTCTTGATGGAAGGAGTGTCAAATACTATGGCCATGCTTTCAAACAGCTCCAGGGGTATGGCTTTTCTGAAATAGCCTTATTCAGGTATTGTGGATAAGAGTCATAATGGTTATTTCTTGTTTCCTCAGTGACTCTACTTTCATGCAGTTCTTCCAACTCAACCTGTGATGGACACTTCAGCTAAAATGAGAGAAGAAGGTGAAGAACTTTATTTTGCTGATTCCTGACTGATTATATGTGTCATATTTACCCCCACTCAGCTCATATCAGCATGGGCCATGCCTAAGCCATTCTGGAACTAAACCTTCTTAAAACCCTTTGGCAGTCATTCTTTCTAAAATCATTGAGATTTTAGAGAGGACTTGACTTGGTTGTCTCAGTTTCCTCAAAGATTGTATATCTGCAACCTGCTAACTGTGTCTGCCCACCTCTCTGAAGAAAGTCTCTCGGAGGTTTTCTCAAAGTTGCCCTTTCTTCAGAACAGAGTAAATTGAGACCTAGAGGATGGGAAATGTCTCAAACTTATGCTTCTGTGATAAATATTAACATTAGAATCCTTGTTAGATGAGAAGGTGTGGGAAGGAAGAAGATAGCATCTCTGTCCTTCAGTGAGTTTATCATCTTATGAGAACTGCCGGGGGGATGTTCTTAGATCTGCTTCATAATCTCAAGCCTTTGTGTGAAAACACGCTGTTCTTTGGGAAGTCTACACAGCTGTTTTTATGGAGTAGTCTTATTATGCGGTTTCACTCTATGATATTTTGGTAATTTCAGTACTTGTTGAATGAGCCCAGAGCCTAAGCCGTAGTGTGTGTGTGTGTGTGTGTGTGTGTGTGTGTGTGTGTGTGTGTGTGTGTGTGTGTGTTTGTGCGCATGCGCACTTTCAAAATCGTCATAAGACATTACAAAAAATCATATCATATCCCTCTCCTCACTTACCACATTTCTGTTTTTAGTCTTTTCTTTTCTCATTTCCTATGGAAACAGTTCTAGGTTTGCTTGTGCATGTACATTGCGTACATTCCTAATCCAGAGGTTTCTGTCATTCTCATGGAGGCAAAGTGAATAAAAACTTACACACTACAGTGGTTCATGGGCAGTACTAGCCCACAGAAGCCCCACTGGCAACCAAGGTGGGTCCAACACACTTTTTGTCAAGATGTTGCCTCTGCTTCCAATTCCCTGCTGGTCTTGGAGTAAAGCCCAGGAGGACAGGTTAGTTTGGGTCCTGGGATTATCAGAAAAGTCCCAACACCGAATACTAACTCTGACATTCAAAATCCTCATAGTTGACTCAAAACATTACAGAAAGTGGTCCTGTTCTGATAATCTTGGCTCTGCCCAGGTCGCCATCCTGCCTGGCTGGTTTTGTTGATGGCAGCATAATGTGACACAGATTCCAAAGGCGGAACCCTCTCCGGGACCAGGGAGTGGTGGATTGTATAACCAACCTGGGGTAGTGTCAGGTTTATCAGTTGCTGATAACTAACAACTTGCAGCTACTTGTCTGTGCCAAGAACATCCGAAGATATCTTGTTTTTCTTTGTAAGACAGAGTAAAATGATCCTAAATTCTACACAGTCAAATGAACACATCATTTATTAAGATTTATTTTCCATGTAAAATCTACTATTCACCTAAAAATGCATTCCTTACAAATCTCTTTTTCAGCTATGCATTTACTCTTTGTCGAGGCTGGTAGAGTGTGTAGGAAACAATAAGGTTCCTAGAATACTGGGAATGCTGGGTAGAAAAATATACAAATTGGTGAATTAGCAAGCAGAATTCAAATAAGTAATGTATAGGCAAAAGGAAACAAAGTGCCCAATATATGGACAGCAAGTAGTAAAAATAACATTTCAATAAGTAATGGAGTTATTTATTTCAGATAAAGGGAGACATCAGCTCAGCAAACAACACCTAGGATTGAGAGTATTTAATTCAATGACACCCTGTAGAAAGGATCTGACTTTCAGGTTGTGTCTAAAAGGGAGCAGTCTTGAAAAAATAATTCCTATTCTTTACCCCACCTCAGTCCACTTATTTCTATTATGGTTTAAAATGCTATAGACAAAGTTGAAGTTGGAGAGAGGAAAGAATGGCCCATAAAGGGGAATTTGCCCATATCTAGTCCTGAAGGCCCTGGAAGTTCTTGCATTTTCCCAGGAGTTCCACTCATTCAAAAGACTCTGTGAGGTCAAATCTAAATCTAGGCTCAAGTAAAAATCTACAGTGACCTGAGAACTGAAGCTTAAGTATGTGTCCTCATTCTTATTCCTATATACCCTCCCGCTGACAAGGAACCAGAGCCAGCCCTATCTAATTGAGAACATGCAGGTAGAGAATGATTGAGTTCTAAATCATGAGAATTATTTTGACTTTAAATAAAACCTTGTATTATATTAATTATTTTTAATAAGAATGACATATCATGTAGGAAAAGAACCCCATTGCTTTTAAAGACATTGTCACTTCTGCTTTCTTAATTGATCAAACAACTGTGCAAAGCAGATAAAGAACACATTACCCTCATTTCATAGAGCAATTCTCTGAGGCTCCAAAAGGATAAATAACTTACACGAGATACCTTGGAAAGCGAGTAGCCAATGCACTCTTCATTAAAGGCCTTTGTGGCTCTCCCCGAAATATGTCCCTTAGAGTCTGGAACACCTTGATGGTAGGCAGCATAATAGCCCTTCAAAGATATCCACATCCTAATCCCTGGATTCTGTGAGTGTTATTTTACATTGCAAAGGGTAGTTATGGTTGCAGTTGGAATTAAGGGTGCTAATCAGCTGACAGAAAAAAAGAGAGATCATCCTGGACTATGTAGTGGACCTACTGTAATCACAAAGTCCTTAAAAGAGGGAGGTGGTAGAGTAAATCAGAGTCATGCAATGTGAGGACTCCACCTGTGTCAGTGGCTTTGATGATGAAGGAAGGGGGCTGTGTGCCAAGGAATGCAGGTGGCTCTAGGAGTCAGGCAAGGCAAGGAAATGTACTTGTCCTAGAGCCTCTAGGAAGAAATGCTGACACCTCGATTTTAGCCCAGTGAGACCTGTGCCAGACTTTTAACCTACAGCACTGTAAGATAATATATTTGTGCTGTGTTAAGCCACTAATTTTGTGGTAATCTGTTGCAGCAGCAATAGAGTATATGCTAATACACTAGTGCTGTGGCATATTTTATTAACAGAGGGTTTCTAAGACAATAGTATGCTGGTAAATGTTTAAGAACCAGCTTTCCAGAAGGAAAAAAAAATCCCTATCAGTGTTTGCCAATTTCTAAGATATAAATACTCCCACCATGGTTGATTTCAAACTATTACTAACATCATGGATCTCAGAACTGTGAAGAGAAGTCCACAATTTCTCATGAGCTGATACCAGGCAGCTGCAGCATGCCACTGGAATACATTGGGAAAGTGTATACTTGGCCCTTTCAGAATTTCACTGTGCACATCAGATTTGTTATAGGCAGGTCTTCAGAGAAAAAGTCTGCTTAATTCTGCACACTTTTTGACAACATTCTTTTCCCCTATATGGTATACCTTATGTGGAAACCTGGAAAGACAGCAACAAAATTCTATCAGCCACTCCATCTACTGTCTCCCAGCCTGGGTTTTTTACACTCTACCAAGACATCCTCCCAATTTGTGAATATATATATATTTTTTCTATTATCCATCTCATAATAATGGGGGAATATGAGTCCAGGGGTAATAATAACATAGGAGAAACCAGTATTTGTGCTAGCTCTCATCACTGACTACTCACTTTGCCGGGCAAGGCAAGTAGCAGCAAGCAGCTGATAAAAAAAAAAAAAAAAAAAAAAAAAAAGTTATATTGACATCAAAGACCTACTGACTGAGGATCTCTTCTCTTTTACCATAATCAGTCCAAGTTGTCAACTGAGTGAGGGTCACCTTGCTTCAAAGAACCAGCTTATGCATGCTGGGTGTTAGTGTAATAGGATAAATGACATTTGCCCTGTGCCTACTCCTTCATATAATTCCCTCTCACAGGCTTTTCAGAAGCTTGGGGGGAATCTTTTGATAATGATTTAATTTTTCTCCTGAGCTTGTTAACTCTGCTTATTAGTGGCATAGGGGTGGGGGGTGGGGTGCTTTAATCTTGCTAATTAAATGCATTTCTGTCTCTCCCTGTTTAGATCATTTCTTTTGGATGACTCAGTCTCTTTAGAGTAAATGTTCAGTCTTTCAGATTTCTCAATCATTTCCCTGCTCCTTCCCTAGATGGTGTCATATGTCTCGGGGTTGGGGGCCAGGGGAGATCATGTAATCCTGTGGCAGTGGGCAAGTGGGGCTTTTATGAATGCAGGTCCTTGTTCTGTACACTGTCCTCCAGCTCTGTGGTGAGGAAGTTCGTCTGTTTGGCTCACTGGGGTCTGCTGACATGTGGCTGGCTCCATGTGGCCTCTAGAGAGATCACGCTGATATCCACACCTGACAGTTGTGGGCCCAGCCTTTTGCCTTCAGTCTTCAGGCTCCATGCTCTGCGGCCCTTGTTTCCAACCCCAACTTCCACCAGCTCTTCCAACACCTGTGTGCCTTCTCGTATGGGCTTACAGGATCTAGGCCCATTCCATACTGACAAGTGCTACTTCAGTTATTAAGGAAGCAATAATGCTGCTGCATTATCATGCTGGTGGCATGTTGGATGAGATACAGAGACAAACGCAGAGCTTCTCTATCCCTCAAATTATCCCAAAGAAAATAGGTCACTAACTCTAGTGTTCTTGGATCTCCCAAGATGTCAGGGGCCTTGGGGATTAGACACTTTAGAATCTGATTCTGTCACTGTTGCCTGCCCCTTCTTTTTATTTTTTAAAATGTATTTTATTGATTTTTTTACAGAGAGAAAGGGAAAAGGATAGAAAGTTAGAAACATTGATGAGAGAGAAACATCAATCAGCTGCCTCCTGCACACCTCCCACTGGGGATGTGGCTGCAACAAAGGTACATGCCCTTGACGGGAACCAAACCCCGGCCCCTTCAGTCAGCAGGCCGACGCTCTATCCACTGAGCCAAACCAGGTAGGGTACTCCTTCTTTTTACACTGCACCATGCTCAAAAGGGGATTTTGCATTGCACCTCCTTTCTGATTGAAGCACTTCTTAGGACACATCTATTTCAATAGGAGTCATGGCTTAGTCTTTTTGGGTGGCAGAGATATCCTCTCTGTGCTAGGGAAAAAACTCTAAAATGTGAGATGGCCAGGCTTGGTTTTCCATATAAGGAATCATGGAAAAACTAGGAGGTAAGGATTACCTAGGTTGGAAATATATTGATTTAATATCCTGGATGTTCCAATTACAGTAGGTCCTAGGGTTACTTCGGAGATCCGTTCCTATGATGCGACATAACATGATTTTTGCGAAGGTCAGAACCCATCTACATAAGCACCTGCATCACTCACATGGAGCACATACACAGCAGTACTAAAGTGAAACAGTAAAAAAAATGTAAAAGAAAGATAATAATTCCTGACCTTTACTTGTGGGAAATAAATAATAAAAAACATAAAGCACATATACTGTATACATACGTCGAAATGACGGAACTATTTTTTTTTTATATAAATAAATGGGAGATGGCGACATAACCACAAAACGATGTGCATGCAGTCTGATGAAACCCGAGGACTGCCTGTATACCAATAGAATTGTGTTAATGAAGGTGCAGAGATTCTCCTTTCCCCTTGCACCCCATTATGACATTGCTTGAGAATTTAAGAAAATCCCATTGAGTGTTATGCCTAATGCTTGTGTATATTAATTTGATTTATCCATAGGAGTGAATGTGGTTTGATCCTAGTGGACATAATTATTCATAATGTGCTTTTAAAAGACACAGAGGAACAGCTTTATTTTCCAGATAAAAGGCTTAATCTCCTCCTCTCTATTCCTCTTGCAACTTGCATTTTGTTCTATTAGCATATATTAACCATACTGTGATTAGTTTCCATATCTTCCTCCCTATCTCCCTATATCTCTCCACATATATACTAATATGCATGACCCTATAAGCCAGGATCCTGTGATGTTTATGTCTGTATCTTTCAAGTATGTCTCCCAAGTAGTGTGCCTGCTACACAGACACTGCTCAGTCCATGAATGAATGAAATGACTTGCTAAGCAACTTTCAGCAAATAGGCAGCAGAGAAAAAAAATCTCCTTTCACCATCAGTGTCAGGTCTCTGGTTGAGGCATAATGACTCAGTAACGAGAGCAACACAGAAGAAGTGAATCATAGCAAACTGAAACCTTGCTTTCAAAAATGAGACATTTGTATTAAATTTGACAATGCAGATTGACTGTATAAATATGAAATATTCAACCAACTGTGAATATCGAATAGGGCTCTAGAGCAATATATATTTACTGGAGGCCTGATGCAAGAAATTCGTGCAAAGGTAGGCCTTCCTTTCCCCAGCTGCTGGCTTCACAGCCCCGGCCCCACCCCCCACCCACACCCCCCTTGGCCTGGTGCTGCCCACATCTACTGCCACACACCCCCGGTTCCCCGGTTCCCCGGAGGCCCCCCCCTCCCAATCAATTGCCCCACAGAGGGTGGCCTGGGCCTGGTGGGGCCCCCCGACCAATCACATGGCACCCACCTTGACTGGCCTGGCGCCAATGGGTGTCATAGCATGGTTGTCCGGAAGGTCATCTGGACAGTCATTCTGCTGTTCGGTCAATTTGCATATTATGCATTTATTATTATAGATAACAAAATACACATAATTGAAACAAGCATCTAACATCTGGACACATAATACACATTACATATTTGCTATCACTATGGTTATTGCTATTATTGATATTACTACTGAGTGTACTATTAGCTCCAGGCAATTATTTTTATTAAAGTATAAATTGTTTTAAATTTAAAAATGAATACCTACTTACTATAGAAAAAGCTATAAAGCACAGGTAGGTTAAAAAATACAGAATAATCACTATACTACTTAAAGATAATCACCTTAAAACATTACATCATAATTAAAAGTGGAACTCCCATTTGACCTAGTAATTGCACTTCTAGGAACATATACCAAGAAATCAGAAACACCTATCAGAAAGGACATATGCATCCCTATGTTCATAGCAGCACAATTTACAATAGCTAAGATTTGGAAACATTCTAAGTGCCCATCAGCAGATGAGTGGATTAAAAAACTGTGGTACATCTATACAATGGAATACTATGCTGCTGTAAAAAAGAAGGAACTCTTACCATTTGCAACAGCATGGATGGAGATGGAGAGCACTATGCTAAGTGAAATAAGCCAGTTGAAGAAAGATAAATATCACATGATCTCACTCATATGTGGGATATAATGAACAACATAAACTGATGGACAAAAATAGATCCAAAGACAAAGAAACACTGAACATACCGTCCAACCTCAGAGAGAACGTGGGGGAGGAGGGGTGGGATAAGAGATCAACCGAAGGACTTGTATGCATGCATATTAGCATAACCAATGGACACTGACACTGGGGCAGTGGGGACTTGTCCTGGGGGGTGGGAGGAGCTGGGTGGGGGAGTCAATCAGGGAAAAAAGGAGACATATGTAATACTTTAAATAAACAAAAACAACATTACATCATGCTTTATTAACTGTTCTTCAGATTCTTTTTGTTTTGACTCAAGAACAATAATATTGTTGACATCTTTTTAATATTTTTTTTTCTCTATTCTAAATGCTAAGTTGTACTGACTTCTTAATACATCTTTCAATTTATGAAGCATTAGAATTTTTATTCCTCATGGTGAAGAAAGCATTTGGCTTCTTTTAGCAGAATGTTCTTTCACTATATCCAAAACAACCTTTAGTGTTTTTAGGAATTCCACTTTTTTAAATGCCAGAAATGGTTTTTATTGAGCTATGCAACTGAGTAATGAATTATTCCCTGAGCCTGGCTTTGAATCTTAAGCTCAGCTGTGACTGTGTCTAAAGAGACTTACATCTGTCTTCAGATTGTTTCAATACTGTTGGGAAACACCAACCAACTCTAATGTCTGCCTTCTTGAATATAATGTAAACTAATTTGTTTATAATATGGACAAATCTCATGCTGGGTGCTTGGAAGTGAAGAAAGTTTTTAGACTGTGAACATGCTGTCTGGAAGTGTGAGTGTCCCTGGAGTGTGTAGAACAGGTTGTGCTCAATACAGGAACCCTAGAGAGCCTTCAGCCCATCTGTCTAACAAGTTACAAGTTACACGAGGCATTTCTCAAGTGGGAAATATCTGTATGTCTCAGACCAAATTGATTTTCTGAGAAACACAAGTGACAATTAAAAACAACAACAACAGCAAAATATTTCTAGTACATGTAACATCCTAAGAAAATAGTTGCCACTTAATTATAACTAGAGACCTGGTGCACTAATTCATGCACGGGTGGGATCCCAAAGGAGGTAGGGGGTAGGGGGCTGGGATGCGATCGGCCCTCCAGGCGGGCGGTGGGATGTCCTTGCTGGCATGAGATCTGGATCTGTCCCACTGACATTTGTGCTGGTTGTTGGGAGCCACCTGGAAGCTGCTTTTATATTGTTTCTTCCTTGCAGCGTGTCTAAGGAGGGGAAGTGGCCGCGGTGCCCGAGGCCCGTTCTCTGGAGATTGGACCTGCGGGACTACTGAGGGAGTGAGTGGCTGCCATTGGGCTGGTGGACCACTGGGATGGGTCTCAGTTGAGCAGCACTCCTGCTATGAGAGCACACTGACCACCAGGGGGCAGCTCCTGCATGAGTGTCTGCCCCCTGGTGGTCAGTGTGCATCATAGCGACTGGTCATTCCAGTCCGTTCGGTTGTTGGTCACTTAGGCTTTTATATATATAGATCTTAGATAAATATAAAGCTGAGCCAAAAAAAGGAGCATTTTGTGTCATGTAGAAGTAGGCTTGTAAACCCATTAGTAAGGAAAATCAAATGTGTGGATCAGTGTAGGGAAATTTTTGAGACGGACAACTTAATAAGCTCTTCATCAGGACACTCCACGTGCAATATATATTAATTTAATACACATTATTCTCTATATCATAAAGTGCTACATAACCTCTATTTAATCAAATATTTTAGTAACATCTTCGGCTTAGTTTGGGTACTAGGTGAATTCAAAGATAATAACATTGCATTCATTTAAGTATGTTATATAATTAATCTGGGTTTCAGAAATGACAGAAAAAATAAATTACTCTTTTTACATTCTAATTCTTACTTTTGGAGTTAGAGAAATTGCCAATTGATAGTGAATACATTTTAAATATATATACTTTTTATTGATTTCAGAGAGGAAGGGAGAGGGAGAGATATAGAAACATCAGTGATGAGAATTATTGATTGGCTGCCTCCTGCTTACCTCCTACTGGGGGTTGAGCCCACAACCCAGGCATGTGCCCTGACCGGGAATCCAACCATAACCTCCTGGTTCATAGGTTTATGCTCAACCACCGAGCCACACCAGATGACAGTGAATACATTTTAGAATCCCTATCTTGGAGGCAAGTTTGTACTCTTTTTGATACTGAAATTGAGAATTTGCTGTAAAACAATATAGTCATTGTGTAGCATAACGAGTCCCATAATTCAGTATAATTGGAAGTCAAAGATCCTTTAGGAGTAGAAAACAAAGTACAAAATGACTAGCTGTCTAGAACTGTTTTTTAATTTTTCTAAAGAGCATCTATAGGGCGATACAAACTTCATACAAACTTCTGTGATTTATGTTGTACTACAAAATATTTAATTACATTTGGCACTAAGTTCTTTGTCTGTGAGTATGTGTGTTTATATGAATGTCCTAGGTCGCCATGCAATTCTAACTATCTTCTGAGAAGCTCATACGGAGTTTGGCCAAATTCTAGGGTGAATTATTCATGGAAAGTGACATCTGCAGATCTCAGTAACTAATAAAAACAGAAGGCAAATAAGTAAATGTTTCCTTTTCTTACAGAGATTGATTTTTTTGTATGTGTGAGACAGATGTTATTATATTATGTTTTACTAAATACTATGGAGTGAAGAATAAAGATAGTGTTTTATCTTTTAGTAGAGGCCCAGTGCACAGATTTGTGCACATTAAAAGGAAATTAATTAGAAGGTGGCCGGTGGGGCAGGACTGGGCGAGAGGGGTCAGACACTCTCTGGAGCCAACCTCCCGTGGTCCCTCCCCAGCCAGCTGCACCTGGGGCAGTGCCGGGGCTGGAAGGGCATCTGTGGAATGAGGGAGTAAGTGGGGTTGCTCCAGCAGTTGGGGTCCCTCAGCCTGGCCTGCGGGGAACCAGCTGAAACCGGCAGTCTGACATCCCCCGAGGGGTCCTGGAGTGCGAAAGGGCACTCTGCAAAGTTGCTGTCACTCAGCAGCTCCTGCATTGAGCATCTGCCCCCTGGTGGTCAGTGTGTGTCTACCTACTGGCCTGTAAGCTAGCTGGCTGGTTGGCCAGTCGCTTAGCCTTTTATATATATAGATGTTTATAAAGTGAAGTTATCTAATTTAATTTGCTCATTTTAAATAAAAACCATCTTAATATTTCTATAAACTAGGATTCTGTTAATTAGTGGAAAGTGCTACAGAAATCAGATATACTTCTGGTTATCTCTGCTGTAGGCAAAGATTTACTAATAGTTTTATGAAAACAATGCTATATGAACTTGATCATATTTCATGATAAAGTGGGTGTGTTGCGTTCATTGATGTTTAAGGTCCATTTCACTTTAAAATTCTATTTGGAGTTATTCCTCGATGAAGTTTAGCATTTTTCAAATTTAGAGAAATGATTTTCTAGTTTTTCTTAAACATTGCTGAAACAGAGTGCTTACATTATTTTAAAATAGTGCAAAATAACGGTTGTCCCATCTGTGCAAGTGAAGGCACAAAAACATATGAGTTTATTTGCTGCAAATTGAAACGAGAATTAATCATGTTTCAGCTATGAAAAGCTGAAATCTAAACTTACTAAATTTAAGTAGTATGGCAAAATGACCCAAAGTAGCAGGACAAATTCTAGAAAGTCTCCATATAGACATAGCGGTGCAGGTTTGGGCACATTTATCCTGAAGGGTGGAGATGAGCTTGTGAGAAGAAATAGTGTGCTCTCTAATGTTCCATTCTTGACATGTTTGGTGGTCACCTCTGTATCTTAGGGTGATAGAAATAGATTGTGTACTTGTGACCATTTAAATTCCATCTGGTGGCGGTTTCAGCAAGGTCACCAGAAAGCTTTTGGAGGATTAGAACATGCCCAGAGACTGCAGTAAGAGGTAGTTAGAAACTAGGGATGAGCTGAAAGGCAGTTTTGGGATTGTATTGTGACATTAGAAAATTTCACTGATTCCTTAACAAATAGTTGTTGAATAGCTACAAAACAGACGACACTGCGCTGTGTCCTGTGGTGCGTCTAGCTGTGCTGTCCAGTACACAATTAAGAGTCATCCACGACTCTTTACATTGAAATTGTAATGAATTGACATAAATAACATTAAAGTTCAGTTTCTCGGCTGCACTGACCACATTTCATGTGCTCGTTAGCCACCTGTAGCTAGTTGTTACCATATTAGTCATCGTAGGTTAAAAACTTTTACATCATCACAGAGTTCTAGTGGAGAGAGCTGGCAGAGCCGTCGAAGATGCTGTCCTGGTGCTCTCCCTGTCATTTGAGGACGTTCTGTAAACAAATAGCTTCAACACCAAACAGTGGGAATATGAGCAATTTGGGAGGTAGAGATAGCTGAATTAGCTCAGAAGAGGGATGATCAAATCACAAACAGTGGTTAGAATAGTCATAGAACTGGAGGAGGGATAGGCGTTTAGCAATCAAATATACATTGAAATATTCTCATAAAGGATTTATTACATAAAGGAAGATGGGAATTCAGGGGCAGAAAGGATGGCAAGTAGGCTGGGTAAAGAGATCTGAGAGACAGACGTGGGCATCTCCAGCCATTGGCATTCTGTCTTGGAAAGGCCTCGAAGGCTAAGAGTTTGGACTTTTCTCTGAAGGAGTTGAAAAACCATTCGAATTTTTGGGTAGGAAATGTGATCCAAGCATTATTTCAGAAAGATGTTTCTGGCAAGAGTGTGGTGGCTGGATTGGGTGGAGAGAGAAACTGATAAACCATATTAACATGAGGTAGGCTAAAATTACAGTTGTGAGCAACTTATTCTAGACACATGCTATAATGAACCTTACTTAAAATAAGCTTATTTTATAACAGCATTATCAGAAATCCAGGTCTTCCTATATCCCCAAATGACTGACATCTTACCTCTCTCTTTCATTATATTTAGTCAGAAGGATACAGATTGCTTATCATTCATAGCAAAGTAACAGGAGGAACCAAGGACAAGAAAGTAAGATCAGTGGGAAAAATTTAAGGAATGAAAATAATTTAGCCTGAAAACAGAAATAGAATCTAACCATTTTAGAGTGGACGTGAGTTGAGAGATTGAAAGAGCTGAAATCTTTTTTTTCTTTTTAAATATATTTTTATTTCAGAGAGGAAGGGAGAGGGAAAGAGAGATAGAAACATCAGTGATAAGAGAGAATCATTCATCAGCTGTTCCTGCACGTCCCCTACTGGGGACTGAGCCTGCAACCTGGGCATGTGCCCTGACCAGAATTGAACCATGAACAATCTGGAGATTCATAGGTCCCATTCAACCTCTGAGCCATGCTGGCTAGGCGAGAGAGCTTAAATTTTCATCCTAATAACTTCCAACCCCAGCCTCAGTGCTTGCTCCATTTACACGGTGGTGCAGTGGAGCGGGATGGTACTGTCTACGTGCATCCCTTTATAACTTTGCTTTCTGTGAAGCCTCATGGTGGGAGTATATATGTCATGGAAATTGGCAAATGCTATAAATCAGGCTGTGCCCACAGAACTCTGTCACTACTGTGCCCACAGGCACCACATAGACAAGCGTGATTCCTTCTTCAAAAGACAAAAGTAGAAACTAAAGACAGGATTGTGCCTATGCAGTCATACTAAGGGCAGAGATGGTTCTTCCAACCAGAGTTTCTCATTCTCCATGTACATAGGGATCAACAGTGTTCTGTAATGTCATGTACATATTAAGCTACCTATGCAAGTGCTTCAAATGTATCAAGTATTTTAGATTTATTTTTCCTTTCTTGCTTGACCGTGGAACTGTTCAGGAGTCACCCAAGAGAGTGGAGACTCCTGCCTCGTGATTTCCTTGTGCAATTTTTATGTAGCTTGGCCTGTGATTTATGGATAAGAAAGCTCTCTGTGTAGTTACACTCTTAGTAATTGATGTGTTTAGCTTGTTTCCCTCCAAATTTAGAGAATAAAAGTTGTTTTCTCTTTTAATGGACTTGGACCTGATGATAGCAAAATCTGTTCCTGCTGCAGCAGTAGTGAGCTATGTCTGCTATGGCTGCTGCTTTACTGTGGCTTCCACCTGTCTTTGGTTGAGTGCTTATTACATACCTGGTACTATCTAAGCCCTTTCTATGCACTGTTTCATTTAATCCTCACCACGATTCTTTCAGTTAGAAATGTGTATGTCCCTTTGCCAGATGAAGAAGTAGGATCAAAGAGGTTAATAAATTTGCCCAGCATTGCATAAGTGGTTGAGCAGGGATGTCAATTCCAATCTCTATAATGCTGACCCTACACCACTGAGCTACATTGCATGGAGAAAAACTCTTTCCTGGCAGTGATAAGGGCTAGCAGGAGCCACGGGGAGTGAAGAGTGACAGCCTCTGGGGCATGGGGTTTTTTTGTTTTGTTTTGTTTTTGTTTTTTTACTGTGTGTCCAGCAGAGTGTGTTGCTATTTTTTGTTTTGTTTTGTTTTTGTTTTTTTACTGTGTGTCCAGCAGAGTGTGTTGCTATTACCTTTATGGACTTGTGGGGAGAATAAGTCCCAAGGTGCACTTGGACACACAAGGGGAACCTTGTTCTAGGGATTTACTTCCTCTGAAACCTCACAGGTAATGAAATGGACTTGGTGGTTCTAATAAAATGCCAGTGAGAATTCCCAGATTGAGTCAGGGTCCCCAGATTGAGAAAATCCATGACCACATTTTTCCAAGTCTTGCCTCATTCCAAAGCTCTAATATTTTAAAAACAACAACAATAACAAACCATTCAGGCATTTCTGAGATTGTGAGGCGAACGTGATAAGCACTACACTACGGAAACTGCTCATTTCTGAGATTTGTTAACTAGGAAAATAATTATTTCTGAGATACAATATACAGATACAGTTATGAGGGAAAAAAGTGCCCTTTGCAAATACCTAGAATGCTGCAAAGTGGGTAAATAACTCTAGGATCCCAAACCACACAAAACATGCTTGTAAAAAGACTCAATAACAGTAGCAAGTAAGGTTTGTGGAACTGATGCCATTTTGTGAATCGGGTGTATAACCTGGCAAAGCCATCTGCTGTTATAATGTCATGTTTGTGTATATTCACACTTATGCATGAACACGCATCCATTACGTTAACTTGGTAAAATACCCAGAGGGTATGAAAATTCCTGCCTGGACGGGGTTTTTAGACATGCTCCCTTTATTCTCAACACCCGTGCACACAAGGAACTGTGCAGCCCGAGCACAGACTTGGCAGGCAGAGCCTAGCACTGTTTTCGTAAACGCTCTTCCTTTCTCTTCAGTAGTACTTATTTTGGGAGCACTCAGCAGCCTCATGCTCGCCTCTCAGGCTTCCAAAGGGTATTGAAGACTTGTTTGGAGCCCATAATTTATGCTGTGCTGAAACACAGCAGACACTCTAATGGTGCCCAGAGAATCCAAGCTCTCCGAAACCCAGGATCCCATTAATATGCAGTATTTCATTGACAATCCGCCTTCTAAGTAGGTTTGAGAGGATAATGCCTTGTTTGAATAATAATATAGCACATTTTACTATTCAAAGTGCTTTCACATAAATCATCCGTCTCATTTTATTTTTGAAACAATGAGGCAGATAAGGCCAGGATTATTACCTGCGGGGAATCGGAAACTCAGAAAGGTCAAGTGATTGACTCAAAGTCACATTGCAAATTCTCAGCAAAGCCGAGATTAGAGGCTGCGATTCTTCATTCTCAGCTCAGCTGGGTCTTTCACTGTGAAAGAATGCTAGTGACCATAGCTTCATGGCTGGAATACTGAAATTCTCAGGCACAGCCTCTTGCCTCTAAATGTTCCTTTCGCTAGTTTGTTAAATTTTGGCATCATTTAGGTGTGTGATCTTATAAGATGAGAGAGAATTTTGAATACAAGTTCAAATTTAATCTTTTCTCTTAGTAAATGACTACAATCTGACCTGAAAGCAAATAAATTTCTTAAACAAACTTTAAGATACCAGTTGCATATAATGCTTATATTTAATCATAGTCAGGGTTGTGAGTTAGTTTTCTATGAGACAATTCATAGGAAAGTACTTGGTAATCTCTGAAGTATTGTAATAGAGAGATCTGATATAGGTACGATTAGTGTCTGAAATTATTTAATTGATTTAATTTCTAATGTAATAGTTTCAACTTGTTAGAAGTGGCATTTTGACTTGTTGGCATAGTTTCTGTACTTTGTCCCATTTAGTTTCATTCAAACATTCCTTTAAATACTTGTATATTATTTTACATAATGCATAAACACAATGATACATGTGATAGCTATATATATACTGGAAGTTTTTAACATACTTGTAGTATTTTCTTATAATTTTTTATTTGAAATCCCTTCTGACTCTTCTCACACTCCTCATGCCTCCAAGTCTCTTACCATGTTCATATAATTGCAAACAAAAATATACACAGATAAACATATATGTACATATAAATATATATGTGTACATATAATGCATATACACACTCCTTTATGCACATGCATAATGGGGATTTTTAAAATTATTTAAAAAATAATTACAAGATTATATATAAAACATTTCTGCAACTTATTTGCTCAGTTACTAATATCACATGAAAATAAGTTTCATTATATCAAATGGTCTAGCTCTATTTTCTTATCTCTAGTGGATGCATAATATTCCATAGTAAGGCTATACCACATGAATTCAATCATTCACTTATCAGTAGGTTTTTATTTGTTACCAGTCAGTTTCTTGTGTGTGTGTATGTGTGTGTGTGTGTGTGTGTGTTTGCCAGTAGAGACAATCCTATATGAACTATATCTAATTGCTGCATGAAATACTCATATAATTTTAAAAATCTCTATTCTGGATGAGCAGAGTAGGAATTTGGAATTGAAGAGTATTTTTAACTTAATAGATTTTGCCACATTGCTTCCTAGAAGAGACTGCAACACTTCATGTTTCCAACGCTGTATTTTCTTTTATATAATTCAAATTACCCCCTTTTGCCTAAATGTATAACAAGTGTTCTTATTTCTAATTTTTGCTAAATTAAATTGATAAAATGACATATTACTGTTTTTTAAAACTCCCCATTCCTAACTGCTAGTGAAATTGAACATCTTTTCATACAATTATTAGTCATTTGGATTTGCTTTTGCATGAACTTATGTACAACTATCTCATGCTTATAACTCAATAGTTCTTTTCTTTTCTTTGTTTATTTTTAACATCTATACATCTATTATAATGTGCTTTACATATTAACCCTTTATCATTACAAATGTTTTTTTTCTTATTCTAATGGTCCTTTGACTCTGTATATGCTATCTTTTGCCAAATTAGTTTTTCTAAAGTAAAATATGTCTGTCTATTCTTTTGGTTTCCTGTGTTGCTTAAAATTGCACATGAGGTCTTCTAGATCTTCCTCAGATATTTTTAATCAATGTATTATTTACTTTTGTCTTTAGTCCATCTGAATTAATGTTGCAAGATTCAGGCACATGCTCATTTTCTTTGTCTGTGTCATTGTTAATGATTAAATAATCCATGGTTTTTCCAATGAATTAAACTACTTTTGTCTTTATTAAATTCTCATCCATACTTGGATTCTCTCATTTAAATCTCCGATTTTTAAAAAAAAAATTCTTAAAGCTGATGGAAAATGCATCAATTAATTCAGAGTCTAGTACCAAATTCTGTCTGATGGTAACTCCTGGAATTTTTGGTATAGATTATAACAACTAGTAAAATATCTCAAGGAGCTATTCTCAACATCCAAAAGCTATAAATTAAAAGCATTTTTGTGGCAATTACCTGACATTTAGTGGAAAAGGAAGGCATTAAACACAAGAATGTAAAGTATAGAATTCACATCACAAACTGCTCAAGGGCAAGGAAGTCTGAGGGAGATAAGTTGCTGGCCATATGTTTCATGATGGCAGTTTCCATGTTAATGTCAGGGAAGATAGATATATGAAAGTATGCAATTGTGCTAGACACAATGTGGCTGGTATTGTCTGTCTGCTCATGAGTCTTGACCACATCAATCTTCATGATTATTTTGCCTTTATTATGCTGTAGGTAGGTGTCAACTATGAACCGATACCATAGCAACAGTAGCTTTACAATTACAATAGAATCAAAATATATTTCAGCAAAGTATTTGACAAAGTTTTGGGATATCTTTGTGTATATTCAAGAAAGACAGGTTGAATGAGAACATAACTGCAGATTGAATGCCCACATCCTAATCCTGTTGATTAGTTAAATGAAATTGTTTTAGACTACTGAATTCTCCCGTTGGCCCTGGATTTAAAATTGTCATCAAAGTCTTGAGTAATAACAGTAAGGGCAGGGTTATCACATTCCCAGATGACACAGAGCACTGAGGAATTAATTCCATGACAGGTAAAAAAAAAAATCAAATTAAAAATCAACTCAATAGATTATAACCAAATAATGACATTTACCCAGGATATTAAAAAGTTTCCAATATTGATTTAAAAAAATATGTAGGTAAATCCTGCATTTGAGCAAGGATTTTATGACCCAGAATAAATATTATAACATATTTGTGCTCCTATGACATTTCTTTTAGCCATAAATGAGCAATGTAATCTAACCAGAATACATAGATAAATATGGAATTTCTCTGCTTCACTTTGAAAATAAGTTTCAATCTCAATATTCTAAGTAGAGTAGAATATATATTTTTTCATAAATATTCTTGTTCCAAATCACTTGATGTCAGTTCAGTTCAGTAAATGTCTGATAGGTGCCTACTATGATTCAGACACTACAAAATATTCCAGGGAAAATGATGCAAATAAGATCTCGTTTCTGACCTCGAGGAACTCAGGATTTAATGGGTAGGGCAGACCTGAAAAACAGATGATGTAAAAGTACTCACAGGAAGGGCACTGGTTACCTAGCTATCAGCAGTAAAAGTTGTTAATGGATTTTCATCTTCATTTATACCACTTTTACCTGAAAGGCGTCCCTTGCTCCCTTTTAACTTTGCAATTTAAGAGCAAGACAGTGAGTTATTCTCACACTGCTGTGGAGTCCTAAGTCCCACTTTCCCTGAGTAATGGCTATAAAGCAGCAAGAGTTTCCTGGCTAATTGGTGTTTCAAAGAACAATAAGGATCACTTAAACATAATATGTTTATTTATAAAACTATCATAAACTTTGGTTTTGTTTGACTTTCTAGGAATTGGCACAGATTTATAATATAGAGAGCTATTATTATTATTATTCCTTTTTTTTGGTGGGGGGGGGAGAATAAAAAAGAAAAGGGAAAAATAATCAAATAAAAGTAATAGAAATATTTTCTTTCTGGTGGAAGCAAGAGCAAAAAGGAATCCTCAACCTGTCCATTTGCCTTAATTTCCTTTCTAAGGGCAAATCCTCTCAATCCATTTCATTTGGATTTGGAAATAATTTCCAATTTTATTCACCTTTCTTAAATAGCAAAAGTATAACAAAACCCTTTAGATTAGTATTTTCCCAACTGTTTTCCTCAGAACAGTCTTGAGAGCTTTCAAGGGTAGGGGGATAAAAAAAAGGAAATATTTCATACTTTGCTCTTTGTCCTCTCTTAGAATTTCACAACACACATTATCATATTAAAGACAGTCATATTACTGGGTTTAACTAAATATGTTCCAAAATGCTATGATCAAAGAGCTTTTTACATTAAACACCTATCAACATCTCTGGGAATTTGGAAAATGTTACTTTAGATAATAGCATGTGGACAACTTGACAGAGTTTGATAACTAAAGTTCTGAAAAGTTTGCTTGTGGTATTAACTATTGATTTTTACTGCTTTCAGAAGTTTAGCGTTACTGCTATTGACTGTATCTACATTACCAGGAAGAAATTATATAGAGGAAGAACATCTTCAGATTTTGGAATGGGAAGAAGTGTGTGTGTGTGTGTGTGTGTGTGTGTGTGTCTGCGCGTGCTCACGTGTGTCTTCCTTAGGGGTAGGGGAACTGGGTGAGAGAATGTAAGAAAATATTATAATGGAGTTTTTCTTCAATTAGCCTTCAGAGGCTTCACTGTTTATATAAATTAAAATAACACATGATATAATTAAAACCAAGTTTAAATATTCCTTTGGAAGATAATGTCATGTGCTTACACACTTTCAAGATTCATGAAGTGTACAATAGGCATTGTCATTTTCAGTAGGTCATCAATCACTGTAGATCAATGTTAAACTGTAGATTTCTGTACAGTGGGTAAACACCAACATCCTTATTTTACAAGTAAATAGGCACAGGGAGGATAAGACACTTGCCCAAAGCCACAGAGGAGATAAGAGGCTGCTGAATCTGGGAGAAACTTTCTAGTCTCCATTCCCAGAAGAGACCACTAACCCATGCTTCAGCTCAACATGGAAGCTTAAAATATTTGATATGTTCATCTTGTCTTTTCTTTCTTCCCAAGGAGCATGTAAAGGCTTACTGATGTGGTCAAAGCAGGCCTTTTCTTTCCTGGCCTTCCCCTTGCTTGCTCCTCTGGCACTGCAGCAGCTGCCTGTATTTTCTCTGCTTGGTTTAGGAAGTTCCTTTTAGAGGGTTTCTGAATTGCTGGCCCTTAAGTGACATTTGACGCAACAACCCTCTCTACCTGTAACCCACAGCACTGACCTCAGAGCTCAATGAACTTTTCATTTACATGCACAGTCAAATTAAATTTGCCTGGCCTTTGAAAACTTACATCTGTTGAGTGTCTAATTTGTATTGCCATTTGTTCCACAGATGTGTAACAAGACAAATACCTGTCCAGACTTACATGGGATTCAGAAATGCTTACGTTAATCATGCTGGTGGAAAGAGGTTAAGGGCTATACAATAAATCAGTCTCCAAATGGTTTCACTTGGAAAGGCCTGGGAGAACAGGGTTATTTTTATCCTAGGATGCTTTTAATTTGAATCAAAAATGCTTTACCACATGTTCTGCCACAAGTTCAAAAGGATTGGTAACAAACATTTAATCTTTTTCTTCTCGGATTGGCGCTAAGCCCTCATCAAAAAGCGTACGCAGTCAAGCAGCTTATCTCCACTGAGCTGCTTCCCTTAATGTGTTCCTAATTATAATCGTATATATTGCTCACTGTGGCCGATTGAACAATATGGCAGTAATTTCTTTACAGGCCTCCCTGCTCTTTGAACTGTGAGTACAGAGGGCTAGAACAGAACCAGATCAATGGGATTTGAGTGCTGGCAAATCAAGCCAGATGCGATCTTTAGAGAATGAATCTCCAGCTGTTTCCCAGAAAGGAACTTCAACAGACAGCTGGGGACCTTATCATTATCATCATGATCATCATTATCATCATTCCCACAAAATACACCCATGACTCTTTAGGAAATGTGCAGCTATTCTCATCTCTTCCTAAATCATTACCCACCATAGTCTTCTGAATGCTTTGAAATGGAGACTGTGTAACACAGATAAGCCTGTGACTGATGATGTGGGTTGAAGACATAACAGTATTATATTGACACTATATATTTGCCAGTGCTGTGTGATATGTGGCTGAAAGCAGTGTCTAAAAGTCATTTTTAAAGTATCAAATGCTAATAACTTTTCCATGTGTGTGTAAGGGAGATACTATAATCCTCATTCTTTTGGTCAAAATGGCATGTTATTGCTTTGTGTGTACATCTTTGCGTCCTCCACATCACTATCACCAGGCCTTGTTTGGGGTGGTAGGCAATAAATGTGTCTGGGAGGAATAAGTGCTTGCTTTAGAGAAAGCCTCTTGCCATAGGGGAAGGGGCACATTGAGTAAACTCAAAGGAAGTTTGTCATGGTCCTCAATGGGGCTTCCAACCTAAGAGAATCAATACATATGTTTAAAGTGATTATTACTGTGAACAATTTAAGAATCGTTGAAATGAAAAGAAATGCCCAATAGTAGCAGGACCCACAGGAGTTTTCACATGCAATTTGCAGAGTTGCATGGTCTGCATAAAATGATTTATGCCTCATTCACACAAGGCCTTTACTTCTAGCCTGATCTCATGCTCCAAATTTCTGCTCATGAGCTCCATTTTAGGACTTTCTGTGGATATTTTGTTTCCATTGAGGTACAGTGTTATATTTCCAGGGAGGAACTTCAGAAAAGCCAGGATCAATTAAATTAAATTTATTATCATCTGTTGTCACCTAAGTAAGATTTTCAGGTAAAATCCAGAGGAAGTTGAGGAGTGAGGTCAAAGGAGAATGAGAATACTTAAGGAGCTCCAAGATACAGGAAAATGAGGCACAGAACTAGGGATCTGTTTTGTGGAGTAGTGGCCACAGAAGAGGAAATCTGAAAGAAGAAGCAGAGGGAGATGAGCATGAAGAGACATTGACTACAGGGCTTCATTTATATCTTGCTTAAAACAATTTCTCTATTTTATTTTCATTTTTCTATTGTTTCCCCACTAGCTTGTAAACTCCATGAAGACAGGAATTACCAATGCTCATCAATTAATCCTCATTACTTAACACTTGAAAAGGGCAAGCATTAAATAAATACTTGCTTATTAACCTTATATCTTCAGTGTATCATAGTAGGTGCCCAATAAATATTCAAAGAATCAGTATTTAAAATTTTAGTGTGACTAACTTAACTAAAAAACTCTTCTGGACACTTTTACCTTTAATTCTAAAAAACCAACCGACCAACCAATAAAAACCCACTGGCATTGAAAGCGTATTGTATAATCAGTCCTTCCGAAATGTGGTTTTTGGCACTGAAGATGAAACAGTGTTTAAGTCTATTGCTAGACTTAGAGCATGTAGCACGGCAGGGCAGAGAGGTAGATGTACTTGGCCATGCATGGAGAATGCCGGAGACCTGCCAGTGTTAGGGAGGGCACTAAATTGCCTACACAACGGAAGAAGCATAGGTTTTAAAGCCTCTACAATGTCTTTCTTCTTTGCCAACTTTTAGTAAGTGTATGTCTACAACAGGGTTAAGAGAACCAGAGTCTTCTAAGGAATCTGTGAAATTATCACAACCTTATTTAAGGCCGTGATTTGCCAAAAATCAAAAGTGAAACAAATTTCTACTAGGAAATGATTACAATGCTTCCCTGTTTCCAGGCCACAGGTTGGTGAGCAAATCTGAATTAGGACTTGGATAAATAGGATAAATGGTTCCTTCTGAGAGGAAAGAGTGGGTAATGTGATCAGGGAAGGGTAAACAGAGGGCTTTAATTCTGTATATTTCTGTGGACGGGTACAGAGATGATTACTTATATTCTTTCTTTGTTTATTATTGAATACCTTTTTTAAAAGTATATAAAGAGAAAAAGTAACCATTATTCTGGAAATAGTTAAAAAATTTAGGAAACTCCTAAAATTGGGTTTACTAAAATAATTTAAACAATCAGGTATATAGGGATTGGAGACACTTAAATTACTCTGGAGAGACTTGTAATAAGACTCAGCTTGATGGAGCAAGTTGTTGGAGAATTTGTTCTTTTTCCTTTTAAGCCTGATTTTGGAAGAATGAACACTGTGGTATTAAAAAAAAATGTTTAACTTCCTTTTAGGAGTTCATGCAAGTTCTTATAACTTATATAAATACTCTATTTTACACCAGTTGGGTAGTGACAAGTTCTGTAAAATCCTCCATTATAATTTTCATGGAAAGCAAATCAATTCTAATTCAATTCAACAATTACACATTGATCGCCTAAAATGTGCCAAACATAATACAGAACATACATTTCACAGGAAAATTGGACAGCACTAAGATATGCAGTAAATCATCGGCAATTTTATGAAAAGGGAAGCCAGGCATGTTAATGGAGTTTGTTTTTATAAACATGAAGTGTTTGGGCATGTTTGATTTTTCAGTTGGGCTGCTCAGCCAAGCTTAGTTAACACCTTGTAAAAAGTGAGTTGCTTCTCATTTCCTTAATGGAAAGCAGTAAGAGTCATGGTTAAGATCCCCTTATCAGCTGGAAGCCTTTTGCAGCATTCCGTAAGCTTCTGACATTGGATCTAGGATGCAAATCTGTCTGGATACTTGAGACCAGAAAGTGTGTTTGTCCAGAGAATCCAAACTCTCTCCACATCAATCTTAGACAAGTAAACTACCTACTAGTAAAAGCAGATCTTTGTTTCAAATTGCTAAATTGAAATAAAGGTTCTATTGATAAGCTTTTATGTCTTAATAATTTCTTGAAATATGTAGCTGGATCCTCATTTTTACAACCCATTTGGCCTTCAGTATGTATCATATTTCTGCATCTGTGTGGATATCACTTTCCTTGGTAATATAATGTTAACTTAAGAATGTGATAAAACAGGAAGCATGCTGGAACTTTTCCTTATCCTGTGGCCTTAACAAACCGCAGCTATATCAGCAGCTGGTCACTGAAGGAGCCTGATCCTAGCCTCTTCCAGCATCCTTTTTCAACTAGGTCAAAAAGAAATAGATGAGGCAGAAGGTTTTATCATCAAAGGCAATAGAAATCTGTGGGAACCAATATTTCCATTTAGATTGCTTTAGCCTCATCAGACCACAAGATTTTTCTCTAGTGGGAAGAGGTTATTAAATCAGCCAATTTGAAAAGCTTTGTGATCCTCACAAATTTATCTTCATCGAGTCTGTGAAAGAACAGCAATGTTGTCAGAAAGTTTGTTCACCTCCCAAGATGCTTTGATACAGCTTATTCTCTTGACAATTATTTTAAAAGTTGTGTTAAATACCACTAGTGATTGCTTAGCTGGCATTTTCACTGCAGATAGCTTGCCGTAGATTTAATAAATTAATCCAAAACTTCTATTCTTTCATTTGTAGGTAAGTAAAGCTAATGAATAACTACTATGAGAGAATGGACATTATCAGTTTCTAGAAAGAAGTAAAAAAAAATAGTTTCATTTATTTAAAAAATAAACATTTATCTTAATTCCCATTGATGATATTGTCTCAAGGCAAACTGCTTGCCCTTCCTAATAGGCTAAGTTGAACCTATTGTTCAACTAAGACCATATTTAAATGTTGAAAAATATTCTTTTTTAAAAAGAATTATATTTAAGACTTTATTTTTTAGAGCACTTTTAGGTTCACACCAAAATTGAGAGAAATGTACAAAGATATCCCATATATCCCTGGCCCCCACACGTATGTACCCTATCCTATTACAAACATCTCTCTCTTCTCCCCAGAATGGTGCATTTACTACAACTGATTAGGCTACGTAGACATGTTAAGGTTCACTCTTGGTGGTGTACATTCTATGAATTTAGAGCTGTTGGTAAGGATGTGTGGAAAGTGGAACCCTTGTGCACTGTTGATGAGAATGTAAAATGATGTGTCTGCTGTAAAAATAGTTTGAAGGTTTCTCCCCCAAAAAAATTAAGCATAGAATTACCATATAATCTAGCAAGTCCACTTCTTAATTTACAATCCAAAGAATTGTAAGCAGGAACTCAAAGAGATATTTATACAGCCATGTTCATAATAGCTTTATTCACAATAGCTGAGGGCTGGAAGCAGATGAATAGATACACAAAATGTGATAAATGCACATAATGGAATATTATCTAGCCTTAAAAAGGAAGGAAATTATGACACATGCTACAACCTGGATGAACGTTGAAGACATTATGTTATATGAAATAAGCCAGTCAGAAAAGAACAAATACTCTATGATTCCACTTAAATGGAGTACTTAAATTCATAGAGACAATTAGAATATTTTAAAATTAAATTTAAATAAACCTTTATTTTTAAAAATGGAATATAAGTTACTTGCCTTAGCATAATAAACTCTATTTCAAACCAATAGTCAATTATATATTTAAGGGTATTGGAGACTTCTTTTTCAAGTTAACAAAAGTCACGGAAGTAATGAAATAATAAATAATGTATAGTGGTTATTAAACAATTATGACAAAGCCTAATGCATAGTAAGTGTTCAATAAGTGATAAATATTTTCACTTAACATTGTTTTGGAAGCATTTGAATATGCAAAAAATAAAAATTATATTTTTGGGTAGAGAAGAAAAAAGTATTATTTCTATTATTATATAGGGTATCCCCAAAAATGTATACACACACTTTGAATAATTATAAAGGAAGTGTTTATTAAAATACATTTCATTTTAAAAATTGAGCTATCAGCTGTTGAAGTATGTATACATTTTTTTTTTGGCACACTCTGTATGTTTCCATTATTTGCACATGTAAAGAGTCAAATTTTTGCAAATGTAAAGAGTCAGTTAGAGTGTAGGCCTGTGGACTGAAGGGTCCCAAATTCACTTCCAATCAAGGACATGTACCTCTGTTGCAGGCTCCTCCCTGACCCGGGCCCTGGTCCAGTCCCGTGCAGGAGGCAACCAATTGATGTGTTTCTCTCACATTGATATTTCTCTGTCTTTCTCTCTCTCTTCTACTCTCTGTAAATATCAGTGGAAAAATTCTTCAGGTGAAGATTAAAAAAAAAAAAAAATGAAGTAGTATCTTTAAAAAAAAAGAATCAACTGAATAACTATTACCATAGAAACTAACTATTATAGAAACTAAGGTTAGTGAAGTTACTTGGTATAAGATGCCAAATTATATAACAAGTTGATTTGCAACTGGGAGGAAATTATGCAAATAAAAATATTCTTAAAATTGATTCACTTGATACTTAGATGTAAAATCTCTCAGTAGTGGTGAGACAAAGAATTAGTCCCTTTTATACAAAATAAGGAATTTGTTTTTTTTATATATTCAACTAGAGGCCCATTGCACAAAATTTATGCACTGGTAGGGTTCCTAGCGGCTACCAGCTGCTGGCTGGGTACTCCCTCCCTTCCCCTGGCTGCTTGTCCCCCACCACTGTGGCTGGTTACGGCCTGCGGGGCCCAATTGCCCCACCACCACCAGGCTCCCAGGTGCTGAGGGAGCAGGGTGGCAGCCCCACCCCCTGCTGCTGCCACTGTGATGGGATCGGCAGGGCATAGGGCCCCCACCCAGCTCCCTCAGCTCCTGGAAGCCCAGTGATAGCAGAGTGATCGGCCCTCACCTGGCAACCAGTGGCTCGCTCCCCCATTGGCCTGGCACCACCCACTCACCTGCTCTACCATCCCACCCTGGTCCCACTCTCGTCAGGATCCATTAGGGCTTGCAGCACCTCCACTACTGCCCACTGCCAGCACTGTGATGCCAATGCATGCCATGTTCCATGCTGCCCCCTGGTGGTGAGAAAAATCATAGTAAGTGGTTGAACTCCCGATCGAGGGAACAATTTGCATATTAGGCTTTTATTATATAGGATGATGGTTTTGATGTGAGCTGACATGAGCCAATCTGGCCCATCATAGTTGTCAGCATTTTTTCTGTGAATTTCAGGTGGTCCTATTAGAGAAATGGGAAGGTTAAATTTGAGATCACATTAAACATACAAAAGGAGATACATAATAGGCAATTGAGTGAAAAGCAGGGGGCCAGGACTGGTGTTATAAATTTGGAGTTCATAGTAGCATGGTTAAAGTCACAGGCCTAAAGGAGATCAACTCTGAGTGTGAGGATAGAGGAGGAAAATGAGCTGAGGACTGATTCCAGATGACTTCAACAATTTTTATTTTGACTTGATTTTAATAATGTAACATAGAAATAAAAACACCCACTGCTTTTGCATATTTCAAGTGATTTTACATGTTTAAAATTATGAATTAAATTTAGAATGAATTAAATTGGAATGAATGTAAAACAATGGGAACTCTTACACAATGCTAGGAGAATCATAAAATTGTTACAACCACTTTACATGACCTAATTAAATCCAAGCCTTCTTTATTTTTCAGTACTCATTTTCTATCCAATTACTTGCTTTTATCTGTACACATTTAACTAGTTTTAATGTTCTTGCCTGCCTAAGTCCTCTTTTCCCCTAATTCTCATTTCAAGGGATAATTCATTAAATATAGTCAACAAAAAGGATTATAGAGTGGGATGGAATGAAACAACATGATACATTTTAAAGGCTCTATCGCTCAGGGGGAACTCACCTCAACTTACTAGCTTTTAGGATGTATATAATAGGAATTGATTCGTTCTGACTGTATAGTTGGCAGTGGTTGGTACAGAGATCTAGGATAACTATTAAGTATAACTTACATGACTAAACCAGGTGTAGTTGGGGCATCTATGCAGAGATTGCAGGGAAAACCGAAGAGTGACAAAAGTAACTTGACAAACTCTAGTTTTGTCTTCAAGTGTTGCACCTTATCCCAAAGGTCATAACACACCCATATCCAGTCAAGGCTACTTTTAACAAATTTCTGCTTAAAAAGAAATATCTTCAGTGTTGTGTTAACAATAAACAAACAACCATTTGTAGTAGCTTTCCAAAGGAAAATTATTTTATGCCAGAAGGTACAATTGATTGAAAGGTTTTGTCCAGTACATGCACAATTTTGACTCTTTGCAATTTCTTATAGAGGATCTTGACCAGTAGTGAAAATCTGCTTTGACAGGTATTCTATAATAAAATTGTCTCTAACATGGGCACTGCACTGGAGGCTATGCTAGAGAATCCTACCTGTGCAGTGCAATTTGACACCATCCCCAAAGGCTGGGCTGAGCCTGGAGTCATTGCATCAGCTCAAGTAAAAGACTCACATTTCTTTCCCCTTCCTCCATGCTCTTCACATCTGTGAGACTTCTTCATAAATAGATGTGCTGTGAAGTTGAGAGTGAGAAATTGCAAGTGCTGCTGGAAAGAATGAGGAGTTCGCAAGCTTAGAACAGAAAGGGAATTACTAAACTATTAAGGTCAATTAACAAGTGAAAAATGAACTAAGTTGTTCCAGAGTGATTTTTAATTCCTTCAAATAAAGAGGAACCAGACTGCAGGGTAAACTCTTATTTATTAGTTTTGGTTAATGAGTTTTTCATAAGCAGAATTTCTTAAATTTTATTGAATCAATAAAGTCACCATTTGGAAATCTGTTTTTTCCCACCAGGGTAGGATTTTAATTGAGCAAACACCCAAGTGCTGTAAAGTGACTCTACGGAGGTGAACTGGTCTATGGGTTATATTACTGGCCTGGCAGACAGGGTTGCAGACGTCCTTGATTTGAAGGTAATCTCTATCATGTAACTCTTATGCATGAATCTTTGTCTTCACAGTGATTGTATTTTTCTTGTGCTTATTACCAAAGAATCATTGTAAACATAGTGATGTCAGGGCTGCCCCCTTGAAGGAGGAGCACTGTATTTATTCTTCCTTCTAGCCTCTGACCAGACAGAGCATTATTTATCACTATGTGGAACATCTTGAACCTCTCCTAAGAATGACTGAATCTGGTGTGACCACCCTTTCATAGCACAGAGACCTTTGATGTGCTTCATGGCCACAGGACACATCCTGCCTAGTCAGTGGCTTTGTGAACACCTGCCTTTGTTTATAAAAGAGTCAAGTGAGAAAAGGGTGCTGGTGGAGCATAAATCTGTCCCCACAACTTGAAAACAGCATGAAGCACATGCTTTGCAGAGAGTTGGTGAATACTTTCCTATTTTGGAAGTCATGGGTGGAAAAGAAAATACCTATAGTGTGGCCTTAAGCCCTCATTTTCTGTTTGCATGATACCTTTTTAAAGACACACACACACACACACACACACACACACACACACACACAAAAGAAAAGACAAGAAAAGGAAAAATAAAAGAATGCTTGGAGATTATGGACTTACTCCTAGGAGAATGCCTAGATTAGGTAAAAGGCATCTCGACCCGTCCTTTGTTAAATGAAAGTGTGTGATGTACTATTGTTAGGGGCAGAAAAAGAATATTAGGGACTAGCTATTACTAGTAGTTATAAGAAATAAAATAATATTAATCATGCTCTGTTCATTGTGATTGTTTTGTTCTGATTAAAGAAAACACATTCTAACCTTGCCCGTGGGAGTCAACCTTGGATTTGGCAGTCAACCTTGGAATTCGGTTCATCCCCATTAAAGAACTGCCTATTATCATGGAAAGATTAACAGCCCTGTTGCCCAAATAATAGGTTCCCACCCCAGTTCCCCACCAGCCCATCTTGCCTTCTTCCCCATACTTGTGATTCCTGCTTCTCCATGTTATCTTTGTCCTGCCCAATATAAGCAGCTAACTTATGGGGACTGTAGGGCCGATTTTTGTGGATGATCTGCTGCTCTCCCATACTGCCAGCA
This sequence comes from Corynorhinus townsendii, assembly GCA_026230045.1. Classification (NCBI taxonomy): domain Eukaryota; kingdom Metazoa; phylum Chordata; class Mammalia; order Chiroptera; family Vespertilionidae; genus Corynorhinus; species Corynorhinus townsendii. The sequence goes on along the minus strand of JAPDVU010000003.1, from coordinate 57,893,882 downwards.
GTATTGGAATAAACGCTCATATATGATTCAACCTTGTCACTGCTTAATTGGCTCAAATAGTGACAGGCAGCCCAGACTCATTGATTGTCTGATACATTATAATAGTCATTCATGTATTAGGGACCAGACGAATTGGATTTCAGTCGTATTTTCCAGACTGTGTATTTGTTTACAAAATGGAGAGCTTTGCCTGACTTCTACAAGGCCTCAGCCAGACATATCTGGAAAGTAAGTGTATACCTCTTTTCCTTCTCCAAAAATGCTCTCTGTAGTTCCACCTCATAAATAGTAATCCCAGGGGTGATTCGGGTTTTGTAGGATCTGAAACTTACAAAATTTGGGGAATTCTCTTTAATATATTTATTTCTAATTATAAATGCTAACTGCCAACGAGTAAATGTTTGGATGATATAGCTTTAGATTCATCCCACTGCTGTAGAGAGCTATACTTTTCTAGTGTTTTCTCCAGCCTGGGAAACCTGAGGGCCACGTCCCTTAGAAGATGTACCTGTGTGTAAGAGGACACTCAGTCACGGTTGCAGATAGGTAGCACTGGCTGGAGGCGACGATGGCCTCATCATTATGCCCAGCTGGTCCACCTTGAAAGAATGTTGTCATGGAAGCTCCTGCGTCCTGCATCAGCCTTCTTCTGCCTTAGTCACAGAGATTTGCCTGGCCCCGTTTCTAGCCTGCAAGTGCATTTCCTCTCCTCTGGTTACCCCTGGCAAGAAGCCAGGCGGCTTAGATGTCCTCAGAGGCACAAGAGAGGCCTTTCTGCTCCTCCATCTCCTCTATGAATATTTCAGGGTCTACCCAGGAAGCTGAGAGCTCTCTATGGTCTCTGCACCACATCCAGACATCCTGATGGAGGTGTGTTCCAGATGAAACCACAGTCTCTTGGGAACCCTGTTCTGCTTCCTGTGTGTTTTCTCTGAAAGGAATTATTCCAGTTTTGTGTTATAACATGTTCTCATTTAAGCATTATCAAAATAACCTCTGCTTTCAGGTTCTTCCTCAAACACTTCCCACTGTCATTTTTTTTTTTTTAATTCAAGAGACAAAAAGACACTAAAAAATTTATTTGTTTTATTGGAAAACAAATAGCAAATTTCCAAAACTAGATACTAGTTTCTTGTGGGTCTGTTCTTCTTTCCGTGAATAACAGGTTTTTAATTAAATCTTTATTGATGAATATATTACATATGTCCCTCTTTTTCCCCCATGGAAAAAGAGGGACATATGTTATGCATATATGCATACAAGTTCTTTAGTTGATCTCTTCCCATCAACCCCCACTTTCCCTGTGAGATTCCACAGTCTATTCCATGCTTCTATGTCTCTGGATCTATTTTGTTCATTAGATTCCACATATGACTGAGACCATGTGATACTTGTCTTTCTCTGTCTGGGTTAATGCATAACAGTTTTTATGTTTTTGTTCAGCAGGCTAGAAATGCCTCTGCAGTCATTTTTTTCTCTCTTCAACTCTTAATACTAATGTTTTCTTGGGCGTTTTGCATATGTGCTTTATGAGCTGGCTATTTATTATTGGGGCGCCTTTCCAAGACTCAGAGCATAGAAATAATAAAATTTTGGAAGGGAGAAGATTGGGGGAAAAGGTAAAATACTTAAATTATAAGTAGTATAGTTTTGAATGGCTTAAACCGTGGGAAATAAGACCTGTAAATATGATCAGTATCATTCACTGACCCAACTTACTAAAATAATAACAGTGGAAATGACTGGCCCTTTAAAGATATGCTGTATCAAAGCTTTCTACACTGATTGTCTAGAATGAGCTCCCTACCATCCCTGGAGTTGCATTAAATGGTAAACTGAGAAACTTCATATTTGCAGTGTGAGTACTTCTGATGACTGTAGACAACCACTGTCTCCAACTATGCCTGTGGGATATCCTCTTAAAGGTCAAGTCCATAAAATGGAATCATGGCTGGCAATGAAAATAAACTTCTGAAAATAATTTGTCACTCTAAAAAAGGAACCATTAATTCCAAGTTTTAGAACTTTTCTAATTCTACTTCAGCTCCTCCCTTGCTGTGACACTTTCTGCATTCAAGTTCCATTGGTTTTGTTCCTTCAAGAAAACATACTTTCTCCAGCCCCCTTATGATTGCCAATATTAACTATCAGGCATGTGCACTCTTTGGGATTTCAAGTTTTCTCTAACATACCTAGATGTTAGATGTAGTACCAAAATGAAGAGATCCATTATGGTTTTCAGTGGTTCATTTTTTTAGTTATCTAATTGTTTGGATTGTTTTCTAGTATTCTCAATAAGTCCTTCTCATGGCCTTTCATTATGTTATGAAGACCTTAAAACTAAGGAAGACTAGTGCTGCTCAGGTAGTTCAGTTGGTTATAGTGTCATCCCAGTACATCCAGGTTGTGGGGTCCCTGGTCAGGGCACATATAAGAATCAGTCAATGAATGCATAAATAAATGGAACAACAAATGGATGTTTCTCCCTCTCTCTCTGTTTCTCTCAGATCAATAAAAAAAGTTAAGTAGTTTATACCTGAAACTAATATAATATTGTATGTTAACTACAATTGAAAAATAAATAAATAAAAAAAACCCCTAAGAAACAATAATGGATTTCACTTCGTCTTATTGTCAGATGCTACAGGCTTCTGCTGCATTTTCTCAGCTGAGCTAACTCTTTGATTTGTGAGCAAAGGTTTAAAAGGCTAAAAAGGGGGAAATTGGTTCAATATTTCAGGCACAATGAAACATTTCTGTTGTCACTTTATTTCCCTGCTGTATTAATTTGTGGTTACTCACCTTCTCCTCAGAGATCCCCAGGGAACCCCAAATCCGACTCTCCATGATCTGACACATGAACCCAAACATTTCTCCCAATAAATTACATCTCATGTGTAATAAAACAAAATTGGCTTCTTTGGAGTCTAGAAGAATGTTTCAGGCCCCTATCGGCCACATTTTAGTTTGTTGGTCACACACATCCCAGTGAGGAGATCTCTGCGGCCCACACTGCTCTGGGAAGATGAACGTTGGGTTTGCGCACTGGACTGAACAATGCTGAAATGTTTTTTCCCTGTCCATTCACTTAAACAATGTGCCATTCTGTACCTCATAAGCACTTAATTTATTCCAACTCTTTGGCCTGACCTGTAATCCCTCTCTCCTTACCCATCTGACCCATCTGTGTTTCATTTCCCACTCATCAGCATCCAGAAAGCTAGGCCCAGGCCCTGTTTGGAACCATTAGACAGAGATTGGCACTCTTCCCTCTTCCTGCACCACATCCTCCGCTGGAAAAAAAATGACCATCAGATCAGAGAACAGAGCCTGCTTTGTCCCCTACAACGGGGATCTGGAAGCATTTTCCATCATTTGCACTCTATACCCACTCAAACGCATTAATGTGATCAACATTGGGCCTGTTGTGGGCATTTTTTTTCCCCAGCAAATAGCTTACTAACATTCCAGGCATGTACTCCCCTGAAAACAAGACTGAGACAGGGCCCTGAATATTCAATTGGAAAATCACCAAGAGCAAAAGCTTAGCTTGGCACGGCTGGTGTTGATTCTTAATAAGTGACTTCCTAAAGCTGAGGCATGGGGCTTACAGCGTCAATGACTTGTTTGAAAAATATTTTGTAGGTGCCTCATACCACTCTGTTTCCTGTGGTATGCGTCATATTGTGAGCTATTTCAAGCCAGCTTGGTTAAGCATGCTAACTCCCCCCCCCCCCCCCAAGATTGTGGTGTTTAACTAAAAATGTCTTTATACAAGATGAGCTCATAGCTATTAGTGCTGATGTAGTTTTAACTGCTTGGATACCAACTGCAGTGGGTTGAAAATGTGCTGGAAAAGGGTAAACCTGAGCAAAAACATATCTCACCCTGTCTCAAATGGCGGGATGGCAGCCCCAGTGGCCGCGTTTCTTCTGGGGGAAAAAGTTCCAGATTTAAGTACAATGCATACCTTTCACTTTCATTAAAAAAGACTTACTGTTCTTAGTATATTACTAAAGTCAAGGTGCTGAAGACATCTGGAACATTGAAATAAAATTAACCCTTTTTATTGCTTCAGATACTTTGTAAAACTTGCCAAAGAACAGAGCTCAGGTAATTGGCGAAAATAAGTGTATCTTTTCAATAGAGTTTCCTAAAAGGAAATGAAAAGAAATCCAAAGACCTAAAATTCTGCCTCTGAGATGAAAATATTTAGGAGTAAGATTTGTGTAAGGATCAAATAAGATAACTTGACAAGCATTTTGAATTCTAGAAGTGGGGAAGTGAAGCTAATATTGATGAACACCTACTATGTGCTATGCAGAGCTTTTGGCACTTCTACAAACTAGATCAAGTGTTCTCCACAGCACTTATGATGTAGACAGGATTATTTTCATTTTATAAACAAGGAAAGAGAATCCCATAGTCATTAAACTCATTCAACTCCCCAGGGTCACACCATTTATTAATTACAGAGGCAGGATTCAGAACTAAGCCAGTGTGAATACCAAGCTTGTGTTTTATCCTTCACCTGGCTACACACAGATTAAAATAGTCTAATCTCTACCATGATTGTAGTTTTCTACTTGTTCAAAGGATATGTGTTTGCCATAGTGTGCAGGGCTAGAGCAGGAGAGGAATATAAATCTGTATAGTTTCCCCTGCCTCCCTCTGGTGAGTAGGTTACAGATGGTGTCCAGTTTGGGGCCTGTATCCAGTGTATGCCCAATAGCTATGAAGTGATTAGACATTGTCCATGCCATCTCTGAGTGATTTGTGTTTCTACAATAAGGCCTTTTATAACACAGAAGAGAGGGATTGATACTCTGGACACTGCCCCTGCTGTGTTTGCCTCTCAGGGCAAATCATTTTCCTTGGTGCCAGGAGCAGCTCTGACGTGGCTGCTCTGCCCTTGTGTAGCCTGAGGCTTTGAGCTCCCAACCAAAGGCCTTGCTGGGTCTGGGATGAGGCAGGAATGCAGTAAAGTGGAGCCAGGGAAGCCAAATTGTCAAGAGAGGAGGCACCCCTGGATGTTTCTATCTCCAGGTCATTGAGGGGGGCCAGAGAAAGTCTACAGGAAATGACTAAGACCTTTTCTGGGACAATGAGCTGGTGCACAAATTGTACAGTATTGTGAAAGGAAGGAGGAGCCTCGATTCCCCTGCATGTTTAGGGACCCAGGAAGTGGAAAAAGGGGCTTTTCTGTTGGGTATTACCTGTGTTTGGCTCCGTTGAGCTTACAGGCTACGGATGTATGCACCAGGACAGTAATTTGTTATCCTTTATGACCTGATATTTAGTGCATTATCTAAAGGAAATCACTTGTTTCTTAGTTGAGATTTGCAAGCTGGACAAGTTTCATTTTACAATATAGTTTTAAAAAGATACATTAAAAGTTAAAAATTCTTGATTTTCCTCCCCACATCTTAAAATGTGTTAAGTTTGCAAAACTATCTGTTCAAAATATCTAGGTGAATGACAATTATGATATTGGTTTCTGTTCTTATGTTATAAGTAGTTCATATTTTCTACCTGAAGCATGTTTGTTTCAAGTGAGTAAAAAACAAAGAAAGCTTGTTTTAAGTGAGTGAAAAACATTCGCTTATTATTTTGAAGCAATCCTGACTTCAGCAATTTATCACCACTGAATACTGACTTTTGGGATAAGCCATATAAAATATGTTACTAAACTAATAACACTTGGACTATTTTAAGAAAAATTTAGATTTATTTTTTTCTTGCAGTTCCAAGTTTATATTGGAACTATTCAATAAAAAGGCAACATTAGGCAAAAGAAAATAGATTTTTCTAATGGGAGCAGGTGAAGTGTGTACTGGCCAGAAATCAGTTCAATTTTGGTCTTTCACAACCTTATCAAAAGTAAAAAAAAAATAATTTACATTGAATATTCTTGTATTATTATTATTACTTTTTTTGCAAGCTGATTTGCTCTCGCTTGTTCGAGAGACTTTCATTCTTAGCAAGTAATGAGAAGGGAACGCGTAAGTAAATGTCAAAAGACTAAAACGGCATGATCGATCATGGTCTTGAAGCGTAAATTTGGAAATATGGGCTAGGAACAGCTGAAGTCCTCAATCCATGACGTTTGAGCTGATTGAGTTTTCCCTAAGCCAGCTCCACCGTGGGCTTTCATGTTTACCAAGGACATAAATTCACTGGGGCTCTTAAGTAAGGACTGTGTCTGAAAGACGTGAACGGCATGCTGGGATTTTTCTCTTAAGATTACATATACCCCTGCAAGTAAAGTTCCATGCAACTTGCCTTCCCAGAGCTGCACACACAAAATTTCAGGAAACAGCAGGTCTTAATTAGACCTCCAGTTTATAGTTTCACCTGAAAAAATACATTAAAAAAAATCATATATGTTTGGCTGTCGAGATTTTTCAAGTCAATAAATTCTTGCTAATTAATCACATTAACGGTGGTCCTTAAAAGTTGAAACAGAATCAGAAAACAAACCAAATTCCCCATAAATATCCAACATAAAGGCCTATTCACTGATGCATTTTCAGTTTCTAAGAATTTTACAAGTGTTGTTTTGTTCTTTTCCCTTGACAGGACACACGTGCACATATACACCATGTCACTGTCTATGGTCATCTTACATTGTCTGCACAGGAAAACCCTCCTGTTGACATATTTTAATAGTTCAGAATGATGTCATTGTGTGTGAGCACTTTGCTGCTTAGTGCCCATGTGTGCAAATGTTTTCAGAGATTAGAGCCCAGAAACCCTCAGCAGCACATGTCCCCCAAGGAAAAAATTAACAATGTTGCGGGGACAGGGAGAGAAAGGTGAACTGGGAAAGAAGAAGCTAAGGAGACAGGTGGACTTCCTCCTGTTTGTCCTCCATTGCATTCTTCAGAAGGACCACTGGTGTAAATGTGCCCCTAATATCCTAGTTGATGCTTCGGTCTGCTATGGCACATACTGCACAAAAGCAAATTGCTTAAATCCCCTTCAGAAACATAAACAAATAGATCCGAAATTTCACCTCCCTCTTCCCGAGAATAGTGCTACTGTTGTTCATTAAGAAAATAACTTTTCAAACTTATAAACTTTAAGCTCTCTAACTTTCTTTGGTGTGTGTTTATCATGATGTTGGATTTGAGCAATGAGTGTGCTGCAATTTAAAATCTGTTCACTGTTCTCTGGGTAGGAGTTAGCCATTTCTCCAACAGGAATTTTGCATAGGATTGATCTTAATTTAGAAGGAAAGAGGGTCAGTTACAATTTTCAAAAGGTAATGAATTTTAAATCACCAAAAATGGGAAAATTCCACTTTGAGGGCTATAGATTTTAATTTATTTTAAAACTTTTATGCATTAGTATGAAGAGGAGAAGGTACTAATTTTATATATGTCTGTACCAACTCCCCCAACTACAAATAGTTGATGGCAGAAACACAGCATTTTATAAAATCTCTATTCGGAGATTTTAGGAATACAGAGTTGAGTTCATTTTATGTTGTATAGACAAAGAGAAAAAATAATGCTAGTTTAATTTCAAATACTTGCCTTTGGATTTTTTTAAGCTTAGTTCTTTGGTGGGGAAACTTTTAATTCATTATTTCTTCCTGCTTCCCTTCCTCAAATTTAGGTTGTATATGCTAGGCTCTGTATTGCCAGCCATCAAGGAAAACTAGGTAAAAAGCAATATGTAATGTTGTAAAGAGTATTTGATTTGTTCCCAGCTAAGTCTGTACTTCATTGTTTAACTTGGCAAAATGTTTCACCTGTTTACCAATACAATAAGAAGATTCAATCATTGATTCACTCAACAAACTTTCAGTGACTGTGGATTATAGGCAAAGCACTAGTTTATATGCAAAGATGCATAGTAGTGTCTGGCTCTTGAGGGTCTTACAGTATGAGCAGACAGGTAAGAATGGGCTGACGCCTACTGATATTTTCCCTTTTTGATCAGCAGGTTTGCTACTCTGTTATTCACCACTTGGGAAGAAGTAAGAAAGAATGGGGGGAGGGAGGAAAAAGAAGCTCATGATAGTTCTAGGAAGAGGTACGTACCTGAGGAGAGAGAGAGAATCCTTTGTTTCCTAATACCTGTTGGTAGGTAGCATGGAGAGACAGAATTCCCACCTGTCCTCAGATATACCAAAGGTTGAGAGCCAGCATGCCAGCACTGAGTGGGGAGGGAACCCCTAGCAGAGGCTGAAGAGAGGGTGACCTCAACAGGCTCAGATGAAGTCCAAGGCTGAGACTCCAAAGTTAGGAAAGGCAGAGAGAAATGAGGTCAGGCTGAAGTGCAGGGAGAGAAAGGTGAACTGGGCTGAGAAGCAGCTGGCATTGCTTCAGCTAAACAACTTCTCGAGCAGATACAGAGAGGACAGTGACCATTATGAAGACAGATGAAAGGAGTTTACCTTAGCCAAAAGATGGTGGGAGCCAGAGAGAAGCAGAGGGTCCCTACCATAATGCCACAAAGATATGTAGACTCCCTCTTGTGGGCACATGTTATCTGGGAATGGAGCAGGGAATCTGTGACTCAGGTGATTTAGTCCTGATGGGGAGCTTCAACTTTACCTGGCTGTGCCAAAGATGGACTATAAAGGAGATTGTTTTAAACTGGAAGAGAGTGAGTCATTCTGAATTGGCAGGTTTAGGTTGTCTCCCATCCTCACGTCTATTACCTGGGGGCCTCAGAACACAATGCAGTTCCCATGTGGATACTATGTGTGGGAAGCACCTGGGAGAGCACCTGAGCAAAGGTCGTCAGCTGATTCCAGCGGCATTAGCAAAGCCATGCTCTGAAAAACATACCTCACCAAAGGCAAAGAATGTTGTCAGTCCTGACCTTTAGCTGAGGTGCCAAGGGGTGGGTGCCATTATCTAGGTTCACTCAGATGCCAGGGGCGGATGCAATTATCCAGGTTCAGCCAGGCCTGACAATTATGAGAAGCCACAAGAATGAAGAATGCAGCCTGATCTCTAAGCATGATTTAACATAATTTCCTTTGCCTTAAACTCTCGTAAAATTCTAGTATCATGCTGTATATAATAAACGTGCTGCACTAGCTCTGTGTCACTGTTTCTCCATCTGAGAACAGTGTCCCACCTGGTCCCAGCTTTACTTAATGTCTCTGAGTCTGTCTCTTTTTCTCAACCCCCAGTTGCCCCTACTCAGGTCTCATTCACTCTCTAGCCACACTGGTTGTGGCTACTCAGAACTATGTACATTTTTTTTTTTGCACATCTGTATTGTAATGTATATGGTACATTATAATAATGTACTAATAACTTACCTTTTATGATGTTCCTAGTTTTTCAGGCCCTCCATCATCCATTATTATTTTGTCTGCTCCTCTTGTTAAGTATGAGAGGTTGGCAGAGTAAGCATGATTGTCTCCATTTCATAAACGAGGAATCTGAAGCTCAGTGAGGTTGGCTTACACCTCTTCATCTATGAAATGAAGATAATAGTATTTACTCTGCCAAAGTCTGATGCTTTTTGTGAGGATTAAATAGGAATGGAGACCTTGTAGGGAGATAGGATTTACTATAACCCTAAGAACATGTAAAAGCTGATGAAGCAGCACGATGCTATCATCAAAATGAATAGGATACACAACTGGTCACTACCTGAGACATAATACATAACTGTTGAATGAATAGGTAAATAAATAAATAAATAAACCAGGTATATAAAATCCTTAGGCAAGTGTACAGCACATGACAAAATCTTAGAAAAACTAGATATTTTTATTATCGTAGTATTGATGACCTCAAATCACTCTTGCTAAATTTTTATATAAATATAGGGTAAAGTATAAATATCAGTAATAGGTTTTATCATTATCTACATGATTATTTTATATACTAGAGGCCCAGTGCACAAAATTCGTGCATGGGGTGTGGGGTGGGGTCTGTCTCTTTTTCTCAGCCCAGCCTGCACCTTCTCCAATCTGGGACCCCTCAAGGGATGTCCGACTGCCCGTTTAGGCCTGATCCCAGTAGGATCAGGCCTAAACGGGCAGTCGGACATCCCTCTCACAATCCAGGACTGCTGGCTCCCAACTGCTCGCCTGCCTGCCTTCCTGATTGCCCCTAACCACTTCTGCCTGCCTGCCTGATCACCCCCTGCCAGCCTGATTGGTGCCTAACTGCTCCCCTGCCAGCCTGTTCGCCCCCAACTTCCCTCCTCTGCCAGCCTGGTCACCCCTAACTGTTCTCCCTTGCAGGCCTGGTCCTTCCCAACTGCCCTCCCCTGCTGGCTATCTTGTGGTGGCCATCTTGTGTCCACATGGGGGCAGGATCTTTGAACACATGGGGCCCGCCATCTTGTGTGTTGAAGTGATGGTCAATCTGCATATTACTCTTTTATTAGATAGGATGGAGGCCTGGTGCATGGGTGGGGGCCAGCTGGTTTGCCCTGAAGGGTGTCTCGAATCAGGGTGGGGGTTCCCTTGGGGCATGGGGCAGACTGGGCAAGAGGCCTGTGGTGGTTTGCAGGCTGGTTACGCCCCCCAATGACCCAAGAGGAGGCCCTGGGATCTGGGATTTATTTATCTTCTACAATTGAAACTTTGTAGCCTGGAGCTGAGCCCAGCCTTCTGCTCCCTTAGTGGCAGCAGCCATTTCTATTGGGATTTATTTATCTTCTATCATTGAAACTTTGTAGCCTTAAGTGGAGGCCTGGGCTGGTCAGGGTGTGTGGAAAGCTTGGCTTCCTCCAACACTGGGGAAACACAAGCCTCCTTCCTGCTCTCTCTGTGGCCGCAGCCATCTTGGTTGGGGTTAATTTGCAAACTCACTCCTGATTGGCTAGTGGGCATGGCTTGTAGGTGTAGCAGAGTGATGGTTAATTTGCATATTACTCTTTTATTAGATAAGATAGGGTGTTCCAAAAATGTATGCACACACTTTGAATAAGTATAAAGACAGTGTTTGTTAGAATACATTTTATTTTCAAAATTAAGCTATCAGCTGTTAAAGTATGTATACATTTTTGAGGGGACACCCTGCATATTCTTAGACTGATTCAACTTATTCATAATTTAAACTGGAAATCTGAAAATAGTAATGCAAATGAACAGGAAATTTATTAAAAGATATCAAACCAACTGAATATTAAATCTAAATCAATACAAGTGGAAACATTGAGAGATCACTTTTCTGCTATAAGCTTGGCAAAGAAAGAAAAAGTTAGTATTAGTCTATGTTGGGGAGCATATGACAAAATGGACCCTTCACAGAGATTTTTCTGAAGGGCAATGAGGCCAAATGTAACAAAGTTTCAAATATGTATTTCTGTTGTTCTAGCATTCCAATCCCAGGAAATTATACTATGTAAAAATTAGAAAAGATAAAAATATTGATATATAAGAATGTTTACTAAAGGATTTTTGCAATATAAAAATTATAATTACTCTATTCTCAATACTTCATTATAATGTAGAAAATGGGAATATGTTTATTATAATTAATGATGCATTTGTAACTGCCAATGAGAATGCAGAACAAGCTCAGAAAAACAAGCTGACATTCTCTTTAAAGTTGAGCATGAACATGACTATATCTTAGAAATTCCAGTCTTTAGGTCTGAACCTTAGAAAAATTTGCACATGCACATGAGTCCAAAGAAGAATATACAAGAATGTTATTAAACATTGTTTTTAATGACTAAACAGCTTGATATGTAGTATTTTCAGCATTATTTAGAGTATTTTAAATTTACATTATACAATATTCAATAAGGTTAGTTCAAACATCCATCACCTCATCCTATATAATAAAAGCCTAATATGCTAAGTGTCCAGTCATCCCATCATCCGTTCAACCAATCAAAGTGTAATATGCTAATGATATGTTAAGGCTGCTCAACCACTCACAATGACCTGCACTGACCACCAGGGGGCAGACAGTTAACCGGTTGACCAGTTGCTATGATATGCACTTACCACCAGGGGACAGACACTCCAACCGGTAGATTAGCTTGCTGCTGGGGACTGAGCGAGATGGGCTGGACATATCCTGGAGCCCTCCCATGGTCCCTCCCTAGCTGGCCAAACTCCTGCATCCCTCCCTGGCCCTGATTGTGCACCAGTGGGGTCCCTTGGCCCGACCTGCACCCTCTTGCAATCGGGACCGCTCTGGGGATGTTGGAGAGCCAGTTTCAGCCAGATCCCACTCAATGCAGGAGCTGCCCCCTGGTGGTCAGTGTGCTCCTACAGGGGGAGTACCATTCAGCCAGAAGCCGGGCTCATGGCTGGTGAATGCAGTGACAGTGGTGGGAGCCTCTCCAGCCTCCATGACAGTGCTAAGGATGTCTGTGGGCCTAAGCCATCAGTCAGACATCCCCCAAGGGCTCCTGGGCTGCAAGAGGGTACAGGCTGGGCTGAGGGACACAACCTCCCCCACCCCCTCCCCGGAGTGCACAAATTTTGTGCACCAGGCATCTAGTATAATTATAATTTTTGTGTGTAGTGAGAACATTTAAGATTATTCTCATAGCATCTTTCAAGTATAGAATATGGCATTGTTAACTATAGACACCATTGAATATTAGATCCCCAAAACATATTCTGGGACCTAGAACTGATTCCCAGGGATGTTTTAGGTTCCACAGCCAAGATTGAGGTCTATAGACCTGGCTCTGGAGTCATGAATGCGTGTGTCTCTTGCAGGCCCCTGGGTGTGTGCTGGACTGGTCCCTGACCATGGCTAGAAGGGCTGGAGCCAAGAACAGGGCCCTTTCAGGATCTCCTGAGGCACAGACGTGTCTCCCACCTAGTCTCTGTGCCAGCAGGACTGTTTGCAGACTGCGCTGGAGGAAGACTGGTAGAACCCTTTTAGGATCATCAGGAGTACAAATAGGAGTGTCTCTCAGTGGTTCACTGGGCTAAGAGTCCTGCTGTGCCATCAGGACTGTCCACAAACTGTAGCTGGGAAGGGCTGAGGCCAAGTATAGGTCCCTTCAGGTAGATCCATGTGTTATTATTAGAGAACACAATCTGTATCATATTGGTTGTTAGATGACTATGGATGTTTGCTTTATGACCTGGCACATGGTCAGTTTTCATAAACATTCTATATGTTCTTGATAAGAATGTTTATTCTTTGCTTCTTGGGTACAGAGTTCTACATATGTCTATTTTATCAAGTTTTTTTTTATATTGCTCAAATATTTTAAATATGTATCACTCAGAAACTCATATGCTATGAGTAAATCTTTTCCTTCTCCCTGACAAAGAAGTTCTCTTTCTAATGATCTAAATTCTCTCTCTCAAATTTCTCTCTCTTTCTCTCATCCTATAACTGATAATTTCAGTATCTAATGTCCTATTTAGAGAGGGTTTAATTCTGTTTTTGATGGCATTTGCCTACTCAGTCTCAAATTGCCTTGATTGGGCATGTGTTTTTATAATTGTGGATTAGAAACTCATCTTTCTCTGGACTCGCTCCCTGGCAATTCTGTGAAGCCTAGGTGGCGATCATATGTCTTCCTCTAAAGAATTTATTTTTATCTTCCGCTAGGCAACCTTAAATTGGGTACAATTTTGAGTTTATTTCTCCGCTTGGGGATTCTTAGGCCATGGGAATTGTATAAATTTGGATCCCAACCCTGTGTGAGAGCAAACTTTGGTTACAAATTCTCAAAGTAGACATTTTCCCACCCAGTTTTGAGTTGGAATGAAGCTGTTACTTTATCGTTGTCTTTGCTTTTAGATGCATTTTTCTAATTCACCTTTTTACTGACAATATAGTTCTTCAGATCCTTTATACAGAAAGTATTCTTAGTTCCAGCTTCTATATTTCATAGGGCTACAGCCATGTCTCTAGTACTTGACTTTACTGTAAAACTTAAAACTCCAGGGTTCAGGGATTTACAAAAACTTCAATGTACACTACATAACTGGTCTTAGTTTGCCTCTCTGGTTCCTCTCTGCTTCTTAGTCTTGAGCCTATGGATATTTTGCATACTATTTTATCAATTTTGTCATGCATTTATTTTAAGGATCTGTACTAAGACACTAGCTGCATAGTGTTGATGTGAAATTAAATGAAAATCTATATACAGCATTTAACTCCCTGTCTGAAATATATGCAGATTTGGGGGTTTTAAAAATACTACAATGAAAGAAGAAAAAACTTGCAGCATGTCCTTTTAGTGACAAGAAATTGTCTAAGGTTTCTTTCCCTACAGAGCAAAATCTTACACTATCCTGCAGACTGCGTGCGAAATTAACATTCAGTTTTGCTAGTGATTTAGGTAAGAATAGCTCCCTGATTTTTCTCTGTGTGTGCAGGGCAGAAGTTTATAGGAATATCAGGTTAACAGTTTCATTTCCTGATGACCCATGGACTAAGGGGACCTTGAGCGAAGGAGACTTTCACAAACAATAGGAATATTCTTTGCCACTTTTCTTTTCAATCTAATTTTCTTCCCTTTGAAAGCAGCTGTGCTTTTTCTCATCCTGACAATTCAGGAATCAGTGCAGCTCATTCTTCATCAATGTTTGAGAATATGCTGGCAGAAGATGCTTCTGACAGTAGGCTGCTGAATGTTCAATGGTGCTTGATTATACAGAAGGTTAAAAAGACCACTGTGAATATTTCCGTCTTTGTAAAAACTGTCCTTGTCTAATTACAAAACTAGTAATTCTTCCAGCAACCAGAGATTATCTAAATAAACTAGAGCAAAAGCAGTATTATGTAGCAAGGGCAGGTCCTTAATTATTTTCTGGGGATAAGTTCATGTGTAACTTTGTAAAATCAGCTTTATTGAGATATGATTCCCATACCATACAAGGCACACATTAAAAGTGTACAATAGAATCGTTTTTAATTATATTCAGTTTAGTGTATTTTTAGTTTCAGATGACATCACCATCACCATAGTCAATTTTTAAAAACATTTTAATCACCTCAAAAAGAAATCCTGTACCCTTTAGCAATTATTTCCTACCTGCCTGCCTCCCCCTACCCCCAGCTCCCACCCTAAACAGCCTCTAATCTGTCTCTGGAATGTTCACTCTTCAGGACTTTCATGGGAGCGGAATCATATAATATGTGTTTCTTTTTAACTGGCTTCTTTAATCTAGCATCATGTTTTCAAGGTTTACCCATGTTGTAACATGCATCAATATTCCATTACTATTTATGGCCCCAAAATACCCCATTATATGAATATACCACATAAGTTTATCCTTTCACCAGTTGATGGACATTTGGGTTGTTCCCGCATTTTGGCTATTATTAATGATGCTGTTATAAACATTCATGCATGGGTTTGTTTGTTTGTTTTTGTATGTGTGTGTTTGTGAACACGTGTTTTCCAAAGTGGTTACGCCATTTTATATTCTCATCAGCAGCATGAAGAGTTCCTATTTCTCCACATTCTTATCAACTCTTGTTATTATCAGAGTATTCAATTCCAGCCATCCCAGTTTTTGTGAAGTGATTATCTCATCGTAGTTTTGATTTACATTACCTGATGATTAATAATACCAAGCCTTTTCTTATGTGCTTACTTTTGAATCCTTTGCCTAATTTTTACTTGGGGTAAGAGCAGATTTTTAAAAGTGATTTTTATTTATGAAATTTTAAATAAAACCTAACAACTTAATGTACATGTCATATTTAATAATATTCTTAGGAAACTTACTTGATTAAAAAGAATAAAATACCAGGTTATTATATAGATCATTAAACAAAAAAGAACTTTAAATAATAATGGCTAACCACCTATGCACTCCATTTTAGTGTTCCCCATGCCTCTTGAGTTAGGACTTGGATCTACATGACCTAATGAATATCACTTCCAAAAATATTCTATTTGACTTCCATGTTTTTCTCTTGCAAATTATTGTTCTAGTCGAGGGACACCTCAGATTTTTACTTGTCTCTTTCCTATCAGCCCTTTAAGAATAAGAACTCAGAGGTCATGAGAAAGGTGTTTTGATTTTTTTTTCTCAAACAATATCCCATTCCCTCCGGCAGGAAAGTTTCTTACCTTATTGTTGACAGAAGCCTATTGACCTAGAGTAACTAGAGGTCCTTGATGTCTGACATTGGGCGGCTGTCATTTCTAGCCCTGTCTGGATGGCTATTGAGATATGATTCCCATATCACACAAAGCACACATTTAAAATATACAATAGAATTGTTGGGGGGCAAGCATTTTCATATCTCTGCACTCCAAATGCTGCCATTGATTTTACCCATTTCAGTGTCTGTGGATGGAAACCATGAGCCATGGAATTTCTGGTAGAGCTGTAATTTCAAGAAACTGGTCATTTTAAAAATATATAAGTAAATAGGACTTAATTTCCTTAGGGTTTTAAAAATTCAAAAATCCTTATTTAAAAATCCCCTTTTTTTCTGGCCTTGTATCTTGAGCCATGTTTCGGGTATTTGTGAATCATATTAAAAAGATCACTAAAACAAGGTTGGGGTTATACGGGGGGACCTCAATAGTTAACTGCTTACTTCTCCCTTCAAACCAATATTCTATCAATATTAGTTTAATATTTATCTGGAGGCCAAAGAGAAAGTGGGTTTCAATTATTCCAGACTTCTCACTGTATGCCATATAATGTCTTTTCATCTTATATCATGTGCATTAATCCTATGTAATAATTCACAAATCTTATAAATAATTAAAGCAAAGTAAGAAACGTGGCACATATTTTTGTTACATGCTATTTCTTATATCCTACAACTCTTTGCGAGTTATTGTAACACCTGAAATTCAGGCAATCAAATAACTCCTTCTTGGTAAAGTGGACTTGGTTTACATTATTAGCTTTCAGAAATTCCGCCGAGACTGCTAACTTCATATGACTGTGTGCCAGCTGAGTTCAGTGGTGCTTTTTATAGAGGGCATATCAGTGAGGACTTAAAATCTATTTCCATTCAAGGTACTTTTATTATTCTGGTTATTTAAGAAGCTGAATGAGGAGACCCGAATATGCACATTGAATTAACTGGTACCATATTTCTGATTTCTTCCAGTAAGTTTTATTGACCCTTCAGTCTGGAGCTCTGGGAACCTGCCTGTCTAAGTTGATTCTTAATCCTGTGCGGTTTCACACCAATGTAAGAGTATTGCTAAGGTTATAGTACTGAAAACTTCGTAGAAAAATGAAATAACAGAGAGTCTAAAACCTTTTTTTAAATTTTAACTCAGAATGAAGTTTGAGCTTTTGGGAACCCCTAATAAAGGTACCAAACTCTTCCTAAATTCATGGTAAGATGTGACTATCCAAAATATTTTCTTAATGATGACATTTCAAACAATAAAGAAAGAAAGGAACTCAAGAAGCATAAAAGATGTTAAGAGAATTTGTGAAAGAAAGGGTATAGAGTTATTTTTTCCTACCATTATAGTTTTGCTTTAATTTCATGTTAGTTTAATTATGGCTATTTTAAGTATTGTTTATGATAACAATAATGCAAAACCATCTTACTATTCATAAACACCTTTATCTGTTATAGCCAGATATATTCTATTAAGTTTTAGATAGGTATTTTTCTCCTTATATGCGTACTTTATTTGGGTGTATGTGTATATATGTTAAATATAGTCTGTGCTTTGGTATGAATAACATCTGATTTACTCCAGTTATTCAAATAGTCTGTGTATGAATTGCGTTAGGCAACAAACCTTTACAAAAACAATTTGACTTTACTTGAAAATGACTTTGTATACCATTTTTTTCCAAGAAAATAGAGCTAAATACTGATACATGCCTAAAATTTTGAAAAACAAACAGAAGTATAATTGGAAAAAATAAATCAATTCCCTGTTATTTAACATGTTAGCTGGGGATTTGTTCTTAAGTAGTATCAACTAATCTTATAATGTGAAGCCTGCAATGATTACTGTTTGCACTCAAGAAAATCTAGTCTAAAAAATTCTCCCAGGAGAGAAACCAAGATGGAGGCATAGGTAAACACCTAAACTGCTGCCTCACACACCAATATCAAAACTACAACTAAAAGACAAAATGGACACTATCCAGAACCACAGGAAAGCTGGCTGAGTAGAAATTCTACAACTAGAAAAAGAGGAAAGCACATTGAGACTCAGAGGAGCTGCAGGAGGCAAAAGTATAGAGACTCGCACACGGAGAGGGCAGGCGGGTGTGTGCATTGGTGGCTGAGTGCGCGGCTGGCTTTCTAAAGCAGGAAAGAGACAGGAGCTTCCAACTGTGCTGAACTCCAGTTCTGGGCAAGTTTCTGGGAACCCCAACTCACCTGGGGAGAAACTGGACTGTCTGACAGTGGGCGAAACTCGAGGGAGGCTTTCTCTCAAAGGTGCTTGCAGCAATTACTGAGGGATACTGAGACTCAGGGGCCTCATAGGGCAGGGCTGACAGAAAACCAAGGCTGTCTGCTCTGCCCTGAAACTCCGCCCCATCCAAGCTGACCACAGAGGCTTTTGCAATTTTGCAAGTCTTGTCTCATAAGATTGTCTCCAGCACAGAAGTTTTCCCAGCGTAGACACAACTGATCCTCACAGCCAGTTGGCCTGGAGGTCAATTCCTCCCAGTGATACCAACAACAATCAAGACTTAACTACAAGGCTGTGCACACAGTCCACAAAGGGGTGCACCAACAGTGTCCACCTCAGGTAACTGGGAGGCCGACCCACTGGGCCATAAAGGGAAACCTAGCACACAAAGCTACCCTACCAACTCAGGAAAGCAGTGAAAATGTGGTGACAAAGAAACAGATCACAAACGAAAGAAATGGAGGAAAACAAATGACTGGATATAGAATTCAAAACCACAGTTATAAGGCTTTTCAAGAATATCCTAGAAAAGGCTGATAAATATAATGAGACCCTCGAAGATATGAAAAAGGACCAACTAGAAATTAAACATACACTGACTGAAATAAAAAATATTATACAGAGACCCAACAACAGACTAGAGGAATGCAAGAATCAAGTCAAAGAGTTGAAATACAAAGAAGCAACAAACACTCAACCGAAAAAGCAAAAAGAAAAAAAACCCCAAAAAGTTGAAGATAGTGTAAGAAGCCTTTGGGACAACTTCAAATGCACCAACATCAGAATTATGGGGGTGCCAGAAGAAGAGAGAGAGCAAGATACTGAAAACATATTTGAAGAAATAATGACAGAAAACTTCCCCCACCTGGTGAAAGAAATAGACTTACAAGTCCAGGAAGCACACAGAACCCCAAACAAAAGGAATCCAAAGTGGACCACACCAAGACACATCATAATTAAAATACCAAGAGCAAAAGTCAAAGAGAGAATATTAAAAGCAGCAAGAGAAAAACAGTTAATTACTTACAAGGGAGCACTCATACGATTGTCAGCTGATTTCTCAACAGAATCTATGCAGGCCAGATGGGAGTGGCAAGAAATATTCAAAGTGATGAATAACAAGAACCTACAACCAAGATTACTCTACCCAGCAAAGCTATCATTCAGAATTGAAGGTCAGATAAAGAGTTTCACAGATAAGAAAAAGCTACAGAGTTAATCACCACCAAACTAGTATTATATGAAATGCTGAAAGGTATTCTTTAAGATGAGGAAGAAGAAGAAAAAGGTAAAGATAAAAATTATGAACAACAAATACATGTCTTTCAACAAGTGGATCTAAAAATCAAGTGAATAAAAAATCTGATGAACAGAATAAACTGGTGAATATAATAGAATCAGGGGCATAGAAAGGGAGTGGACTGACAATTCTCAGGGGGAAAGGGGTGTGGGAGGTGCGGGAAGAGACTAGACAAAAAGTATACATCTATGGATGAGGAAAGTGTGGGGGAGGTAAGGGCAGAGGGTGGGGTGGGAACTGGGTGGAGGGGAGCTATGGGGGGAAAAAAGAGGAACAATTGTAATAATCTGAACAATAAAGATTTATTAAATTAAAAAAAAAATTCTCCTGTGGAAAGTGGGAGGGAAAAGTAACTTCATAGTGGAGAAACCTGATGAGCAGTACCTCAACCCAGAGGATGGTGTTCTGGCTTGCTTCCTTCTGTTCGAGACCATTGTCACTGAGTGGAGAGCTGTGCTCTGCCTCTGCTTTTTCTACCCATTTGGGTTATGCCACACCTGTGTCCATCTAGTCCTGACATTCAGGTTGGGTAAATGGGTGTTTATACATTATTATTTATGTCATTATCACCCAAAATGCATAGCTTACCTTAGGGTTCCCTTTTAATGTTTTGATGGGTTGGGACAACTATGTAATATCATGTATCAACCATTGTAGTATCATACATAATAGTTCCACTGCCCCTAAAATCCTCTGTGCCCTGCCTCTTCATTCTTTCTTCCCCTCAAAACTCTGAAAACAACTGATCCTTTTACTCTCTCCATAGTTTTGCCTTTTCCAGAATGTCATATAGTTGGAATTATATAGTATGTAGCCTTTTCAGATGGGCTAGTTTTAGTTAGCAATATGCATTTAAGTTTCCTGTATATCCTTCCATGGCTTGATACTTCATTTATTTTTAGTGCAGAAGAGTATTTCATTGTCTGGATATGCCATGGTTTGTTTATTCATTCATCTGCTGAAGGACATCTTGGTTGCTTCTGAGTTTAGGTAAGTATGAATAAAGCTACTATCCACATTCATGTGCAGGATTTGATTTAAACATACATTTCAACACCTTTCAGTAAATACTAAGGAGTGCAATTGCTAGATTTTTATACTAAGAAATATACTTTCTACTTTTGTAAGAAAATGCCAAACTGTCTTCCAAAGTGGCCATATTGTTTTGTATTCCACCTGAAATAAGTGAAAGTGCCTGTTGATCCACATCCTAGCCAGCATTTGTTGCTGTCACTGTGGGAGAGATGTTCTGGAGTACCATGATTAGGTCTCAGTCTTTTGGTTTATGAACATTTCCGGTGCTCCTCAGTCCCACACCCTCCAGTTAAGTGGGGCAGGATGGCTAGAGGGAGATGGAGTTGCATATTTCCCTTCCCCATAGGTTAGATTCTGATAAAACCCCAGCAGGTTAGGCTGTGGTAAAAGCAGTTTCTCCTGAGGGCAGGCCTTGTTAAGAAGAACAGAATGCTCTTCTGTATTTCTACATAGTTCCTTCCCCTCCCCTCCCCTTGCTGGAAACATTAGGCAATTATTCTCCAATATTCATTGTGAGGACCTGGTAGAGCTCCTGGAGATGAAATTCATAAAAGCATAGGGACTCCCATAAGACTGGGAATTTTAAACTTCCAGAGTTGTCAGCTGTTTATCAACCACAGCTAGGATTTTCCACCCCAGCAGTGGTTCCCATGGAGGTTCCTGCTCATGAATTCTGTTCCAGTAAGGAAGGTATGATTCTCTGTATTTATCTGTCTCTCCAATTGTGGGGACAGAGGTTTGCCCCATGACCTCACTTCTCTGATGGATCTAAGAAGAATTGTTAATTTTTCAGTTTGTTCAGATTTTTATTTATTTTCAGGATGGAATGGTGACTTCTGAGCTTCTCACATGCTGGAGTGGAAACCAGAAGTTACTCTGACCCCTTTACAAATATATTTACCTACAACATTTGTGGAGTGCCATCTATTTTGATTATTGCTGACTTATAGTAGGGTAGGCTTGGATTTCCTTATTTTGCAAAATTTGGGTCATTAGGGACATTTTTTTGTTGTTGTTGTTAAAGTTCTGGTACATCTGGTTCTCACTTTGTCCAATAAAGTGAAAAAGCAAAATCCTGATTGTCAGCCTCTGAGGCAGCAGAGGATTCACTGTGGAACATGACTCTCCCTTGTCTGTCCCTCCCAATAAACAATTGCTCACTGTGGGCCCAGGGTCCCACCCAAGGTAAATGACTCAATTGCAATTTCAAAAATATCATAAGCAAGCACAGAATATTTGTGCAGGGGAACGTTCACCAAGTTATGTCTCCTTTAATTACTGTGGCATTGAGCAGAAAATCCTAAGAGCAATAAACCTAAGTATTGTCATAAACATTAGAAATACTGTTCAATGTTGGACTTTTGCCTTTATTATCTCTTTTTAATCCTTTTTTTAAAATACAAAAAAAAAAAACAACAACATTTTTTCCCTTAGAGCAAAAAAGGCACAAAATGAGTGAATTCTAAGAATGCATCTTTGTTGTTTCACTGTCCTATTGTTAAAGAAAATTGCCAAAATTCATTTTGATCCAGTACTGGTTAGCCTGTGCAATGGTTTATTCCACAGACATTTATTGATTCTCTAGTCCCACTTTGTTGCCTATGATCAATATGAGGTCTGAAAAAGCACTTTTTAAAAATTGTGGATTTCAGTGTTAATTTCTGAAGCATAAATTTTTGGTTTCTTTTTTTTATACTTTCTAAGATATTTAATAAATTATGGATTTTTGAGCAAAAGACCCATTTAATATGATGTTAATCAGAGAAAACAACTGTGGAGAGGGCTTGGTCTTGGAAAATTGGTCTCTCATCTTTATGCCAGCCCCCTTAGCAAAGTTCTGCAATGTTTTCCAGATCTGGTTCCAATTAACCTCCTCAAGAGAATGTTTCTAACTCCTCCAGTGAGTTACTTCTCCTTCTCTGCCCCACAGGACTCTGATATAACTAATATAAGTGTTCTATGGTTCTCTGACTTGGAATAAAACAGAGGATGATATTCTTAATGGGCCCTTTCTTAAGAATCCCCCTGTTCATCATAATTTAAAAGCACTAGTTAATTTATATGCATTTGCCTCTACTCCATATACTGTGAGCTATACAAGAAGAGGAACCATATGTCACCCATCTCTGAGTGAACAGAGCTCATCCCTCCTAGAATAAATTCCATTTATTTATTTCATATGATTTGGTAGTTGATAAAATCTAATGTTTTATTACTGTTCCATATATGTTATGTATATTCCAAACAGGCTGGCAAGCGTGCTCCACAAAAATAGTTGTGTGCATTCTCTTTTTGTTTTCTTCAGTTCCAGTTACATGGCAAATGGTCACTAAGTAGATGCTATAATTCTCTGACTTGGAAGAGGACAGAGGGTGATAGTCATGATGGATCCTTTCTTAAGATTCCCCTATGCTATATAATAAAAGCGTAATATGCGAAGTGTCCGACTGTCCATTTGACCATGCGACCAGTCGCTATGACGTGCACTGACCACCAGGAGTAGATGCTCCGACTGGTAGGTTAGCTTGTTGTTGGGGTCCATCCAATCAGGACTGGGCAAAATGGGCAGGGCATGCCCTGGAGCCCTCTTGCAGTCCCTCCCCGGCCCAAGTGGGGTCCCTCACCTGGCCTGCACCCTCTTGCAATCTAGGACCCCTTGGGGGATGTCAGAGAGCTGGTTTCAGCCCAATTCCCGGAGGCCAGGCTGAGGGACCCCAGTTTAACATAATTTAAAAGCACTTATTAATTTACTTGCACATTGCTCATATCAAATGGAAATTTAAATGAAGTAGTTTAATCTAGTATTTTGGGCAGCTAAAAATATATGCACAATTATTCACTCCTGGAGGGCAGGGAAGGTGCCAGCTTATCTTGCACTACAGAGTACATTAAACAGCACAGGTACTATAGCTGTTTTTAAAAATACTCTCTTATGACAGAGCTGATTCATTGGGCTGGAAAGCTATGAGCAAGCAATTTCTTTGCAGGTCAGAGTTGGAACAAGGATACATTGGCATCATTGCCCATTCTCCAGTTGAAACTCTCTCCCCCATGTCACTTTCTTTATAATATGACCAATCTAACAGAAGAGGAAAGTTGCCAGCATTCTCTTGTGAATGTGCATTGGCAATAAGTCCAGTGTTAACCTATCCTCAGCCCTGAAGGCCAGGTGGGACCTGAGGTGGCCTGTGAGTTGTTCACTGTTCAGACAAGAAAAATGATTTAGGACATTATAAATTGTCAGGCAAATTCATTTAGGCTAATACAGGCAAAGTTTCCTTTTCCTAGGAAGCCACAAAGATTTTTAGTTGAATTATTCAGGTAATTGATTAAATGTGTTTTGCCTTTTGGGGTGGCTTTTGTGTTTTCTCTTCTTGCCTGTTTATTGACAAGATGGTCAGTAAATCTCTTGGAAGAAGTTGACACTTGACACCTGGCCAACAGTCATCTTTTCCACCCTCAAGCCTGACATCATTCTGGGTGACTCAATATGACAACCTCTCCTAGACTCACACACGGTTCAGTGCCTGCCTCACCTTCAAGGACCTCCCTCACCACACACACTCAGGCACCATTCCATGGCCACACCCTAGACCTGTCACATCCGGATTGGTTCACCTCTCAAATAAAGATTCACACTCATCCTTAACCACCACATGTTCCCAACCACATTCTCTCTCACTCTCTCTCTCGTTCTCTCTCTCTCTTTCTCTCTCTCTCATTATTGTTCCCAACACACTTGTTTTCTGACATCTTTATTTTAGAGTCCCTGATCCCTCTCCCCATTCAGTCCCTCCTGTCTTACTTAGTTCCCTAGGCATGCCATCACTTCATCCTTTTGTTTACTAGTATTCTAAAACCTCTTATTCTATTGTCTTCCCCTCACACTGCATGGAAGAAAACCCCACAAACCTTAATAAAGCTAATTTCTATTGTCTCCTTTTGCATTCAGCTCATTGACATTGCACTAGAAAGATCATGCCATACCCAAGATTGGTCCACCAAAGACTTATGTCTCTAATTTTGGTGAGGCACTTGCAACTTCCTGACAACACTATTATATTTTTCCTGGCCAACATGCCCTCATTCCATGTGGCATTTCAGACAAAACCTATGCCTCTCAGAAGTACATCTCCCCCCCACCCCCATCTCCCCTTTACTATCAGCCTCTGATCTTGTCTTCTGTTTCGTAGAGAAAATGAGTAATTAGTAATACTTTTAATTTACTTATATACAACTCTATTCTTATCTTCTCTCCCCTGTTAAAATAACAGAGATTCTCCTTTTTCTTATGGGCTTAAATATGGTTTTTATTTCACTCTTTATATAGGGTGTCCCCAAAAAATGTATACACACTTTTTTTCCTGATAACTCAATAGATGTTTCTTTCTTTCAGATTTAACCTATTGGAATTAATAATTATTCAAAGTGTGTATACATTTTTTGGGACATCCTATATTTAATATCTCTTCACTGGCAGTGTGTGTGTGTGTGTGTGTGTGTGTGTGTGTTTCCAATGTGGGAAGTCGGGAGATTCACTTGTTTCCAATTCAGGCCCCTGCCCACTGTTCTCTCCCTAGTTTGCTTTTTCTATTCAAAGCCCATCTTCTTGAAAGAAATGTCCTTACTGATATCTCACAGTGCCCCTCCCAATCCTGGCTCAACTTAGCCTTCATTCTTACTGCTCTACTCAGGCAGATTCTTAAACGCCCACTAATGATTTCCTTGCAGCTAAGTTCAAGTAACATTGAAACGTCTTTATCTTACTGGATCTCTCACTGATAAAAATATAACTGATTCACCCTCTTGAAAATACTTTCATATTTTCAATGTCACAGTACTCCCTGATTTTTCCCAATGTCTTTACGTGTTCATTCATGGTTACCTTGATGTCTGTCTTCTCTTCCTCAGCCCATATTTTTTTGAATTGGTTCTACTCAAAGTGTTGTCTTCAATGCTTTTCCTATGTCATTTCACACGTCATGGTAGGAAAAATAACCCTCTCCTCGGAGATGGCCACATCCTAATTGCCAGAACCTGTTTTACCTTATGTAGCAAAAAGGGCTGTGTAGATATGACCAACTTAAGGACCTTGACAAGGGAAGATCATCCTGGATTAACCAGGTGAGCTAATGTAATCACAAGAGTCCTCAGGGAAAAAGGAATGCAGGAGAATAAGTAAAGGAGCTGTGGTGATAGAAGCAGAGGTTGGAGCAATGCAGACAGCTTCTAGAAACAGGAAAAGGTAAGGACACAGATTCTCCTCTGGAGCCTCTGAGAGGAATGCATATTTGCTGACACCAGACACTGTGAGGCCCACTTCAAATTTTCTGACCTCTGGAACCACAGATAATACATTGTGTTGTTTCAAGGTCACTACATTTGTGGTCATTTGTTATAGCCGCAGTAGAAATGTATGATAACCTTCTTCCTGGACAATCTCATCTGAGACTTCAGGTCTTTATTCCTTACCCATCTTTGTTCAGAAGGCTCCCAAATCAGTTATGGTAATTTCATTGTTGTAACAAATTCATCCCCTAAACATAATACAGTTTACATATTGGGTGGGTGAACAGGTCAGCAGAAAGGCTCTTCCTCAGTCGTTCAGTAACTCAGGCTGACAGAAGTCATGCTATCTTCAACGATGCTAACAAGAAAAGGAGCATGGGGGAAAGACCGTGGACCAGTGCAGAGATTGTTTTATAGGTCTGGCACACAAGTGGGGTATTTTTCTTCTCACATTCCACTGGCCAAGTTTTGGTCACATAGCAGTATCCAATTGCAAGGGATACAGGGTAGTGTAAGTCTACTCATGTGCCCATGATGAAAGAGAAAACATGGATTTTGTTTAATAGCTTTTAAAAATAATCTCCCAGATCTATACTTCTAACTCTGGTCTATATTTGGAAAACTAAAGCCACATAGCCAACTTCTTACTGGATATCTTTGCCCAAAGGCATCTAGGAACCTTGAACTCAGCATTTTAAGAACTGAACTCATCATCTCCTCACTGTGGTGTCCTCTGGTGTATCTGTGTCAGCAAAGGGGAACACTGTTACCCCACCCAGAAACGCAGGGCCATCTATGACTTCTCTCACACCATTTAATTAATCACTAGATAAATAAATAGAGGATAAAAGAATTATGTTTCAATTCTGTTCATCTCTCAGCATTACTGCCACCACCCTAATCCATGCTATCACCATCACTCACCTAAACTCCTGAAAATGCCTCATGATTTGGGTCTATTCTTAATCCCTACATATCCATTTTTCACACTCTAGCCCAAAGATCTGTGCATGTTTTCCCATTTTGTGCCATTCCTCAGTTCAAATGAGTGGTAACCTTTCCCAGTATTCTTAAGACAAAGTCAAAATTTAACATGGTTTCCAAAACTCTTCATGACCCACCTTTTACGTGTGCTCCTGCCGCACCTCCCGCCTTTCCCCACACCACTCGGTACTATTGTCTCACCAAGCGCTGTTCAGCTCCTTTAAAGCTCTGTGTTGTCTCTTGCATCTGAATCTTCATACATCCTCTTCTCCTTGCCTGGCTCATCTCTCTCTCCCCTCAGACTTTACCACTCAACTCTTATTTATCTTCCAGACATCAGCTCGAAAGTCATTTCCTCTGAGAAACATCCTCGATATCCCGCAAGAACATAGGCCCATATCATCTCTATTTGTATAACTGTCGGTCTTTCCTGAGAAATTGCAGGTTATGTGAGGGTAAGGAAAAAATCTGTCTTAGTCTTATCTTCAACACCTAGAAGAGTGCCTGGTACATAGTAGTGCCAAGTAAATATTTGTTTGAAGAATGAACAGATCTTCATTTATATGTACTTAAGGCTTATGAAGCTAGGTAAAGACCAAGGTCTGGGTCCCACTTTTACTTCTAATTTCTTTACTGGTTAAAATGAATGTTAATAAAAATAGTAGCTGCGGTTGTGGCATGATCCTTAATCACAAACAGCAGCTATATCCTATGTGTCCTGTCTACAGATAGCGTTATCAAATTAACCCATTCATAGCAACTCAAAGGGACACAAAAATAGCAAAACCTACTATTCAGTATAGGTCAAGAATGCTTTACAAATAAACACAAAAACAAAGCAAAAAGATTTTTCTAATTCAAGAAAATGTGTGTGTGTTTGTGTGTGTGTGTGTATCTCATGATTTTTGAGAGTTCGTGTTATACCACTTTGCTCTTATGAGAGACTACATAGTATGGCAATGGCTTATTTTTTTTTTTTTTTGTAAAAGCAAAATTTCTCTTCATTTTCTTTTGGTTATTAAGAAAAAAAGGTACTAATGCAAGTATTTCATTAAAATGAAGTAGAATAACTTGAACTTTTAGAAAGGGCATACTCTTTGCTTTACTCACTTTGGCTTTCGAAGGATTCCTAGGAACCCTCTACTTTCAAACAGTGGGGGAAACTCATATCTAAAACATATTATGTATGTATAGACATCTGTACATATATATATACACACATATGTTTTATATATAATTTTCTTTTAACTCAACTTCATGAGTTTATAGCAACATGAAAAATACATAAATTTTATGTTACCAAATGAACAACTAGGTAAAATTCAAGCCACATTTTTATTCAAAAAGGGCTTAACATAGTTATAATCAGGAATTTGGTCCAACACTTTCTTATCTGACAAAAGAAGAAGAATTATTTTGAAATGATTATGGTCAATATGTTGTACATTTCTCTAAATCAAAGAAAGAACATTTCTAATTATGAGGAATAAAATACATTTGGCTAACTTCAATCTTGCAATAATTTGTTTAAAACATAAATCATTTTGGTATGAAAAAAAATTTAAAGGATGCCTAATAAATAATAAAATATATTTTAGTGTCCTAAACTATGTTGCTATCATGTTAGGAATAAGACTTCAAGTATTCCAAAGTCTGAAAATTCAGTTACTATTCCCAAGGAAACATAATCCGTTTCCCTAGTGTACAATTCTGTTTTTAAAAGAAGTTCTTTTAAGAGAAGTCAAGGCAATCTTTTATTTGGCACATCAAGGAATTCAATAAAATATTATGGGAAGGAATGGATCTACATAAGATTTAGGGGCTTTGATTTGCATTTAAATCCTATCATTTCTTGAAACCAGCCTATGCCATTTTCAGTGGAGAGTTTAATAAATGATGTAATACTATACATCAGTATTAAATACATATAATAAAATAACACTGACTGTAAAAGTATGCATACAATTTGTCTTCAATGAAAAAAGAAAGTAAACATTTTTTATTAGAAGATAAACAGAAAAACATTTTTTCTGATTAGGCTGAATGAGTTAGTGCCCCTAAGTCAATTGCTGCTCTAAGTAATTTGGTGAGTAGTTTGATGTTTTTGTTTATAGTAATCTCACAATTTTCTTTGAGTTTGGGGAAGTAAATTGTTTGATAATAATAGTGAGGTTAAAAAAATGCTCTGATTGATACTTAGGGACTCTAAACTGTTAAGGGAGCCACAGAAAACATCACTCACAAAGAGGAGAATAAAGATATGAAACTTAAAAAGAGGGGGAAAAAATATGGCTCCCAGGAAATGGAGGAGGAAGAGTGAAAGAAGTAGAAAAACCATAAAAGAAAAATGAAACTATATGCATAAGTGAGGCAATAGTTCTAGAAATCATCTACTTAGTATCTGGAGTAACTTGCAAGATTCTTGCTAGACTCATTGCAGGGCTTAAGGAATGACTGTCTGCTTCACCATGGCAAGTCTAATCCAACCGTGACCTTTATCTGAACTAATTAGCTCACCTCATCAATGTGGTGACATAAAGTTGATTGTGCTTCCGCATAGTTGAACTTCAACTGAAGAATTGACCTGGAAAGTTGTAAGTGAAAATTTTTATTTATGTAATCAACTAGAAGCCCAGTGCATGAAATTTGTGCACTTGGGGGGGGAGGGTGTCCCTCAGTCCAGCCTGCACTCTCTCTAATCTGGGACCCCTCGGGGGATGTCTGACTGCCAGTTTAGGTCCGATCCCACAGTCCTCTCACAATCCAGGACTGCTGGCTCCTAACCACTTGCCTGCCTGCCTGCCTTATTATCCCTAAAACCACTTCTGCCTGCCAGCCTGATCACCCCCTAACCACTCCCCTACTGGCCTGATTAACACCTAACTGCTCCCCTATTAGCCTGGTTGCCCCCAACTGCCTTCCCCTGCTGGCCTGATCTCAACCCCAACTGCCCTCCTCTGCCAGCCAATTTGGTTCTGATTGGTTGGTTTCTATGCCAGTCAGTGTCAAAAGCTCCACCTCCTAGGCAGCCATTGGCTCCTCACCCTTCACCCAGATTTGGTTCTGATGGGTTGGTTTCTATGCCAGTCAGCATCTATAGACCTATCAATGGGGCCTGATCAGAAAGGTGGGGCTGATCAGCAGCCCAGGTGGAGGCCTGGAGAGAAATGGGAGGCGTGGCTGCTGTCCAGGCCCAGAAGGAGAGAGGCAAGTGCTGATCAACAGCTGCCACAGAGGTTACAGATCAGACCTGCTTCTCTCTTTAGGCCTCTCTCTGGACCTGATTCACAGCCCTCTCAGCAGTCAGTGCTGGGTCACCACACCTGCAGCCATAGCAGTCAGTGCTGGGTCGCCACAGTAATTTGTGGTAGTGGGGGACTGCGTTCTTGGTTTTTTTTTTGTTTTTTTTACTGAAGGATCTTTACTGCCTATCAGCCACCACCAGTGTCCCAGCCACATGCTGGGCTCTCAGGACTCTCCAATCAACTCTGAGGACCTGAGAAATGTGGCCATAGTTCAGCTCTCTCCTCCCAGGGGATCAAGGTACTCCCTGGGGCAGACAATGTAACAGAGGGCCTCAGAGTGAGGGGCAGAGGGCTGAGCAGCATTCCCTGTGGAGAAGGACAGGAGAGAGGGCCCTTCTTGATGCCCCCCATGGAGGGATGTCTCGAAGAGAAGGGCAGGGTGGTGTCATCCTAAGAGGGAATGACACCAGAGGCAAAGAGCACAATGAAGAGGATGATGATAAAAACAATCACACAGATGAGGACAATCATCTTCACATTCTTCCACCAGAACTTCCAAGCCACCTTCTGCGATGTTGTCTTGAAGTGCTCAAATGTGGCTTCCAGATCCTCTGTCTTGTTGCGAAGATGGTCCAAGTTTTCTCCTCGGGCCAGGATCCACTCCACATTCTGGGTCATAATATTCTTGACTCCCTCCACCTCACTCTGCAGGTTCCACACTCGATCATTTCCTTCACTTCCACTGGCCTCCTCTATGTCTCAGCAGCTCAGGCCAGTCAGCAGCTCATGCCACAGCAACACAGCCCTGCATAAAAAAGAATTATCCAACCCAATATATCAATAGTGCCAATGTTGATAAGCCCTGTCCCAAGCTAAGGTATGGGTATGTAGATGGGATAAAGTGAATAGATTGAAGTAATGATAATGAAGCTAAATGGAAGGGTCTTGGCAACTGACTTAATGGGGAAGTGCCATGATTACAGGGTTGTGGTACAAGTTTTTTATCCTAGCACCTATTAGAATGCCTTGCATATGTATGGTATTCCAAACTATTTGTTGAGTGAAAAGGGAATGAATATGTGAGTGAGTGAATGAATGAATGAATAATTGGATGAATAAAGAGAGAAACAGAAATTTAGAATTTTCATCAGTTTTTTGACTTGGGCCACTCAATTAATACTGGTGGCAGCCTCTGCAATGCAGGACATAAAAAGAGGAGAAAGACTTGGGGGAAACTGGGGAGTTCTGTAATGGACTTGATATGCCTAAGATGATCACATTTACAGTACAGAAGACCCAATTGTTTAGTTGTTCAATGCCTCAATTATTGATTCTGATAGATGGGATAAAACTTTTAAAAATGGAAACTCCCCATAAAAAAGGGTCTTTAAAAATAATATTGGATATTTATAAATTATAACTGAGGGTAAATTCAAGTTCTTATAATAGCTAGAGAAATCTTCATGTTTGCATTTATTGCTTTTTCTGAGGAAACCATATTTTTAAACTCCCCTTGAATGCTTTTCTCTTGCTTAATCTCACTATTTTGTCTGGGAAGTGAAGGGGAAAAAAATCTACTCATGCCATTTTAGCACTAGAGGAAGTGGGATTATTTTTACCCTCAGCTGTGGTGACTTTCCTTGTCCACCTTCATCCCTTCTTCAAAGCCTTTCTGTCCTCAAGGGCCCATCTACCATTGATCTATCCTATGTCTCCTGGAACCAGAATGGAGATATTGTCCCCAGGGTTCCCTTGGCCTACACTCAGAGAGTGCCACCCAATTACCTTGTTGAGTTGTTTCTATGCCACTGGTGAAACACAGGACTGTTACAGGTACCAGGGACTAATGTCATTGATGCTGCTATTTGTACCCTGGTCATCCCACCCTGGGCATAATACCTCTCTTCACACATCTTTGACATGAAAAGAATACTGCTTTTTTAAAAGCATCTTCTCATTCCCAAGATTCACCCTGTTCTTTTGATTTATGAACCATTTAAGGCAGATTTTTTGAGGCCTGGAGCATAGTGTCTTTGCAAAGTGTTATACCACAGCCAGAAGAGAACTCATGAACCTTGACTCTTTATATCTGAGAGTGAGTTCCTTGCAGGCCATGGCACCTCTTGGTGGATGGACCTCACCTATCCTTTTTGCTCAAGGATGTTACTCTCAGTTACCCTCATGTCCTCAGCAATCATGATTACCAGTTCCATAAATTTTCCCCTTTGGATTTTCCAGAAATTTTAGGAGTCTTAATGCAAACAGAACATATGAGGGCCCGACTTGGTATTTCAATCTGGTCAAGGTGTATACCCAGAATATGTCCCACACCTGCCCTTTCCTACTTACATTTTCAATTAATCACATCCTATTTTTATATTGCTCTTGGCTGGAATCTTATTCTGGGACCATTGGCATTTGCTGACCCAATGGAATTAGCTACTAGAAACATGGTCATAAAGACATCTGCATTTTGTCCTCCGTAGCATTTGTCACACACCTTTAGGACACTAAGTGCTGTCTAAGTAGAATTTTTTTATTATTATTATTAACAACTGAAATTTATTCCTCACAGCTCTGGAAGCTTTTTTTTATTTTTTTATTTTTTATTTTTATTTATTTTTATTTTTTTTCCTTTGTCTTATTTAGACACCATGTGTGTTTTTAATGGCCGTCTTGCTGTTAGCATTGCAAATGAAACTTAATTTGGTAAAGTAAAAATTTTCTAGATGTAATTTACTTATAGGATATTTTTCCTTACATGATATTGCCCTACTATCCCCCCCCCCCTTTTTTTTATTAATGGAGGTTTTTGTAAATTTTATAATGCAGTCTTGATAACTTTAAATTTAATTTTTTTTTTTTTTTTTAGCAAACACATTTGAAAAGGCGTTGTGATTGCACTGAGTCCTTTCATCATGGCCTAAAATTATTTTTGTTCAGACTTTTAAATCCTAAGTCCACTTTGTGATTTCTGTGGTTGGGGAGTTTGGCAATTATGCTTTCCAAAAATAGTAAAACGTCAGGAGGAAGGCCCTGAACCTAGTGCAGATGTCAGCACCTTCATTTATAAGGACTCACACTGCCGTCATGGAAAACATGCTAATGCCAGAGAGAAGGAGGAGAGATTAAAGGAGCTCCAGAAGCAACAAGTTGGAGCTGGATTTCCCGGTGGGAGTGCATGCAGGCACACATAGAAGGATGTCAAAACATTTGTAAAGATTTTTTAAAAATCTACCAAAGGAACATTTTATCCATTTGTCAGACCTGTGACCTGCTGCCTCAATTGCATTAACTTTTTGTTCATTTTTAAGTGACTGAATGATGAAAACAAGTTCCTTGTGAAGTCTCTCCAAAAAGCATTAGGGGAAACAGTATCTGTTCATGTATTGGATCAGAGTTCACATTCTGGCGGAGTATTTTCATGTCAAAACGAGTATCTCTAAGTTATGAAGTCCTCTTCTTGTTAGCTATTAAATTGCTACCAAGGTATTCAGGTTGTTGATTTTTTAAATTTTTTATTTCTTCCATTGAAAGAGTATAAAGGAAACAAAATAAGACATTGGTTTATACACAAATCCTAATGTGAAACAAAGAAAAGGATGTTTTGTGTGATCACGTAATCCAAGTTTCTCCCATGAAGGCTTAGTCCAGTGCTGGGAACGCTTTGAGAATTTTTATATCTATTTTTGTGAAGCTTGAAGATGCTTCAGTGTAACACCGCACCCCAAGAGGTCTGTAAAGTTGTTCAGATATTAAGAAGGACATAATTGTTAAAGACTAGTTCTTAAATAAAATCCCTGTTGGAATATGAAAAATCTCCTGAGGCTACATTTTCCTTGAGAACTGATGTGGCTTGGTTCATTTAGCAAATACCATAAACAGCTTTATTATGGGAATTTGGTAAGGAAATCTTTCAATAATAGGAAATATTTGGCTCTATACTGCAAATAAAGTGATGTTCACATAATTTGTTAAGATCGTTCAGAGATTCAGTATCCTTCTGCTCAGTCTTAACATCAGTACTATATATTAAATATATGATTTTGAAAAAATATATAAAATTCAGTTGTGGGTAATAGTGATTTCTCATTTTAGGTTGTACACTTTTGTTCACTGAATTCAACTGATGTCATTAGGGAAAATGATCCAAATTTCTACTGTGGGCTTATATGCTATAGATAGTCTTTGTCAATGGGCTTTGGCAGAAAGAGGTATGTCCGATTCTGAATCCCCAAATTTAAAAGGAAGAATCTGTGCTAGAATCCCAATGATATATACTACAGAAGGAACATTTCAAACACACAATTCGTTAGTATGGGCTTTGACTGAAAATCACAATGAAATCCTGAACCTGTTGATCTAGTCTGGACTACATGTGAACTGTGAGACTTCCACTGCTCTTTAGTTTACACCTGGAACTTGAACCAGTCCAAGCAGCCTGCTTTAATCACCTCCCCCAGAGGACCACACCGGCATTCATCAGTTAAAATCCACCTGTGTCCTTGGCTGAGCTCACAATCTTCTTTTCTTAGAAAGTGTGTTCCCTTGAGATAGAACAGAGATGGTGGTGAGCCAGGTACGACCCAGAAGTACTAAGCAGTCTCTAGATTAGGTACATTAGTTAATTAGAGTATGTAGTCAAGAGCCTCTAAATCTAAGAAAAGACAATCCAATTTAATTTTGAGGTTGGATGAGCACTGGGGTTAGTTGTTGGTGTGTCAAGATGGGGATGGGGAATCAAATATACATGGATTTGGCCTGGCTTTTCCTCTCCTCCCTTGGCCCCTTGGACTCTGCTGTCTTCCCTTACATCTCCATGGGGGTCAAGATTTTATCCTGTAAGCCAGAAGAGTGACATGACGATATATGGATTTTGAAAAGAAAACCTAGAAGTTATCTGAGTGACAGATCAGAAGGGGAGAAAGATGGAGCCAGTACAATCAAGGTCATGAAATATTGCAGGTGAGAGACCAAGAAGATCATCGGCACAAGGGAAGAAAGGTGGTTAAAGAAACTAATGGAAAATGACTTTAAGATGCAGTGGGCAGTTTCCCAAACAGGGAGAGAGGGGCTTTTATTTTCTGAGCTTATCAAATGGCATAGAAGAAAGGTGTATAGGGATAGGAATGCAGTAAACAGAAGAGCCAATGTTGAAAAGATTTCAAAGTAAAGTGCAAAATGGCAGTAAGCGGTAAGATAATCCAAAAGGTAAGGAGCTTGCTGATGCCTCTTTAAGCTGTCCTTAAAACTCCAACCAAGACGTATTAATTTTACATTACTTAGCATTAACTCTTCACTTTGCACACATTTCGATGAAGTTCTTCCTGTAACACACTGTTCCTAAATTATGCATTAGGGGGCTCTGCTTCCGGCTGCCGTCACTCTTTCTTAGTGGTTTCTACCCTCTGAAATGGTGGTTCCCTGGCACATAAAAGCAAGTGATCGTTATCGTCAATCCTCTGGCTTCATTATTATTTCACAGGATGGACTGCAGAAGCTAAAGTATAAATAGCCCTTTCTTAGTGTTCATTACCAGTCACGTTTTCTCATATTCAATTTCATTCTTCCCTTCCAAGAAATCCTAATGCAAGTAGATATTGATTTTGGAAATGTGTTTCTTAATGTAAGAAAGAGCAAATTATACCCTGAAATGTAACTTTAAGTGTACATTTTATGTCCTTCAGATAAAACAAAGATCAGTGCTTCATCATAATTAGAAGGAGGGTATTTTGTGTTTAGGAGAAAAAAATATTTTGATCATTTTTTTTCAGTGCCTAGAATGAAAAAATCACCTAAGATTTCTTGCTTTGCATGTCCTTTTACAGTTTAGCAGAATCAAGAGGGGAAAATTCACCTGCAATTTTGATACACAACTTGACAGGATGCAGACTTCGACTTGCCCAAAATTTCTGATTGAAAGATTTATCTCCTGGAAGAAATCCATGCAGAAAAAAATGGCCAGATAAAGCAGGATGGAATAGCGGCAGTTGAAACTAGTTCTTACATTTTTCATGTAAAATATTCTTTTGTTCTTTGTATTAAATATTCTACATAGTCAGTCTCACTCTCTATATTAGTAGATGGAATTAAAGTAAGCTAGATATTATGTGCACGTGCGTCATTTCTGATTGGCCCAGTTTGAAAGCTTACTGGGGCATGAAAAAAAAATCATCACACACACAATGCTTTCTTTCTGGGCAGGCTAAGCAGCACAAGACTGGAAACAGAAATGGGAATGTATTCTGAAAATCACAGCCTTGAATCACAAGCTATCATTTTCAGAAGTAAAAAACACAGTACGACTCAGTGTGGGGACACTATCCCTTGTTTAACCTCATGTGAAAAGCACATCAAATCCAAACCTTCACATTGTAGCTCTCTATAGTCACACACAATGCTGCTGATGGTGTGATTTTTCCTGCAGGCAAGTGTTGAAGAAAAGCCTGATTTCTGTGTGCAGGCAGTCCTTGCCTGCTAACAAGGTCAGCCTCAGGGGGCAGTCCCTCAAGGTCCAGCACCCAGAAGGGCCCTGCACTTGGCTTAATGCTCTGCTGTCGCCAAGCATTGAAACACTTAATACTTTGTGAACAGGGAGTCCTGCATTTTCATTTTGTTCTGGGGTCACAAATTATGTAGCCAGTCCAGTATGTGGGACCTATCATTCTGCAACTCAGTCTTTTTTACTTTACAAATGGCAAGGGCATAAAGCCTTTTTTTAAAAAAAATTATACAGTCTCACTTTTGGGGGCTGATCTGTTTATACTTATGGACTTGAATAACTCATGGCTTCTGAATGTCAGGGTATTTTGTTCTTATTCTATTCTTATTCTTGGAATTAGGTCTTCCTTACACACACACACACACACACACACACACACACACAGTGTAATAACTATCTATTAACTGTAGGTAATGCTCTGAGATAGAGCTCTAAGTCAAACTTCCATGATAAATACCGAATACATTCCTGGCCTTCATTCTCTGAGATAGAATCTCTGCAAGTTTCATATGCTCACTTACTCTTTTCCTGATGGTCTTTCAATATTCACTCCATTCCACTTTTAGACCATGTTTCAATGGGTTAGTTCTGTCAAAACTGCACTTCAGAAAAGCCTAACTAAAAAGGGAGAAACCAGAGGTACTCAGACATTCTGATTAACTGTTCCCTTTTAAACCACTTTTGAATTTTAAAATGCTTTCTGTGGTACAGACTTAATTCTTTGCCCACGACTGCATCATTTGAAACAGACGAATTGCATTACCATCATGTATCTCTTGCATCTTGAAGAACTCCAGGTTTTTGAAATGGTTAATGCTTTGATTTTTTTTATTGTTGTTTGTTTTAGGCCACAGGATTTCTGCTAAATAGATACAGTTAATTTATCCATATGTTGGTTTTTGAAAATCTAAAATGTTATAAATGTTAAAGTTGGATATTTTAGCTTCTTCTAAAACATGGAGGTGGCTGGTAGCATCAGCATCTCAGTGGTTCTTAAATTAAGTCAAGCTTTACTCCTTCTTCCCCCCTCCCCTCCACCCCCCACCTTTGTGGATAACCAATTTACACAGTGCTATGTATTGGGGAGGAAAAAAAGGCCAAAAACAAAACAAAACCAAAAAACAAAAAACAAAACACTCACCTTTCTTTTTAACTGCTTGCAATAATACTTTTGTCATTAATAAACTATTTGTATATATGTAGGTTTGTTTCTGAAATATTTTGTTCAGTACATTTATTGTCTATCCTTTAATCAATTTCAATAACTCAAGTAAGTTTTGATATCTGATATGCTAGGTATCTTAATTTTGTGTATTTTTTTCCTTCAAGGTCATCAAGGATATTCTTGGTCTTTAACATTTCCATATTAACTTAAATAAGTTCCTCACCCCCCATAAAAATACCTGCTACATTTTGATTAGGAGTGCATTGAATTTAAAGATCAATCTGCAGAGAATTGGCTTTCCTACACTATTGTCATCTAAATCATGGACATTCTATGTTACATTGATTCATGTCTTTTTCAATAATGTTTTATAGTTTTCCCTCTTACACACTATTGTTAGGTATGATCCCAGATACTTAATTTTTAATGTTACTGTAAATAACATTGTAGTAATTTTTATTTTATAATTATTTGTTGACACTTTATAAGAGTATAATTTACTGTTGTATGTTGACTATATATTTACTTTGGTAAATTTATTGGTTGATTCTAATAGTTTATCTTTTGGATTTTCTATGTACATTCTCACGTCTCCTCTTTAATTGGTACATATTTCATTTCTTTTTCTTGCCTTATTGCATTGACAGAACTTCCAGGAGAATGTTAAGTGGAAATGGGGATGGGGCCATTCTTATCTCCTGAGATATCTTTATCTTAAAAAGAAATTCTCCAGTATTTCATCAGGTATGATGTTTGCTATACATTTTCTTTGAAGATACTCTTAATCATATGAAGAAATCTCCTTTTATTTTTATTTTGCTAAGAATTTGTTATTTTGTTTCACTCATAAATAGATGTAAATATTTTTATATATTTATTTTTTTACATTTACTAAAATGACTACATATTTTTCCTCTTGTTTATGTTAGTGTAGTGAATTATAGTGATTGATTTTTGAGTGATAAATCAATCTTTCATTCTTGGTTTAAACCTAGTTTTGTGAGGATATATTATGCTTTGGGGTTCAACTTGTTACTGTTTTATTTAGTATGTTTGTGTCTCTGTTCACAAGAAAGATTAATCTGTAATTTTTCTTTTTTATGGCTTTGTCAGTATTACTGTCAAGATTATGATGACCTCATAGCATGAGTTGGGAGATGTTCCCTTTATATTGAGATTCTAAAAAAAAGTTTGTGCAAGATTGAAATTGTTTCTTTTTAAAGTATTTAGAATTATGCTCTTTCAAAGTTTCTGTGTCCAGAGTTTTCATTGTGGGAAGTTTTTTTCATTTTGAGAGCAATATTTTTTTCAGAGATAATAGCATCATTCATATTTTTATATCTTTATTTGTATCAATTTTGATGTCATGATTTTTCAAGGAATTTATCTAATTGATAAAATGAATAATTATAAAGTTGTTCATGACCTCAAATTTCTATATTTTAATATGTGTAGTGATGTCCCCTTTTTATTCTTGATATCAATAATTGTTTCTTAATATTTCCCTTTCTCCATTTTTTTTGTTTGTTTAGTATTGCTGGGGACTTTTAAATTATATTAGTGTTTTTACAAAACAACTTTTGCCTTTTGTATTTTCTCAATTGAGTATTTGTTTTTTATTTTATGAGTATTACTCTTTCTTTAAAAGAAAAGGACAGGCAATTTCCTTTCTTCTCTATGTTTAATTTGTTCTTCTAGATTTTTTGAGTTGAATGCTTACATTACTGATTTTTACCTTTTTTTCTCTCTCTTCAAATAAATGTATTTAAGACTTTAAAATTTTCCCTTTAAGCCACTACTCTTTCTACATTGCACACATGTCACTCATTTCCAAGTATTTTCTAATTTCCTCAATTAAAACTTTTTATTTTTATCTCTGCGGTGTAGTGAGAGTGCTGTAAAACCTTTGGCACTATTTTTTCATTTTGGTCTGTTTTGCTCTCCTGCCCTGTGTCAAAAATCAGCCTGTTCCCCAAGGGCTTGTGGGGCCCACCTCAAAGTATTTCCCTTCTCTCTAGAATCCTGGCTGAATCCTCAAGGATTTGGGATCTAGAATCCTCAAGTCCTGGCTGCATTGGTTTGTGTAATGTTCAAATAGTTCTTTCTCCTAAGACTTAGAGAAAGAGCAGACGAAAGAGAGAGCGAGAGCCTGACACTACACTAACATAAATAAGGGGAAAAACATGTAGCCATTTCGGTAAATGTAAAAAAAAAAAAAAGTAAATAAAAGCATTTACAACTATTTATGATTGAAACAAAACATTGTTGTTCCATTTATTTATTCATTCATTCGTTGCTTCTTGTGTGTGCTCTGACTGGAGATTGAACTCACAACCTTGGGGTATCAAGACAACACTCTAAACAAGTGAGATACCCAGCCAGTGCCCCTCCCTCCCTCCCTCCCTCCCTCCCTTCCTTCATTTCTTTCTTTCTCTTTCTTTCTTTCTTTCTTTCTTTCTTTCTTTCTTTCTTTCTTTCTTTCTTTCTTTCTTTCTTTCCTTCTTTCCTTCTTTCTTTCTTTCATAGATATAGATTTTGCCTTTGTTCTTGGCAGAGAATGAGTCTGATCCAAACTATTCCCTCATAACCAAAGCAGCTCATTCAACTCCCTGGCTCTGGTTTAAATTTCACGCCTGAAAAATCTTTTACTTCTGCTTGTGTTATAGCACATATTTGTTTAAATTATTATCTAGAGGTTAGGAATCAAGAAATACTGAGATCATTTTTGAAACTATTTAGTTTAAAATGTGGATTGTCGTACTATTTCCCTTTTCTTTGTGTGTCTTAATATGATTGTGTGTATGTATATTATTTCAATACCTGATTTTATCACTAACAAAATAGTAACTTATTTTGAATGATTGCTATGGAAAAAACTGTTTGTTTGTTTTTTGGCAAAAGGAAGGCATCAAGCCCTAATCCTTTCGGCATTTAACCAGACCTGTGTATTCCTTTTTTGGTTTATCAGTACAGTAATTGCCGTGGCAGCAGAAATGTTTGAGAACTCCTACCACTTGAGGCTATCACTTTTGTGGGATATTCTCTGATTCACATCTTTAGGTCAGCACTTTAAAATAGTTCCCATTCGTTATATTGCAAATTTTGTCTCACTGCTGAAAACATTTCTGACTGCTTTTGGTGGCTCAGTAACATCATCTTTCTCTAAAAAGGACAATCCCTAATAATTTTTGTGCTCTGCGACTTTGGGGAATGTCTTCATCAAAACACAGGTGACTTATTCACCATGAAATGAGTGGCTTACACGCAGCTATACTGTAAGTTTCCATTTGTGATTATTTCTTTAATTCACTAACTAGAAACGAAGACCCTTTGTGCCAATGTTCTATGCTCTCACTGAGGAGCAGCATGCCTGTATTTTCACATTTAGTCCAGGAAGGTGTAAATTGTCTCTAAAATTGTATCAGAAGACTTTTCTCTTATTGAGCTTTGCAGCTTGGCTCCTCCTTGGAAGCTCTGAATTCAGCCCTGTGATTCTTGGGTGCCTTCCCCTAAACCATGCTTTTATCCAGGTGAGCTCAGATTATGCCATGGCGGCCTTGGAGGAGAAAAGATTTATAAAGATAGCATCTTGCATTTTGAAGGGTGGAAGGAAAGAGTCAGGCTCTTCTACCAGCTTGGCTTGAGGCTAGGAGAGGAATTATGTTGTGGCTTATGTGTATTGAGACTACAGTAATGAGACTTGTTAAACAGGTCATTCAGGAAAATCATATTCTCCTAATGACACCAAACAGCTTTAGGTCTTTCTTAGGAAGTGATATCAGAGCCACTTTCTTTTCATTCATTCTGAAAGACTGATTCCCTAGACCCACTATGTCTCTCCCCATCATCTTTCCTCTAGTTGGAGCTGAAAGTGGAAGATCACTGTGGGAGCTGTGTGCACCCAGGGTGATTAAGCACAGCTGGACAGGAAGGCTTATGAGCTGAAGATAGGCAATGTCCAGAAAAAAAGCCTGCACTGTGTAACTTCAATGATTATACTATTTTGTTCTTTAGAGTAATTGTTATTCTCTATTTGAAACATATCCAACAGAGAGCCATTAATTGCTACAAAAATCCTTGCATCCTTGCCACTATACAAGCCAAAAACAGAACTGGTGATAGTGACACAGGACAACTTTGAAAGATGAGTTGTCAGGATGCAAAGAGGAGAGAAAACATGATTAGGAAAACACAAATTTTGTCTTAGTCTGTTCAGGCTGCTATAGCAGAATACTATAGACTGAGTAGCTTAAACAACAGAAATTTATTTCTCACAGCCCTGGAAGCTGGGAAGTCCAAGGTCAAAGAGCCAGCAGATTTGGTGTCTGGTGAAAGATCCACTTCCTGGTTGATAGATTGCCATCTTCTCACTGTGTCCTCATATGGTCAAAGGTACAAGAGAGATCTTTGGGTTTTCTTTCATAAGGGAACTAATCCCATTCACGGGGACTCTATTTCCGCCTCCTAATATCATTAATTTGGGGTTCAGATTTCAACATATGATTTTGAGAAGATACAAATATTCAGTCTATAGCAGATAGGCTATGAGTTGGTTTGTTGAACTGTTTTTGGAAGAGAAATAGTGCCTTAGAAAGGTCACAGTCGTGATGACATATGCAAAATAGATCAGAGAAGCCAGTGGGTAATGACACCTGACTAGGATATGATTAGAGAAAAAAAAAAAAAAAAAAAAAAGGAGGTGCTGCTGAAGTTGTTTATTACCTCTGTTTTATGTTTACAACATTTCTAAGGGTTGGAATACTTGTTCATGAAACAGTGTTAGAATAGTTCAGATTTATATGGAGGAACAACAACATGCACTTAGAAAATACCTGGTACCTGTCATATAGGTGGTGGTCATGGAGCATCCATTTACTTCTGCAGTTTCCTAAACAAAGTAGCTAATGAAGCCTCTAGCTCCAATTCCTTCTCCCCCTGCCTACACAAATGGTGGTCAATATATTTATAAAATAAGGCGAGTAAATTAAGTATTTCCCAAGGTCCTGATAGCTTTGAGAGTTGAAGCTCTGCTTTTGTGAAGCCTGAGGGTTTGTGACTTCTCACCCAGTT
This sequence comes from Corynorhinus townsendii, assembly GCA_026230045.1. Taxonomy (NCBI): domain Eukaryota; kingdom Metazoa; phylum Chordata; class Mammalia; order Chiroptera; family Vespertilionidae; genus Corynorhinus; species Corynorhinus townsendii. Next base: position 57,851,016 of record JAPDVU010000003.1, on the reverse strand, counting down.
TAATTATTGAGTGGCATATCAGTGCTCAGTGATAGTCCAGGTGACTTAAAGACCCTTTTGTTTATTCCAACTATGGTAGAAATTGCCATGTGCTTCCCATCAAACTTCATGTTTTTCAAGTAGATTGCCAACACCTTGAAGCTAGAGATCACAATTGCCTTTTGGAATATCATGTGATAACTGATATCACAGTGGTGCCAGCCAATTCAAGAGAAAGATAATGCTGGTCACTTGTTTTAAGAGGGCAATTCAAGTACAAGCAGCGCAGACTTGGCTGTGTTAAAGTGAAGCTTGCTGATGAAGGGCAACTCACAAAGCCTTGTGTCGACTGTTTTCTTTTGGCAGGTCCCCAGTGTCACTCAGATCTCAGCTTAGCAGTTATAAATGCTAATTACTTTGAAGTTTATCAATCTACCTAAAGGCAAAAACAATCACCTGATGAGTCATAGTATCACTCATATCAACCATCATTAATGTCTTCACCCATCAGAATAAATGTGTGGCTCAGAAAAGAGGAAAAGAACTTGTATTAGGAGTTAAAAACCCAGGTCCTAGGATTTCATTATTTATGTGTCCAACATCCTTAGGAGAAATAATTGATCTTCTCTGAGCCCTTTTCCACATTGAAACTTTGGAATAATCCCTAAGCAAGATTGTCAAAAAAGCCAGAGAGAACATCTAATTCACCCTCTAGTTTTATAAGTGAGAAAACAGAGACTTAAGCTATGTCTCCTAGTTTGTAGAACTGAAAATTCAGTGTGTTTTCCATTAGATTATATAAACTCTATTAGAGGCCTGGTGCATGAAATTTGTGCATGATGCGGGGGAAGGGTCCCCTCAACCCAGCCTGCAACTTCTCCAATCTGGGACCCTCAGTTTAGACCAGCAGTTGGACATCCTTCTCACAATCTGGGACCCCTGGGTCCTAACTGCTCACCTGCCTGCTAGCCTCATCACCCTTAACTGCCTCTGCCTACTGGCCTGATTGACCCTAACTGCCCCCTCCAGCCAGCCTAGTCATCCCCAACTTCCGCCCCCTGCCAGCCTGGTTACCCCTTTACTGCCTCCCTGCTGGCCTGATCACCCCAACTGGCCCCCATGCCAGCCTGGTTGCCCCTAACTGCCCACACTGCTGGCCTGGTCACCCCCAACTGTCCCCCTGCCAGCCTGGTTGCCCCCAACTGCCCCTTCCCCCGCCAGCCTGGTTGCCCCACACAGCCTGCTGTTTAATTGTTTGGTCGTCCCTCACTAACCCCCCTGCCAGCCTGGTCACCCCAGACAGCCTGCTGTTCAGTCATTTGGTTGTCCCTCACTAACCCCCCTGCTGGCCTGGTCACCTCACTCAGCCTGCTGTTTGGTCGTTACTATTACTGTGATGGCATCCCGGACAATTTGCATATTCCTCTATTATTAGTATAGGTTCTGAAAACCAAAGCAGAGAATGTCTATGAATGTTGTAATATAAAAACTTCAATATATTATACTATATTGAATATTTGAATAGCATATTGACAAAGAAAGGTACTAACGACACCTCTATTTTCCAAATGAGAAAACTAAGGCACAGGGAAATTGAAAGAATAGTTAGAATCAGCTATCAAGGGATAGAAGTCAAGGTTTTTTACATACCTATTTCAGTAGTCTCTCCGTGAAAATATACTATGAGGGAATATTATTTTCAATAGGGACTAGCTTTAGTTGTCACTAAGTGGCAGTATAGAATAATGGAAAGAGCACAAGATCTAGAAGGAAGCATACATGGGTTCCAAAACTGGATTCATCCCTGCTAGCTGGATGAGTATTTAACATCCTGAGTATGGGATCCCTCAGGTAAAAAGTGGAGATGTAGCTAATTAGTAATATACTATTGAATACTTACCATTTAATAGATACTACTTTAATCATTTTGCTCTTATTGTTTTAATACTTTTAAATGTATTAGCTCTGTGAATTCCTAGGACAGGATTTTTGTAAAAACTATTGTTTACAAATTAAATATGTGAAGCACCTATGGCAGTTTTCTTCCTCTTAAACACTCCCAGTAAGTTTTTTACTCATGCTGGTGACAAATATATGCTATGGCAAATGAATCTCCTAGTCTTTCCATCGTGATCCCAATTAAGAAGTATGGAGATCGGAAGGGAGAAGTAATGCAATTGATTATCTCATGTCTATTACAATTTGAAGACAACTTACTGATTTTCAGTGTTTTTTCGAGCATTAATGACAATAATGCTCTGGTCTAACATTATGGTCATCTCTGCCCAATCTGAAAGAAATAACATTTTTTTGCTTGTCTTTTTTTTTTTTATTTATGCTGTTGATATTTGTCCACAATTGAGCAAAAATATATTTCTTTCAAGAACTGTCTTTACTAACATATAGGCAATCTCTATCCATTACTGAAACACTATAATTTGATTCTTGTAATTTTAGCTGGTAAAAAATATGAGAAGGAACTAATTCTCACAAGAGTTTTTTCTAAAGAAATTATATCCTATAATCAAAATCCAAATTGACTTTCCAATTAGAAAAAGAATTCAGGTCAAGAATGTGAACTACCAGTTTCAAAATACAACCACATATATGGTCTAGAATGAATACTAAAAACAAGCTCTCTTTGCTTCCCTATTTACCAAAAGATCTTTTGGGCAGTTCCTGTAAATTCTTACCTTGTTGGCAAAGAGTGACTTGATGTTCAAAAGCAACTAGAGAATAGACCTATTATTTTTGTGACTTTTTATTAATTCTGGGCCTTGTGGTGACTGAGCATCTTTCTTTCCAGAAGCTCAGAGACATTATTTACTGAGTTGCTATGCTAATTTATACTTTGGAACAAAGCTTGAGCTAGTACTTACTTTAGAGACAGTGAAAATAAGTTGAGTAGAAGCAATGGTACCCAGATCTTGTAGTTTTGGAGTTTGTCAAACTATTTGATGAGTACTCTTAAATCTATAGCTTTAGTCATAACCTCATTTCTGAATTTTAAATATAAATAATATCAACCATGCATATTATATTCACCTAGATGTCTCAGAGCACCTCAAATTCAGGTCATAATATTCTCCAAATCTCTGACTTCTTTGGTATTCTACATCTTGATATACAAGCCAGAAACCTGACCATCATTCTTAATTATTTTCGTTCAGCATTCATATACAATGACTCTCCTGACCGTCAATTCCATTTCCAAAATATCTTTGAATCAGCTCATTCCTCCAACCACTATCCTCATTTTCTCTCTCCTGGATTATTGTCATAGCTTCCTAATGCATCTGCCCATCTCCAAGGTAACCACTTTCCATTCCACCCACTGAACTGCTGCCAGAGTGTGCTTTCCGAATAACAAATCTGATCTTGTCACTCACACAATTAAAATCCTCCAGTGGATCTCAGCCACTTACAGCATGAAAATTCAAACTCCTGAGCAGAGCCTGCAAAGACTGGTTTTGATCTAGCTCCTATGTCTTTCATTTGCAAACCAAGACTGTGTCCACTTTGGACTTCTCACAGTTTGGCCTCATGTAGTGCTCTCTTTTGTTTCCATGGCTTACACATGCAGTTCCCATGCCTGGAACAGCCTTTCTTTCTTCTAACCTTTAAAGGCTCCTATAGTTCAGGTGGCACCTGTTCCGGGCAGCTCTTACTATGCTACTCTGTGCATAGTCTGAATAACAATATCATACACATCCTTATAGTAGTTTTTTCTTCAGTATATTTTAATTCATTGTTTACACATTCGTTTTTCCTTCCTCTCTGTGTATTCATCTGAGCATTCTTTGTATTCCCAGCATCTATCGAGCACTTAGCAGTAGAGTAGGAACTCAGAACATGTTTGTTGACTAGGAATGAATATCCAGGCAGCTCATTTCAGTCAAAGCGGAGCAACCCTGGGCATGCAGCTTAATATCCTTTGCGACTTTGTCCTCATTTGCAAAACCAGGGACCACAAGACCCATCTTCCTGTGCTGCTATAAGAATTCAATAAGACATCAACAAATTCTGTAAACAACAAATTAATATATTCATTAATATATCATTTAAGATCATATAATTATTGTGACCCATTACACACTAAATAATATATTCCTAAAAATGGATTTATTTATTAATAACCATGACACACAGGACATTTCACTAAACAGCCAAGGCCTTCTTTCATTCCCCTCTCCTCTGCTTTGTTTCCTCCTGATAATGATGCACATACTCTTTCTGTTATAACCACCACATCTGGTGTCCCAAATTTGCCATCCACTTTCCCACTGACAAGCCTGTCCACGTGCTCTTTCCCTGGTCAGAATGTCCCTTCCCCCTGCTCTTCTGGTGAAAGTGTGTCCTCCAAAGTCTGACTCCAGAGTTTAATACTCTTCCGAGCTGTCCTCTCCCCACCCAGGCAAGACTGATCACACTCTTCCCTCAGCCCCAAACACTTAGTTACACTTCTCTTATGACTTGCATCACTTCATGTAGTTTTTGTTTATGTGTTCATTTTTTTCTACACTCTATTGCGAACTCCTTGAGGTGTTATCTCATTTTCCTAGGACTGTTGTTATCATTTCTCTGTGATTACCCCTCAAACCGTGTCTCACTCAAAATCCCAAAATAAGATCTTATGAAACACCCAATAAACTGCCTACCTTTACATGATTTTGATTATTGACAAATCCTAATTCAGTTTTTATCTCTCAATGAATTATTTATAAAATTAGACAGCTGGTAAAGCAAATCTAATTTGAACTCAGACATTTAACTTGTGTGATCATGAGTCATTGTAGAGTATATGCTATAGACAAAATAAATTTTGTTTTGTGTAAAGAAACCTACTAGTAAATCAGGTCTTCTTCCTTGAACTGTCAGTACGTGATAGGAAAAAAAAGAAAATAAGAAAACAAAAGAAAAAATAAACGAACAGAGTGACATCAAACTAAAAAGTTTTTGCACAGCAAAAGGAACCATCAACAAAATGAAAAGGCAACCCACTGAATGGGAGAACATATTCACCAATGACACATCTGATAAGGGGTTCATATCCAAAATTTATAAAGAACTTACAAAACTCAACATAAAAAAACAACCCAATTAAAAAGTGGGCAGAGAACTTGAATAAACATGCAGATGGCCCATAGAAATCATTAGAGAAATGCAAATTAAAATCACAATGAGCTATCATCTCACACCTGTCAGAAAGGCTATCATCAATAAATACACAAACAGCAAGTGTTGGTGAGGATGCGCACTGTTGGTGGGGATGCAGATTGGTGCAGCCACTGTGGAAATCAGTAAGGAGTTACCTCAAAAAATAAAAAATGGGACTGCCCTAGGAGTCAGCAATTCCACTTCTGGCAATATACCTGAAGAAACCTGAAACACTAATTTCAAAGAATATGTGTACTCCTATGTTCATTGCAGCATTTTATTTACAACTAGAGACCCGGCACATGAATTTGTGCATGGGTGGAGTCCCTCGGCATGGCCTGTGGGGATTGGGGTGAAACCAGCAGTCCAATGCTGCCTGCCACTCCTGCCTGCTGCTCCTGCCTGCCACTCCCGCTCAACCCAGCCCCGCTGCGCCTGCCACGGGCTCACACCCAGTCAGTCCTGATCAGGAGAGGCTCGCGCCACCACAGTGACACTTGCCAGTCATGAGCCCTGTGTCTGGCACCCATCCCAAGGGGGTGGAGGGCGGGGATGTGATCAGCCCTCCAGGCAGGTAGTGGGATGCCCTTGCCAGCCCGGCATCTGGATCTGTCCAGATGACATTCACGCTGCTTGTCAGGAGCCACCTGGAGGCCGCTTTTAGATTGTTTTTTTCTTGTGGAGCGTCTAAGGAGGGGAAGGAGCCACGGTGCCCAAAGCCAACTTCCAGGAGGCCAGCAGCACTGTCAAGATTGTGCCGGTGCACCAGTCCATCAGTGCCTGGCCTGTTCTCAGGAGATTGGACCTAATGGACTACTGAGGGAGTGAGTGACTGCCACTGGGCTGGTGGGCCACCTGGACAGGTCAGTCAACTGAGCAGCACTCCCACTGTGGGAGCGCACTGACCATAAGGGGGCAGCTCCTGCATTGAACGTCTGCCCCCTGGTTAGGTTAGTGTGCACCATAGCGACTGATCGACCGGTCATTTGGTCGCTTAGGCTTTTATATATATAGATAGCCAAGATTTAGAAGCAGCCCAAGTGTCCATCAGTAGATGAGTGGATGGAAAAGCTGTGGTATATTTACACAATAGAATCAAAATGAACTATCAAGCAAAATAGAGACATACCCATAGACAGAGAGCAGGCTGACAGCAGTGAGGGGGTTGGTGTGGTTGGGGGACTGGGTGGGAGGGGTGGAGGGATTGAGAAGAGAAAAAACTCATAGACAAGGACAATAGTGTGGGGACTGCCAGGGGATGGCAGGAGAGGTGGAGGAGGGTATAGGGGGGATAAATGGTGATGGACGGAGAGTTGACTGGGGGTGGTGAACACACAATGTAGTGTACAGATGCTGTGTTGTGAAATTGTGCACCTGAATCTGTATAACTTTGTTAACCAGTGTCACCCCAATAAATTCAATAAAAAGGAAATAAATATCAATATGAGCCAAGAGAGGTATTAATATAACAATATATTTTAAATCCATGAATTGAAGTATACAAATTTCTCTTTAAAGATGTTGCTGTTTATGTTAATCCATGTACAATATATCAGAACAAGTGAAAGCATATCTGCCTGAAAATAGAAGAGCTGTATTTAACTATTCATCCCACCATCTTGTTGGTAAGGTCTCTAGCAAGTCACCTAGACAAAGATTAACAGACCTGAATCAGAAAGAAAAATAGAGCAGCACTAAAGGCTATTTGACATCTCAGTCTCTAGAGTAAAATGAATTCTCTCTTGTCATCCACAAGTAAATAATAGAAAGCATCTTTCGCCCAGATCTATAATCCATCCTTTAAAATTCAATTAAGAGAATTTTCTTTGAGAAATGACTTGAAGGATTAACATCACATGGCAGATGTACTGTAATTACAGCAGTTCATCTTTTACTTAAGATTTGCAATCATATTGGATTTATATATATATATATATATATAGCCATTGTTTTACAACTTTTTGTGCATAATAACTGATAATTTCAAATTGATTTTATAGGTCAAGTAGTTAATACAAACACTACCTTTTTTGAAAAAAATATTCCCATCCTTTAGCCAATCAGTATGTAATTTTAAATGCATTTGAATTCTATTTCCTAAAATAAGTAACAAGTTCGGAGGGATAATATGCCAGAGAAAATTAAACAAATAGATGACATAAATTTTGGCTTTAATAGAAATAAAATTTAAGAGTTTTTTTTTTAACCCCATGCAAAAACAATCTGTCCATTCTGTCAAATGTGACCTGAGATTAATCATTAATCATTCATTCATTTATTTAGCATATAGTTACAGAGAAGCTGCTTGAATTATGTAATTTGACCCTGGTGATGTTTATTAAAGGGTACTATCCATGATTTATCAGCCAGTGAGAACAAATTTGATGCAGTTCAATAATTCTACATGTTGATTCTCCAAGCCCTTACCTTCAAGAAAGGTTCTATATGTGAAAACAAAAAGTAGCCCAGAATTTACCAATATTAATGTTGTCAGTAAGATTAGTTTTTAATTTGTCCACAGATCCGTTGGATTGATTGCCAAATACTGAGAGACAGAATGTCAGCCCTTCCTTGTCTGACTCTCTAGGAATCCTGTAGAGTGTGGGTAGAGTATAGATTGAATTGCTCCAAGGCCTCTCTTTCCTGGCTCCTGCTCTCACTGCCTGTGTGTGGCTTTCCCTTTGCCTCATTATTTACTGCTCCTCTGAGATCTTTCTCCAAACCTGTGCCACAGCCAGACACATCCAGACATCTTTCTTCCCTCCATGCTGTTATTGCTCTTGCCTTTTGGAGTGTAATCTGCTTAGTCATGAATGGTAGGCAGAATAACAGTCCCTTCCTCTCCCCGCAAGATGTCCATGATTAGATCCTATGAATTAGATCCAAGAGTCAATGAATATGTTATGCTGCGTGGCAAAAGAAAATGTAGGTTGTGGATCAAATGAAGATCACCAATCCTTAAAGTAAGGAGCATCTTCTGAATTATCACGGCAGGCCTAATGTACTCAGGAGGATTCTTTAATGGAAGAGGGAGGCAAAAGAGGCCAGAATCATGCAATGTAAGAAAGATGACCTACCATTGCTGGCTTTGGAAGGAACAGAGCTGGGGTGCACTGGCCTCTGGCAATTAGAAAAGAGAAGGTAATAGACACATTGCTGGAGCCTTCAGCAGGAGCATGCTCTGCTGACACCTTCTTTTAGCCCAGTGAGACTCATGTCAGACTTCTGACCTACAGAACTGTAAAATCATAACATTTTTTGTTGTTGGAAGCCACCAAGTTTGAGGTGATTTGTTACGGCAGCCATAGCAATAGAGTGCAGCATCCCTGTGATGATGTCCCATCTGTCCACAGCCTTGGGAAATGGGACTTCCATACTCTCTCCTAGAGCATCCTGTGTCTGACTTTGAATTCTGGGGACTCTTTCTCAGGCTGGAGGACATGTTGACTTTCACACATCAATGCCTTTTAGAAGGGAGGGGGAATCCCACAGAGAAATGCTTTGGCCCCTTATGATACACTAATTTTATTTGATAAATACCCTTCTTCCATCTGGGGCCCAGATATTCCAGACTGATGTAGAGAGTGCTGAGTGGGCAATTGGTCATGCACCATCTCACTTGTACCTGAACCTACTGCTTCCTTTCATACACAGACCAAATGACATGTCAGTCCTTAGCTGTCAGATTTGGCATAGTGTTTTTGCCTTGTAAGGGACCATGTCTTTGAGTGGAGTCTGGCTCCTGTTCTCCGCCTCCACCCCTACCAGACATGTCTGCATATCAAACACTGATGGTGAACAGGTTTCATGCTCTTTCCCACGACGTTTTTGGACTCTGGGGAAGGCAGGTATATTGCCGATTACTGTTTCTCTGAATCACCACATATTCTGTGATGGGTAAGGAGTTTCCTAAGCATTCTAGACCAAAGAAACAGTTGTATATGCTTGAGCATTGCTCCAGATGCTGTCCTAATTCAGCTCTATCATAGCCAGTATGCACTGTACATGCAATTAAATATCAGATGGCCCCTGTCCCCAAGGAGTGTAGGCTCCTATTGGAGAGATATACACAATATGATCTTTCTGGCAGTAGGTATTCAGCTGGTGTGCACTGGTGCTACTGCAGGGCTGGATCTGTTTTGATTGGCCAAGGGCTCTGCCATATTGGCTATTATGTGTTTTGAATGTGGGAGAACAGTGACATTGAGCTTAACTCATCTCAGGGTAGAAAAAGAAGCCAGTTGGGAGAGAAGAGCCAGAACCTTGAAGAATTAATAAGAGCTACAAAGCAGCAGAAAGAGAAATCTGGAGTATGAGCAAATGTCAAGGTTCAAATAATTGTTTGCTGTGTGTGGAGAATATTAATAATCCAAAGTGACTAGGGTGTTAAGTAAGTCCCTAAGGGAGCCAGAATGCTCTAGATAATTTGTCTCTAAAGTAAGTGGATTGCACATTAAAAAAACAACTGGTCAATGTAATAATTTGCTTAAAATGTTTTTCTGGTAGTATCTCTGGTAACTTTTTCATTTTTCCCCTTCAAAGTTGCTCATTTTGGTACAACATGAATTAGTCCCTCACATGGCTTGAACTATTATTGATTTTTAAAATGGCTTTTTAATTTTGCTTTATAATACTTTAAATCAATTGTTGAACTATTTGTTTCCTCCTCATGCTGTTTGTAATAGTTGAAAGCACTACCTAAATATACATTAGTAGCAGGAAGTATAATGACTAATTGGGAACATGGTTAGTCTGTGTGCAAAATCCCACATCTGGACATAGACACAACCCGGTCTTGAACTTGAACTTAGCATCACTAAGTTCATATTTTTGCATTTATAGAATGACATTCATATTATCTGTCTCACAGAATCATTGAGGATTAAAACACAATTAAAACTAAAATAAGGTCCTGGCCAGTGCAGTCAGTTGGTTGGGTGTTGTTCCATGCATTCAGGGGGTAAGGGGAGGTTGCTGATCCAATTCCCATTATGGGGCATGTGCCCAATTGCAGCCTCGACCCCCAGTTGGGGGTTTATAGGAAGAAGCCAGTCGATTATGCTGTGCTCTCACATCCATATTACTCTCTTCTCCCTTCCTTTATCTCTAAAAAAAAAAATAAAAATAAAAAATCAACAAACTATTCTTTAAAAACAAAAACAACTACAATTTGCCACAGTGTCCAGCACACAGTAAACTCTCACTCATTAAAAGGTATTTTTTTCAACATTAGTTTCTATTACCTTTTGCTTTTTCAAAGAAGCAATGAATTACTACTGCAAAAAAAAAAAAAACTCACACACAATAATAAGTCAAATATAAAGAAACAGTAATTTTACCCATTCAAAGATAACTGCTATTAATATCTTGCTGAATGTTATCTAGATCCTTTCATATGATTTTTATATAGTCTTATATATTACTGATTTCTTTTGTAGAATGAGATGATACTATGTGTGCTACATTATAACCTACTATAATTAATTTAAGAAAACCAGCATTTGATGAAAATTTATGCTATTCCAATTTTTTGCTAATGGCAATGCAAAACAAACAAAATTAATTATAAATTAAAAATACCTAACAGTTGCCCTAACTCAGTGTTCGGCAAACTGAGGCTCGCAAGCCACATGCGGCTCACAAGCTGCGGTTTGCCGCTCTGTTGACTAATGAGTTTGTCGACCACTGACCTAGACTCTCGATTCCAATAATTATAGGCTGTTGTTGTTCCTTGTGATTAAGCCCCCTAACTGCTTTGGATCTGTGGTTAGAGTGTCGGCCCTCCACTGAAGGGTAGGGTTGGATTCCAGTCAAGGGCACATACCTCGGTTACAGGCTTGATCCTCAGCCCCAGTCAGAGCTCATGTGGGAGACAACCAATTGATGTATCTCTCTCACATCAATGTTTCTCTCTCTGTGTGTTTCTTCCCCTCCCTTCCACTCTTTCTAAAAATCAGTGGGAAAAGTATCCTCGGGTGAGGATTAACAAAAATAATTAGCTTGAATAAATAAATAAATAAAATAGAAAGAACTAATGGTTCTAAAAATTGACACAAGTTTTAATACACATAGAGTAGCAAAATAAGGCACAATTGGCCAGTACCTTCAAACCTACTTGATCATTATTTAAATTTTCTTTTTATATGGATCTGCTTTCTTTCCATGAAAATGTTCTTAGAAATATTTTTATTTCATGAAATCGCTTCTGGCTAAGTCATACGCTACCAGGGCAAATGTGAAACTTTGGTAGCATGTAGAGGGGAGGGCAGATAGAGCTTGCATGCCATGTTAAAGAGCTTGACCCGGGAGGATGAAGAACCTTAAAGAGTTTTAAAGCAGAGCCTGAGGACGGACCATCTCAGTTTTAGACCTTGCAAAACTGAGACTTGGGAAGAGTTACTTAGGTATCAAAATCACCTTCAGATGGGGATGAGGGCTGTGAGTTAACCCAAAAGTTCAAGTTGCCTTGAATCCTTTCTGGACAAAGTTAAGTAAGACATAAGTAAGTATTAACCAGACCAAATGGATCAAGTCTCTTTTCTGCCCGGTAAGAATTCCGTTTCTTGTTGTAAAATGCATTTCACTAATAAATTTTGGATACCTGTTGCCCCCATTCGTATTCTAGAAATGAAGGGGGAAAATAAATGAGCTGTTACTCTATTCATGAACTGGACTGACTGCGGAAGGAAATGGTTAATGCCTCGTGGCTGCAGGGAAGGGCTTTATCTCCAGTGACAGGCCTAAGAGTTACTGTCCAAGGCAGATGCTTTCTCAGGCTGGTTCCTGCTTCCACTTCTAGGCGTCTGACGCAGGGAACTCTGCAGAATGTTTCAGACTTGTTTAGTGGTTTTGCAAAGTTTGCTTTAATTTCATCCCTGAAATATACATTAAAAAAAAAAATCCAGGATCTTTTAAAAACATACCTCTCTGGTGACATGTCTGTGTAACCAACATGTGGGCCACAGTGGCACAGGAAAATTGTCAGTAATCAGTGCTGTGAATACACACGCCTACCTGATTCATCCACTGGGCTCAGCTTGGTACCAGTGCTTTTGTTTCACATTCATTAAAATTCCTATCAGGACACAAAATGCTGAATATCACCCAAAACAAAACCAAACAAAACCAACCAACCAAAAAAAAAGAAGCTTACACACAGATACAGCAATGCCGGTTGGTGAAGAAACAAAACAAACCATTTATATGTTGCCTATTCTTCTTTAGCTCATTGGTGATTGTTTTATTAGAAGCTTTATGACAGTTATAAACCCCAAATATTAATTTTTTGCTTATTTGATTCTCTCTTTGCCTCATGAAGATACACTGAAAAAGAAAACAAAAATGAATGGAAGCTGTTCAGTCACACTCATTCTAAAATGTTCAAATATAGTAGGATTTCCTGTCTTTCATTTCACCTCAGATATTTTGGTCATTAACTCTTCTAAAAATATCATCTTACTGTATGCAAGTTTAGAAAGCATATTGGAGCTAAAATAGATATTTTATTTCTATAAATAAAATAAACCTCTACCAACCATATGTTATATAAACATGCAAAAAGTTTAGTCTTTATTTTCAAAAATTACAAGTGCGAGTTAATTCCAATTTGGGGAAATGCAATTATATCTTAAGGGAAAACCATGAACTATTCCAGGATAGAATTGTCATTTGATACAGGCTATTGGGTTTTATTTTATTTTTTATTGAATACATATGTGCTCACTGGTTTTACTTTTTTTTGTAGTAGTAGCAGGGAATAAAGAAATAAAGATTAAATAGGTCATGTGTTACGCATTTTTTAAAACAGATATTGTATTAAACTAGAGATACAATCATTTTCAGTGAATGGGCAGAAACTCTGTTTCCATAAGGCTTGCTTCCCTCTCTCCTATGATAATAGGAAGCCTGATTTGGGGGTTGGCACATCGCTCGTCCCTGGAGGCAAACCTCCATTTCCCAAACTCCCTTGCTAGATGTGGCCAAGTGACAAGTTTTGGAAATGTTTTTTCAACTTCTGAAACATATTCCTCCTTCTTCCCTCTCTTCTTTCTGCTGCTCAGAGGTAGGTGTGATGAACGGCTATTCATCTTGATCTACAAAGAGAAGAAACATTCTGGCGATGGTGGCATGGGAAACTGAAAGCAACATGTACCCCAGATCTGACTAAGGAATCACCATGCCACTCTTGAGCTGCCTCAATCCAGACTTTTATGCAAAACAAACAAACAAGCAAGCAAACAAACAAAAAACACAGAAAGAATCATTATCTTGAAGATCTTTATTATGAGCAAACAAATATAAATCCTAATGAATATAGAATTTGATGCCTGAAAGTAGTGTTGGCTATGACAAAACCTAAAATTAGATGCTAATGGCTCGGACAGTGGAAGCCAAAAGGCTTAAAACCCTTGTTATGCTGTGACAAAATATATGATGGAACAATTACTATATTATTTTGGAGAACAGATCACATGCCATGGCCCAGCAATAGGACAAATGTTGTCTTATGTTGGTTACTTCTGGCTGCTTTAGCAGTCTATAAAGAAGATAAATTCAGGTGTGAGCTAATCAGTCTGGAAGCAGAACTCACCCTGCAGTATAAACTGACCAAGAGCCTAGCAACCTTACATTAGTAAATTAATACTAACCACACATATATGGTGCTTACTGTGTGCCAGGCACCATTCTAGTGCTCTAGATATTTTAAGTTAATCTTCAAACAACACAAGGAAATTAATACTGTTTTCAGCCCCATTTTACAGATGAGGATCAAAGAGCTTAAGTAACTTGCCAGTTGCACATCGTTAAAGTGAGGAACCTGGTTTGAAGTAGGCAATCTGAGTGCAAAGTCTGTATCCCTGGCTGCTGCCATAAACAGTCAGCAATGTGGGCCTTATGGGATTGAAACACAGATTGCTTTTGTGCCGCAGAATGAAGCAGTTCTAGGTAAAGGCTGCAAAGGAGCAGACTTAGCAGAAGATAAGCGGGGGTCTGCGTCTTTCCCAAGCACCTGCAGTTAAGAGGTCTGTCTCTGCCAGACAGACAATGGGAGCCAGCTCAGTGGCCAAGATCAGATGAAGAGCGTTGTCTCTCATCCCAGCTCTTTGTTTCAAATGACAGTAAGTGAGCCAGCCTGAAACCCGAGAAAAGGAGGATGGGCAGAGCCCGGAGGCGATAAGTAAAAGACCTGTGTGTCTTCAGTCTTAAAAACTGTGACTTTACAAGATTTTTATCTGTGGTTATTAACCCATAGAACTGACCAGAAGTAAATACATTGTAAGTCCATTTGTTTTTTTAAGAAATTATATTAAAAAAATAAAACAAAACACAACAACATTCAAAATCCTATTCAATCCCAAAGCATTTTCTGGGCCTTCAAACCAATACCAGCAAGAAGCAGCCTACATGAGTCATGCAGTTCCCAAAAGGATACCCCCTTCCATGCCCATCTGAGACACACTGTGAGGGAGAGTAAACAAGGAAGTTCTACTCAGAGGAGCTTTCAGCTAGGAGAACTGGGGAACTGACTCTACTGACAAGAAAGGAGTCATCATGATTCCTGCCCAACAGGGCATGGTCACTTCCAAGATAGTTCTGTTTCCCATTCTTCAAGGATATCAAGTGCCAACAACCTTTACTACTGGTACTGTTTTTCTGATAAATTTTGACTCTTTTCCCCCTGGTGTTTTCTTCATAGCAGAAGTATAATATAAGTATCTCAACTGTAATAACTTTTCATAAATATGTAAACAATTGTGAAGCCTCTACTCAGTGCATCTCCTCCTCTATGCCGTATGTTTCTCCTGAGCATCTGTTTAAGACCCTTCTCACCTTTGTTTCCTCTGTGAATGACACTTGACAGTAGCATCGCTTTCATAAAATAATGGTGATTCCCAACTGGGTAGCAGAGTTCGGTAAAGACTGAGGGTAATGCTAGATAAAGTTCAATGCAAATCAGGAGTCACTTTGACATGTTAAAGATGAGAATGAGGTTCCAGAATAAAGAGTAAAGCAACATCTACATTACCCAAGAAGAGAAGAAAATCTGGCATATTTCCAGTAATTCCAGACTGTGTAGGAAGGCAATATAATCACGGAGAGAAGATTGACTGGTAGATTAGAAATGCCTTTCTGTAGCTTTGAGCTCCTATTAAACTTGTTATTTCTGAACTCTAAGACATGTCTTGATATCAGGGTAATGTTTTTGTTTATTTAATGTGTATAATATGTCCCAGAGCCTCAAGAAATAAATGGAGGTATTATCAATGTTAATGAAGAGTTAGCCTTAAGCAGTGATGCTTTGGGGAAAGGTATCTAATCCAGATGCACATTTGTTGGGAGGAAAGTGGAGTGGGTGTCAGTGTCAGGCATCCACAAGTTAACTTGCTGCTATGGCAGATGAACATAATATCAAGGATTGTCTAATAAATAATTGTCCTCAATGAGGAAGGAGGATTCCCAGGTTCTCTTCTTACCATCTAGTCTCCAATGATTTGGAGAAAACAAATAAACCGATTGGCCACAAGAAGAGGGAGAAGAGCAGCTTGCACCCAGAGGGGACAATGTAGTAGATGTCCTATAGGAACAAAGCCTTCCTCTGGCCCATGGTCGGTACACAAACATTGGATTGTTGCCGGGGCTGGCAGCAGATGGTGGTGTGTCCTCTGCCAACACGTGTCCTTTTCCTTTGATAATAGTGTCCAGAATTCTTGATGAATAGTTGGGTAAATTTCCTAGGTTTCTGGGTGGGGACTCATATCAATAGAATTGTGACACCCTTGAAAGATAATACTGGTTTAGTTAACAGAGGTATCTGTGACAGGGTGTTACATAACCTTGCCCCTTTTTATTTTTTTTAAAGACTAGCCAGATCAAATACCCCAAAACTATACTTGTTACACCAGATAATTGTAAAAAGAAAACAACAACACTAAAGTCTCCTTAAGATTATAGCAATCCAATATTTGAAATGGGTTAAACCGGATAGTTTATAGTAAGTTAGCACTGGTCTGTAAATCCACCTTCAGTGATGTTACTGGATCTGATACATAAACACAGAGTAAAATTGTAACACACTTTTGGTGATGGAAGAGGTGATCATCACAGAATCAAATACCAATATCATGTTGAAAGTTTAGTAATACCTGTTCTAATTCAATGTAATAAAATGTAAAGGAGGATTGCTTTTAGTTGAATTGAGAGAGACTTATATATTTACAATCTACCTGTGTAATTCAGAACAGAACTACTGGTATCACATACTAACCGTAGACCATAGCATCTGATGTGCAAGTTGTACAGTTAACAACAACAAATCAAATTTATTTCATTTTTCAGTCTCCCTCCCCTGGGGCAGGGGCTAGACAAATTTGGGATCCCCCCTTTTCCAGGGTTGTATTTATGTTCCATGGACATTGGAGAAGGACATAGGAACAGGATCCTCTTCTAAGATATCCATCATCTCATCCAGTTTTCAATTATTGCCCCACACTGGACAAGAATCGTCATTTCTTTATGGTGTGATCTGCCTGCACAAAACAAACAGCCATCCTCTCTCTTTTTATATATATATATTTTTATTTATTGATGAGAGAGAGAGATTGTTCCACTTATTTGTGCATTCATTGGTTGCTTCTTGTATGTGCCCTGACTGGGAATTGAACCCCCAACCTTGGCATATTGGAACGATGCTTTAACCAACCTACCCAGCCAGGGCTCCCTCTCTTCTTGACATCCAGACTTGGGAGGCACAGAACGGAGTTGGAGGGGCTGCATTCTCTTTGCAACTCCAGGATAACTCTGTTTAACATTCCTGCCTCCATTCATCCTGTGTCCTTTCCCATCAAATGTAGCAGGGGAGAGGTCAACTGTCGTACACTTTTCCTCCCATTTATTTTGTTCTTGCACAGAGTCCTCACTGTTGCTTAACCACTGGGTTTCTTAACTTTGGCACTATTGACATGTGGGGCTACATATTTTGTTGTTGTCGGGGACTATTCTGTTTGCTGTAGGATAACAGCATCCCAGGCCTCTACTCACTAGATGCCAGAAGCACCTGAGTTGTGAAAATTGGACATTGTCTCCAGACCTTGCCAAGTGGCCCTATTGGATTAGCCATCAGTGGAGAACTACTCCTTTAAGGGCATAAGCTTCTGGAAAGCAAAGACATTAAGATTCCCTGGAGACAATGAACAGTGAAGAGAAGAGCTGACAGGAGAGGTATCCAAAGGAAATGTGGGTAAGTGGGAGTTTTTATTTTAAATTATTCATATACTCCCTACTGGACATGCAGGAAAAGGAGACAGAAATGTTAGGATAGCTACACATAAGCACTTCCATCCTGCACATAGATACTGTAATGCTGTTAGAATTTGGGGTTTTGTATTTTTTATGAAGTAATTGTCTTCTTCTTATCAGCACTGCTCTCACTTTTCTAAGGAAAACTTTGCATCACTGATGCGAATTAATTGATACAAATAAAATACATTTCAGAAGCATGAACATTCAAGTTGTGCATGATTAGTTGTTTAGAATTGCATTCTTCTAAAATATATGAATATCTTCTAATATAAATTAATCAAAGAATGTTATATAGAACATCATCATGACATTTTATTAAACAGAAAAAAAGCCCACTAAATATAACATGTGTATGTAGCATTAACTATGCCACACTTCTTGAGGAAGAATAACAAAAGTACCAAATTGTAAAGAATTTAATTTCTGAACTTAAAGGAAAGGAAGTCACCTTCTATTTCCCCATGACTAATCTATGATGGGCCAAATAGAAATGTCAAAGGCTGTTGACAGAACAAGAATAATGAGCATACGTTTATGGCCTTTTGTCAATAGCCCTGGAGATGAATTGCCCTATTGACCAAGCCCAAGTATTTCCTCCCAAGGATGAATCTTGAAAAAAGAGGTTTCTAGATGCAGTGGATAGCCAGGTGTTGCATTGGCCTTTTTGACACCTTTTCAATCACCTTTCCCCAGGCAAACGAAATTTGAAAACCTACTGAGATCAACAAGCTTGCAGTTCTTCCAGGCAATGTTTGGTAAGCAATGGACTGGCAGATGTATTCCTTCTAGTGCCTAGTAAAGAGTTTGGAGCAATTATTTAGAATGTTTGCTCCTGGATGTTTAAACCCTCTTCCACTTTTAGTTTGATCACATAAAGAAAGAACCTAAATTTGATGTTGAGCATATTTCTTCCATCAACTACTTTATATGTTTTCAAGCTTTATTTTATTGATTCTCATAAATCAATACTCAGGTTTCTATAAATAAATATGAATAACTGAATTGAAAGTTAACTGAATTAAATATCAGCAAACAATGCAAATGAGAAAATATACCTAATTAAAACATGAAAAATATCCATTAGTGAACTATAAAATGCAAATTAAAACAAAAATAAGATATAATTTTTGCTTTCAAATTAGCAGAGATAAAAAAATTTAGGGTACTCAATATTGGACATAGTATATTGCTAGTGGGAGAGGAATGTTACAGTCTCTTTGGAAAATAATTTGATAATATGCAGAAAAAGTTTTTTAATTTCCAAGCCTGAGACAAATAATTCTAAATCTGGGAATCTCTCCAAAAAAAGTTTTATGTACAAAGGTACACATTGTAGTATCTATCTATCCTATCTAATAAAAGAGTAATATGCAAATTGGCCATCACTCCAACACACAAGATGGCTTCCCCCATGGACACAAGATGGCCACCACAAGATGGCCAGCAGGGGAGGGCAGTTGGGAGGGACCAGGCCTGCAGGGGAGGGCAGTTGGGGGAGATCAAGCCTGCAGGGAAGGGAAGTTGGGAGGGACCAGGCCTGTAGGGAAGGCAGTTAGGGGCAAACAGGCTGGCAGGGGAACAGTTAGGCATTAATCAGGCTGGCAGGGGAGTGGTTAGGGGGTGATCAGGCTGGCCGGCAGAAGCGGTTAGGGGCAATCAGGAAGGCAGGCAGGTGAGCAGTTGGGAGCCAGTAGTCTTGGATTGTGAGAGGGCAGTCGCACATCCCTTGAGGGGTCCCAGATTGGAGAGGGTGCAGGTTGGGCTGAGGGACACCACCCCCCCATGCACGAATTTCACACACCGGGCCTCTAGTCTATATATGAAAGCCTAAGTAACCATTATGATGGAACGACTTCAACGACTGGAATGACTGGTTGCTATGATGCGCACTGACCACCAGGGGGCATATGCTCAATGCAGGAGCTGCCTTGGCCCGCAGGCCCCAATTGCCAGCCAACCTCCCACAGTCCCTCCCCTGGCCAGCAGGCCCCCATTGCCTGATTAGGGCTGGTCCCAGGCTTGGATGGGGAACTGGGGGTGGGTGGCGGCAGACACAGCTCCTTTCCCAGGGGCCAACCTCCAGTGTCTCTTCCCCTAGCTGGAAGGCTCCAATTGGCCCACCACCTGTCCGCCGTGGTGGCGGTTGGCCCTTCCCCCCAGGCCAGCAGGCCCTTATCGCCCAATTGGGGCCAGGACCCAGGCTGGGATGGGGAACTGGGGGTGGGTGGTGGCAACCAACCTCCTGTGACACCCAGGCTGGAGGCTGTGACCTCTCACCGGCTACCTGGGGGCAGGGGTGATGGGGATGGAGGTGTGGTGAGACTGTGGGGTGTCTGCTGAGCTTGCTCTCACCCCCCTATTACCCTCCCCCAGGATGCCAGGGCTCACGTGCTGGGGAAGCTTTCCCACTCAGGTACCAGGTGCCCACGAGGAGCCTGCCCTGCACCCATGCAGCCTCCCCAGGTGAGCCAGGCACAGCCACTGGGATCGCAGGGGCCAGTCAGGCTCCCCGTGGATTCTGGTCTGGCCCAGCTCCTGCCCCGGCAGTCTCGGCCCCGATGAGGCTCGACCTCCGCCCCAACCCCAGGCTCTGTCTTGAACTCATG
The DNA here is from genome assembly GCA_026230045.1 of Corynorhinus townsendii. NCBI lineage: Eukaryota > Metazoa > Chordata > Mammalia > Chiroptera > Vespertilionidae > Corynorhinus > Corynorhinus townsendii. Next base: position 57,830,974 of record JAPDVU010000003.1, on the reverse strand, counting down.
TTTTTTCTTACAAATGAAAAACTTCAGAATCATAACATTTTTTAAAAAATGACGAGAACCTCATTCTTGTGTCCATTTTTTTAGTTAGTCCAGATTCAGTCATCTTTGGTAATATTGATCATCCTTTTCACAATAATGATAAATGTATGTGTTATGGCTTGTTGCAATTCTTATATATTCTTAATCTATTTTATTTACAGGATTTTATATATCCAATCTTCTCTGTTAGAGTCCCATGCTATCCTCTAAAGCTATCAACAAACTAATTTTGTCTTTCCTTCCTTATTTGCTTCCTAATATAATACCTATATTCTAGCTTGAATTTTAAGAAGCTCTCATTCCTCTGTTTGTTAAACAAAGAAGAATCATCACACTGGTGAGCCTTCCTTCCTTGCTCTTCTGTATTTTAAGTATACTGGGTGGTTGGTGTACAGGGCAAGAACACATCTGTTTACTACCATATCCAGCTGTCTTCAGTCACCAATAATCTCAGGATTTATGGACTATGGAACAATTTCTAGTCTCATGTTGTGCGTGCATGTGTGTCTGTGTGTGTGTGTGTTGGGATATAGGGGGAAATGGAAAAGCTGTGCTTTTGTTCATGCCCAATAGTTGATTCTAATGCACACAAAAAATTGAGAACCATAGGTTAAGATGAAGCTTAAAGAAAATGTAAAGTCACATTCAAACTAATTTAGTACACTCCATTTTGAGTAGGGTTGAGGCTAGCCAAGGAACTTTTTGGAGGTGATTATTCTTATTACGTGAAGCCTAACTGGTTTTTCTCTTCTACCTCATAAGTATTAACAAACCCCTAGTAAAGTCTGTTCTTCCCTTTTCCTCTCTCCCAAATCTGATCTTTCATGGATAGGGTCAGTGGCCCTTAATGTTGGGATTTGTCGAGACAACAGAAGTCCTCAGATTTCTTTTCCATGTGACCTGCTTAGGATGATATACATGACAGTAAGTAGATGCTATTATTTCCTGCACTTCATATTTAAAACACTTCAACCTGTTACAAACCAGGCTTATGTGTTCCTTTGAGCAACATCTGTAGCAGGTGCGTGGTCCCACATCTATACTATAAAAGAGAAACATGCAAATTAACCATCACTCTGCTACACCCACAAGCCAATCAGGAGTGAGTATGCAAATTAACCCAACCAAGATGGCATCCGGTCATGGAGTGAGCAGGAGGCTTGGGTTTCCCTGTTGAAGAAGGAAGCCAAACTTCCTGGCCTGCCCTGGCCAGCCCTGGCCTCCGCTCAAGGCTACAAAGTTTCAATTATAGAAGATAAATAAATCCCAGATACCAGGGCCTCCTCTTGGGTCGCCAGGGGACTTGGCGGGCCTGCAAACCACCACAGGCCCCTCGCCCAGGCCATCCCATGCCCCTAGGGAACCCCACCCTGATCCGGGACACCCTACAGGGCAAACTAGCCGGCCCCCACTCATGCACCAGGCCTCTATCTTATCTAATAAAAGAGTAATATGCAAATTGACCATCACTCCAATACACAAGATGGCTGCCCCTATGTGGTCAAAGATCCTGACCTCATGTGGACACAAGATGGCCAGCAGGGGATGGCAATTGGGAGGGACCAGGCCTGCAAGGGAGGACAGTTGTAGGCGATCAGGCCAGCAGAGGAGGGAAGTTGGGAGGGACCAGGCCTGCAAGGGAGCGCAGTTGTGGGCGACCAGGCCTGCAGGGAAGGACAGTTGGGGTGGGAGAGCCCAGGCTTGCAGGAGAGAGCAGTTGGGGGGGGACCAGGCCTGCAGGGGAGGGCAGTTAGGCATCAATCAGGCTGTCAGGGGAGTGGTTAGGGGGTGATCAGGCTGGCAGGCAGAAGTGGTTAGGGGCAATCAGGAAGGCAGGCAGGCCAGCAGTTGGGAGCCAGCAGTCCTGGATTGTGAGAGAGATCCCAGACTGGAGAGGGTACAGGCTGGGCTGAGGGACACACACACACCACCGCCCCCCCCCCCCCACCCTGTGCACAAATTTCATGCACCAGGCCTCTAGCGTACAAATAAAATACAAGAAAACTTTTATCCCTTCTCTCACAAATCAACTCCACAGAAGTATTTGTCCTTTAGAATAGAAATCTCCATAAAGATTTTTTTTGCTGGCTGTTTGTAGCTGTATCAAGTGTTCTTTGATCAACATTCTGGGAATGTCCAGAGAAAGAACCTATAATTGTTATTCTGGTTCTGTAAAATAGCATGACTTGCAGTCATTCTATGTCTTCATTTTCATATTTGGGTTCCAGAATTCATAATCAATTTCCCAAATTCTAAACTTAGTGAACTCTTTCATGCCTGGGCACTGTTCCCAATGAGTTATTCATTATGCTTTCTCCATCTAGTTTTTGCAGGATATTTTCTTATCTTTGCCCATTTATCTTATTCTGGCAGCCAACATGGGTTCTACTGGTAGATAAAAAAGGTAGTATGTTTCAGAGGACAGCAAATGGCTCCCTTGCAAAGTGTCTCTTTTATGAGGCCTGCTCCAAGACCTGTGTTTTCATTGGTCCATAAAATTTCCATGGTCTGGCCCTAGCTGGTGTGGCTCAGTGGATAGAGTGCTGGCCTGTGGATTGAAGAGTCGCAGGTTCGATTCTGGTCAAGGGCACATGTTAGTGTTGTGGACTCAATCCCCAATGAGGGGTAGGCAGAAGGCAGCTGATCCATGATTCTCTCTCATCATTGATGTTTCTGTCTCTCTCTCCCTCTCCCTTCTTCTCTGAAATCAATAAAAATATATTTAAAATTTTTTTTTTTTAATTTCCAAGGCCTGATCTCTCTCCCACACCCCTGCCCCATAATTTTTACTCCTTGCTTGGTATTATTTAACTTTCTAGTATGTTCAATATCTCCAGAACAGTGCTTCTCCAACTTTCCCATCCTTCACAATAGCCAGGTAAGCTTTTTTTAAACAGATATTGCTGGGTCCCCTAGCAAGCATTCTGATTCAGTAGGTTCTGTGTAGGGCGACAGAATATACATTTCTAACACGTTCACAGGTGATGCCAATACTGCGGGTCTAAAGACAACAATGTGAAATATTCATGTGCTTAGTTGTTTTATGATTTACCTTTATTTAATGTTTATATGTGAGGCACACTCTATGGATGTCAGTCCTCCAGCAGCCATTCCCATTTTTCCTTAATAATGCTCCTGATCGCATCTAGTGACTCACACAAGCTTCTTGGCTCAGGAAAACCTGCCTTCAATTCCAGTCCTGGAATGTTTAGGATAAAAATTTCAGTCTATTCAAGAGGGAAGATCTTAGGATGCAGATCCTGGATTCCTGCTGCACAGCAGGAAGGAACTGGAGGTCTGTCTCTATCATCCTTTCTGGTGTTCCTCGTGCCCTCATATTCACTCTCCACCATGTGTTCAGTGTAATTAAAAAAAATCTGATCATGCCATTCTCATTGAAACCTTTTAAAGACTATGATTTTTTTTGTTTTGCCTTTTTAAAAATATTTATTATGGTAAGAACACTAAACATGTGATCTATGCTCTTAGCAGACTTTTCAGTGTGTGATAGAGTATGGTTATGTATAGGCACAATGTTGTACAGCAGATCTCATTTTGCATAACTAAAACTCACTGAAAAATAATTTCCCATTTCCTCCTTTCCCCAAACCCCAGCAACACCATTCCTCTCTCTACTCTTATGTATTTAACTATTTTAGATTCTTCATATAAGTTAATCATGCAATATTTGCTCTCTAACTGACTTATTTTATCAAGCTTAATGCCCTCCAAGGTTATCCATATTGCCACATATTACAGGATTTCCTTCTTTTATAAGGCTTTCATAAAGCTGACTAACATTCCTTTGTATTTGTATACCACATTTTCTTTACCATTCATCCATTGATGGACACTTAGGTTGTTTCCACATCTTGATTATTGTGACTAGTGCTGCAATATACATAAGAGTGCTAAAAAGATATCTTGATTTCAGTTCTTTTGAATAAGAACCCAGCAATAGAATTGCTAGATCATATGGTAGTTCTATTTTTAACTTTTTAAGAACCTCCACACTGTTTTCCATACTGGCTGCACTATTTTGCATTCTCTCCAAGAGTGTACAAGAGTTCCAATTTCTGCATATTCTCACCAACATTTGTCTTTTGTTTTTTTATAATAGCTATCTTAACAGCTGTCAAGGTGATACCTCATTGTGGTTTTGATTTGCATTTCTCTGATGAGTAATGATGTGCATTTTTTCATATATCTGTTGGCCATTGGTATGTCTTCTTTGGGGAAGTGTCCACTCAAGTCCTTAGTCTATTTGTTAATTGGGTTATGTATGTATGTATGTATGTATGTATGTATGTATTTTACTATTGGGTTGTAAGAGTCCCCTATACTTTAGAAATCCATCCCTTATCAGATAGATAGATGGCTTGCAAATATTTTCTCCTATTTGTAGATTTTGAGGCTTCCCGTTTTTCTAAAAATAGACACTCCATATTCTCACATTGCCTTGCAAGGCCCTGTATGAGCTGGTCCCCAGCAGTCTCTCAGTCTCATCAATGCCACTCTCCCTGTCTCTTGTTCTTTTTATTCTAGCCCCAAAAGACTGTTTTCAATTCTATATTCCTGCCATGTGCTTCCTGCCTCAGAGACCTTTGCTTACAGCACCTCTTCTTAAATAGCATCTCTCACATCTTTGCCACTTCACCTTCAACCTTTCATCTTTCATAATTCAACTTTAATGTCTCTGCTACACAGAACCCCTTCTTGAGACTAAACTAAATCTTGTTCTGTTTTTATTCATTCTTGTAATACTGTAATTTTCTTTTGTGTACTTATCACCATTTTAATTGTATAATTAAAATGTGTAATTAATTATTTAGCGTCTGTCTCCTAAATTACCATGTGAGCCCTTGAGGGCAAGAGCACATCTGTTTACTACCATATCCCTAACACCAACACTAATCGTAGGCTGAACAATGTCTTTTTTCCTCAGGCACCTCCTCTAATGACTAAGTATTTTCACCCACTCTTTCTTCATCAAACATTTAATAAATAATAGTCAATCTGATTTTGCACATGACCTTTCCCACTGCTACATCCCAGGGGCATCAATTTTCCCACTTCACAAATTAGAAACTGAGGCCCTGCGCAATGAACTCACCTGTTCGTATTTGTTCTGCTCATGTTGGCATTTGAAGTCAGAGAGTCTGACTCCTGCTCCCCGACCCTCTCCTTGAAAGAGTCACCTTCAGAACAGCATTACTCAGCCTGTTCCAATGCACACTCATCCTGAGCAGGCTACAGCTTTCTCCCTTCCTCTGCACCAGAATTCTGTGCAGCTTACCCTTGCCTGAGTCATTCATGGAAAGCATCTGAGAACATGTTGTGAGAAATACAGCAGTCCACCCAGAAATGTCCTTTCATCATCCTGGGCACAAGGGTCAATGGAGTGTTCTAGGAATATCTTTGAAAGGGAAGAGAGAACATTTCTCCCCAGTCACTACCCTACTACTTGCCTGTAGACTATCTCGTTTGGGCTTACTTGTAAAGACATGGGAAACTTGGCAGTGAGTAAAAGAGTTTCAGTTACTTCTGGAAGAAGAGGAACAGTAATACAATGACAGAAATTAGAATCCCTGCTGTGGCCTGAAACTCTGAAAGTAGCACTTGAGCAACTAAAAGGTCTCATACCATGAACTAGGGCAGTAGAGAAAACTTGCAGAGTGGAAGGTAGTATTTGTCTAAAAGATAAGGGGCTTCTTAGAAGTTCCCATAGGGCTGTAGACTTGTCTCTTCCCCTTCTTACTCTTCCTAACACTCCTCTGATGATAGCTCAGGAGTGAGATTCTTTAACACTGGGTACTGCTGGTTGCTTAAAGCTTACCATGCTTTTGTTTTTATACAGGCAAGCAGCGTATCCTTGATTGAGGAAGTATAAAGACAGGGAAATGACCAGGGACCAAATTTAAGAGGGATAATGGCCCAGTTTAGTAGCTGTTGGAGTGTTTGAAAAATCTGTATTAAAATTTTGGCATCAAAGTTAAAGCTTCAGTTTATCAATAAATAATTATTGTTGAGTTCACTGCTCTGAGTTCACTTCATGATAGGAGCAGTCAGGAAATTCAAAAGATGATAGGGGGCAGAGTAGAAAGAACAAAGGCCTTAGAGCCAGAAAAATAGCTATGGCTTCAGATCTTCAGATTACTGGATCAGCCTTTGGATCTGTATTTTATTTGGAAAGCATGATAGCCTTAGCAACTTCATAAGGCTGTGGCAAAAGCTGGGAAAGAAAACTGTACAAAAATAAAACTGGCCAGAGTGGCTCAGTTGGTTGGAGTATCTTCCTGTACACCAAAAGGTGGTGGGTTCAATTCCTGGTCAGAACACATACTCAAATTGCAGGTTTGATCCTGGTCAGGGCTTGTGTGGGAGGCAGTGATCGATGTTTCTCTCTCACATTGATGTTTCTCTCCTCTCTACCTCTCCCTTCTTCTTTATTAAAATCAGTAGTAAACTGTCCTCCAGTAGGGATTAAAAAAAAAATAGCTTAGCATTTTGTTAGCTCTTTCACTTAACAAATATTTTTGAAGACTTATAATATATATTATGAATGTACCATAAGAAATTCAAATGCTTATGGTAGATTCTTATTTACCCTTCAAGGTTCAAATCAACTATTACCACTTCTGTTTATGTTATACCTTTTAATAATTCTCTTCTTTAATTAAATCTCAAAGTCCCTTACTATCTTGCATTATATTACATATTTGTTAACATATCCATGTTCCACCCTAAACTGAAAGTTCCTCAAAGGCAGAGACTCTATTTTAGTCACCTTTCTGTTCCCATATTGCCTAGTGCAGCACCCAATGCAATCTGTTTTCATTGAATGATAGACTAAATGGGCATTGAAAAGAGGGTTGGGTGCAGGTATAGTGCAGTCTGGGCTCAGAGGGGGAATCAGCATGAATGCAAGAAGACTGCCTTGACTGGAACAGAAGACGGGTTTTAGCTTGCAGAAGGAAGTAAAGTGAACACACAGGTGAGGTCCCCGGTGAGAGCCTTGAGAACTATGTTATTGAATTTGGACTTCATTTTGTAAAGTATCAGAGCCTGTTGAATTCCTTCAGAAGAAAGGTGGTATGACCAAACTATTACCCAGACAAGAAGAAAAGTTGTTATAAGCAGAGAATTCTGTCCATAATCAATGTCTTCCCTGGAGCCAAAGAGGATCTTGCCATTTTGGGAGATTTCTGCTAATCTGTGACATGAAGTCATCAGAATATAGCAGTTGTCTATTCAGAAACTAAGTGGATAATGAAAATTGGTTATATATGCAAAGTGTTGTTGAATAATTGCTTTTTATCAGAGGAATCAATGCAGGCTAATTTAAAAATGTAAAACTGATTTTTTTCAATTTTCAATTGCAAGAAAAAAATTTTTCTCGAGCAAAAAAGGATAAAAATCCTCATTGGTATGGTTTGCCTTTAATGTCATGTTCATTCCTTAGAGATAAATTGTGCAAAAGAAATATATGACCTAAAAATTTTTAATCTGAATGATAAAGGTTATATTTTATTACCAAAATTTTACTTACTATTTACTTTTGTAACACTAAAGCATTTATGGGAACTCAAAGATCAATGAAATTTCTAAAATTAATTGACATTTCAAAAAGTAATATAAATATTGAGGTAATTTGATTTACTGAACTTTTTGTCATAGTCCTAACCCTTGCAAAGTTGAGTAGAAATTCCTACCTTCCTTGACTTGAAGAATTGGAGTCCTCCAACATTATATCAGATGTTTTTAGTTTTCATTATATAAGTGTTCCTGGAAAATGTCAGGTCAAGAATTTTTAAGGGAATCCTTTAAAATGTAAGAGTGTGCTTAGAAATAAAATCACCTATAAATTCCTTATGCTATGAGCAAGCCTCTATGTCACATGTTTTATAGGATCGATATTTCTTGTGTCAGATTTTCGTAAAGAAGGATGTAAATGGTCATGAGACTAGGCTTTTTTTCTTACTACTATAAACAAGGTTACAAGATGCTGTTCTCAAGTACCATATGTCTTCTTTTCGATTGTTAAGAACATTTCTAAAGATCTAACACAAGAGCAGATGAGCCACACTGGCTGGATTTGAGAATAATTGGATTTTCTTTTCTCTTCACAAAAATTATGCATGCCTGGAAAGAACGGCAAGAATAAACTTCAACCGATGCCTACTAATTACCATCAGCTAGTGCCTGGCTTTTGAAATCTGATTTAAGAAAAAAGAAAAAAAAATGAACTAAAACCACAGGCTTGGGTGATAGAAAACTGTATAATGTTTAAGCAATGACGGGGGAAGCCCAATCTTAAGCAGGCTAGACTTTGGACCAAACCCAACTGATGTTTCTCATCCTTGTTTATTTTGTTACTTGACATGATTCAACTCATTAAGTATTTCAAAGGTCCAAGGGAAAGTACTTCTACTTTGCCAAGGCATCCTTAGTTGGAATTCCATTATCTTCCATGATCCGAGACAGGGATTTCCTCCTACTCAGTTCTGAGTAATTATGTGTAAGCAAACCCTTGGTGTTCTTGCAGAGTGACTGTGCTGAGTTGATGGTTCATCATGAATCATTCATGTGGTAGGCATCTTCAATGAGAGGGCGAGGAGGGATAACATTGATTTGCAGTGTTTAGATGAAGTATGGCTTTCTCATTCGTTTTATTTGCTTCATCAGAGTTGATGCTTATCCCTGTAAACCATACCCTGTCCTAAAATGATTATAGGAAAAGAAGAGAGAACAAGCATACTCAATCAGTCCTTCCTGTTCTACCAAGTCTAATTTGGATTTTTGCCTTAGGAAATAATGTTTCCTCCTTTCCGAAATTGAGAATTAGTGTTCTCTCTCTGCCTCTCCCTCTCTTCTCTTTCCCCGCTCCTTCAGGTCCTTCCTCCACTCCTCCCCCAGCCAGGGAAATATAATGGATATAAACTAGAAAGTGGCACTTAAAAAATAGTCTGCATTTTATATTTCAAAATTGTAAAAGTTTCCTCTTGGAGGGGCGTGGTTATGGGAGCAATAGATTCCTCTGAAACCATGATAAAAGTATCTCTTTCCAGAATAATTCATTGAACCACATGCTCACAACTGACATATAATTTTAGGAGGGTTGCAGTCTGAGACTATCTATGAAGCCCCTCCACCCACCTCCCCCCTACACCCCCCCACACACACACACCTCCCTTCCTCCACACCCAAAGATATTAGGTTAAATCCCTGCTTAAAAAGTCCAAGAGACACATTCTACCAAAATTTGAAGTCTATTTTTTCCTCTTATTTCTTTGATAACATACCCTGCGTAGGCATGTTACAAGGTTCAAGACAAAACAACTCAAAGGAGTACCTGGTAAGGTTCAGGATTCTGGGCCATTGTGATTCTCACATGACTCCAAAAGCTTTTTAAGAGCTTCAGAGATGAAATAACAATACACCACAGGATTGTCCTGGCAAATCCTTCAGCCTTTCTCATTCTTTTTTCAAAACAGCTTTATGGTGATATAATTCACATGCCGTATCACTTATCCATTTCAAGTGTTCAACTCGGTGTTATTTATATATACCTACTTTTGCCCCACCCTGTTGTAGTCACTTAATTATTGCAATATACATAGTAGTTCGTATCTCAAGAAAGTATGTTGGCTCTTTATCTTAATCTATTTGACCTCTACACTCTCTGTCCTTAGTGTTCATTACAGATGATAGGAACCAGGACCATAGACTTTAAGACCACCTGTGGGCTGATGCCTCGCCAGACTGGAACACTATCCCTGAGCACCTATGGTAACATCTCAAATTTAAGATAATTATTAATTCTGTACTTCTTTTATCCTTCCAAAGCTGTGTGCTCCATTTCAGAAAGTGGTTTCACCATCCCTCTAAATGCTGAAGATAAAATCCTTGATACCTACCTTCCCATCATGCCCAGTGTCTAAACTACAGGTAAGCTCTTAAAAAAAAAACACACATATCTAGGACCCATTTAATTTATTTTATCTGCGCTCCATTGTGCTCTTCAGAGCCCCATCATCCTGAATTACTCTAATAGCTTACACAGTTTTCCCTGCTCTCTCTACCTGCTAATCTATTTCCACACAGAAAACAGAAAGTGATCTTCTAAAACTGTAAATTAGACCATATCATCCCCTGATTAAAACACTTAGAGTCCCCATTAAATTTGAGAACAAATCTAAACTTCCCCATGGCTTATAATGTTCTACAAGAGTTGACCCTCTTTATCCCTAGTTTCATGTAGTACCCTCTCCCACCAGGTATTATGTCCAGGTCTTTGTTCTGTTCTTCAGTTACACTCAATTCTTTTTCTCCTCAAGGCTTTTTGTATTAATATTTACTCTGCCTGGGATAATTTTCTCTCAGCTCTCTCAAAGCTGGATGTAGCTTATATTTCTAATGTTAATTCAAATGATTTCTTCTCAGAGAGACCTATGCTGACTATCCTATGTAAAGGAGTCTCTAGTTACTTTCAAACTCATTAGCTTATTTATTTTATTCACTTATTACTCTCTGAAATTATCTTATTTATTTGTTTATTAGTTTTGATCATCCCCCTCACTAGATCACCAGCTTCTTAGAGCAATGAATATCAACCCCCCCTTAATCTTACCCCAGCACCCAAAACAGGACCCTCAGAAAACATTTGTTGAATAACAGTGTGAATGGAAAATGAGCATTTATAGAACTGAATGGGAGAAGCAATGGCAGTGAGAGAAGAAATAAGCACATCCTTGGAAAAAATCTGGTGGGGAAAAAACAAGCAACACAACGTAAAAATAAAATAAGAAAACTCTGGATGCGAAGTTTAAAGAGGTTTGGGTCATGCACCCCTTTGTGAAAGCATGTAATTTTGGGGTATTCCCCAGATACTCTGAGTATCTCCCAAGGTCCTCTCCACAGGTTTCATAGATGTCCAGGTAAGAATTTCTAGAGATTGATCAATGCCAACTTATTATTCTAGAGAACGTTTTATTCTAAAGGTCAGCTTCCATATAACATTGCCACTTTGTTCACACATCAATTTCCCCTGTTAGGTGGACAGAAGTGTGAGTACCTAGCTGGTATTGTATTAGCTTCACAGAAGTTGAGGTTCAATGAAGTTGTGCCAAGACAAAATATAAAACAAAAGAATTGTCCCAAGAGTCTGTTTCTTGCAAAGTTACACCGATAGAGCCGATTTCACTAGGTTTCACCTTCATCGTAATTAAAATATCATATGTAACATTTCTCAGGATCCACATTGTGCTCATAGCTTCCAAAAAGAAGTAAATTATTGTCAAACTTTGTGTGGATACAGAGACTTTAAAACAAATCCATGAGCCAAATATAACTTTCCCACTGGATTAGTTCAAAGGATAGTTGTCTTTAGAGTGACACCCCTTGTGTATATTACATATAGAGTGTGTTGAAGCCACTGGAGGCCATCGAACCTCCAACCTGCTAGATTGTACAGGAATCGTGTCATATTTTACTAACTCTCCCTAGAAAATATTGCTTGACAGTACTGCCTCGCTTTCATGGGATGATGTCCAGGGTAAGCAGGGAAACATTCTCCCCCCTGTTTTATCTGAGTTTGCTCAAGGACTGAAATCGTGTTGTGAGCCATATGCCATGTGCAAAGCCTCTGACTAGCACACAGAAAATTCAGTGATTCTTGCCACCTGCAAGCCTGTGGAATCCAGTGCCCGCAGGAAGGAATGGAGAGGTTTTTACAGCCTGACCGTATCAGCTGTCTCACCACAAGAACCTTCTGTTTTGGCTGAAGTCCTCCTATCAGACTTGGGCTGTTCTTTATGGCCAACTGGGAGTGTAACACGTGTGTCTGGTTTATATTCTGTAAGTGTCTCTCTCATTTGTAGGCTCCTCTCCTTATATCCAATGTCTGGACTGCTTTGTATTCATGTTTGTTTTTCAAGAGGAGGTAGGAGGGTTGGACATTTGAAAACATAAACTCCAGAAGTTTAGATTCAGGGAATGGTGAAATTAATGATAAAACAAAGAACCATATGCACTGAGAGTAGAGCAGAGGAAGTCAAACCAGTAGGATGTGAGAGGCAATTAAATAACAATTGAATGTGGGGTGGACAGTAATAGTAATAGGAAAATTGCGGTGAATTAAACAAAGGTTTTAATAACTATCTTTTTGTCTTATTTGTCTGGTTTGGGGCATTGCTATAAGCTATAGTACTGTGGCAAAGGACTTGATGGAGAACAGTTATAAAATTTCTCTTTGAACCCAGCCCCACTGGAATTATGAAAGCAGCCTCAGTAAGTAAGATAGACTTGTGTGCTTTCAGTTCCAGAGGTGTAGGAAAAGGAATAACTCCGCTTACTGGAAACTAGTATTTGCATTGGACAACATCGTTATTTGAATTGGATGGTGGAGGGAAAGGTGCATCTTAACTTTATCAAATCTGTTACAGGTGTAATTCTGAATTCATCTACCCAGGGTCATTTTATTTGTGGTTACAGAATGACTGTTAATATTTTTTAAACACATTTTACAGGTTACCTTTAAGCTCCTTAAGAATCCCAAAATAATTTGTTTGCATGTCAAAGACTGATACCTGCTATATTTTATTGTTGATTATTTTTTTTAAAGTAATTTAGTATATAGCCTGCTATGGAAGCACGCCTTACTACTCTTTTTTGTGTAGATGAAAGAATCAGAGAAATTCCTTTAATTAAAAAAAAATTTTTCCCCCACAGAGAGTATACCATGCTCACCTTTGCCCATCTACCCACGAAGTAGTTTGCCTTTTAAGGTTACTTTTTTCTGGGATGTAAAAGTTACTCAGTTTAGGTGACTTAGATGGTGATTTCTGAACATTACTCAGTTAAAGGTAAATGAATCATCTTCCTCCAAATAACAGGATCTTAGCGTTCAAGGAGCTGCTTTTCAAAGTCTTCTACTTTTATCAGCTGCATTGAGACTGAGCTGTGCTCACTGGTCTCCAGGGAGAGCCCACCCTTCCTCTCCCGCAGCTCATTAACTTGCAGGAAGCTCTTCACAGTTCACTCCCAGGCGCATCACGCTTCCATCAACTAAGGAGGGTGCGCTGGAGGTTGAGCGTGGGGGTGGGAATGGAGGCGTTTCCGTTCTATTTTGGTTTCTTCTCCTGACTGGCTGCTCAGCTGTTCATGAGTCATCTTAACCTCAAAATCTGTAATTAAACCAGAAATGATGATACCTCTTTTCTGTGCCTTATGTGAATTGCATGAAGGCGTTATTCATATTTCTGAAATACATGTGAGAATTAGTCAAGGTTAGATGTAAGGAAAAGTACAGTATTCTTAAGTGGTAATGAATATGCTTTTATCATTTAGATCTTGAGAATTCTCTGTTCTGAAAACTAAGAATGAGAAGAGATCTGAGTAAAGGATTAAACTGGATAAAATATTTATTTGGCAAACTGCATCAAGAATACATGTGGCTTAAATAATATATGGCTTTAGAAAGTATTTATTCAAATGTTCATTTAATGAAATTTTATTGAATGTCCTGGCACTTAATTAGACATTAGGGATACCGGATGACACAGAGCCTCCCCTAAAGAAGACCACATACTAGAAATCGTGCAGTAAATGACTCTATTATGGCATACGTAAGTCTGGTGGTATTTGGGAGATTTTTTTTACTTTAATATCATCAATACTAGTGGTCTTAAAGCAATGGTTAGGAGCACCAGATTGAAATAACTCACCTTAGTAGTTTACATTTATCTAAAAAGTTTACATTTATCTTAAATGTGTTTTTCTACAGTATGACTTATTTGTTTTCTATGTTTGTGAGCTTAATGTTTATCTTTTTATCCAAACATGTTTCATAATAAAACTATTAGAGGACATGAGTTCATCTATAGGCAACATTTATCCACACTCCATATATTGCTTTTACTAGGTAGTGCTATCAGTTTCATATAGTAAATGCTCTATAATTATAACTTTTATTAGGTGATTCTATTAAAATTTCTAAATGACAGCCTCTGCTTTAATTTTTGCTCTCAATATTCAGCTAGCAGATTTGTTTGAGTAGCACTTTCTTTTGTCTTTGTCATAAAGTCCAAGTTTCTCCTATGGATTGTTGTATACTTGACCTCTGAACTAGAATGAGTAGTTTACAGATGCTTTATTTAAGTCTTCCTGGTCCACCCACACACAAGCTTCTACCATACAAGCAGTGTTAATAATAGGTTTCCACAGACTTCTGCCAAACTGAGCAGTCTTTACCACAAGCCCCTACAAACAATGAGAACAGTTTATTTGGAGGTGGGTGTGGGGGGTGGGGAACAAAACAATAGAACCAAATACCTACCTTCCATTCTCTTATCCAAAGTCCAAGGTAGTCCCTGGTGAATTGGTGTTCTTCAACATGGGATGGATGGCAGAATTCCAAATGTGATGTTATTGGCCTCTCTGGGACCACAGCTCAGTTATGTGGTCTCCCCTCTTTCCTCTGCTGGGGAGAGATGAAAGAGCAGCATTCGGCCTCCATGCAGCAGCTTCCAAACACTGTGACTGGAATCCCAAACTCTTAGCTTCAGTCTATGAGCTGGGCTCAGACCTTTTATCATGTTATAGGACTAACTCATCGCTGGTCCCTCTCCTTACCCTTGTCCCATGAGATGTGAGGGGATTCTCTCTTAGTGTTTATTTTCTTCACCAAAGATCTATTGAGAGAGAAATGGAATTCTACATATTATTGCCACTACTGTTTTATCTCATTTAGGAGAAATAAAGTTAATAAATTGAATTTTTCTTTTAGCTATATCTTGCTAACCAATATAAAAGTTATTTTTTATTATTATTGTATTTTATGCCAAAACATACTTGCCATCTGAATTCTAAACACACTCTGTAGGCTGTTTCCCTTTCTTTTCCCCAGGAGCAAATTTCATAATAATATTTTGTGCAAAATCCACATATACAGGTGGACATTTTCCACCCTTTCTCATTCCCCCAATTAAGATAATAAAAAATTGTTATACATTCATATAAGGACATGATTAAAATTAAATTTCTTACAAATTAGATAATTCTTGATTTTTACTTCATAAAATTTGGCATCTTCTTTGTTGCTGTTATACAAAGTGATCCTTGCTGAAAGTAGCAGCATGACTCCCTAATCATTCATTCCTCCACTCTCCAATTAAATCCCATCAATAGGCTCAGCCAAATTATAAATGTTGGACACAATACTTTTCTTATTGAGGGAATTGAAGGAACATTATTTTAATTGTTCTGATCATCAGAATCAAAGCCTGGCCTAGTCATGTTCAGACCTGGCAGCAGGGCCCTGTCCCCGTAACGAAGTGCCTACCTTTGTCATCAATAGCTGAATATCAGATGTTGACCCATCCCTGAGTATTTACCTAGAAAACCTATGCATCCTTCCTATTATCTTCATGTTCATTTCTCTTGTCTATTCACTTACATGTTGGCATCCCATTCACTACCTCTTCATTAGTTCAATGCTTGTTTCCCCCCATCTACCCAGACTTTCTAACACCAACAATCATCCTGCCCAAATTTCTGCCTCTTCCCTGTCTTTATTTTCTTTATCATCAGTTTTTCAGCTGAGATACCAACCTGTTACCTCTGTTAGCACTTCCCTTAAGTTATTGATCTGTCTGAAGTTTCATCTATCACCTGCCACCATACTATGTTAATTCTAGAGATGTTGGAAATGGCTCAGAATATTTACCAAATGTCTTTAACTAATCCAAACTTTTAAGAACTCACTTCTGAGAATCCATTATAAGGGAATGACAAACTATAGGGGAAAAAGAAGGTACACAAAGATGTCCAGTGTGACTATTTATAATATGAAAAAAATTAGTAAATACCTATGACAGAGGGATGTTTAACTTAATAACAAACCATCTGATGGACCTTAATGCAAACATTAAAATTATGTTTTTAAAGAGAGAATGCAATAATAATTAATTAATTAGTAAACAAATTAAATTTAGTGAGAAATTCCTTTAAAGCAGGATTTATTCTATAGAGTGATAATAATTAAAGTCTTAAAAATATTATGTGTAGAAGACAAGACTAGAAAGAAAAGAAGCAATATCAATGTGGGTGGTTGACTATCTGTTAGCCTTCTTTTAATTTTTCTGTATTTTCTAAATGCTCTTTAATGATTAATATAAGTAGCCTCTAAGATGGCCCTTGATGATACCCATTTCTTGGAATGCACACCTCTCAATAACCCTCTCTTCTTGAGTGTGGACTGGACTTGCTATTAACCAACAGAATATAGTCAAGATGATGGGATATCATTTTCATAATTAGATTACATAAGATTGTGATTTCCATCTTGCTAGCTGACTTTCTCTATCATCTCTTGACTTACAGGCTTTGATGAACAAGCTGCCATCTGGGAGAAGCTCACCTGACAAGGAACTGAGGCCGGCCTCCCATCAACCTTGAGGAAAGAATGCTGTCTCAGTCAAGCCCTCAGATCAGACTGCAGACCCAATCTAATACTGTGATTGGAATCCTGTTAGAGAACATGAAATAGGATCCAGGTTCCTGACCCCCCAAAACTTTAAAATAATAAATGTGTATTGTTTTAAGCTGCTAAGTTTTGGATTACACTTAATCCTTAAACAACAGAGGGGTTGGGGCATTGACCTCCTGTGCAGTGGAAAATCCACATGTAGCTACTATTGGTTCTTCATTGATTCCCAACTGAAGATAAAAAATACAGTTGACCCTTGAATAACATGGGTTTGAACTGCATGGGTCCACTAATACACACATTTTGTAAGTGGACCTGTGCAGTTCAAATTGGTCTTGTTCAAGGGTCAACTATAATTTGTTATGTAGCACTAATTAAATGAAGGTATTATTTTTATAACACAACAGTAGATTTCTTTTTAAAAGGACACATTTCTTGAACAATTTTCCTTAGACGCTGACCCCTTCCCTGCACAAGAGGGAAAGGGCAAGACTGTGGGTGTCACCACTGCACAGACTAGTTGCACAAGCTCACTGGGGTAAGGGATCATTTAGCATTCGGGTTTCATCCTTTTGCTCTCCCAGAAGAATGAGTGATCTGGAAGGTAGAGCACACATGCTGAAATGAAAACCTGCCTATATGGGTAGTCACCTTGAATGTATTTGGGAGAAATCTTCACTCCCCTGTAAGGGTTTGCCCCCTGGGAAAGGAAGAAAAGGAGGTACTATGACACTGAAGGTCTCTTTTCTGTACCCATAAGAGATGATGGAATGAAAGAGCCATAATGCTGACTGAGTGATTTTATCTGAGGAGGCCATGCAGAAGAGTTGTTCAGATTTTTCAGTCTCCCTCTCTGGGGCCTGTATGTGTCCATATGTAAGACCATATGTGTATATATGTATGTATCTGGGCCAGGCAGGGGCTCAAAAAGGTAGAAGAAAACTCAGATAAGTACCTGACAAGGAAAGAGGGAAGGGTGCCTGTCCTTTTATGTATTAAGTCTCCTCCTTCTTCCTTCCATCCCTGGCCTTAGCCCACATAAGTTTCTCCAGCTGAGCATTGCCCCCTCCTGGAGCTGTGTCTATCCCAATATCTACCTCTACCACTCCTCTTCCTAGTGCAGAACCCAGTCTCATTCATACCATCCTTTGGCCACAATTCATTAGGCCCAACCATATAGACCTTCCAGGAGAAGGGAAACAGCTGATACAGCTCTCTCAAGAGACATGATTTGAATTCTGGAGACACAATTTGTTCTACTATACAAGATAGATGGGAAGTACACATTATTAGTGTCGGCCTGAGTCACCAATAGTTAGATGTTTCCTGTCAGCAGTTATCATGCTATGAGTAAACGATCATCACACAGGAGTGTGTGAGGGGCACAGAGTCACAGATTAATAATGACACTCTCAGAGCCCAGTCATGGATGAAAACCAAGTCAGAGATACAATCTCATTACTGTTCATTTATTACTGTCCCCATAACTTTGTATTAGTCAGTGTAGGCTGCCATAACAAAATACCATAGACTGGGTAGTTGAAACAACAGAAATTTATTTTCTCACAGTTCTGGAGACAGGAATTTTAAAATCAGAGTGCCAGTAGAGTTGGTTTCAGTTGAGAGCTCTCTTTCTGGCCACCTTCTCACTGTGCCTTCACATGGAGAGAGAAAGGGAAAGGAGCAGAGAGGGGAGGGGAGGAGAGGAGAAAAGGGAGGGGAAGGGAGAGGGGAGAGGAGAGAAGGGAAGGGGAGGGGAGGAGAGGAAAGGGGAGGGGAGGGGAAAGAAGGGGAGGGGAAAGAAGAGGAGGGGAGAGGAGGGGAGAGGGCAGGGTGGCAAGCTCTCTAGTATTTCTTCTTATAAAGGCACTATTTTCATTATGAGAGCCCTACCCTCATGACCTCATCTAACTCTAATTACCTCCCAAACACAGCATCTTCAAATTTCATTGCATTAGGGGTTAGGGCTGTAACACATGAATTTGGGGGAGGGTACAAATATTCAGTTCATAGCAGGTTTATTGTCACATCTGTATTTTTTCCACATCAAGTTAACTATATGTTAGGTAGACTTTGTATTTTTTATGTGTCACAGAATTTTGCCATTTAAAGAATGACTTTTGGTAATTTAGATTATATTTAAACTTTCAGCTTAAAGGACCTCTAAAGCAAAAAAAGAAAAATTAGATTATATTAGTATATGCCTTTACTATTTTTTAAAAAATAACACTGATTTTAAAAATGCTGCAACACAGGCATGGGTCATGAAATCAAATATGTTTTTAAGGGAAATAAAATGCATTCTACACATAGCAACACTATGTGAAGCAACACTCACAAATCCCAGTTCCCTTGTATACGAAAACTTACGCTGAGTGGCCTGAAATAAGGTCATTATACCCTGATGCTTTCACAACCTTCTCCTTTTCTTTCTAACAAGTGCTCACTATTAAGGAAAGAATGCCTGCCTTTTCTTTGCAGCTTTGCAGAGCTTTAAGGAAGCAGGGTTTTTAACCACACTCTTTTCTTGCTCGCACTTCTGACTTCTCTAAGATGGCAACAGAATTTTAAATTCATCTCCGAGATAGCATCTTTAACCTTGGACCGCTTAAAAGTCTCTACCAGGGCATCTCTAGACTTTTTATTGCTTCATTCCTTTATTCTCATGTCAAGGATAAGTGGACTTGAGCCAACAAACAACATTAGGGCAGAGCCCTTTCTCTATTTCCAGATCAGCTAAACCAATTAACACAATTTAATTAAAACTTATTTTCTTTCCTTTCTGCAGAAGGTGCTCAGAGTGCAGCTGTTGCCATTGCATTTTCAGTGCGTGGTGCCAGCTTCACTTAACTCTTACAGGGGCATTTTCCGAGTGAGGCACTGCAGGGATGTGACACTCCTAATGGGCCTCACTTTAAATTGCCCCTGTAGTATGACAGCAGATTATCTCTTTAAAGTACGTATTTTCTTAATCTGAAAAAGGAGGATCTTGATTCAACTCTGACATTTTGGGGGGAGGGAGGATTTAGTGCTTTAGTGATAGCCATGCCTACAATGAACTATTCATATTTGGTAGGTCTCAAACAATTCATTTGGATAAATGTAAAGTACCCCTGCTACAAGAAGAAATGCCCTGTAACTGAGGCACAGGATGTGCGTTTACCTTGAGTCTGAGTAAAAAATTCCTAACAGTAATGAACCTTATTTTGCCCCTTTAACACTTGAGCATTCCTGTAAGTTATACATATGGTATTGGCAAAAATAAGCTGACTTATTGACAAGACAAATTCCGCAAGCACTTCCCTCTTTAGTTGGATCCCCACATTTACCCTGGATTCCTCTAGGTCCTGCCCACATTCAGTCTTTTGTGGGGACAAGAGTTTAAGTGCCTTTCTCAAAAGCACGCAATTGTAACTTACTTTGTTGCTAGTTTCTTCCTCTTTACCACCCTATCCCCACCCCACACCCCACACCCCACCCCCTGCCCACACACACACACAGCCTATGAAACCTTTATTGAGATAAGGGCACAAAATGTTGCTGTTCTCCAGTCAGAAGTGAGTTTGATTGCAAGTAAAAGAACTCCAAAAAAGACAGAAATAATGAAATTACTTACTTTGCTCATGACGAAGTCTGGAGAGGAGTAGACTCGGTTGATACAGTAGCCAAGCACACTATATGGGACCCAGGTTTTCCTTTTCTGGTGGGCAAATAGTTCTATCTGCCAGTTTCTATAGCATTGGCTACTCAACATCTAGATACTCATTTATTCTATTATTCTGTATTCAGGAATATTGTAAAATGTGTGAAGACATTTTTATCTGTCAAGAAGACTGGGAAGATGAGGTGCATGCTAGTAGCATTTGGTGTCTAAGAGCTGGTAATAGTAATTGTCCTGTAATATGTTAAATGCACCTGGGTAACAAAGAATTATCTAATCTATAATTCCAATATTGGCTGCCATTCAAACATAGGAATATTAATTTCCTGAAAGGAAAGTATATCCTAAATTTGTAACTGTCCCTCTTCTAGGCCACATAAAGAATTTCTGGGATTGTGTCACTTTTACGATAGCCTAATTATCCATCTCTAAAACATCTAATATACAATGGTGGTATAAGAACAGCATTAGTTGCAATTTAAATTAACATTTGCAAAAAAGTTAAATCAACAGTTCATGGCGTGTGTCAGATCCTGCTGATACGAGGAAGTGTAACTCTGCATTGAGCCAGCTGGTAGCCCCAGTTTGGGTACTTAAAGGATCTCTCTGGCCCGTTATTCTTCACTGCCACATTGAGCAGTGGCATAGGAGTGCAGCTTTAGCACCTTTGACCATTGAGCAGTGGGGTGGGAGCACACCTTCAGGGTTGCGTTTGCTGTTAGTACAGTTCAGAGTCCAAGGATTGCTTTGGGGGTTGGATAGTCATAATCTCTCAAAGCTTAGTAGGCTTTCAGGCTATTTGCTTCAGTCAATTCTTTGAGTAAATATAGCCAAAGATCCTGTGTGGACATAGTTTTCTGAGTTAAAGACTTTTATCTACTGGCTCCTATTACTTGATCCTTTTCCTAAACTCTAACTGGTCAATGCTTTGATGTAATTAGAAACAACTTTGGATGAGGATATAAACATGTAGAGTAACATTTTTTCCAATAGTCACGTGGTCTATCTGGCATAGAACTTTAGTAGAAGGAATGTGGGAAAGGCCCAAGGTACCAAATCTAAAACTGCCTCTTCTAATAAGTTGTCCTCTCTTTCAGACAGAGAAAAACTTAGCTCATCCAACCCTAAAAGGCTCAAACCATGAGAATTTCACTCAACTTGGTTTGCAGGTCATTTGCAGGAAGTGGGTCTCTCAGCCAAGTTATTTTGTTAATTCATCTCTGCTTGCAGACGGTCTAATTGAAGTCTGAGCTCATTTGTCTCTTGTAGGACTGGCTCAAAGAGGAAAGAGCAGATCCCACCATCATGAATTATTCCCACCATTTTCCCTTGTATGACAGCCTTGGTTTGTGCATGGTCAATACCCACTATGGTGAGAGCTGAACCAAATGTTTTGTTACTGAAAAATAAGGGTCACCAGCTGCATGTACTTGAATCCCATGACAATGGTTTAACCAAATTGGAGCTTATTTTCCTCATAGAAAGAAATGGAGGCAAGCAGCTCAGTGGCTCAATGAGATCAGCAATGACTGGAGTCCCTTTTTTCTTTTTGTCCCACCAAAATTAACATGTGGCATTTGTCCTCAAGTTTGTTGCCTTATTGCTTAGAACAAAACAGCTATTCATCTTCATCTTTCATATTTGTTGTGTGACCTAGAATATGCTGTTAATTTTAGGTTCAGCTTCCTAAACTGTGTAGTGGAGATAATCCTATATAATAAAAGCCCAGCGACCATAACGGCAGAACGACCACTCAACCAGTCACTATGAAGTGCACTGACCACCTCTCAGTTCCCTCCCTGGCTGTCAGGCTCCCATCGCTGGGTGGGGAATGGGGAACTGGGGTGGGTGGTGGCGAGGGATGGGACTGGTGAGCCGGAGGAATGGGCCAACCTCTTGGTCTCTCCCCCAGCCCGCAGGATCCGATCGCTGCCAATGGCAAACATGGAATCGGGGTGGGTGGCGGGGGATCAGGCAGTGCCAGGCCAAGGCTCCCACCCCGCTGGTTGCCCCACACACAGAGGTGACTGGCAGGGGTGGGGCCAGCGAGCTGGTAGGAACAGCCGACCTCTCTGTTCCTCCCCTGGCTGTCAGGCTTCCATCACTGGATGGTGATCAGGGAACTGGGGTGGGGGGTGGGGGGCGGAGCCAGCTGCCAGCAGCCTGGAAAGATGGCCCTTATCCCAGGCTAAGCCTAGGGATGGTACCTGCACATGATTTCGTGCACTGGGCCTCTAGTAGTATATAAAGCAAGGGTCATTCTGCCTCTGGGTGTCTTCAACAACTCCAGTTTGCTGTGGTTCCTGTCCTATAAGATTCAAATAAAGCTGGCTTGACTTCCTTCTCATAGATGACAAAAAATCGATCTAGTCTACTTTTCAATGTATCTAATATATTTATGGATTCTTGGGTGCCTTAGGTTTCTGGTAGACACTGTAGATCTAGTTTCATCCTTCTTCTGAATGCTAAATCACCAATTTTTATTTGAAATTTCAAATTCTGCGGTCTTTACACTCTTGATTTGACTACTTTAAGGAAACTGTACTGGATGGATAATTACTGCCCAATGCTAATTTCTCATGTTATGACCTTTGGTCAATAAAAGTCCCCTTCCGAACATCCCTTGCCAATCTCATAGCAGATCTAGGTGTTAATGGCAACTTAAATATATAGAATTTGAAGAATCCTTTAAAAGAAATATAATATAAAATTATAAAATCAAAATCAATTATAAAAGTGTACATTTATTTAGGATGAGAAAAAATACAACCACCACAAATTTTTAAAAATTGACACCTTCAATTGTCACAAAATTCAGTAGAGCAACATACTATCTTTAGTAATTAACTATGTGACCCACTTCTGTAATATATTTTTTATATTCTTTTGAGCTGCATGCTCTTTAATTGCCTTTTCATAGAACAATATTTTGTAATAGTTTTTCCTATTTATTTTTTAGAGCAAGTGGAAGGGAGAGAGGGTGGGAGTGACAGAGAGAGAGAGGGGGAGAAAACATCAATGTGAGAGAGAGACATTGATTGGTTGCTTCTTACATGCTCCCCAACTGGAACCAAGGATTGAACCTGCAACCCAGGTACTTGCCCTTGACCAGGAATTGAACCTGTGACTCTTCCATGCATGGGCCAGTGCTTTAACCACTTAGCAATACTGTACAGGGCAATATTTTCTATAGAACCAGGAAGATATTCAGTCAACCCTTCAGAGTTGGTAAAAAAAAAAACTTTTTTTTTTTAGTTACTACTTTAGAAAGTTAATTTCAATTGTACAATTTGTTATTGGTAATGCCATTTTAATTTTTAGGTTTGTATCAATTTTCAAAACTATCAATTTTTGGTCATATATGAACTGTAGGATCAGAGGGCATTTCAAGTTTTCTTGTGTAGTGACTCATTTAGTTGGGCCATGAATTGATAAGCTATAGATGTTGTCATGTTTTTCTTTAGGTGAACAGGCATAATAGGCAGTGGGAGTGTTTCTACACCAGAACAGCTAGCAATAGCTTAACTGTTTGAAGAAGTGACTAAAAACCATAAATAACACCATGTCCCTAATTTTCCCAACCCCAGAAATGCAACTGCCACTTGGGTGAAGAGGATAGGTGTAGTGAGCTTGACAGAGGATATTGGAATGAAAATGGGCAGCCAACTGGGACTGAGAATACTTTTGCAAATTTTTAGAAACCTTATGGATATGGTGTCATAGTTTGCAGTCACTTCTCTGTAGAGTTCTCTGTTATTGCTGGCTATCCCAGTATAGAAACACTCCTACTGCCTGTGTACTAGTTCACCCAGATACAACACCATGACATCTGTGTGTCCCCGGTTAAATGAGTCAATACACAGCAAAACCTGAAAAGCCCTCTAATGGCTTGCTAACGCCTCACAAACCTGAGTGAGGCCTAAACTTAAGCTCCACTAGTGGCATAGGAAATCCTTCTCTGATAAACTATTATCGGAGAAGAGTCTACAAATCACTAAGCAAGCACTAAGCAAAACCAATCAGAAGGTCATGCCACTTGATTGCTGTGCAATCATTCTGCTTGTGACAGCCCAAATAAAGGTCAAATAACTGGCATCTTCGTGTCTCTTATATTTTCTATCTGATCTTAACTAATAGTGGGGATTTTGTCATGGTTTTTTGTTTTTGTGGGTTTTTTTTAGTTTATAACTTTGCTATTTTAGTTAAAGGAAATGTTTGGTTTTTGATTTTTATATTCTTAGTTATAAATATGAGGGAGAACACATGATGAAAACCATGTCAAAATCATACATGGAAGCAATCAGGAAAATACAAAGCTGAGCAAACGAATTAAATTGAACCTGAAGGTAGAGAAAGCTCTGTTACACCCAGTGAAGCTAAGCTTAGGGGGAAGTTAATACTTCTTCAACAGTTGTACTAAGAACATTAAAAATACTTTTGCCAAGGAAGGGTATCAACATTTTAATCTGCCTTACACTGATAAAAAGAAAAACACACAGCAGGGAGGAGGCAGGGGCAAGTTTTCAGGGAGCCACAGACGATGGGAGAAACAAAATGCCCTTTGTTTGGAGAATATTGCACCTGCATTAAATTTACTGCTGACATCTCTTTGTAGAAATTTGATTTTTCTCTCATTCCCCCACCTTTGATTGTTTTCAACCCTGAGGAATGTGAGGCATGCCAGTTGTCCTCCTTGTCCTTGCAACATTTCTGTCTTCAGCTGTGAAAGAGAACAGGGCTTCCTCGCCCCCTGGCCATCAGCACGTCATCTCCACAATGCACCTGCACCCGTAACAAGACACTCTAACCTGCAGAGCTTCATACTTCTGTGACAGACGCAAGAGATCAATTTCCTGCCAATTGGGCCTCAGAG
This sequence comes from Corynorhinus townsendii, assembly GCA_026230045.1. Lineage (NCBI taxonomy): Eukaryota > Metazoa > Chordata > Mammalia > Chiroptera > Vespertilionidae > Corynorhinus > Corynorhinus townsendii. The sequence continues at coordinate 57,805,915 of JAPDVU010000003.1, read as the reverse complement.
TCTGGGCCCTGTTCTGACAAGGAAGGTCTCTTTCAAATAATCCTAACTACTAAGGGCAGCTCAAGTACAGATGTAGCACCTTTACAGTGCCTGTGGTATCAATCTCAGAAAGGAAGGAGCCATGGCCATAGGCACAGTGACTGTTGGGATTTTGCGGGGGAGAGTGTGGTCTATAATCTCAATGTCCATATAGTGAGCTGACTCTGACATTTTATATGTTTTCCTGAATAGTCCACGTAGTCACCAAAGGAGAGAATGTGAGTGCGATGGAACATCACACATAATATGAATTTTGTTCATAAATTATTTTATCTGTGAAAGCATTATATACGTAATAGATTAGTTTAGCTTTGTTACAAATGTTTAGGCCCTTGTAACTTTCTCTTAGCCACTGTGAAGGCAAAGTTTATTCCACCTCCAGACCTTGTTATTATTGCACCAGTCATTCTACACAACAGTTAACCGCTAACCTTAACTAGCATCTCCTCTCCTATCCATTAGTTTACTAGGACAGAGCTGGGCTGTATTTCCTGGTTCCCAATGCCTACACCTGCATCTCCACCATGGCAAATTCCTACTAAATGTTGTGTTGTTGTTGTAAACAAACCAATGAATTGTCAATCAGATTAGTCACCTTCTAGGGGATGCTGAAGGAACAATAATACTTCTGGATGAAGGTATGTCAGTTTGGCCTTCACTTAGAGCTTATGATGCTATTATTTTTTTTTTGACTACCTGCAAACCTTTTTCTGTAACTGCAACTGTGCTTGAGGTTAATTTATCTTCTGCAAAAGGGAAGAATCAGAATGGAAGCCTTTAAGATGTCCTTTCTTACACTGAGACTACTCTTCTCATTATTATTATTTACTAATAATTATTATTATTTACTAATATATTATTATTATTTACTAATATACTAGAGGCCTGATGCATGAAAGTTCATGAAAGAGTAGGCCTTCCTTCCCCCAGCTGCCGGCACCAGCTTCCCTCTGGTACCAGCTTCCCTCCAGCACCCTGGACCCGGGCTTCCCTCCTCCAGCTGCTGTGAGGCACCTGGGACCCGGGCTGGCTTCCCTCTGGCCTCAGCTTCCTCAGGAAGGACATCCGGAATGATGTCCAGAAGATGCCCGGTCTAATTAGCATATTACCCTTTTATTATTATAGATTTTTATTGATTTCAGAGAGGAAGGGAGAGGGAGAGAGAGAGGTAGAAATATCAATGAGGAGAATCACTGATCGGCTACCTCCTGCATGTCCCCCACTGGGGATCGAGCCCACAACTAAGACATGTGCCCTTGACTGGAATCAGACCTGGGACCCTTCAGACCACAGGCCGACGCTCTATCCAATGAGGCAAACTGGCTAGGCCTCTTCTCATTTATTTTATTTTATTTTACCATTTAACTTTTAACATAAGAGTCCTCTAAGGGAACTTTAAGTATCATCCATGTAATTGGCTATAATCTTCCAGTTTACAGGGGCCTAAAAAAATAACATCTCTTTATCTTCCATGACCATGTCCAAGTTGCACCTGATCTTTGAGTTGCAAATTTAACATTAGCTCATAAACGAGCCACTCCATTTGAATATTTTTAAGTCTTTCTGCTGTTTCTCCCAGATTTTCTGCTTACTCAGAAGTCAGGAAAAATAAACCAATATTTAGTACTTCACATTTATGTAATTTTAATTCAGTCTTTGTTACCTAAGTATTTCATTTGTCTATAAGGTCACTTTTTACTGTTCATATCACAGTGTTTGAGTCTGATGACACAGGAGTCTTGGACTTTCAGTCTGTTACCAGGGTTTCTCTTTTGCAGTTCCCAGACATTTCTGGCTTGGCAAGGCATGCATGTTCCCTGTCTGCCCTGATTGTTAACCTCCCCTCATTCAGCAGTCTGTTCCCCTGTAGGTTCAGGGCCTCACTCCTGCCATCTTGCCTCTCCAGCCTGGCTTCCTTCAGTCTGCTGCTGCTTTCCCCTGCACCAGCTCATCTCAATTTGGTGCTCAGACCTCCCAAATGCTAGCTACGATCTGACCATCACTTAGCAAAATATTAAGGATAACAAAAGGGTCTTTAAACTGATCATCTTATATGGCCTTTCTCAGAGTCCACAGCCTACATCTGTCCATCGGAGCCCTGTGTTGGGCACCTCTGTCTAAGGTAGTCCTACCAGCATGTTCTGGGGAGGGTTTACCCCCCACCACCTCTGCCAGTGGCAGTGTTCTAACTTCATTCCAAGTCCTCTGCTGAGGACCGTCTGTGCCTCTAACTTGGAGGAAGAAAGGGACATGTCTGCCTTTGTACCTGGCCAGGGTCTGCCTCTCAATCCCATTTCCTCTGGGGATGGATATTCTGAGGAATGTTTTAGAGTGGAACTGTGCAGCCCTTTCAAAGGAAAGGCATCCTTAGAGGTATCATCTTGCTTTTGAGCTGCTTACAAAACAGCTGTCTGTCATGTGCATGTTTGGAGCATATTGTGGGTTATTCAACGTCAACAGTTTGGTTCAGTGTAGCTTTCCACCCCCAGTAGAGTATGGAGATCAGGTTCTGTCCAGCAGTTGCCTGAGACTCTCCTCTCAGGAATCTAATCATGGGCTCTATGCAAGGACTTTGACGAGAACAAAAGCACAACACTCTCAAGAATAAGTGATACATTTTGGAGTAAATGCATTGTAAATCCTAGTCAGAAAGATACATTTTCCTAAAATAAGTGACCTCCCAAGATTCGGTGTTGTCCACCCAGAAGGCAACTATTCATATAAAGCAGAGTTTTGGCTTTTTTAGAACCACATGATCATACTAGTAAATCTGTCCATTCCAGAAAAACGCTGTATTATATTTGAAACCAAAGGCCCATGCAAATCTCATTTTTCTAAAATAAAGGAGCAATTTAATCCCAAAAGTTAATATGTATGTCCACCTCTAAAGAAACAAAAGAGAAATAGTCTCCCCTTTAAAATTAGTTTTTCTTGTTTCTACCTATAGCCTCCAACATTTGAGGGGGTCTAGTCTCAACCTAAATACTTCCACAACCACATAACAGTATATTGTGTCAAAACCTTTTCTTTTTGGGCTATCCATTGGCTTTTTTTTTTTTCCTTCGTATTCAGCAAGGTAGAAAGGATCTTTGCATTCTTTACCTCTAGGATAGTTGCAGAGTGGAAGCTGGACACTTGGGTAAAAATCTAACCTCAATGATTGTTTCAGGGGTCTGGCAGTGTGAGAAGAGAGACAGACATATACTTTTGATGGGTAAAAATATGGAAGAGGTTTTTTCCCAGAGATATTGGCGGATCCCCCAAGCAGTGAGAATCCTTATACCACCACCACAGAAGGCCCCAGAAAAATGAAAGACTAATAAACACACTTTCCTTATGAGAAGGGTATTTGTAGAACCCCCATTTCATAGTTAAAGAAGCTGAGACTATGGGATTCACTAAGCTTTCTCAGAGACAGAAAGCGACAGAGCTGGAATTTTCATTAGGATCTACTTAACCTCAAACCTGTGCCCTTTTAACCAAACCTCTCTGGTTTCATGCTGATAAAAAACTGGGGGAGATAGTAATTACCCAGTAGACTTAGAGAATTCTGGAAGGCACCAACTTTACCAAATGATCACAGTACATCAACATCATGAACCTCACTGTAGGACGCTCTGAGAAGTAGGCAACATATTTTTTTTTATATTCTTGCTCAAAATGCATAACCTCTGTCCAAATATGAGACCACATCAGACAAATGCAAATTGAGGAACATTTTAGAAAATAAATTATTACTGTTTTTTCAAGTGTGAAGGTCATGAAAGGCAAAGAAAAACTGAGAAACTATTGCAGACAGAGGGAGGCTCAGGAGAAATGGATACTACTACATGCAGTGAGAGATTCTAAATCTGATCCTGGGACAGAAAAAAAGAACATTGGTAAAAAACTGGTGAAGTTCAAATCAGAACTGTCACCTTTTTAATAATATCATACTGATGCTGATACCCTGTTCTTGACAATTACCCTGTGATCTCGTAAGATCTTTGCATGATAGGAAGTAAAGTGAGGAATATAAGGAAACTCATGTGCTATGTTTACAATTTTTTTTTACTATAAGTTGTTATTGAGTTAGTTTTTTTAACTGAGGTATAATATGTATTATTGAGGAGGTTTCAGCAGAAGATTTGTTGTTGTTGTTTTGGTCTCCAAATCACTTGCTGCAGACAGACATTTACAGACACCTGGGGTGACTCTAAGAACTCCTGGGGATAGTATCTTCTGTGCACATAAAACTGTAGGGCATTTACGGAGTCCAAATGATATATTTTTCCCCTGAAAAAGGGTGTTGATGATGAAAAAACTGGGAGCCGAGGCCATGATATTGACCAAGATGAAGCAAAACAAAGCACACTCAAACTCTTCTGACTGGAGACCTCCTTTATAAATTGTGGAAGGCATTCATTTGAAGCAGGTATTTAATGAATGAGTAGGTATAGTTAAGCTTTTCACAAAATTTCTTCTTCAACTATTTTATAAATGGAATGCTTTATACTTTATAGATTTCAGTGATGGTGACAATCTGATGAATAATTATTCGCATTGTTAAACAATTCAAAGATATGATTTATATCTAGAAAACATTTATTCACGAGTCAGTTATGGACTGAGCAAGCACTATGTTGAAATCTGGATCCCTAGAACTAGAATATAATGAGATCAGCCTTGTGCTGTGGAAACATTGCTTTGGTGACAGGGTAAGTGTGGGATTAGAATAGGGAGAGATTGCAGACAGAGGAATGAGGTTGCTGCTGGGTTTAGGGAAGATATGATAGGAATCTTACCTGATGCAGTGTTAGGAACATAAAGATGTCATGAAATTAAAAGGTAATATTACTAGCAAGAGAACAAAGATATATGATGAGCTGTCTCAAATATTCTGTGAAATGTTGTACAAAAAGAGGGGAAAAGATGGGGGCGGGGGAGAGGATATGATGGGGATATATCAAGGTAAAAATGAGGTAGCAAGAGAGGGAGGAAGAAAGGCTAGTTGATGGAAGATAAAGAAGAAAAGAAAACAATGTTTTCATTATAGAAAATAATGTTTTCTATAACTTTCATCTTAGCCAACTCTGAAAGACCTCTGCAATAGCCAGATAACCAGCACTGTAATTCTAATATTGGCCTCAGACATTATAATATCAGTTCTAATATAATTTAAACCCTACAGACCTCCACCATTTTTTTTCTGAGAACGTTATTAGGAAGCAGTAAGTTATCAGGAAATAAGTGTCCTTCATTCGTATGTTTCTCGGAACTCAGATATGCTCAGACCAATAAATAAGCAAAGGGGCTGAGGTTATTGATATGGGTTAAACTCATGTGACATTGAGTGGTTGTGAATCAATTACTGGTAATGATCAATCTGGGTGGGTTTCATCTGTGTCCACAATAAGAATGCAGAAAACAGAAAGCACATTTATTCCTTCTTTCAGGAAATATTTATTAAGCCCTACTATGTATCAGTCAATACTCAGATTTTGGGGATATAGTGGGAAATATGAAGGACAATAGCTCTGCTAAAAAATCTGTTTTTACTATGACACATATTGCACAGGAACTAAAACAGAGTGGATAGAACTTGACCTACCTGGGGAGTGGTGCTGAGGGAACAGTGCCACTTGATTTAGATTAAGTTCTCCAAGGAACTGGCTTTTGAGCTGAGAGCTGTCAGAAGAGCAAAGGCAGCTATAAGGAGGTCTAGAAGGAGTGGGGAAAGTGCTCTAGGTAGAGGCATGTAGTAGTTTCACGCACAAAATCCAGAAACAGACTTTTTGAGTTTGAATCATGGCTTTTTCAGTTACCAGCTGTTTGTTCTTGGCCAAGTTCCTTAACTTTTCTGTACCTCAGCTTTCTCATCTGTAAAACGGGGACCTAAATGTGTTAACTACTTGAACATACTGTGATTTGTGTTTGTTACACACACACACATACATACAGTCAGTCAGTCTGGAGTTGTACCTGAGTGCAATAGTGAAAGTAAGTTTTAAAGGTGTAATAGTTATAATGAATATTGAGGTTTAGTGCAGGAACTCTCTAAGCAAAGGGACGAGTAGATGGAAAAGCTGTTTAGAAATAACTCAGGCTACTTGAGTAACTTCAAGTAATTTGAAATAGATAAGGGCACAGGGGGATATTCTGGTTATCTATCCAATGATTGGTGGTTGTTTGAGTCAATTCAACATGAACAGGAATTCCCAATTTGGGATGCAATGAAAAAGAAAACTTTATTCAGTGCAAACAGCTCAATTGTGACAAAGAACAGTTGTGAGAACAGCTGGTCTATTAGAAGGCCATGGGGTGAGGCAGCCCTGAGTCAGCCTTCTTTCTAATTAGACAGCTCTGCTCTGCTCCTTCACTGGTCTGCTCTTCAGACATCTTCAGTGTTTCGGTTCCAGTGGGGAAACATAGTCTTCAGGCTTGGTTGGAAAGGGAAAGGATGTTCCCTGAGCCAGAGGGGAACTGGCTTATATAGACAGAATCCCTGCCCCTGGTCCCTAAATGGTCCATTCTCATGCAAATGAGAACTCCAAATCCTTGCAGTTTGATTGGTTCAAAAGGCACCATCTTGAGTGGAGCTGCTCTGATTGGTAGATGAAGATGCTGATGGGAATATAACTGCACAGCTCCAACTGCATGGGGAAAGCTTCAGTCCTCTTGGTTGAAATACAATTCTAGGAAATCCTTTATAAGGACTGGCTCAGATATCAGGAACACAGTGTAGGCAGGCAGTTCAGTGCAGAGGCTGGTAGCTTAATGCAAGCTTTTCCCTAAAGTGTGGTTTGTGTGAGAGGTCCCTGTGTAGAAATGGCTACTAAGCTCTGATTTTTTGTTATTGTTGTTGTTGTTGTTTAATTTGAGTCCAGTGAGCCACCAAAAGCCCTTCTTAGTGGATAACTTCTTTGTTGGGGTCCACAATCGCTATGTGACAAACTATGCCAAGACTAATTGCTCAAGCCGAAACCGGTTTGGCTCAGTGGATGGAGCGTTGGCCTGCGGACTGAAGGGTCCCGAGTTCGATTCTGGTCAAGGGCATGTACCTTGGTTATGGGCACTTTCCCAGTAGTGGGTGTGCAGGAGGCAGCTGATTGATGTTTCTCTCTCATCGATTTTTCTAGCTCTCTATCCCTCTTCCTTCCTCTCTGTGAAAAATCAACAAAATATATTAAAAAAAAAAAAGTTGACCACTTCCTTAAAAAAAAAAAAAAAAGACTAATTGCTCAAAACGACACCATTATTATTATCTCTCACAATTATAGAGATTGATGGGCTCAGCTAGGAGCTGTCATGCAATTGCAGTAAGATGGTACTGGGGCAGGGTTTATCTTAAATAAAGATATCTTAAACTTCTTACAATTCAGTCTGGTGCCTGGCCTGGAATAGCTGCAATAGCTAGAGGCTGGTTACGCATCTCCTTCTCCATGTGGCCTCTCCACAGGGCTACCTTGGGCCATCCCACAGAATGGTGGTCTCAGGATAGTCCTACCTTTTACATGGCAGTTTCTCCTAGAGTGAGAGTTCCAAGAGGCAGGAAATGAAAGCTGCTAGTTTCCTGAGGCCTGTATTTGGGAATCTACACAATGAAACTTTCACCATGCTCTGTTGGTTGAAGGAGTCAGAAACCAGTCCAGATCCAGGAGAGGGGACATAGACTCTAGCTTTGATTGAAGGGTCAAAGAATGTATGGCCATTTGAAATCTGCTTCCTGATCTGGGTAAACGTGTGTCTTTCTTCACCATGAGGAATGAACCACATACCTCAAAATATTTTCTTCTTCTCTAATCATTTTCCTAAGCCACATGACTTTATTTACTTAACAAATACTTGCATCCTGCTTATTATATGCCTGCTTTGATTTTGAGTACATTATAAATAATCACTCATTTTCTCATCATGGCCACCCTAGAGTAACTGTGGTTAACCTCATCCCCAGTTATGTAGATGAGGCATAGAGCATTTGAGAATACCCTATATAATAAAAGGCTAATATGCAAATTGCCCCCATGGGCAAGAGTTCGACTGACTGGGAGTTAGACATGCTCTGACCACCAGGGGGCGGTGCGGAACATGGCAGGCATCGGCAACACAGCGCTGGCAGTGGGCAGCAGTGGAGGCTCTGCCAGCCCTGATGGGCCCCAATGAGTACGGGACCACAACGATATGGTGGAGCAGGTGAGCAGGTGGTGGTGGCGGGGGCGAGGGGGGGGGGGTTGGAGGGGGTGTGGCTGGCAAGTGGGCGGCACTAGGCCAAGGCGGGTGCAAGCGGGGGGCCCTGATTGCCACACCGTTTGCCTCACAGATTGGCTCTGATCACCAGCAAGGCCTAGGGACCCTACCTGTGCACGAACTTTGTGCACCAGGCCTCTAGTAGGTAATAAATGACAGGGATGTGAACCTATGCAACTGGGCTCCAGAACTCACATCCTCAAACTCTGTACTCGGTTGCCCCTATTACCCCCTTATCACCATGATTTTAGTCTCTGCATAACTCTGTTTTAGCCTTGCCCACACTAGTACAATGATTGCTAAGCTCCCTGTGAGCAAGAACCTTACTTATTCTTCTGTGTATCCACCATATCTGGCACTGTATTTAGCAACTAGAAGGTACTCATCAAATGGGTTTGCCTAAATGAATAAAATTGGAATAATAAAAAGAGGCATAAATGATTCCCAGATCTTTGGATCTGTCATTTAACAGGACTGTGTTAGCCACCAATCCAGCCACATGCTTTTCATTTTCAATCACACTGGGATGAATTTATATATTTATCGCATTTTTACTTTCTTTTGTATGTCTAAGCATTCACAATTTTTTGCTCTCTAAGAATATTCTTAGAGAGTTTTACAACTCAAATTTCATCCCAAGACAAAGGTTAATTGGAAAGATTGCACAAGCATTAAATATTATATATGAATCAGAAGGTCAATTGACATTTATGAATCAGCTCTTATCATAATGAAATTGTAAAAGAAATGACATCTTGTACACTAATGGTTTTTAGCCCTATTAAGACATCATTTCTTTAAACTAGTAGATTAATCAAAATTGACTTCCATAACTATAAATACCTAAGTATACAACTTAATCATGGGCATTGTTGACAAAATACCTATATTATAGGCAGGGTCACTGAACATATATTATTTGTCAGTGTATCATAGGCATTTGAAAACGTGTAGGATTCAGCCTGGCCAGCATGGCTCAGTAGTTGAGCCTCGACCTATGAACCAGGAAGTAACAGTTCGATTCCTGGTCAGGGCACATACCTGGATTGTGGGCTCAATGCACAGTGGGGAGCATAAGGAGGCAGCCGATCAATGATTTTCTCTCATCATTGATGTTTCTATCTCTTTGTCCATCTCCTTTTCTCTATAAAATCAATAAAAATATATGAAAATATGTAGGCTTCAGCAAATATTATTCATTCATTTTTTGCTAAATTTTTACAGTGATATCAAATTTTAAGATAGAAAAAGCCTTACTTTAATCATTGAACTAAGTGATTCAAATTTAAAATAAGCCTCTTAACAAATAGAAAAGTTTTTAAAATTTATTTTTCCCTAGATAAAAGGGCACATTTGTGAGAAAGTCACAATTATTTTTCTGATTTCACATGTATTTACTTGAGTTCTTGAAGAAAAATATAGCTATTTTTCTTCCAAAAACAATACACACAAACATACATATATATGTATATATACATATATACTATATATAATTGAAATAATATTTGAAAAATATTTTCTCTGAAAATTCTTAGTTACAAATGCTCTGTTTTAAATCTTTCTGAAAATGAATTTATTTAAAATGTGAGTCATTTTGCACTGCAGGATTTGTATATATAATGTTTCTTGTAAAATATGAAACAAAATCTCTTTTTCACAAAAAAACAAACTCAGAGGTCAGAAAAATAAACATATGAAATGGCAATTTCAATATTGTTTTCAGAAAAGCCAGCTTTTCTTATTAAACCTTTAGGATGGATTTAAGAAGCATAAAACAGAAACCAGGGATATTGTAAGTATGACAGCACACAATTTGGGGACCTAATAAAACTGCAGACCCTGAGCCTCCATCTCCTGTAATGATGATGGTTAGCTGAACTCCCAAGTGTAGTTCTTAGTCTGGCTTGTCAACCATCTGCACTGGACCAAGAAAAGGTCATCCTTTACCTCACTTCTCATTTTAAATATGTGTGTGTGTTGCGGGGGGGGGGGGGGGGGGGGGAGGTGTGGAATTGAGGGGCAGCAGAGAATCTGTCAGATGAAGTGGTATATTATAGCAAAATAATTTTGTTATTTTATCTTTTTCTTCAACTAGGGAATCACTCTACCATGACGGAATATCTGACAGCAACCAAGGAAGATCAGATAGTGCTGAGTGAAGTGGATAGTTGGGCACTAAAAGCAGCAGAGAGACATAGTTAAAAGGCCAGACACTTGAGGACAGACTGAGAAGTTATTTGACAACTAAATAAAGTCTCTGATATAGAGATGACCTCTTGTATAGTAATTAATAACTGAAAATGCACACCTTGAGGAAAATCAAATATACATTAACTTGTTTTCCTGTTAGCTAATTCTGAGATTTCCTGTTTCCAGGTTTGAAGCAGACCTGTCCACACCAAGAGAATGTTCAGCAACTAATCATCTTATGGTTGCTTTCATTGACTTTCCCAGGCTGGCAATAGAACTCAGTCATAGAATAACAGATCTTAGAAATTGTGAAATTAATCTCCCTTCTTGTTTTTCAGGTAGAGAAAAAAATGGTTGAGCTGTCCAGAGTGCACAAGTCTGTAAGGTCTAGTTCATACCAAAAGCAGAGGTGAAGTCCCAAACTTCCAGTGTAGCATTCTGATTAACATGAGCACAGTAAAGTGATTGCTATGTAATTATCACAAAGGCAAGGAGAATGTTACTCATATATGAGGGAACAAGTAAACAATTTGAATTAAACCTCTCTCTGCATTTTAACAATACTTATATACATACTAGAGGCCCGGTGCATGAAATTCATGCATGGGTAGGGTCCCTAGGCCTGGCCAGCAATCAGCTATGATTGGAGCCTTCAGGCTGCTGGCTGGGCCTTCCTTCTGGCTGACAGCCAAGGTCTCCCTTTGTTCCATGCCGCCTCTTGGTGGTCAGTGCACATCATAGCGAGCGATCAAACTCCCAGTCTCCCAGTCGAACTCCAAAGGGGACACTTTGCATATTAGGCTTTTATATATACACTAGAGGCCCGTTGCACAAAGATTCATACAATAGCCCTTCCTTCCCCTGGCTGCCAGCACCAGTTTTCCTCCGGCACCCGGGACCCAGGCCTTTGCTCCGGCCTCAGTGGAGAAGGCAAGCCTCTTCAGTCTTCAGTTGTCTTCAGTCTTCAGTCTTTACTTGGACCGGAGCTTTCAGTCTTCTCTCTGCACCTACATATGCAAATTAACCCTCCATCTTTGTTGTATTAATTTGCATACTCACTCCTGATTGGCTGGTGGTTGTCGCAGAGGTACGGTCAACATGCGTATTTCTCTTTTATTAGTGTAGATATAGATATTTAGTTTGGGGCATAAGAATCCAGTCATTGTTCCTGTAATTAAATCATGGACTGTGACCTTTTACTTGAATAAGTTGAAACCTCAAGAGCTTAATCTGTTCAAGGGTTGCATTTAGTTGCCAAGTAGACACCAGGGAACTGAATCCTATTCAGTGACTTTCTCCCAAAACACCACATTGGTTCATAGACTTCCTCTTAGACCCAAGAAATGCTGCATTTTGGAACCATGCTGGAGAGGACGATTGGAGGTTGATGCTCTAAGGCACAGGATCTTTTTCTCTGCTCTAGTTGCCATCAGGGCTTCAGAAGTTTGCAAGAGGACAAACAAATGGGAGCCCTTCCAGAAACTAAGGGCTTTACCACTGTTGACAATGCATTATTTAAGACACTGCCCAGTACCAAGATGTTTAGCCAAAGGGTCATGTTGTCACACTGTATGAAGCCCAAGGTTGGTTTAGAAGTCCCTGTGCCGGCTGGATTTCTGGATAGGAGAGTATGTTTAAAGGGAATAAAATGATAATAGTCTTTGATAAAAACAGAAGGGCTTGTTTATTCCAGTCTCCACTGAGCAGGAATCCATCAGCTCATTTCTCTGGTTTTAGAGCAAAAAGGACACTGGAACATCTTTCAACCCAGTGTCAAAACTTCACCTGAAACAGAAGAGTGAAGCAATAAGTACAACAGAAAGTGAAGAAGCCTCGCAAGCATGCCTCAGCTACTCCACAGCTCATGCTGCTGCTGCTGGGGACTGAGGGGAAAGGACTTGGTTCTTAAACACTTTGGGGGAACACAAGTGAATTGGCCCATAAGAAGTCCATGTTGCTGGGTCAGAAGATTTCAGCTAAGAGCTAAAATAATAATGCATGATGGACCACACTCATCCATTATGGGTTTAGAGCCTGGCTACTTTGCAGACATGTAGTGTACTGTCATGAACCCTGGGAGTTTGCAGGATTCTGTCTCCAGTTAGTGCTGTGGTACATCTTGCCACCATTGACATTGGCAGGCACTGCTCTGCCTGAGGCATTAGACGTCTAATGTGATCAAATTCAGACCCTATAATATGAATTCAAGCCAAGCCACAATCAAATCATAAAATTTCCAAAGCTGCTACCATCTTGGAAATGTCAACTGCAGGGCGGGGGGAGCAGAAAATGACTACACAGGGAATAAACAGAACCATTTTTAATGAATTTTGCATCTGGTCCTTATGGGAGACCATCAGTCCATTAGATATAATTTAAACATCCTGATTAACATTTCATTGCCTTACATGACTGCTGGGGGGAGAATTGTGTCTCCATGCACCAGGCATACCAAAATACCCTAAACTCCTGTGAGGTTCAAGGTGCTAAATATAGTGCTCTCAGGCCACTTAGACGGTGTCTGAAGTCTGCTTGATATTAGGCATAAAAATAGACCTGAGAAAAGGGGTGTTTTATGTGCTCAGATATGAGGGCCCGTCGGATGCATGGATTGCTTTGGCAGTCACTGTCAGACCTCCCGCTGTCTGAGGAATTGTACGCTCCTTTCTAAATCTTTTCGGAAATTGCCAGTTTGATAGAATAACATTGCAGGAAACCACTCAAATTGAACATATTTGTTGTTTTATGTTCTGCCAAGCAAATGTCAGAATAATGCCAAAAGACCAGAGCGGGTCAGAATTGGAGAGAACAGGAGGGGTGGTGAAGGGAAGGAACCAGGAGCAAAAGAGACAATGAGAATAGAATAAAATGTAATTTTAATGGGGTATTTTAATTGCAAACTCTTGCTTTTGGGAATTAAAGGCAAAATAGATTGCATCTTCTCAATTGTTTTGCGGTCAACAGCATGACGTCCAATCTGAGAATTTTTGTTGTGGAGTTTAATTTTTGTGGTCAGCAGTTTCCTGGTAAATCTCTATCCACTGGTCGATACCTTGCCAACAAGGAAGAAATTGAAGGCTTACTGGGAGAACTCACTAATGGAGACTTATTCTTCCAGTTTGATTTCATTGATTTTGGATATGAATCTACTTTACCACTGGGATTTTTCACTTTGAAAGTTGCAGTTACACTGCATGTCATATAAGTCATTTTAATAAATTAGGAACAAGAATTTGCCATAATCATTTCTTCAATTTCATTATTGAAGTCTCAGTGACATTTTTCCCCCTCTAAATCTGACAGTAGAATAGAACTTAACTGGTAGTGAATCCGAGGAATCCTGTAGGAATTTACTTTTCCAGTAAGATCGGAGTGGGGAAAGGCTGCATGATGACCCTGTTAGCTTTGCCTTTTTTTTTTTTTTCTTTTTTCTAAAGAGACTGACTCATAGATTAGAAACTTGATTTTCTCTCCCTGCCCTTGGATGGTTTCCTAATGAGCAGAAGGGCTGTTTTATTTATTTACTTACTTACTTACTTACTTACTAACCGGTGTGGATTCAAACCCTTGATAGCACTTTAACACCTTCCTTAGTGACTGGTTATATTAGTATTGCAGGCACTGTTTGGATACCAGAAAAAACTTTTTACTTCCTCTCCACTCAAGTACTGGACCCAGAGCCAAACACATGCTATCTGTTTTTGCCAGATTATCTTTACATTTTAGCACACTGAAGAAATTTGGTACTGATTAAATTTGAATGTTACTTTAAAGTAAATAAATCTACTTTATTTTCCACATCAGTTAAAAACAACAAGACTGTAGCTTCCTTTCTAAAATATATAAATACTAGAGGCCTGGTGCATGAAATTTGTGCATGGGGGTGTGTGTCTCTCAGCCCAGCCTGCACCCTCTACAAACTGGGACCCCTCAAGGGATGTCCGACTGCCCGTTTAGGCCCAATCCTACTGGGATCGGGCCTAAACGGGCAGTCGGACATCCCTCTTACAATCCAGGACTGCAGGCTCCTAACTGCTCACCTGCCTGCTTTCCTGATTGCCCCTAACCGCTTCTGCCTGCCAGCCTGATCACCTCCTAACCACTCCCCTGCCAGCCTGATTGATGCCTAACTGCTCCCCTGCCAGCCTGATTGCCCCTAACTGCCCTCCCCTGCAGGCCTGGTCACCTCTAACTGCCCTTCCTTGCAGGCCTGGTCCCTCCCAACTACCCTCCCCTGCTGGCCATCTTGTGGTGGCCATCTTGTGTCCACATGGGGGCAGCCATCTTGTGTGTTGGAATGAGAGTCAATTTGCATATTACTCTTTTATTAGATGGGATGTTAGTTTTGGCAACAGCCAAAGAGTAAAAACTATATTTCATTTTAAAAAATGTAACAACACACCCAGTAAAATTTTTAAAACTCAGAATTTGGATTAGTCTTTGAAAAATATTCATGTTTGATCCTAGATACTTATTCATCTAATTGCTCTAAAACTGGGGACTTTCTTGTGACGTGCATGTCAAAATGTTTTATGTGCTCTAAGGATAACTATGGTAGGTTTGACGGTGATCATTTTTACCTAGCAGGTACAAAGAGGGCTGCAAAGGAGATGAAGTGAGTTGTCCAATGTCACAAAAAGTTTTACTAGTGGACTTAAAGATCATCAAGAACTTATTGCCAAAGCCTTGCTAAATCAACACACACTTGTGATACTATTTTTTTCTGCACTGATATGATTGTTTTGCTAAAGTAGCAAGAGAGTGAGGGAGTTGTTTGCTGTTTTCCCAGGCCTCCAGGCAAATGAAATAAAGTGCTAATTACACACAGTTTACATGAAGCGGTAGTCCAGTCTCCCTGGTAGGTGGAGTAGGTGCTCTCATATGGCGTGTGATTTGAGAGCTGCAAAAAAAAGTTCTCTTTGTAATGTATCCTCTGAGTTGCTTTTATTACGGTTAGACAGCTTCAAAAAAAGGTGAACTATCTTCGTACATTTTTTCTATTATTCCTCAGTGCACATAAATGGAGTACTCCAATCGCCCACTCCATTTGACCTAAGTTGACTTTTTCTGATTTTATTTATCCCCAGCTCTCAGTTTCAATGCTCCTTCTTTACAAGGTTTTCTCTAAAGCCCTTGCTATGACCACCAGCAAAGAAGGAATTTTACATTTTTAAATAATTGAAAAAGAGAGCAATGATAAATATTTTATGACATATCAACAGTAGAAGAAATTTGAAGTTCGGTGTCCCTAAATAAATTTTTAATGGGGCATGCCATTTGTTCATACATTTTCTGTGGCCACTTTTACTATATAATGGCGAGTTGATTAGTTATGATATTCTATGTGACCACAGCCTAAAACATCGGGTCCTTTACAAAAAGGAAATCTTTGATGACCCCTGCCCTACACTCCTTAATCAAGTAAATTGATGCCCTCAGTGCTTATTGAACTATGATGACTAACGGTGTGTCTTCACTACTGGACCTCAAGCTTCATGGGGCAAGCTTACTTTGCTCAGTGTAGCATCTCTAGCACCCCTAAGAGAATGCCAGAGCATACAGTAAGTGCTCAACAATGAGATGTCAAAATGATTCACCCTCCCTGAGAATGTTTCCTTTTATGAGTGATTTTGTAAATAATATGATTCATACTCAGTTATTCCTTTATCAGTCAGTTAAAAATTATTTTGCAAGAAACTCTGCTCCTTGTTAAAACAAATGAACGATAAAAACAAACAAACAAACCACAGATAAGAAGGCAGCAGTGATTAAGAAAGAAACTTACCTACAGTAAATATATTTTATTTGCTTATCGGTTTATGTAGAGAGAAATTCTGAAGTGTAGATGTTTTTGCAGGTCTCTAAGATGGACACATTTTCCATTATACTCAGAAACCACCCAATAATTTGTCAGTGATCCAATGTTGGTTTTTCTTCTCTCATTCCTATCCTCTTGCTCCTCAATCTTCTTTTAAACGTGTTTATTTTTTTAAAGAACATCTTTCTTATTTTGAACCATTATTATTTCATTTCTAGATCCTATAATGTAATTAAAATATATAAAAAGAAAAATTAAAACTCTCACATGCACCAGTAGGATAAAGACCAATATTAAATTAATGGGAGTGAAGGTTTAGGGTGGGACTTGAGTTCTGCAATCTATATATATAAAACCCTAATACGCAAATAGACCGATGGACAGAACGGCGGGACAACCAAACAACTGAACAACTGGTCGCTATGATGTGTGCTGACCACCAGGGGGTGCACACAGAACACGGCAGGCATTGGCAGCAGGTGGCAGAGCATGGAACATGGTGGGCATCGGCTGCAGCGGGATGGTGAGCGGGGGCACCAGACCAAGGGGGGTGCCAGTCGCTGTCATCAGGGCAACCATCTGGTGGTTACTGAAAATTCTTTGCTCCTGCGTGCCACAGTCCCACCGGGCGCTTAAACCTGCTGCCAGCATTGCTCACTCAGCATTGTCAGCGGGTGCGAGCGGCGGCTGCTGGCCCCGATTGCCCCTCAGGGCTTCTCCAGCTCCCCCTGGTCCTGAGGGGTGATCCCAGCTGGCAGCCACCACTGGCACCCACTGCTGGCATCTGGCACCGGTCCTGATTGCTCAGCGCCATCACCTGGTGCAAGTGGCAGCTGTGGGCCCCTATCACCCCTGAGGGCTTCTCCACCATCCCCTGCTCCAGAGGGGCGATTGTGGCAGCAGTAGCTTTTCTCTTGCACCTGCTGCTGGCACCGGCCCCAATTGCTCCATGCTGTCAGCAGGTGCCAGCAGGGCTGGGGCCGTCAGCACTTGGGAGCAGGACTGCCCACAGACAGGGGACCAGGAGCTGCAGTGGGAGGAGCCAGACTGGGGCACAGAGGATGGGCCAAGACCCGCCCCTGTGACCAAGGCAGCCTCATGGCCCACAGTTCCTTTCAAAGTGCACAAATACGTGCACTGGGCCCCTAGTATCTAGATATTTTAATGAGGGATATCTGACCCAAACACTGCAAAATATGGTATCAGTTAAGCCCATGTGCCCATTATATTCTACACCTTCCTCTACCTTTGAGTTCTTTAGAGTGCAGGACTTGGATGTCTTCTCTGTTCTCTCTGCTGGACTTTAGGCCATCCCTCAAATCTCTCCCTCAGTGTGGCTGCTGCACTGGATGAGTGGTCAGTCTGTTTGGGCTTTCCTGTGAACTGTACTTTTTTTTCTTTTGGTCATCAATGATTCTGCCAATGATAACACCTTGTCTTTTAAATAGCGTGATGAGTTTACGGGAGGACCGTGGTGGTACTGGCGAAGGCAGATGAGGTGATTATGTCTCATAGAGTCAGGACTGGCCACCAACAGCTATCTTCGGTTCTTAGGATGAATCACGAAGGTTGTCTAATATTGACTCCAGAAGAATCCTGCTTTGTTATACGATATTTGAGGTGGAAACTGCTAGCATGAATTTCACTCCATAACAAACATTTCTCCCTCCAGTACCTACAAAAGCCCTTCCTTTGTGACCTTAAATGGAGCCTTCCTTGTCATCTTTAGTTCTTTGACATCCCACTCTCAACCTCAACCGCTCTCCATGCCTTTCTTCTCCCCTACCTGCTGTGACTGATCTTGCCTTAATATATGGCTGCAATATGTTACTCACTTATGCTCAACAAAACTAAAAGTCTGCAAGTGAAGTGTCAGTAATTAGCAAAGGAGATGTGCCTGTAATTAGCAAAGGAGATGTGCACACTTTAAAAATAAATAAGTAAATCAGGCATTTTGTTATTGGCCGTTGAGAAAGGCTTCAGGCTTTATAATTTGGATTTAACACACAGTACTTCAACTGGCTGATATTCTTAGAGTTTTGATATGAACCTTTTATTACTGTTTTTAATCCTGGGAAGATAGTAGGCACTTGTAAATATTTGTTAACTGATAGATTCGATTTCATAAATATATGTGTTCCTTCATCCACAATCATCAATATTTCTTCACTTTGTTCACTTCGCATTGAATATATATGTCATCTTAGTTTATTGGTATGCTTTGATTCAAAATTTAAATGAAAATCTCTCCTATATCCAAAGTTTCAAATGATATTAAAACACAAGCACTATTAGCAGGCATAATCTAAGAATTTAAAATTTAGTTTGTGAATAATTTTCATTTGTATTAATGCCATGTGAAATATTAAAAATCAATGAGTGATTAAGTAGTGTAATTTATTTATCTGGAAGTGTTCAATTATTATTCAGATAATAATTCTAGAAGAAACATTTTATTGGGAAATCAGAAGATAAAGTACAAAGAAATGTGCACTTTTAAACAGTTCTTTTCAAAAAGCATAAAAAAAGAGAAAAGCTACTCATATAGATTTCATGGTTGCATTTTAATATATTGACTCACCTGGGGTTAAATCTTATTTTCTTTGAATCAGTCCCCTTGATAATCTGGCACTAGAACTTGTAACAAAGCCTTTAAATTGTTTTCCTATTAATGGATAGCAACATGGAAACTGAAATAAAAGCTTTTCTTCAAAGCTTTCGAAGCATGAAGCTGTAATAGAATTCATTCTTACTGAACACTCCCTCAATGTGATTTATAGGAGTTTACCTTCATTCAGTTTACAAAATTTTGATTTAGTGAACTTGAGTATTCCCAAAGACTTTTCAAAGTCTATGTCCTTTTGAATGGAAAACCTATCACATGATTGCTATTGCACTTATGAGACTTCTAACTGTTCTTAATAGTATGAATAATTGATACATGTTCTCCTAGTTATGCAGTACTCTTATCTTGTGTATATGAACTAGCTCCTCTCATCACAGCTCATGTGTCTAAAATATATCACTTAATGAACCAAAGCAAAGTCACTTTATTTTTATTTTTCTACTAGAGGTCCAGTGCATGAATTCATGCATAGGTGGGATCCAGCCAGCCCGCCCTAATCAGGGACAATCAGGCCAGGCTGGCTTGGGGGAGGAGAAGTGGGAGGTTGGCTGGCCAGACCCGCCCCTGATCAGGGTGGGGGGGCAACCAGTGATGGGGCTGGCCAGTGGATTTCTGCTGTTCAGTCGATTTACATATTACCCTTTTATTATATAGGATCTTACTGTGATCAGATTTTTAAATGTCCATTTTATTTTTGAGCTCAGTTCAATTTACTTAATCTTTGGTTTCATATTTTTGTTCATTACTATGAATCAGAAATCTTGTATTTATTGCTAGAACCCAAATTATAATCATTTGAGGCTGACCCCAGGTTTTTCTGCAAGAACATCTCAAATTGCTTCTTCTACACATTCCCTTGTGGCATTAGAGCTTTGCTAGATGTGCTATTCTCTACTGATGACTGCCATGGACCTTACCACCCTCTTTCTGGGAAATTGGACAAAAAGCACTGTACTCTTTTTAGTGAGCATGTCCCATTTCTCAGTGCACAGCCAAGACTAGTCGGTCATGGCTAATGATACTCTACTTGAAGTTTCCAAGAGAAGGAAAGAGACCTTCACACATGCCTTCGAGTTCCTTTCCAGGCCAGTTCCCTGACTCACTCTTAGTCTAGCTCTGTGAGGCAAAAGCTGCCTTACTCTCCATCACAAAGGTGTTCTGCTTATTTCCATGTCATGGAGTCCAAGACAGGACCCTGGGAAGAGAAAAAAAAAATTGCTATCTCTGGCTTCTTTCTCCTTAAGTGACTCTCCTTTGAGATAATTGGTCTTCTGTAACCCACTGCACTTAAAATTGTATTAGTTTCCTATTGCTATTGTAACCGTTTGCCACAGACTTTGACTTAAAACAACATAAATGTGTTATGTTGCAGTTCTGGAGGTCAGAATTCCAAGATGGGTCTCCATGGGCTGAAATCAAAGTGCTGGCAGGCAGCATTCCTCTGGAGGCTCCAGCAGAGAATTTGTTACCTTGCCTTTTCAAGCTTCTGGAGGCTGCTTGCATTGCTGGGCTTGTAGTCACCTCCCTTCATCTCCAAAGCCAGCAATGGTGGCGAGTCTTCTGCACACTGCGTCACGTAACACTGCTTCCATTGCCACATCTTCTCTGGCTCTCCTGCCTCCCTGGTGATCTCATTAGAGCTACTCTGACAATCCAGGATAATGTCCTTATTTTAAGGTCAGCTGATTAGCAACCTTAATTCCCCCTTTCAATGTAACATAACATGGGGATTCGGAGAGCAACATCTTAGGGAACCACCATTCTGCCTACTATAGAGACAGCGGCTGCTTTATACCCAGGATTACAATGGCACCAAAAAGGAATCCGAAAATAATAGTTTGTGTCAGTACATTCACCAAATGCTGTGTTATTTGTCTTAAATACTTTTACATGTGAGACATCCCTGGCCCTGCTCAAGGTGGACTGCATAAACATAGTCTACCTCCTATAGCAGTGGTAATAAGAAGAAGGGAACGTCAGGTCCTTATATCTTTAAATTCAGGGTCCCTTTACCTGCCACCCCTAGGCAACTGCTTAGACAAGGAAACGTACATGCCTATTAAAAGGAAGATGAATATACATGTAAAAACTCTCTAGACCCACTTGTAGGAAAGGAAATGTGTCTCTATCAGAAATAAGATTTGTAGAACTTACAATTCCTAACAGTACACCCAATTTAGAACTCTAAACTCAGTCATCATGGCTATAGTATTAATGTTTGATTTAATTCCTTACATCCAGCTCTTCCTTAAACACATAAATTGTTCCCCCCCTCTCTAAATTGTCTGCTTCCAGTGGTATATTGTTTAATGGAACAATGGGGAAATCTGTTTCAAAGTTAAATTTAGTCTCCCTCTTAGAAGACAGAAACAACTTGCAACACTTACAGGACAGTGTTTTTGTTTATTTGAAATTCATTGAGGTTCTATTTAGAGTCTACCCAATACATATAATTGTTTCACTACCTATAGCTTTGATGTCCATATGTGGTAGATTTCCCAAGACTGCCTAAATTTTAAATTATTTGCTTTTGTTGTCTGTTTATGTTCAGACTTTAGGCAAAAATGTCATCTATTTCTATCCTACCCTACCTCTCTTTACCTTAAATATCACTGGAAGAACTTGTCAATGCATTAACACAATTTCCGTCTTTTGTCTTCTCAAAACCCTTATTTGATCTCTTCTGAAATTTACCCCACACTCTGCAATGTTTCTTTCCTATTTCCAGCTTCTACTCAAACAAATCCATTTTGTTCACTTCAGGCATATTTTCCCCTTAATGCCCAGCCCAAACCATAATCTTATGTCATTTAAAACCCAACATTGAGACCTCTCTTTGATGAGACCAAGAATACATTTGATTTCTCTGTCTTTCTTTTATCCTTTCCACATATTATAAATTATAAAGAACACTTTAGCTTGTCTAAAAATGTAAATCCCATAGGGGCAAGGATTGCATCTTTTTTACATTTTATAACCTTCAAACTATTGTGTGTAGAAAATGTTGAAATGCTCAATTAACAAATGAATCAAGGCAGTACCATTTCTTTCTTAAATGTCACATTTTTACCCAGCTAAAAATAGTTTCCTGTGGTCTTGGCATTTTGCATGTGACATGGAATCTGCTCTGAAAGTAACAATAGAATTCTAACAGACCTCTCAACTGCTATTTTCAGTAAATTATTTTGTCATTGTAAAATCTTTTGTAAAAATGCAAGGAAAAATAATTTTTTTTTCTCTTAACACCCTTGTGAATACAAATGCAGTGTACTTACAATAGAAAAATTATGGAGTTGAGTGAGCTATTTTTCTACTTACAGTAGAAAAATTATCATTGAACTGTTAAAGTGGAGGCACTTTGGTAATAATGTTAATCCTCTTGGGATCACTTTATATTTTTTTCACCCAAGTTATTTCTGCCTCAATAACTTCAACATTGCTACTCTGACCATAATCTGTTCCTCAGGCTTTTTTTTTAAAGGGAGGCAAGTACATAATCACTTCCTCTGCTCTTTAAATAGAACTTGGCACTGCAGATATATCTGAATCACAGATGACATAACCTGCCACTGAGAAGCCTGGCACAATGACATCAGACCTAGAAACAGGCAGTGACATTTGGCCAGAGAATTTACTAGATTGAAATCCAGGTCCCCCAAGTATTTTAGGACTTCAGTTGCAGATTATCACATTAAATAGCAATTAAACAATTAAGAGTGGTCAACTTCATTTGTATATGATGCCAAATAAGTGCTCGGATTACTTTTCCTCCCATAAAATTAATAGGTTGGTTAATGAATTAGTTTGCTGAACTGTAGAAACAGAATACAATCAATCTCAGAATTATGATTATAGAGACAAGAAAAATTAAAGAGAAAATGGAATAATTAAACAGGTAATTATGCCTATAAAAATTGTGACAGACAAAACAAACCCCACAGAAACTATGACAGAGAAGCAATCCATTCATACCCAAATCCTGAGGATGTGTCAATCCCATATAATAAAAGGCTAATTGCAATCCTATATAATAAAAGGCTAATGTGTAGGACCGAACTGCAGAACAACCTAACAACCAAACAACCGGTCACTATGACATGCGCTGACCACCAGGGGTCATGTGCAGGACATAGCGGGCGGCATGGTGGAGCAGGTGAGTGGGGGCACCAGACTAAGGTGGGGTGATAGTCGCTGTCATCAGGGTGAGTCTTTGGGGGTTACTGAAAATTCTTTGCTCCCGTGCGCTGCGGTCCTGCCCAGCGCTTGCACCTGCTGTCGGTGCCATCCCTGCTCGCATCCACTGCTGGCGCCTGGTCCCAGCCCCTATCACTTGGGGCCTTCAGTGGGTGCAAGCAGCGGCTGCCAGCCCTGATCGCCTCTGAGGGCTTCTCCACTTCTGCCTGCTCCTGAGGGGTGATTGGGGCAGCAGCTGCCATTTGCACCTGCTGCTGGTGCTGGCCCCAATTGCTCCACACCATCAGCAGGTATGAGCAAGGCCCGCACTGTCTGCATGTGGGAGTGGCAGTGGCAGCGGGAGCGGGGCTGCATGCAGAAAGAGGACTGGGGGCTGCGGTGGGAGGGACCAGGAGGAAACGCAGAGGATGGGCTGAGACCTGCCCCTGTGCCTACTGCAGCGTCACAGTCCACAGTTCCTTTCAAGGTGCACGAATTCATGCACTGGGTCCCTCATACCAATATAGTTTGCATATAAGCTCTCAGTTTATATGCAACTTAGTTTACAAAATTTTTCATACTTCCTTTTCAAGCAGTAACACTAAAAGTGAGAATCAATAATTATCATTTTTAAAAATTTTTAAATAATGAAATATTTCCTTTGACTTATGAGTAAGTTGTCTCCCAAAGTGTTATACATACAAGCCAGTATATTTGTGTTGTAATTGTTTCTGAGTTTATTTCACCTCTAAAATCCATGCAAATAATTCATTCAACTCCATAATTTATCTGCAGTTATGTTTCTATAGAAATACCATTTTCCCCTCAGTATTTTGAGTAAAATTGATTCTCAAGGAGGATACTTCAGGTATATGCTGTGGTCTTGCCTTCCACCTCTACACAACCTAGAGTCCATATCTCCTGGCCAGGCCCTTCCCATCAGTGTCCCCATGGAGGGGCCTGCTTTCTCATGTGAGGGGCACATAGGACCAGGGATGGGGGGACAGCCAAAGTTTGGCTGCGTCTTGAAATGGAGCCATGGCAGATGAGGAAGCTGCAGTTGGTTTTCTAGTTAAAGATTTGCTGCTTTCCTTTTGTATATCTAGCAGATAATTAAAATAATCATCTACACACAAAACAAATTCTTGATATACTCATCCTTTCAAAATCTCCTTCTCTCTTAGATTGCTATATCTGAGTCACGGGACCACTCAAGCTTTAGGGTCTCTCCATTCCCCTGATATTCTATCCATCTGCATATACTGTCATCTCTGCATCCTATATTCACTCGCTGTTGCCTCTTAATCCAGCAGCTTGAAACATGTTTCCTCCCTCATTTCACTCAGGTCCCATCTCAAATGTAGATTCTTCCACAGAGATGCTCTCCCTGCCTATGCTTCCTGAAGTAGCACCCACCTTTACTTTTTAATATTTATTCATCTCATGGTTTCCACTTTTACCCCCTTAGAAAACATTGTTCTCTTAGTTTTCAGAGTGATCTTCCACTAAAATAAAAATCCAAAATGCTTGCTGTGGCCTTTACTGAGATGACTAATTATCCTGATTTTAGTTTGGGGTTTTTTGGAGATGTCTTTTCTAAATCTTCCCAACATCAGTGTCTGGAAGACACAAGTTTGCCCCAAGTTACTCTGTAACACATAAGCCTGTTTTTGTTTGTTTGTTTGTTTTTTTATTATCATAGCTCAAGTCCTAATCCAAATACCTCAAATTTAGTTTTGCTTCATTATTTAATTTTGTAGGTGTTTTTTTTTTTTTTTTTTGGCTTTCCTAAGGGAATAGAAATCTTGCCTATCTTTTCTAACACTGCAAGTCCAATGTCTCGTAGTGTCTGGCCTATGATAGGTGTTTAATAAATACCTGCTGGATGAATGAATAAATTACTTGACCAAGGTTCTGTAAAGCAAGTAGAGCATGTCCTTTAGAAGTAGTTCAGGAACACTATAAGACTCAACCATAAGAGGAGAAAACAAAGCAGAAAAATGGCATGTTACCTATTTTTTCTTTCTTTTTTCACATAGAACACACGGGAGTGGATTGAAAGACCACTGAACTCTATCAGAAAGCTATGTTCGCATTCCATGATATTAAAAAAATATATGAATTACCTACATTCAAAGGAACCATATATATATGTTTTTTATTTAAATGTTGGCAATTAGCCTGGGGTGAGACTAATAACCCAATTTTACAGATGAGGAAACTGAGGCTTAGAGAAGATTTGCCAGGGACACACAACCAGTTGCAGAGCTCAGAACTGAACCAACATTTCTTAAAAGCTATATTCTTTCCATTACATCAACCAGATTTTGATTCCTATAGCCATGGGAGAGTCAATATTGCTTTGAACTAAAGTTTCTTCAATAATATAAAGTGAAAACTAACCTTGTCTTGTAGGCTGCTACACATTTAATCAAGATGACGTGTCTGCAGAGCACAGTATGTGTTTTCCATCCTAAGACACATGGTTACATAGATTCCAGATAGAAATCCATAGACACCAGATAGAAAATGATGATTACCTTCAAAATAATCAGGATGATTTAAAATAAAAACTTCTATATTATCATATAACTTAAATCTGTAATTGAATTTATTGAACAATCTAGAATACGTGCAAATGCAATAGAACATTTTGAAAATGGAAATGTTGGTGGGTATTCTGTTCTGTTTTGTTGTTCACAAACCCCCCTATGTCTATGCACACAAAGGCATTTGGCCTTGCAGAGCCCTGGGTGTCTTATAATAGCCATCTTGACCTTGCGTTCTGGGGTTGGATGGGAAGCACTCATCTTGGAGTCTTTTAGATGACTTTGAAATATTTCTTGCTGAGGAATGTTGAAATATTTCTTGCTGAATCCTTTCATAGAATTCTTAATATGTTTGGTGGATATTATTATACTCCATTAGAGATACTTGACTCCACTGATAGCAATGAGGTATGCACCATAGAGCTTCACTTCATTCTTTGTAAAGAGGTACACAAAAATATTCTTGGTTAGCACCAAGAAAACTGATCTCCATTAATAATTTTAACATAAAGCCTTTAATGGTAAAAGCAAATGACATGATTACAGCCACCATTTCCTGAACACTTAGTATACACCAGGTATTTTATGTCACTATTGCCAGTGTCTCACCAGCCATACAAGATGGATATTATTAAACATTAAATGATTTGCTTGAGGCCAAACAGCTTGCAAAATTAAAGAACTATGATTTTAACCCTATCTTCTCTGATTTCAAAGTCCTACTTTTTCTCCCATTCCACACTATCTTATTCATTCTTTCATTCATTGAACAATAATTAATTTAATGCCTATTATGTAGCAGGCACTGTTTGAGCTATTGACTAAAGCAAAGTCACTCTTCTTATGGGTCCCTCGAGAGGAAGGCAGAAATACTAACAAAAAAATTCATTCATTAATTTTATTTAAAATATAAAATACATTAAAAATGTTTAATAAGATCCCATTAGGCCCCAATTCCAGCCACTGTGTACGGCACTGAAAATAGAGCATGAGAAGATGTGACCTTGAGAAAGGAAGTTTGGAGAAGGTCACAGAGCTTTTCTCAGAAGAGACATACGTAGGCTGTTGTTCGTAAGGGATGAGTAAGAGCTTACCACACGGACTGCAGAGGTCCGGCAGTTAGAGAAGATTGTAAACAGGAAAGGAGGGATTGGTATGTTCGGAAACAGTGAGACCTGGTTGGGGAAAGGCATAGTTCAAGAAGGGAAGTAGCAGGAGATAAGACCAGAATAGTTAGTGAGGCTTGACTCTGAAAGATATAGCATTTAAATGGTGGATTCAGCCTTAGCTGGTTTGGCTCAGTGGATAGAGCATCGGCCTGAGGACTGAAGGGTCCCAGGTTTGATTCCACTCAAGGACATGTACCTTGGTTGCGGCCACACCTCCAGTAGGGGGTGTGCAGGAGGCAGCTGATCAATGTTTCTCTCTCATTGATGTTTCTAACTCTCTATCCCTCTCCCTTCCTCTCTGTAAAAAATCAATAAAATATATTTTAAAAATATATGAAGTTTAAAAAAAAGTGGA
The DNA here is from genome assembly GCA_026230045.1 of Corynorhinus townsendii. Lineage (NCBI taxonomy): Eukaryota > Metazoa > Chordata > Mammalia > Chiroptera > Vespertilionidae > Corynorhinus > Corynorhinus townsendii. Next base: position 57,778,770 of record JAPDVU010000003.1, on the reverse strand, counting down.
TTTAGTCAGTAGTCTGTTGATAAGGGACATCTTTAGTCTTCCTGTGTCATGTTTCCATGGAGAGGAACTTCCAAAGTCTATGTACAACTCCTCTCACATTCCTTTTTGGAAGAGAAAGAGAAGCTCATGGAAGACGAATTTGGGGGAAGTCACTGAATATGCACAGTTTAAATACACTGTCCTCCACAGTAAACGCACTGCAGCATGCACTGTCTGCCCCAACTAGCAAGTTAACTGGGTCAGAAAACCTGTCCAATTCAGGGGTGAAGTATTAGATAGAACTACTTGTACCCAGCCAGTGTGGCTCAGCATTTGAGCATCAACCCAGGAACCAAAAGGTCATGGGTTCAATTCCTGGTCAGGGCACATGCCAGGGTTGCAGGCTCTATCCCGAGTAGGAGGTGTGCAGGAGGTAGCTGAATGATGATGTTTCTCTCTCAGCTCATCAATGTTTCTATCTCTCTATCCCTTTCCTTTCCTCTTTCTCTAAAAATCAACAAAAACGTATTTTTCAAAAAAGAAAGAACTTTTTGCCATTGACCTAATGTCACACCTCCCAATTGGCTTTATTGGTAATAAAGCTGACATTTCTGAGAGAAAAACCAAGATGGTGGCATAGGTAAACACCTAAACTGATGCCTTGCACAACAATTTCAAAACTACAACTAAAAGACAAAACGGACATCATCCAGAACCACAGGAAGGCTGGCTGAGTGGAAATTCTACAACTAGAAGGAAAGAGAAAAACACACTGAGACTCAGAGGAGCTACAGAAGGCAGAGGCACTGAGGTGTATGCACGGAGAGGGCTGGCAACTGAGTACGCAGCTGGCTTTTTCAATCGGGAGGGAGACAAAAGCTCCTGATGGCTCTAAACTCCACTTCCCAGACTCTTTCGGGGAAAAACTGGACTGTCTGGCAGCTGGTGAAACTCCAGGGTGGTTTTCTCTCATAGGTACTTGCAACAATTACCACAGGACACTGAGATCCAGGGGCCTCTTAGGGGAGGGCTGACAGAAAGCCATTGCTGTCTGCTCCACCCAGAGACTCTGCCCCATCCAAGCTGAGCATAGAGGCTTTTGCAACTCTTGTCTCATAATGGTGTCTCCAGCATAGAAGTTCTCCCAGCGTAGGCACAGCTGATCCTCACAGCCAGTTGGCCTGGAGTCAATTCCTCCCAGTGATACCAACAACAATCAAGACTTAACTACAACAAGGCTGTACACACAGTCCACAAAGGGGTGCACCAAGAGTGTCCACCTTAGGTTAACTGGGGAGGCCGACCCACTGGGCCACATAGGAAACCTAGCACACAAAGCTACCCTACCAACTCAGGGAAGCAGTGAAAATGCGGTGACAAAGAAACAGATCACAAACAAAAGAAATGGAGGAAAACAAACGACTGGATATAGAATTCAAAACCAAGTTTATAAGGCTTTTCAAGAATATCCCAGAAAAGGTCGATAAATATAATGAAACCCTCAAAGATATGAAAAAGGACCAACTAGAAATTAAACATACACTGACTGAAATAAAAAATATTATACAGAGACCCAACAACAGACTAGAGGAACGCAAGAATCAAGTCAAAGAATTGATATACAAAGAAGCAAAAAACACTCAACCGAAAAAGCAAAAAGCAAAAAAAAAATCCAAAAAGTTGAAGATAGTGTAAGAAGCCTCTGGGACAACTTCAAGCGTACCAACATCAGAATTATGGGGTGCCAGAAGAAGAGAGAGAGCAAGATACTGAAAACCTATTTGAAGAAATAATGACAAAAAACTTCCCCACCTGGTGAAAGAAATAGACTTACAAGTCCAGAAAGCACACAGAACCCCAAACAAAAGGAATCCAAAGAGGACCACACCAAGACACATCATAATTAAAATGCCAAGAGCAAAAGACAAAGAGAGAATATTAAAAGCAGCAAGAGAAAAACAGTTAATTACCTACAAGGGAGCACCCATACGATTGTCAGCTGATTTCTCAACAGAAACTATGCAGGCCAGAAGGGAGTGGCAAGAAATATTCAAAGTGATGAATAGCAAGAACCTACAACCAAGATTACTCTACCCAGCAAAGCTATCATTCAGAATTGAAGGTCAGATAAAGAGCTTCACAGATAAGAAAAAGCTAAAGGAGTTCATTACTACCAAACCAGTATTATATGAAATGCTGAAAAGTATTCTTTAAGAAGAGGAAGAAGAAAAAAGTAAAGATAAAAATTATGAACAACAAATACCTATTTATCAGCAAGTGAATCTAAAAATCAAGTGAATTAAAAACCTGAGGAACAGAATAAACTGATGAATATAATAGAATCAGGGGCATAGAAAAGGAGTGGACTGATAATTCTCAGGGGGAAAGGGGTATGGGGGGTGCAGGAAGAGACTGGACAAAAATCGTACACCTATGGATGAGGACAGTGGCGGGAGGTAAGGGCAGAAGGTGGGGAGGGAACTGGGTGGAGGGGAGCTATGGGGGGGAAAAGGAGAAACAGTTGTAATAATCTGAATAAAGATTTATTTAAAAAATAATAATAAGTAAATAAATAAATGAAAAAAAGAAAATAAGGATCTTAGTCCTACAACCATGGGGAGCGAAATTCTGTCAACCCAAATTAGCAAGGAAGCAATTCTCTCCTAGAGTCTTCAGAAGGAAGGTAGCCTGGCTAACATCTTGATTCTAGCCCAGTAAGACCTGTGTGAGACTTCTGACCTACAGAACTATAAGTTAATCATTTGTATTGTTTGGACCCACTCAGTTTGTGGTAATTTGTTATGGCAGCCATGGAAACCTAATCACAAGGAGGCATTGAATGGTGGTTTTTGTTTGTTGGTGTTGTTTTTAAATTGAAATATAATTATCACATAACATTGTATACACATGAGGTGTGCCACATGTTGGTTTGATATATTTATACTAGAGGCCTGGTGCACAAAATTCGTGCCCAGGGGTGGGGGGCAGGGGTCTCCTCAGCCAGCCTGCACCCTCTCCAATCCAGGACCCCTTGGGGGATGTCCCCAGGACCATCCCTCTCACAATCTGGGACCACTGGCTCCTAACTGCTCACCTGCCTGCCTGCCTGATTATCCCTAACGGCCCCCACCTGCTGTCTGGCCTTGTCACTCCCAACTGCCCCACCTACTGGCCTAGTTGCCCCTAACTGACCTCCCCCACCAGCCTGGTCACCCCTAACTGCCTCCACCAGTGGCCTGGTCACCATCACTGCCCCCTCTACTGGTCTGGTTGCCCCCAACTGCCCCCACTGTGGGCCTGGTGACCCCACACAGCTTGCTGCTTGGTCGTTTGGTTGTCCCTCACTAACCCCCCTGCCAGCCTGGTCATAGGCAGCCATCTTGAGGGTGTGAGGGTCAATTTGCATATTACCTATTTATTATATAGGATAGATATACTTGAAACTTATATAATGTTATGAATCAATGTTACACCAATAAATTTAATTATTTTAAAAATATTATGCAAATTGAATCATACAGTAACACTTTGATATTGGCTTTTTAAAATGTCCACATAATCACCTTGAGATTTATTCATGTTTCAACATATAACAATAATTTGTTCCTTTTACTGCTGAATGGTATTCCATAGTATGGATTACTACAGTGTATTTATCTTTCACCCAGTGAAAACATTTGGGTTATTTCCAGTTTGTACTATGACAAAACTGATGTAAGCTCTATCTATAGGTTTTTGCTTGAACATAAATTTTTATTTCTTTAGAATAAAAGCTCAAGAGTGTGATTGTTGGGTTGTATGGTAAGTGCATGTTTAATTTTATAAGAAACTGCCAAACTTCTAGCATGCCTATAGCTATAGCATTTTACATTCTCACTAGCAATTTATGAGAGATCCAGTTTCTCTACATCCTCTCTGGCATCTGATGCTGTCGGGATTTTTTGGTTTGTATGTTTGTTTTTTAGTCATTTTAATAGGTGCACAGTGAAAAACAGATGGATTGTTAATGGTATTTTTGGAACTCTGTGTAAACACTGGAATGAGCTCTCTGAAGTGAACACAATTTCCTATCCTCACATATGAACATAGTATAAGGACAGGAAGTTGGATCTTGGCCCTCCATATTTGCAAGTGAAAATGAACATAAAAGCATGGAACTGTAAGATCACCAACAACCATTGATTTGTAACAGATTACCTTTTGGGATCCTTGTGGTAAGTTTCAGGGATCCCAAGAGCAGAGTAGACATCATAGTTTACTATCTACCTTGATGATGATTTAATTCTCAAAGTCCAAATGATAAGGAACCTTTGGAAACTTTTCCAAAGAGTTTAACATGCTGGACTAAAGAAAGGCTTCAGTCACAGAGTTACATTAAAAATATTTAAACAAGATAGTGATTTAAGAATAATATTAGAGATTTTAAATGATTATCAACACATACAAAAATATCAGCACACTGCAAAATAGAAGTGTCATTTTATTTAAGGAACATTGGAGGGGGGAGGAAGAGAAGAAAATCTGCTATTTCTTCCTCTACGCTCTTGAATGAAAATTCAGAATTTGCAAGCACTAATCCTGGGGAATCCTAAATCTCTAACAAACCACCTGGAATTGAACAGAACTGTTGAAATCCTTAGAGCAGTAGGGATGTTTGTAAGCCAAGAAAAAAATACTTGTCTTTAAGGGTCTATAAGCATTAAATGAGTGTATAAAAATAAATTTCTTCTTCTGATGGCAGATGATACAACGTAGTGGAAAGAGTATGAGCTATCTATAGATATAAAACCCTAATATGCAAATAGACCAAACAGCAGAACAACCAAACAACCGAACAACCAGTTACTATGATGTGCACTGACCACCAGGGGGCGTGTGCAGAACATGGCAGGGCCCTGGAAGCAGGCGGCAGAGCACGGAACATGGCGGGCATTGGCTGCAGCAGGATGGTGGAGCAGGTGAGCGGGGGTGCCAGACCAAGGCAGGGCACCGGTAGCTGTCATCAGGGCGAGCCTTTGATGTTTAGTGAAAATTCTTTGCTCTGTGTGCCACAGTCCTGGCTGTCATTTACACCTGCTGCCAGTGCCAACCTCACTGCTGGTGCTGGACCAACTGCTTGCACTTGCTGCCAGTGCCTGGCACTGGCCCCAATTGCTCGATGCCATCAGTGGGTTTGAGCGGTGGCTGCCAACCCCTATCGCCCCTCAGGGCTTCTCCACCTCTCCCTGCTCCTGAGGGGCAATTGGGGCAGCAGCTGCAGCTCGCACCTGCTGATGGCGCAGGCCCTGCTTGCACCTGCTGTGGAGCTGGCCCCAATTGCTCCATGCTGTCAGTGGGTGCAAGCGGGACTGGTGCCATCAGTGCATGGGAGTGGTGGCAGCGGGAGTGGGGCTGCAGGGGATCAGGGGCTGAGGCAGGAGGGGCCCAGTGGGGGCGTGGAGGATGGCCTGAGACCCACCCCTGTGCCCACTGCAGCCTCACAGCTCTCAGTTCCTTTCAAGGTGCATGAATTCGTGCACTGGGGCCCTAGTAGATCTATAAAAACCAGAGTTTGGGCAATTTAAATTTATTGTGCCTTACTTTATTAATCTATAAAATAGATATAATGTTATCTACCCAAGAGGAAGTTTGAAAAATTAAGTGAGATAATAAAATAAATATTAACATAGTTCCTAGAAAACGGTGTGCTAAGAATATGCTACCAGCAATTCTCTGAATCAATATGAAGGTGCACACTTCCTCATCTGACAGAACCACTAGTGACTGGCCACAAGCTTGGTTATGTATCCTAAAATTTTGTAACTTAAATGACAGTGTAATATACTGGAGTTGAAATAAAACTTGAGCTTAGACAATAATCTAGAAAATTCTTGTTTAAACAAATATGTTTCACATCTTTCTTTTAAATCTATTATCTATTTGAAGATTCTTTTGACCACTGAGAGTTATAAGATTAGTGCAACTATGTATGGAGCACATAAAACTTGAAGCCACCAATTAGAGTTTTGTGATGTGTCAAATTGCATCCATTTGTTTGTTACAATTCTTTTTGTGCAGTGAGGAAGGGAAATAGCATGTGTGATTTCCATATACAGAGAACTGATGCTCAAGGAAATGATAACACACATCTATAAAAATAACTTTTTTAAAAAATATATTTTTATTGATTTCAGAGAGGGAGAGAAAGAAAGAAACATCAATAATGAGAGAGATTTATTAATCACAAGCCTTCTGCATTCCCCCTACTGGGGATCGAGCCCACAACCCAGGCATGTATCCTTGATTGGAATCAAACCCGGGACCCCTCAGTCCATAGCCCAATGCTCTATCCACTGAGCCAAACCAGCTAGGGCTAAAACAACATTTTTAACATTAATCATAGACACAGCAACAAAGATGCTTTTATGCTTGATTTGTGGAGAGAGTAGAAATGGTTTAAAAATGATTATATGAGTTTACAATCTGAATGTTCCACCATGGGCCATCCTATCTAATAAAAGAGTAATATGCAAATTAACCATCACTCTGCTACACCCACCAGCCACGCCCACCAGCCAATCAGGAGGGAATATGCAAATAAACCCAACCAAGATGGCTGTAGCCACAGAGAGCAGGAGGGAGGCTTGGGTTTCCCTGGCAATGGAGGAAGCCAAGCTTTCTACCTGTCCTTGCCTGCCCAGGCCTCCACTCAATGCTACAAAGTTTCAATTATAGAAGATACATAAATCCCTACAGAAATGGCTGCCGCCAGGGAGCAAGCAGAAGGCTTGGCTCCACTCCAGGCTACAAAGTTTCAATTGTAGAAGATAAATAAATCCCAGATCCCAGGGCCTCTGCTTGGGTCGCCGGGAGTCGTGGCCAGCCTGCAAACCACCACAGGCCCCTTGCCCAGGCTGCCCCACACCCCAAGGGAACCCTCACCCTGATCTGGGACACCCTTCAGGGAAAACCAGCTGGCCCCCACCCATGCACCAGGCCTCTATCCTATCTAATAAAAGAGTAATATGCAGATTGACCATCACTCCAACACACAAGATGGCTGCTCCCATGTGGTCAAAGATCCTGCCCCCATGTGGAAACAAGATGGCCACCACAAGATGGCCAGCAGGGGCGGGCAGTTGGGAGGAAGCAGGCCAACAGGGGAGGGCAGTTGGGAGGGACCAGGCCTGTAAGGGAGGGAAGTTGGGGGCAATCAAGCCTGCTGGGGAGGGCAGTTAGGGGTGACCCAGCTGGCAGAGGACTGAAGTTGGGGGTGATTGGGTCTGCAGGGAAGGGCAGTTGGGGGGGACCCAGGCCTGCAGGGGAGGGCAGTTAGGGGTGACCAGGCCTGCAGGGGAGGGTAGTTAGGGGCAAACAGGCTGGCAGGGGAACAGTTAGGCATCAATCAGGCTGGCAGGCAGAAGCGGTTAGGGGAAATAAAGAAGGCAAGCAGGCGAGCAGTTGAGAGCCAGCAGTCCTGGATTGTGAGAGGGATGTCCGACTGCCCTAAATACACTGCTCTTAAGTGAGCCTGACTACTTACACACCTTCAGTCCTAAGCTTTGATTTGCTTCTGGTTATGATGATAGATTAGAAATGATTCTTCACCGACATGGAGGCCAAATACCAGGATTAGTTTGGGGAAAGGTAGGGGTAACATTCAGTACTAGTTACTAAGGAATATATATATTGAGAATTTAGATGAGAAATTATACTATTTTAAAAAATAATTGTATTGATTTCAGAGAGGATGGCCAGGGAGATGAGAAAGAAACATCAATAATGAGAATCATTGATCAGCTGCCTCCTGCATGCCCCCACTGGGAATTGAGCCCACAACCTAGGCATGTGCCCTGACTGGGAATCATACCTGTGACCTCCTGGTTCAAAGGTAGACACTCAACCAATGAACCACACTATCCAGGCCAGACATTTTCCTTTCTAAATCACGTGAAAGTTACCTGGAGCTCTGTAAGAAACTCTTACAGGCCAAGAAGCTGGTACAAATCTTTGGAAGATCTGTGTACAGAGACAGGCATATGTTTGCAAAAAATCCTTTTAAAATTGGCATGTGAGGCCCTTTTCCTCCAAATAATATTAAACCACAAATTCAATATTATTTGGGAATTTTCATGCTTTACATCAGTGGTTTATCTTTTTTAAAATTTTTAACTCCCTATCTTTACTATGAAGAGAAAAGAATCATGCAAATGGAGTTTGAAGATATGTTTATACATATATATGAATATACATGATGAATAATAATATAAATGTAGTTGAAAACTGAATATATATTTTTGATTGACTATCTATTGACTAAGATAAATGATTGACTATATATTACTAAGATAAAATAATGGCAGAATCCACAAATTGGTTTGGAAGTCTCAAGAGAATGAGTTCATACTAGGTCTATTTACACAAGCTTTCCCAAGGATGCATTTGCTGCCTTGAACAAGGTTGTTAAACTGGAGAATTTGTCTTTATCTGAAGATTCAGTATTATGGACATTAAATGCCATAATGATTATGGGGGGGGCGGGGAGGAGAGAAGAGGACTTAAGTAATAATTTCAATAATAAAGATTTAGAAAAAATTAAAATAATAATAAGCCATAATGATAATCAATGTTTTTATCTTTTCTCAATAGGATATCAGAGTAAGAGATAAGAAGTTCTTCTTTCTTAAACTAGGGCTTTCAATTTACACTGCTTCTTAGCCATTTAGCCATGCCTCATCTGTATTTCTTAGTAAGAGGAGAATGACCCAAATTCCACTTAATAAGTCATTCTTTAAAGAAAAAATATGTACACATTTTTCTTTAGCTTTATAAACGGGATTTTGAGAATTTATCAAAGAAATGTTGCATTGGGTTAGTGAGGTGCCATTTGCCTCACTCACATTGGAATCTCCCCGAGGAGGCAGTTCTAGACCCAAAGTCCAATTTGGTCTTTTATACTGTGGGTTCTGGAAGTCTACAATGAGAATTTCTCAGGTTTCAGACTCAGCTTCATCTATGAACCATGTCTTTAAAATAGTAAGCTAACGTCTCCAAAATTTATCACAACCTGTCCGGAAATAAGAAAGTACAGATACTTTCCAATATGCTCCACTTTATTCATAAAAATATCTTTACTTTAGCTGCAACAGGACATTTCTTCATTATAACAAATGTAAATATTTGCATATAAATACTTTTGAACTTAATATACTTTTATATACAGCTAGAGGCCTGTTACACAAAATTCCTACATGGGGTGCAGGGTTCCCTCAGCTCGACCTGCACCTTCTCGCAATCTGGGACCACTGGCTCCTAACTGCTCACCTGCCTGCCTGATCACCCCTAAACCCTCTGCCTGCCTGCCTGATTGCCCCTAACCACTCTGCCTTGGCCCCCGCCCACTGGGGCAGCTGCCTCTGCTGTGGCTTCATCCGGAAGGACTTCCAGAAGATCGTTCAGCTGTCTGATCTAATTAGCATATTATGCTTTTATTATTGTAGATAAGATTTAAATCACCCAAAGTTAGCAAATGGCAAATAGCATGTCTTTGTTCCAAGCAATGTATATACATACACATCTATCAACAATATATAAATTTAAAAAGAAAGAAAGACTAGATTAGAAAACATAGTTATTCTGGAAATGTTGAAAATTTTATTTTTAATTTGTCAACCAATATTAAATTTCATCAAAGCTATAATCAGATGATTCCCATAAATTTTCTCAAGAAATGCCTTTGTTACTATTTAACCTTATAAATATCAAATAGATAACATTAAAAGTACTCTAAATCAATCGTATTTGTTTTTTGAGACATATAGGTAAATGAACACACAATTCTTTGTTAACGAAGAGCAATTTACTTTTTATATGTATCATTTAATCACAACCACCTTTACACATATGGTGCTTAGGAAATGTTTTACTAACTTTGTCCCCAAATCAACTCACAGGCCTTATATTTTTTAAGTACTACATGATTTTTTACAGAGGAAAAGTTTTGATCCAGTTTATAGCTCTTTTCCTTTTAATTCTTAGGTTTTTTTTTTTCCCACATTTGGTTCTCCTAATGCTTATAACACGTTTTTCTTCTTTTTCAATCCGGGAAAAGTTAGCTTTGGTGCACCATCTGTTCCATAGTGAAGTGCTTGCATTCAGCTTCCCAGATGGGTTGAATAAGAGAAAAAGGTTAAATGATTTAACTTGAATTCACACTGTGAGTCATCTGCCCTAAGCCAAGTCATGACAAAGTGAGAGATTTCCAAGGTTTTTTTCTAATTCTTCATTACACTAACTTGAAGATCATACAACTTTCAGCAGAGCTTTCTCAAAACTGAAGAGTAGCAATATACTCACCAGTGCTGGACAATCATTTAGACTTCAAATTTAATTCTAACATACAACTTTCAAACCATTGAAAAACTAAATACTTCCTCTTACAAGAAATTAAAACGTTTCAATATCATTGCCTTCTAGCTGATATTCTAATGTCCTTTTTCTCTCCCTTCCAGCATATTTTTAAACTTCTCCCATATTAATCTTGTAACAACACCACCCTCTTTGTTCTCATCTCACTGATGAGCAGGCAGAGTCTTCCTACTAACTGTGCACAGACTACTAGCTTTTCCAAAGACTGCCTGAAATTCATTTTCTTAAGTACTTTTCTAATCTGAAGTATTAGTACTCCAATATAGTTCCAGAGAAACATAGCAAAAAAAACTCCCATTGTAAGAAAGAGTTCAGATAGCAAAGGGTGCCTGGATAAATAAAAGAATGTGCGTTAATTAAATTTACTGCATTTTAATAGTATCATAAGAGACCAAAGTTGACTTACTGAAATTTGACCAAGTTTCACTTGGTGCAAAGTTATAGTCCAGAGCCTGTGATGAAGTTGAAAAAAGTAGAAATGATGGTTGCTTTGAGGAATTTGTATGAGCTATTATCAAGGTATCCCCATTTAGGGAAGAAACAAATTATCTTATTAATGAATTGAATTATGTGGCAATCAATTTAACCAAAATCTGATGAACTGATTTTTTTTTTTCAGTGAAATTGTTCTTCTTAACAATCAATCCAATGATACATTTCAATGTGGTCAAAATATAAGAAGTCACCCTGACCTTAATGTTTTGTGGTAAGATGTCTCAGTCTCTTAGTTTATTATAAATTACTAAAGGCCTGGTGCATGAATTCATGCATGGGTGGGGCCCAGCTGGCCCTCTCCAATGGGGGCCAATTGGGCCTGGGCTGACCCAGGGGGGGTGGTGCTGTGGGAGGTCATCTGGCAGGGTAGGGACCCAGGAGGTTGGCTGGCCAGTCCTGCCCCTGATCAGGGTAGGGGGCCAATCGGGGGTTGGGCCAACCAGGGGGAGAGGCTGCGAGAGGTTGGGGGGCCAATCAGGGCCCCAATTGGGCTAGTTGTCCACTACAGTACGCATCATAGCAACCAGTCATTCTGATCGTTCCATCGTTCCTATTGCTTGGCTTTTATATATATACTAGAGGCCCAGTGCATGGATTCATGCATCGGTTGGGTCCCTCTGGGTGGCCTGCAGGGATTGGGCCAAAACCCGCAGTCCAACACCGCCTGCAGCTTCTACCTGCCACTTCTACTCATCCCAGCCCCACTGTGCCTGCCGCGGGCTCGCACCCAGTCAGTCATGATCAGGAGAAGTTGCAGCAGCAGCGCTTGCCAGCCATGTGGCCTGTGCCTGGCACCCTCCCAAGGGGAGTGGCCTGCAGGATTGGGCTGAAACCAGCTCTCCAACATCCCCTGAGGGATCCCAGATTGTGAGAGGGCACAGGCCAGGCTGAGGGGCCCCACCGGTGTACCATCGGGCTGGGGAGGGACCACAGGAGGGCTCCAGGGTGTGTCTGGCCCATCTTGCTCAGTCCCAATCGGCTGGACCCTAGCAGCAAGCTAACCTACTGGTAGGAGCATCTGCCCCCTGGTGATCAGTGCACATCATAGTGACTGGTCGATCAGTTGACTGTCTGCCCCTGGTGGTCAGTACACATCATAGCAAGTGGTTGAGCAGCCTTAGCATATCATTAGCATATTATGATTTGATTGGTTGTTCGGTTGTTCTGCTGTTCAGCCTATTTGCATATTACCCTTTTATTATATGGGATAGATTAGTCCTATTTCATTAATATGTGGGCATATTTTAATATCATATATTTGAAACTGTAAGAATGCAATATAATTTACCTACTTGTTAAAGAATCTTAAAAGCCTCTTACTTTTAGGGATAATTTAACTTAAAAAAAAGTAACTTTGATATAAAGGGCTTACAAATGCATCATAAAATAATCTATATATATAAAAGGCTAATATGCAAATAGACCGGAACAACCGGAAAAACTGAACAACCAGTCGCTATGATGTGCACTGACCACCAGGGGGCATGCATGGAACATGACAGGCATCGGCAGCAGGCAGCAGACCGCAGAACAAGGCAGGCATCAGGCACAGTGGGATGGTGGAGCAGGTGAGTGGGGGCTCCAGATCAAAGTGGGGCACTGGTTGCTATCATGGGGCGAGCTTCTGGTGATTACTGAAATTTCTTTGCTCCCACATGCCACAGTCCCACTCAGCACTCACACCTGCTGCTGGTGCCAGCCCTGTTCACATTCGCTGCCGGTGCCAGAGCCGCCACTTGTACCTGTTGCTGATGCCCAGTGCCAGCCCCGATAGCTTGGCGCTGTCAGTGGGTGTGAGTGGCAGCTGCCAGCCCCAATTGCCCCTCAGGGCTTCTCCACCTCCCCCTGCTCCTGAGGGGTGATCAAGGCAGCAGCTGCCACTGGCACCCCCTAACGGCATGGGCCCCAATCACTTTGCACCGTCAGCGGGTGCGAGCGGGCCTGGTACCGTCAAAGGGTGGGAGTAGTGGCAGAGGGAGTGGGGCTGCTGGCAGACAGGGGACCAGGGGTCGCCACAGGAGGGGCCGAGCAGAGGCAAGGAGGATGGGCCGAGACCCGCCCCTGTGCCCACTGCAGCCTCCGGCCCACAGTTCCTTTCAAGATGCACAAATTCATGCACTAGGCCCCTAGTATATACACTGAGGGGCCAGATTATTATGACCTCTGAATACATAATAATCTGGCCACTCAGTGTATATACTGAATTCATGCATGGGTGGGGTCCGACCAGCCTGGCCAGAGGAAGGGGACATGGGCAGTTGGCCGGCCTGCCTGATGGTCGAACTCCTGGTCGAGGGGACAATTTGCATATTAGCCTTTTATTATATAGGTTATACACTGAGTGACCAGATTATTATGCATTCAGAGATCATAATAATCTGGCTACTCCGTGTATATAAAACCTAGCAGTATGCTTTGCCTATAATTCAGTGGCTGACCTTCACAAGAAATGTGATTTCTCTAATAATTCTACCATTCTGGAAAATTGTTCTGAATATTTGTCAATAAGACAAAAGTGGTTAATAATAGACATGACATTAAAGAAACTTTGAACTTGCAAATTTGTTTTTATCTGCATGAGGTTTCAGATATAGTTATCTCTTCACTAAGCATCACCTTTAAGTGTAACAAGTTGCTCAGTTTTTCCTTCCCAGTTATATTGTAATCTCCTTGGGGCAAAAAATGATCTCTGCTTATGCAACACTTTCTCCGCAGCCCCTAGACTAGCCTCTGGAATAGTCTAATAATATCTTGTTGAATTAAATCGCATTGGAAGACCATCTGCCTTTCATTTTAGGAGCTCACAGATTAAAAGAGAGGCAATATTTAAAGAAACAATTCTAATCAAATTAAGTGAGCATTTTTATACTAGTATGAATAGAGTTATGCAAACAATACAGAGTGAGGGTTACAGAGAATTCAATAAGGAAAAGGCACATGCTTGGGTCTTGATAGATGATTGAGACCATGCAGGTGTAAGGTTGGGCAAGGTATTTATTCCAGGCTGAGGGAACAGCCTTGGTTTTTAATAAATAGGAATGAAGAAAATTCTCCTTTGCCTTATTATCTTTCTCATCTAGCAAAGAGTTGCAAAATGTTGAATACATTTTTTTCAATCAGATACAATTCAGAAAGATGCCAGCATGACCAGATGGATGGCTTTCAGATTCACACTTTAGAAACACATGGTGTTTCTCTGAGGCAATTGTGTTCTTTTTCTTTTAAAATAGCAGAAAGCATATGGGAGCAGGATCGGATCTGTCAACTACTATTAAAAGAATGATGAAGCTTATAAAATAAATTAAATCAAAACCTATAAAGTGACAAAATTTTTATTGTATTTTGAAATTCTAAAGTTTTACATTTGTAGAAACATGGACATCTAAAAAGCAAAGAAATCTGCTTTTTCATGAAAACCACAACCCCTGCTACAGCTGCCAAGAAAAGATCAGTGTAATGAGAGAGCCTGTGAGAATTTCATTGATCAATCGTTAAGTATTTCCACTCCTCACTAGTACTGCAAATTTATTTCCCTAAGAAAAGAATGTGTAGAACAGTTTGTCTATTTTTCTTCAAAGTCTCTTCCTTTTATTAACACAAACATGCAAACAAAAATAATCACAACATCAGACTTATATTTAGGTAAACATCTGTCTTGATTTAAGTAACTTTAGCAATTATGGTTGTCCGTTACTTTGTGCAAAGACATCTCTGTGTAACCTGTTGGTGCCTTTAACCTAGAGTGGCTTTGCACCAATGCTAACCACAGTGCTTCCAGGAATGAGTTTCATAACCAGGTCAAATTTTCCTAATGATAGACTTATAACTCTACCAAAATTATCTTTTTTCTATGGTAACTTACCTCTCCCCAAATTATTATTTGGGGATTTGGATGATTAAATTTCAAGGAGAGTGATTTCATGGGGCTGAACCCAAGGAATTAAAGGAGCTTTAGATAGAAAACTTCTATTTTAAGAAAACATTTTTTTTTCAAGGAGGAATACTTCTTTTGTCTTTTATCCATGCAGAGTCCTTGATCCCAGATAAAGTAAATGGGCTGCTGGTGGCTTTGAAGTCATCAGCTGACCTTCACTCATTCAGGAATGTGCATTACTCTTCTTGACTCCCACATGCATAGAGCCTTGCTCCCAAAATCTGATACATGCCCATATGAATTTCTCAATATCACTTCCGGAGTGGTAATATGAAAATAATATGATCTGTCTTTCTCATTTATTCATTCCATGAACATTTTTTTTACTTCTGTGATAGGTGTTAATGGGGCATTCAAAGATGAATTAGATTTATATCATGTCTTCAAAGAGTTTATAGGCTATTGGGGAAACTCACCTATACAAACAGCTATAATACAAGGAATAAAGTGATAAGTTTCATAATAAAGGTATAAATAGAGTGTTATGGGAGTTTGGTAGAGCAATAGGTGGTCATAAATGTTTAACATTCATAGATGTTTTGATGATTTTTCTTTTCAATGTATTAAAAAATTCTTTATAGTCAAAGTGTTCTAGTCGAAGTCAGCATATTAAATATGCACAACAAGCATGAGATTTTATATTTCTACATGACACTAAATTGTTATCAGCAGCATCATTATCCCGGCCCATTGGCAACTCCTCTCACACCTTATCATAATTGCAGAAAAGTCATTTATGATTAAAAGATGGAAAGTACTCTATTTTTTATCTTTATAAATGGATTGTTTGCATTCCAAATCCTATTTGTATATATCTGATATTCCAATGAAAGCTGTTTGTTATTTTAAAAGTTCATTATTTATTATTAGTCTCAACTTCAGAAGTACGGTGTACTCAGCTTATTTGGTTATTAATGGTATTCAGTTACTCATGGATACATTTCATTTATAATGTCAAGTAGTAAATAAGGAAATGAAAGAATAAAGCCACAAGGTCAGTATTCAAGATAATAACAAGAACAAAATCTCATTTGGTGAACAGATTGGAAAGACAGTCCAGAGAAAGGGGCTCTTAGAGTTTCTTCACATGCTGTGTGGTTCGTGTTGTGTGGGCAGGCACAGGGACTTAAAGAAGCCGGAACTTTGAATCTATCTTCATTTAATTTCTGAATAAATACCTTCCAGATAATCCTGCCACCAATTATTTGCGTAATAAGTATTTGTCATCACCCATGCCATTTCAATTTCAAACTCTTCAGCATATTTCAAGAAATAATGAATGATCGCCAAGTATTGGAGCCAGGCTTAACTGGCTGTTATTCTCTTACTAAGACTTTGTAAAGATATCCCCTCTATTGTTTGGGTTCCTAAATCAAACCAGCATGACTTAATGAATTTGCTAAATCAGAGGCGTTTGCCAAAAAAAAAAAAATTAGTATTAGGTCAATGAAGACTTTATATTTAAATTCTAACATTAAATAAAACATGTTCCACAGCAAAAAGCAACTTCAAGCATATGCTTTGTTAGAAGGAAAAAAAAATAAAAAAGGAGTATTTATACTCCAAATTTCTAGTGGCTATGCCAAAAAATAAAACAAAAAAACTAAAACAGTTAAGCCATGCATATTCAATTATAATATATGTAAAACACAGTATCAAAAACTAAACACATGCTAATAAATAAGCTAGTTCGCCATAAGTAAAGCTTTAATTATCTGAGAAATGTGGGGACTCACATTTAATAAATTTACTTTAACATCAAAGATGCCTTTGCTAACCACTCTGTTGTTGACCAGACTGTTGTCACATTCCAGAGGTTTAAACTCCCATCCTAAGACATAACTGGGAAGCCAGCCGTCTCTTTGCTTCCAAGAATGTTGGCCTCTAGGTAGCAAAAAATAAAATTAAGCCTTTTACTAATAGCAAGGTTAAAACTGACTTCCAGGGAGATGGTTGGATGTCTTTCTCCCCTCCTCCCACGTGAGCATCCCAAAGTCACTCCTGGGTTTTGGTGAAAAGTCACCTGCCCTGTTCCCAGCTGGTGTGGTTCTTGTGCTGGAACACAGACATGGATGCCTAGCAGTGGGTTGGTAGTGTCTATGTGTCTCTCTCGTCCACAAGTTTGTCTCCTTCTGTGCTTCCAGGTGGTTGCTGTATCTTCAATATATATTAGGTTGCAATGAGTAGTGAAAGCAATTTGGATTTCCCTTCCTGAATTGTGACTCCGTTGCGGGCCAAGTCTATTTCACTTTCTCATCTCCAAGATCCCCAGGACAGTGCCTTACATACTATCATTAAAGGGGAGGTGGGAAGGTGGGGGACTTGTTAAATTCAACTACATTGCTAATAACTGTTTTAAACACCAGCCAACTGTAGTGTTGAAATGTCACGTGGGAGAAAAACTGGCTCCTCACCTCCACCTCCACCAAGCCTCCTGGTGTGAGTTTACTGAATTTCCCACACACCCTTACAGACTCAGGAAGCTGACTTTGTCTCGTGGGCGCAGAGCTACGTTAACCCAGCCAAAAAACCCAGGAGTAAAATCAAAATGTCAATGTATTATTACTTTACACTGAGAGTTGTGTATGCACCCTTCTCAACTCACATTTCTATCTTGGAATATCTTTCCATCAGATTTAGCCTTTAACAATGATCGAAAAGTACTCAAATCGTCTTTACTGGCAAGACTGACATTAATAGGAAGAGGCAACACATTACTATAATTTAAGTTTGAAGTACATGGTTTCCAGTAATGCAACTAGTTTCAGAATTGTTTCCAAGGAGACAGTATCAATTATGGCATGAAGAAAAAAAATTTCCAAAGAAGAAAGAACTTTTATAGGAATTTAGAATGTACTCATTTGGTCTCTTTTTGTGTAACTTTCTACCTATTATTAATGACATTTTTCTTTTCTTATTTGTCACTTAACTAAGGTTTCAGTCTATTTGAAGAAAAGCCTGCTAAATTTAACATAATGGTCTGGAGAGCAGACATTTTCCCAACATAATGACGTGTAGGAGGCTTTTATTGTCAGAAAAATGAAAAATTGTAAGAAGAGTTTTAATCAGCAAGATAAGAAAAGCCTGGGACAGGGGAGGGTGGGTGGGTGGAAAGAGATCAACCCAAGAACTTGTATGCCTATATGCATAACCCAGGGTCACTGACAATAGGCTGGTGAAGGCCTGGGGCAAGGATGGGGGCCATGTGGAGGGGTGGGGCAGGGCTAGAAGAGGGCAAAGGGGAAAAAAGGGTGACATGTAATACTTTCAACAATGAAGATTTAAAAAATAATAATAATAAAAGAAAAGAAAAATGGTGTACCTTTATGGAATGCATTTCTGTTAGTGAGTTTACTCTGCAACTTCAATCCAAGCATTTATTGTAATAAGAACTAAAGCACATAAATATTTTTAAATCTGTACAAATTAATCATATTTATGTATGAAATACATAGACATAATTTATTCACTAATTTAATCAAATGCATATTTACACAATATCCATTCAATACCCTATACCGAATGGCTATGCTTCAGCAGCAACTTGATGACAGAGTTATTAGAAATCCTCCATGCTATCAAGACTCTAAGCCACTTTAATGAGCAGCTTGGGGAGAAGACTTTTTATCCACTGCCCCACCACCTCCTAGTATTATAGTCATCAAATGACTTAAGGTTAAAGCTAGATGTAAGACAACCCTCTTCTTCACCAGTTCTTAAGACAGGAGCCTCAGAAAAGTTATCTAAGATAAATGTTGTTGACTGAATTGTGTCCCCCAAAATTCATAGGCTGAAACCCTAACTTTCACTGTATTTAGAGACAGACCTTTGGGAAGTAATTAAGGTTCAAAGAAGTCATAAAAGTAGAGCGCTAATGCAATAGGACTGGTGTCCTTATAAGAAGAAGAGTCAACAGGGAAACACATGCACAGAGAAAAAGGCCATGTGAGGACACAGCTAGAAGGTGGCCATCTGCAAGCCAGAGAGAAGCCTCAGGAGAAACCAACCCTGCCAGCACCTTCATCTTAGACTTTGAGCCTCCAGACTGTGAGAAAATGAGTTCCTGCTGCTTATGCCACCCAGCCTGCTTGATTGTTTATGGCAGTCCTCTCACACTGATACAATAACCTTGCAGGTACTTTTTGAGGGGTCTGTTCAAGCCATGCCTGCCCTTTTGCTAAGAACTATCCCCAAACAGAGTGTATTTCTAAAACTCCAGATGTACTAAAGGGCTGTGGCCTCAAGGTTACAGAGACTCAGATTTGTGGGGGATTCCCAGCATATGTGGGACCAATTGTATTTTCCCTCCTGGGAAATTGAAACTGTGAATCACGAGTGCTCATCAGTCTCTACTAGGGCTTGAACGTGGGTGATATAAAGGAGGCGGTGGGATTGTGTTGGCCACGTACACAGAATATCCCACATGTCAGAGATCTACCTCATATACAATATAAATCCTTTTTTTCTTCAATGAGTACTTAGTAGGTGCTACATATTGCTATAAGAGTTAAATATGCATACATATATTTACATATATGTATATTCATTGAATCCTCACAACAACCTTCTAAGAGAGAGGTTTTACAGGTGAATAAGCTCAGTCACAGAGAAGTTAAATAGTTTGCCTAAGATTAAACAGCTGTAAAGTGCTGGAGTGGGTTTCAAGTCAGGCAGCTTGGCTCCAAAGTCCAGTTTCTTACTTACCATCTATACTGCCTCTCTAAGAAGGGAAAGGAGAGAAAAAGGAAGGAAGACCAGGAGGGAGAGGAGAAACAGCCTCCCCCCGTCTCTCCCCCGCCCCCCGCCCCACCCAGAAGTCCCTTTATACGTCTAGGTTTAACAATAACAAATTCCACTATTTGCAAACATTGCTGCAAGTCCACGTCTGCAGGGCCAGACCTTGCCAGGACCCAAGAGCACGGCCATGTGGCAGGGCCAGCAAGTAGCAGCAGGTGAGGCGCCTGGCAGCCTCCCCCCATTTCTACCTCAAGGCCACTCTCTGGTTCTGCAGAACTCATCGATGTAAAACCTTCTTTTGTGCAGTGAGCATCAACTCAGAGACACAGTTGGGTAAAGGCTAGAAAGGAGGCTGCTGGTGCCCTAAGAGATGTGTTACTGTGAATGAAAACGTGAATCAGCAGAAATCCCCAGGAAGGACAGGCCCACACCTCTCAGTATTCAGAAGTTTGGTAATTGAGATAGTTTCCAGACATATTCCTGGAATGCCCAGAGTCTTACTAAGGTTTATCTGATTCGACAATTAGCTTTGAATGCTCAGTATCTGGAGTTTCTTCCTCCCATAGGAGACTCACTGCTTTTAACTGAGTGTTTGGCAAGTTTTATATGTAGAAAAAAACCCAGAGCCTTAAAATGTACACATTTTTTTAACTAATTTTACATGAAAAGTTTCTAAGAAATAGAAAAGTGATATAAGAATCAGATACAAGTATGCTTCTAAGATTAAATATGTAGAATTTAACATTAGAGACAGATATGATAAAATCAGATTAGCATGGATTTCTTTGGTTAGTTATTGTTTTATTTACTCAGTAAATTTATGGCTTAATGGGGAGGCTCTAGACTAAAGTTACAAAGGGACCTTACACAATGCTTTAAATAGCAATAAGTGACAAATCCATAAACTAAGAAATGCCTAGTCATGAAAAATAATAACTTCCAAACATATTCAAATGCCAACATATTGAATTTAGAAGATGAGAACAAACAAAAACACATTTGCAGGACACACTTGCCTAAATGAAGGGTCCCTATGGGTCAGGACAAAAAATAGGGGTCTCTTACCTTCTTCCCTAAAAAATTAAAAATAAATCTTAGGCCATTCTTTGCCTAACACTACGAAAATGTCACATAAACCAACTTGAGGGCTGCATAGTTCAAGAGCCTGAGTAAGATGTCTATCTTCTGGATGGCGCTGAAAAGAGATGGGCATACATAGAGAGAAAATGGAAATGTTCTGATATAGTTTAAAGAAAGAAGAGGAAGGAGAAAGGTAGGCTCAGGACCCAGGAAATAAATATACATTCTGCGTCAAGGTAGGGCAGTTCTCTGCTGGGCTTTCCTGTTGGAAATATTATAAGAATCCTAAAGATTTTTTTCAGGCTACAGGAAAAGGGTAGTTTTTTTGTTTGTTTCTTTGTGTGTGTATCCCTAAAGCTTTGAGATACACAAAACCAGATTATGCACTAATGGCTTATTTTCACATAGCTCACCTGAGTTTTTTCAGCCAGTGTGTGTGCATGAAGGGGGGGTGCAGGGGGGGGGCTCACATACATCCCCAAAATAGAGAGCAACTGTGAAATTAACAATGAGAATCATGGAGCATATAAATGTGGTTGTATTTAGATTTTGCTTAAACTGAATTTGCACCAGTTGACCTCTTAAAGTCTTCCCTAATCCATCTGTGTTTTTCTGTGGTATTACATTGCAGCTACTCTACAGATACCTTTTAAAAGACTGACCCACTGTATTTTCATTTTAGACTTTTAATATCCCAAGATCGAAGTCATCTGGGCTGAAAAAGGATTGTTTGTCTTCATACACAACATATTCATATGCCTTTGATCACAAGATTCCTATCATCTTTCAGATGCATTTCACACAAATTGAGCTTAAGCAACTTAGTTTCCTGAATGGAAGAAAGCACTAATGGTGAAATGGGTTTTGTAGTGTTACAGAATTGACTTAAACCCTGGTTGGTTTTAATTATGCACATGCTTGTCATCAAAAAAGAGAGTGAGTTAAATAAAGGAAGAGAGAAAGGAAGCACTGAAAGTAGGAAAACCCAAAGCTGTTGTTAACTCCATCACATCTTAAAGTCTCCTTTCCAGACCATACCTGGAGTTCTAAACAGCCCCCAATTTGACACCTCACTTTCTTGAGTTACAGTTGCATTCCTTAAAACCAGCCACTGTCACAATGAAAGAGAAAAGGTTCGGGGGAGGAAGTAGCTGTCAAGGATGGCTAGACTGGAAATTTTACTTATCTTGACAGCGGTTTTGACTGTAATGGATTAACCCCCAGGATTAGTGTTTGCCTACTTTCGCCTCTTCCTACCTCTCCCTCTTTTAAGCAAATGTCTGGATCCCTGTGATGTTATTCTATTGTCTGGAGACATTTTTGTTTGTCCCAACTGTAAGGGAGGCGGTGCTATTGGCATGCAGTGAGTGAAAGCCAGAAAGCGTACTAAACATCTTACAATGTACAAGGGTACATTACCCTCTTCCCTATAAAAATAAATCTTAGGCCATTCTTTGCCTAACACTAGGAAAATGTCACACATAGAGAGAAAATGGAACTGTTTCTCCCCCCTAAAAAAATAAGAAAAAGAATTATCTGGCCCAAAGTGTCAATAGTGCCAAGGTTGAGAAGCACTGTGTTAGTCCTACTTGTACTTACAAATACCAGAGCATGAGTGTGAACTAAAAGCAACCCCAATTTTGCCTTAATTTGAGCTCTTGTCATAGTTTAACTCTTTTTTAAATATATATTTTTTTGTGGTTGTTGATTTCAGGGAGGAAAGGAGAGAGGGAGAGAGAGAGAGATGATGCGAGAGAATCATTGATTGGCCATCTCCAGCATGCCCCCCACTGGGGATCAAGCCCAAAACCCAGGCATGTGTCCTTGACCTGAATTGAACCTGGGACCCTTCAGTCCACCGGCCAATGCTTTATCCACTGAGCCAAACTAGCTAAGGCATAGTTTAACTCTTTTAACAAAATGAATGCATAATTATCCCTCCGTAGAGAAAATATCCTGTGATTAAAATATGGTTATCTACCTAAGTTATCCTATATAATAGAAGGGTAATATGCAAATTAACCATCACTCCATCACAAAGATGGCGGCACCTATAGCCACAAGATGGCAACTCCCAGTCCTCTCAGTCCCGTTGGAGTCCCCCAGTCCTGGGGCGGGCGGGGGTGGCGGGGCCACTGAGAGCGAGTAGCGTGAGCAGCCTGGCGGAATGCTTGCTTCATTGCCATGGCGACAAGGCAAGTGTTCCACTCCAGCAGTGAATGGGCCTCTGGGCCGTGGAGAGCCTTTGGACAGCAGGCGTGGAGTGGCCAGGCCCCACAGAGAGCTACTGGCACATGGATTCGTGTGCAGGGCTACTAGTATCAAATAAAGTGGAGTGGAGCTGACTCAGGTATGAGGCCAGGGAATAAAAAATTGTTTGCTGCTGCTGGATAATAGTAATTTGCAGCTAACTAACTCATTCTTGGCCCTAGGTGCACATTATCATCACCTGGGCAGACTTTTTAAGGTGCTGGTGCCAATGCCTCACCCCCTGGGGATGCTGGTTTAATTGGGCCTGAGCTTAGGTGGTGTGCCAAGCTCACAGTGGTTGCAATGTAAAGGCAGGGATGAGAACCACTGATTCTAGCCCATGGGCACCACTGCTCTGCCAACAGGTTCCGGAATTTATTGGAAGGTCCAGGCAAGGTTCTCATTCTGGCAATGAGCTCTGTAAGTAAAACAGTGTTAGGAATTCGCTGTGGATGGGGTTAAAGAGTGAACCCCAAGATTTCCCTAACATCCATCAGTACCTGCTAACTCCCATCTGAAGAACTCCCACAGAAAACCTAAGCCCTCAAAATTTAAAATAGTGCCATCTTTTGCACAGACAATAGTGTGGTGAAGGCCTGGAGTGGGGCGGGAGCTGGGTGGATGGGGCAAAGTGGGGGGGAAATGGGTGACATCTATAATACTGTCAACAATAAAAATATAATGCCATCTATAAAAGCTAGATGAGACTACGCTAACATTCCAAGTGTGTTTATTCTTTCTTTGCATTGTTCTTTTCTTAGAAAACATATATTTATTGATTTCAAAGAGAGAGAGGGAGAGATAGAAACATCAATAATGATGGAGAATCATTGATCAAGCCTGAAACCCAGGCATGTGCCCTTGACTGGAATTGAACCTGGGACCTTTTAGTCCACAGTCTGACGCCCTATCCACTGAGCCAAACCGGCTAGGGCTGCATTGTTCTTTTTATACCACATGAAGTGGGAGTGGAACCAGCTCAGCTCTTGCTTATTAACTGCTACCTTGAATAATGCATTTTCATTGGTGAGGTGGTAATGCTATTTAAAACCAAAATATTGAGGACTATATTTTCAAAGACTACTATTTGTTCTTCTCTTCCAATAATACCCTCCAATGAAAAGGATGAAAAGGAAAAGGCTTTTTCCTCTGCATTATTTCCCTTCTTCCAAATGCCAGCCTCTAGGCTAAGCCTTAAGAATAAACATGGATATTTTCTCTACTAATTTGGAGGACCATTATGAGGTCTTCCTGGTGTTGTTGAAATGTTAAGACACATGATGCAGGGAGTGGTTCTGTAGAAGGAACTAAGTGAAGTAGGGAATCCTTAAGCAATTCCCAACCTTGCTCTCTCCAGAGCCTGCTGCCTTTCAAGCCCAGGGCTTTGTTGCGGATCAGGTCCCTGCATCATCCCATCTGAAGCGATAGGCTATGACTCAGCCTTGAAACTAAGCAAAAGAAGTTTTACTTAAGGGAAAAAGTTTAAATGAATGGGTTTAATATTTGCAAAAATATTATCCCCATCCTATATATATGGAATCAGACCAATTCAAAAGCTGTAGACAAGCATAGTTGTTCAATATTAATTCTGAAAAGCACCAGAGTACTCAATAATTATAGATATTTTATTTGAAGGATGATTTATATCAAGTACAAAGTAGAACATGGAAATCTGATGTGAACAGTACAGAAATATAACTAACTCTGGACAACCCTAGAGAGAGCAGCCAGTCATTTAGGGTACCATGTCCATTCCACCAGGTCATCTCAGCATATACTGAGAGTTGAAGAAGGCAACATAGTCAAACCAGTGAGACTAAGTGATTCTCTAATGGCCAGCCAGCTCTCTTCCCATTATATCCTCTGCTCGTTTTAAGGCGACTCAGGAACATTTGGAGGAATGGGATTGCATGAAGAATTGTAACTTTCCCTGGCCAGTGTGGTTCAGTTGGTTGAGTATTGTCCCTTGCACCAAAACATGCCCAGGTTGTGACTTTGGTCCCAGGTGGGCATGTGTATGGGAGGCAACAGATCAAGTTTCTCTCTCACATCAATGTTTCTCTCTCTCTCTCTCTCTCTCTCTCCATTCTTCTCTCTCTAAAATAATAAAAACACACTCACATATTTTTTTTAAAGAATTGTATATTAACAGTCACCAGGCACTATTATTCTTTTAAGTAACTATGTTAGTTATGCTTTATGGAATATTCAACCAGAAAAGTTACTCAACACAGAACATATATTCCCCGAGATCAAAAGGATCTGAGAAAGTGCTGGTCAGTGCTTCTGACTTAGCTCTCATACATCCATAGGGAAAAATGATTGTCTCAGCTCATTCTCAAGACCTAGAGAAGAACATCCTCCTCTTGGTTAACTTTTAGACATGTGGCATTCAGGGGCTTTTAATTGTTTACTTGCCAATACCTGCCTCTGAACTATAAATGAGAATACTATAAAATCACTATAACTGTGAGAGAACAATACGATCAACCATAAAAAGCAAAAGTCTGAGAGACAGACAGATGAGTTTAAATAATGATTCTGGTACTTCCTAGCTATTATCTTCAGCAAAATTTTAAACCTCTCTGAACCTCATGCTCCTCTATTGGAATAAGAATAATTGGACATCCACATTATTACAGCATTCTGTAAGAGTCACAGTCAAGGCATCTGGCACAAACTTGGCCACAGGGAAAGCCTTTAATAGATAGTGCCTGCTGTTGTGATTCTTACTGCATTCTTCTCTTGCCCCAAGTATTACTTTTTTTCACTTCCCTCCCAAGGCCCTCAGGTCCTCTGCTCCAATAATTGAAGTGGGGTTTGACCATGCAGAAACAAAATTGGGTCAAATGACCTAGAAAGAGTAAGAACAGTAATGGGGGAAACTGGATAGTGAATGTTCATTCATTATGAGAAAGAAAATAAGAAGGTTGTTGGGAACCTCAGACTATGGTACTAAAACTATATCCTCACTTATTCCTTGACTTTCTTTGCTCATTCTACATACAATAAAATGTCTTCATAGTTCTTGGAAACTGTGAAAAATTCCAATTTTGAATTTCCACGAGAAGAAAACAATATTGTGTCTTTAGATAACTTTACTTTTAGAATTTCTTTTAGAATCCTCCATTTGATTGGATTTCATTTTCTATTTAGTTGCATTGTATGATATGCCACAAGAATCACCTTTGTCTGTTAAAAAGTGAATAGTTCTCCTTTGTGATTGATAACATTTGAGGTGACAGACTTTCCAGGCTTTACTAAGTATACAAGTTTGGTTCGTTAATTGATAAAATTATGATAATAACTCTTATACCAAAGAATTGTTGCTGTAAGATTTAAATTAAGTATTTAAGTGCATATAAAGCTTAGCATATAGTATGTGCTCAATAAATATTCACTTACCTCCATCTTCATACAGTGGCCACTCAACATATTTTTTTTACTACAAATGATTCGAAGGAAAAAAAAGTTAGAGAAGTATTAATATTTCTTCAAATCTATAGTTCAAATTATTGGTTTTTTTATCTTGCAGATTTCCCTATAACTCTGAGAAGAAGTTATAGGGAAAGAAGATTATCCTCAAAGAAGATCTCTAGGAGAGTCACAAAGCGAAAATTTAGCACTTTGCAAGTAAAATACGATATGCGTCAGTATTTGGGATTTGCTGTCTCTGTAAGTTCTCACTAAGTAAATGTACAGTGAATTCTGCAAAGAGAACAAGCTTTCAAAGCTACAAATATCTTCTAAATTATATCCATTATGGGGGGTGGGGGGGAAATAGCCTAGATAGCCTGGATTTTATTCTAAAAGGAAATCGCTTTCTGTCCTTTAATGTAAGTCTTACAGGGATCAAAATTAAAGTCAATTTAGAGGAACTCTCTATGGAAACATGCTGAATCCCCTGATTCGGGAGCCAGTGGTAGTCTCCGCGGACTCCCACCCCCACAGGATTTTAACCCCTGATGGGCATTGTCCTGGGAATAGGAAAAGAACCTACCTCAGACTGGAGGCAGGTTTAATGGTTTACGTGAAGTCAGTGCCATATTTTTATGCAAACACTCACAACATAACTTTTATTCTGGGTTAAATGAGAGAAAGGCAGAGGCATTGTTGGTGAGACACAGTGGAGTTACTGTTCAGAATGTATAATGGCTCCGGGCTGATTGGGAGAAAATGTGTCCAGTTCCTGGACTGAGAAAAGATAATGGTCATCAAAAGTAGTTCCAGATGTCCCACATAAACAGAATGCATCTTAATGCAGGTACCGTAGGGAGTGGGGGGAAGTGGGCAAATGGAAATGTCATGCCTTCACTTTTTAATTCTTCTTGACATCCAAAGGTGGTTAGTCAGTGAAGGCTCATGCATTTAGAAAGGGCATTAGTAGGGTTAAGTACATTATAAGGCTAGGGGATCAGGGCTGGTTCTTTTCTAGGTCTGTGGAAAATTCAATTGCCAGAATATTTATTTTAAATATAAAAGTTAATGAGTCAACCCTGAGAATAATAGCATAAAATAATATGTCTCAAAAATAGAGCAGTTAAATACTGCTTTTAACACATACATATACCTATTCCCAAACTGCCCTGTTAATTAAAATTGCAAAATAAGTATTGCAGCTTTAAAATTATGTATAAAGAAATCTTGAAGAACATGAGGAGACCACAACTATACTAAAATGTTGGCTGAAACTAGTTAGAAACAAAATTCTACATATGCTTAAGGTCTCAACAATCTATTTTTAAAGATGTTGGAAGGAGATGGGAAGAAAATATACTAAAATGTTCATAATGGTTGCCTTTGAATAGTGGTATGTATCATGGCTGAACTTTTTCAGCTGTATATTTCTATTTCCATATAATCTACATGTTTTATTTTATAATTTTGGGGGAAAATAAAACAAACTCTCTATGATATCATAATGTAGGAAATAACATATGCATATTTCTGTTTCATTAGAGGTGACATTCACATAACAAAGATTGTCAACTATCTTTTTCTTTTTTACTTGCTAATTGCATCGAATCATACCAGGATATTTATTTCTTCTTAATCTCAATGAGCATTTTACTAAGAAACAAGGAGCTCTAATTTTTTTTTTTTACCCTAAAACAGTGTTTGTGCTTTTTCTGGAACCCAAATTAGATGTGTTCAACACACTCATTTCCAAGGCTGTAGAAAAACAGCATCGACAGAGCCCCTCGCCAGCGCAGTCACTGTTACTTTAAGAGTAGCATTCCACCTCCCCCTCACACCCACATACTTGTCCTCTCTTTGCACAGCAAGTGCCAAGCAGTGACATCTACTATAGTTTCTAGGACACGCTGGTCTCTGCTATACAGGAAAAAAAAGGAGAGGAGCTAGAGAAAGAAGGCGGTGGTGAGGGAGAGCGAGCACAAATCCAGCTATGTTCCCAGAGGATGAGTCACTTCCTCGCAATAATCCTGAGATGCTGTTTATGGCTGTACTGCTGATATGCAGCCCTGCTCCGTTTCTCTGCAGGGCTGCCGGACGGACGCAGCCTCCCCCTGGCTGTCCATTAATCATGAGGGCCTGTGTACACAGAGCGGGAGTCCTGCCTGCCAGTGGCCTCTAACTGTCTCCAGCTCAATGAAATGACCCTGTGTGAAAATTTGTTTTATGAGAGATTGGTTTATTTGTAACTAAACTACTTCCTCCGTTATTTGATAAGCTCAAATATTTGCTACTGATAGTCTGAGAGTGTCACATTTATTATCCTATTTCAGTGGTTGCCTAACTCCTTTGGAACTGACTGCATTAACCCTTGCAGGGATGGCAGTAGCTTTTAATGGACCTGCTTCTATTTTCTTTCAGCAAAGCCAATGCCATCTTTCAGGCAACCAGCATTATTTTAGATCAGCTATGGCAGAGCACAGACCAGTATGGAAAGGGGGTTCCTGCCGAACTCCGGGAGGTTCTTTAGCCACCACGGAAAGGAAGAAATGGTATTCCACTTTCTGGTGTAAATCTGCACATGTTAGTATTTCTGAATCAAATGTTAAATATGTCACAATGGCTTTTTCTAGTCTCTTACACCCCCAAATAGAATTTGTGCAGGCTGGGCATGCTGTCTGCAATCCCGCAACATTCTGCATTTTGAAACTTTGCCTTTTGGAGTCTGAGCTCATTTGCATTTGGCAGAACTTGATTTCCTGCTTCTACAGGAGGGAGGGGTGGTGAAAGCCTTTACAGTCCTCCCTCTAAAGGCTCAAAGGGCTTTCTGAACATATTAAACTATGTTTCCAAGAGTTCAATGAACCAGAATGAGGCAGATTTCATCGGAAATAAAAAAGAAATACGGGCTTTGTTGCATGCAATACATTTGGAAACCCCACACTGAAATATCTTTCCTGACACTCCAGGATTGGGTCTGCTTTTCAGCTCCCTCGCTCTCCGCTCTCCAGTGGGCTATACAGAGCTCTCAGTGAACGTACAAGAGGCTAAGGAAATAACCACTTATGTGTGGCAAAATGTTCCAGACTTGCAGAGATTTTTCCCAAAATCATTAGACCCACCAAAACGCTTTCCCTGGGCCAAGTCCACACCTTCTTCATCAGATTTTCCACACTTCACCAGACTCCAAGTACTGTCCATCTGTATTTCCTAAGAGAGCCCGTCATTTGTAGCTGAAAATGTAACCGAGTTTATCCTCATAAACCAGAGACCTCCTTGACTGTCAACCAAAAAAGAAAAAGAGTTTACCTCCTAACTCGTTTCAAGACGGTCGAGAATGCAATCATTCATCCATACCCACTCCTCAAAGCAGGCGGTGAATTTTGGGGCCACTACTCTCCGACAGCGTACAGAGATGAGCATGAAGAGAACCAGCCAGATCTGCTCCCCTGTGATGGTCAATGGGAGGGGGTTAAGGGTTAATTGCATGTATCCCACCACTGGTCACTTTTAGGCCTCGTTCTCAGCAGGTGGCTTCTCTGTGTCACTGCCCCAACTGCCTATCAGTGGAACAAAGACTGGCCCTGAATTGT
This sequence comes from Corynorhinus townsendii, assembly GCA_026230045.1. Taxonomy (NCBI): domain Eukaryota; kingdom Metazoa; phylum Chordata; class Mammalia; order Chiroptera; family Vespertilionidae; genus Corynorhinus; species Corynorhinus townsendii. Next base: position 57,748,881 of record JAPDVU010000003.1, on the reverse strand, counting down.
CATTGGCAGTGGATTTTTATTCAGAAGCAGTTAACTAATGTGTTGAAAAGATTTTACATTTTAGTGCCCCCAGCCCTTCCTTCATCTTGGGTTTCTTTTTTTAATTTTTAAAATTGTGGTTAAAAAACACACATATAACATGAGGTCTACCCTCTTGACAAATGTGTAAGTGTATAGCATTGTTAACTATAAGCTCAATGTTGTAGAGCAGAGCTCTAGAATTTTTTCATCTTGCATGACTGAAGCTTCATACTCACTGAGCTGCAACACCCCACTTCCCCTTCCCCCAGCCCCTGACAACCACCATTCTACTTTTTGCTTCAACGAGTCTGATAACTTCAGATTCCCCATTAGACAGAATCATGCAGTATTTGTTCTGAAACTGGTTTATTTCACTCCACATAATGCCCATAGGTTCATCTATGTTGCAGCATATGACAGGATTTTCTTCTCTTTTTATGACTAAATAATATTCCAGCGTGGTATGGTGTGTGTGTGTGTGTTTAACATTTTCTTTATCCATTCAGTTATTAATGGATATTTAGGTTATTTCCCCCTCTTAGCTGTTGTGAATAATGCTGCAATGGACAGTGCAAATGTATATCTGATAAGGGATTAATACCCAAAATATTCAAGGAACTTCTACAACTCAATAGCAAAAAAAAAAAAAAAAAAAAAAATCCTCAAATAACCTGATTAAAAAATGGGCAAAAGACTTGAATAAACATTTCTCCAAAGAAGACATACAAATGGCTAACAGGTATACAAAAAAACATTCAACATCACTAATCATCACTTGAATGCAAATCAAAACCACAATGAGATATCATCATATAAATATTAGGACGGTCAGTATACAAACAGAAGATAACATGTTGTTAAGGATGTGGAGAAACAGGAACACTGTGAACTAGTAGTAGGAATGTAAAATGGTACAGCCACTGTAGACAACAACTTAAAAAATTAAAATAGAACTGCCCTATCACCCAGCAATCCCACTTCTAGGCATTTATTCAAAAGAATTGAAATCAAGGTCTCAAAGAAATATCTGCATTTCCAGTTCACTGTAGCAACTTGGGGTTTTATTTGTTTGTTTATTTAGAAATGCTATCCATGCTGACGATACATTGCATCACATGAACTGAAATGACGATGAGATGAAAAAGGAAGGAAATTCAGTTCAGGCACCTAGACTTTAGTTGTAACTCCAACCTTCATTGGCAATATGGCCTTTGGTAAGTCAATTAAATTCCCTGGGACCTAACTTCCTTTTCTCTAAAGCAAGCATGTCAAACTCACTGTCTGTGGGCCACATGGGGCCCACAACAAATATTTTTGTGGCCCAGCCAATATAACGGTATGTAAGAAAAAATTAATTTTATCATTGCTCTTGTTCTATTTTATAATATACTTTTTGAAATAAACCTACATTTCTATGAAAATTGAAGCTTGTGTTTTTTTGTTTTTTTGTTTTTTTTTTTTTTTTTGCAGCCCACATAAACTTAAACCTTGTTTATTTGGACCGTGTTAGCCTTTGAGTTTGACATGCTTACTCTAAAGTGAATATGATCCTGTCTACCTTGAGGCTGTTCTGAGAAAGAAATGGGGTTACTTGGGTAGAATTTTATAAACTGTAGAAAACTATATAAATGGTTGTTATTATAACATGATTTAAAAAAAAATAAAATTCTGTTTATCCATTTCTCCTTCACAAAATAGGGGTTGGGGGCAGGTTGGAAATCCACTCTAGAATTTGAGTTTTCTAATCTTCATCAGTTCTGGATTATTAACTGTTTAATAATAAATTTTTCATGTCTCTTTTTGCCTTGTCATTACAAAAAATATTTTATTCTTTAAAATAAACAATGGCTAACAAAGTATTTATGTGTATATGCATGATATATTAAGTTATCTTGAATGGGCCTTTCACAAACTGTGTACTGTCCTTAAGTAATAAATTGCTTTTCAAGATAATTTTAAGATATATTTCTATGTTAAAAGCAGACCTGATAATTGCTATTACCTTTCCTCAGGACAACGGCTCTGAAATGAAAATAAAGTTTTCCTAGTCAGCCTCTCTGGCACTGACTAGCACTCGCTAACACCTGTGCTGGGGAGGGGAGGGCAAGGGTGATTTGGTCCCCCAAGAAGGGGGCCTTTTTCTCACACTCTACTTGCTGCAGTTCTCTAGTGTTATTCATTCCACCACATTGTGTTATGTAGCTCAACATACCAAGACAGTTCAGTGGCACAACAATGTTTACTGGAATGTCAAGACCCCTTGGAAGTGTAAACATATACAGCAGAAGTTAATTTCCTGCCCAAGGTCATATTACTCCCTTAGCTTGGTAGTTCCTTCCAAGTGTTTCCTGTTTTCCTTTTACAGTTGACCCTTGAATAACACAGGTTTGAACTGCACGGGCCCAGTTATATGCAGATTTCTTTCAATAAATACAGTTGGCCCTCCATATCCGAGAGTTTGGCATCAGCCAACCGTGAAATAAAAACAGTATTTTCATTCCACGATTGGGAATCCATGGATGCAGAGGGAAGAGTGGATGCATTGTTCTGTGTCATTTTATGTAAGAAAGTTGAGCATCTGAGGATGTTGTTATCTGAGGTGAGAGGGGAGCCTGGAACCCATCCCCCTTGGATATAGAGGGTCAACGATGCTTTTTTTTAGTTCACAGTGGCCTGATGCATATTAGAAATTCATATTATAGAGAGGTTGTTTTTGTTGCTTTAGTTATTCTTATACTTAACCCAATATTCTATTTCTTTGAGATGAATCTTATGCATCTGTTATCATGTCTTGATTCCGTTGCCCCCACTTCCCTTTTCCAGTCCATAATGTCATAGAGATTCAGGACAATAGTTAAGATTTGGCAATAAACGTGATTTGGTTTTAAATACTGGTTTTTGAATCTATAACTCTGTGACCTTGAGTAAATAAATTACTTAATCTCACTGAGCTTGTTTCTCTAACTATAAAATGAGTTCCCCAAGGAAGCAGATAGTGCCTTCTTTAGTTTTACACTTATTTCTAAAAATTAGCCCAGTAGCTGGCATATAATAGGAGGTCACAAAATGTGAATAATTTTTATTTTGACCCCAAATCATAAAAAAATATTTTAATCAAGTTTAATTAGACATTTTCCAAGATAATTTTATAAAATGATGATTTTTTAAATTGTGCAAAATGTGTAAGTAAAAATACAGAATGTAAAAATTCAGAAACTTTTTCTATAAAGAGCACAGCAGTATATTTTTTAGCTTTGCAGGCCATACGATCTGTTGCAATCAACTGTTGTAGTGGGAAAGCAGCCATAGACATATGAAGTGAATAGGTGTAGCTACATTCCAGTAGAACTTTACAAAAACAGGCTACAGACTGGATTAGGCCCAAATAGAGTTTGCCAAATCTAATCTAAAACAAAGCAGAAGATACGAGTAGTAAGTTAACTTACATTTTCTAGCGTGACCAACCATTCTGGTTGCCAGGGACTGGCAGTTTCTCAGGATAAGGGTGTCCAGTTTATAAAGAGAGGCAATTCAAGTAAACTGCAATGAATTGGCCATGCTACTTTTCCTAGATCCTAATGTCCTCCTTCCTCCATTCCTTCATTAATTCACTCAACATTGAGTGCCTAGTAGTATTCAATCAAGAACAAGTTTCCAATTAAAATAAGCATTTTTAGTGATCTGACAATCATATAAAGAAATTTTGAAACTAATCATAAAGACATAACTTTTACTTTAATTTCTTTTTCAATTTGGACAACTTTAAAATAAACTTACTGCAGTTAAATATCAACAGAAAATTTAAAAAATTGGATTTTACTCAAAGGAAAAAACACATTATAACAATATAAACTTTTTTTAACTTACATCATATGGAAGTTCTTCACTTAATCTGTTTCACTAGCACACATTTTATTCAGTCAATAAATGATGTCTTCCTGTAATAAAAATCTCAAATTAGACTTCTTTACAGGCAAGAAATTTGAAGAGGTTGCCAAATGTGCTTAGGAAAATCCCAGTGACTTCATGATTCATCATTTGTATTGAAAATTAGAAGGTGAGAAAGTTAAGAGAAAAAAAAAATCTCACTAATAAGTATTAAAAACAAATGATTCACTTCTTAAACTTTTTTCAGAGAAGCAAACTGAAGCCAAATTACAGGCCTGACAAACCATAATTAAGGAATAAGAGGAATTATGGGGGATTGAGAGGTGAAGAAGGCCATGTTTCAACTTAAATATCAATTTCATTTAGCATCGTTAAAATTAGCTCTTTCCTGCTACAAATTCTTTAGGTTCCGAAGTCACTGTTTAATGAGAGGGAAATGGAATATTAGAACCTACATATATAAATCAAATGGGATTAAACATAGGAAGGAATTTATAAGTTTTAAATAATGTGCTTACATATGGGTAATATTTTTATCTGGAAATTAGAAGGGAGGCTTCAAGTTCAAAAGTAAGAGAACAATAAGTGCACACATTTCTCTTTTTTCCCCTTTACAATTTTAGTGTTGTAAGAGAGTTTCTGAAACTATCGTTGCCTTGAACAGTGTTTCTCTTTGGATAATTTAAAATTTTGCAGTAGAAAAATTACACTTACTTTCAGTCCAAGCACTCATTTAGTAAAAACGTAATTAAAAAGCTCAACTTACTAGAATATCTTGAGAATAAAATGAGTGAATTTAAAATAAATGTTTGTTTAGAGGACTGTTAATTGGGAGCATATTTTGTTTCACTACTCTCCATTTTGTTGCATATTTTATTAAAAAGACATGGGAGAACCATACTTTTCCTTCAATAATTCAGTGATAACTACAAAAGAGCCTTTAAACTAAACAGCATTTTTTTTGTATATCATTGCATATGTTGAAAGATAGTGTGCATGAATCTAGACACTTTATGTGTGCATTGAATCAGGGCAAGAGCGTTTAGTTTTTTTCCTTTAGAATTTTAATTGCATTCATTTGTAATCCGGTAGAGGAAGTAAACAGCATACTAGTAACATTCATCATTGAGAATAGGGTAAAAAGTGATTTCAATAGAGTCTGGCTGCGTGAGCCTAATCAAATGAGGCCAGCAGTGTTAATACTCTCTCCCATTCTCTCAGTAATAACAGTTCATTGATAAAACAAAACAAAAACAAAAAAAACTTTATAATCATTTTATTAGTCATCATTGTCAAAGGTCTAGTAACTTTAATTTAAGGGTCTTTGACTGTGGAAGAAATGGAAGTATAAAAATGTAAAGGGGGCACTTGTGGTCTGAATGTGGTCCATGCAGTTAGCGATACATTCCCCTTTTCATGCTGGAGAGCATCCAAAAGCAACAAGGAGAATGGGAAACAAAAATGTGAACTCCATTTTCAGCAAAAGTAGGAGACAGCTCAAATCTCCAGAGCCCAAAATAGGTGTAAGTGCTGCCAAAAGTAGATTGAACAGGGCAGAGCAGTGGCTGTGTGGGAGGAAACTGAGAGAAGATTCCACAGAGTGAATTCCCTAGCAGCAGGCAGGGGGCCAGCTCCTGCAGATATCAGAAGGAGCAAAATGACAACTCTCACATGCAAAGGGCACGGTCTAGTTGTTAAGTCTGTATCCTTGTGTGTAACACAGGATTGGGATGCACTGGTTCCCAGCAAATGCAGCCCTGGACCAGAGTTGATTTTGAGACACAAAAGAGGGAGATCTAAATAAATAATCATTCATAAAATAGCCAGAAGTACAGGGAAGCAGTTTGCCTTGTTACTACAGGGTTCAAGACAGTGTTTGCACTGTCTTGCACCTGCCTGTATCCATTGACTGGGTAGAAGCAGTAGCTACATGAACCAATGTGCAAAAATGCCATAGCCTGGAACACAACTCTGGGTCCTCCTCCATAGACGAAACGCCTGCAATAGTTAGTCCAGAAAAATACGTTTTGTTAACAATGAGTTCAAATGAAGACAAGAATGAGATCTATAAAGAAATACTACAATAAAAAAAATATATATATATATATACTTACCCAGGAGGCAACATAGCATAGTTATTAATATGATTCAGTCAGGAAGCAGACTGCTAGCTACAATTCTCTGCAGCAGGTTAATTCACATCTCAGTAACTCAGTTTCCTCAGTTTGTAAAACAGAGTTCAAAGTAATACCTACTGCATGGGTTGTTATGAATAAACTAGAGGCCCGGTGCATGATATTTGTGCACAGGGGGTGTGTCCCTCAGCCCAGTCTGCACCCTCTCCTATCTGGGATCCCTCTCACAATCCAGGACTGCTGGCTTCCAACTGCTCACCTGCCTGCCTTCCTGATTGCCCCTAACCGCTTCTGCCTGCCAGCCTGATCACCCCCTAACCACTCCCCTGCCAGCCTAATTGATGCCTAACTGCTCCCCTGCCAGCCTGATTGCCCCTAACTGCCCTCCCCTGCAGGCCTGGTCCCCCCCAACTGCCCTCCCCTGCAGGCCTGGTCCCTCCCAACTGCCCTTCCCTGCAGGCCCGGTCGCCCCTAACTTCCCACCTCTGCTGGCGTGGTCACCCTCACTGCCCTCCCCTGCAGGCTTGATCACCCCCAACTGCCCTGCCTTGCTGGCCATCTTGTGGTGGCCATCTTGTGTCCACATGGGGGCAGGATCTTTGACCACATAGGGGCAGCCATGTTATGTGTTGGAGTGATGGTCAATTTGCATATTACTCTTTTATTAGATAGAATAGAGGCCTTGTGCATGGGTGGGGGCCAGCTGGTTTGCCCTGAAGAGTGTCCTGGATCAGGGTGGGGGTTCCTTTGGGGTGTGGGGTGGCCTAGGTGAGGGGCCTGTGGTGGTTTGTAGGCTAGCCAGACCCCCAGGCAACCCAAGCAGAGGCCCTGGTATCTGGAACTTATTTATCTTCTGTAATTGAAACTTTGTAGCCTTGAGTGGAGGCCTGGGGCGGCCAGGGTGTGCGGAAAGCTTGGCTTCCTCCATTGCCAGGGAAACCCAAGCCTCCTGCTCTCTCCATGGCTGCAGCCATCTTGGTTGGGTTAATTTGCATACTTGCTCCTGATTGGCTGGTGGGCATGGCTTGTGGGTATAGCAGAGTGATGGTTAATTTGCATATTACTCTTTTATTAGATAGGATGATTTAACATTTGTGAACATTTAGAATAGTGTCTAGTACAGAATACCTTGTATATAAATGGTAAATTTGTTTAGAAATGATACCATGAAACACAGGTAAATTTATCTTAATTTTAAAAATAATTTAATGGGTAATCACCACTAAGGAGTAAGACCACAAAGCAGAAATACAAGAATTAAGGGAAATAAGAGTGAGGTACTAGGAGGAAATGAACAAATGTGCAAGTATTATTCAGGAAAGAGATTGGAAAAAATATCTCAAAAGGAAGGCACCACTGTACAGATTGCAAGGGAGAATAGACACTGTCAAAAATACAGTACATATACTAAGTGTAGAAGTAATTAAAGTGACAAAATAAAACTAAAGTTTAAAAAATGTTTTAAGAATTGGAGATAAAATGATAAAGACAGGCAAAAAAAAAATACAACATGAACATTGGAGTCCTTTATTTTTACTTTTTAAAATATCTGTTTTTTAATACATTTTTATTGACTTCAGAGATAAAGGGAGAGGGAAAGAGAGATAGATACATCAATGATGAGAGAGAATGATTGATCAGCTGCCTCCTGCATGCCCCCTACTGGGGATGGGGCCAGCAACCCAGTCATGTGCCCTGACTGGGGATTGAACCATGACCTCCTGGTTCATAGGTTGACACTCAGCCTCTGAGCCACTCCAGCCAGGCTGGAGTTCTTTAAATAAAGCATAAAACTAAAACATGAGAAAAGAATAAGCATTTCAAAATATAATTAAAGGAACATTTCTGAACTATAAAATGATTTAACTTCACTATTTAAAAACATGTGCCAGGGAAAATTTAGTCGGTGTTACCAACAGTGAGACATATCCTCATATATAAATACATTTTGAAGATAAATTCTTCCTTGGCTAGCAAGTAAAAGGACCAGGTTACTTATGAGGGAGAAAAATAGGCTGAATACAGACTTCTCCTCAATACCATTCAGTATCATTTGAGTAACCCCAATAAAATCTTTAAGGAAAAAAAGTTCAACATAAGGATTTTATACCTAGCTAACTTGCTATTCAAGTATAAGCTAACAAATTGTATTTCTCATACAATAGCTCAGGCAGTATTATAGATCTAATAAAATTTACAAGAAGACCAAAGGGGAACTATGGTAAAAGGACTGGTGGTGGTGGTAAGAATTGACTGTATTTACTATACAACTTAGACTAAAACTATTGTTGACATTAGGGTGATGGAAGATGGGTAATGTGTGTGTGAGTGTGTTCATATTCTCATTGTTATTCCCCACAAGAGATTAGGTGCAGAGATCTAGAAGAGTACAAAGGTAGATATGGAGATGGCATCTTAACACTGAGACTCCTGTCCTTACTAAAAACCAACCCGGATTAGACAATGAATGTCCCATGTGCAACATTATTCAAATCTAAATATGCCAGACTTTAAAAATCGTGCAGTCAAATCTTTTTTAAAAATATATTTTTTGAGTAGAAGTGTAGGTCACAACTCTGAGTTGAATTTAGTTCCATATTTAGGAGATTGGACTATTAGGATTGATGAAGTTGATATTCTTGCTCCTGACAAAAGAGGCAACAACTTTGAGTGAAAAAATATTTTTTAAGTTTTTGCCTGTAATGTCAAATATGTAAAAATGTTATTTTGTATGCAAACTATGTATTAATCTCCTCTTTTGAACTTAAAAAATGTATTAATCTCTTCCTTTGAATTTTATTATTTTTATTAATAGAAAACAATGTTTATTCCCCTAAATAAATGTTGGATTCTTAAAAATATCAGGTGGAAGACAACTTGGGATTTTAGCTTACCAAGAGACCTGATCCAAGCAAAAAGCAGGCACATGAGGGACACTTGGTCTCAAGATGGTGACATATTACCTTCCATGTAGAGAGGAACAGAGGCCCTTTCCATTTGGAGAGGAACAGAGCTGCAATTTGAAACCTGGCAAAGTCCTTAGTCTTCATCTCCATTCTCTACTGCATCCAAAACTGGCTCAGTGGATAGTGCATTGGCCTGTGGACTGAAGGGTCCCAAGTTTGGTTGCAGTCAAGGGCACATACCTCAGTTGCAGGTTCCTCCCTGGCTGGACCCGTGCAGGAGGCAACCAATCGATGTGTTTTTCTCTCACATCGATGTTTCTCTCTGTCTTTCCTTCTTATGTTATACTGATTGTAATTCTATTAAGCTCTATTAAATAGAGTAAATGCTTGCTGATGTATTTACTTATCTCTCTGCTCCATATGGTATTTAGCATAACATTGTTTCTTATATAGGAACTCCAAATGTATTTTAATTATACAAACAATAAGCATAAAAGATTTAATCTATCAATTATCTATCAATCATAAAACAATTCCCAATTATGTTAATTCAAAGTAATTATTTCCTTCCAAAGAGTCAAAAATAAAATATTCCAAAACTAATTGTAATAATTTATGTATTCATGCAGCATATTTTATTATCCATCTATTACGTGCCAGGCAGTGGAGATTCAGCACAGTACAAGAAATAACTGTGTTCACAGTTCACAGAGAAGGGGGGATAAAGAAAGAGGTGAATAAACAAGATAAAGTCATATTATGATAAAAGTTGTGAAGACAGTAATATAACAAAATAATATCAATGAAGATGATGAGGCAAGTGGCTACTTCAGATAAAATGGTTAAGAAAGGACTCCATAAGAAGGTCACATGGGAGCTGAGATCTGAAAGAAATCTTTGCAAACATCAGTGAAAGGTGTACTATATGCCCAGGAATTACCAAATGCAAAGGTCTTGAGGTAGAAAATACTTTGTCTTCAAAGTCTGAAAAGAAAGTCCATGAAGTTTGAGATCATTGTACTCAAGGAAATGTATCATAAATGATGTTGGAACAGAAGTAGAATTAAAATCATGTAAACTTTTATAGGCCATGATTAGACTGGGATTCTGGTTGTAACATAAACCATATGCTTGTCCACAGAAGATCTGAGTGCCACATTCGATAGCATCTGAGTAGGCCCCAGTGGTCAGTTCTCACCTGTAGAATGTGAACGGAAGTGCTCTCTGTCACTTCCAGGCCAAGGTGGTAAAATGTGCCTTCTCCACCCTCTGTCTTCCCTCTCTTGCTGCAAACAGAGGATGCTGATACCCTAAGCATGTGAGAGCTACAGAATGAAGTCAGCCTGAGGAACAGGAACCGGGACACAGGCACTGGACGCTATGTGAACAAGAAATAAACTTCTAGATTCTTAAATCATTGACAGTGTTTATTTTGTTATTACAGATTGCATTACCCAACCAATACAGATATGATGACACTTACACTTATACATGATGACTCTGGTACTGTGGGTATAATGGAACATAGAAGTACAGAAGTAGGGAGGGCAAGAGGAGGTTGTATAGGTGTCTTGAAATTAGATCCATCAGAAGCTACTCATGAGAGAGTAAAGGAAAGTTATGAATGTTGTGTCATCCGTGTAATGTTTTGCCTTTAAAGGGTCTTGTTAAATACTTTATTATTTGTTTTACTCATGTTTAATAGTCTTGGGGTATTTATTGAATAAGAAATTAATTTGAAAACTATTAACATAGTCTAATCTTTTTAATAGGGCCATGTCTTGGCATAAAGAAAGTAAAATGGAATTACTAAATTTCCTTTCCTTCAGAAAATGCACTTATATTTGCATAGTCTACATTTATGTTTGTTTTCTTCATAACACATGATATAGCTGCCTCATTTTGAGCCAATGGTCAATATAATTTCTCAAATCTTTTTTTTCCTCACTGATCTACTCAGATTAGATTCATTTGCAAGTAAGAGAAATAGCAACTACAGGTTTCTTGGTTTATTTGTTTTTAATTTTCCTTGAATAATTAGAAATCCCAAGGTAGGCAGTCCAGGTTTGTTCTCAGAGGAAAAGCCTTGCCTAGTTCAAACTTATGAATCAGTGTTTTAGTTAAATGTGTACCAGTCCACAGTTTCAGAATTTGAAAAGTCCCAGGTAGGAAACACAAAATCTGATCGTATTTTAACCACTGTTAGATGAGGACTACAAATCTTCAGCAGGAAATTGGTAACAACAAGAACATTCATTGTACTTGGTTCCAAGCAGAAAAAAAATATGAACAACAAAGGAAAATAATAACATATGCCTGTCTAGTCCTTTTTATCAGGGAAACAACATTTCCTGGAAGCTCCTTTCAGAAATATTTCAGTCATATCTCATGGTCAAAAATGGATCTTATGGCTACCTATAGTTGCAAAAAAAATCCGAGGAAGTAATGGATTTTAACTGAGCACATGATTATCCTGAACAAAATTGGTTATTTTTTAAGAAAAAAAAAATGAGAGTATATTTGTTAGGGTACAGACTAAAGTGGTATAAAGCACAATAGTTTAAAAGTCGAGTCAAGTGGATAGTTTGAGGCTGGTAGGCATCTCTATCATCTTCTAAAAGGACCCACTTGTATACTTAAGTTTTTATTCTAGTCACACCATTTCCCATGCACCTAGAAAGAGAAGAGAACATAGAGGATCAGATATCCAGTTATTTTAAGAGTAAACACACAAATGGCACCCATTAATTCTCTTCCTAAATTATTGGCCAGAACTTAGTCATTTGGCCTTTTCTAGCTGCAAGGGAGGCTGGCTGCAAAATGTAGTGGTTAGCTGGGCATCTATGCATCTAGCTGAAACTGTACTAATTTGAAAGGAGAAAATAGAGAGTGTGCAGATCTGGAAGAGGTTCAACAAGAAGTTTACCAAAAATATATCTTTTTATTTCAGGTACACAGTGATTCTTCAGTCAGCTACTTTTAGACAAAATTATTCAGCAATCCAAAGCATACTATTTATTTTGATTATGCTTTTCCATCTTATACAAATATATCATTAAAAAGGAAAGGAGAAGTCATTCACTCTTATCTAATCATTTAATCAGTACTTACTGAGCACCAAATCTTCAGCAGGAACTAAGATCCAAGGGAGGAATGATGCAGAAAGATGAGCAAAAATAGTATATGAATGCATGAAAGGTCAAATGAGCTCAGAGAAGGAAAAGAGCTTGGAGGTGGTTTGATGGGCTCCTATCACATAGAACGACACTAAGAGAAAGGGTTGAATTGTACATTGAAACCAGATATCAGCCTTTGGAGTAGAATTTATTTCTGTAAACAATGCGATGCTACAAAGATGTTAAAAAATAACAGAATAACACAGACACTGGGGCGGTGGGGGTGCCTGGGGTGGGAATGGCTGGGTGAGGAGGGCGGGGGCTTCAATGGGGAAAAAGGAGACTTATGTAAAACTTTAGACAAGAAAAATAATAATAATAATAATAAATAAATAAAATAAAAATAAGAGAACAGCATTATCTGAAATGTGTGTTTTGAAGATTACCCTGGCAGCAGTGCAAGCATTTGCTGCTCAGTGGAACTGAAGGTGAGCATGGATTCATAGCATTGCAATAGTCCACATGGGAGAGAATGAGAGACTTCACTTGGGATGAAGAGAACAGATGTGGGAGAAGCAGATGTAGCAACTCTGTGTGAGGAAACAGGGGAGAGGGTGGACTGGATCAGACTGGCTAATCTGTATGCTAGGGTCTGGTGCTGCCGTTAGCTGGAAGGTAAAAACAAAGAAAGAAGAACAAGTGTCGGGGGAAATGATGAGTTTAGTTTCTGATTAAAGTTTGAGATCTCATTTGGGGCGGGGGGTAAGCAATAACTATGATATGTGACTAATAAAAATAAACATTTTGTGCTCTGCAACAGTTTGTACTATGGATATTCTCATATTGTTCTGGGAAACTTTCCCAACTCAACATTTGGCTTCAGTCATTGTAAGCCCTTGAGAGTTGTTCAGGAAATTCCGTGCACTCATGACTCTACTTTAAATGTGCACACCCAGGAAAAGACACTGAGTTATGATGCACTTGGTAGAGTCAGGACTATACTGTGCTAATAATAGGACTGAAGAAGCCTGGAATCCTGTAGGGACTTGCTCAAGGAAACACCATATGTGAGGCTAGATTTCATGGGCGATACAGATCTAAGCACTGGCTTGAAACTTGTAACCAGCAGTACAGGATAGAGTGACTGGCAGTTAAATAAAAAGAGAGAGAGATAAAGACTAAGGACACATCAATTAATATTTGACAAAGGAGGCAAGAGTATACAATGGAGTCAAGACAGTCTCTTCAATAAATGGTGTTGGGAAAACTGGACAGATACATTAAAAAAAAAATGAAACTACACCACCAACTTACACCATACACAAAAATAAACTCAAAATGGATAAAGTACTTAAACATAAGACGGGAAACCATAAAAATTGTAGAAGAATCCACAGGCAGCAAAATAGCGGATGTATGTCGTAGCAATATCTTTACCGATACAGCTCCTAGGACAATGGAAACTAAGGAGAAAATAAACAAATGGGACATCAAAATTAAAAGCTTTTGCACAGCAAAAGAAATCATCGACAAAATAACAAGAAAGCCCATTGCATGGGAGAACATATTTGCCAATGTTATGTCCAATAAGAGTTTACTCTCCAAAATTTATAGGGAACTCATACAGCTTAACAAAAGGAAGATAAACAATCCAATCCAAAAATGGGCAAAGGACCTAAATAGACACTTTTCGAAAGAGGACATAAGGAAGGCCCAGAAACATATGAAAACATGCTCAAAGTCACTAATTATCTGAGAGATGCAAATCAAAACAACAATGAGGTACCACACCACACTTGTCAGAATGGCTATCATCAACAAATGACAAGGGCTGCCTAGAATATGGAGAAAAAGGAACCCTCGTGCACTGCTGGTGGGAATGCAGACTGGTGCAGCCACTGTGGAAAACAGTATGGAATTTTCTCAAAAAGTTAAAAATGCAACTTCCATTTGACCCAGTGATCCCACTTCTAGGAATATATCCCAAGAAAACAGAAACACCAATCAGAAAGAACATATGCACCCCTATGTTCATAGCAGCACAATTTACAATAGCTAAGATCTAGAAACAGCCTAAGTTCTCATCAGCAGATGAGTGGATTAAAAAATGGTGGTACAGCTACACAATGGAATACTGCACTACTACATTACTGTAAAATAGAAAGAACTCTTACTATTCACAACAGCATGGATGGACTTGGAGAGCATTATGCTAAGCGAAATAAGCCAGTCAGAGAAAGATAAATATCACATGATCTCACTCATTTGTGGAATATAATGAACAATATAAACTGATGAACAAAAATAGAACCAGAGACATAGAAGCTCGAACAGACTGTCCAAACTATGAGGGAAGGTTGGGGGTAGAGGGGGTGGGAAAGGGATCAACTAGAGCAGTGTTTGGCAAACTGCGGTTCGCGAGCCACATGCGGCTCTTTGGCCCCTTGAATGTGGCTCTTCCACAAAATACCTGGGCGAGTCTATTTTGAAGTGGTGTTAGAAGAAGTTTAAGTTTAAAAAATGTGGCTCTCAAAAGAAATTTCAATTGTTGTACTGTTGATATTGGGCTCTATTGACTAATGAGTCTGCCGACCACTGAACTAGAGGACTTGTATGCATGCATATGAGCATAACCAATGGACACAGACAGTAGGGGGTAAGGATATGTGCTGGGGAGAGGTCAGTGGGGGGAAAAAGAGATCATGTAATACCTTAAACAGCAAATAATTTAAATTTTTAAAAAATGGAGGGAAGAGAGAGAAAGCAATTCATTCTGTGACCAGAAAAAAAAAAAAAAAAGACTAAGGACACAGAATCCAAAAAGCCAGTTGAGTTTCTAGGAACCCAGTGAATATTTTTGTAATAATATGGCATCAAATGACATTGAGTTAAAGATTCACAAATCATCAATAATTCTATCCAGAGTTTCTGGCCATTTGAGACTCAATGTCTAAAAAGGCAGGGACACATGACCTATACATAAAAGTCTACCACGATGGATGACTGACGTCAGGGAAGATTTGTCCTAAATCAAACTTTCACCTTATTCCTTTGTCAGATATACCCGTTTGACCCAAGCCACATCCTTCCTTACATTCCCTGATCTGTTCCTCTGGCCTCCCCTTTCCCTCCGACCACCACCACCACCACCACCACCCCCACCCCCCACCCCCAACCCCCCCACCCCCGTTCCTTTCCACCTTAGGCGTTTCTCTCTTTTACTGCCGGACTCCCAGTTCAGCTCATCCCAAGTCTCCATTGCGTCTGGTTTGCTGCATTGGAAATACCTTTATGAAATTGACCTCTGACTATGCCCTAAACTTCTCTTCTTAAAAATACTGCCAAGGGCACCCAGAGAGCAGTCCTGCCAATCCCAGCAACGCCCCTACCCTACTTGTGATTCAACATCAGCCCCGCAGAAAGACAGGTAGCATATATACTTGGATGCCTGTGCACTTCAATTGTTAAGAATTGTTACCTCTAAGTTTGAAACTAGTTTTGTCAGTAAAGTATTAGAGTCATATGTATAGTTAGATTCATTACCAATAAGTCTGTGGAATATCCTCTGTCTTTTTTTTTTATATATATATTTTTACTGATTTCAGAGAGGAAGGGAGAGGAAGAGAGATACAGAAACATCAATGACGAGAGAGAATCATTGATTGGCTGCCTCCTGCACACCCCATACTGGGATGGACCCCACAAGCCGGGCGTGTGCCCTGACCAGGAATCAGACCGTGACCTCCTGGTTCACAGGTTGATGTTCAACCACTGAGCCACACTGGCCAGGCAATCCTTAGTCTATCTTACACAATCAATTTTTGTAATTATCAGGAATACAGGAATAGTGTCAAGCAATACGATTACATTAATTAAAAGACACAGCAACTGCCCTCCATAATCCAATAAGAAAATCTAAAAATATATCACAATATATACTGTGTTAAGTTCTATGATAGGAATTTGCATGGAAAGATTGTCTCACCTTGTTTTAAAGATCCATATGTGTATCTATATATCTTTATTGGTGACTAAGATTTTTAAATGGGCTCTGCCAATACATATAAAATATATAAATGGTTTGTATGGAAATAATACAATAATTAATAATACAAGAAGAAACTCTGTTTCATGTCCTCACAATTGTAAACCTACTTTTGCCCCACCCTGTAGTGATGTAAATGAATAATATGAGCAGTTCAAGTGCTGAAATGTAGATCTGTATTTTTCAGGGGTTCTGAAAGGTCAAAACTTATTTCATAATCAAACTAAGACATTTTTTGATGTTCTCACGCTCTTTCCCTCATTCGTGTTGAAAGAAGTTTCCCTGAGGCTACATGCGATGTGATATTGCAACAGATTAAATGCAGAAGCAGTTTTGAGGCATTGTCTATTAGGTAGGCATTAAAGAGGCTTCTTCAAAAATGTCAAAGAATACCGCTATATTGTCTTATTGCATTTTTTTGCTTTAGAAAATATAATTATTTTCCTGGAAATGTGTTATTGATTTAAATATGTAATAGATTTATTATCTTTAATGAATTAAGAAAAACTAAATTGTTTCAACTTTAATTTCCAATAGGTTAAATGTTGACAGATATAATTCACATAATTAAAAGTTCTTTGAGACCCTTCATAATTTTTAAGCATATAAAGGGGCCTTGAGAGTAAGCCCTTTAGAATTGCTACTCTAGAGTGTGCTAAGAGTTATCAGAACTATATGGAACTACTCTGATTTTCCAACAACAAAAAATGGAACTGAGGAAATTTAGAATAGGAAATAAAAATATATGCTAGAGGAAATTTATATACTAATATCAAAAAATGTATACTAGAGGAAATTTAGAGTAGGAAATAATGTACACATAACACTGTAGAACAAGAAAAACACTGTTTTCAGGTAGGGAATGAGAAAGAATGAAATGATATTCCTATTTGGCAATCTGGAAGAGCTTCAAAGAGGAGGTGAGCCCTAGATTCATTTGATCCTTGGAAATCAGTAACTAGGTATTTTAGTCTGTATCTACTTCCTCGGGGAGCAACAGTGCAACATAACTTGAGAAGATTCCAAAACTTGAAGTTGGAAACAAATGGATATTCCTTTAAGTTTGGTAGTCAAAAAGCAAGTAAGATGTCAATGCTGACTCCCCCAGGCAAGGCCCCAGTGAGATGCTTTTTGATCTGAACAATAAGTCCATTGTAATTGACACAATTGCTGCGTATATTCTTTTCTCAATTTATGGGCACAAATCCCATGGAGTCAAAGGGACTTCAGTGCTTGTGTTAAGGGAATATCGTGATCTGGAGCATGAACATACATGGATAAAAACCTGCTTTTTACAAAGTGCTTTATACTTTTTAAAAAATGTATGTCACTTTACAATTTCATATTTCACATGAAAAGTTTTATTCTTACGTATCTATGATAAGAATTGTTGCAAATTCATTTGAAATGTGGCTAAATATTGACCACATTCAGGAAAATGTTATATGCATTAGCACCATTTTTGTTCCCAAGAAATCAATAAACAGAAATTGCTTTACATGAGACAGAAATTTCCTATAAAAGCCAGAATGATTTTAACATCTGAATAATAAAAGTTTATATTAAACTAGAGGCCCAATGCACAAAATTTGTGCAAAAGTAGACCTTCCTTCCCCCGGCTACAAGCACTGGCTTCCCTCTGTTACCCAGGACCCGGGCTTCCCTCACAGCCCTGGCTTCGTCCCAAAGGTGGTCCAGTCTAATTAGCATATTACCCTTTTATTATTATAGATGCCATTTTGCAGTTCAAATAGCAGTTTCAGTCCATGTAAAAGCTTGTACACAAATAGCAGGCATATTCACAATAGCCAAAAACAGGAAATCATCTAAATGACCACTGACTGAAGAGATAAAATGCACATCCATACAATAGAATACTATTCAGCAATTAAAAATAAATCACTGCATAACAAATGGATTAATCTCAGAATTGTCATGCTGTGTGAAAAAAGCAAGTAGTACATACTGTATGATTTCACTTTCATAAAACACTAAAAAATACAGACTAATCTTAGTGATAAAAGGCAGATGGGTGGTTTTAGAGGGTGGCAGGGGCAGAGGGCCAGAGAAGGGACTGCCAAAGGGAATGAGGAATCTTCTGGAATGATGAAAACATACTGAAATCTGATTGTGGCAATGGTTATACAGGTGAATGCCCTGTCAAAACTCATCAAACTACAGTTTAAATAAATGTGTTTGGTCCATTAGACATCAATTATGCCTCAATAAAGCTGACTTTTAAAGTGCAATGTAATACAAATAACTTCATTTGATCATCTTAACAAACCTGTGACATAGATAAAATTGTGATCTTATTTTGTGGATGAGGAAATTGGAGACAGGGAGGTGCATTGACTTGCCCAGTGCCAGTAACTGGGCTCGAGAAATACAGTTATCAAGAGTAGTGACTCTCGTCCAACTAGTATGGCTCAGTGGTTGGACATCGACCTATGATCCAGGAGGTCATGATTCTATCGCCGGTCAGGGCACATGCCTAGGTTGTGGGCTTAATCCCCAGTAGGGGAAGGGCAGGAGGCAGCGGATCAATGATTCTCTCATCATTGATGTTTCTATCTCTTTCCCTCTCCCTTCCTCTCTGAAATCAATCAAAATATATATTTTTAAAAGAATGTATAAAAAATAGGGTAGTGACTCTCAAACATTTTTCTGTGCCTTTTCTTATTATTATTCTTGTCAAGTACAGCATTTTTTTTAGAACCTCACCATACAAAACAGTAAATGCTGGGGTGCTGAGCTGGGAGCAGTGCAGACGAAGAGGTGTGGGGTGTTGGGCAGAGACACCTCCACAGCGTTCGAGCTCTCTAGCAGAGCCTGGGAGCCCAGAGTGATGCTACAAGCAGAGATGCTGAAAGCAGAGTCTCTTGCTTCAGGCCTCTGTACTGTCTTAGTAGCTGAAAGTCCATGTTTGCACATGAGGTTGAATGTCTTTACAGAATTACCCACAAGGAATTTGTCAGTGCTTGTGCCACCTACTTAATGTTTTATACCATTTATTTGTTGTATTTTAGCTTTCTGTTAATGTACTTCTTAACAATGCAACAATATCTAGGTGTCTGAGAGTTTGGTTACTCTCAAGAGTCCTGGGAATGAAGATCCCATGCAATAATGTTTCATGAAATTAATTACCCAGGCGGATTCATCAAAGTTGGGCTCATAGTAAGGAAATCTTTCTGAGCAAAAACCCAAGACTTAGCTTTGACTCCTATCTCTCTCCCATCTAGTCAGCCACTGCACCAGATTCACCCAACTGCTTCTCATGTGGGTAGTTCAGCTTCCCTTTATCTCCATGGTCACCAACATCCTTCTCCTTCATCGTAGCAAAGGTCCAGCTTCAATCCCCATCCAACTTACTCCACACACTGCAGCCAAAGTATTCATTCCAAAAATGCAATCACTTCCTGCCTTTCCTCTGCGTAAAGTCCTCTCGTGGCTCCCCATTTCCTCTAGGAAAGCGCCCAAGATCCTTCTTAGGGTTCATAAGATCCTAATGAGCTAGATTCTATTTACCTCTCCACAACATCTTTTACCACATGCAACCCTAAACTCAATCCTTCAGCTAAAAGGAACTTATCCAGTTCCTCAAACACCCAAGGTCAGTGCTTTCCAACATGCTACTACTTCCTCTCCAGAACACTCTTCCTCCCTCCTTTTACCCAGCACCCATTCTTACCTCATCTGGGCTTCTAGTTCTTTCAGACGCCTTCCTTCATGCCCTCCCCCTTAATCAGGTACTTCTCCTATGGCCCAGCTCTCCCCCCATCATAGTGTTTATCACAGTATTATCATGAACGATTTGTGTGTATTATCTCCCTCAGAACTGTAAACTCCTGGACACACACGTCTTGCTTCTCCACCACTTTCTGTCCACTATCTAGCATTGTGCCTGGCACAGAGGAAGCACTCAGTATGTATTTCTTGAATGAACTGGCCAAATAAGCCATCTTATCAAATGGCCAGAGCAGAGGGCTCTAGACTGCCGGATTAAGATAATACATTTGCTGCAGATGGGACACATTGCTTTCTTCCAAAATTAAGGTAACAGAAAGTGTGGGGTCATATCTTCTGGCTGAATATTACATGGAATGACTTGATCTTTTGCAAAGACAAACTATTTACTCTCTGTAAGAAGAATATACAGAAACACTATCATTTTCCAAGGTATTATTCTTTCAGGGGGTAAGAAAGGTCTTTTGGCATTTTAATCCATAAAACACTTCCATGATTAGGTTTCAGGTTTACTGTGGGTATAAGGGCCCTGTCCAAGGAGGCTAATGCATCACGGCTAAAGAGGGAAAATACTGGGAAGCTTTAAACACGTTAGGCTAATTGGGCCCAACATACATAAATTGCTCTCAGATGAAAGGCTTTTAGCAATTGTTAAATTATAAACATTGAAAAAAATTCTCTGCGTCCAATCTAGAAAAGGTTTTCATTTGTACAGCAAATTAGATTCAGGTATTTCTGTGGGTCAGCATTTTATTTTTATTTTTATTTTTATTTTTTCAGGAAAGGGAAGCTCTTTTGGCGCTTGCTGCATGCCATTCAGAGATGGAAGGGATTTGGTAACTGAGGAAACCTTTTTAGCCTTGCACTTGTCCCACAGCAATTACATTGGAAGGGGTCCTAGACTTGTGGGGTGTGGGATGTGGGATAAATTTGGAGAAAGACCACAGTATGTAAACAAAGCCTGCCAGTTTTCCAAAATACCTAACCACAAGACTTCACATTTTGGCAGCTTAGAGTCAAATGTGCTTTATTCTGACAACACATTTGATTCTTATAAAACCCGTTTAAAGTGAGCAGCGACCAATACCCAAAGTGGAAGAAATTTTAAAATATAGCCTAATCTAGTAAAACTTAGCAAGCCCTCATTCTGAGACAATATTACTCAAGAAACTGATGACATCAATGAAACCTTGAAAGTGTGGGTGTATGTTTTCAAAATCTTTTAGGTAAGGACGTCCTACAGAAAAGAGTTATTCCTAAGACAGGTCATTAGCATTAAACTGCTAACTTTATATTGGTTAAATCTTCAAAGTGAAGCATCACGGACATTATAACAGTGTTTGAGAGATAAGATCTCAGCATGACTTTAAAGTTTACAATGTCTTAAAAGGGTTATATGTTTTATATCGTTGTTATATGGTTTTGCCTATCCAACTCACTCTTTAAGGCAATCAGAAAGTCAAAACATTGTTGTATTTCCCCAGAATTTCAATATTGCTACTGATCAGAGAAAACAGCTGGTTCAGATCACAAATAGCTCGAAACATATGCTACATCCATGGCCACCTCCCATCAAACATGACCAAGGGCTCCGGTCATCTTCTCTGCCTTCTGGCAGGAAATAGCCTGCAGGCTTCCTCCCTCAGTCTGTGGCCTCCAGGTCTCCAACGCTGATTCTTCTGAGTCTGGAAATCCAAGGAAAGGGAAGTCGCTTAGCTGCCTTTGGAGATATTACTGGCATTGCTTCCACCAGTTTCCAGTCTAGGAAAAAGATGAGCATGCACTAAGGATCTATGGTACCCTGGCTAAAATTTGAAGTTCAGAAGTGGGGTGAGGATGGGCTTGGTAAACCCTGAAACCGTGAAACAAGCAGAAGATGGGAACAATTCCAGCTACTGTCTCAGAAGGAAGTTAGAAACTATAGATTGGGGCCAAGTAGTATAGATTTATTAAATTCCTACAGTGATTACAGGTAAATGGTTTTTTGTTTTTGTTTTAAAGCACATTCATTTATCTATTCTCCCATTTATTTGACAAATATTTTCTTAGTATTTACTATCTCCTCTTATCTGGTATTAACTCTGCCTGGCACTGAGGACCATGACAGTGAATGAGAATGAGACAGCTCTGCCCTCCAGAAACTTCCTGTCTGGCAGGCGAGTAATAATATGTCCATGTGTGTAGTGTGTGTGTGGTGTGTGTGAGTGTGTGAAAATAAAGATACAGTGACAGGGAGATATAAAACTCAGAATTCCAACACCCTTTTGAAGAAGCCCAAAAGCGTTGGAGGGGGAAGAGAGGGCCTGGCTTCCCAACTTCGCACCTTTTCCATTTCCCAGCAGCTAGGACAGACCTGCTGTCCCCTCTGAGACAATGGCTCCAAAACAATTAAAAACTCTTTAAGAATGTTGTACCAATAGGGTTCTGAATCCAGGAGCGAGCCCCAGCGCAATCTCAGGGGTGACTCTCAACAGACATAACCCTGGTGTAATCTGGCTCACCTTTCAGCTTCCCCGCCTCAGGCTTCCTGCCAATCGCCCCTCCCTGGTTTCTCAGTGATCTCTCTCCTCTATCTGTTAGTGGAACTACAGAAGGACCTCTGCAGAGCTTTGACATTCCTATTAGGGTAAGCATTGCTCTTCATAAGCAGCAGTTCAAGAAAGGCCTCAGAAAATATTTGTATTCCTCTCTGCACTTCACACAATCCCTGTATCAAGTGCTGACAGCTTTATGTCTCCCCCATTCACATTGCAAGGGCCCAGTGCAAGTCCAAGCACCATCTCCCTAGACTGGCATCCCACACTACAGATCTCTTCCTGTTTTTGCCATCCAGGTGATCACCCTAAAATACGATGTGGTTATGTCAATTCTCTCCTTTAAGTCCCTCTGGGCTACTCCATCACCCCTTCACCTGAAGGGTGACATGCATGCTCCTTAACTGAAATTAAAGCCATTTCTAATGTGGTTCTGATGATCTCCCAGCCTCCCTCTTGCTTCTCAGAAGGAAGTTAGAAATTATAGATTGGGGCCAAATAGTAAAGATTTATTAAATTCCTACAGTGATCACCTGCAATTTTGCCTTCTAGCAACATGGTACTATTTGTAATTCTCCAAATATACCAGGTGGTTCCATTCCTTTGTGCCTTTCACATCTACTGAAAATTCTAGGCCTGAAATGTCCTTCTTCCCTCCTTCCTCTTCTGCCCTCTCCTATTGGATGAATTCATGTTGGATGAATGAGCTCAGATGTCATTTTTTTTCCTTCAGAAACTTTCCTGAAACCCCTGGGGAAGACGAAGAGTTCTTATAAACTTGTATCTATCTCCATCATAACACTACCACATTTTATTGACATTATCTTTTTACGCCTTGGTCCTAGCCATTTTCTCATTCAGCTTCAAATGTGTTGACAAATCACCGTAGACTGGGTGGCTTAAATATCAGAAATTTATTTCTCTTAGTTGTGGAGACTCAGAAGTCCAAAATCAAGGTGCCACCAATGCAGTTCCTGGGGAAGGTACTCTTCCTGGGTTACAGATGACTGAACCCTCACATGACAAGACCGTCTCTCTCATGTCTCTTCTTATAAGGACACCAATCCCATTCATGGGGTCTCCATGCAATGAATGACCCATTTGATGACCTCAAGGCTCCATCTTCAACATATAAACTTGGGGATGACGTAAACATTTAGTTCAGTACACCCCAAATGGTTTGTTTCTTATTTATTTTGATATCCTCAACAGATAAAATAGTCCCAGCCAAAGATTAGGCTCCCCAAATATGTTGAACTAATTTATGTATATAATGTCTCATTAAAACCAGTTATTCAATTATAACCATGCAGGCCTTGACTTGTTTAATTCTTGAATTATTATTATTTTTTTTAATCCTCACCCAAGGATATTTTTTTCCATTGATTTTACTTTATTTTTTAGAGAGACTGGAAGAGAGAGGGAAAGACATAGAGAAATATTGATGTGAAAGAAGCACATCCATTGGACTGGGGAGGAGCCTGTAACTGAGGTATGTGCCCTTGACTGGAATCGAACTCAGGACCCTTTGGTCCACAGGCCAATGCTCTACCACTGAGCCAAACCCAATAGGGCTAATTCTTGAATTCTTAATGTTTCTTTAAGAACTATCTCTTCTACCTTACTCTTTGATAATATCAATAACCAATAGGATCTTCCTAGAAAAGATTTTTTTTAAAAAGTTGGTGGAGAAAATAGCAAGGCAAGAAAAAGAAACATGAGGGAGTAATGTTGATGCAGAAAGGATGAGTCACAGATGGAGACATTTGCAAAATGAAGAAGGAAGGAGTAGGAAATGAGAAGACTTAATTATGGTGCATGATTCAACCACAGATTAGAATGCTGTATCTTGCTTCCCGTTTTCTTCACTCTTATTTAAGCTGTACAAATATGACTTCCTGAAGTAATCTATTTCTAGTAACATATATTCAGCCCTGACATGTATAATTCCTGTCACAGGCCACATAACCTGTGAAAGACAAAGACCAGATTCCTTCTTGAGCCATTCAGGAAATAAGCATGGTGAAGGCCTGGGTACAGGAGCAGGTCCCCAGCTAGTCACAAATCCTCAAGAGTATCAGTTTTTTTGCTGTTTCTGCCAAGCTAACAATCCTCTGTCCTTAACCAAGGATAAAGAAAGGTCAAAAGCTGAGAGCAGCCCGGCCAGTGTGGCTCACTGGTTAAGCGTCGACCCATGAACCAGGAGGTCAAGGTTTGATTCCTGGTCAGGGCACATGCCCAGGTTGTGGCTCGATCCCTGGTAGGGAGTGTGCAGGAGGCAGGCAATCAATGATTCTCTCTCATCATTGATATTTTTATCTCTCTCTCCCTTGTCCTTCCTTTCTGAAATCAATAAAAACATATATTTTTTTTAAAAGCTCAGAGCAGAAGTTTTGATGACAAATGGTCCTAGATTAACCCTCAATTCCTTTGCTTTCCCATTTGTATGACCTTGAGTATTGCTTAACTTCTCTAAGCTCAGTGTCCTCCTCTCAGGAGTGGGGACATCAGTGTCAGGGCTCAGGTGACAAGTATGCACTAATGTACTTGTGATGCTGTTAGCATTGTGCCAAGAACACAGTGAGTGTATTCAATAAGGGATACATGCATGAATTCCTCCCAGGAGTAAGGAATCCTTTTTGGCCCATAGCGACTCATTAGGTCATGTAACATAGGCCAGATACCAATCTTCTCCTTCTCTATAGCCTCTGCTGTATCTTCCAGGTCAGTCATCTTCCTGGGAGAAGATGACTCTCGCTCTCTGGCCCTCAGCATCACTGCTTCTCGGGTGCACTGGGAAAATCCTGCCACCATTCTGGACGATTATACTCTAAAGCATTTAGACTCATGGCATTTTGCCCTTGGCACCTTTGAGAGTTTGACCACATCAATGTGTGCTGCTATGTGGCTCATTGTAGAAGCAAGTACTTAGTCAGTGAGTAAGCCTGGCTGATTATTCAACCTCTCCAGTGTAATTACTCTATTTGTGAATTTAAGGACTCTGGGATGTCTTAAAATGTTTCCTTTGCAAATGTCAAGGGTGTATCATATATGTAGAACATGGGTCTCTAGAAAATCTCCATGTGTCAACTAGAAATAAATGTTTCCTCCTGAATTGGTCTCCTTTATAGAACATAGTTACTTGAGAACAGAGACTCTTGTCTTCATTTTTGTGTCCTTAGTACTTGCCTATTGTGGTTTCAGGCAGGTAGCTAGCTCTCAATAATTTTCCCTTATAAGAATCATCCAGAGAAGGTAATACACTCATTTTGTACTGGCAGCTCTGCAAATCATACGCCTATGGAATTGGGTTATACCTGCTGATTCCATTAAACTGATGGTTGATAGGCTGTTCTGCCCCTGTTTCAGCTGCCTGAGCTCCTTTGCTACCATATAAGGGGAATCCACCTAGAATATCCTAATGCACCTTACATTGACGTCTCCGAGGCCATGACTCCTCTGGCAGTTTGCCCCTGAGTCATGACCTCTCTATGCCCCCTGTTGTCAGTAGATGTCATAGAAACCTAGCAATCAGCCATGCAGCACACTCCCAAGAGCAGGATTTATTCAACAGAAATCCTCAGATAGAAGCAACAGCAGGTGGGCCATTTACCACTGCCTGTCGCATCCCGGGGCAGTACATGGGTACTCCAGAAAGACTAGGTATCAGAGTCCAGAAGAGGAGCCTCAGACTTTTGAGTTTAGTGACTGGGAAATAGCAGCTTCTCCCCGGCACAGTCAGAGGCTGAGATCCAACAGCAATAAATTGATGGAACATAAGCTCTGGCCTTGCTTTGTCAGTCTAGCACTCATGGTTCGGGAAGCAAACATTTTGAGGTTCATGCTGTGTGGTTGCAGCTATATAATGTGGCTGATGAGTGACATGGTTTGTACCTGAGCACTCATGGGATGAGGGACATTTTGTACCACTTCAGCCCTCTCAGGAATCATGGCCTGAAGCACTTGGATAGTTGCTTTCATGTAGCTTTGCAGGAGGAAAGCCTACAGGTGGTTAGTACCGGACAAGCTAAAGCCTGATCTTTCAACAGATCTAATTCTTGTATGGTCTTAACTTATTAGCATCTGCTGGGCCTAAGTAAAATTAATGGATCAAATTCAGCCAGATTGAATTACATCTTGTAGACGAAGTCACTAACACACCTCTTTCTACAATAAAAGTGATCATTAAGCCCAGGAGGGCAGGAGCTCTGTCTAACACCCTAAGGCGTTCCTAGTGCCTGTACAACTGCTTTTATTGAGTGAATGAGAGAATGAATCTTCAATTATGGGAATTAGACCTCAGCCCTATTTGACTTGGACATCAAAGGTGACTCAAATGTGTTTATTATTTCCTGAGAGCATGATTCTGACATAACTATAATAAGGATTAGTACTTAGAAGGGTCATCTTTTTATATCAGACCCCTGCTGTCACACAATACCCTGATACCTACTTTCTGCCATATGATGAGTTCCTTGAGAAAGCACTGTCAAAGATTTAGTGAGAATTTAAGAAAAGACTGAGTAAGAAGGAACCCCCCTCCCCAATTTTTTGCACCAAACACTGAAGGGCTTATTTATGGACAGGGCTACGCTTTAGATGACATACTTTAGCAACCGCATCTCTTTCTAAAGCTGTATCTTAGCATCACCTGGAGATCTTGTTTTAAAAAGTTAGAGAGAGATTCTGATTTAATTGGCATGGGGTGAGGCCTGGGTATGATTGTAAGCTAAGAGCATGATGGAGAACTGTTGCTGATAGCAATGCTACCCAAAGCCAATCTGTGAACTGAGTTTTATTGCTATTTGTGCAATAAGGTAAGTACAGAAATCAAGACTATTTAGAAACGCTTATAGACAGATCATGGAGTAATTTATGTCTATTGAATCTCACATAATAAATGCATCAATGATTATATTTTGTCCTATTTTTTGTGCTACTTCATTTCTCTAGTAACTTAATTCATTTGTATTGTGTTTAAAATAATACCAGTTTATAATAGATTCAATATTTACAAAACAAAACAAAACAAAACAAAACAAAACAAAACTTGCCCTTTACCCTTTACCTATTCTATCTATCTATCTATCTATCTATCTATCTATCTATCTATCTATCTATCATCTATCCATCTCTATCTCTCTCTCCTCTCTCTTTCTCCCTCTCTCATACACACACACACACACACACACACACACACACACACACACACACTAGGAAGAGTTTCAAAAAGAAATTATTATTCTGCCTGTCCCCAGGCAATCCCTGATTGTTTTCTGAAGGAATTTCATCCTAGGAATAGAAAAGCCTGCATAGTTCCCTAGGGAAATCTTCTCAGGACAATTACCTCTTATTTTTTTAACAGTCAGCTAAATTTAGCAGATCCTTTGACCTCACAGCAGCCTAGGGAACACTTTATTCCACCTGCTTCCAGTCCTAATCCTGATGTCAGATGTCTCAGTGTTTATAAGACATCTAGGGTGATGCCTAGCAAAGGGAGGAGAAGCAAGTAGGATAAAATGAAGAAGGGAAAAAGAAAATGAAAAAATAAAAGAAAAAAGGAGGAAAGGAAGGAAAAGGGGGAGGAAGGAAGAAAAGAAAGAAGAGGGAAGGAAGGACATAAGACAGTCTTCTCATATTGACTGTCACAATGCTGTGTAAGGTAATGACATAAACCTTGTATTTCATAGCCAGGAGAAGGTGGCATCAATCTGCATACAGCAGTTTTAGGGTTCACACCTTCCCTTGCTTTACATTCACACCTTCCCTTGCTCTACATTCACGGTCCAGTATGATGTTGACTTGAATAGGTGACCTAGAGAACAGGATTAGAGGAAAGTACATTCAACAAGAAACAAAGAGCTATAGGTTCCCATCTCACTTCTGCCATTAATTATTGGGGGTGGGGGGGAGGGAGGAAGATGTGGGAAAGGACTTGGGAATGCAGCTTTTTTGTCCAAAGATTAAGGAGTATGTCTTGACCATATTTCTAAGGTACAATATTGTATTTTGTTCCAAACTTTCACCTGCTTATGTTCTTTCTTAAATTTACCAAGTTAAAAAAATTAAAATCTATTATTTGCCTTTTGCTTCTGATTATTAGAATGAGGTAGAGGTGAGAAACATTTTTGTGGTTATTTTGTTTTCTGCAAATGATATTTTGGCTTCTGGAATCAAATTTTACTTCTTCTAGTGTGTTATCAGATATGCATATAGTGTAAAGCAGCTAGCAGGACGAATAAGTAGGAACTGCATTTATTACTTCAATAATTAAAATATTTATTCATCTAATAAAGATGGGTTTATAAATGAATACCAAATAACAAATGTCTGCTTTCCACATTTGCTTTATTCTTCATTCCATTTAGGAATTGGGGGGTTAAATGATGGTTGAGATTGTAGTAATCTGGACAATCAGCTGTGGTTAGAGTTCTCAAGGGTTGTTAATAATAACATTTAAAAATAATTTTCCATTAATATTTCTAAATTGTTTAAATAATAAATATTAAATATGGTCTGTCAAATATTCACTTGTTCTCTGTATATTGTTCAAGAAAAAAATCACAATGCTTTAGCTGTTTTATAGCATTTTAGCAATAGAAAAAACTTTTTATTTTTTTCCTTTGCAAGACAGGTTAAGTCTAAAAACAAACAAGAACAAAAAAAAAAAACTCTTTCAAAGGCAAAACCAGAATCTACAGTATTATAATGAAGATGGTTTCTCTTGGTTTTTAATTCTATTTGTCAATAAAATAAGCAGGGTTCATTGGCAAACTGGTTGGTTCTATGGCTCCCCAGCCCAGGAAATATACAAAGAGACTCTGGGGTAGCTAGTGGTACCAGAAAGTAAGGAAATGCTTAAACAATAAAAGGACAGATCAAGGAACACAGAAGCCAACTGGGAAGAGCTCCCAGTGGCCAAAGCTGTAATAATTAGGTAAACAAAATAAATAATATATTATGGGACAGCTAGTCCAAAGTAAAAAACAAATGTATGTTGGTCCACATAAATATATGATTAAATGAAAAAAATAGAAGAGAAGGAACACATTGTCCTTACATAGGAATTGCAGATAATATATGTAGATCCTTCCTACTCAGGAGGTGCAGCTTAATTTACTCCCATTCCCATCCCCCGCTCCCCCCCCCCCCCCCCCCCCACACACACACACACTTGAGTGTTGGCTGGTCTTAGTGACTCACTTAGTGAGTAGAATATGAAAGGGAAAAACAATAACTTTACAATGGAGTAACCTGGCAAATATTACCTTAACCAAGTTATCAAGATAAACATCAGCAGTGACATGATACTTTGGTGTTATAAACCCTCTGTTATAATGTAATGAGAAGGACACTTCACCCCTGTGATATTCTTCTTAAAACCCATAACCTCAGTCTAACTATAACAAAAATGTCAGACAAACCAATGTTGAAGAACACCTAACCAGTAAGCTCAAAGCTGTCAAGGCCATTAAAAACAAGGAAAGTCTGAGCAATTGTCACAGCTGGGAGGAGCCAAAGAATACATGAAACCTAAGTGTAATATGTTCTGTATGAGATCCTGAAACAGTGAAAGGACACTAAAGAACAACAAGTGCAATCAAAGTGAGGGCTTTAGATAACAGTAACATACAAATATTGGGTCCTGAGTTGTAACAAATGTAAGATGTTAACAATGGGGAAACTGAGTGAAAGGTCTATGAAAATTCTTCACTCTATCTTCTCAACTTCTCTGTAGATGGAAATCTTGTTAAATAGTTTATGTACATGTCTTTAAAACAGTGATTGTTACTCAAGAGGGTATGTAAAGCCACTTGACTGAATGCAGGCACAAACTCAGCTCCTGAAACAGGGCCTGGCACACAGGGCACAGTCAACTATCTCTGGTGAATCAATTTAATGGTTATCAAATATGTATAGATCATATAAGCTATTTATTTGCAATTAGAAAGCCTTTTTAAAATCCTTATACTTTCAGGCTATGAGGACAAAAGGAGGACAAACAATGTTTTCATTTACTAAAAGTTTCCAAAAGATATTCAAACCAGGGATAATTTAAGAAAAGTTACCGAGGAGGTGACATAAGCAATCAGTTAGCAAACTGCCCAGCCAAATGGAACATTGCTGTAAGGGAAAGTGGAGAGGCTCTGATTACAAGTAGGTATGCTCTCTTATGTGAACTTTAAAAATTGATACCATTTCCTCTTCTGCCTTTTGTTTGTTGTGGTGGGCTCTGATTTCCTTGTTTTCTCTTGTTTTCAGATATATATATATATATGTTTTTTCCTTGTGGCCTTTCTCACATTTCTTTTCATTTTCCTTCTTTCTTCCACCTCTGATTATCTTTAGTCTTTAAGTTTCTCCTGATCTGGCAGCTCCGGGCTAAGGTGGATTCACTTTCATGGAAACAATTTGGGCCCTCTTTCCTCTGTTCTCAGGCACCTGGCTTTGGGTCTTCCCTTTGCTTGTTAGTGTTTTCTTTGGGACACTTGCAGGCATTTACAAAATTCTCTGTGGTTTACTCTTCTTATGTTGTCTACATCTACAACCAGGCGCATCTCATCAGCCTTGTAAATTAACAAATCTGGAAAACATTGCAGATTTCAGTGGCAGAACTTAATTCCTATGAATCAAATGACATAGTAACAGTGTTATCCTCATTTAAAATATACTCAAAGCAGAATTATGTAGAAAAAAATTCTCAACCAAATATTTATATCTTTTTCTTTGAAATATATATTTTTAAACTCCCATGTGAATGTGTCCAATGGTGGGGCAATTGTGTAGCAACCACCATCCTGACAAGTTATCTTCAGGCTGAAGGACAAATCAGGCAACTCCATAGAATGTAACAGTTTATTACAGGGTGATTCACTTAAAGGAAGATTAGGCCTGAGCCGGAGTGGACAGGTGGCCTAAAAGTTTTGAGAAAATTATTCTCTGCTAACAGAGCTCTGTTATAGCACTTTTTTATAGTATAACTCAGGTACTAATGATCAATAAGACAAAGGACAAAGAATATAATAGCACCAGGGGCCATACCTCCTGGGGGTCTTGTGATAGGTGCTTATATTCCATACTATCATCAATTTGATATTTATCTCAGTTGTCATGGCACTCTGGCTGTTACTAACAAAAGTACTTATGGCTACATTTTCAGGAACACAGATAATCATCAACTAGAAAGCTTTGATATGCTTGCTAAGGATAGTGGGGTTGGTCAAAGGTCACAGCATGAAACTTAAAAATGAAATGAAATCTAGGTCACAGAGATGACATTGGTTTTGTTCAAATCTACATCTCTACCGTGTGGTTGGTCCTGATAACCTATATGCTCAGGAAGCTACTGGAAGCTCCTGAATGTGGGCCTTGAGTGTACACACAGGCCACTGCCTCCTTGTTTCAGCCTCAGGGACACAAATTCACAGTTCTGATGGTTGAGCAGACTTGGGTTATGTTGAGTATGGCCATCTACACCTACTTAATGACTAAAGGTTAATGATAATCAAATCAATTTAACAATAAATCCTGAACAGGAGTTACCTGTGGGGGGAAAAGAAATGATTTTTTTTAAACTTCATCAATTCTGATACTATCTTATTCCCCCAAGGAATCATAAAACTCGGTTTCTGGTCTTCTACTTGTAAATTAATCCTTCAAGTCTCCATGTGCCTAGTTGTAAATGGAAATATTCTATAACACCGATCAATCCCTATTATGACTAGATGGTCCTTCCAGATATAAAAATCAATTATTTTACATTTGAATCAGTATTTGAGGAGCAACTTCTAGGCACAGTTCACTTTGCAGCACCAGACTCGCTACCACATCTCCTGGACTGCTGCCTACTCTCCCCAGATTCCACAAGTCCACACCTTCTCCCACACCTCAGCCACGGGTAAGTGTCTGTATCCGAAAGGTCCTACATCCTACGAACTAGGTTCAGTGGAGAAAGGCACAGGCCCCAGCGAGAGGAGGGACTGCATCTCTGCAAGCTCCTCCCTTGCCAGCACTGCACGATCTGGCCAGCCCTTCAGGGCTGCCTCTGAGCTCAGATCCAAAATCCAGACTCCAAGGTCCAAAATTCCCTACCTCCTGCAGTCCCGTGGTCCCTTTTTGTCCACAGTCAGACACTTTGCCTGTCCTCAGAGACACGGCTTGGTGCCCTGTAGTTTCTCCCTGACCCTCTGGGCACAGAGGTCCAGCAGACTGTCTTGCCTAGATCCTTGATTTCACCTTTATCCAGGGGACCTCTGCCCTTCCCGGCTGCAAACTGTCTCACCAGCTGCGTCTCCTTTGCCAATTCAGGCTGAATTCCACTCGTTTCAGTCACTCACTCTATTTGCTCCGGGACAAGGCTCAGGACACGTCCATCTATTGCGCCACCATTTTGTCTCTCTTGCTCAGATTTTTTTTTAAACTTTTTATGAATTTCAGAGAAGAAGGGAAAGGGAGAGAGAGACAAACATATCAATGATGAGAGAGAATCACTGATCCAACCGCCTCTTGCACATCCCATGCTGGGGATCGAGCCCACAACTCTGGCATGTGACCTGAGGCCCTGACCAGGAATCTAACCTTGAGTTCCTGGTTCATAGGTCGATGCTCAACCACTGAGCAAGACCAGCTGGGCATATATTTGGTCAGATTTTTAAATAAAATCAAAATGTGTGTTCAAATGGCAAATGCAACTTCAGTTTTGGTCATGTAATTTACATTGCTACTAAGATATAAGTCTAAACAAAATATTCACAGAACCACTTTTTACTATATTGTTATTTGTACAGCACAGTGATGGGTCTTCTGTTTTATTCTCATTCTTCCCCCGAAGCAACAATTCTGAGACTACATGAATGATAGTTAAATTTTTATAATCTGTGGATGTCCTTTCTTTTTCTTTCTTTCTTTTTTCTTTTTTGTAAACCAACTATATATATAAAATCAGCCACTGTTTTTGGCAGTCTGATCATCTCATTCTTAAACAGAACAATGATTTCTTACATATGTTTATTTTGGATAGTAAAGCTTAGAGCTCATAGTTGATATAGTAGAACAGTAGATAATTTTCACAATGTCATCATTTCATTTGTGTGCACAAAGTGACCATTTCATTGTCTTACTGCACAGGCAGATTTATTTTCTGAAAGCAGAAATAATAATAATAAAATGCTTTCCCTCATTGGGCTTACTCTTAAGTATTATTTGATTCAGCCTTCATACTAACCCAATGATGGTTATCCCCATAAAATGTAAGAGGGAATAGAATAAGAATTTTATATAGAAATAAGTAATTGGTGAAAAGTTAGAACCAATGTTAATATTTAAACTTAAAATAGTTCACAACTCTCAATGATCCATTTATTGGAATACTACAAAGCCATTAAAAAGATAATGTATTTGTGACTAATGTATATATTGATATGGGATATATTTGTGACTAATGTATATATTGATATGGAAAGTTTCAATATATTGTTATAAAATTATCTCCATTATCTCTATTTTTAAAATATGCATTTATGAATAGATATTTATGCCTAGACATAAATATTAAGAAATGAGTCAATATGGCAAATTGATTAAGAGCATGAGTTTGCAGTGAAATAGATTGAATTATAGTTCCTCTTTGGACCACATAAAAATTAACTATATAATTTTGAATCAATTACATATTCACCCTAAGCCTGTGTCCTACTCTATAAAGTAGGGATAAAAGTAGGATCCCTTCATAGGTATTGCCATGAGAACCAAGTAAAATAATGTTTGCAAAACCCTAAGTCTAGTTTTTTGCACATATCATTCATTCAATGAACTTTGCAATGTTAACGTATGTGTCTGGATCAATGATTATGAAAAATTTTAATACTGTTTTACTTCTATGCATTTTCTGATTCCTTAAAATGATTTTTAAACTTTTATTTTATTTTGTTTTGACTTTGAAGAGCATAGCCAGAATAAGAGCTGTGTCTCTTGGCTCTGAGTGTAGCATTATTTCTAATCATTCTGATTCATTTGACTGCAAATATGCCTGAGGATCTGGGGCAGTTATTATGAGTTTGGACTCTGGGGATAATCTGCTTAGGCTTTAATGATGGCTCCATCATTCCAGTGAGGACATTTGGAGGTATTGCTTAAACTTCCTAAGCCTCACTTTGCTGATCTTTAAAATGGAGATAATAGAGAAACCAAGATGGCAGCATAGGTAAACACCTAAACTGCTGCCTCACGCAACAATTTCAAAACTACAACTAAAAGACAAAATGTCTATCACCCAGAACCACGGGAAAGCTGGCTGAGTGGAAGTTCTACAACTAGAATGAAAGAGAAAAGAGCATTGAGACGTGCACAAGCACTGATAAGCTGAGGTATGGAGGCATGCGAATCGGGCTGGCGGCGGGTTTCTGAGTGCGCTGCTTCTTTCAACCTGAAGGGAGACAAGCTCCTGATTACTCTGAACTCCAGTTTCTGGGGAGACGCTGGGGACCCAAACTCCTATGGGGAGAAGCTGGACTGTCTGCCATCGGGTCGGAAAGTGAGGGTGACTTTCTTGCAGAGATGCTCCCAGTAATCATTGTTTACTGCGCTGGGGCGCGAGACGCAGGGACTTGGAAAGGCAGAAACGCAGAGACTGCTGACTGGCAGCCATCGCTGTTTGCCACGCCCTAGCCTAGTGACTTCCTGAGACCCCACCCCACACAATCTACAAACCCACCCAAGCTTCATCCAGTGGCTTTTGCATATAAATGGCCTGCCCTATTGCAGCTTAACCAAACAAACTGCAGCTCTGGTCAGACAGCTCCAAAACCTCCAAACCCCAAGCAAAGAGGAGAAAACTGTAGTTCTTGCTGTAGCTCCTGCTGGGTGGACTCAGACAGTAGCTGACCAGCATCCCATTGGAGATCCAGAAGCCAGTGTATCTAGTGGTCAGTGTGAGATGACACCAGATTTCAACTACCCACATCCATAAGTGACACATTCAAGAGGCAGACTCAGTGAGCACCAAAGCCCCACTGAAGTAAGTCCTGCCCCCTAAGCATGTATCCAGCTCAGCAGTTCTTCCATTATTGACACAATGGGTCCTCACAGCCAATTGGCCTGGAGGTCAATTCCTCCCAGTGATACCAACAACAATCAAGACTTAACTACAACAAGGCTGTACACACAGTCCACAAAGGGGTGCACCAAGATTGTTCACCTCAGGTAACTGGGAGGTCAACCCACTGGCTCATATAGGTCACCTAGCAAACAAAGCCACTCTACCAACTTCGGGAAGCAGCAAAAATGCGGAGACAAAGAAACAGATCACAAACGAAAGAAATGGAGGAAAACAAAGGACTGGATATAGAGTTCAAAACCACAGTTATAAGGTTTTTCAAGAATTTCCTAGAAAAGGCCGATAAATTCAACGAGACCCTCAAGGATATGAAAAGGACCAACTTGAAATTAAACATACACTGACTGAAATAAAAAATATTATACAGAGACCTAACAGCAGACTAGAGGAACGCAAGAATCAAGTCAAAGATTTGAAATACAAAGAAGCAAAAAACACTCAACCCGAAAAGCAAAAAGAAAAAAGAATCCAAAAATTTGAAGATAGAGTAAGAAGCCTCTGGGACAACTTCAAGTGTACCAACATCCAAATTATGGGGGGTGCCAGAAAAAGAGAGAGAGCAAGATACTGAAAACCTATTTGAAGAAATAATGACTGAAAACTTCCCCCACCTGGTGAAAGAAATAGACTTACAAGTCCAGGAAGCACACAGAACCCCAAACAAAAGGAATCCAAAGAGGACCATGCCAAGACACATCATAATTAAAATGCCAAGGACAAAAGACAAAGAGAGAATATTAAAAGCAGCAAGACAAAACCGGTTAATTACTTACAAGGGAGCACCCATACGATTGTCAGCTGATTTCTCAACAGAAACTATGCAGGCCAGAAGGGAGTGGCAATAAATATTTAAAGTGATGAATAGCAAGAACCTACAACCAAGATTACTCTACCCAGCAAAGTTATCATTCAGAATTGAAGGTCAGATAAAGAGCTTCACAGACAAGGAAAAGCTAAAGGAGTTCATCACCACCAAATCAGTATTATATGAAATGCTGAAAGGTATTCTTTAAGAAGAGGAAGAAGAGAAAAAAGTAAAGATGAAAATTATGAACAACAAATACATATCTATCAACAAGTGAATCTAAAAATCAAGTGAATTAAAAATCTGAGGAACAGAATAAACTGATGAATATAATAGAATCAGGGGCATAGAATGGGAGTAGAGTGATAATTCTCAGGGGGAAAGGGATATGGAGGGTACAGGAAGAGACTGGACAAAAATCATAAACCTATGGATGAGGACAGTGGGAGGGAAGTAAGGGCAGAGGGTGGGGTGGAACTATGGGGGAAAAGGAGAAACAATTGTAATAATCTTAACAATAAAGATTTATTAAATTAAAAAAATAAGATAAAAAAATAAATAAATAAAATGGTGATAATAGTAACTATATCAAATAATTATTGTGAGGATTGAATGAGGTAAGACATATAATGTGTTCTGCTGAGTGCTTGGCATAGCTATACTAATGAAAGGGTAATATATTAATTAGACCAGGAAACCAGACTTTTCTGGACATCCAACTCCCTTCCAGACAGTTAGGGGGTGACCAGTCTGGCAGGAGGGCAGTTGGAAGGTGACCAAGCAGGCCAGCAGGGGCAGGTGGGGGGCAGCCAGGCTGGCAAGGGGGCAGTTGGGGGGCAACCAGGCAGGCCAGCAGGCGGGCAGTTGGATGGCGGCCAGACCGGCAGGGGGGCAGTTGGAGGGGTGGCCAGGCTGGCAGGGGGCAGTTTGGGGGTGACCAGGCCAGCAGGGGGGCAGTTGGGGGGTGACCAGGCTGGCAGCAGGGCATTTGGGGGGCAACCGGGCCAGCAGGAGGGCAGTTGGGGGTGACCAGGATGACAGGCAAGCAAGCAAATGCGTGGTTAGGAGCCAGAGGTCCTGCGGGATTGGGCCTAAACCAGCAGTTGGACATCCCCCAAGGGGTCCCTGATTGGAGAAGGTGCAGGCCAGGCTGAGGAACCTTCCCCTGTGCATGAATTTCATGCACCGGACCTCTAGTAGTATATGATCAGATTTACTATTATTATACTATTTTTCTGGGTCCATTGAAGAACCAAGGAAATCTGTGAACCTTCTAAAACTCTACGCAGAATTTTGTGTGTATGTGATTGCATTTATATACATATACTAGAGGCTCAATGCATGAAATTCATGCAAGAGTAGGCCTTCCCACCTCCGGCTGCCAGTACCGGCTTCACTCTGGCACCCGGGACCTGGGCTTCCCTTGCAGCCCCGGCTTAGTCTGGAAGGTCATCCAGAAAGACATCCAGTCTAATTAGCATATTACACTTTTATCATTATGGATTTCATAATAGAGGTCAAGGGGCAAGGTTCAATGATATTTAAAAATGCTCCTTGCACTCAAAATTAGCTAAGAACCATTGCTCTCAACAGTGCTATCTATCCACAGAGCAATGGAGATGATCTCTTCATTCAGAGATATCCAGGTATCACTACATTAGATAGTGCTCAGGAGCAGAGCTGCCAGTGGCAATTTAATAAAAAATGAAAAATAAAAAAAAATGGGGAGGGGAGGACCTTACTATTTAATCTTTGTGTCATCCCAGTGACTTGTAGGATATGGGCAGATGTGTCTGCCAACTTGCTCACCTCCTTCCAGGACTCCTCATTTCCTATTCCCGATAGCTTGCCTCCCTATTCAGGGAGTTTCCTTTGGCAGCAATTGCTGTAGCATGCACAGAGGTCTTAAGGGTTTCCAGAACCCCTGCCTGGGGAAGTTTTATGTAATTTCAAATATTATATAATTCAGGGTTAAAATAGCTTACATTATGATTTCAAAATATTTCTCAAGCCTCTTGAGTCTACATTTGAGTCATTTGAACATTGTAACATTATTTTAGTTAATTGTAGAAAAAAATTTAAAAATAAAAAGTGTGTGGCTCTCCATTGGCAAACCAGATGCTTCCTTATATTGCTGCTGCTAAACTAGTCTTGTTGTTTGGTGGTGTTTTTTTTTAATCATCACCTGAGGATACGTTTTTTATTGATTTTTTTTTTTTTTTTTTTTTTTTTTTTTTTTTAGAGAGAGAAGGAGAGAAAAATCAATATGAGAGAGAAACATGGGTCAGTTGCCTCCCCAATGAGCCCTGATTGGGGATCGAACCCACAACCTCGATATATGTCTAGGAATCAAACCCACAACCTTTTTCCTATTTTTATTTTTTTTAATATGTTTCATTGACTTTAGATGGAGAGGAAGAGAGAGGGGGAGAGAGAGAAACATTGATGTGAAAGAGAAGCATCCCTCAGCCATCAGCCTGATGGGAACCGGTAACCTTTTGGTATACAGGACAACACTCCAACCAACTGAGCCACACAGCCAGTGCTGAACTAGTCTTTATATTCACCAGGATGTACTTAAAAACAGAGGTTAGGAGGCATTCTAGATATTTAAGTAATCTGGACATGATTAAATATATGTATTCATGAGCATTTCTATTTACAGTTTTCTTAGAATAAAGTTCAAACTCCATAGCACTTATTACAAAACCTCTCCACTTTATCCCTCACCACTGTGCCACATGCCTACCTACCTACCTACCTAAAAACACACAACTCCGTGATTTGTTCATATTCTTCATGCTCTTTCTTGAATTTTTATATATATTTTCTCTGCCCAGAACACTTTTTGTTCCCATTTCCCTCCCCGATTCCAACACAAGCAGTGACTTCCATTCATTCACAGGACTCCACTGAGATTCTACTTTCTCGGGAAGTCTTCCTCACTCCCATGGACAGATTCTGTGACTCTCCTGTTTTGTTTTGTTTTGTTTTGTTTTTAATATATTTTTATTGATTTCAGAGAGTAAGGGAGAAGAAGAGAGAGAGAGAAACATCAATGATGAGATAGAATCATTGATTGGCTTCCTCCTGCACATCCCCCAGTGGGGATTGGAGCCCACAACCAGAGCATGTGCCCTTGACCAGAATCGAACCCGGGACTTTTCAGTCTGCAGGCCAATGCTTTATCCACTGAGCCAAGCTGGCTGGGATCCTCTCCTGTTTTTTGTGTAGCACTTCGTCTCTCAGGGTTCCTCACGGTGTACTGAAATGTCCTCTCTACTTGTCTGGGTCCACACTAGTCTATAAGTAATGACAGTTGGTTCTATGTCTAGGCCACAGTTGTGTCTGCACCTATCATAACACCTTGTGTCATATCAGACATCCAAGAAAGAGTTATGGTATGAATGATTTTTAGCTATTTGTTCTCCATTGGTTCTAAGCTGGATAATAACATTTCTAGTGGAGGAAGGAAAAAGGAGGAAGGGTGAGAGAGGGAGAAAGAGAAAGAAAGGAAGGAAGGAAGAAAAGAGGAAAGGTTGGTTATTTGTTATGTATGGGATTGCTTTGCCAGCAGAATTGCTCCTTTTTGAAATATTAGGCCTGAAGCTCATGAAATTGCACTGAAATTGTTTCAATGGAAGAACTAAGTACTATAATTCATCTTTGCTTCTTATATATAGAAGCTTATTTCTATAACTAAATGTACTGGTTAAACTGAATATAATAGATTCTCAAATACAAATGATCAGATAAATTATGTGCCTTAATTATATGTATATATGCCAGACTATTGTATCATGTCTTTGAAGAACAGATTGATTTTTCTTTTCATTAAGAATTCTTATGAAGACTCCACTATACATAAATGTGTACATACATATAATTTTTACAGCTGTCTCACATTTGAAAATTTCCTTTAAAAATTAGACATCTATTCAAGACAGACAACTGTTTTTAATGGTAACAGATTTGGGAGCTATTCTAAAGCACTATTGATACATTATTGATGCATGACTTCTGAGAAGCTATACAAGATTGTTCAAAACGTCACATAACCATTTTTAAGGATAGACTTTCACAGAACATAGCACCACTTTTATGACTGATGACACATTCATCACTGAGACTTTTAAGAAGGTGTATTTTGAGAAGATTTGTGGGGCTTGGCAATATATTCCTTTACTAAAGGTTTCAAAGTGGAGGCCTTAATAAGCAGTTAATAGTTCTAAAAGTAGGGATAGGTCTCTGGCAAAATTATGAAGTTGTAATTTGCCTTGCTGCTCCTGTATCCTTCTTTGACAGACTTTGAGCATCTCTCCCAAGACGTCAAGAACTCTTGCTACTCTCTTTAGCTCCCCCTCATTATTCTAATACATTTTCCCAACACACTCCCTCTCCACAGCCCAGTTCCACAGCATCATGTCTGGTGCCAGGAAGAGCTGCCACTCCTATCCGCACTCTTAACTTCTACACTAATGGAGTGTCCAGGAAGGTCATCCTCTCTGGCCCTTGCCACAAGAAAGCATAGAGCGGCTATGGAATGAGAAAGAAACAGTTCTTCCTTACTGTGACCTAGGTGGTTGCACCCAGATCTGTTCTGTGAAGTGTGTTTTCCTTTGCCTTCAGTGCTGTATTTTCTCTAGGTTACTCAGTGTTCCATTAGACTTCAGGGCACCAGTGTTTGTGTCCTCGGGTCCTTGTCTGTCAACTTCCCTCAGCTCTGACCATACTAGATATTTTCACCTGTCCCTTAGGTGCTTGTCCTTCTCTTCCTGTCCCATGGCCTTAACCAAACTCATGGACATTACATCTCATCCCTGGGGTTACACTTGACTATCAGTATCTGAGCCTTGTCTTGGGCTTGACGAGCTCCAGTTCCATTCTATTTTTTTTTCCCCATTCCTGGCATTATTTAGAATTGATTCATTGTCCTACAATCACACAGTTCACATTGGACCAGCTAAATCAATTACCTGGTTTTTCTAACATTTTCACATGATACTGCTTAAATGCTAACCTCCAACATAATGCCATATAAATTTCCAGGAAATCAATGGTGTTTTGCCATAATAGAATAAGTGTATGAAAAAAATTGTGTGTGTGTGTGTGTGTGTGTGTGTGTGTGTGTGTGTTACTGGTCTGCAGGTAGGGCTAGAGCGCTGCTGCTAGAAAGGCAATGGTTTACAGGGGAGAAAACTGTGACTTAGAGGCAGGGTGAAGACTTGATTCGGGTTCTTTGTTTGAGGAGGGCAGGGC
Organism: Corynorhinus townsendii; assembly: GCA_026230045.1. NCBI lineage: Eukaryota > Metazoa > Chordata > Mammalia > Chiroptera > Vespertilionidae > Corynorhinus > Corynorhinus townsendii. The sequence continues at coordinate 57,707,311 of JAPDVU010000003.1, read as the reverse complement.
ATCAACTTATGGAAATGTCAGTGTCATTGTTCCAATTTTCCTTCTTCCCAGTGAGAGCAGTCAAGTGGCTCTTTACACGCTATTGGTGTTGGTCACAGTTACAGCACTTTTGCCTTCATCTGTAGCTATTTTTAAATATAAATAAAAATTTATGAATTGGATGTTGGTAAGTAGAAATATTTCTGCATTAAAACCTTACTTCTATTATTGTTTTAGACAGAGTTTTAACAAGTTTGGGCTATCTGAATCCTCTGCTCACAATAGCTTAGAAATAACATATAAGAAGTGGAAAGATTATAACAAGCATGTCGAAATGAGGAAACAGATAGTTAAAACAGCCTGCTTGGGAGAAGGAATGCAGGAAAAAAAGAAATGAATAGAGGTTTGGGGTCATTTCATATAAAGACCAAAAAAAAAAAAAATCAATTACATCTCTCAAAAGACAATGAGGGCATCAAAGCATTATAGGACAATTCAATAACGGAGATTAAATTAGGTTCATGCTTGCTTTTAGGAGACAGATGAGTCTGCAATGCATTTGAGATAGTTTCTAGCCCATATCCTTCCTCTGCCCGGCAACCACAGCCCTGTTTCTAAGACACAGATGTCATCCTGTCCTTCCCCTGATTAGAGCCTTTCAAGGGCGCCCTCCCCTTTACCCACAGGATGGTAATTTAAACTTGCTAGCCTGATGTGCAAAGCTCTTCACAGTCAGACTGCAATTTATATTCCTTAACTGGACTCCATTGGACATAGCCTACAACGTGTCAGTTTAAGCTCTAGAGGAGGTCCTGGAAATAAAAATCACAACATTTGTTTATTGTTTTAAAGTATGAGACTAAGAACATTTTGAACCCTATATATCTCATTTATATAAAAAGATGAATACTGATTATGTTATAGATGAGGAAACCTAAGCTCAAGTTAAGGTTAACTAACACATCCAACTTTTATCATGTTTATCCAAGCAAGTATGACAGCTAGTAAACAGCTGAGGTCAGCATCAGACCCAGGCCATCTGATTCCTAGAAGGTGGCAACCTCAGGCCTTTGCCTGAGAACCCCTCAGACACCTGTAGTCATCCTCCTATGAAAGCCTGATCTTACCTTGCCATTCTTGTAAGTCAACATTTCAAAATTTAAAAATAGATATATTTCAATAGGAGAGAGTAAGATGATGTCTGTGTACTACTCAGTAAAATTTAAAATTCAAAGGGGCATCGGATAACAAAGTGTGCTGTCTTTTTGATGGGATAGACAGAAAACAGAGGTCCTGATCCACTTTGGTAATTAAAGGGTCTGTGACGCATCTTGAAAGTGAAGAGGTATGAATTCCAGTGCCCTGGCCGAATTCCAAACCACATAATTATACCTTCCCCTTTCTACTTAAAAGTTTTCCTCAGAGTTTCAGCTGAAAAATAAATTCTTCACTTCCCCTACTAAATGTTACCAGTGTGGCTTACTTGTAAGACGTTATTATGGTTTTTAAGCAGACCCTTCCTCTATTTCACTGAAGAACCAAGTTTCCCTTGCAAGGTGGCCCAGAATAAAATACACTACTTTACATATATTTCTATATTTTCTTGAATAAATGTGATAAGTATGTCTAACTTAATCCTAGGAAGGTGATAGACAGATGATAGATGATAGATAGATAGATAGATAGATAGATAGATAGATAGATAGATAATAGACAGACAGTAAAAACATACTAAAGTCAGGTAATAGAAAATTATAAATATTAGATTTATTTGAATTATTGTATGAATGCTTCATTTAAGCTACAACTCACCTCTTGCACAACTGGTGGTTATGACTTCTTAGGATGGTTGTCAACATGATGAAATAAAATAAATTATTTTAAGTGCAACTGATCAAAATAAAGATCAAGGCCCCTTGTAAGTGACTTTCTGAAGTGGATTATGCTTTGGTTTTCAAGCATAATTGAAATTTGTGTCAATTAATTATACTAGAGGTATTATAACAAACAGTAATTAAAGTAGATGTCTCTTTATTAAAACAAATGGCATCCTTTTTAGCACTCTGTAAACATGAGTAGAAGTCCTTGCTAAATAATCATGGAGATGAAGTACAGAAACAGAAAAAAAGAAATCCATTTTTTTCTATTTTTTTTTTTTTTTTAGGAAATCAGTTTTGATCGTACTACCGTGTGAAATGAACCACTAATCAAATTTATTAAAATTGCATACTGTATTAAATTAGTGAACTACTAACATTTATTGAATAATGTCTTCAGCACTAAGCTAAGTGCCTTCTGTTCATCATTCTGAGGAGAGGACTGTGGGCTTCCCTGAAGTGTCAAAGGAGGGAAAAGGGCCGAAGTCATCTACCCCACTTTACTGCTGAGGAAAAGGAATCCAGTACTTCCAACATTATTTTTTATGCTAAAATAAACACAGTGTATCATGAAATGACTTCAAATTTTAAGTTAATTTTTGTATAAAACAACATTTCAAAGGAATGTTGCACTTGTAATAAGGCTGCTTAGTAGATGAAGGGAAACAGATGATCAGAATATCTATAAGTTAAATGATTGTTCTGTAAAAAATAATGGCTTTGATACTATGAAGCCATATTTCATTCTGTGTCAAGAAATCTCTAGGTTTTCAATTTTTTTCCATCTAAAATTTTGAAGTATTCTAATCCACTTTTAGCAGAGTTTATCCTCTCAATCAAAGCAAGACTCCTAGTCAATAATAACAGCTTACTCTGTATGAAGCAGGGTAAATGCTATGCCAGGAATTAAACTCCTAATCTAAGCATTATTATCCATGTGCTTATACAGTAAGCTATACAATACTATCTATATGTGCGTTGGTGCAGAATGCATGCTGTGCATATTTGATCTGGCCTGTGTGTGTGCATGTCCATACATTCAGGCTCCATTCCTTTGTGTTTGTGTTTTGGTGTGGTTTTTTTATTTATTTTTTATTTTTTTAGAAGAAAAAAAAATCACAGTATTAAGCAGTTTGTAAATTGATATTTTGATTTAAAAAATCATTTTTTTTAGGATTTCATCATTTTGTTTCATTTCTTTCAGTTCACAATTATTTCCATATGATGTACCTTGTTAATTATTGTTTTCTGCTTAAGGTAAATTGCAGCTTTGTGAAATTGTCCGTGCTATCCACAAAATGCTGTCAAACTGTGAATTACAGAAGCCTTTGATGGAGATAATAAAGATCAAATAACATTGCCTTTCCTTTTCCAGACTGCATTTCTTCCCAAGATTTAGTTTCAATCAATACCGTTATTGCTACCCAGGCATTTTTGTCATTCCAACAAAAAATAAAAAAATAAATTCTTCTTTATCTTTCTAACTTATTAAATAACTGATTTAGCTATTATAATTTTAAATCATTTTTTATTTTCGGTTATAGTTGACGTACATCATTATATTAGTTTCAGGTGTACACCCAAGCTAGGATTTTTAAAATTTATACTTTTTAGTGGAAGAATATTTGTTTTATAAGTGTTATGCTTTGCCTAACAGAGTCCTTGTTCTTTGGTGTAAGGATGTCAGGTTGGAGAAATATTTTGCAGCATTACTGAGACAGGACTAGAACTTTGAAAGAGAATTAGCTGTTCCACTTCTTCAGTACATCCTTCTTTCTATATAGCATCCCAGTAGCACAAACCATTTTAGAAATGATCTGCGATTAACTACTATACCACTAAATTATTTCCAGGGCCAAGCCTAGGCCATCCTGGGGAGCCCTAGAGGTCTCAGCAACCTTCCATGATGTCCCATCAGGTCAGAGCACCAGATTCCATCCTAAGCACTTGCTATTTCTCTAGCATAATACTAACTAACCATGCTTATCATTATTTACATGGTGTCTGTCTTTCCCTTTAGATTGTAATCCCCATGAAAGCAAGGACTACAACTTATTCAAGTCTATCTCCCTAGGACCTAGCAGGGTTCCTGGCATATGCTAGTAGTTTAATTAATAAGTGTTGAGTGGATACATGATCAAAAACAAGGCTTGCCTTCATAGTTTAGGCCACTATTTCTATTTCTTTCATTCTAGTTTAGAACAAGCCTACTTGGCTACAAACAACTGCTAAAGTGGGGAGGGGAGAGGCATGGAGCAAAGGGACATCTCTAGGGGCCAGGCAGGGCTCGGTCATGGAGGCCTGTGGTGAGCCCTGCCAAAGAGTGTTGCTCAGTCCAGCTCATTCAACGTAGCCATGTGGCAAGGCCAGATCTGATTTTTCAGGAAGAGAAGCCAGATCTTGTATTTTTACATGAAATTATCAGATTGGCAATATTTTCTGATTTTTAAGAATACACGTTAGACCATCAAATATGTCTGCTGCCCATCTTCAGCATACACGTAGTAAATTTGCAATCTCTGATCTATCTTCTGTTCTTCCCTAGTATATAAATTTGTAAAGAAATGTTTCTTGGTACTTATTGTTTCCATTTGCTAAGATGTCTAGTATCATTTTTAAAATCAAAATTATAATCAAACTTTTCATGTTTCTTTCTAGGCTATTCAGTTCATTGGTTCGATTTTAACTCTGTCTCTCCTGCACCAGTGGGATTCTTCTGATGGTAAAATGTTGCTACAGTTCAGCCCCAAATGGAGCCATATTTTTAATGTCTTCGCCTGTCTTACAATCAACTTGAAATAGCTGCTTCCTGTCACTTTGGCTAACAATGAAGGTAGCCAAAAGCCACACACAAACCTGATTAGACTTTAAGGTCTTTTTCTTTAAGGTTAATATATTCCCCATCATTCTACAGTCCTATCAATAAGATTGTGTTTACTTTAAATCAAAGCCACATTAGACTTCTATTTCCACACCTAGCCCTCAATTTTAAGACTATGCATGTGGACTTACAATAATTTCCATTTTATCTTTTAAACCTTCATTCATTTCCAATGAGGAAAAAATAAATCTGTGGTTGTCCCTAATTAATTTTTTTCTAGCACTGACATCAGCATTTGGAAACAAGAACTTCCCTCCTTTTTCACAGATTCCTTATTACTGACATCAGTAATGAACACAGGGTCTCAAGTGTACTTTCTATCAGGCCTCACTTCAGAATAACAGGTGCACCTCTGCCCTGCTAACCCCATGAGGGGTGTCTCTTTTCTCCAGACCTGGCCCTGAAGAGAAAAATGACCTCTTGTAGTGAATCATGTGCTCCTGTTGTCCACAGGTAAAATACTTACTGTCAGTTTTATTCACTCATTAGTCCCTTCACACTGACAATTTATATCTTCCTTTCCCCAGACCTCTTGAAATGATTTTTCTTTCTTTTAGGGCAAGTCACATGTTACATTTTTTTTTTTATCATTCATAGCACTGTAAATCACTTAGCTTTGCTTTTGATTGCCTGAAAATTATTTGATTCTTTATTCTCTGAGACCCAAAGATATCTGTGATGGTAATATTGAGTAAGGTAATTCTAATCTACTTGTTTTCCACTGATATCTGCTTTGATTTTCCTTACCATGTCTAAATATCCTATCTAATAAAAGAGTAATATGCAAATTGACCATACCTCCGCTACACCCACAAGCCACACCCACCAGCCAATCAGGAGTGAGTATGCAAATTAACCCATGGCTGCGGCCATGGAGAGAGCAGGAGGCTTGGGTTTCCCTGGCAATAGAGGAAGCCAAGCTTCCTGCACACTCTGGCCTGCCCAGGCCTCCACTCAAGGCTACAGAGTTTCAATTATAGAAGATAAATAAATCCCAGATACCAGGGCCTCCGCTTGGGTCTCTGGGGGGCGTGGCAAGGCTGTAAATCACCATAGGCCCCTCACCCAGGCTGCCCCACACCCCAAGGGAACCCCCACCCTGATCCAGGACACCCTTCAGGGCAAACCAGCTGGCCCCTACCCATGCAGCAGGACTCTATCCTATCTAATAAAAGAGTAATATGTAAATTGACCATCACTCCAGCCCCCATGTGGTCAAAGATGCCACCCCATGTGGAACAAGATGGTCGCCATGAGATGGCTGCCCCCATGTGGACACAAGATGGTCACCACAAGATGGCTAGCAGAAGAAGGCAGTTGGGAGGGACCAGGCCTGCAAGGGAGGGCAGTTGGGGGTGATCAAGCCTGCAGGGAAGGGAAGTTGGGGGGGGGGACCCAGGCCTGCAGGGGAGGGCAGTTAGGGGCAATCAGGCTGGCAGGGGAGCAGTTAGGCATCAATCAGGCTGGCAGGGAAGTGGTTAGGGGGTGATCAGGCTGGCAGGCAGAAGCGGTTAGGGGAAATCAGGAACGTAGGCAGGCGAGCAGTTGGGAGCCAGCAGTCCTGGATTGTGAGAGGGATGTCTGACTGCCTGTTTAGGCCCGATCCTACTGGCAGTCAGACTTTCCTCGAGGGATCCCAGATTGGAGAGGGTGCAGGCTGGACTGAGGGACACCCCCCCATGCACGAATTTTGTGCACCGGGCCTCTAGTCTATATATATATAAGCCTAAGTGACCCTTACAACTGATGACTGGGATGACTGGAATGATCGGTAGACCAGTCATTATCAGGCACACTGATCACCAGGGGGCAGATGCTCAATGCAAATGCTTTCCCCTGGAGGTCAGTATGCTCCCACAGCAGGAGTGCCGCTCAGCCAGAAACCGGGCTTACGGCTGGCAAGTGCAGCTGTGGCAGCAGGAGCCTCTCCCGACTCCGCAGCAGCACTACCAAGTGGCGGCAGCAGGCACAGCGGGCCAGGATGAGTGTGAACAGCATAGTGCCCGGCCCTGGTTCTGGCTCCTCCTTGGCTGTCTGCCACTTGGCACACTGCTCCATCTCATAAGGGGTCCCAGATTGTGAGAGGTTGCAGGCCAGGCTGAGGGACAAGCCCCTCCCCCCCAGTGCACTAATTTTGTGCACCGGGCCTCTAGTTTTATCTATAAACTTTGATGGACTGTCCAACTCACCTGCAGATTTAGAAGCAAAATGTCTGAAATTGAACAAAATATTTTACATTTTGACAAATTAGAAGAAGCACTGATCTGAAGTCAAAAACTTTGGTGCAGCAACTTAAAAGTTGCATTGTCTTTAGTAAATTAATCTTTCTTGGGTTTAGTTTCTTAATTTTTGACGTGGGTATGCCAACCATATCATGTTGCTGTGAGGATTAAATGAGATATTTGTGAAAGTTCTTTAAAACCTGAAAAGCACTACAGAAATGTACAATATCATTCAATAATGCAACTTTATATTCTACATTTATTACTTACTGCCTTAAAGGACAAGGTCATATACAGCTGTGAGTGTCTTGATACACAGATGGTACATATTTAATGCCACATCTTCCCAGTTATACAACATCTCCTCAAGGAAACAAAGATATATATTGCTTTTGGCTATAATCTGAGAAATGAATTGGGGTTTGGAAGGTAAGTTATAAGAGGAATGAAGGAGGCAATGAGATTTACTTTTTGTGGCTGCTTGTTTTAGATTTACCCTTTTCTAGTATTAGATGTTTTTTTGTTTTGGATGATTTCTCTTGCTTTACATCCATTGCTCTTGCTATTTGGTCACAGCCTGCTGCCTGGCTTCTGCCCATCAGGCACACTTATCTTTCTGGACTTGGGCTCCTGTCCTGCTCTTATTTTGACTGTATCTCTTTCATACTCAAGAACCCTTAGCCTCATAAGACATTGTCACACTTTCCGTGGTGTACAGTTCCCATACCTTACATGCAATTCCTTGGCAATCAAGTCTCCCCTACACACCCTGGCACATGGATACTCTATGCTTGGTTCTCAGTTCTTACATTCCTGTCCCCAGCGACTCTGATTCAACCTGTCTTCTTGGACTGCAGCCTCACTAGGTACTTCACTGCCTAAATTAATGGCCTGGCCCTTAGTAATTTTTCTTTCCTAGTCAAGTTAATCACCTACTCCTCACACTCCCCCCCCACTTTAGACTGTGAGTTCCTAGGACCAATTCCATTACTCACGTAACATCTCATCCCCAAAGCCTTGCCTGGATCCTTAAACACAGAGTAATTTGATCAAAACCTTGTGCAGCTAATGCTTTACTGGTGACAGCCTTGCTGTTGTGATACTCCACATCTCCAGATATCTAGACTTACACCATATCCTGACTCAATTTGAGTGGCCTTGTTTCTCCACTCTTCAAACTTGGGATAGCTTAGATCTGTATTTTCATAAGATCCCAGATGAAGTAACTCATATTCAAATTAAAGTGTGAGAGACACTGACTTAAAGCACACACATACACACAGTAAATAATATAGTACATAATAAAGTACATCTAATATACTCTAAGATATGTATTTAAACTATGCAAATAATGTATTTCATAAAATTATCCTATCTAATAAAGAGGGAATATGCTAATTGACTGCCATGCTGTCAAAGATGGTGGCACCCACAGCCACAAGATGGTGACTCCCAGTCCCCTCAGCCCTGCTGGGGCGGCAGGCACACAGCACAGCCGGGCCTGCCCCCAGGTGGGCTGCTTCTCACACCTGCCTCCGAAGTCGCCCAGTCGCCTTGGCCACCCAGCCACCCAGGGCCAGCCCAAGGCACAGGCAAGCCTCAGATGGTGGCTGCCCAGCCGCTCAGGGCCAGCCCGAGGGTGCAGACAAGCCTTGGATGGCTGCTTCCCAGTCACCCAGGGGTGGCCCAAGGCACAGGTAAGCCACCGATGGTGGCTGCCCAGCCACCCAGGGCCGCCCGAGGCTCAGGTAACCAGGGCCAGCTGAGGCTTATGCTGCTGGCAGTGGCAGCAGCAGAGGTGTGATGGGGACATCGCCTTCCCCTGATCGCTGGGTCGCCTTCTGCCCCTGAGGGCTCCCGGACTATGAGAGGGGGCAGGCCAGGCTGAGGGACCCCCCTTCCAGTGCATGAATTTTCATGCACCAGGCCTCTAGTTACATATAAGTATGTTACATACAAATATTATATTTATATTATATGTAATTATAAATTATTATTATACTAGAGACCAGATGAACACAATTTATGCAGGAGTAGGCCTTCCTTCCCCTGGCTGCCAGCACTGGCTTCCCTCTGGCACCCGGACCCGGTCTTCCCTTGCAGCCCTGGCTTCATCTGGAAGGTAGTTTGGCCTAATTAGCATATTATGCTTTTATTATTATAGATATTACACATGTTATAGTTATTATTATATAAAATATGGTTTATTACATAAATATATAAATACTCAAATGTATAAATATATCTGTATATTTTAACATATATAATACATTTATTTTTAAATAGAGATTAAAATGCTATAATGCCAATTGTTTTTATTTAATTGTCCTTATAAAACTTATAATTTACATAAAATAGAAAGATCTAAAAAAAGTAGCAGCAACAAAAATGAAAGGCCATGAGAAGTAATAAAATATCAAGGAATTCCATTTTATAGGACCTGTTTTCTAGTATAGTTTTGCTATAGCTTACACAAACCAACCCTTTAGACTTCATTCGTTTATTTGGAAAGCTATTATGTACAAATTAGGTGAACTGGAAACTCTTGTCTTCCTCCAACAATTGTGGTTTTTATAACTAATTATTCTCTATGATTCCTTCAAACTCACAATATTGTAATTATATAATTACCGAATCTTTTTTCTTATCAATTTAAACTTTGATCAATTTTTCTATTAATTGGCTTTTATACTTCTTCTATAAGTGAGATTTGCTCTTCTTTAGGTTGTAAGAAATAGAGACTCTAACAGGGTGTGACCAATTGCCCCTGCTAAGACTCGGATGACCCCATGCAAATGGGGATGGTTGGTCACCCTACTCTGTCCAGATCATGTTAGAAAAGAGTTTATTGAGAGAACATATTAGCATGAAATGCAGGGATAGCTTAATACAGCCTCAAAGGAACTACCACCAGTCAATTTTTTGTTTTATTTTTGTTTTTTGTTTTTAATGAGATATAATTAACATATAACATTATATTAGTTTCAGGTGTACAATATAATGATTTGATATTTGTATATATTGGGAAATGATCATCTCAGTAAGTCTAAATGACAGATATGCAGCCACCCTCTTCTCTCTGTGCCTTTCTTCCATGTTGTCTTTTTCCAAATAGCAACACCATCCCCCTCTATCTAATGACTAGCTTCCTTTGTTTAATATTTGTTTCTGTTCCTGCACAACTTTAATCTATACTAAAATGTAAACTTTGTGATTATGTCCTATATTTAGAGTCAGGATATAGATTTTAATTCCAGGGGAGCCATTTACAGGCTGCTCTTAGATCTAAATTGGCCATGGTCAGAGGTAGACAGAGAGGTGAGGTCATGTGTGACCAAGCATGAAGATTTAGGAAGCAGGGCCTGTGAGCTTGGATCTATCCCTTAGATGGGAGTATGATTAGGGCAAGCTTTCCAATTCATGTCCAGTACACTATTTTTATTATTCACTCATGGCTACCCTAGTTCAAGTTTATTCTCAGATGCAAGTTCACATACAAGCATGAAATACAAACATAGGACTTCTCACTCTGTAGCCAAATGCTCTAAGCAATCTCAACTTTTCACAGCACAGTCTATTCTTTCAGTGTGATGCCCAGTTCAAAGCCTTTTTCCAGTCTCCAGCCTCTGGCTCTATACTTCATGATCTGTCTTCGAGGGTCCTCAAATGTCATTTTAGAGGAGAAATGTAATATCTCAGTCTATCTCCCAATTCCTAATCCATTCACAAGACTTATTCCTTCACCAATAAGGTGGTATCACCTGACTTGTTTGTATATTTGAACATCCTGATTTTATAAAGCATGAGAAAAAATTTTTTTCAAATATCTTGAAAAAAATTTAACATGGTTTTCAACAGTTAAGCATAAAACCTCACATTTCTCAAATTATCCATAATTGCTATGTAAAATGTATGCTTTATAATATAAATATCTATGACTCAGTGACTTTTTTAAAATTCACCACCATTGAAACTTCTGATTTGGTCCCTTCTGTATTTGACCTACACAATAAAAGCAGACAACAATTTCTCTTCCTGCTGGAGAGCTCTCTTTTTTTGCTATGTTTCTTTGCAGAATCTGATTACTGATCCATTTCTGCCAATCATCTCAGGGCTTTAATTTGCTTGGAAAATTATTTAGATTAATGCAGTAGAATAAAATTTTAGGGCATACTATTTCAATAGAGATGTATTTCTATTACATATAGGACAGTATCCAGAAAAAGAAAAGCATTTATAATTATAAAAATCAATAATGTTTGTCTTCTTAATAAATGCTTCAGGTAAATTCTCAATTGCAAGAAAATCTACTATTATAGAATAAACTGGATTCTCATTTCTTAGCATTAAGTAATAATTTACTGGATTTCTACTGCTATTCTGAAGTAACCATCCAAACTTTGATAAAATATATGACTTATACTCTGGCATCCAGTTAGAATGTATTAATCTAAAAGAACTGAGGTGACTCATTGATTCACAGAAAATATCCTCTGAAATACTTAGTTCATAATCAGCTAGATATATTCAGCCTTCAGACACACACCTCATCAATCACGCCAAAGACATAAATAAATAAGAACTTTTCTTTTGGGGGAAGAATATAAATATTAATATATGAAAGTTTGTAACATAGTTTTCAGATAAAGTTTTGTAAACTCAGGTCTAAAATCCAGAGGCAGTTTGGATTCCTGAGCTGGTATATAAAAATCTCTACCAGATATTGACTTTACTATATATGCATTTTATTCTATTAAAAATTGACTTTCTTTATAATTAATATGTATATCTCTTTTATATTTTCCTCTTCTTTACTATTTCTAGAAATACCCTGGTCTAGGCTTCTCAACTAGGTTATTTCCCTTCTAACTAGAAAAATCCTCTGCAGTCTCTTCCCTCCATAATCTACTTAGCATAGTCTGCCATATTGATCCTCTTAAAACCATGATTAAAAATGTAACTCCTAGCCCTAGTCGGTTTGGCTCAGTGGCTAGAGTTAGCCAGTGGACTGAAGAGTATCAGGTTCCATTCTGTGCACACCCTGCTTGCAGGCTTGATCCTCAGCCCTGATTGGAACACTTGAGGGAGGCAACCAATTGATGTGTCTCTCGCTCACATCGATGTTTCTCTCTAATCTCTTCCCCTCTCTTCCGCACTCTCTAAAAATCAATGGAAAAATATCCTCAGGTGAAGATTAACAAAACAAAATGTAACTCCTCTACCAATGGCTCCCAATTTTATGTCAAAAAATAATCTTGAAATACTAAAATTACAAAATCATAAATACTTTTGTTAGAAGAACTCTTAGAAATATCTAGTCCATTCTCCCAAAGCATATATGCTTTACTTATAAAGTATGTGATTTATTTATCCTGGCATATGCTTTATTTCTTCATTCTATAAAATATTTGTTGTGTATCTACTGTGTTTCAGACATGAGTAGGTTTTAAATATATAGTGGTAAATAGGCAGATTATAGTTGCTTTATTGAAATTTATATTCTAGGTGGGAGGGAAAAATAATCAAGGAAAGAGGAAAAACAATCAAGTAAGGATAAGCGCCACGAAGAAAATAATGATGGTCCAGCCAGGTGGTTGAGCATCAACCTATGAACCAGGAGGTCACAGTTCAATTCCCAGTCAGGGCACATGCCCGGGTTGCAGATTTGATCCCCAGTGTGGGGCATGCAGGAGGCAGACAATCAATGATTGTCTCTCATCATTGATGTTTCTATCGCTCTCTCCTTATCCCCCTTCCCCTCTGAAATCAATATATATATCCTATTAATAATAGAGGAATATTCAAATTGTCCATTACACCATAACTTCAAAACCGATTGCAAGAGGCTGCCTGCGTGTGCCCGGTAGGACATTGCTCTGGAGACAGGGCAGAAGTGGGGAGGCTCCCGGAGGAGGCAGGACCATCCCATGGTGGGGAGAGTGGGGGTGAGAGTCCATAGCGCCCCCCTCACCAGTCCTTTGCCTCTCACCGCCCACACTCAGAGCACCCTGCCACCCATCTTCTAGGGAAAGAGCAAAGCACAGCAGGCAGAAGGCTCCCATGCTCTCTTCTGGCGCCATGATGAGGTAGAGCTGCTGCATTGCTCTGGAGATGGAGCAGAAGCAGGGAGGCGCCTGGAGAAGGTGGGACCAGCCCGAGGAGATTCAAGGGACCAAAGGTGGGACTTGAAGCAGCCAGAGAAAGCAAGAGGGGTCGGGGGCTGGGCCAGGCGCACTGGAGCTCTGTGTGGAGAAGTTCAGGTGTCAAGGCAGGGTGGCGGGTGGGTGGGCAGGGTCATGCAATTTCATGCACTGGGCTCTTAGTATATATATAAAGTTTTAAGCAGGACAATGATGCAAGTTAAGTTTCAAAAGTTTCACTCTGGTTTCTGTATAGAGAACAGATTCTAAGTAGCCAGGAAGGACAGCAAAGAGACAAGTTAGAAAGATGTTCAAGTAAACAATTCAGGCAAGAGATAAATGGGACCACAGATAGCATTGGAAGAGAGAAAAGTATATAGATGAAGATACATTCTTTTTATATAGTTGATAGGATTTGCTGGTTGATTGCATACAGGAAGATCCAGGAAATGGATCTAGGTTTTTGGTAGACAGTGTTGCTGTTTCTTAAATTGAGAAAGACTGGGGGGGCGGGGGGGGGGGAGCAGGTAATAAAAGTTTGGTTTTGGCCATTATCTATGTGAAAATGTCAAACAGTTGGATAAGTAGACTAACAATAGAATTTTTTAAATGCCAGAAGTGAAAATATAACTCTGATAGTTACCTTACCTCTGCTTCGATAGTATTGATAATCTCTTAATTTTTAGGATTGTATTATTGTATTACTAGAGGCCTGGTGCACAAAATTCATGAGCTCGGGGGGGGGGGGATCCCTCAGCCTGGATTGGTGTGGGCCAGGCAGGGGGACCCCACCAGTGCATGATAAGGGCCAGGGAGGGATGTGGGAGGTTGGCCAGCTGAGGAGGGACCGCAAGAGAGCTCCAGGGCGTGTCCAGCCCATCTCACTCAATCCCGATCAGCTGGACCCCAGCAGCAAACTAAATTACCAGTTGGAATGTCTGCCCCCTGGTGGTCAGTGCACATCATAGTGAGCAGTTGAGTGGCCTTAGCATATCATTTGCATATTACACTTAGATTGGTTGAATGGCCGACCGGACAACCAGACACTTAGCATATTAGGCTTTTATTATATAGGATTGCACTTGTAAGTAGAGCTAGTTTATAAGCCAGGCAAGCTCACTGCTTTCTTTAAAGACTGCATGCCCTCTGGGACATGCCACCCCCTAATCAATAAGCACAACAAAATGAGATTTACCTAATATATTCACTATGTCCCAGAACTGAAGTTTTCACTGAAATGACTAGGATTCTGAAAAAGATTCTAAAGAAGAAATTCTAAAAGATTAGAATTATAGTTATTTAGTCATGATTTATATGACTTCCCAAAGTTACCCCATAGGGAGCAGCACTCATTTGGATATGTAAGTGCTGGGGTATTATTTAAAAGACTCTTTATATTCAAATTTTAATAGATATACATCTATGTATATGTGTGTTATATGCAAACACACGCGTAGGTAAGAGAGGACTTAAAGAATGGAGAGATTGGGGATAGATAATAGAGGTGGAAGAAAAAAAACTCATCACTGCTTTAGATAAGAACACCATAGTAATTATATGACAAGTTTACAATCTTACTCAAGAGTAGCTGAGGGCTCTGAAGGTTTCCAAAAGTATAACAAGTAGAAAACCAAGTGCGAATTATGTGTCTGCTCCATGTTCCCTGAACTTCTACTTATTTTGACCACCTTAGCAATCCAGAAACCAGTTGAAAACTCCATTCAGAGTAGCTATGCTGCAGTTCTTACGAAGCCAGTGCTAAAGCCCTTTGATTTTATTCTCCCAGGTGAAGAGCAGTCAGTCTCAGGCAAGAACCCATTGATTTGCAGTTGAGCATAAAATGAAGTTTAGTGTCTAAGCAGTCTCCATTATCTGAATTGGTCTAGAAACTTTCAGTTTTCCTTCTGTCTCAGTAACCAGGAAGCAAGCTTCTTTCCAGTATTCATTTCTCCGAATCTTAATTTTGTTTTCATTTGTAAAATTTTAAAAGTGTCACTTACCTCATTGGGAGATAGCAAAGTGAATTAAAATATACTTGTATTGATTATTTATTAATTATCATCAATATTAAAACCCACTTTTTTAAGTTTGTAGATAATTTTAGTTCACTGACACTAGTTAAAAATAAAAATTGTGGAGCCCTGGCTGATATGGCTCAGTTAGTTGGGCATCATCCTGTGCACCAAAATATTGCCCATTCAATTCCTGGTCCAGGGCATATGCCCAGATTGCAGGCTCCATCCCCAGTAGGAGACCTTCAAGAGGCAACCAATCGATATTTCACTTTCACATCCATGTTTCTTTTTCCCTCTTCCCTCTTCCCTCTAAAAATCAATTGAAATGCTTAAAAATAAATAAATAAAATAAACACTGTGAGAAATGATCCAGGGAAAGGTGTTAGATCATAAAAAAAGATAATGAAGCCCCCCACATGCACACACACCCAGGAAGAAAGAGATGGGAAGAAATAAAATGAACCTTCAGAAGAGGGAAAGAGTGCAAACCTTGAGAATAGAGAGAAAAAATGTAAAAAGGCCTTACTGAGGATGGCTGGTCCAGAGTGAACTGGGCCACTAAGGAGCCAGCACATTGAAACTTTGTGAAATACAACCATGAAGGCTAGAGGAAGGTTGTCCGCTTAAATTAAAAATATACCTTCCACAAAATTAGCTTAACCTTTGTCTGTATAGGGAAATGAAAAGTAAGCTAGTGGGAAAAAATAAAATTATCAAAGATTAGCTGGAGAAATGGCAAAATGTGGAATACTCTAGATTGATCAATGTCTTTGGTATCATCAATCTGTGTAAGTTGAAATGTATAACTTAAACTTTTCTCAATATCTCTGCAATGTACTACAAGATTTTCTCCACTATAAATATAAACTAGTGAATTTTTCACTGGCTAACTCTGTTCGCCTATAATAAGATAAGAATACCATGGCCAACATACTTCAGAAAAAATAAACAAGAAAAAGTGCAAATTAAAGGTGTTTATGGAAGAGTCCTTTCCCTGCTCCTTCATAGTCAAGAAATCAACCAAATGACCAAGAGCCTAACTTGAGAGTCAAAAAACAGCAAGGAAGACATTTCTTCATAGGAAGCAAAATTAAAAATGTGTTTGACGAGGGCAACAAATGTTTTGGCTCCCAGATCTCTTATTGGTCCATTGCTCTGTTATGTAGCACCAGGCCCTTAGCAAAATTCCGCGTTAAAAGAAGAAACAGTATTGTGTATACCTGAAATGTTAGTGCATCAAAGTCCAAATCCACTAAAAAGAGTGGAACCAGTTCTGTCTCAGGAACAATTCAGTCATTTGAGAAAGGCCAGATGAAGTTCCAAGTGAAATAATGATCACAGAAGAAGGAGGATGAAATAGACACACGGATAGATTGGTTTGTTTTTAATATCGTCAGTGAACTCCGGATGCATATATATTTGAACTGTGAATCAGCTGCCTCCTTTCCTGCTAATGCTCTGTTTACTCCTAAAGAAGTAAGGAAATTAATAAAATTAATTCTTCATTCATTGTTCCAAGATCAAATAAATTGTGTAAAATGACCAACGGATATAGCCTAATATTAACAGCACTCGGATTATGGCTTTGTCCCATTCAGTGTAAATATGCGTGCCTTCCTGAGAATGGTTTCTGAGAACCTCATTTTCTTCTTCTTTCCCTGAGTCCCTCTCCTCTTGAGTGAAATAACACACAGGCAGCATGCAGCTCCTGCTGTGGAGTCATTCAGTATCTTGATTCAGGCTTCCCCTGAGTTCTCCCCCAGTCCCACATTTCAAAGAAACATAAGCATCTCTGTTTCTCTTATTTCCATTAATTATCATGAAACTTTGATTGTGTGGAAAGAATCTGGGCTGTAGAATGATAACTGGACTGGAATGCCACTTCTATCTTCTACTGGCTGCGGCTCCGATTGAGTTGTTTCCCCTTCCCTAACTGGACCTTCGTTAGGTGGGCTCTATTGCTCTTACCCCAGAGGTGCCCTGTGAATGGTAGTTACATTCCTGTGCTGCTACCAGTGGAGCAAGTTAGAAAGAAGACTGAACATTGTATCTGAGGGGAAATGATGAGTTAAGGTCAGGACATGCTGGGCTTGAATAGTTATAAATGTGAAAGCCAGGTGAACCCATTATTTTCTTCACTCGTAGCTAAGGCTTAGTTGAGGATCTAATATCCCTAGAATGGTACACACATTACTTGAACTTGTTCCATGCAGAGTATTTTATCTTTTTTAATTTATTGTTTAAGGTATTACAAATAGTAGTACATATAGCTCCTTCCCCCACTCATTGACCTCCTCCTGGCCTCCCCTACCCGCCCCCGCAGGCACTTGCCTTCAGCCACCCCCACCCCGCCCCCAGTGCCTTGCTTCTGTTGGTTGTGCTTATATGCATGCATACAAGTCCTTGGGTTGATCTCTTATCCCCTCAATCTTCCCCTGCCTTCCTGATGTAGTTTCACAGTCTGTTCGATGCATCTTTGCCTCTATCTATTTTTGTTCAACAGTTTATAATGTTCTTTATATTCCACAAATGAGTGAGGTCATGTGATATTTATCTTTCACCTACTGGCTTGCAGAGTGTTTTAAAACCTTCTATGGCTCCCTGCCTTTTTCAGGCTAAAGTGCAAACATGTCATGACATTTAAAGCTATCCGTGTGCCCTGCCTCCTCTCTCCAGGTGTGATGATGCTCCTGGATATGCAGGGTTTTACAAGGGTTCGGCTTTGCTGGAGGTTAGGGTGTAAAGCAGATAACACTCATCTGGCACACAGCACAGACCAGAGGTCCTCAGGAACCAAGGAAAACAACCCAAGAGGTCATGCAATCCTTAAATTTGAAGTAAAGGAAAACAATGATCGTTATATGCTTTGTATTCAACATCTTTGGAGAGACTCCTCTATATGCCACGTGCGTAGCTCGTTGTTTGCAATCCTTCCAGGCACAGTGCTTTTCTAGTGTCTAATTTAAATCTCCTGCTACCACATAAGCCTCCTTCCCGCTATACACCATGAAATGAGAAGTCTGTTTAAATAATGTCCCATCATATATGTTTACATTATATGAAATAGTCTTTTTCAATGTTCTCTTCCACCAGCAAAATCTACAAACCCCATTTCTTCAGCTTCTGTTAGAAATGTAATTTTAAGAAAACTTTTTAGTGGAAGTATTTTTATCTGAAACTTCTATTGAAAGTCAAGTTCTTTTTTATTAAAAGGTATCACAAGTTACTGGTAAAAACAAAAGATATATGAAAACACGCCTTTGTTTAAATAACAGAATGGTCGTATTCTCTTATACAAATCATATTCTGGGGGAGGAGATTCAGAATGCATATGGAGCCAGTTTTTGTCATCTATGTAAAAGCCTTGGCCAATCTGTCTTTTTTAGTCCTGTCTTTTAGTAAAATGCTAAACTTCCCCATTTATTTTTTCTTAACCTAATTTTCACACATTTCAAGAAAGCATTTGTCAACATTATCTTAAAAGCTTGATCTTTGCAACATTCCAATGTTGGTACAAATGACATATGGGTTCTACATTAATCTCATTGTGGTTATCTTTTTATTATTTAAAATTAAATTGTTTTTACATCCATTCATAATCTCTAAGTACAGGCTGACAAAACAGAAGTGTCTTGTGTGAGAGGGGTCATTTTTATTTCCTCCATTAATAATGGAAACTTCCATGATTTGTCTAGGTCATTTAAGGGTGTGTGTGTGTGTGTGTGTGTGTGTGTGTGTGTGTTATAATTCTATTTGATATTGCAGAAGTCTTCATTTGCTTTTTTAAACTGCCTTACATTCACAACATGCCAATCAATATTTTGACCTGCTCTAGTATTTCAGTAAATTCTTTATCCTGACACAAATCAGTAATAAAATGCATTTAGCTAAGGCTTCCATTAGGCCTGATGTTCTTAGGGATAATATGTGATATGGTGGTAAATATCTTAGTTTTGCTTATATGGTACTTCTGGGAGCTAACCAGTCTGCCTTCAGGCAAATGAGTCCCAAGCCAAGGAGGGATGCACCCTCATATTCTATTAATTGATTGAAAGGGCAAATGATCTATAGGAAAAGTTGCATCATTAACTTAATTGAGGGCAAAGCCTAATTAGAGGGGAAATGGAGTAGACAGAGCCAGAGACACAGCAGGCCTTCATCTGTGATGTCAACAAACAGACCTTGTAACCAGAACCAGACAGAGACTGCAGGCCTTCATTTACATCTTCAGTTTCAATGCGGAAACATTCACTGTGTGTGTGTGTGTGTGTGTGTGTGTGTGTGTGTGTGTGTGTGTGTCCGTCCAGGGGAAAAGCAAAAGTGTACATCCTTAGATATACCTCAGTTCCTCCCAGGTGGAGCTGCCCAGTGGGAATCAATATATTTTAAACAAATTAACTGAACTGTATATATTCGAGAGAATAATCTAAAACACATTTGAACTCTAAATTTGGGGGAGGAGTCGACCCTATTCTCATGTATAGAATGGTTTTAGAAGTAAATCAACCAAATATAAAGATCTTTTTTTTTCCACAACTTGAATGCGGGCAGATTATAGTGAGGATTTATTTAGAACTCGATTATATTGCCAAAGGAACAGTTATATAGTAATTGAACACATTTTGACCAACACCAACTTATTTTATGATTAATAGTCATCCCTAGTTATAAAATTTTACTGCATTACAAAAGATGAGATATTGATTTCACTGTAGTGTAAGTTGAAAGTGAAGCTATCCAGCTTCCCCTCTGTTCTATAATTAAAATCCCTTTTAGAAACTTCTGCCTCCTTGGGTGTATTCTTAGAAGCAGAAGCAGCTGTAACGTAAATGACAATATTAAATTTTTTATGCTTCTTAAGGGTTTAAAATTTGGGGTTCCAATCTTAGCTGATGCAGGTGGTAATGGTCAGAATATGTGCATTTTATTCTTCCAGAAAACTTTCCATGTTCAACTAGCTGTTGGGTGCATTCTTCTCTGATTGTCACAGTACAAACAAAATCTCTCACAAGAAATACCACTTAAAAAAAAATAAAGAATGCAAGCAGATGTATTTTGGCTACAGCTTTAGTTGTTAGAATACATTAATTATTAATTCGCAATTCAACTGCAGTCCTTAACTTTGCAAAAACTGGACCCTGTTTCTTATTTCTCATGCCTACATCGATTTCTATATTTAAATAAGAAAATTATAGCAATGTTAATAAATAGAAAGGATGGCTAATAGAATATTTCAGCAGAAAGAGAAAATTCACTTATGGATTAACTGAAATTTTATTTAGCTAAGCATGTCAACTAGGTACTCTGTTTGAGCAATAAAATTCAGACCTTTTACATGTAAAGAAAAATACTAATGACATTGGGCAGGAGACTAGTAAAAATTTGCACCAGTAGGAACTTAAAACTGTATTAATACATTGTCTTGCTAGAAATATGGATCAATAATGGTATTTTGAGACTTGGCTAGGAAAGTCTTTTTTTTCTATCAATTTTTCTCCGAATACTTACACTTCTGCTTTTTAGGTTTGATTCATGTGCAAAACTGTTATTAGGAGAAAGAATTAATCACAGACAAGGTTTGTTCTCAGTGGGCATGTGATCATAAAGAACTGTCTAGTAGCAGCCACTCATCATCAGAAGAAGCATGCATGCTTTATCCTCCAGAATCTTTTCTTTGTAAGTGATGAAATCACAAAGTCCACCCAAAAGTAAAAAAGGAGTCAGTAGCCTCTGGTTTGATGGTCAGTTGGACTCCACAATTTCATATTGCATTGTTGGTTAATACAGAGACAATCTAATTTTTC
Organism: Corynorhinus townsendii; assembly: GCA_026230045.1. Lineage (NCBI taxonomy): Eukaryota > Metazoa > Chordata > Mammalia > Chiroptera > Vespertilionidae > Corynorhinus > Corynorhinus townsendii. The sequence goes on along the minus strand of JAPDVU010000003.1, from coordinate 57,686,393 downwards.
CCTCAGATGGCACTTACTGAGAGATTGTTGTGAGGCATTATAAAGTATAATTTTTGGAGTAATAATAACATTTATTTTCTCAAATTTAAATGCAAGGAGTTACTGGCTTGCTATGTTTAGTAGTAATGTTTTCACTACAAATCCATAAAAATCTTGTCAGGCTTCTACTATTTTTTTCTCATCATGTCTTTGAAAGAGAAAATGTGAGTCTGAGATGATCATTTAGATCTCTACTAGAGTGGTCATTTTGGATTAACTAACTGGTTTTACTTCGTACTGCATTTGCTTCTGGAGAAACAGAGCTGAGGGCTTTTGCACCTAAAAGGCCTTGGAGAGGAATGTCAAGTCTAAGTCTCATTGTGGCATAGTTTCTAATGCCTGAGCTGTAATAACACTGGCTTGAATTGGACAAAGAAAAATACATGACATAAGTCTCCAAATCACAGGATTCAAAATCTTCCCAGATTTCCTAATTACAGGATCCAAACACCACCAGCACTAGTTAAAAAAAAAAAAAAAAATCATCCTATATAATAAAAGCCTAATATGCTAAGTGTCTTACCGTTCAACCAGTCGCGATGATATGCACTGACCACCAGGGGGCAGATGCTCCGACTGGTAGGTTAGCTTGCTGCTGGGATCCAGCTGATCAGGACTGGGAGAGATGGGCTGGACACACCCTGGAGCCCTCTCGCGGTCTCTCCCGGGCCCTGATTGTGTACCGGCGGGGCCCCTCGGCCTGGCCTGCACCCTCTTGCAATCCAGGACCCCTCAGGGGATGTCAGATAGCCTGTTTCACCCGATCCCTGCAGGCCAGGCCAAGGAACCCCATGGGTGCACTTATCTGTGCACTGGGCCTCTAGTTTATACTATAATTTCATAAATTATTAAAAATTCATGAAATTGTTACCGAACAAGGGTCCTCTGCCCAATGTGCATAGGAGTCAAAACTAGGACACTGGCTTTTCAGAAAAAATAAGGGCCTTTATTATTTTGAGCTCCACCCACCAGGAGATAGGAGATGACACTCAAATCCGTCTCCTCCTTCCATGGCTGGGGGCGGGGCTTTTAAGGGATTTGTGGGGGACCAGTATGTGGAAGCGCTGGTGGGCACATTTTGGTTAGAGATCTTTGGAACTTAACCACTTTCTGGTCTGAGGCTTCAGCACTGGCTCTTTCTGGACAATGGACTTCTGCGAGGGTTCTGGTGTTCCAGGTCCAGTCACATCCCATCCCCTGGTTCCGGGTGCAGTTGGATACACGGGTGGTGCATGTGTTGGGCTGCTTCTGTAACTCCAGAACTATAGTCATTACCAATCTGCTTCCTGGGAACAAAACCAGTTTTAAGCTGGCCAAGGTGATTTCTGTGCTATTTCATAACAGTCCTAGTCATTTATCTATATAGTGTTAAGATCTGTATAACTGACATTTTAATTTTCTTCTAAGTGCTTAATATTAAGTAGTCATGATGTTTATTCTCATATAGAGTCCCTATTCTTGGGCTTTAGAAGAAAGGGTTTGGGATATTTATTATTATTATTAAAGACTTAAATTTGAATCTGAGTACTACCACTCACTAGTCATGAGTTCTTGAGGAAACTTTTTAAAAACTTCATATCAAATTGGGATAATAATATGTACTTCTTTGCATGACTGTAAAAGTTAATGAACATTAAATAGGGGGGGGGGGTGGAGGTCAACATTTTTTTCTAAGCTCAAAGTTTGTCTGTCTTGAGTCAGGACCCTTGCCCCCAAGTCCCATTTAAAAGACCCTTAGGAAATGGAAAAGGAAATAAACTGATAACAATAAAGGGAAGGTAGGGAGTGGGTATTCTCAATAGCAGATAAGAGATTTCAACAAATTCCTGGAAGAGGGGAGCAGCTGAAAGCTGCTGACCAGAGAAACCACGAAAACAAAGCGGAGGAATCCACGTTCCAGAGCCCAGAGCGTGGTGGGCGCCAGTGTCCCCGCTGCAGTTCTGAGAGCTCAGCACTGACAAGCTCGGAGAAATGAAGCTTAAAACGGGTATTAAAAGAACTTCCGCCTACAGCTCACTCCACCTCTCCAACCCCACCCCTCATCCCTCCTGCAGGCAGAAAAAACTGGAATTGCAGCCCAGCATTTCCCTCCAGGCTAAACAGGGTAGAGCTTATCACAAAAAAGTGAACAAGCTTCCCTTTTAAACTAAGGCTTCCTGTGTAGGTGAGGAGGGAAAACTGTCCTCACTCTGGCCTTTGAGGGTTCAGCTGAACGCTGTCTCCTAAGCACCTCGTTAAGTGAAGGGGCCTTGTATCCTGAGTAGCTTTGCCATTTGGAGAGAGAAGCCGTGGTGGAAATTAACCTATATCCGCACTGGCCACCTATCCTAAAGTATGCCTTCATTTTCAATAAGAACAGAAAACCATGGATCATCAGACCAATGTGCAGAACCAATAATTCCAGCTATGATTTATTGGTACTTACTATATAACAAATACCACTTACTGTCTTGACATTTTTAATTTATTTAATCCCAAACCCTAAAATTTAATCTCTGTTAGGCAAGTACTATTATAATAACTATTTTGCAACTGGGGACATTAAACGTTTTAGCCACTTGTCCAAAGCCATGCAGTTAATAAGTGATAGAGCTGAGCTTGAAAGCCAGACGTCTGGCTCCCCGGACCTGCATTCTTAAAAGCTTTTACATTACCCAGCATTGTGTGTGGGTTTTTTTCCGAAGAGGAGCAAGATAAAGAAATAGAAATAAATCAGAGAATAAAAAAGGTATTTCATCTTTAATTATTATGCTCAAGGAGATTTAAAAGCTTATTTTATCAAAACAGAAACAGGCTGGGGGGGGGGGGGGCGGGGAATAATTGAGTTCTTAAAAATTAAAAGTAGGATTGCCAAACTTAAAAAAAAAAACAATAGTATAAGTGAAGCAAAAAATTGAGGAAATCTTGCAGAATGTAAAGAACACCTTGAAATAAAATATTGAAAGAAAAAATAAGTAACAGAGAATTATTCCAGAAAATCCAAAATTCAATTAACAGCAGAAAAACTGGAATTATTATTATTATTACTATAGTGAATATGCAACATTAGGTTGAAAAAAATCCATCATATTTTGAGGAAAATGGATAAGAAAAGACCCATATCTAAAATATGTCTTTGTGAAATATTTAGCATGTTAAAGTTAAAGAGAAATGTTGTAAAGCTCTAGAGAGAGGGGAAAACATTTGTTTATAATGGAAGAAGTATCACCATACTTTAGATTAAGACATTTTACATCAGCTATATTGGGTGCTTCAGCTATATTAGTTGCTAAGAGTCTTTGGACTCCTTTCAGTTGCTGATAGGAAATTTTTTGTGAGACCAGAGTGCAGATACCAATTCAATTATAAATTAAGAGTGGGAGCAAAAAGAAAATATTTTCACACTAAAATTAGTGAAACAAGACATAGAGGTATAACTATATCATTTATATTTATGTACGTAACCATCGGAAAACCAAAAGGATCAATAGTTGAAACTAATTCTAAGAAGTATGGAAATAAAGTATGAGTCAGTGTCGAATCTCAAAGGGAAGGTGAGGGTGGGTGGGTGGGTTGGAAGAGATCAACCAAAGAACTTGTATTCATATATGCATAACCCATGGGCACAGACAATAGAGTTGTGATGGTGGGGCAGCCAGGGAGGGAGTACAGGCTAGAAGGGGTCAGTGGGAGGAAAAAGGGGACATATATAATACTTTCTACAATAAAGATTTTTTTAAAAAAATAAAGAAACTATGAGTCAGAAGACTATTCATTTTATTGCATGGCATTTTGTACTCTGATTTTTTTCACCTTTTAAATTACTAATTTAATTTTATATTCTTTATTAAAATTTAAAAATATATCTAAAGCAGCTAGTCAATACCTAGTATAGATAGTCATTAAATGTTGGTGACCCATCCTATACCAAGGTTCTATTTACAAACCCTAACCCCACCAGGTATTTGCTGTAAAAGCTTGAGTGAATTATTTAACTTTCCTCTGCCTCAGTTGTGCCTTGTGTAAAACTAGAAAGAAAATAGTGGTCATTGTACTTAAATGTGCTTAGAATGTTTTCAAAAATATTAGCATTTACTAACATGATCTAAGTTTCCTATTACCAAATTGACTTTGTTCTACATGATTTTACATCAATTTTTCATTAATTAATTTCTTCAAAACAAAATTTTTAAAAATTGTCATTAGTTATGCAATGAGTTCCAAACAAATTGTGAGAAACAAGATTTTAAAATGTTAAACAAAACCTGCTATAATTTTAAACAACTTGATGCCACTTAATTTAAAATTTGAGTTTACACCTATTAAACTTTAAAAATTTATATTCATACTAATGTAGAGATTCCGTATATTCATTTTATATTTATTAAAAATTTTTGAATCTCAAAATTACTCCATTTGCTTTATAATTTTTCCAAAGATTGTCTTATAAGATGGGACTATTTCATACATAAGGGTGGCACAATGTGGTTTTTAAATTCTGTTCATAGGTACTTGTCAACTTTGGAAGAATGTGTCATCATGGGAAACATTTAATTTGGGCCTGCTATATCACTGCTCTATGGTGGTTTAAATATAATGCAGAAAACATTCATGATTTGAAAAAGTTATGTACCTCTAGTCTGCAACAAAGGACTGGTGATCAGAAAAGTTGGATGCTGTTACTCCCTGAAGTTTGTATTTGCTATATGACTCTGAAAAATTATCAAGGTCATTACCACAGACACATCATTTTTGGACAATGTCTACATCCTATATAATAAAGGGTTAATATGCAAATCGACCAAACTGCGAAACAACCAATCGCTATGACGCGCACTGACGACCAGGGGGCAGACACTCAATGCAGGAGCTGCCCCCTGGTGGTCAGTGCACTCCCACAGGGGGGAACACTACTCAGCCAGAAGCCAGCCTCACAGCTGGCGAGCGCAGCAGTGGTGGCAGGAGCCTTTCCCACCTCCACAGCAGCGCTAAGGATGTCCCCTGCGGGGAACAGGCTTAAGCTGTCAGTTAGACATCCCCTGAGGGCTCCCGGACTGTGAGAGGGTGCAGGCTGGGCTGAGGGCCCCGCCCCCGCGGCCCCGAGTGCACAAATTTTGTGCACTGTGCCTCTAGTATTAGCTATAATATCTTATTGAAATACTGCCCAATGAAATTTGGTTGTAAGAAGATATGCTGAATGCAATAGTTTCCTATTGCTAACTAATAAATATAACAAATTGCCACAAACTTAGTGGTTTAAAACAACACTAATTTACTATTTTATAATTCTGGAGGTAAGAAATCTGTAATGACTTTCACTTAGCCAAAATCAAGGTGTTGGCAGGGCCACATACCTCAGGAGGCTTTAGGCATCCTAGAAGCCATTAGCATTCCTTGATATGTGGCCCCTCCCTCCATCTGCAAAGTACATCCACTTCTGCTTCCATTGTCCTATCTCTTATGGACTCTCATTCTCCCACCTCCCTCTTTTAATGTCTCTTGATTACATTGGGCCCAAGAAGATAATCCAGGATAATCTCTCTGTCTCAAGACCCTTAATTTAATTAAATCAGCAATATCCCTTTCACCATGGAAGATAACATATTTGCAGGTGGCAAAGATTAGGATGTGGGTATCTTTGGGAAACTTTTATTCTGTCTACCACACTGAAGTATAAAATTAATTTTAATAATAGTAATCTAATGACAACTATTACCTTGAAAGAAACCAATAAATTTAGTCAAAATAAATAACCCAATAATAAACATGCAGCCAACCTTATTCTATGACTGACACCAAGAAGAGAAAACACTACTTGACATATAACTATTATATTTGACTAGAGGCCTGGTGCACGAAATTCGTGCACTGGGGAGGTTGGGGGGGGGGGTCTCCTCAGCCCAGTCTGTCCCCTCTCACAGACTGGGATCCCTCAGGGGATGTCCTCCATGGGGAGCGGGCCTAAGCCACAGTCTGGCCTCCCTCTGTGGGAGGTGACCGGGCTGATCAGGGGAAGGCACCAGCCCCATCATCCTGCTGCTGCTGCCACTGCAGCCGCCCCAGCCACCAAGGTGTGTTCATCAACATGGACTCCAGTCCCTTCACCACAAAAAAATGACAACTTTCTTTAGGCATTTTCAAGATGTGTCTTTCATAGGATATGACATTTCTTTTTTTTTTTTATCCTCACCTGAGGATATGTTTCCATTGATTTTTAGAGAGCTTGGAAGAGAGAGGGAAAGACAGACAGAAACATCAAAGTGAAAGGAACACTTTGATTGGTTGACTCCTGCATGAGCCCTGACCTGGGCCCCAGCCTGCAACCTAGGTACATGCCCTTGATCAGAATCGAACCCAGACCCTGCAGTCAGCAGGCCAAGGCTCTATCCACTGAGCCAAACCGGCTAGGGCAGGATATGACATTTCTTAGTCCCTCCAGCAATGGACCTTCATTTTTTCCTCCAGGAGTGTGATGGAAAAACCCTAGATCACCTTCTTGGATTCTTAATACCCAAGTTACCAAGAACACTGCAAGTGGCAGCATACAGGGAGCTCAGCCAATGAGCGGTCAGAAAAGGTGTTTCCTCTGCAGCTAATACCCAGAGACCCCCCCTGCGTTGTGTCCGCTGGGGTGGGGGTGTGCCGCCTGCACAGATGCCTTCCCTCCCTCCATGGCCAGGGTGCGGGATGCTGGCCTCGTCACCAAGGGGACAACACCAGCATCCCACCTCGGCCACTATGGATGCGGCCATCTTTGTGATGGAGTGATTGTTAATTTGCATATTACCCTTTTATTATCTTAGTTTGGCATAGCGATTTATGAGTTCGTTTTTTTTTAATGCTTTACTTTCATGGGTGCAATGTATTAATGAATATGTGGGAGGTACAAGAGGATGGGGAAGTTAAGGAAGGAGGGAGTTAAAACATGACTCATTTAACATTTTATATTAAAGTGACTCATGGAAGTTATAAAATGGAAGCTGTTTTTCACTGAAAAAATTGGATTTGATAAATGCAATCCAAAGTAAAAGTCAAGGAAGCTGGTTTTTAAAAGCATATAGTGGAAAGAAGAGCTTTGTCTCCAAGTTTCATCTCTTATACATGACCTTGAACAAGAAACCTTACTTCTACATCTGTTTCTATAAAATGGGGCTGTGATATCTGACCTATCAATAGATTTAAGAGTTTCATGTAATCCTGTCAGTCTCATAGTGAACAATCTTTATAAATATATTAACACTCAATATATTATACTAGAGGTCTGGTGCATGAAATTTATGCATGGGTAGGGTCCCTAGGCCTGACCAGTGGTCAGGGCCAATCAGGTTCTCCCCCTCCCAACCCCCCCCCCCCAACCCCGTCTTTTCCTCACCACTGATTGGGGGCTTCCAGCCAGGGGGAGTAACCACAGGAAGTTTCGATCCCCAGTTTGGAATGTGCAGGAGGCAGCCGATCAATGATTCTGTATCATCATTGATGTTTCTATCTCTATTTCCCTCTCTGAAATCAATCAATTTTTAAAATGCAAGGTTTTTAGAGGAAGAAAGGTAGGGCAAGGGAGCTATTGACAAGGGGGCATTTGAGATCTTGCTCACATTTCAAATAGGATAACATAAGGTGGTCCTCAGGGGGTGACAGGTGAGGAGTGGCAGTGGGTGGAGTAGGGCACTGCGGACTAAGGAATGGGCTGCAATGACTGGGAATGTCTGTGACAGTGACACCGAGTGTATGTTGGGGCCATTGCTGGGATCATTCATCCCCAAGGGGTTTTTGATTCCAGATGGGAGGAGAAACACGGAGATCAGCAGGCCTTTCTTAGCCTAGAAGGTGAGGGTGGTGGGGGGGGGTCAGGAGTGGGCTGCCCTACTTCCCTACTTCCCTACAAATGTAAACAATGTAACTGGACATGGACATCAATCACGCGGCCAAATCAATGCCTTACCAGCCCTGGAAGCTGTGTCCTGCCACTCTCTGGCTGTGCTGCAGCACTATTGGCCAGTGAGGCTGAAGCCACACCCCGAGCACACATAGAATACAAAGGGGTGGGCCGAAAGCTGGAAGCCAGAAGCTGGAGGTGACATGGCGCAGCCTGGCAGCACTGCGTCCACCATGGAGTGGGACAGGGAGCAGCTGTTGGCGCAACTGGCTTTGGAGTAGGAGAGCTGCACTTCCTGCACATCACTGGTGAGCTGTCGAGAGCTGTGAGACCAAGGGGCAACGGGGTGGGGGTGCCGCCATGGTCGGTTGGTGGTACTTCATGGCATGCCAGCCAGGCCGGGCGGGGCCTGGGAAGGCTTTTCCCTCCTGGAGCCACTCTTCCCAGGGCAGCGGCATTGGGTCGCTTTTTTTTTTTCCCCCAACTATTTTTTATTGGAAAGCAAGCTCTGGGCTTGCAGTTCCTGGGATCCCTGGGCCATAGCATGTGCCTCCAGGCCTCACTGTGCCCCTCTCCCCCTCCTCCTGTGTTGAGCATCAGCCTGGCTTGGCCTTCTTGCAATTTGGGACCCCTCAATCAGGCCTAAACCTGCAGTCGGACATCCCCAGAGGGGTGTAGCAGTGTGCCAAGTGGCAGGTGGCCAGGGAGGAGCCCGAACCGGAACCAGGCGCAGCACAGCTCACAGCTCACGCTCATCCCACGCTCAGCGGCTGTGCCTGCTGCTGCTGTTTGGTAGTGCTGCTGTGAATCGCCAGCCATGAGCCCGGCTTCTGGCTGAGCAACATTTCCCCTGTGGGAGCGCACAGACTGCCACAGGGCAGCTCCTGTGTTGAGCATCTGCCCCCTGGTGGTCAGTGCGCATCGTAGCGACTGGTTGACTGGTTGTTCTGGTCATTCCAGTCATTCCACTGTAACAGTCACTGGGCTTTTATATATAGAGATAACCATTGAAATTTATATCTTATAAATTATCTGTCTTCAGATAGCTACATCAGACTACTGTAGTTCAGGAGTCACGGATCTGGAGAGCTATCATTATTTTTTCATTATGTCATTGGTTCTCAACAGACATTTCTGAGGTTAATTCTAACCGACTGTCCAAAATAATGCAAAAGCCTGCTGTCTGATTCAGACACTTATACAACTTTGCTATATTTTTGTTTGTATTGGTTACATCAAAATTTAGGGCTAAGTAAATTTAAAGAGTTGAATGACAATCTTTTCTTCTGTGAAGTACTGTTTACCATCATTCCAAGGTCTTTCTCCAGTTCTCTAACTTACTCAATACTTACTAGGTATACCAGTTAATAATGTGGATTTTTTTCAATAGATGGAATTACACATATGTTGGTATATATGCGAATGGATATGTATGCTATTTTGTTGTATTGACAGCAAACTTCAAAACTTCATATGTCAAATTTGCTGGAGGGGTTAACATCATACATTATTTTTACACTTAAAAGTGTTGAGTTTCATGCCAAAAGAAAAGCATTTGCAGGAAGTTTTAATTCATTATTTTGAAGAAAAAAGTTATCATATACTTTGGGAAGCTTATGGTGAACATGCTCCATCTCAAGATACTTGTGAATACTGGTTTAAACACTTTAAAAGAAATGATTTCTATGTGAAAGACAAAGAACATCCAGGTCAACCGAAAAAGTTTGAAGACCAACAATTACAAGCATTATTGGATGAAGATGTGTGTCAAACTCAAAACAACTTGCAGAAAGATTAAACGTTGCTCAGCAAACAATTTCCAATCGTTTACAAGCAATGGGAAAGATTTTAAAGGAAGGAAAATGGGTGGCACATCAACTGAATGAAAGACAAATGGAAAACAGAAAAGTCGTCAGTAAAATGTTTCTTCAACGGCACAAAAGAAAGTCTTTTTTGCATCAAATTGTGACTGGCGATGAAAAGTGGATTTATTTTGAGAATCCTAAATGCACAAATCATGGGTTGATCCAGGTCAACCATCAACATCAACTGCAAGACCAAATTGCTGTATTTGGTGGGATCAGGAAGGTGTGGTATGTTGTGAGCTCCTAAAACCAGGTGAAACCATTAATACTGATTGCTACTGACAACAAATAATCAATTTGAACCACGCTTTGATCGTGAAAAGACCAGAATGTGCCAGAAGATTCGACAAAGTAATTTTGCTTCATGATGACACACCATGACACACTTCAAACCAGTTAAAGACACGTTAAAAGATCTTGCCTGGGAACCCACCTGCTGTATTCACCAGATTTTGCTCCTTCAGATTACCACTTGTTCTGATCGATGGCACACGCACTTTCTGAGCAGCACTTCAAAACACACCAAGTGGAAAATTGGGTCTCTGAATGGTTTGCCTCAAAACAAGAAAAGCTCTATTGGGATGGTATCTACAAATTACCTGAAAGATGGGAGAAATGTGTAGCTAGCGATGTACATTACTTTGAATAAAGCATTTTTGATGTTTCTCTTGAAATTATCATGTTTTCTTTGATTACAAAATCAGCCATTATTAACCAGTACACTTAGTACATCAATATAATACAATACAGTCTATATCTAATGTAGTACACAGACACAATTTCTACCTTTTCTCTCTTTAAAATTTGCGAGCAATGAGAATTTTTTCTACATTCCATAATTGAAAATATCTTGACCTATAATACTGGTTTTGACTCAGGATCTCAACTAGATATTGAGGAAAAATAAATTCACAATGAAATCATAGAATTTCAGCATTTAAGTGCCCTTGGCAGTCATTTAGTCCAACCTCTTAGCAATGTTTAAATTCTCCATGTACTAATAGTACAAGTGAGTATCCATTTCTTAAGCAAATATGCAGTAATTAAGGCCTGCTGGAGACAAAGCCTTCTAACATGTCATCTAACACACAGGAAATTGTGTGGCATTTTAGAACTTCTCAATTATACCCAACATATGATATACTGTCTACATGCATATTTCAAAGCTCAATTGTAATTTGAAATACTTTTCTTAAATAAACAAAATATGAACTCGCAAATAGGGTTTACCCATTCATGTCACTAGATCTGACATGGTTTCCCGTTTTATAAACCTGTAAGTCCTGGAAAGTAAACCCATAAAGTTTGGTAGGCATCTTTAATCAAGCTGAGAACCTTGCAAGTGCTTACCTAGGCCCAAAAGAGGCTAATGAATTATCACGTTTGAAGCATTTGCCATTACATCTTTATATATTTTTCTGTCTTTTATTATCCACTGGTAATTACATTCATTTGTCCTATCACATTTTATATGCTCTGTTCAGAGGGTAATTAACCCAACTATTAAGGTGGATTTTTCAATATTGAAAAAATAATTAAGGCATTTTTTTTCTTAAAGATTAATTAAAATGTAGTTAAGTAGGGAAATTATCAGAGGTGTTTTAAAGAAATTAAGAAACCAGGCAGGGTTTCTAATGAATGGTCTGAGGGCTGCCAGCATCAGGTGGCAAGGATGCTTGTTAAAAACGCAGTTCTTGCCCGGCCAGTGTGGTTTACTGGTTGAGTATCAGCCTATGAAACAGGAAGTCACCCTTCTATTTCTGGTTAAGGCACATGCCTGGATTTCAGGCTCCATCCCCAGTAGAGGGTGTGCAGAAGGCAGCTGATGAGTGATTCTCTCTCATCATTGATGTTTCTCTCTCTCTTTCTCTCTCTCTCACTCGTCCTCTCCCTTCTTCTCTGAAATCCATAAAAATATTTTTTTAAAATATAAATAAATAAATAAATAAATAAATAAATATGTAGCTCTTTAGACTGCCAAATCCACTAAATCAGATTGGGGGATAATATCAGTAATTCCAACTTAATAAATAAGTATGATTCACAACTGCACTATAGTTTGCAAAGTATTAATTCAATCACAAATATTTGTTGAATGTCTACTTCATACCATGCACTATTCTAGACTAGGCTCAAACTATGGCTCAAAGACCAAATCCAACTGCCACCTGTTTTAATGTAGCCTATAAACCAAGAATGAGTTTTATATTTTTTAATGATTTTGAAAAATAAAAAGAAGAATATTTTGTAACACAAAAATTATATGGAAGTCAAATTTTGGTATCTATCAATAAAGTTTTATTTCCCACTCCACAATTATTAATTTTCATATATCTGGATGTATTCATGCTACAATGGCATAGTTTAGTAGTTGTAACAGAGTCTGTTGTGGCATACTCATTCGCTTCATGCTGCTGCTAAGCACAGTACAAATAACAGTGACCTAGTTATAATTAACAGCATTTCAAGTGTCATGCATATCACATGTCATGTCAAAACAAGAAAATAAAATTAAAGTGGTCTTTGTCACTTTTAAGACACAATTGAGAGTGGATTGTTTTGTTATGAAATTAGATGGCAAAGGATTGAGTTTATTATACAAAGACAATATACTAGTAGCTGTGCTGAAAGAATACAATAGATTTGAATATTTCCAGACCAAGAACTCATCACAGTATTTCCAACTTGCAGGAGAGCAGAATTCAGGAAAATTGGAAAAGTTAAAACAAAATATCTCATCATAGCAGATTTTTTTCTTTCACAAAATAAAAAAATAAATAAAATAGGTCTAAACCAAAAAAAAATTGTATTTGTTAGCCATCCCAAGAAATCTATTTAATTAAATCATGTTTGACATAATAGCCAAAGAAACATGCTGGGAGAAAAAAAAATTTAATGGTAGCCTATTGGTGAGGATACTTAGTCAAAGAATTGAGGACCTTGAGAGCAGCTTCAATAGCCAATTAAAATACAAAGCAAATTATTTTGAATAATTTTCCGTGGTTCTTGATGAATTGATAGATGTTGAAGATGCTGGTCAGATGTTCATTTGAGGAGTCAATGCTGAGTTTCACTGAAGAACTAGCCTTTATGAAGAGTGTGCATGTAATAACTTTACAGGCAAAAATGTTTTTTAAGATATTGTATTTATCAGCAGGGCTTTGCAAAAAATATATTAACCTACCATATGCTTTTGAACCAGTAGTATCAACAGCAAACTTCATTTGTTCTTATAGACTAACCATCATCAGTTCTATAAAATTTTATCAAAAATAGAAGCTAAACATTATGACTTGCCCTACCACACAGATGGTTAAGCAGTGAAAAGGTTTTATTAGCTTAGAGCTAAGATTAAAATTTTTCTGAATGAGAATTACCCTCAACCACTATTTTCAAACACTGAATGGCCTTGGAAGTTGACTTGATGTTGTTTCTTTATGGACTCGACCTACAATTACAAAGTTGGACAGCACTATTTGAGAAACTTATACTGTGATAAAGTAATTTGGACAAAAATGAACATTGTTAAAACCACAAGGAGTGATATCTCCATTTCAACACAAATATATAGTAGGTATAGCTTCTGAGCTCCAGTAACATTTTTCAAACATGATGCAAGTGTGAAAGAATTTTCCATATTTCAAAATTATATTAAATGTTCAATTGAGGAGCTTCTAGCTAACATTCAACTGGAACTTAATAATCTATAATGTAGTGACATGTTAATATGCAAATATCAAGAAAAAAGTCTAATAGAAGTCTATAAAAGCCTTCCAAATGATGGATATGCTTAATTAAAATCAGATTTTAATGGATACCTATCTGCCTGAAAGATGGAATATATAAAATCTCATATACATTTGATAAATTAGTATTAGCAAGTAAATATTTGCAGTTTTGTGATAGAGAAATAATTTTGAACTCCAATTAAGTGAAATGTTATCACCCAAAGAAAGAGTTGTATTTTTCTCATTAGTAGATCTGTATAACAAAAATCATACTTTATTCTTATTATTTAAAGTGTTATCAATACAAAATTTGAAGAAAATCTTACTCTTTTATACAATGTCAGAGAGGAAGGGAGAGGGAGAGAGAGATAGAAACATCAATGATGAGAGAGAATCAGTGATCAGCTGCCTCCTGCACGCCCCCCACCAGGGATGGAGCCCTCAACCCCGGCATGTGTCCAGACCAGGAATCGAAGGGTGACTTCCTGGTTCATAGGTCAGTGCTCATCCACTGAGCCACACCGGCCAGGCCATAATATCCTTGATTTTGGCTCTTTTCCCACAAAGCCTAAAATATTTATTATATGACCCTTGCAAAAAAAAAAATGTTTGACCTCTTCTCTGAATCCTCAACTGATTGTAATCTCTTTGGGGAAAGGACAGAACCCTAGAAATTTTTGCTCCTCCCTCAGTGACCAAAACAATTTTTGCTGCTCAATGAATGGTATCTCAGAATTATACAGAGCCTTTCAGTGAGTTGAGAAAGGGCTCTTTTGATTGAGCAGGCACAATGAAGATATCTGAAGTACTTGTAAATTATTCCTTTTCTTCCTCTATCTTACCTATTTACCTTGCTATTGTATAACTTTCTCCCTGTCTAGCCCTACTTCCACTGTCTTTTCTTTTTCTTGCTCCCCCACCCCACCTGGAATTGGTCTCTGAATCACTGATTGTGCTCAAGAAATATTTATTAAATATTAAATGACCAAATCAGAATTTTGTCTGTTTTGCAGCTACAATTATCAGGTTGGTCTCCTTAACCTCATTAACTCGACTCTCAATAACATCTATTTTAGCAATATTTTATTTGTAGATGTCTCCTTGGATGAGGCCAACAAAAGTAAAATTAAACAAATGGGACTATATTCTAGTTGTTTGCTTTTTTCATTCTCATAATAAACATTGCTGTTAAAAACCTATAGTTTTCATAAGTCTCTAAGACTTAATTTCTAAATCTGAGAATAGCTTTTAAATACAGTTATATTCTTGAACACAGTAGTACCAGAAAACAAGAATATTTGATTTATATTTTGAAGATTTAGGCTGGCACATATTCCATTTAAGACTTCTTTTAGATAGTTCACAATATTTGTATTAATTTTATCTAAAAAAAATGTATTTCAGGTGTTACCAACTCTGCTTAAAATGGCCAAAATAGCAAATACTCTAGAAAATGTTTAGTTGGATTTCTACAGAAAATATTAAGTTTTCAGCTACTTGTTATTAGCTACTGTGGTAGTTTGCATATTACACTTATTTAAGATTATGTCCTTGCTGAAATGTAAATGAGTTTTATGATTTGTGTGTGAGTGTGTTATTTATCTTTACCACTCCCAATTTCAACCACTGAACTAAATCAAGTCATCAAAAATTGGTTTCTTTTTTCTTTTTTGAGCAAGAACTGTAGAACTTGTATGTGATGAAAAGGTTTTAACTACTGTTAAAGAGAAAAAGAAATTGTGTGGTTTATTTTTAAAGTGTGCACTTACACACGCACAAAGTAGTAGAGTTGAAAGGATAGAAAAAAGTAAAAGTTCATTGGAACCCTGTGATTTATAGGGAAAGGCTCATCGAGCTCATAAAAACCAAAGGGGGAAGTGGTCGGACATTGGGTCAAATCTCCATTCACATGTTGTGTAATAAAAGGCTGACTGTAGCCTTTCAGCCTTGCTTCTAGTCATAGACAATGGCAATTGCAGAGCAAGACTAATAACAGGATTTAGCATAAATCCACCACAGGAAGTGAACAGTTGTACTGGCAAATAATTAGCCAGGAAACATTTTATAGCAGCATCAGGATGCGTCCGTGAGCTTTCAAACTCTCAATGCATTTGTGATCATGAAAACATAATTAGTTCTCAGTGATTGTAATTTTGTGTGTGTTTGTTGTAGGGTAGTTCTTCGCCCCCCTCCCCTTTCTTTTCACAAGCAGGCCTTATTTTTCCTGTCCTAATTTAGCAGCCCCAGTGAGGGTTTTGAAGTCTCAAGGGAGGGATGTAGAATGTTCTCTTTTTCCTCCTGCTGATGCTTTTTTATTGCAAGGTGGATGGTGTTTATTTTGCACAGCTAACAAGTGAGTTCAAAGCAACACATTGCTCTTGAACTCCTGCCAGATTCCTAAAGCTGAAAGCCCCCCTGCTTGGTAGAGCCGACCTGCACTATCAAAGCCTGACTAATTTGCAAAGGAATGTCAAAATGACCAATGCACCGCATTTTCTACCACCCGCTTCATTTGACACTTAAAGGAAAGCTAAGTGGGAGTGTAAAAGGAAGGAAATTTACTGAAGGCAGCCCACCCTATAATGTGAATTAATTTCATTTAAAAAATGGGAGCTGTTTGCTGAGTACTTCCCATTTTCATACTCTTCCGGGGGTCCTCAAACTACGGCCCGCGGGCCACATCCAGCCCGCCGAGGACATTTATCTGGCCCGCCGGGTGCCGCTGTCTGTCCTGCTTAGCAGCCGACTCGTCCCCGGCGCACAGTGCGCATAGGAATTTGTTCATAGGTGTGTTTTTTTTAAAACTATAGTCCGGCCCTCCAACAGTCTGAGGAACAGTGAACTGGCCCCCTGTTTAAAAAGTTTGAGGACCCCTTCTTTGCTCTTTCTTTCCGTTACTGTCTTAGTAAAGGCTGCTTATAAACATTATGTTTCTATTCTCAAGTCATCCATATTAAGAATAAATGCTGTCATTAGACTTGGCTCTGAAATTCTTGGTGTCAAAGTGTCTGCATGAGTCTGCTTCATCTGATTTAGTCACACCAGTTAAAGAGTGGTCTCTGAAGACAAACACTCAGTCCAGGCTAATATGTTTCTCTTTCCAACACTTGAAAAAAAAATAATTTCAATCAGCACCAACAGATCTATGTTTATGAACAAATACAAATTGTTGTTGGAGGAGACAAGACTGGTAAAACAAAGTCACAGAGTCAGTAGAATCAAATATAAGACTTTGATACGATTTAATTTCTGTGATCTGATCACATTTTATAATCTCAAACTTTATTTAAAACTTATATTGCAATATGACATTGACTTATTTTCCCAAAGTAAGATCATCTACAAATTATTTCCCAAGGCATTGATCCTGAAGCTTCATTCAGATTCCTAATTCTTTTTTACCAATAAGTTTGTGTGATTTATATAAATTGCCATAGTCATCATCTACGTTGAACAATAACCTCACCTTCAAAGATTGTCTTCATTGGTTGAGTTTTTACCATACATTTCTCTACTGCCACCTTCTACCTAAAACTGAACTCCATTTCTCCACATGCTATTGGCCATTAAAAGTGTACCTTATCTCTGCTATCAGAATATGAGGTCATCTGAAGGTAAAATGTCTTTCAGTGCCTCAGATGCTTGGAAGTGAGCTGCTGAGGTATGGTCATGCTGTAACTGTCTAAAAAAGTAAGTTCATGTTAAACTGAGTATCATGATGGAATGGCTGGGGTCAGATGCACCCAGATTTGGAATACAGCTGAAGCACTGACTAGTTATGAGGCCAAGACTAATCAATTAACTTTTCAAAACCTTAGCTTCCTCCTGTATACTATGAAGTAATAATAGCATCTACGTTGTGGTTTATTTTGCTCAGTACTATGAATGTCAAATACTAAGCACTCAATATGTTAGCTATTTAAAAATCATAGCCGTTTGGAAACAGCATGCTTCAAGAATCAGGAATTTCCTCAAGTGGGCTTAAAAATAGGAAATACCTTGTCTCATAGAACAGGAATCTAGAAGGCAGCCAGGCTCCAGATTTGGTGTGATAAAGTCTTGTTTGGTCTTAGCATTGTTCTTGATACTCTTCTCTGGGTGAGTTTTGTCATCAGGCTGGCTCCCCTCATGATTACAAAATAGCTGCCAGCAACAACTGGGATAGCTCTCTTTTATGTTCAAGTCCAGCAGAAGAGATAAGAAAGGAAAGTGCTTTGAGATGAAACTCCCTGAAGTATGACTGAGACAGCCTAAGCTCTGTGCCCATCCAATGTGAAATGGTGGCAGTCATTACGTACCCTAATTATCTTAAGCTTAGTTTCCTGGGCCAGTTTATAACAAGGGGAAGAGACTTCCATGATTACCCTGTGCCAATGAGGATCACACTCTGGAGCTGAAGATGAGGGATGTTTCCCCCCGAGTCACATGGGCTGGAGGCAGAAGGGTGGTTGTATAGAGAGTTGGAGTTCTGTTAGAAAAGCCAAAAGGAATGATGAGGTCTATCAGGTAGAGTCCCAGATGGACAGAATTGGTATACTCAAACAGGAATTTAATAAAGATTTCATTAAAAGATCTAAGGTAAAAGTAAGGTGTTTCTTTTAGTTAGCAACAGCCAGGAGCTGTTACCATCCCTAAATCTGAAAGGCGGAGGAAAAGAAGTAGTACTGGAACCCAGTAAAGCAAAGGCTGGGTGGATAAGCCCACCATTAAGAGTGTGACCTCTGTCAAGGGACTCAGGCAGCTCTCACCCATCCTGAACAACCTTGCAGGAGGTACTTGCCAGAATTGCTGTGGTGTTCCTCTCCTTCAACCCTCATCAATCCTCTAGCAATCATATGTAAATCACATCTGTAAAAATGAGCTCCGTGTTACAGATGAGAAAACTAAACCACAGAGATTCCGATAACTTGCCAATGGTCCGACAGCTCCTAGGTGTGAAGAATGAATTTGAACCTATGTACATCTGTCTAATTCTAGAGTCCTCGAGCAGTCATTGTTTTCCTGTCATTACAAGGAATCCTGTGATTGGGACTATTAGGAGGCTAGTGCTGACCTTTGCCATAGTGCTTTTTTTGGAGCATTACAAATAGAACCCTAGGGTATACTGGTTAAAAAGAAGTGAAGTGAACACAGTGACTGATTTTAATAACTACCAAATGGAAACATCACAAATGTTCAGAATAAGAAAATTTTTCAATACATTTAGTAATAACAGTCTGATGAAATATTGCAAAGCCATTAAATTTAGGGTGTTTTTTTAAAAAGATTATTTACTGGGATCATATACATTGTAATACCAAGTTTTAAAGGTAGAATTTAAAAAAAGACAGATGTGATGTAACCCTAGTTATTAAAAAGTACATTAAAATATTTTTTTATGTAAAGGAAATTCAAAGATGTGTTTAAAATGGTCATTTACTCTGGATGTTATAATTTTCATTTTCTTTAAACCTGCTCATACTTTCTAATTTTTCTGCAGTGAATATCAATAATTTTTATAACCAGAGAAGGTGATGAAAGTAATTTGTAAAGATTGTTTGTATTTACTTGAACTTCCCTGATTTTTTTTTTCTCTAACATTGTGTGCATGCACATATACAAGCTTATTCTATACTATATTTCTGATCCTTGTAAAGATGGCCCTGAGATAATTAGGGGGGGAATTTTTCTATTCAGTTTATGAGGAATAAAAAGTACCTAATGCTCTTCTAAGAGACATTTATTTCAGGAAACGGTTAAGATTATTTAAAATCACCAGTTACAAGTTAAGCTTCAATTATGTTTAAAGCTCACATAGGTGAAAAGCTCATCTTTGCTATGCAGGCTAAAGTGTGATGTAACAGTGGATAATGGGTGAAGTATAATTTCACAGTCTCACACCAATTAATTTTGATTGGCCCAAGTTCACTCTGTGATAAAAATTGAATATACAGTTGTGTTGTTTTCCCAGCCCCCTCCTTATTTTATCCCTACTTTTCCTTTTAGACCATTTCAGGGGCAATTTCTCTCCAGATCTGGGGGAAATTTTAACATTTCTGTACGTACTTCTAATAATCAGGTCCTGGTCTAAATTGCTCTCCTTATAGTAATCAAATACTTAACTTGCTGATTTTTTTCATACTTTTATCCACAGAATTTTATTGAATTTATTTTTGCCGTATTCGTTATAATAAGCAATTATTGGATGCTTTTTATGTGCCAGCAATGGGATAGCAAGATGAAAGAGACAATGCAATTATCTTTGAAGGGCTCACAACAAGAACAAATGTGAATGGGTGTAGATGCTCACGCATGCGTGTGCCTGCATGCACACGCACACACACAGCTGATTTGGGAATGGAATGATATTCAGGAGTCAGGGAAAAGTTCAGAACACGTAATGGCAGGGGATGGTTTTGAAGGCTGAGTAACAGCTCACCATGCAAACAAAGTGAAGAGGGACATTTTGGTGAGTACCAAGAATTTAAAAAAGGAGGTAGAAGCACAAAAATACATGATGTGTGTGGGAGATGGTGGTAAGTTTTGTGAGGACTTGAGCCCATGTGAGATGAGCTCCCCTTGTATTTCATATTACAAACTGGGGCTTATACACTGTAATCAGTGAAAAGCCATGACCAATCTTAATCACCAAATCAAATTATTACAGATAAGATTTTTGTTACAGAAAGGAAATTCTGGTGGTGTGAGAGGAAGAAACTGGGGAAGAGAAGAGTTGTCAGGAAATTCTCTGAGAAAGAGAGTAAGGGCCTGAATCGGGATCCTGGCATGCAGTAATGTAATAAACAGGACCTGTCTGAAAGATGTCGCTTGGTGAACAAACAAATAAAGGTAAAGGAGAAGTTAAGGTGGCACTGCTGTCTCTCTCAATCCATGCTTTCCAAGAGATGTCCTCCACTCATAGGGTCAGCTGTCACATACCTGTTTATATGTCTTAGACTTAAATCGTCAGCATCAGTTATAACCACCTGAATGTCTGTCCCATAAGCACTTCAAAGTCAGCAGATTGGATTAAAGCAGAAATTGTACACTTCTCATCTAAACATTTCTCAGCTATATGCTGTTTATCTCCTGCCATCCACTTAATCATAACGGCTGGCTGATTTTTACTCTGAATTTCCCCTCCCCTCCACGCGCCCCCCCCCACCCCCCAAATCTGTCCTTACCTTTCTGTCATTACTATCACAATCTCTGAGTCATCCATTTCCTTAAACACCACTCCTATCTTTTTTACTCTATCCCCTTTATCAAAAATCCCTGCCAATTTTATCTCCTATATATTCTATTTAAATCCTACTTGGTTTAGGCCATCATCATATCTCCATTTTATTATTTATGGCTTTGTAATCACCTCACCAGTTCAATTCTTCAACAATTTTTCACCAGGCCTATTAAGGCATTCATAACTGGCTTCTCCGCTTCCCATTCAGTCCATCTTCAACCCTCCTCCAAGCAAGCCAACCAAAACCCCTCTACTCACAACCTTTCACTATCTCTGTCACTCACACATGAAGGCCTAGATCTTTAGCAGGACTGACAAAGTCCTCTAAACCTCCACCTTCTTCTCCCACCATCAGTTCCTACCACTTCTGCTTTCACTAAGTACTTTCTAGTTACATATATTAACATAGCCAGAAATACAAGTTACCAAAACCAAGGCTATTCAGTCATTTCCTGTTCTTTTATGTGCAACTGTGGTTCTTCAATACCTCTAATTATTAAATTAGAATATATTACAACATTCTCTAAAAAGCACAGTAGTCAAAGTATTCTTGGATAGTAATTACAAATGTAGCTCTAAGACTTTGTCTTTAAGATATTTAAGCTTTAATAATATTTCCACAATTGAGTTACAGAGCAATTACTGTCTCAAGCTAATCTGGTTTATTTTCAATCCTGACAAATGATGATGATGATGATGGCGGCTACAACTGATGCAAGAAATGTCCAAACCTGTAGAGAATTTTTATAAGTTTATTTGAGCCAAACAATTGCCAATTACTGGGAAGCAATGATCTCAATGGATTGAGGAACGCTCCTGAGAATATCAGTTTTTCAGCTTATTTTATACATTAGAATACAGGGAGACATAAGGTGGATTACATGAAATCCATTAGTGGTAGATTAAGGGGGCAGGATAAAGCAAAGTAGGGAATTCTCTCTCTGGGATTGGATAAAAAGGCAAAGTAGAGAACCACATACTTTGTATTACACTGTCAGGTATAGGACCGTTAATAGTTAACATTTACAGTACGTAGAAATGGTATGTGGAGAACAAGATACCAAGGAGGGGTCCTGTGGTTGCCTTCTCTGATGCCAACGGTTGTGCCTTTGGGAGTCTGGAAAAGATTACTCTGACATTTCGAAGGTATGTTATCTTATAAGCCAAAAAGACAATAGACAAGGTCATTTAAAATAAAGATATAACTTTGACAAGGCAGATACAGGTCTAGGAGGTGACTACCTGCCATGATCCACTTTTATTTAGGAATTTTTTATGTTTAGACTTTCCTATGTGGTTACTTTCAGTCTCTGAGTTTGTAGGGCCCACCATTCAGGCCTCCCCTAAACCTGTCAGGTTTAGTATGTGGCTCCTTTTTCATCCACACCAGCATGTAAAGGCCAGCAATGCACCAGCTATTGGTAGATTACTTTATCTACAGTATCTCAACAGCTCTCAAAATATGTATCATTGTCCCTGTTTTACAGATGAATAGACTAATACTCAAGGAGACTCCAGTTGTTCCCCAAAATAGTAATAGTGATGATCAACCCCAAATCTCTCTGATTCCAAGTCTCATTCTCTTGCCACCATGAGATGCTACTTAATAAAAGTTATTTAAGGTGTTATAAACAATATTAGGAGGAGTACAATGACTAACACAGAGTTGTTGAGTATAACAATCTTATGATGTAAAATAGTATATGATCAATTTGATCACTATAAGTTAGTTCCTAGTTATATGAGCTTTTTTTTTTTAATTGCTTGCCCAAGCAATTTAGAAAGTTCTCCTGATAATTACCACTTTTTTTTTTTAAACTTAATGATTTGCAGACAAAAACCTTTGCTATATTGGAGCTCTCTTTAAGATACCATTCATTTTGATCTTTCATACAACTTTTCCAGATTTCTGCACTCATGAGATAAAGTGCCTTTGCCATCACAACTCTCCATCCTACAATCCCTGGTCTGGCTGATGTACAAGGTGAAACTAGAGAAGAGTGTGATCAAAATATCATACAGGAGGCATCACATTCTCTAAGTGGTGCCTTAGTTCAATGCATGGCTGTTGGGAATGGTGCATGTGCAGCAGGAATTACTTTCTTTGCTTGAAAAACTAGCCAGTCATGAATCTTTAAAAATCTCATGGAATCCAATAATATAATTTTTTAACTTGTACATTTTTATCATAATGCATAAACGAAAAGTTATAGGGAAAAGCTTGTGAAGAGCATGAGGTTCTCAGACTACAGTACCAAAGTAGGTCTGAGTGGCCAGCAGCATGCAGCAGAGGTAATGGTATGTCATTCTGATATTAGGTTATAAAAAAGACTGTGGCTTCTGTCTTAGATGAGGAGTTTGTCTCTTTCTGTCTCTGTTGCCCTGTCTTCTTCATACCCCTCTCCCTGCTTCTCTTTTCCTTTCCCTCTCACCCTCTCTAATCATCCTACTCTTCCTCCTTCCCCTTCTCCTCCCTCTCCCTCCCCCTCTCCCTCCCCCTCTCCCTCTTCTCTCCCCTCCCTCTCCTCTCTCTCTCCCTCTCCATCTCCTCTCTCTCTCCCTCTCCCACTCCCTCTCCCTCTCCCTCTCCCTCTCCTTCTCCCTCTCCTTCTTCTTCTCTCTTAATCTCTCTCTCTCTCTCACCATCTGATCTGAAATGAGCTGTTTGCCATTAACATTGAATTTCCATATGATGAGGCCCAAATGGTAAGAAAGTAAAGTCTATGGCAAAAGACAGTGAAAAAATGAAGCCTACTAATAACCATAGTTAGGATAGGCAATCAGGTCTTACAGTGACTGCAGCCCGAGCCAACATCTTAACTGTAATCCCTAGAGAGACCCGAAACCAGAACAAAGTAGATAAGCTGCTTCCAGATTCCAGACTCAAAAATGGTGAGATAATAAATGTTTTAATCTGCTAAAGTTAAGAATAATTTCTTACACAGACCCTGTCTCAGAAATTCTTATGAGGGTAAAATAAGAGAAAATTCTCAGAAAAATTATAATAAAAGTACAATCCAAAGGTCAACATATCATTATGTGTAATTCTATTCCCCACTAGGCAGAGTGGCTCACGTGTCTAAAGAGAGATTTCAACGTAACATATTCATCTCTGAAGTTTTCCTCAAGTATTAGTAAAATACAACATCTCTGAAATACCATAAGCAGTGCTCACTATTATGAACAACCTAAAATTCACTTTTTTTCCTGCTTTCACAATAAAAATTGAGGTATAGTAATTTTTTTTCATAAAAAAATAATAAAAGCAATGTTTACTTTTCCTCACTAAGGAGATATTATTATTCTTTAGCATTAAGAAGATAATAATCCTACTGGGATTTTTAAAAATCAACAATACATTAATAGTTTGAGCCACACACATTAAAATAGATCCAGTGTGTGACCATCACATATACGTAACCAGAAATGTCCCCCAGGAAATATTTATCTATTAAAGGAGTTAACATCTTCCAAATTGAAACTCATATCTCTAATAGCCAATCTATTGAAGGAGAATATAGTGGGCAACCTGGGGGGCGGGGGGTGGGGAGGGCAGAGGAAGGAGCTAGCAACTGAATCTGTGCCAGTAACCAGTATCCTACTGCACATTCTTGTTAGCCTATAATTAAGTCACTGCCCCTTCCTTGGGCAATAATCTGTTTTCCTAAATACTCCCAGTTTATAAGGGCCACAAACCAAGAATTTAACAGCTTAGCCAGAGGGGAGGTCACTGGCACCACCCAGGCCAGGCCTTTAGCTGTAATTTTACTTCCCCATCCTAACTAACTTAGGTAGGACTGCAAAAGCCCGAAAGTTAGGAAGCAAAGAATTTAGGAAAATGTATAAGGAGTAATCTCATTGTATAAGATGTTCAGGTTCGGATCCCCTGAGCCAGCAGCGCTGCTTTGAATAAAGGCTTCTTTTTTTTTTCTTCTCCCTGAGTACTCGTTGTATATTTTCCAGTCACCTGGTAAATTCTGCAACACTATAAGAAAAACAAAAATCATACCATTATCTAAACTAACTTTAGGATGAAGAATTATGATAACTAACAACAGCTAATGTTTTATAACTTTAAATTCTAAGATTAACTTATTTTAGAAATGATTTAAACTTAAGGATTAATATAATTCTGAAAGTAGTTAAAAGAAAACCATTTCTGGCAATACATTATCTACAACAATATGTATATACCCCATTTATGACTCATTTTCCACATGGAAAACAGTTTTGACAAATCCATTTAGAAGAAGCAAAATGCAATAAATAAACCAAAGGAATGAAAGTGCTTTATAAAACTGTAAAACACCACATAAATAATAAGTATTATAATACTGGCAATGTTATTATTAAAACAAACCATGAAATGGCATTCAGGGGGAAATTGGATAGTGAGAAAATAAAAGCTACAGAAAAGAATCAGGGAGGAAATTTAGACTCAGTTATGTCAAGAGCAATGTCCTTCTTAACCACTGAAAAAAAGCATTTCCATTAGAACAGATTTAAGTGGTTTAATGTAGGAAAACCATAACCTTCTGATGGATGGAAATCTATGAAAAGATATGTGAATAATAAAGGAATTAAAAATAGAATGAAGGGTAGAGGGAGGACAAGAAAGAAAAAAATGAATAAAAAGATGCTTCTTAACAATATGATTCAAATTTAAAACTCAGAACATCTGCTTTTTATAAAAATCTGAGGGTATTAACTTAAAATAAAGGAACATGTTGACTTGCATCTTCAATTGCAAGAAAGAAAGAAAAAAGATTATTGGGGAAAAATAAAAAACACCAGCTCAAAAACAATAAAGTTTTCTCTGATTCAAAAGGAGAGCTTCTTTAGACCAGTAGCAGCTGTATGTGCATCTTTCAAAGACCACTCTTGCAAAAGAATTTAAATCAGACAGTCCATTCATCTGGGGTAATAAAAAATTGTATCTGTAAAACAATGTTGTTCTACATTTGATATTTTCCCCCCAATCCTTACATCATTTAAGAACTTTGCACAATAAAAAGAAAGATTTCTTCTCTTTAAAAAGTTAATTTTTTAAATCAGTAGGCTCTCTACATGAATTGTTAGAAATACTTAATCTTTTTAATTAGCCAAAAAAGAAACATCTAGATTCTGAAGTTTTTCAACCTTTCAGTTTTATTTTTCACTAGAGGCTATAAATTCTTCTTTTGTTAATAATTGCTAATGCAGTATTTCCTTTCTGTAAAGGCACCTTTTAAACTGTATTTTCTGGGAATGGTGTCATTTATTTTTATTAATTTCTGATAATAAAATACATTACTATAAACTTATTTAGGTTCTGGGAAAAAATACCTAATACAATGTTTATTTCCTGAGAATACAGTTTCCCCCCTCTTGATTGTAGCAAAATTCTATTACCTTCACATTCTTAATGGTTTTTTATATCTAGTTATATTTATCTTTGATTTTGCATCTAATAAAATTATTATTTTCTAACTTGGTTTTACAAATCACTATGTTTATAATATATCTGCATCCCCTTCCATATCTCCTATGGTATAGAAAAACAATAAGCTTTTCTAGGATTTAAATATTTTGTGACCACAGTATTTCTCATAAGAATCAGGTTAGCATAACCTGGGGGGAAAAGAATCATACTAGAAGGAGATTGCAGGAAAAGAGGGTCCATCTAGAGCAATCTAACCCATCAGTTGCAGGTGTATAAAGGTTTTGCAGTTCTTCGCTGCCATCATTCCAGACAGGCCTACAAACTTTCAGCTATCCCCAGTACCACAAAGCCTTGAATTGTCTACTTTACTATCCAAATGGCTGGCTACCTGCCAAACCACAACTTTGCTTTAGAAAGTGCTCCTTAAGTGAAGTGAAAAGTTGAGACAATTATTGAAATAATTCAGTCCAAAAAAAAAAAAAAACGCATTGAGGAAAATCTGCCTTTTTTTTTTTACTTTATCAAGATTGGTATTACCTACATGGATGAAACTCATTGCACAATTGCTGTATTTCGACACCAAATACACACATTCTTTGTGTACTAGACCTGACTTCAGCCTGCTATCTAATACTGACCAGTTCTGGATTTCATTGCTTCCAACCAAAGATTTCAGAGGTGTATCTATATTAATACACAACAGAGATGACTTTCCTATTATCTATATAATCATTATAAAGTATTTGGTGGAATGATGTTTGGGAAACTTGGTTGATCATGGCAAAGATTAGTTATTTTATTTACATTATATAAAGATCATTTATAGCCCTTTGTAAGAGTATTTAATATTCCATCTAAACAATTTTTGGTGTTATATATATATATATATATATATATATATTATATACATATGTGTAATGTAAATCCTCACAATCTACAAATAAGAGCTATTATATATATATAAAATATATATATATTTTTAAAATATATATATATATTTTTTTCTTGCCAGGTTGGCATGGCTCAGTGTTTGAGCATCAACCCATGAACCAGGAGGTCATGGTTCGATTCCCAGTCAGGTATATGCCAGATTGCAGGATCTATTCCCATTACGGAGTGTGCAGGAGGCAGCTGATCAATGATTCTCTCTCATCATTGATATTTCTATTGTTGTGATATAACCCTCATCTTACAAAGGACGCCTCAAAAAAAGGTCGAATTATGGAGTCATTTATTAAAAGCCGGCAGCATACAAGGGAGCAAAAGCTCTCCAGACCTCGCAGCCCCAAACAGCTAGCCACTTCTGGCTTATATACAGAATATCACAAAAGTAGTGATTACATCTTTGGATCCGGAATGAGGAACCTGTTTTGCAAAAAAAGCATTTTTTACAGAAGCAGAATTTGAGCAAGTTAGTTATCTAAAGTATTTACGAATCACTGAATCAACAGAAACACATTATCTGGGACCACCTGGGCAATTTTAGAATAATTGTGCTGTCCAGATTCTGAGATAACTGAATCAACCGAAACCCAGTTATCTGTAGCTGCTGAGACAATTTAGGATCACTATCTGTCCTGGGTCCCAGAGGAATGTGCTTCAATGACCAGTGAGATCACAATCAATGGGATATTCAAACCATCATCAATAGAGTATCCAATCATACATAAGTTCAGAAAATCAAAATAACTTTTAAATGAGTACAGAACTCAAAACAGCAAGGTTAAAATATTAAACAGCAATTTTTACCCAAGTATGGTTGCTACCATACTTCACTATCTCTCTCTCCATCTCCCTTCCTCTCTGAAATCAATAAAAATATTTTTTAAATGTATACATATATATATTCTGAATATTTATGTGTGTCTTCAGAGTGATAAAATTGATGTTTCTCCTCCAAGCTCTATTTTTATCAATGAAAGGAAGTCAATTATTGTTTAGACATGAAAATTGTCTAGCTGTATTAATGATTTTATAAACATAAACATAAAAATAAACTGGAAGTAGAATGGCATAACGAAAATAGGGGTATAAGGATTCCACATAAGTCTCCCAGGGAGTATATTAGCCAATCATTGTCTCCAGAAAGGTGTTAGTTCTCTAAAAACTATTCATTGTGTAAATTGAATGTTTTTAAAATTTCAGTTCACATAATTGATCTTATTCTATGCTTATGTGTAATGTAAATCCTCAGAATCTACAAATAAGAGCTATTATTACCACCCCCATCCTTCATCAAATATAGTTTATGTTTTCCATAAACATTTCCTGTTTCTGTAATATTGATGTCTCCATAGAGGCCTGTTATCTCATTTCATTGTCATAACCACTCTGTGACCTACATATGATAGGGATTGGTTTCTCCCACTATTAGTGAGAAAACTGAGGCAGGTGATGAGCTCAAGGTCACAGTAGACTTCAAGAGAGATTCAAGGTTATCAGTACTAACACACCATGTAATACCCAATAATAAAAGACTACATGGATGGGACAAATATCTTTTATTGCTAGGTCATTCATGATGCCAATGTAATTTAATGTACTATTAAACAGTCTCTTTAAGAATGAGAAAAACACTCAAACCAATTATTTACTAAGGTCTAGTTTCAGTGATTTGACTAATTCAGTACAAATAATATAGCTACTTAGATACTGTGTCAGCTTTATAAAATACATAGCCCCTCCTTCCTAAACTGCCCCTGAAATAGCTTTATGGCTCAAAAGTTCAGATTCAATAAAAATGCTCCAAATTAAATGTAAATTTATGGGGACACCTGAGGTCTGAGCCTGATGATGTGATATTGTTAGTTTTATTTTCTTGTTGATTTCACTTTCTTCACTGTTTTGCAGGGCACACACTATCTTGGTTTTCCTCATTCAGGTTTGCATGTTCTGTTTTCTTTGCTAGTTATGTTTCATCTTTCTAACCCCTAAATATTATATGGTCCCAAGCCTCAGCCCTAGAATATCTTTTTATTTCTGTCTGCACGCATTCTCTAACTGATCTCTATTCTCATGGCATTCAATACTATATAGAGACTCATAAATCTCACCTGTAATCTCAGTCATACCCCTTAACTTCATATTCACATATCCAATCACCTACCCATCATTTGCATGTTTAACAGGAATCTCAAAATCAGCATGTAAAAAACTCAAATTTCTGATTTCCTGCCAATCCTGCTCCTCCTATATGTTTCTTCTTCCCTCCAGTTGTCTCAAGCCAAAGCCTTTGGAGTGAGCTTTTACTGTCTTCTCTTGTACCTTATATTCAAAATATCAGGGGATCCTGTTAGTTACATTTTACAAATAAAGCCAACATCCCACCATTTCTTACAACCCCGCTATTTTCCTCCTCTGCCACTTGGAGCCACTTTTTCTGTCACTTGGATGTCTGTAATCATCTCTTAACTCCTTGCTGAACAAGGTTTGGTTTATACACCATGGGCATGGTTTCACCTGGGAGTTTGTTAGAAATGCAGAATCTCAGTATCCATCCTAGATTTACTGAAGCAGAGTCTGCATTCTAACACAGGGAACCTGCATTCCCTGTGATTTGTATGCACTCTAAAGTGTGAGAACCTTCATCATTCCTGGTCTGCATTTCTTCCCCATAACCTCTACAATCCATTCTCAACACAGCAGCAGCCAAAGTAATCCTTTTAAAATGAAAGTGATGTTATGTTCCTTCTCCCACTCAATCCTCTTTAGATCTTCCTATCTTACTACAAGTAATAGCCAAGTCCTCACAGGGGCCAGCATAAATACCTGCATCAACAGACCTCCTATCGTTTGGCCCTCAACACCTACAGATCTCATCATTTCCATATCAAATCAACACGTTTGCAATTAATGGATATGGAAAGTTTCTAAATCTTCTGGGCAACAATTTTAAACATCTCACATTATATCTTTCTTCTACAGACATGTAACTTTATTCTTAATGTTGAATTTGTGCTGACTTCAGTTTTCACTCAGAGAGTACCTCTAATTTCTAGAAAACACCAACAGAATTCCTGAACACTAACTACAATCTCCTAAATGTTTTAAAATGTGTATTTTTCAAGAATCTTTACCCTCTACAGAGATATTGAAATACATACAGATGTAACTACATAATGAGTGGGATTTGCGTTGAAATAATGTGAGAGGAGGGGAAACAAATATAGGTACAAATGAAACAAGATTGGCCATAATGGGAGTTGCTTGATAGGTGTAGAAAGATTACTTATGTTTTCCTATCAATTTTTGTATATGTTTGAAATTTGTCCAAAATGTTTTCAATGAACATACAAAATTATTAAAATGTTTTTCTTCTTTTCCCTAATAACAATAAAATATATAATGTCCAAGTTTAGCTTTTGTGGTAACAATGAACAAATATGCCAAAATAATACTCGAATAATTGTTGTCCTCTGTGTTTATGATTTTTTTATCTCTCTAGGTCTGTCTAGATCATATCTCCTTGATAAAGGCTGTTCCAACTAGCTTTCTAAGAGCTTATCATTTTAATGGAAAATTCTTTCCCTGTGGAATTAAAAATAATAATAATTGTAACCACCTTGAATAGCATTAAACTTTGAGGCAAATTACTGTTATAATTTGTGGAAGAATAATGATATCCTATTATTTAATTGAGAGCATTGGACTTTGTAATTCATATATTTAACTGTTTTCCTGGCACAAAGTGTGCACATAGTAGGCAGTCAACAAGTGTTAGCTGACTAAAAGACTAAGTATATTAATGTTGATGGCTGTCAAAATTGTATTGGGCAAAATTGCATTTTTCTCAAATGATCGCATCACAAAAAGAAAGTATATTTCTCACCTGATTGGGATGGCAATCCAATATTTGTTTCAGATTGCACTCAGGATAACAGATTTTACAATGTAGATTTATGTGTAGGAGGTTTATTGGAATGTACGTGAGAGAAAAACATCTATAAAAGTGAGTGAAGCAGGATTGGGCCAAAGGAGAAATGGAACTGTATGACAGTTGTGACAAAGACCTCAACCAATCCTACCTGGAGCTTTGGAGTTCGGTGGCCCTTCAGTTCTCCCAAATCAAGACGAGGGATCAGGTCTTTGTACCCTTGCATAGAGCAGCATAGAGCAATGATGACTTGCAGACTTCACCTGTGCTCTTCACCGAGGGCAATGCCTAGAGAAGGAGCTAGCTGTGAGATATCAGCAGTCAAGCTATAAGGCCCAATATAATATGCATTTTGCACCTAGTATGGGACATTTCATGGCAAAAACTATTCTACAATTCTTTTCTTTCAACTTATTTCTTAACATGACCTATGCCCCTATTCATATGCAGAATAATTTTTGTTTAAAATAATATTGAACTAATGGTAAGATATGTACACATATAATACTTTAATAAAAAAATGGAAGAAAAAAATAAAAATAATATTGAACTATTTCTTAAAACTTTTCTCCTCTCTTAAATCTATGAGATCTACTTCTCCTTCTCCTTAAGTATCTTGTTCCTTAACCCTATCTGTTCTTTTTTGTTTTCATTTTATTTTAGAACTTTTTTATTGTGTTTAAATATATGTATATAACAATATTTATCATCTTAACCACTTGTAAATATATGATTCAGTCACATTAAACATATTCAAAATATTGTGTAACTATCATCATTATCTATACCCAAAACATTTTCATCAATTTCAACAAAAACTCTGAACCCATTAAATAATAATGCCTCCTTCTCATCACCTTTCAGCCCCTCATGATCTTTATTCTACTAATTGACTCTGAATTTGCTTATCCTAAGTACCTCATATAAGTGGTATCATACAATATGTGTCCTTCCATGTCTGACTTATTTCCCTAAGCATGATATCAAGACATCAATGTTGGAGTATATATTGGAGCAAAATTTCTTAAAACTAAATAATATTCCATGATACACATACACCACATTTTGTTTATCCATTCATCCATTGCTGGATAGTTGAATTGTTTATGACTTTTGGCTATTAAGAATAAGGCTTCTATGAACTTGGGCATACAAATATCTGTTCAAGTTACTGCTTTCAAATGGAAGGGAGGGAGGGAGGATGGAAGGGAGAGAGGGAGAGAGATAGAGATAGAGAGAGAGAGAGGTGAAAAGAGAGAGAGAAACAGTTTGTGAGAGAGATACATCCATTGGTTACCTCCCACATGCACACAGACTACCAGGGCTTTCCCTTTCTGTTTGAGAAACCACCAAACTGTTTTCCACAAGAGTCATATAAGTGAAAATACTGCTATGAAAGATGTCTGAGATTTTACTGCCCATGTTTCTTCTGGGATTTTTATGGTTTGCGAATTACATTTAAGTCTTTTATCAATTTTTGTTTATTCTTGTGTATGGTGTAAGTTGGTGGTCTAGTTTCATTTATTTTGCGTGTACCTGTCTAATTTTCCCAATACCACTTATTAAAGAGACTGTCTTGACTCCATTGTATACTCTTGCCTACTCTGTCAAACATTAATTGACCGTAATGGCTTGGATCAATTTCTGAGTTCCTGTTCTGTTTATCTATATGCCTGTTCTTGTGCCAGTACCAAATTGTTTCGATTACAATCACTTTATAGTATAGTTTGATACCTGGTATTGTGATCCCTCCAACTTTGTTCCTCTTTCTCAAGATTGCTGAAGCTATTCAGCGTCCTTTTTGGTTACATATAAATTTTTGGAATATTTGTTCTAAATCTGTGAAATATTTTAATACGGGTTGCATTGAATCTAGATTGTTTTGGGTAGTATGAACATTTTAATTATGTTAATTCTTCCAATCCATGAACACGGTATATGCTTCTACTTGTTTGTATCTTCCTCTATTTCTTTTTTCAATGTTCTACAGTTTTCTGAGTATAGGTCTTTTAACTCCTTGGTTAAGTTTATTCCTAGGTATCTTATTATTTTCTATTGTAATGGTTTAGTTTATTTTCATTTAATTTATTATTGCCCCCAGAAAAGAGTGTTGCTTAGGGAAAATAATATAAAACTACCTGATGAGATAGTTAAAAGTACTCAGTGGTTTGGGGGGGGGGGGGGTTGTGTTTTTTTTAAATAGCAATGGAAGAAAGTGCTGGTGAGGATGTAGGGAAAAGGTACCCTACTGGTGGGAGCGCAGACTGGTGCAACCACTATAAAAAACAGTATGGAATTTCATCAAAAATTAATGGAACTGCCATTTGACCCAGTGATCCTATTTCTGGGAGTCTATTCTAAGAGTCCTGAAACATGAATCAGAAAGAATATATGCATCCCTATGTTCATACAGTGCAATTTACAATAGCTAAGATCTGGAAACAGTCCAAGTGCCCATCAGTAGATGAGTGGATAAAAAAGCTGTGGTACATCTACATCATGGAATACTATGCACCTGAAAAAAGAAGGATCTCTTACCATTTGAGACAGCATGGAGGGACCTGGAGAGAATTATGCTAAGTGAAATAAGCCAGTCAGAGAAAGATAAGTATCACATGATCTCACTCATGTGGAATCTAGTGAACAAAACAAACTGATGAGCAAAATAGATTCAGAGACATAGATGCATAGAACAGGCTGTGGAATCTCAGATGGAAGGTGGGGGTGGCTGGGTGTGTGGGGAAAGATTAACCAAAGAATTTATATACATATATGCATAA
Source organism: Corynorhinus townsendii (assembly GCA_026230045.1). Classification (NCBI taxonomy): domain Eukaryota; kingdom Metazoa; phylum Chordata; class Mammalia; order Chiroptera; family Vespertilionidae; genus Corynorhinus; species Corynorhinus townsendii. Next base: position 57,652,612 of record JAPDVU010000003.1, on the reverse strand, counting down.
CCAATGGACACAGACAATAGGCAGTGAAGGCATGGGGGGATGCAGGATGGAGGGTGTCAGTGGGAAAAAAGGGGGACATGTAGACTTTCAACAATAAGAATACATTTTTTTAAAATAAAAAAAAAAGAATGTAATTCATATTAAGAGTTTGATAAGTTGAAACAGGCTTCCTGTGAATCATGTGTAGTTACAAAGCAAGCAATTCAATAGAAATGGAATTGCCAAGTCATAAGAGATTCACAAATTGCTCTCAATTGAGCTGCTGAATTGATCTATGGTCTCCACATCCAAGGAGGAGAATGAGTACATCATCAGATGTACTCATTCTGGCACATCAGAATAATCTTATCCCAATCAGTCTGATCATCTTTCCTCTCTATTTTTCTACCTAAAACTTTTGGGAATGAAGCTTTATATGAGGGACAATAAACAAAAATGTAAAGGAAAAGAAATCTCTCATTTTCAGTGTCTCTCTTTTCTCATGGGTAATTTTTCTCCCTTTCAGCACAACTTCTCTCATTACTCTGCAAGCTCTGGTGTTTCCACATTGACTTGCCCCTAGGAAGTGAGCCTGGAAAACAAACTCATTCTAGAGAAAGAAGTGATTTCAACCCAAAGGAGCAACCTCAAAACAAGGAAGTTTTGACACAGGGTTAACTGGGTAAATAGTTTTTTGAGGGTTGGATGCTCTCCTAGCCCCCCTATAATTCATAGCACAAGGGGATATCTAAACCTACCCTACATTTGAGGGATTATTATTCTCTTCAAATCGCTATAGGGCTGTCAGTTTCTGAGAGCTCTCTTCCCAGTTCTGATCGCCTGGCTTTATAACCCGGATATCCTGAAGGAGCAGGATGAAACAGATTCTGCATTCAAGGGTCCTCAATCTTTTCCTAAAGAAGAACTGCTTTTGACTTCTACTTGGGAAAATTACACTAACAGCACCAAATACTAAGTTGCTAATGAGATGAAGAGTGAGCACAGCCAAGAAGAAGAGCCTGGCACCGTTACCCAACTTCTACAAGTGGCAAATCAAAGAGGGAAGGCTCTAAGAACAGCAGGGAATGTCTCAGTATGCCCACCAGAGCTCTCCTCTAGGCCGAGGACTCTAGCTTAACAAGCTAGCCACAGATGTACCCTGACATTGGGTCCCTAGAAAAAAATAATTCTTCTTAATCAAATACAAATATTTCCTTAGGTGTATGCCTTGAAAGACATCATCCAGTCTTAAGGACTGCCTCACTCCTCAAAAGCTACTGCATTCTCCAACACTTTAGTGTCAAAAGCTTGTACTTATTAAGGATTTTAGCATAGTTTCCTCAGAGACTATCAGACAGTTCCCAAATAACCCAGGATAAGTTAAACTCTGCATGACTTCTGAATTTCGTAAGTGGTATGATCCAAGACCGACACCAAAACACATTATAATTAATTTCGCAAACACCTATGTTTCACTCACCAAACATAAGCGTAACAGAACTTAGGACTCTTATAAAAAAAAGTTTAACTTAAAACTCATTTTAATAAAGGCACCATTTCTCCCACAAAATTAAACTGTAATTACTCTTCAAACTTTATCTTATTTTTAAATGTTCATTTTCCCTAAAATTAATATGTAAAAGAATAGTAATCATATGAGATTTTGGTATTTTAATAAATGCATTTTAAAACTGCACTTAGAGCCTGGCCGGCATGGCTCAGTGGTTGAGTGTCAATCTACAAACCAGGAGGTCAGAGTTTGATTCCCTGTCCGGGCACATGCCAGGGTTGCAGTCCCGATCTGCAGTGGGGGGCATGCAGGAAGCAGCCGATGAATGATTCTCTCTCATCATTGATGTTTCTATCTCTCTCTGCCTCTCTCTTCTTCTGTGAAAGCAATGAAATTATATTTAAAAATAAGTAAATAACTTAGAAATTGAGAACTATGCTTAGAAAAAAATTGTCACACCCTACTAGTATTTGCTGCCAAGTGTAGATTTCCACTACCTGTCCTTTTATGGAAATCCGAAAGCTATAGTTTTCTTGAGAAATTTTTCACACATTGGAGGTAGCTGTTAATAAATTATAGATGTCAAAAATTAGTATTTTATTCAGTAACTCTTAGCTTTCATTGTTTTCTTTCTCACATTGGATATTCATTTTAATTAGATATGTTTTCCTCAGAAGAGTCCTAGTACCTGATATTAGAGTAATGCAATATTTTTCTAAGAAGTTACTTACACATTTGATTACTATTTTAATCTTGTGAAATAAGCAAGGTAGGATCTTTATCTTTATTCTATTTTTTTTTAAGCAAAAATGAAGGGCAGCAAGGTTAAAAGACAGGCTAGAAACATATTAAACACTATCACCCCAAAATGATGACTAATCTCAAAATTTATTAGTGATATAAAATGTTTAATTTTTCCTATTTTTATAATATATTCACAATACATTCATTCTATACCTACCCCACTTTCAAAATGTGTACATTTTCACTCACTGACTCTCTTTTCACTTTGCTATTAGAAAATGAGCGCCTGAGAGTGAGCCATGAAAAGATGCCATCAGACTGTACCAAAAATTAGTGAGAACCATATAGAGCCAGTTTCCATCCTCCCTTGCCCCCCTTCCCTGATACTCACGAGGGAGGGTAGGGGGGACACAAAAAACCAACAGGCTTGTAAGTACCCAGCTATGGCCACAGAGCTGTTTGATTGCTTAAGCTGGGTGGTCAGACAATAGGACCAAAAAGAATGGCCGCTTCCTTCCTTCCTGTTGAGTGTTCTGCCTGAGTGAGCAAATTCAATAGCACTTTGCTTCACAGCAACACTAGGCTCTAGCATGAGGGAAAATCAACAAAGAGCCATTCTAAGGCATTTCCAACCCCACCTAAGCCAAGCCTCTGAGCTATAGAACCATGGGGGAGGGGCTGGCCACATTCAGGCACCCTTGGCGGGTGTGCATGAAGGCATGTAAACATGCAGTTACTGTTTATATTAAGGGCTGCTACTTACCCTACTCTGTGCATCTGCAATTGCCCGGTTTCAGTGTTTTCCACTTTCTAGTCTACAATTCTCTGAAAAGTTCCAACACTTTTCTCATTGTGATAACAAAGACAAAATTTATATGGACAACTGTGATGACATAACTCTAGCATCATCTTAAATGCTCCTGCAGTGAGCCACCCTTTTCTCCCATTGCCTTTTAGATCCAGGTACACAATGATCTCGCCATTTAGGCAGTTAAAAATGGGAACCAGAGAAGCTGTGCAAGACATTAACTATTTAATACTACATAGTTCTGTTTTTACTAAAACTAAATTTCTAAGTTAAAATCAAAATTTTTATTGTCTCCACAAGCACAGATATAGTATGTAATTTCAAAGGCTTTTACAAGTACCTCTGCTGCATTTATAAACAAGAGAAATAACATTGCCGATGGTTCTTTTCATATTGGTTCAATGTTTTATAAATGTATAACTTGTGTATGTATATGCCTATGTTACCAACATTTCAAGGAAATATGCCTCTAAATTACCTGTCAAAAATTAGGTATCAGAGTAGTGCATTACTTATTTTCACCCCTCCATGTAAACCATACTCAGAATAAATTATGTCAGTAGGCTGAATTTTTAGGGGTGGTCCCCAAGATTCCACACCCTACCTGCTGGAACTCATGAATGTGAGAGACATGACTCCCTGGATAGTGTGGTTATATGGTACAGCTGGCCTTTAAAAGGGAGATTATCCAGATGGCTCTAACCTAATCACACAAACCTTAAAAAGCAAAGAACTTTCTCCAGATGCACAGAAGAGAAAGTAAGAGAGATTCAAAGTGCAAAAGGCTTTGACAGACCATTGTTGGTTTGAAGATGGAGGGAGCTATGTGAGAAGGAATGTGGGTGGCTGGGATTTGCTGAGTGTGACAGTAAGGGAAACAGGAACCTCCGTCCTATGACCCTATATGTACTAGCAACTGGGTTCTGCCAATAGTCTGAATGAGCTTGCTTAGAACATGATTCTTCCTCAGAGCTTCTAAATATGGGCCCAGCCTTGATAAACTTGATTTTGCCCTTGTGAGACCCTAAGCCAAGAATTGAGCCAAGTCCACCCCACGCTGTATCTACAGAACTGTGAGATATTAGGTAGATTTTGTTTTAAGCCAAGGGTGGTAATTTGTCCAGGGCAGCAATAAGAAAATAATACATCTGGATCCAAGATGTCGGCAGACAGGATGGCAGTGAGAAAGAGTGTGAGTGAGTGAGTGAGTGAGTGAGAGAATGAAAGGGGAGTGCATGGATGTGTGGGGTGTGTGTGAATGTGTGAGTGAGGGACAGTTATATTCCACAGGACTGTTGGAGACTGGTGGACCTGGCTCCCCTAACCAGGCAGCCTCTAATACCACTGAAATCTTTCCTGGGGTGGCTGGCTCTGCCACAGAGACTGCCATCTTGATGGGGAGAGTGGCTGTGTCTGTGAGCCCACTCTCACTTACACCCGGGGAGAACTCAGACACCACCTGGGATCCTACAGCCACACTGACCAGGGACCAGCTGCCACAGATATGAACCCATGAACACCGAGACTCCAGCCTCTCCAGCCATGGGCTCCTAAAAAGTTTGTCCAGGGGGAGACAAAATGGTAGCCGAATAGGCAGACAGGTCCATGCCTTCTCATGTGGCAGATAGAAGAAACAGCTGAATCAAATAACATCAAGCAGGAATTGGTGAAGTAAACACAGATGGAGAGGTAATCCATGGACAGAAAGTAGTCTCTATTGGCTTACTTATATATCCAATTTCATCTTCCCTGCTCCAAGTTCATGCACCCTTCTCTTTTCTCTTTCTTTGCTAGCCAATTTTTTTTCTTGTTGTTGTTGCTTGATAGATAGTTTGTTAGTTTTGTTTTTGTTTTTTATCTTATGCTTTTTTCTTTTTATTTATTTATTTTGTTTAATTTAATAAATCTTTTATTGTTCAGATTATTACAATTGTTCCTCTTTTTCTCCCCATAGCTCCCCTCCACCTGGTTTCCACCCCACCCTCTGCCCTTACCTCCCCCACAATGTCCACATCCATAGGTGTACAATTTTTGTCCAGTCTCTTTCCGCACCCCCCACACCTCTTCCCCCCTGAGAATTGTCAGTTCATTCTCTTTCTATGCCCCTGATTCTATTATATTCACCAGTTTATTCTGCTTATCAGATTTTTAATTCACTTGATTTTTAGATTCACTTGATAGATAAGTATTTGTTGTTCATCATTTTTATCTTTACCTTTTTCTTCTTTTTCCTCTTCTTAAAGAATACCTTTCAACATTTCATATAATACTGGTTTGGTGGTGATGAATTCCTTTAGCTTTTTCTTATCTGTGAAGCTCTTTATCTGACCTTCAATTCTGAATGATAGCTTTGCTGGATAGAGTAATCTTGGTTGTAGGTTCTTGCTATTCATCACTTTGAATATTTCTTGCCACTCCTTTTTGGCCTGCATAGTTTTTGTTGAGAAATCAGCTGACAATCGTATGAGTCCTCCTTTGTAGGTAATTAACTGTTTTTCTCTTGCTGCTTTTAATATTCTCTCTTTCTCTTTTACTCTTGGCATTTTAATTATGATGTGTCTTGGCATGGTCCTCTTTGGATTCCTTTTGTTTGGGGTTCTGTGCACTTCCTGGACTTGTAAGTCTATTTCTTTCACCAGGTGGGGGAAGTTTTCAGTCATTATTTCTTCAAATGAGTTTTCAGTATTTTGCTCTCTCTCTTCTTCTGGCACCCCCATAATTCTGATGTTGGTACACTTGAAGTTGTCCCAGAGGCTCCTTACACTATCTTCAAATTTTTGGATTCTTTTTCCTTTTTGCTTTTCTGGTTGAGTGTTTTTTGCTTCTTTGTATTTCAAAACATTGACTTGATTCTTGCGTTCCTCTAGTCTGCTGTTAGGTCTCTATATAATATTTTTTATTTCAGTCAGTGTATGTTTAATTTCTAGTTGGTCCTTTTTCATATCCTTGAGGGTCTCACTAAATTTATCAGCCTTTTCCAGAAAATTCTTGAAAAACCTTATAACCATGGTTTTGAATTCTATATCCAGTTGTTTGCTTTCTTCCATTTATTTCATTTGTGATATGTTTCTTTGTCTCTGCATTTTCACTGTTTCCCTGAGTTGGTAGAGTAGCTTTGTGTGCTTTCCTATATGGCCCAGTGGCTCAGTCTCCCCAGTTACCTGAGGTGGATACTCTTGGTGTACCCCTTTGTGGACTGTGTTACAGCCTTGTTGTAGTTAAGTCTTGACTGTTGTTGGTATCACTGGGAGGAATTGACCTCTAGGCCAATTGGCTGTGAGGATCAGCTGTGTCTATGCTGGGAGAACTTCTATGCTGGAGACACCCTTATGGGATAAGACTTGCAAAATTGCAAAAGCCTCTGTGCTCAGCTTGGATGGGGTGGAGTCTCAGGGCAGAGGAGACAGCCTTGGATTCCTGTCAGCCCTGCCCTATGAGGACCCTGGATCTCAGTGACCCTTGGTAATCACTGTAAGCATCTCTGAGAGAAAGCCGCCCTCAAGTTTCGCCCTCTGCCAGACAGTCCAGTTTCTCCCCAAATGAGTCTGGGTTCCAGTAACTCACCCGGAACTGGAGTTCAGAGCAGTTGGGAGCGTCAGTCTCCCTCCCACTTTAAGCGGTGTCTTAATTTCTCGTATTCCTTTATTTTTGATTACACAAGAGTCAATTTGTGATTCAGCCCCTGGGTGGCAGTGTTTCTGGATTGACTTCCAGATCTATTTGGCCTCTCTAGCTGTATTTAGATCCTTCTTTCCCTGTGGCACTCAATGCAGGTTTGTGGAAGTGGGCTGCCTCAGAGCTGGCTCTCTGATGGTCACTCCCTGCTCCAATCCCCAGGTTCCAGAAAAACAACTTTCCCCTGCAGTTTCCCAGGGTGTCCCCAACTGGGTGATCCTATGTATTGGGCTTAGTAATCAGAAGCAAGGATTTGAAGAGGAAAAAGCCCAAGTGTGCGAACAATGGGTCTGCATGCAAGTCTAAGCAGCTAGCACACTTTTGAAATTCTTAGGCTGTCCCTGCACATCAGATCAAAATGGGTTGCTTTTTAGAGATCCCTTCTGTTAGCAGCTCTGAGGACCCCCTTCCACATTCACGGATCATGCCAGCCCCAACAGCCACTGATATTTCTAAGCACAGACTTCCCTAGTCCTCCAGCTCCCGCAAAATGCACGTTTCTCTCTCCCGCCAGGACCAGAGACCTAACCTTAACCCAGGTGAAATATGACCTTTTTGTGGTGGAATGAAGAGCTCCTTTGAATCCGCATGTTTGTTCCAATTGGGAACCAGTGTTCTGGGTCTCGCAGCTGTTCGGTGGTTGCTGCAGTTGTGAATTTTCAGGCTTCCAATAAGCTCCACTTTCCTTATCAAGATGGCGTGGTCTCCGTGTCCAAGCCCGTAGCTCCAGGAGGGGAACCAGCCGCAGTGGGGGCTGCCTGGTCAGGGGAACCCCGTCTAGCAGTCCCCCACCTTCTCCTGGAGTTTAGCTGTCCCTTAACTTGCCAACAAACACTCCTCGTGCGACCCTCAGCTGTTCTTTCTTTCTGCTCCGGGACAAGGCTCGGAACACTTCTGTCTATTCCGCCACCATTTTTTTTCTCCCTCCCACTTTAGAAAGCCAGCCACGCACTCAGCCGCCTGTGCACTCAGCTGCCCGCCCTCTCTGCGCACGCAAGTTTCCATACCTCAGCCTTTTGTAGCTCCTCTGAGTCTCAATGTACTTTCCTCTTTCCTTCTAGTTGTAGAATTTCCACACAGCCAACTTTCCTGTGGTTCTGGATGGTGTCCATTTTGTCTTCTAGTTGTAGTTTTGATATTATTGTGTGAGGCAGAAGTTTAGGTGTTTACCTATGCCACCATCTTGGTTTCTCCTCTTATTTTATGCTTTTTTCTTTCTCTCCTAGCTTATTCCCTTCTTCTACTAATAATTTAATTAGTTTCACTCACCAAACTCAGGCTTATCTGCTGCCTACTCTATTTTCCTTTTTCAAAAATAGATGAATATAAAGATAGATAGATTAAATAAAGGGGAAAATTTTTAATATATAAATTTTTATATTTTTTAATGTATGTTTTAATTACCATTATTTTTTAATTATTATTATTATTTAATAAATATTTTGTTTTTACTTTTTTTCTTATATACTCATTCTCTTTCTACCTTCTCTATACTGAATTGTGGTCATTCCTCCATTCATTGAATTCCTTTACCTTATCTTTTGGAAATAAGTTCTGCCTCTTGAGATTCAGCTCCCCTCCTTTTTATTCTGGAGGTTTGTTGTTTGCATTTTTTGGTTTAGTTGTTGGTTTTGTGGAGTTTTCTCTCCATATAAATATATTTTTTCATTTTTTTTTCTTTTCTCTTTCTTTCTTTGCCCCTCTTTTTTCTTCATTTTTTAATTCTCTTACCTTTTTTCTTTTTGTCAATATCATTTTTGTGCTCTTTTCACTCCCCTAATTCTCTTTTCTCTGGTGGTCACCTTTAGCTGGGGTTATTGGTGTCATGAATACACCCATGTTTTGTTCCTGCTGTGTCGTGTCTTATCAAATTGTATTTTGTGCCTTTTTGTCAACATGGTAGAAATGAGCCACATAACCAGACACCCAGAGAGGAGTGAAAATGGGGAGACAAAAAAACAGCTCCCACACAAAAGAAAAGGAGGAATCACCAGAAAGGGAAGTAAATGAAATGGAGGCAAGTGATTTATCAGAGAAAGAATTCAGAGCAATAGTCATAAGGATGCTGAAAAGGATGGAAGACAAATTTAACAACATGTGTAAGAATCAAGAGGAAATGAAGAAGAACCAAGAAGAAATGAAGAATGACGTACCTGCAATAAAAACTCAATAGAAAGCATCAACAGTAGACTAGAAGAAGCTGAGTTCCACATCAGTGAGCTAGAATACAAGGTAGAAAGAAAAAAAAACCACTCAAGCAAAGCAGAAACTGAAAACAAAACAAAACAAAACAAAAACTTATAAAAAGGAGGCGAGCCTAAGGGAACTTTGGGACAACATGAAATGAAACAACATCCACATAATACGTGTGCCAGAAGGAGAGGAAACTGAGCAAGGAATAGAAAACCTGTTTGAAGAAATAATGACAGAAAACTTCCCTGATATTGGCAAGAAAAAACTCACACAAGTCCAAGAAGCTCACGGAGTGCTAAACAAGATGAACTCCAAAAGACCGAAACCAAGACACATTATAATTAAATTGGCAAATACCAACGACAAAGTAAGAATCTTAAAGGCTGCCAGAGAGAGACAGAAAGTTACCTACAAAGGATCCCCCATCAGACTAGCAACTGATTTCTCAATAGAAACACATCAGGCCAGAAGGAAATGGAATGTAATATACAAAGCCATGCAAAGGAAAGGTCTGAATCCAAGAATACTATACCCAGCAAGGCTATTAATCAAAATTGAGGGTGATATCAGGAGCTTCACAGACAAAAAAAGGACTAAGGTAGTTTATTACCACCAAACCAGCAATGCAAGAAATGCTAAAGGGACTGCAATTAAAAAAAAATAGGAAGGGAAGAAGGAACACAGGCATAAAGGATAAAAATGGTGACAAACAAGTATCTATCAATAATAACTTTAAATGTAAATAGATTAAATGCTCCAATCAAAAGACATAGGGTAGCTGAATGGATAAGAAAACATGACCCATATACCTGCTATCTATGGGACTCACACAGACTGATAGTGAAGGGATGAGAAAAAATTTTTCAGGTGAATGGAAATGAAAAATAGCTGGGATAGCAATACTTATATCTGACAAATTAGACCTCAAAGTGAAGGCCATAACAAGAGATAAGCAAGGCCACTTTATAATACTAAAGGGAGCAATTCAACAAGAGGATATAACTCTGGTAAACATATATGCACCCAATCCAGGACCACCAAATACATAAAAAAAACTTCTAGAAGATATCAAGGGATAGATTGACAGCAATGCAGTCATAGTAGGGGACTTGAATTCCCCATTGACACCACTGGACAAATCCTCTAAAAAATCAACAAAGAAACATCAATCCTAAATTACTCACTTGATCAGATGGACTTAATTGACATCTTCGCAACATTTCACCCCAAAGCATTATGTTAAGCAAAATAAGCCAGTTGGAGAAAGATAAATATCACATGATCTCACTCATTTGTGGATTATAATGATTAACATAAACTGATGAACAAAAATGTATCCAGAGACAAGGTAACACTGAGCAGACCATCCAACCTTGGGGAGAAGGCAGGGGAAGGGGGCGGAGGGTGGTGGTTAGAGATTAACCAAAGGACTTGTATGCATGTATACTAGCATGACCAATGGACACAGACACTGGGGCAGTGGGGGCTTGCCCTTGGGGGTGGGAGTGGCCACGGGGGTTAATCGGAGAAAAAAGGAGACATGTAATACTTTAAACAATAAAAATAAATAAATAAATATATTTATAAAAAAAGAAAATAATACATCTTTCTTCTTCACTATGCTGAATTTTCTCAGTTACATCTACCACCTTATGAATATGAAAATTTATTTTGTCATCTTTTGTTGTTAATTTGGGCAAAGCTTCTGCCACTATGATATCCATATTTGAATATTTCTGGCAGTAAAAGTACATATATACATATATACACACACACACACACCTACATATATATATGTGTGTGTGTGTGTGTATTTTTTTTTATTTTTATTTTTTTAAATGAATATTTCCACAACTGAAATTTGGTAACATTCAACATTATTATTATAGAGGCATTTACAGTACCTGAAACCATAATATGATTATACTAAATTATATTAGTCATCAGATGAATCTGAACTGAAAAATATCTTGGATTCAAAATTGAAGATGAAAGACATGGTTCTTTATTAAGCAACTAAACAATATATAATACTTCATCTTTCAATTTGAAAAATTGTACTCCACATTCATTCTCATTTATAATCATTTACACATGAACTAATTAACCCCTTCATTTTATTCCATAAAAATGAGTAAGGGCAAAAATCTCTAATGAAGAATAACAAAATTTCCTATAGAGACCATATGAAGGTATTTTTTCATTTAAACTTTAAAACAATCTCTTTAAGATTATAGCCCTTGCCCAGCTGGGGTGGCTCAATGACCTATGAACATTGGAGGTCAGGAACATTGAGCATTGACCTATGAACCAGGAGGTCAGGATTTGATTCCTGATCAGGATGCATGCCTGGGTTATGGGCTCTATCCCTGGTGTGGGTGTGCAGGAGCAGCTGATCATGATTCTCTCTGATCATTGATGTTTCTATCTCTCTCTCCCTCTCCCTTACTCTCTGAAATCAATAAAAATATGTATTAAAAACAAGTATAGCCCTTTCACAGAAGCAGCAGCAGCTCAGAGAGGTTACAAGATTTACCCAAGCTCACACAGCTAGGATATGAGCCAAGGCAACTTGACAACAGAATTCCAGATCTTATTTTTAGCAATGTAATATGCAATTTTGTTTGGAGAGAAGTTCAAACATGTATAAAAGTTGCAAGTACAGAACAAATAACTTTTTTCTCCCTGAACCATTTGAGAGTAAGTAATTGATATGATGTTCCATCGCCACCAAATATTTGGGTCCATATTTGACACAAATTAAGACATTGTCTTATACTAGTATAAGCACAAGCACAGTATAATCATCAAAATTAGGACATTAACCTTGATACATTACCACCATCTAATCCTCAGACCCAATTTAACATTTACTAATCGAATCAATAATATTCCTTATGAGAAATGAATCTAGTTCAAAATCACACATTTCCTTTGGGTGTCACGTCTTGTTAATCTCTTTTATTCTAGAACAATTCCTTGAGAATTATAGGCCAGTTATTTTATAAACTATCCCTCAATTTCCATTTTTTTAATCTTGTTTTCTAGACTTAAGTTATGTATCTTTGATAGGCATATCACAAAAGTAATGCTGTGTTCTCATTGCAAAGTATCTAGTAGCACACAATGTGTACAATTTAATCTTTTTTTCATCAGTTTTGAATATTTGTTACATATTCACAAAGTGTAAAGAAGAACATTAGAGTGGGGTTTGAAGTTTTAATGCTTTCTGAATATTTAGCACACAATTTATTTCCATTTATTTCCTTCATCTTGAGAAAATAAAAAAATTATTATATGTAATTATAGAATCACTCTTGTTTTATCTATCTTAACTAAATTTCAGGTCACTTAGAAACTGCTAATTTTGTGAATTTCACCCACATACACACATATTCAGGTGTAGAATTATGAACAAAGTATATGTTCAATAAATTATTAATAAATGAATACACTCAATAGGTAAACATAATTGATCAATATTTTAGCTATATAAAAACATTTAATAAAATACAGTGTATTTATATAAAAAACACATTTTATAAATATCATTGGTTTTATTTGGTGACTTAATATCTTGCCTAGGCAGTAAGAGTGAAATGTAGGATTAATAGTTTAAAATGTGTTTACCATTTAATATTCTTGATTAAGGTGGTGTCTGACAGGTTTTCCTCTTATGAATTATTTTTGTTCCTTTATAATTAAAAGGATTTTGTGGGCGAAGTTATTTTAAGAGATGAAATATCCTATTATAAATTAATTTATTAATTTATATCAGTATCATCTTCTAGATTTCTACTTTAGTTAATGATTTATAACCCATTAATATTGTGGGGGCTAAAAAAGATTAACACTTTAGCTCTTGCCAAATTCTTGTACTTGGGCTAATAATCAAATTAACAAAAACAGATTACCAGGAGAAAGCCAAATTTTAATACATGTGGACAAAGAATTCACATAAGTATGAGACAATTCCAAAGACAGTGAGGCAACATTGGGTATATAATGGCATTTTTGGGTAAAGAAGAAAGGCGGGAGATAACGGAGATTTCAGGAATGAGCATGGGTTTGAGGAAGAGCAGCATACATGGCAGAAAAATTCCTGCCTGGCTACTCAGAAACAAGGGAACGCAGGCTTGGAGTCTTCTGGGCTAATGCCAGAGTGAAGATTATTAATGTGATGAAGCCAAGGCTAATTTCCTAAGGCAGGTTTTCCTGTCTGAATCTCGTGGGCAGGAAACAGGGGAGCACCGAAAGTTCTTTCTGAGTCTTGTTTCAGAATAAATCAATATCCCCCAAAAGGGTGCTCCTCTCCAGCCCCTGTACATACGTAATTAAACTTGATTTTCTCTTGTTCATCTATCTTATGTAAAGCGGGGGGGGGGGGGGGGGGGGGGCGCACAAAACTTTGGTTCTCTTCAATATCATTACTTTTATATTTAGTTTGGCCAGTGGTGACCTGTGTAAGCTGACTTCTGCATCCATTGGCATCAGTTTCTGTTAGTTGCTTTCTGGAGCAATAGCCCTAGAATAACCATTTCTCCAGGATTTTCTCATTCCTCTGTGTGGAGGATGTCATTTAGGAGCCCAGATGTGAGTGCCACATGTGCTTATTGCCAGTAGGGTATTGTTGCCAGGCCCTTTCACAGAATGAGGTAATATATGTAAGTATATACTACATAAACATTAACATCTATTTTTATTTCTATTTATAACGCTCTATGCAAAAAACCGGAGTCCACACCAATACCCCCTATTCCAGTGGTCGGCAAACTGCGGCTTGGGAGCCACATGCGGCTTGCAAGCCACAGTTTGCCTCTCTGTTGACCAATGAGTTTGCCGACCACTGACCTAGACTCTCAATTCCAATAATTACAGGCTGTTGTTGTTCCTTGTGATTAAGCCCCTTCCCATATCACAGGGTAAACTGAAATTTTCTCCTTTTTGTTATTTGTAACTTCCTTATGAGTAAGTAAGAGATTCTGAGATTGCATGTTCCCAGGAATCAGAATTTACTTGCTGGAATATCTGGGCTGTTTACTTCAGAATATTCTTTGCCCAACTTTCTCTGTCATCTTCAGTTTTGCTTTGTTTTGTTTTTGCTCTTTTCTGATCTATTTTTCTAATCTTCTATAGTTTCTTGTGCACACCCTAAGATGTTGCTTGTTACTTGGCTGTAGTATTATGTTGAAGGGGTTCAGAACAAACTTCCCCAAAATGAGTCACTTTGGCATGTGTATTATTTTGAGCAGATGGCAATCAAGACCCAGCAGATTCAAGAAAAGCACTTACCTCTCCCTTAACTAAATGTAGAAGGAATCCTGGCCCAAAAGAGAGCTATTACCAGAACCAACTTTAATTTGAATGACCTACCTGTATAGCAGGAGAAACATTTAATTACCAACCATCTGCTCTTCTTATCATCCTGTAAATTACCCTTCTCCTTGTTGACCCTGGGCCCTATCTTATTTCTTAGCTCAAGATGGCATAGAAGCCTCAATTGACTAACTTGTCCTTGGGTCTCATATTCTTAGGGCGCCCCTCAACTCCCGAGTGAGAATAAACAAGTCATCTTTCCTGTTAACGAACAGTTTATACAGCCACCATTTTTGACTGTGTGACTTGGCAGCCACCATGTTGGCTGCATAGCTTGCAGTTCCCTGGGGGCCGCCATCTTGAAATGGCAAAAGCCAACCCCTCCCTTTGAATTAGCCAATCACAAAAGACTGTGTGCCTGAGCTCCAATCAAAAGTGAGGGACAGGTCACGTGTGTAAGGATTAAAAAGCCAAACTGACCACCTGCTTAGTGTGTCTGTGCTCCCGGATCATGTGCTGTGCACTCTCCTGCAGGAGTAAAGATATTTGCCTTGCTGCCTGGCTCCCAAGTATGCTTTGTGTTCTGCCAGGACCCCTGAATTTGGGGGCTTGTCTTATTTCTTACAGTTTGGGGGAGTATCTGGGATATTGTTTGTCATTATGGGGAAATTGGATCCTTCTCCTGAGAAGGTGCACCCCACTGCCAAGTTGAGGTGGCCTCGGTGAGGAGGGACAGCCATTACTCTCGGGCTGACTATGAGCTCAGGATTGAGAGTCAGCCAGCAACGCATGAAGAGCCCAAGCAAGACCCGTAGTAATCAGGTAACCTCATGCATGAGCCAAGGTGGGAAATTGGACTAAGTACTACTTCGGTGATTGTGTATCCTCAGAGGTTGGGTATATGTGACTGGGATGTGTCTTGGACATAAAGTGAGTGCGGAGTTCTGATCAGTGGTCTGTTCTCCTGAGAGGGAAGCAGCCAGAGAGGGATGAAGCAGATCTCAGGGAGTATGAGAAACCTCCAATATGGGAGGTTGAGTACATAGTACATAGTCACAACGACCTGCCAAGGATGGGAAAGAGAAATTCTAGGCCTAGGGAATACATTCCCCCGAAATAGTCCATTGGGAGAATGCTGAGATTCTGGAGAGGCAAGTTCTCGAACAAGGGACAGAAGACATTGCTCTGCTTTAGTGTTTCTTAAGGCAGGACATTATGTAGTGTAAACTTTTAGTGTGTTGTACACACCTGTATAAGAATGTTTGTTGATGTTTTGTGTCTTTTTGTTGTTGGTTTAATTTGTTTAAAGATGGGGCAGATTCTGCTTTAGGGAAGCCCAGTTGTGTGTGGTGAGGCTGAACACATGACAGAGAATACAAGAAAGTCCCAGCAGCTGCCAAGAATCCTTAGTCTTGGGGACTCTTCCTGCTCTCTCTCCCAAGGTGTCAGCCACCAAAAACTCTTAGCTAGTGAGATTTCTGTCTGTGTGTCTGTAATGTAATGTTGGCTTTCTATCTTTTAGGGACTTTAGTTTGCTCTTCCCTAGTTTATGAATATGGGGAAGTAAGCTATACGGACCAGGTTGGGAAACAAGGTTCATGCTTCCATGATAATGGACAGTTCTTGAATGAGGGTGGGTCACATTCCAAGATTGACTCCCAGGTCCCAGGGCTGTACAACTCCAAGCCAGGTTGGTATGTCCTTTCTTTGAACAGAAAGGGCAATCATGGTTAACAGCATAATTATTATTTCCCATAACCATAACTAGTGCCCAATGTTCTGTTTTTCCTCATAACACTGGGAGGAACAGATCTGTACAAGTACCCTCTATCAATGAAGTGGGGGCACTCCTATTCTTACACAGGAAAATAAGATAATATTTTTACATTGAGTTATCCCTCTCACAAAATTGGTCAAGAAAATGCTTTAGGTAATAATTGGCTTTAAAATCTCAAACTTGTTAAGATATAATAAATAGATGTAACTAAAATGAAGGATTTATGATAAAGCTTTTCAGTAATAATTATAAATATGTTAATAACAAAAGTCCAATCACTCAAAAGGAGATTGACTGTGCTCTCCGTTGGAGGAAGGGGCCATTCGTCCTTCTCCCTGTAAAGGCAGAGAAGCCTAAAAGAGAACAAGGGCAGACAGAGAAATGAGACCCCTTGCCCTGCCTTCTCCTCCCTATGCAACCAGGGGAGAATCTGAGGGAACAGCCAAGATGGAGATTTACAACCCCAGCCTTCCCCTCAGGAAGATAGCTATCCTTATAAAGCTCCAACTGGCCTTTAGGATTCTGCGCCACCAGGAACCAGCTTTTCTAGAATTCTAAAGGAGTTGGAGTAGAGAAGAAGAAGAAGAAGAAGAAGAAGAAGAAGAAGAAGAAGAAGAAGAAGGAGAAGAAGAAGAAGAAGTTGTTAAAACCTCTGTTACAGAAAACTAAAGAAGAGCTAAGCAATACTTAGAGAGATGGAGTTACATTTATTACGCGCGGGTCCAGAGGACAATGTCTCTCAAATTCTGGGCCCCAACATGCAGGAACCTTCCCTATTTATATGTTTCCACCTTCTTTGTCTCTCAAATATGGGGTGTTTCCGGCCCCTTTTACAAGTTCCCAAAGAGCCCGTATGTGCCGGGGCCTTGAGACCTCAACCAGAGGCCTGGCCTGGCACCAGCACTGATAACCTTGTCTGGGAAGGTTCAATGGCCTCTCTGAAGTGGGAGTAGTCTTAGCAAGCAAGAATTTACAGAAGCCAACTAGCAGGGTTAATATTTCAAACAGCAGTATTTATATAAGATGGATGCTTCATTCCCCACTGGTTTTATGTACATGAGTCAAATCATTGACTCTTAGTCATTGTAGTTATATTTACCCCTGAGGACTATAATCTTAATTTTCTGCCTAATAAAGTTAGTGGGCCTGCTTATAAGATAAGGGCCTGGAATGAGGGCCAGGAGTAATCTTTAGAGAGTCCGAAGAGTCCTGGACTCTCAATTTTTCCTGGGCTGTCTTAAGCCGGGTGTGATGAAGCCATGCTGGGACTCCGTTGACCTTGACTGCCGTGGAGGTGGTCCTTTCCAGGTAGGAGTCAGTCCTTGGGTGGCAAATTTCTTTACCCAAACAGAGTCACCAGGGTGGAAGGGATAAACCAGACCAGAAGTTGGTACAGGCAGAGCATCTCAGATGTGCTTTGGATTGCTTCCCGGGTAGACTGTAAAGCCTGTAAGAACTTGAATAAAGACTGGTTATGGATTTTAGCTTTTCTAGATTGGGTAGGTCAGGATCTGGAAGAGTCCCTAGAATCGGTAGAGGCCCCACTGGTTTTAGGGCAGCCTCCTGGGCAGCTTCATCTGTGGCCCAGTTCCCTCTTGCTTCTGTGGAGAACCCTTATCTTGTTGTAAATGCATACCTGTTATCAGTATAAATTATTACTGATTTTTCTTTTGTCTACCAGAGAGCCTGAAACTAGGTGACTCGAGTGTTTGACATCCAGCACTCCAGTGTGTGCCAGAGTAAAGTCTTAACCTCATGTGGGGCAGTTAAGATTAGTTACTGCTCTAGGGTTAACTTATTTGCTTTTTTTTAATAAGCATAGCTGTGGCTGCTACCGCCCAGAGGCAAGTAGGTCACTCAAATGCAAAGGGGTCAAGTCTTTTGGACAAATAGGCTACCAGCCTTTTCTCGGGGCTGAGACTTTGGTGAGTACCTCTTTGGCTATGCCACTTGTCTCACATACGTAGAGGTGGAAAGACTTAGTTACATCCTGTAGCACTAACTGGCCCATCGTCCCTGCTCTGCTCATGTCTGTCTAACTGCCTAATATATTACCTCAAGGATCCTGGCTCTGAATTCTTTTAGGGAAAATGGACGTTGAATTTCTTCTGTAGCTGCTTCATGCTGAGGAGGGACGGAGTTTTCTCTCAGAGCCAAGAGATCCTTGCTGTCTATCACAGGGACGATGAGGCCTCATCCCAGAAGGAGGTGGGCTTGTAACCTGGCAGAGACAAACTGTAACAAATGGTCCCATGGAAGGGAAAGAAAACATTTCAGTTTTAATGACCTCTATTAAAATAGAATTTTTCTCCTCAAAATTACCTCTATGCTTCTCAAAAGAGCCAGATAAAGACTAATTTACCTATTGTATTTAATTTGGCCTGATTGTTTGCATAAACACAACAAGAATGGTAACTGACTACCTTATCCAGAATTTAATGATTGAATCTTAATGTGCCCCGTAGGGACAGGAAGCCAAGTCATCCAGCTGCCGTCAGGCCGGCCTGTAGTATCTGCTGAGTTAGGTGAAGTCCTCACCTGTGGTGGCTCTACTCTGGCCCATGACCTAGGTTTCAAGGCCCATCTCAGCCCTCCTACTCATCATGGCTCAGAGTGCGTGGGGATCCCGCAGGGACGCAGAGTCATCCTTATTGCTCCCCTTCTACTCTGACCAACCGCCAGTGATGGTAGGGCATGGGCCTGACTCTCCAGTACCAGCCATTTTCAGAGCTCCCAAGCAGGATACCAGGCTTTTCCTTGGCACTCTTATTGGCTCCAAGTCTTCAGAGTTCAGGCAGGGCTCTTTAAAACATGACACTCCAGTCAATAGAACCACTATTAGAAACTGGTCTTATTGAACTTATGCAAAGAAATGTATTGCCAAATTTCAGAGGAATTAAATAAGGAGAAAAATATACTGACCTGCTTTAAGATCTTCTGATTTTCCTTGTTAGTCCTTTCTATGGATTCTTCAGAGAAATATAACTGTCTTCAAATGACAAGGAGAAATTCAAAATGTGTCTATATTCAAGTAGACAATTATAGCTATCCTTGTAGTAGGGTTCCCCTTACTTAACGTGTCCTTAAAATTTCATATGGTCTCTGGGAAGGGTGACATGCCCTCTGAGACAGGACTAAGGGAGCTTTATTCCTTTACAGGATCTCACATGTCACAGGACCTCACGGGGTCTGTAATTCCTGTAACAAAGGGCTGGTACTCACCACTTCCCTCTGTTCCAAACAGGCCTTCCCC
Source organism: Corynorhinus townsendii (assembly GCA_026230045.1). Taxonomy (NCBI): domain Eukaryota; kingdom Metazoa; phylum Chordata; class Mammalia; order Chiroptera; family Vespertilionidae; genus Corynorhinus; species Corynorhinus townsendii. The sequence goes on along the minus strand of JAPDVU010000003.1, from coordinate 57,633,357 downwards.
AGTTTCCTAAAGTTGAGGTTTGTGCCACCCCTGACATGGGCATGGTCACACAGGCCTGCAAGACAGTAACATTGGCACTGTGGCCATCTAAGGTAGCCAAATCTTCTGCTACCATACATGACACATAGTAGGGCTATACAAATATCTTAGGGAGGTGACTAAGGTCTATTCTTGACTTTCCCACACAAAGTAAAATTGTCCTTGTCTTTCTGGAGTCATGTCCATGAAGTCGCAGGTATCATCTAAGTCTATTATACAGTTTTCTGCAGGTCACTGTCAGGGCTGTGCATGGTGGCCAGTTCTTCTTTCTAGCCACAAACACAGCCTGTCTAATTTCCCTAAATTTTATTCTGGCACGGGAGAAAATTGTTTTGCTGTAAACAGGCAGCTTAACCCCTACATATCTGGGCTTGAACATCTGCCTAGAAAGCCATAATTTGTAAGCTTAACATGTGGCCTTAAGTCCTTCTAACCCAACAGGGTCTCTGCCATCCCTCAGTCAGACTCCTCCTCTCTTGGAGAATCTCAAAGTCCTGAAGGCTCCCCAGTCCAGGGAGAGTGCCTTTCCTTTGCTCTTTGACTTTAAGCTGCCAGTCCAAAACAGCCAGAGTTGCAGTTAGAAACAGCTTTGCATATTGCAAAACGCTTCTGTGGCAGTGGCTTGGGTATTAGGCCCCTTGTCTTCCCGCCAGTCCCCTTTGTGGCAGAGCAGCCACCAGGCCTCTCCCAAGGGAGTGCACTGGAAAGGGATCTCAGCCCCTCCTCTTCCAGCAGCAACAGGTACTGAACCCTTTCAGTACATTTGCAAACAGGGAGCTTTCACTAGCTCTATCTGCTGCTTTTACAGATCCCGGGCCTGCTGCTCTATTCCTGGGGCTGCAGGAAGGCCAGTAGCAGTCACTGGCTTCTGGTTTCACTGCTGCAGCCAGCAAGCCAAAGGCCTAAGTCTTGTATTGCTTGTTGTAAAACACTCATTACTCACTGGGCAGCAGCGGGGCAGCTCTAGTGTCGGGTAAATGTCTGCTGCCCCCGCTTTTCTCACTGCTGTGGCTTCTTCCAGGGCCACTGCAGGCAGCTCAGGCATCCAGCCCCCCTCACCCGCTTCTTTCATCTGGCTCTTGGGGGATGAGTCTGCCTAGCAACCAGTTTTAAATCACCAGGGCAGCTAGATTACTTATGCTTGCAGAAAACTTGCGACCTTAAATCTAGTGAAGTTCTGATAAGACACCTGAGCCATACCCCTACGCCAGCAGAGCGGTCTGCAGCCAGTAAAATCAACAAAAACCTATCTCTCCCTGCTTCATAATTAACTGCCGACAACCCCCCTCCTCCAACCCGTCCCCCAGTCCAGTTGCTTGTCTCTCTTCCCGATTGTGAGTCAGAGGAAGACAATTCCTACAGAGGGGAGAAATAGAAACAGTGGAAGTTTCAGAGAAAACTACAGACTACCGCTGTTGTAGTGCTTCCTTCCGAAGGCTGAGGTCTGACCTGTGGAGAAAAATGACTCTTAGTCAGCCTGGAAAGATAGGGAGGAGGAAGGAAGATAAGGGTGTGTAGGGAGATTTCTTGCGAACTGAAAGCCTGGAAGGCCTCCTGAAAGAAAAGAACTTTAATCCAGTTACAGATGCTATTAGAATCGGGGGTCCATAGATAGTTAATAACAACTTCAGCCTTAGTTCTACCACAGGTGGCTCACGTTGGATTATGATGTCACAGGCAGGGACAGGGCCTGTAAATCTCTCCGCCCTGCGGAGCTGTAAGCCCTGCCCCTTGAAGTCTCCAACCACCAAAAGAGATAAGAAAGCCATAAATAAAAGTTCTTTGTTCTTTGAAATGTCACAAATCTATACCTTTAAATTAATCCTAGGACTTTAAAATTTCAATTTAATACAGCAAATTCACAAATCAGAGCAAACTGAAACCCTTACTTATATAAAATTAGAGAGAAATTTTTATTAGCTAAACGGGCTGATTCCCTTCCACTGTGATAGAGAACAAACATCTCTGAGAAAAATAACTCAGCAGCGCTGCTTAAGAGGTTTGCAGACCATCACAGGTTCAGACTTTAATAAATAAAACATTTTAGCCAGATGAATCAACAGAAATGCAGAATAAATCAAAGTAGCTTTCACTTCACACAGACCGGTTAATGAGCAGATAATTATGCCAAGACAGACAAACATCCATACTCACACTCTCTCAGTAGACTAGCCCAAACTGGAGCTGAGCAGATAAACGAAACAATGCCCAACTCCCCAGATGGGCATGGGGGCACTCCCGGCACCTACACCCCAGAACAGAATTCTCAACCAACGTCTTGGTGAGAACCTACCGGAGGAGTCAAGACTGCGTCCAGTCCCCCTTCTCGGTAGCAAATTGGCTAGTCCCACACAAACAAACAGCAGAGTGAACTCATAATTTCTTCACTCACCTCCAGAGTCCCACATTTATATACTAGCTAGTCCCAGTTTTTTTACTTCTACCAGATATTTACCCAGAGTTTAAACACCCATCTGATTCCTGACTCCTGATTAATTTGCCTGAGGAAGCCGTATGGCTTCCGGGGAGGTGATCAAGATCCCCCTTCCACTCACTTGGAGTGGGCTGAACTGACGGGGCCCCTACCTTACAGATTCTGTCGACAGGTCCAGAAGTGTCCGTCCACTCTCTCCAGATGCTGGGCTGAGGTCCGGGAGTGCCCAGAGACCCCTGGTTCAATTCTGCTAAATCAGCAGAGCGGCACCTCCTGGAGGCCTATCCGGCTCCCCGGGCCTCAAACCTGACCCATTCACCAGAGGCCAAAAACGCCAAGCACAGTTGTTCCCGGTCAGGGAACCAATAATGTTACAGAAAACCGAAGAAGAACAAAGCAATACTTAGAGAGATGGAGTTACATTTATTACGCGTGGGTCCAGAGGACAATGTCTCTCAAATTCTGGGCCCCAACATGCAGGAACCTTCCCTATTTATATGTTTCCACCTTCTTTGTCTCCCAAATATGGGGTGTTTCCGGCCCCTTTACAAGTTCCCAAAGAGCCCGTATGTGCTGGGGCCTTGAGACCTCAACCAGAGGCCTGGCCTGGCGCCAGCATTGATAACCTTGTCTGGGGAAGGTTCAGTGGCCTCTCTGAAGTGGGAGTAGTCTTAGCAAGCAAGAATTTACAGAAGCCAACTAGCAGGGTTAATATTTCAAACAGCAGTATTTATATAAGATGGATGCTTCACCTCTACTGGAAGACCCATGTGGCTTAGCTGACCAGTTAGATCCATTTTGGGCCCACAAGTGTATACATAGACCAGAGTTAATGAATACCTTGGGAATATTATTCTCAGGAAAAGAAGGGGGAATGATTGGAAGGTCGGGTATCACTATCTGGGAAAGGGAGCATATGGGTCACAGAAAAAAAGGAAGGGACCTCACTGAGCCTTTAGATCCCTAGGCAAGCATTCTCACCCCCTTCCCAAAGAACAGTTTCTTTACTTAACAATCTGGCTACTATCAGAAGCTGAACTCATTATCACCCAAACCTTAGCATGTTATCTCTAAGAAAAAAATGTGACAGTTTTGAATATGAGCACTAGAGGTCTGGGAACAGGCTCTGGGGCCTGCTCCATTTGTCCCCCTCCCACCTTTTCTCCAGCCTCATAGGCCTATACATAATTTTCCAAAGTCTTTGATAACTTAAAGGCTTTGGAGCATTGCTGGGTTAAACGATAAACATCTAAATATTTTGAAACAACAGGATACTGAAACATTAATTAATTTGAGTTTCACTCTTAGGGAAAATATAGAGGGTGGATTTGAATCTATTAATGAATAAGTCTTGTATTTTATTTGAAATATCCTTTATAATGTGAATGTATTATTAACCTGAGGAATATCAATAACTTACATGCCACCTAAAAATTAAGGTTTCTAAGGGTTAAGAATTCTAAAATTATGGAAAGAAAATATGGTTTTGGTATAATAGAGAAAGCATGAGGCATGAAAATGCATTTTGAAGGAGAAAGAAACGGGTTTCTAAAGCTGGTTATTTCTGAAAGTTGTAAGGTTTCTAATGAAAGATTTGTGAAAGTTATAGAATGCTTATAAAGAAAAATATTGAAAAGAAGTTGAATAAATGTCACAAGCCAGTAAGCCAGGATAAATAGAATAGGGAAATTGAAATAGTTAAACAGAAATTTGGAGCCATCTTGTAAATCCTATATTCCCTAAACCAAGGACACTTAAGAATAAATGATTTTCATTTTGCCTCCCTAAACAGAGGGTAAATAGCTTATATCAATGTACTCAGGAAAACTGATAGCAGAAATCCAATTAGTGTCATTTGCTGACCACACCCAAGGACAAATGAAGTTAGAAAATACACCTTATTAGTCCTTTACTGAAGCAAAAGTTCTATAAATTATTGTTATATTAATCAGGTGTTGTTTTTTTTTGAAAGTAACCTTAGTTGTGGGAACTGAAGTTTACTAGCTTATGCTTGTGTTTAATACCCTCTTGTCATTTTGAATGCTATATAATCTTTTGGTAGAATGGGTCTGACAACCTTCCTAGGGTTTAAATCTTAAGAAAAGTTGTTTGCTGTTGTTGGTTTGTTTTGGTTTTTTACTTAGAGTTGGCTGTAGGTGATTCCAATAAGCCCTGGAATGCCTCAAGATCTTTCTACAATGGAAACTAGGGACCAAATTTCTCAAGAACTATGTACTGCATATCTCTTCTACTTTAATCTCTCTCATGTTAGAAGGCCTCGTGACCCAAGGCCCTCCTCTTGAGTTTCTGGTTCATCACCATGGACCAGAAGACTACATTTGTTCTAATCAAGACTTGGAAGGGAAACGAGTTGGAACCCTCCTAGGAAGGACCCTACCTTGTCTTGCTTACCACACAGACTGCTGTTTGGACTGCAGAGCGAGGTAGGACCCATCACACATGGGTTAAGGGTGGACACACTTCAACTTGAACAGCCATACCAGGACATATCCCCTTGAAATTGACACTAAAAATTGTGAACTGTCTTAATACCACCATGTACTGAGTTCTATTTGCTTTAGGGATCTGAAAAATTGCAGGGGCTTACAATGTGGGCTGGAAAGGTGTACAATCTGGATCACGCTTACCCAGTTAAGTTATTGATTATAGATAACTTGAATGACTTGGATATTTCATTTTTCAGTTCAAAAGATTGGCTGAGACTAGATTTAGGAATAGATGTCACAAGACAAGATCCCCTAGGCCAGTGGTCTGCAAACTCATTAGTCAACAGAGTGGCAAGCTGTGGTTTGCTGACCACTGTCCTAGGCTACTGTCACCACCATGCAATAGAAGTAGGATACAATGGAACGAATGCCTGGGTGGAATTAATTAAATATTCTGTATGTGCTCTAAATAAAAGCCACTGTTATGCTTGTGTGGTAGGAAGGCTAGAGGCCCAAGTGGTCTCATGTCCATTCCGATAGACCTCAGACAGTAATGGGATGGAATGTGTGCTTGCCTTGTTCCAGGAGGAAAGTGCCTGGAGAAACGCTTCCTGTAAGACTCTTGCCCTGCTGTTTCCAACGAACAGAGGTAAAGAGCAAGGATCCCCCCCCCCCCCACAAAATGATCCTGCCCTGTCCTCTGATGTAAACTATACCTCCTGCCTCTCAAGCAGGGAGAGGGGTTGGACAGTACTCGGAGTTTATGAGAAATTTATCTGGATGAATAAATGGCTGAGTATCCTCAGAAGCCAAGCATGCTGCACTGTCGATACCCTGTGCTGATGTCTGGTGGTGTTATGGGGACCCTGACTGTGGCCTTGCTTAGCAAATGAAGTGGAACTTGCGCTCGAACACAATTGGCTATCCCTTTCACTTGGCATATCGTAAACCTGCTCAGCTTTTTAATCCTCAAGTATGTGACCTGTCCCTCAATCTTGATTAGAGCTCAGGCACACAGTCTTTTGTGATTGGCTAATTCAAAGGAAGGGCTTGGCCTTTGACTGTGCGCCTGAGCTCTAATCAAGATTGAGGGACAGGTCACATGTGTGAGGATTAAAAAGCTGAGTAGACCAGGTTTATCCAGGAAAATCCATTTCAGAGAATTACTTAGACTCTCATCTCAGAGCTGACTTGGGTGATTAGATAAGAAGCACATTTCTTCTGGGAGAGGAGAGAGAGTGCAGGGGGATCCTTTGATCCCCATATACACACAGATCCCACTGGAGTTCCAGGAAGAGGAGTGTCTAAGGAGTTTAAGGCAAAAACAAGATTGCCACAGGATTTGAATCTGTCCTGTTCTGGTGGCCCACTGTAAACTAGAATGTGGTTGGATTAATTATCCTATATAATAAAGAGCTAATATACAAATAGACCAAATGGTGGAACAACCGAACAACCGGTTGCTATGATGTGCGCTGACCACCAGGGGCATCTGCGGAACATGGTGGGCATCGGCCATGGAGGGATAGTGGAGCAGGTGAGCGGGGGCACCAAATCAAGGCAGGGCAATGGTTGCTGTCATCAGGGCGAGCCTCTAGTGGTTACTGAAAATTCTTTGCTCCCACGCACCGTGGTCCCACCCGGCGCTGGCACCTGCTGCCAGCACTGGCCCCACTTGCATGTGAGGCTGGTGCCAGCCTCAATCTCTCTGTGCAGTTAGCACGTGGGAGCAGGAGCAGTGGGAATGGGCCTGCCAGCAGACAGGGGACCGAGGTCACCGCAGGAGTTTGCCAGGCGCGGGCATGGAGGATGGGCTGAGACCTGTCCTTGTGCCCACCACAGCTTCATGGCCCACAGTTCTTATCAAGGTGCATGAATTTGTGCACTGAGTCTCTACTATAACCAGCAAAGGCTTGTTAATTATACTTGAGACACATTTAAAGGGATAGCTGAACAGCTAGATTCCACCAGGCAGGATGACCTGGGAGAACAGGTTGGCCTTGGGTATGATTCTGGCAGAAAAAGGAGCAATATGTGTAATGTGTAATGTTGGGGTCAGTGCTGCACATTCATCCCTGACAACACAGCAGACAGACCATCACTGAGCCCTAAGGCATTGGCAGCTTTAGTGACGAGTGAGCTGGAACCTGGGATCAAGGGTTCTTTCTCTGATGCACTAGAGGGATGGTTTGAAAGTGGAAGGGCATGATGGTGTCCACATTCACCTCTTTGATTAGGAGTCACAGTGATGGGATGTTACATCATCCCATGTATTATGCAAAGGTTAATTAAAACCACATTGGCCAAACAGCAAATTAGTCTTCTCCTAGACACTGTAGAGCATGAAAGTCAATGAATGTCAGCCGAGTTTAAAGAAAAGAGTTTAAATAAAGAAAAGGGGGTAATTGTGAGAATAAACAAGTCATCTTTTCTGTCAAAAAACAGTTTAGACAGCCACCATTTTAGACTGTATGACTTGCAGCTCCCCTGGGGGCCGCCATCTTGAAATGGCAAAGGCCAACCCCTTTCTTTGAATTAGCCAATCACGAAAGACTGTGCGCCTGAGCTTCAATCAAGATTGAGGGGTAGGTCACATGCATCAGATTAAAAAGCTGAGCAGACCTCCTGCTCAGTGTGCTTATGCTCCCAGACAATGTGTGTATGCACCCTTCTACAAAGAAGTAAAGATACTTGCCTTGCTGCCTGGCTCCTGAGTATGTTTTGTATTCTATCAAGACCCCTGAATTTGGGGCTCACCTTATTTCTTGCACCCTGTACATATGAAATTTGTTTTCCTTCTGTTAATCTGTTTTATGTTAATTTGATTGTTAGACCAGTTAAAGAATTTAGACGGAGTAAAAAATATTTCTTTGGCCCCCACAATGTATGTGCCTTCTCTGCTGGACTGTAATGCCATAACAGTTTAGATGTTCCTAACATTGTACCTGGCATACAATGTGTTAACAAGAACTAAAACATGAATAATGGAACAAATAATAAATAAACAGAATGGCCAATTTTCAGGTCTTTCAAATACCAGACCATTGACCTGATCTGACAAGGAAAATCCATTTCAGAGTATTGCTTAGACTCTTATCCCAGAGCTGACTTGGGTGATTAGATAAGAAGCACATTTCTTTCTGGTGTTCTTGAAGACTACATGTGTCAGGCTAACCAGAGTCTTTAGATCTATGTGTTACTTGTGCTCATTTATTGTGAATTCCTGTATTTGTTGTACACAATCCACTGGTATTGAAGGTAAGTCTATTAAGCATATTATAGGGTGAAAAGAAACACAACATGGGAGGGCAGATATTTATTGCTAGGTTAACTTAGTAAAACTGCAGAGGCAAATAGGGTTGAACTACTTGCACTATTAGAAGGAAAACATCAATCCCCTTTTTGGTATTTTTAAAGCTATTTAATTTTTGAAGCATTTTTGTCATTCTGTCTTTTAGAATTAAACTAATTTTAGAAATAAGAGAACTGAGATGTAGAGAGTTCAAGGACATGTCAAGTCATAGAGTCATCCTTTAGTTGAAGGGCCTGTCCATAATGAAATAACCTGAAAATTTTAAACATTGGTGTCTGATTTCTGATCTTCTACTGTAGAATTCTGTTCACCAAATTGCGATACCCTGAATGAATGCCTTTCCCCCCCTAAATTCCTTTCTTAACTTTGTGTGTGTGTGTGTGTGTGTGTGTGTGTGTGTGTGTGTGTGTGTGTGTGTTGAATGGTATGATTTACTCTCATTTTCAGAAAGGGCCACTCAACAACTTCTAACGATAATAACTGATCAGGCAAAGCCAGTGACATTCTATGCCTTTGTTAGAATGTTTAATTTGGGTAAAGCTGGCAGAAAAATGAAAATTTCCCCTAGCTTATTAGTTAATAAGTACACTTGTATTGTGGGTCATAATGGCTTCTTCCAGTGAGTGTTTTGGCAACCCTTTCAGTTAATTAAAAGCTAGACTACATGTACTAATTATTCATTATTGAGCTGTCTTCTTTGCACTGCTGTTTACTCCGTTAAAAATATGAAGGTAGAGGTTTATTTTGCTAAACAAATGGCAAATCAGAAGTATTTCTTTCATTTAGTCTTACTGAATTATGCCCTCAGAAATAGAGTGTAACTAAATCAGGGCATTAATATTTGTAAACTACAAAGATGTCTGATATAATTATTTTTGTCATAGTCTGTTAATAATGGAGACAAATACTATCCTTTTATTTTGATAAAATGTTTGACATTTTTCTTCTTCCCCTCTCTCCCCCCTCCACCCAAAGCAGTACATTTTCCCTTCCATGAATTATAAGAGCTCTCATATGCTTTGAAGGTCTTGCATATTATTATTCATTAGTTACTATTATTATAACTAATAATTTCCCTAAATCCACATTTCACTTTTGGCTAATTTATTTGGTTCAAATGTGTGTACACACAGGAGTTTTAACAGGGTGTCCTATTTCTCAAAATCAGGAAGCCTTTGTTAGAAGCTCTGTAGGAGGCATTCAAGGTTAAAATTCAGCTGGACTCTGGGCAAAGCCAGCACCTTCACTCCCACCCCCACTCCAGTGCTGCGGTTTGCTTCCCTACCCTCCCCCAGAGGAGGAAGCTCATCAACATTAGCACACAAATGCAAACTAACCAGCCAGGCCTCTCCCTAGGAATACAAATTAGGGGCAGGTAGTGGAAGAGCTTAGAAAGCTGAAATCAGTCACAATGAAAAGGATGAATAGATGAGAGACCGAAAGTGGGGTGAAGTGTTTAGCTTTTGTCATTTAAAATGACGTCTTTAACTCTTTGCCTTCTAGAGACTACCCCCTCACCAAATAATAGAGCTTTGCAATCAAGAGTTCCCGGGTTAAAAAAAAAAAATGGTATCAGGTTTCTTTTTATAAGGTATAATGATAAAATTAGATATTGGTTTCACTAGGGCCTATGTCTGACAAAAATTCATTGAGAGCCTGTGACATTGAATCATTTACCAGCAGACTTTTTATTAAAAAGAGAGAAAGAGGTTCACATTAGTGACTAGTGCACTTCCTTTTTTCTCTTGGTCACTACTTTCAGCTCAATGCAAATCATGTTTTATTTACTGCATTTACTCTTGGCTGAGTTCTGACTTGGGGGGTGAGCATGGCTGGAAGCTTGAATCCTATTTCTTAATTAGCTCTACCTTATATAGCAGTGGATGACCTTGCTATAGCTTTTGATAATAATTATGAGATCAATGGCCAAGCAAGTTTTTTTCTAGGTTTGCTAAAGCTTCAGATGTCCCAAAACTGAGGTATCTGGGAAACAATACTTTGGGCAAAGCAACGAGCAATACGCGGCGCGCGCGCACGCACACACTCAGACTACAATCTGAATGTTTATGCCAGGTGCTATCTCAGTGGTTAGAAACAACTACAGAGTAAGAAGATGCCTTGGAGCCTTATTATAAGCCAACCAAGGGGCACAGTAGTAGGTACACAGCTTAACAAGTAAAAGCCAGGGCTTCTCCTATAACAGCATATTGTGACTTAGATGTTTTTGTTTTAATTAAGAATTTTAAAATGAATTTCCTAATTTGGAAAGAGCAATCTTTACTTTAGTGCTGCTAGAGATGGTTAATCATATATTATAATTTATTAAATACCTCTGTGTGCACTTCAACCAGACTCATGCTCATCCCTGATCCTTACATTTTGGTAAAACAAGTTTGGACAAACAAGTTATAATTGCTGAAGAAGATACATGTTATTGAAGCAGAGAAAGAGTTAGTAAAATACAAATTCTAAGATACCTAAAATGATAATTTATATAATTGTCTTTAAGGGAAAGAGGCTAGCAAATGAATACATTGGAGGGGGGTCATGCTGAAAGATGAGACAGAGGGCCGGACTACAGGCTTTATTAGAAGAGAAGGACCCTGCCGGGCTGCCTTGCAAAGGAAGAGAGCACACATGCAGGAGTGAACATGCCTTCTGAGGGGAGGAATGGGAAGGGATGGGGCTTAGGGTACTGGCACACGCTGATTGGTGGTTTCATATAGGGCACATGATTAGGCACTTAGGTACTTAGGCTTCGGGGGCTCAGGGTATTTGGCAGGTGCTGATTGGTGGTTCAATGTACAGTCCATGTAAGGTGCCTGGTTAGGTGCTCAGGAATGTCCAGGCTGCAGGTGCAGTTTACGTCATACTCCATCCATCAGCTGGGGAAGGGAGGATCTATCACATGCCTGTAAGGATATTTTACATCTATTACGGCATATTAAACATATTTCCATTTTACAGGTGGTGGGGAAGCAGGGCCACAGAAAGTTTCAGTGTGTTGTTTTGTTTTTTGACACTTCTAACTAAAGCCAATACATCATCTTGTTTTACCTTTCCTTTTATTTCTCTAAATATAAGCAATTATTGAGGACAAAAAAAAAAAATGGTCTTTTTTTCTCAGTGTCTTGAATGGTATCATTTATAAGTGCTTAAATTTTTTGAGCAGTTTCAGACTACCGCACCAGATACCTGTGTTTCCCATAGATAAAACTGAGGTGTTTATTCATCATCTTTGATTTCACACACAGGTAACACTGTTGAGTTTCTGCTCTGAAATCTATCAACAGTAAAATCCATGAGACAATCATTGTGAAATAGGAAATTTTAGGGGTGAAATAGGCAGGTTTAGGGAATTTTTAAATTTAAGGAGGTCCATGGAAAAAAACACAGGGCTACAGAGTTGCAAAAGTTGACATTTCCATAGGACAGGGAAGTTGAGAGAGGCAGAAGTTGTATTTCCATAAGACAAGGGAACTGGGAGTAGCAAAAGGTCTATGTTAGGTTGCTGAAGGAGGAGGAATGCATGAGGCCAGAGTGGTGAGGGATTATGAATTTACTAGTGGTCCGGTGCACGAAATTCATGCGGGGGTGGAGGGAGAGTGTGTGTGTGTGTGTGTGTCCCTAAGCCCGGACTGCACCCTCTCCAATCTGGGACCCCTCGGGAGATGTCCGACTGCCCTGTGGGATCAGGCCTAAACTGGCAGTTGGGCACCCCTCTCACAATCTGGGACCACTGGTTCCTAACCACTCACCTGCCTGCCTGCCTGATGGATCCTAACCACTCTGCCTGCCAGCCTGCTTGTCCCACCTGCCCCTCCCCCCTGCCGGCCTTCTCACCCCCTACTGCCCCCCTTGTCAGCCTGATCGCCCCCAATTGCCCTCCCCTCCTAGCCTGATCACCCCTAACCATCTCTGCCTCCCCTCCTAGCCTGATCACCCCTAACCATCTCTGCCTCAGCCCCGCCACCATGGCTTTGTCAGGAAGGACGTGTAGAAGGTCTCCCCGGAGGTCTCCGGGTCTAATTAGCATATTACTCTTTTATTAGTATAGATTAGATCATCTGCACACCAGTGACGGGAGTCAGTGACTTTTAAAGGACTTTTGGCGACTTTTTTCAAGGCAGAGACTTCTTTTTTTTTTTTTTTTAATATATTTTATTGATTTCTTACAGAGAGGAAGGGAGAGAGATAGAAACATCAATCAGCTGCCTCCTGCACGCCCCCTACTGGGGATGTGCCCGAAACCCAGGTACATGCCCTTGACCGGAATCGAACCTGGGACCTTTCAGTCCGCAGGCTGACGCTCTATCCACTGAGCCAAACCGGTTTCAGCAAGGCGGAGACTTCTTGATGCATACCTGGAGGGGAGATAATGGAATGTGGTCACTGCAAGTGAAATGTGGTCTTCAGCAAAGAGAATGACCATAATGAAATGACCTGAAAAGCCATTTTCTGGGGGAGGGGTGTCAATTCAATTGCTCAATCAAACCTAACAGTCTAGATTTACAAAATAAAGAAGGAGAAAGAAAGCCTAGAGGGAATAGGAGAACAATGAAGAGAAGGGCCTCACTTGTCCTGTTTGAGGTTTGACCTTTGAGCTCAGGAGTTGCAATAGTGAACACATCAAAGGGAATATTGACCAATTAGAGGGGATATCAGGACCCAGGGACTTGCAGCCTTTACAAACTGTGGAAGGAGTGACTCAGTGGGACTCTTTCCCCTTCCCCACGTGGGAGTCTGCGCTTGTTCTTCAATAAATTTCCACCTTTGCTATACCACTTTATGTCCATGGTTTCATTCTTCGACTCTGATGTACAAAGAGCCCAAGGAAGCCATCCAGCCAAGGGGAACACATGTTCCAGTCTAAAATTCCCGTATCAATTGATATCCAGATAAGTAGCTCTAAGAAAGACATCCTCTGAAAATTATCATCATTTTGTCAAGGGATTTTCTTAGAAAGTCTTCTTTAGGTTGACATTGGGATTGGAGAGTAGAAGCTTATACCCCCTGCCTCCCATCCCCTTGTTTTGTTTCATGTTTGTTTGATTATTTCTGGTTATTTTTAAAGAAACCCTGTAAAATCCTGTTGAGTATGGGGACAATAGGGTAGAAATTAATCGATAAACATGCAAGCTTTAGAGTAAGGTAGTTTGACTGGATAACTGCACTAGGCTCTTGTTTTCTCTTTCTAGTTAGCTTGTGCCCATTTTGCCTTTCACTTACTTACTATCTTTCTTAAACAACAACATGAGCAACATTGAAAATGTAATTTCCAAGTCAGGTAGAATTTGAAACCCAGAAATGTTATTGCTATATTACCTACTCTCCTAAATGATTCCTTCATAACTTTCCTTTCTCTTTCATGAGCCTGCTTCCCCATCCTCAACCTCCCTTGGTGATTTGTTATATATTTCACTGAAAAAGAAAAATTCCCACAAAATATACACTTGCCTGTGTTTGGCTCCCTATTTATCTTTTCTCCCAATTCTATGAATGATCTGTTCATGCTCCCAACTCAACATCTTTTCTTTTTTCTAAATCCCTCTCATTGCTTTATAGACAATGATCTAGGAAACTTTTGACTTGACTAAACAATTTCTCCTCTCTACTGAATCATTTTCAATAGCATTTCTACTGTATTAAACTACCATTTCTCTCACATTAAAACAAAAAAAAAATTCCTGGAGTCTAATTATTCTTCTAGTTACTAAACCATTTCTTTCCTTCCCTTTACAGCAAACCTCTTTTATTTATGCCCACTGTTTACATTTTTTATTACCATTCTCTCTTTAATTTCAACACTCCATAAAAAAACTGCTCTAATCAATATCACTAGTAGCCAACACATTATTGAATCCAATGGCCAAATCTCAGACCTAATCTTATTTGTCCTCTCCGCAGCATTTGACCCAACAGAGTTTTCCCTCATTCTTGAAATTTCTTTCCAGTTTCCAAGACACACTGGCCGCCTCCTATCTCTCTGGCTGTTCCTTCCCAGTCTTTTTGCTAATTCCTTCTACTTATCTCTACCAGTAAAAATAAAATGCCCCAGGATTCTTTACTTCAGTATCTTACCCAGTCTCATGACTTCAAATACATGACTTCAATGTATAACTCTAAACTACATAATCCTATACCCAACTGCTTCACAATATTCTCTAGTAATCTGATAGATATCTCAATCTTAAAATGACCAAAATTAAACTCTGAATATTGCCTTTCAACCCTGATTTTCTTACATTCATTGTATCTCAGAGTACTTTTATTCATTCGATTGCTAAAACCAAAAATCTGGAAGAGGTTCTTCACTCCCTTCTTTCCCTTATACCACACATCCAGTCCACCCATAAATCTTGTCAGCCCAACAACCTCTAAAATAGAGATGGATCACTTCCTGTACTTCCACTATGACCACCCTGGTGTAAACTACCTTTATCGCTTCCCAACATTATTGCAATGATCTTCCAACTAGTCCCTTTGCTTCTGCCCTTGACCTCCTTTGGTCTGTGTGCAGCACATGAACACTTCCTGTCTCTCCTCTGCTCAGACCCCTCAAAGGTTGCTATCAAAGCCCACTCAAGGCTTCAAGGCACTGAATGATTTGACCCCAGTGTTTCTCTGACCTCCTCTCCTTCACTTCTTCCTGTTTACCCTGCTCCAGTTTCTTTGTTCCTCTTCATGGCTTTTCACTTTTTCCACTTTACCTGGGAATTCTTCCTCCAAATACCTACATGATCTTTACCCTCACTTCCTATACATCTTTATTTCAATGCCACCTTCCCTATAAGGCCTTCTCTGTCTCCCCACTATACCCTTCAGCACTTCCTATATTCCTTCGCTGCTTTATTTTTCTCCCGAGTACTTATTATGTAATATACCTGAGAAGGCTAAAAGGCTAATTCCAATGTAACCCTGATATTTGCGGCTAGCAATCTGAATCTGTGCCAGTAACCTAATGTACATTCTTAATAACCTATAATGAAGTCACTGCCCCTTTTTCCACAATCTGGACTTGCAAGACATGTTTATCTGAAGTACTACTCCCATTTTAGAGAGGCCATAAACCATGAACAATACACTACCCCTGGAGGAGTTTATCAGCGCTGGCGCCAGGCCAGGCCCTGAGATATGGTCTCAAAGCCCCACCCCAACAACCGAAGGGGATAAAAGAAGAGCTTCCACCATATTGGTTTGCTCAGACTTTGGAGGCAACTCCTGAGACCGCAGGCTTAATAAAACTGTGTAACTCCATTTCTCTAAGTGTTACTTGGGTTTCTTTGGTCTTCTACAACATACCTTTTTACCTGATTATCTTACTTGTTGTCTTTCCTTTTAGAATGTGATCAGGGATTTTCAGTATACCACAGAATCTTCAGAGCTAGCCACACAGTAGCTATTCAGCAAATAGTCACTAAAAGAGTAAATGGATGTAAAAGGTATCCTGATATGTTTCTGATTGTGTGAGATTTTTTTCTAAGGTTTCATTTTTTTCATTCTAACATTTACCAACTATTTAGGTAGATACTTTCATAAGATAAATTTCTTTTGACTCTCAAGTAACTTAAATTTGTTATTATAAGTTCATACTAAATTTTGCTAAATGCCTTTTTCATAAATATAAAAACAATCTTATGCTTTACCCTTTAAAACATGTTGAACTTATCTTATATTCTATACAGAAATCCTACATTGTAATGATTTGTTTGTTTTAATCAATCACATTATTTTATTCACCAATATTATTTTGAAGATTTTTGCACTTATATTCATAAATGAGTTTAAGCTATGCTTTTACTTTACCAGGCATTTTTGTTAAGTTTAGTATTATTATTTATTTTAGCTTAAAAAAATTAATTAGGAAACTTTCTCCCTTTACCCACCCCCCGCCTCCTCCAGTTTTGCTGTGTTCTGTAATGGTTTGAATAACATAGAAATTATGATGTATTATAATTATGGTTTGGATATAATAGCCTATAAATCTATCAGTACCTGATACTCTTTTTTATTATTTTTAAATTATATTTATTAAAGTTTCATTGGTTAATAAAATTATACAGGTGCACAATCTATAATACATTATCTCTCTATTGTATTGTGTGTTCACCACCCTTCTGTCACCTCCCCCTATACATTCTTCTACCTCTGATGATACTCTTTTAAGTGCAAATCTTTAACAACCTTTCCATTTCCTCAGTGGTGCTCACATATTCATATTTAACTCTCCTTGAATAAATCTTGCTAATTTATATTTTCTTAGGAAAGCATTAATTTTATCCAAATTTTCCGATTGTTTATTGAACAACACTAACTCAGTAAAAATTATGTTTTTTGTTTGCAGTGTTACTGGTTTCCCTCATGCCTATACTAAACTAACTAAAATCCCCTGTGTATCATAATATTAATTTTTAAAAATATATTTTTAAACTGACTTGAGAGAGAGAGGAAGGGAGAGGGAAACATCAATGGGCCGCCTCTTTGCCATCCGGCAACTGACAATCTAGTTGGGAAAACTTGCTTGGAAGTAATGACAGTTTATAAAAGAGATCCTAAACAGCATGACAGCATCATTCTATTTAACAAAGATCCAGTTAACATCCATGAACCAATCAGTGTCTAGGTTCTGTACTAGACATTATTTGTATAAAAATTAGTAATCCTCAAGAAGCTAATGATCTAACCAGGGGAGACTCACACAAATGAAGTTAACTACACTGTGATGTGATCTATTGTTCTATGTAATGAATAAAATGGTGTTCAAAGGAAAGTTGTACAGGAAAATCAGTCATGAGGATGGCTTTCTTGTAAGACTAACATTTAAGATGGACCCAGGAAACAAAGACAATGTATTACTACACAGAATATAAGAAGAGGACTCTGAAGCCATAAGGCTCATAAGGCAAGATATTAAGTTAAGAAAATACGTAAAATGTGTGTTTGCACTGGGGAGGGAAACTGGGGCAGTGGAGAGAAAGAAATCATTGTAGCCAGATTGTTCAGTGTCTTGAATTATTGCTTTGTTCTGTTTTTAAGTTTATTTTTATTGATTTCAGAGAGGAAGGAAGAGAGAGTGAGAGATAGAAACATCAATGATGAGAGAGAATTATCGATTGGCCACCTCCTGCATGCCCTGACCGGGATTCAAACCATGACCTTCTGGTTCATAGGCCAATGCTCAACCACTAAACCACATCAGCTGAGCTTGAGTTCTTGAATAGGTTAATGAAGAACTTTAATTTTTAAAGCAATAGAGTATTTAGTTTACATTAAATACTCTGAGTGCCCTTTACCTTATCACAGCAAAAGAGTTGGATTTATATCAATAAATTTGGAGCTAACATTTGGATTGATGAGCCTTAACACATAAAATTCTTGATATATGCTGAATTCACTTTGGGAGCCATAGGAACAGCCATCCTCCTATACAACTGAGAGGCTTCTATGAGCCGGTTAGGAGAGGCCGAGCAACAAATTAACATACTATAGACAGAGGAATAAAGTAGCAAATGTCCCAAATTGCAGGCATTAATTTGAAATCAACCTGCTTCTCATTAGTTTATTCATTTAATAAAAGCCATTTTTATTTAATGATAGTTAATAATTCCCTCTTTCAACACCAGAGAGTCTAGCCAGTAAGATGGTGAACATGGTGATAATCTCTCTATATATAAAAGCCTAAGGGACTATTAGGACTAGATGACCGACCAGTAGCTATGACACGCACTGACCACCAGGGGGTAGATGCTCAACACAGGAGCTACCCCGGGTGGTCAATGCACTCCCACAGTCAACCTCCTGCAGCCAGCCAACCTCCCGCAGCCCCTCCCCCCAGCCAGTCTGCCCCGATTGGCCCTGATAGCCAGCCAGGCCAAGGGACCCCACCCATGCACGAATTCATGCACCAGGCTTCTAGTAATTTAATAAGAGCTAATATTTGAGGCTTTTTGATAGAGTAGTTTTGTAGAATGAAATTTATCCTAAAACAGTTATGTGCATTGTGTTGTTGTTATCACAAAACTTCTGTGAGGTAGACACTGTTTTTATTCCTTGGCCCTTAAAGAAACTGAAGCTTAAAGAGATGATGTGTTTATCCCAAGGTCATGCACTTAGTTGCAAATCCAGCTCTCAACTTCTACCTGACTTTGGAAATGACATTTTCAATGTTGCTCATGTTGTTGTTTTAGAAAGATAACTCTAGCAGTCAGTGAAAGGCAAAACAGGCACAAGCTAACTAGAAAGAGAAAACAAGCTAAGAGCCTGGTACAGTTATCCAGGCAAGAAATGAACAAAGTCTGGTGTCACACACTGACCAGGATGAGGATGAAAGGCAAACAGATGCCAGAGTCATTTGTGAGATTATGTTGACCAAACTTGAACATCCATTGGATGTGAAGGATAAGAAGAGACAAGAGCCAAAGGTGATTTTAAAAATAGCTCAAGTGACTAGGCAAACAATGATAACATCAACCAACACAGGGCAGGCAGGCAAATGAGTAGGTTATAGTGGGACATTCACAGGAGTGATTGGAACTGAAGATATAACTTTTAAAATCAGTTTAATTTTAATAATAACAAGACTATAGGGATAGATGTCCTGACTCAGGGAGAATCTATAGTAAGATGAGATAAGGAAACAAGCTAGAATCCTGGAAAAATTCCCAAGTCCCAGGTATACCAGTGGTCAAAACAGGTACTCTGAGAGTTTGAAGAAGGCAGAGTTTAATTCTGGCTGAGGGTATCAAGAAGGCATTTTGGAGGAGGTGGGATTCACAGTGGAAATTTTTCTTTTTTTTTACTTGAGAAAGAAGAAGGGAGAGAGAAAGAGAGAAATATTGATTTATCATTCACTTAATTATGCATTCATTAGTTTCTTCTTATATGTGCCCTGACCTGAGATAGAATCCACAACCTTAGCGTATTGGGACAATGTTTTAACAAAACTGGCCATGGTGGAATTTCTTTTTTAAATTTATCTTTATTGTTGAAAGTATTACAGATGTCCCTTTGTTTGATGTCCCCCCCCCACCCCCGCCATTAACTCCTCCGACCCTGTTTCCCCCCTCCCAGGCCTTCACCAATCTATTGTCTGTGTCCATGGATTATGCATATATGCATATAAATTCTCCAGCTAACCACTCCCCTCCCTTCCTCCTCACTCCTACCTTCCCTCTAAAATTCGTCAGTCTGTTACATGCTTCTATGTCTCTGGATCTGTTTTATTCATCAATTTATTTTGTTTGTTAGATTTCACATATGAATGAGATCATGTGATACTTATCTTTCCCTGACTGGCTTATTTCACTTAGCATAATATTCTGCAGGTCCATTCATGCTGTTGCAAATAGTAAGAGTTCTTTCTTTTTTACTAGTGCATCTGGGTAGTATTCCATTGTGTAAATGTACCACAGCTTTTTTTATCCATTCATCTCCTGATGGGCACTTGGTCTGTTTCCAAATCTTAGCTATTGTAAATTGTGTTGTTATGAACATAGGGGTGCATATATTCTTTCTGATTGGTGTTTCTGATTTCTTCGGATATATTCCTAGAAATGGGGTCACTGCACAAGTGTACATTCTCACCAGCAGTGTACTAGGGTTCCCTTTTCTCCACATTCTCACCAATACTTGTAGTTTTGTTGATTTGTTGATGATAGCCATTCTGACAGGTGTGAGGTGATACCTCATTGCCATTTTAATTTGCATATCTCGGCTGATCAGTGACTTTGAGCTGATCATGTCTCTTGACCTTCTGTATGTTCACTTTGGAGAAGTGTCTATTTAGGTCCTTTGTGCATTTTTAAATTTGTCTTCCTTTTGTTAAGCTGTATGATTTCCCTATATATTTTGGAAATTAACGCCTTATCAGATTTATCATTGTCAAATATGTTCTCCCGTGCGGTGGGCTCTCTTTTCATTTTGTTGATGGTTTCTTTTGCTGTGCACAGCTTTTTATTTGGATGTAGTCCTATTTGTTTATTTTCTCCTTAGTTTCTTTTGCTCTAGATGTATCCCTAAACATATTGCTACAAGAGATGTCTGAGATTTTGCTGCCTAAAGTTTCTAAGATTTTTATGGTTTCACAACTTAACATTTAAGTATTTTATCCATTTTGAGTTTATTCTTGTATATGGTATAAGTTGGTGGTCTAGTTTCATTGTTTTGCATGTACCTGTCCAATTTTCCCAACACTATTTATTGAAGAGACTGTCTTGACTGCATTCTATGTTCTTGCCTCCTTTATCAAATATAAATAAAGTATAATGACTTAGCTCAAATTCTGAGTTCTCTGTTTTGTTCCACTGATCTATATGCCTGTTCTTGCACCATTAGCAGGCTGTTTTGAGTACAATCGCTTTGTAGTATAACTTGATATCTGGTATTATGATTCCTCCAACTTTGTTCTTTCTTAAGATTGCTGTGGCTATTCGGGGTCTTTTTTGGTTCCATATAAATTTTTGGAAGTTTGTTTTACATATGTGAAATACGCTGTTGGTATTTTAATAGGGATTACATTGAATCTATGGATTGCTTTGGGTGGAATACATATTTTAATTAAGTTGATTCTACTAATCCATGAACATGGTATAGTCTTCTGCTTGTTTATATCTTCCTCTATCTCTTTTTTCAATGTTCTGTAGTTTTCTGAGTACAATTCTTTTATCTCATTGGTTAAGTTTATTCCTAAGTATCTTAATTTTTTTGTTTCAGTGGTAAGTGGGATTGTTTTTTTTATTTTTTAGTTTCTTTTTCTGAGAGTTCATTATTGATGTATAAAAGTGCCATCAATTTCTGGGTGTTAATTTTGTATCCTGCAACATTGCTAAACTCATTTATTAAATCTAGTAGTTTTTTGATGGAGTCTTTAGGGTTCCATATGTACAATAACATGTCATCTGCAAATAATGACAATTTTACTTCCTCCTTTCCAATTTGGATTCCTTTTATTTTTCTTCTTGTCTGATCTCTATGACTAGGACTTCAGTACTATATTGAACAAGAATGGTGAAAGCAGACATCCCTGTCTTGTTCTTGCTCTTAGGGGAACTGGTTTTAGTTTTTGCCCATTGAGTATGACACTGGCTGTAAGTTTGTCATATATGGCTTTTACTATGTTGAAGTATGGTCCCTCTATTCCTACTTTGCTGAGAGTTTTTATCAAAAAGGATGCTGGATTTTGTCAAATGCCTTTTCTGCATCAATTGACATGATCATGTGATTTTTGTCTTGCAATCTGTTTATGTAATGTGTCGCATTTATTGATTTGCAAATATTGTACCAGCCTTGCATCCCCAGAATAAATCCCACTTGGTCATGGCGTATGATCTTTTTAACGTATTGCTGGATTCGGTTAAATAATATTTTGTTGAGGATTTTAGCATCTATGTTCATCAGGAATATTGGCCTGTAATTGTCTTTCTTTGTAGTGTCTTTATCATAGATAAATTTATGATAATCCTGGCCTCATAGAAAGAGCTTGGAAGTGTGCCTTCCTCTTTAATGTTTTAGAATAGTTTGAGGAGGATAGGTGTTAGTTCTTTCAATGTTTGGTAAAACTCCCCTCATCCAGACCAGGGATTTTGTTTGCTAGAAGGTTTTTTATTACTGCTTCAATTTCATCAGTAGTTATCAGCCTATTCAGGTTTACTGATTCTTCCTGATTGAGTTTTGGAGGATTTTATTTTCCTAGGTATATGTCTATTTTGTTGGAATATAGTTGTTCATAGTATTTGTTTTACAATCCTTTGTATTTCTGAGAGGTCAGTTGTTACTTCACCTCTTTCCTTTTGGAAGATTTTATTTTTCTAGGAATATGTCCAGTTTGTTGGAAGATAGTTGTTTATAGTATTTATTTATTTATTTATTTATTTATTTATTTATTTATTTAAATCCTTTGTATTTCTCTGAGGTCAGTTGTTATTTCAACTTTTTCATTTCTGATTTTGTTTATTTGGGTCCTCTCTCATTGTTTCTTGATGAGTCTGGCAAGAGGTACCTCAATCTTGTTTATCATTTCCAAGAACCAGCTCTTCATTTTATTGATCTTTTGTATTTTTTTAGTCTCTATCTCATTTATTTCCACTTGGATCTTTATTATTTCCTCCCTTCTGATTACTCTGGGATTTTCTTGTTGTTCTCTTTCTCACTTTTTATGTGGTATGGTTAGATAACTTATTAAAAGTTTTCTTGTTTTTTGAGGTAGGCCTTTAATGCCATAAACTTCCCTCTCAGGACTGCTTTCACTGGCCACAGAGAAATTTAAAGGTTCAGATGAGAG
Organism: Corynorhinus townsendii; assembly: GCA_026230045.1. Classification (NCBI taxonomy): domain Eukaryota; kingdom Metazoa; phylum Chordata; class Mammalia; order Chiroptera; family Vespertilionidae; genus Corynorhinus; species Corynorhinus townsendii. The sequence continues at coordinate 57,610,846 of JAPDVU010000003.1, read as the reverse complement.
AGCTGTAAAAGATGAGAATTCCATTCCAAGAGAATAGTTTGAATAACAGTTGACGAATGCCACTTCAGGAACTTAGCATGTTCATGGGAGGGATGAAGTTGGGGTGAGAAGGAGAGAAATTGTGCCGTGGTTGGTAGAGCTGGATCACTGAAGGGGTTAACTTGTAGAGGATGTGTACTGGTGTGGGAGAATTTTGTGCAGGAGAGTTATGTGATCATTCTAAGTTTCAGGAAGAAAATTTGTAGAAGTCTCTCCATGGGAAAATAAGGGCTCTAACCTCTTCCAGGCCAGATCTCCAAATGACTGCAATGTGTTAAGGAACCAAGGAGGGGTGCCTTCGGCTTTCTTAGGCTGAAAAAGAGATGGAAGGATATGTTTTCTTTTTCATAAATCCTAGGAAATCTTTAACTCAGACCCATATCTGACCCACAAACTAAAGAAACGGACTCATTAATCATATAATTATGAAATATCTGGCTTTTAACTTGAGCAAACTTATAAAGTAGTTATGACAGCATTTCAAAAGAAAAATATCTTTCATCATCCCTGTAACTTAAAGAATGGAATCTTAAATTATATATTATTTACAGTGTTAAAAATTTGGATATTGCTCAAAAGTTTGCCACTCCGAAGAATAAATTACTTGTGACTTTATAATTATACTTCAAATATAATGTATTTACTTTTACAAGTAGATAAATTAAAATTTTTAAAGTTTTTTCTGATCTAGGAAGTTACATAGCTTCCTTTATTTATACATCTCAGTGATTTGTGAAACATATTTTTATGCTGCATTTTATTTTTTTAAATGCTCCAAGAATTGTTATTCCTAGAAATAGTTCTGTTTATTCAACACTATTAAGTTTTCTTAAAACAACTTAAAGAGGTTCTTCCATTGTGTTTTGCTTTTCATTTTATATATTACACTTTTTTTCCCCAGAAATACTAATATTGAAATGCTTTTTTTCAGAAACACTAATATTGAAATGTGAATTTTCAGGGGAATATAGAAATGATATTATCCAAAAGGCATCAAAAATATAATAAAAAGAACCAGGAAGTATTACAGTAACATTTTGAATAAGGATGTTCTAAAGCTTTTCCTGTCCTTTGTTTGCTATTTTCAGAAAGGGTTAGAAGTTTCACTAGCCAATGTCGGCAGTTGTTTAGAAAAGTTTTCACAAGAGTTTGGAAGGAAATATGGCCTTCCCATGAGAAAAGGGGAATAGGCATTCTGCAGGGCTGACTTTAACCTTAAGCAACAGAGATGGAAATGGAAACTCATTCTTCTGAGAAAATTAACAACAGTGTCCTGTACTCTCCCTGGAGAGTCTGTTGCTAAATTTGTGCTCAGCAATGTTCATACTTGGTTCATATTACATAAAAGAAAGGTCAGGGATGTTTAAGGCCGTTTATTTTAACAGCCTGAGAATTTGATTCCCATGGGATTAGGATCCCCCTCACGTCCATAATGAAGATGCCACTGGTATCTTTTTTATTTCTGTGAAGAACCACAATAAGGAGAGATGCTATGATAGGATCAGAACTTGTGTAAGCATGAGTTTTCTCTCAGCATGAACAAAGACACAGGATTTATATAACTTAAACTTAAATATTCATGTCAATTAGATAACAGAACAATACTAAGACATAAAAGATCAGAAAGGCATTTTTCCCAAACTGTGTTTTAGATAGATTCATATGTTCCTTCAAAAATGAAAGTACATCTGAGAAATAAAGAATCAAATAAAATTAAACAGGTTTCTTTACTTTAGGAAATATGAAAACTATTAAAGTAATAGTTTGTTTTTCAAATCTCTAAAAAGTTGATTATGAAGCATTACTCAAATTTATACACTTTTCCAGAAAAGTATGTTAGAACAAAGTTTGGATAATGCTGAAGTAACAACATGAATGAATAGATGAATGAATGAATGAATAGATAACTAACAAATGTACATTATGTCTACTATTTGTAAAACACTTTAAAAAAGATACACACACATTTAATCCTCACTAAAATAATATGTATTAGGTACTATTATTATTCTCATTGTTCTGATGAGAACCTGGGACACATTCCCAAAGTTCTGTAGATAGAAAATGCTTCCTCCAATTCATGCTCTAAACTTTTCTCTAATTCAGTGATAACCAAATATGTTTATTCATGAACTCATCAGTAAAAGTTTAAAATGGACTGGCATAACTATAAAAATATAAGTATTGCTATGTTAATGTATTATACCTATAATAAAATATAGCAAAAGTAAAAAGAGTAGAATAAAAATAGAATGATTGCTTTAAAATAATTCTTTATTGATTATTAATTGTACAAAAAGAAATTTGCTCCTACTGCAAATGATAAGACCACCACCATTGAATATATTTAATTTTAAAATTAATGTTTTGTGATACAGTGATTTTAAAATCTGATTCTAAGGTTCAGTGAATATTAATAACTAGTAGGCCTGTGCATGAATCCAAACACCAGTAGCTCTCTGTGGGTCCTAGCCACTCCGTGCCCACTGCCCAGAGGCTCTCCATGGCCCAGAGGCCCATCCACAACCAGGTGCGGAATGCTTGCCTCATTGCCAGGTGACAAAGCAAGCATTCCGCCAGGCCGTTCACACTGACTGCTCTCAGCGGCCACCCCCCCCCCCCCCCGGGACTGGGGGACTCCAGCGGGGCTGAGAGGACTGGGCGCTGCCATCTTGTGGCTATGGGCACCACCATCTTTGTGATGGAGTGATGGTTAATTTGCATATTACCCTTTTATTAGATAGGATTGGTTTGGCAGTAGAAATGTTGGAAAAGAGACATCTCAAAATAGTACTATCCTATCTAATAAAGAGGGAATATGCTAATTGAGTGCCACACCTTCAAAAATGGCGGCGCCCACAGCCACAAGATGGCAGCACCCAGTCCCCTCAGCCCTGCCAGGGCAGCAAGCATGCGGCACAGCCGGGCCCACCCCGAGGTGGGTCTGGCTGCTCTACACACCTGCCTCCAGAGTCCCCCAGTCCCCTCAGCCCCCCAGCCAGCCAGGGCTGGCCCGAGGTGCAGGCAAACCTTGGATGTCAGCTGCCCAGCCGCCCAGGGCCGGCCCAAGGTACAGGCAAGCCACCAATGGTGGCTGCTCAGCTGATGCCTGAGGCGCAGGCAAGCCTCGGGTGGCAGCTGCCTAGCCACCCAGGGCTGCCCAAGGTTCAGGTAACCAGGGCCAGCTGAGGCTTGCGCTGCCGGCAGAGGCAGCAGCAGAGGTGTGATGGGGGTGTCACCTTCCCCTGATCGCCGGGTTGCTTCCTGCCCCTGAGGGCTCCTGGACTGTGAGAGGGGGCAGGCCAGGCTGAGGGACCCCCCCCCTCCAGTGCATGAATTTTCATGCACCGGGCCTCTAGTATAAAATAAACACGTAAGGCATGTTTTTATTGCTAATGCTAGTAAATATAAGTCCATATTTTACGTACTTTTTTTCTCAGATTTTCTTTCAGACTATCATTGTTTTTTCCATTTATCTTGACCAATGAAGAACTTAGACTTGGAGCTTCATCATTTTCTTACTGCTCACTTGCATTACAAGAATTAAATGTTTAAGCTTATATTTGGGCTTTGAGTGTTATGTTAGATTAGTTTAATCTAGATAATAATATGAGCAAATGCACCTAACCCAGAAAACATAACTGTCAAATATTGGTATATGCTGAAAGCAAAAAACTAATGAGAAAGCAATATTAACCCTCTACTCTCCTTCAGCATCCTGCTTACCACATATGAAAAGAATGATACTTGGATGAGACCTTTGAAGTCACTAGTGTGTATCCCTGTATTAAATATTAAGAAAACTTAACTCTTATTTTTAATGGAAAACAGTTATGCTCTTTCTATACTCCAGTGGGGAGCTTCCATTTCACTTTGGAGGTTATTCTTCTAAACCATTTAGTAAAAAAAATAAAATTTGCTCGGAAACATTAATTTCATTAAAAGCAAAATAAACAAAAACAAAAACAAAACAAACAAACCACACAATTTTTTGTTGATAAAAAAACAATTTGTTACCTCTTGAAAAGTAACACTTTTAAATAGCGAATAGCATTTTATTCACAATAAATTTATTCACTAAGCTAGAGCTATTCACTTAAGCAAATCTTTAAATTGACAATCAGCCTGTCTTTATCTTTTTTTTTTTTTATGGTATACATAAATTCACTATAATAAACTCCAAAGGATATCCACTTAGTCTAAGTTGAAAATTTCATGTCCTATGTTCATAGATAATGTGGAGGGTTGAGAGTGCACTTTTGGGAGGTAGGAGTAGTTAAAGAAATTGAAGAACTGCTTCTTTGTAACTAGATAGGAAAATGATGCCAGAGATTGGCAATTGCCAAGTTTTATTTTTCCCTTTACTAAAAATAGAACCTCTTATTTCTGTAAAGCATTTTAGTGATCATGTATTAATCCAATTCTCTAGTTCACAGGAGGCAAACTGGATTAATGACTTGCCTGCTGTTGCACAGTTAGCAAGAGTCAGGATCAGAATCCAGTTCTCCTCATGGTTGCTCTGTTTATTCCACATTTTATCACTTATGAACAATACCCACAAGTACCCTTTGTAGAGGAATAGCCTCACAGCCAAGGTGCAAAGCATATGTGCAAATTATTTACTCTCAATAATTTACTGTATTTAAACAAATGAGCAAGGCATTTCTTTGCACAATCAAGCAAGTAAAAAATAGTTCCATTTTATAAGGCATCCTTTCTTTTATTTATATATATACTAGAAGCCCGGTGCATGCCTTCATGCACCAGTGGGGTCCCTCAGTCTGGCCTGTGCCCTCTTGCAATCTGGGACCCCTCAGGGGATGTCAGAGAGCTGGTTTTGGCCCGATCTCCACAGGCCTGATCCAGACAGGAGGGAGCCTGATCTTGTGTGTTGAGTGTTTGTCCCCTGGTGGTCAGTTAACTTCATAGCGATCAGTTGCTTAGACTTTTATATATATAGATATGTGCACAGGAAGGGGATCCCCTTAGCTCAGCCTGCACTCTCTCCAATCTGGGACCCCTCAGGACCTCTGGCTCCTAACCGCTCACCTGCCTGCCGGCCTGATTTCCCTAACTGCTCTCCCCTGCTGGCCTGATCTTCCCAATTGCTCTCCCCTGACAGCCTGTTTGCCCTAACTGCTCTCCCCACCTGCCTGATAGCCTCTAACCTCCTCTGCCTTGACTGTGCCAACATGGCTTTGTCTGGAAGGACGTCCGGAAGATGTTCAGTCTAATTAGCATATTACCCTTTTATTAGTATAGATGCCACCTTGTCCTAAAAATGCAGGTTGTTCTCAGGTTTTCCTATCGTGGAAGGGGAGCCCGCAGTAGCATCCTGGGTTCTGACCAGGGATTATGCGCTTGTGCTCTATCTCAGCAGATGCAATTCCTAGAAGAAGACTCTTGTATGTACCTTGAACATTTCTATCGAATTTGCCAAATCATCCTCCAAAAATGTTGAACCACTTTAACTCCCACCAGCAACCATGCATGTGCCCTCCATCCCATTTTGATGCCAATATCATTGATTTCTCCCTAGAAGCTTCCCTCCCATCAGCCGGGACTGCTTGGTACTTGAGCCAACCTCAGTGTTCAGCTGGGGACTTGATTTAGATAGAATTATGGAGGAGGAAAAATAGTTTTCCTCTACCTTTCTGAGTTCTTAGTGGAGGCCCTTGTAATGAAAGATGGATCACCAAGAGAAAAACAAAAGTTCATTAACATGTGTACCTCATGTATATGTGGGAGATCCCAGGGAAAAATGAGTAACTCCTCAAGGTGGCTTAGAATGCAGATTTAAATACCTTCTTCCTAGGGAAAGGGGATGGGAGATGTAGGCCTCTTAGAGGAGAGTAAATGATTTTTAGGAAAGATGAATAGGGGTGGGTGGAAATAGTTTGTAACAAAGTTTGGGTGCCATGTAAACTTCTACTCTCCTGTCCTGTGACAGGAGTCAGTCTACTCTGCCTGATGACTCTTCTCCCATCAAGGGGACCTATGACATTTAAGCTCCTTTTGGGGGGTCCAATTTTAGGCAGTTCAGGAGACTTCAGTGAAAGCCTCTGCATGTGTTTGCTGTTTTTCAAGCATCTGCAGGTCAAGATCATCAATGTAACAACACTGCGTATGCTGGGGTGGCATGTTCTCTGACTTTCAGAATAAACCCAACAAAAGCTTGTTTCCTCTCTTAGATGATTTGCCACAGTAGCGTTATTCCCTGGAGAGAGTATTCTGACCAGACCTTCCTGAGAGTGGTCATAACATACCCTGTGCTTGTAGAAAGGTGTGGGCCACATCACTAAATAAACCAGGGGCAGTTTTCTCATCTTGTGGAAAGGGAGATAAAGTTATGATAGTTTATCTCCCTTTCCACAGGTTTCTTACAGGTTTGTGTCTCTGCTGCCCCCACCCCCAGCAGCCCCAGCGCCTCGGACTCAGGGCTTGGGGCTGCTGGGTGCCAGGACTGCGGGTTTGTGTCTCCGATCCAGCCCCCAGTAGCCCCAGCACCATGGTGGTGGGCCTTGGGGCTGCTGGGTGCCAGGCCTCTCTGCGGGTTTGTATCTCTGATCCAGCCCCCAGCAGCCCCAGCACCACCTGGCTGCTATGGGAGTCGCCATCTCTGTTGGGTTAATTTGCATACTCACTCCTGGTTGGCTGGTAGCATAGTGGACTGACAGTTAATTTGCATGTTTCATATATATATATATATATATATATATATATATATATATACACACACACACACACACACACACACACACACACACATATATATATATAGTATGTATAAGATAGGTAGATGATAGATAGATAGATAGATAGATAGATAGCTAATAGACTGATTTCAGAGAGGAAGGGAGAGGGAGAGAGAGATAGAAACATCAATGATGAGAAAAAAATAATTGATTGGCTACCTCCTGGTTCATAGGTCGACACTCAACCACAGAGCCATGACAGCAGGACAAGGCACCCTTTCTTGATGTGCCTTTGTTGCCCTGGAATTTTGTCTGTAAGATATGTCCCTGCTGAACTGCTTCATGAAATTCCAGGTTTTCCCTGAAACCTAACATCTTTATTATTGTCTTTCAATGAGTAATTTATACTCATAGATTCCAGCTCCTACAGGTGAGAGAGAGAGAAAGCAAATCTGGGATAATATAAATAATACAATGACCTTGGATAGGACACACTTTAGGAAGTGTTGTTACCTGGTTACTCACTTTGGTCACCTTATACCCATAGATTGCATTATTGACCACAGGAGCAAAGTATGTGGGAAGGTGTAAGAAAACATTGGCTCTAGCATGAATGTGTACCCATCAGGAGGTCCAGGACCTCATGCTGCCATTGTTTTGCATCCATGATGGGTCTGATAGGACTAGATCCTAGCACTCCTCTTCATGATGCAAGGCCAGGTCCTGTCCTCTGGTGTAGAAGGATGTGTTATCAGAGGCTACATTTGTTCTCTAAGGACATAACAGTGTAATTATGTTCCAGAAATGAAATGATTTCCATCAATTAGATTTGGCAGAGACTATGCAGGACATTGAGATTTCTAGGGCTTGGAGAGCTTTTACCATGTGATTATGCTTCAGGTAATGCCAACACCCTAGTGTCTCAAAACTAGCCTCAGGGGTCCATCTAGAATTTAGGCTTCTTCCCTGATCCATGAGCAGTCCTGGGAAATGCTGGTCACCCTGGGAGAGAAACAATGTGACTCCTCAAAAGGGGTGTTGATTTCATCACACTCCTTCCTCATGAGCAGAATGAGAAGGCCACTAGAGCAGGAAGAGAATTAAAAGGCAGCTATTCAGCCACCATATCTTTCTTAACCACAAATCTAAAACATCAAAGCCATCGGTATCAGGAGAGACACAGGCTGTCACACCAGAGATTGATATGGTTAGGAGATATGAAAACAATCCTATCTAATAAAGGAGTAATATGCAAATTAACCATCACTCCACTACACCCACAAGCCACGCTCACCAGCCAATCAGGAGCAAGTATGCAAATTAACCCAACCAAGATGGCTGCGGCCACGGAGAGAGCAGGAGGCTTGGGTTTCCCCAGCAATGGAGGAAGCCAAACTTTCTGCACACCCTGACTGCCCCAGGCCTCCATTCAAGACTACAAAGTTTCAATTATAGAAGATAAATAAATCCCAGATACCAGGGCCTTTGCTTGTGTTCCCAGGAGGCATGGCCAGCCTGCAAACCACCACAGGCCCCTCACCCAGACCGTCCCATGCCCCAAGGGAACCCCACCCTGATCTGGGACACCCTTCAGGGAAAACCAGCTGGCCCTGTGCACCAGGCCTCTATCCTATCTAATAAAAGAGTAATATGCAAATTGACCATCACTCCAACACACAACATGGCTGCCCCCATGTTGTCAAAGATCCTGCCCCCATGTGGACACAAGATGGCCACCACAAGATGGCCAGCAGGGGAGGGCAGTTGGGAGGGACCAGGCCTGCAAGGGAGGGCAGTTGTGGGTGATCAAGCCAGCAGGGGAGGGCAGGTGGGAGGGTCTAGGCCTGCAAGGGAGGGCAGTTGGGGGTGATTAAGCCTGCAGGGGAGGGCAGTTAGAGGTGACCATGCCGGCAGAGGAGGGAAGTTGGGGGCAACCGGGACTGCAGGGAAGGGCAGTTGGGGGGGACCAGGCCTGCATGGGAGGGCAGTTAGGAGTGACCAGGCCTGCAGGGGAGGGCAGTTAGGGGCAAACCGGATGGCAGGGGAGCAGTTAGGCATCAATCAGGCTGGCAGGGGAATGGTTAGGGGGTGATCAGGCTGGCAGGCAGAAGCGGTTAGGAGCGATCAAGAAGTCAGGCTGGTGAGCAGTTGGGAGCCAGCAATCCTGGATTGTGAGAGGGATGTCAGGCCTAAACAGGCAGTCGGACATCCCTGGAGGGGTCCCAGATTGGAGAGGGTGCAGGCTGGGCTGAGGGACACACCCCCGTGCACAAATTTTGTGCACCAGGCCTCTAGTTGGAGATAAAAAGGAACTCACATTTACCAACCACCTACCAGGAGTTAGGTGATGTGCTTAAAAATGCACATACCTTATCTTATCATGAATTCTTATAAAGCTTGAGAGGTATTACTTTTTCCTTCATTAAGGATAAAGAAACTCTGAGAGGTTAAGCCCTCACCCAAGGTCACACAGTTTTCTTCTGGTAGAGATCAAATTAGGATATTACAGACTTCAAAGCTCCTGTTCTTTCTGGGACACTGCACCAATAAATAAGTAGAATAAATAAGTAAACTGCACTATTTATTTTTGTAGGAAATTACTCCTTTAGTAAAATAAGCAAATAAACTAATAAATAAAATGGTTCAGAGGAGTCTTAGATATAGTGTGCTTCCCACCAGCACATATATTCCCTGTAAAACAGGACCTACACTGATGATATTGACGTCACATATATTCCCTGGGACCTACACTGATGATATTGACGTGACAATACTGTAGTTTAATCTGTTCTGGTTCCATGTGGAGAAACAGGAGTGGGAGCAACTGAGTGAAGGAGAGAGGGTGGTAGAAAGAGGCACCTGACCCTTCCTTCTGGCTAAGATGCTGGTGGGTCATTACCTCATGCTCAGGGCAGTGAGTGCCACAGGGAACTATCAGTATCTTCCTCTCAGAGAGATTCCCCAGACATTGATGTTTAAAATTTATAAGTAATTTCTTTCTTGGCTATATAAGTGAAAGAAGGCAGACAGAGAAAGATAAATACCACATGATTTCACTTATATGTGATATCTAAAGAACAAAATAAAATAAAAACAGACTCGTAGATACAAAGAACACAGTGATGATGGACAGAGGGGAGGGGGCTTGGGGAGGTAGGGTGAAAAAGATGGAGTTAAAGAAGTACAAATTGTTAGTTACAGAATAGTCACAGAGATGTAAACTATAGCATAGGGAATATGGTCAATAATATTGTAATAACTATGTATGGGACCAGGTAGGTACTTGAAATATCAGGAGACCACACTATAAAGTACATGATTGCCTAACCACTATGTGATACACCTGAAACTAATACAAAATAATATTGAATAATAAACTGTAATTGAAAAATAAAAAGTAACGTTTTATTTTCTCAATTTCTAAGCGTTTCTTTTCAACTACCACCATTATAGTACATTTAAAAACGAATAAACTAGAGCCTGTCTTATATTAAGTACTTTTGTTATGTTTTTTTTTTTATATGTGTGTTTTGTTTTTGTTTTTTATTGATTTCAGAGAGAGGAAGAGAGGGAGAGAGAAATAGAAGCATCAATGATGAGAGAGAATCATCGTCGACTGGCTGCCTCCTGCCTGCGAGGCCGCAACCGGGGCATGTTTCCTGGCCAGGAATGTAACAGTGACCTTCTGGTTCACAGGTAGATGCTCAACCACTGAGCCATGCTGGCCGGGCAGTACTTTGTGTTTTGAATACCTGTTGAACAAACACAGGTCAAAGAATCAAGGTAAAGGCTGCAGAGCTAGTGCTAACTCCTATTAGTAGAGAAAGGGACTAAGGAAATTATAAGATTTTCTTCTATAAACTTTCATAGTTTTTCTTACTATGAAATTTATCTACTATTTTATATTAACTCAATGAATTATGCAATTAAACTTAGAATTGATTACACTGTCATGTAAACCAAATCAATTACTTAGTGACTCCACCCTCATTTTCTTCTCCATCTGTGTTTAGGAATTACACTTAGCAGGCTGCAAGATGTCTGAGCTCTGGGCACAGAAGGTGAGGAGAAGAGCCAGGCACCTATTGCTGTAGGCCTTATCTAAGAACTACTGGGAGGCAGGACTCTGGGTTCTTACGTTTTACTACAGTGACTGAAGTCAGCTTTTTTATGTGTCTAAATGGGACATAAATTATTGTTAACTTGAAATAGAACACGGTGATTTAGCATGGTTTTAATTGGATTTTGGGCAATAAAAATACCCTTTGCTACTGAAAAAAGGATTGCAAAATTTGGAAATGAAGGTTATATAACCTCTTTATGGTAAAAGAGCAGTCTTTTGAAAGTTTGTCCTTCTCACAACACTGATTTTATATTCCTAATGAGGCCTGGGAGACAAAAATCGGCTTTTGAAATGTTTCCACTCTCTTCAGTGTTCTCTATTTAATTAGAATTACTCCCTATACTAATCTCCCCAGCTAGCAATCTAATAGCCATTAGCAGAATTTATTTACTGTTTAAATTGCTACTTAAAGTTTAGGCTGGGTTCCAAGAATTTAAGCAGGTAACTAAGAGAAGGTTTGGCATTTTAAGTCAAGCCCATGTCTCATCTCTCCCTTCAATGTATGTGTAAGAACTTTCCTTTTAAAAAAAATAAAAATAAACTTAAAGTCCTAGAAAAGCAGACCTGTTTTTTCTTTTTGGGGGGGGAGGTCGGGGTAGGGGTGGGAGTTGGGGACCAGGGTAATAGGACAAGCCGATAATTCTATATATCTGGATGTACCTGCAAATCTGTTGAACTTGGAAAACGTTTAAGTTGATTCTTTTTTCTGTTTGGTAAGCACATTTGCAGAATCTTTGAGCTTAATAATATATGAGACAGACAACAAATTAAAACAATAAAAATGGATCTGTCATACCCAATAGGCAACATCTTTTCATTTCCTGTAAGGGAGAAAAGAAAGCTATAGTAGTAGCCAATTTAGAATTTGGGAAGTTCACTATTTTAACTTCAGTATATTTTGGGGACAACCTTTATTTACAGGTTCTATCAAATTCAAATAAAATACAAAATTAAGTGTTTTAGTTTTTTAAACCATAACTCTTATATTTTAGATTCATCTTATTTTTAGATTTAGAATCACAAAATAATTGCATTCTATAGTTATTAGGGTTAGAAAAATCAATTAAAATAAAATGGTATGTTTTCAAATGATAGCTGACCAAAAAAATTTAATGAAAGATTTTGAGTAAACTGTTACATAAATTGTTCTTAAATTTAAGGATCATGGAAGAACTATTTTATGTTGTTCAACTTTCTTGATTCTGGTTCATTCATTGTAACACACAGAAAGGTTCAAAAATATATTTTCATGGCTTTCTCTTAAGATATGTCTCCAAATTAATAATTTGCATGTCAAAAATAAAAAGGTCTGTGTATTCTTTCATTATTTTGTAGTATTAGAATTGCTGAGAGTAACTAGATGATATCATTACTAATGAACTGATTTGAAGGAATAATAGCAGTGGTGATGACAATTACAACAAAAATACTATTAGGCCTCATGTAAGAAGTTAGCTTGGAATATCCTAATTTTAAATAATAATTTGTTGCCCCTGTATAAAGATGCCAGAACAAAAATATCATCGAAGAATGCATTTAACAGCTACTTTTCTACAAGCATTGATAGAAAGAAATAACTATGATATAAGCAAAGTATTGGGCTTAAAGAAATTTTCACTTGCTTACTATGTAATTTGGAGCTTATTATATGATTCTCTTGTCTACAGAAACTCTAATTTCCTCTTACGTAAAGTAAGAATATTAATGTCTGTCCTACAAGCATCTCAGGGCCAGCTGTGAGGATAAAAAGTCAAATGAGATACTGTATGTGAAAGCAACAAGTCAACAGTAGAGTACTATAATGCAAGTCATTACCATAAGATGTAATGAGTTACTATAATTTACACAGATGTGGTCCTAATTTCCACATTAAGGTCTCTGTCTAGAAGTCAGGGTATAAAACAGAAGTAGGGTACATGGCTACTTAATGATATTTAATCTCAAATGTTTTGATTTCTATCCTGCTTCATCCTACAAAGGAAGTGCAGTGGCTGCCTAATAACCAAAGCTGCTATTCATTAAGTGCTTTGTTTATTGGCATGCATTCATGCCACAAACATTGCAAATCCAAGGCCTGTGTTCAATACTGGGGACAAAATGGCATTTGCCTTGTCAAGGATTGCAAAAACTAACTTAATGAAGGCAGAGGTGATATGCCACAGTTTTAATTATGAAACAATTTACAAAAAGAATAGTTTTAATCCCTCTTTTATATGTGAGTAAATTGGTGCTCAGAGATGTTGATTAACCGACCCCCCCCCCCCCCCCGCCCAAGGCCTCCAGCCAGCAAGGTGGGCACCAACATGAGATGCCATCAAGTTCAAACCAAACGTTAATGATTTTGACTGCTATGTTTGTATTGCATCAAAATAAAAATGTTGGTGCTTTCCTAGAGACCCACTAAAGCTATAATACAGGGGTCCTCAAACTTTTTAAACAGGGGGCCAGTTCACTGTCTCTCAGACCATTGGAGGGCCGAACTATAGTTTAAAAAAAACAACATTCCACACATGTGCACTGTGGCCCAGGACGAGCCGGCTGCTAAGCAGGACAGGCGGCGGCAAAAACACCCGGTGGGCCAGATAAATGTCCTTTGGGGGCCACATGTGGCCCGCGGGCCGTAGTTTGAGGACCCCTGCTCTAATAGGTAGTTCAGACATTAAATTGTTCTATATAAAGTTATTCACATACACAGTGATATTATAAATATATCAGTTTTCAGAAAAGAAAAGTATTTTATATTTTTAGCATGGCTTTCTGTTTAATACCGGAAGTTTTAATGTACCATTTTTAAAAAATATATATTATTGATTTTTTTACAGAGAGGAAAGGAGAGGGTTAGAGAATTAGAAACATCGATGGGAGAGAAACATCAATCAGCAGCCTCCTGCACACTCCCTATTGGTTATGTGCCTGCAACCAAGGTACATGCCCTTGACCGGAATCGAACCCAGGACCCTTGAGTCTGCAGGCTGACACTCTATCCACTGAGCTAAACTGGTTAGGGCTAATGTGCCATTTTTTAAAGTCCCATCCTATTGTTACCATGCAGTAAGTTCATGATGTACTGATGAAGCAAATCAGACATAACTATTCTAATTAAGAACCAAGTGTTGAAAGAAGAAGAAAGAAAGAAAGAAAGAAAGAAAGAAAGAAAGAAAGAAAGAAAGAAAGAAAGAAAGAAAGAAAGAAAGAAAAGAAGTACCAAGTGTTTCCCTAGGTCCTTTTTGCTTGTGATGGTGAGTTTTATATGTCAACTTGGCCGAGCCATGGTACCTAGATATTTGATCAAACATTATTCTGTGTTTCTGTGAAGGTGCTTTTTTTAGATGAGATTAACATTTAAATCTGCAGACTATGGATTGCCCTCCATAATGTAGGTGAACCTCATCCAATCAGCTGAAGGTCTTAATATTTACGTACTTCCTCCAAGAAAGAAGGAAATTTTGCCAGCAGATACCTTTAAACTTGAACTGCAATATTGGCTCTTCCCTGGTCTCTAGCCTGCTGGTTCAGCCTGCAGCTTTGGATTTGCCAGCCTCCATAATCACATGAGTGAACTCCTTAAAATAAGTATTCTATTGGTTCCTTTTCTCTGGAGAACCTTGACTAATGCACTGCTCAAGGGGTGATCAGCAGACCCACAAGATCTGCACAACTAGTACCACAGGGAGCTTTTTAGAAATGCAGAATCTCAGACCCCTCCCTTGACCTATTGTTCGGAATCCGCATTTTATCAGGATCCCCAGGTGATGGGTGTGCACAGTTAATTTTGAGAAGCCCAACCTAGGATGATCAGAAATTCAAGTTGTTTTATTCTCTCCCCGCCCTTCCCCCGCCTTTTTTTTTTTTTTTTTTTTTTGGTAAGTATATCTCTACTATATTTGGCATATGTCTTCAGGGTGTTTGAAGGTAGTTTTATTTCCAGCTAGTTGAGTATTTTGGGGCAGTGAAGGAATTAATGGGGGAAATCATTGGTAGTTTTATTTGACCACTACCAAAGGTTCAAAAAACTTGATAAAACTTTGTCCAATTTTGTGATCTAATTCATTGCCACCACTAGGAAAGTCTAGTCCATATTTTTATTTGGATTGATGGGGTAGATGCAAAGGCTGCTCAGCTATCAAAAAAATATTTTGAAAGGTCATGAATATCTAAAATAAGAAATACATACATGTAAAATCATAGTAAACCTATCTCTATAATGGTGGGATTGTGGTTAATAAAAACACATTCATTCAAATGAAACTTACAGAGCATCCACGTTGTGCCAGATATAGTGATGAATGCTGCAGACACAAAGAAGTACTCATCCTGTCTTTAAGAACTTTATAATCATTTCAGGAGAAAGATAGTGTAAGTAAAAGCAATAACATGATACAATTGCCCCCCAACAAATGACCATGAAAAGAGGAAAGGGTAAGTTTTTCTTTAACTAAATTCTTACTTTCTAATTCATCCACATGAAATAATCAGCTGAGTTTTCCAAAATGGCTACTTCTTCATACCTTTTCTTTCTTAGCATCATTATATCTACTTTTTAATTAATTAATTAATTCATTCATTCATTTATCAAATACTTACTGATCACCTTCTATTTACCAGATGCTGGGCTCAGCCTTCAAAATCCAGCTGTAAACCAAATTAAAAAGATCTAAAGGAGAGAAAAATGAAAGAAATAATCACACAGATAACTATATATCTACATTTATAATATGTGCTATGAAAGCAAAAGCCTGAATAATATGACAGCAAATCACAAGAGGACATTATCTAGACTCGGGGTTAGAAGAAGATTCCCTGAGAGGTGACATTTTCACTGAATCTTGAAAGAAGTATAAGAGTATATCAGGTGAATGGATGTGGGATGAGGCTAAGATTCCATGGAAAGGCAGTAGTATTTGTGAAGGATGACATCAGAAAAAGAGAGAGGCAGACCCTTATGGCTCGTGAGTAAAGGGGCAAAAGAATAGGTATTGGAGTGAAGAACCAGATTATTCAGGATCTTGAAAGAAATACAACTTTGTTCAAAAAGCAAAAGAAAGTCATCATCAAATCTGTTTAACAAGGGATCAGTGTTTAGAATACACTTTTGAAAGACCACTCTTACTGTCAGCTGGAAAATGTATGGAATGGCCCAAAATAGATTTTGGGAGACAGGTTAGAATCAAATACAGGTTCCTTAGTTTGACATGTAGATTCCTCAGAGTTGAGGCCAAATTTATCTTCCTAGTCTTCATTTCCACTTCTCCCTTACATTAATGTGCAGGTCAGCTGGATTGGTCCATTCTTAAACTCTCCTGAGCAAAACTTTGCTCAATCTAGATTTTTGACTTTCCAGAACACTTCCTCACAACCAGTTTTTCAAGAGCTAGAAAAAATTTAATCTATCCTTGATACTCTGGTTGAATATTGCCCATTTCTCTAAATATCACAACTGACTACCATATTTCTGAACATTTAAGACACTGCAGGTTGTAAGAGACACCAACATTTTGAACTACAAATAAGTGAATAAATTCATAACAAAATTTTAATAATAGTCTGTTGAGGACCATAAATTGGTCATTCCAGCTTTGCATTGCTTTAAAATTTTTCTCATCTTGTGGGTTTCTCCTTTTCCTAGGTCCTATAAAACACTTAGTTGCTTTTTGCAAGAAAAATTAGATTGTAATAGTTTATCCAAAATGTATTAAAAACATCTCAACACTAAAAACCTCCACAAAAATCCAATTAAACAATGCATAGACACTTCTCTAAAGGGGCAAACTGATAGCCAATAGACATGGAAAGATGTCTAATGTCACTAATCATCAGAGAAATGCAAATTAAAACTGCAATGAGATATCACTTTAGACCTGTCAGAATAACTGTCTATCATCAAAAAATTCAGAAATGACAAGTGTTGGTGAGGATGTGGGAAAAAGCGAACCCTCGTGCACTTTTGGTGGGAATGCAGACTGCTATAGTCACTATGGCAAATGGTAAGGAGGTTTCTCAAAAAATTAAAAATGGAACTGCCTTATGACCCAGTAACTTCACTTTTGGGTATATATCTAAAGAAACCCAAAACACTACTTTGAAAGAATATATGCATCACTATGTTCATTGCTGTGTTATTTACAATAGCTAAGATATGGAATTAACCCAAGTGCTCATCAGTAGGTGAGTGATTAAAAAAGTGGTGGTACATATTATACAATGAAATATTACTCGGTCATAAAAAAAGAATGAGATCTTACCATTTGCAACAGCATAGATGGACCTAGAAGGTATTATGCTCAGTAAAATAAGTCAGTCAGAGAAAGACAAGTAACATATAATTTCACTTATAGGTAGCTAAAGAACAAAATAAATGAATAAAATTGAAAAAGACATATAGAGCCCTAGCCGGTTTTGCTCAGTGGATAGAGCAGTGGCCTGCAGACTGAAGGGTCCCAGGTTTGATTTTGGTCAAGGGCACATGCCCAGGTTTTGGGCTCGATCCCCAGTAGGGGGGGTGCAAGAGACAGCCAATCAATAATTCTCTCATTATTGATGTTTCTATCTCTGTCCCTCTCCTTTCCTCTCTGAAATCAATAAAAATATATTAAAAAAAGAAAAAGAGACACAGATACAGAGAGCAAAATGATAGTGGCCAGAGGGGAGGTGTTTTGAGTGACTGGGTTAAAAAGGTGAAGGCATTAAGAAGTACAAATCAGTAGTTACAAAATCATCACGGGAATGTAGAGAACAGCATAGGGAATATAGTCAATAATCTATACTAATAAAAGGGTAATATGCTAATTAGACCAGATAGACCAGACGTCTTCCCAACAAAGCCATGGTGGCCGGGGCTGAGGCAGAGGCGGTTATGGGTAATCAGGTCAGCAGGAGAGCACAGTTAGGGGCATCAGGCAGGCAGGCAGGCAGGCAGAGGGGTTAGGAGTGATCAGGCAGGCAGGCAGGTGAGCGGTTAGGAGCCAGCGGTCCTGGATTGTGAGAGGGATGTCCGACTGCCGGTTTATGCCTGAACCCTCTGGGATCAGGCCTATACCAGCAGTCAGACATCCCCTGAGGGGTCCTGGATTAGAGAGGGTGCAGGTGGGACTGAGGGACCCCCACCCTCCATGCATGAATTTCGTGCACCGGGCCTCTAGTATTGTAATAACTATGTATGGTGCCTAGTGAATACTGGAAATATCGGGGGAAAAACACTTCATAAAGTAAATTATTGTCTAACCTCTATGCTGTACATCTGAAACTAATACTAACTAATATTGAATGTAAATTCTAGTTGAAAAATATAATTTAACTTAAAAGAAATGCTGTACTTGAGGTTCAAAAAAATCAACTGAGATTCAAAATATGATTAAATATTCTCTAGTACTTACTTTGTACCAATCACAAGGGTTAATATTTCACACATGTCTTTTCAATCTTCACAACAACCTTTGGGTCACGAATTATCTTTCAGATGAAGACATTAGGCTTAGAGAAGTTAAGTAACTTGCCTATGGCTATACAATTAGTTAAGTAACAGAAGAGGGCATTTGCAAAGGGTTTTGTCTCTAAAGCTCATGAACTTGAAGTACTGCAGGAATGTAGGTGTACTGAACTTATACAGATATTTACAAATGTAGGGCATCTTTCCACCAGAAGAATTTCAGACGCTTAGCATTCAGAATGAAAATTCCAAAGTTATGTTTACAGTGATCTCCCCACATCTTTAACTTCACCCTCCCTCATATAGCTGATAGCCTTTATTGCCATGTGGTCAGAAGGACATGCTACAGTTTCCCTTCTATTCCTCCGTTGCAAACTCAGTATTACGGGCAATTTGAGCTGAGTACTTCTTTGTTATGGGATCTATCCTGGGCATTGTAGAATGTTTAGCAGCATTCCTGGCTTCAACCTGCAAGATGCCAATAGCTCCTCTCTCCAACCCCAATCAGTGAAAACCAAAAATGTCTTAAGACTCTTCCAAATGTCCTCTTGGGGGGTCAAATTGCCCAGGACAGGAAATGAATAATGCTACCAGTCATTTTTCTATGACTTAGAGCCTAAGTCATAGATGATTAGCTTCCAAAAAGGCTATTAGCATCATTCTTAATTTAATTTGCTAGTGCACACCAATCCAGTGAATGCTCTTTCCCCCTCTTACTGTAATGTCTGTGATGCTGAAGGTACACAATAAATATTACATCGGTGACAAGTAATTGCACCTGGCCTGTAGTTTTGATTGTCCATGTGGCAGGGCAAAGACCCAGAAGACACATTACTGGGTGATCCTGTGACTTTGCACAGATGATTAGAATCACACCAAGAGTGCATAAAATCATCCATTTTCAAAGTTTAAAGTATAGTGTTAACAAATGTTGGGAACTGAATCAAATAGGCTCTCTCCTAATTGTGTGAATCAAAATCCAGGTGAGCCCTAGCTGGTTTGGCTCAGTGGATAGAGCGTCGGCCTGCGGAATGAAGGTCTCAGGTTCAATTCCAGGCAAGGGCACATGCCGGGGTTGTGGGCTCCATCCGGTGCAGGAGGCAGCTGATCAATGATTCTCTCTCATCATCAATGTTTCTATCTCTCTCTCTCCCCCTCTCCCTTCCTCTCTGAAATCAATACAAATAGATAAAAAAAGAATAGACCTGGATGCAAATGTTGATTATGTGGATGCTCATGCTCCTGGATTCAGTTCCTCACAAGCAGAGTGATGCGGCAAAGATGAGCATCTCTTGGGGCACCTAGTCATTCGTGTGCCAACATAGCAGGTACTAAATGAGTCCCAAGGCCCTGTGCCACAGCTTGATGTCTGCTAGGCCGCTTGGTTACTAGGCTTTATAATGTTCACAGTGACCATTAGATAGATATGCATCCTTAGATGCTGTCCTGCATTTACAAAGATGACTTTCTGACAGGAATGTCCTGAACAGTTTTCTCGTGTGACCATTCAGGCACAAGGCATACTTTGTGCCTACTTTAGAGCTGGTTTGGGGATTACAAAGGATGTGCTGAGCCTATGAAGAGTCTGGAGAAATGAAGGATGATACAAAAATGTTGTTTACCAGAGCACTGCTTGACTGTAAGCCTTACTGATGCAAGTCAATAAACCAGATACTATTCAGAGCACAAAATCATTTCAAAATGGAAGTTGTATTAACTTAAGAGCCAAGTGGACCGGAGCAGCCTGTTTTTTGACAAGGGCAGAATTGCTCCAAAGTTTACCACTTCCTTTCACACTTTCACAGACACCTTTTTCTCAGCTTGATTATCCCCAATTCATTCTTCACAAATATTCATTCTATTCTATATACAGAAGCAGGCTAAAACTATGAGTTAATGACAAGAAGTGAATTCCAGCAAAACTGGATTTGCAAGACTAGAAGGACCTTTCCAACTTATTTCTTAAGTATCTTAAAAAGGTATTTTTCAACCCAGATTTTTTTAGGGAAAGGTATTACTGGATTTTGAACCTTTAAGAATAAACATTGCAAAATATAGTTGTCCAAATATTAATCAAGCATCTCTACATTTTATTTAGGGTTTAGAATATTAATAAATTTGCAGTGTTATTACATGAGTAATACTAATTCTGTTTTATCTCTCCTAGCAAAAACTCTTCAGCTATTTAAATAGTGGTACCCATTGCCCTAGCTAGTGTGGCTCAGTTGGTTGAATGTTGTTTCATGCAGCAACAGGTCATGGGTTCAATTCCCATTCAGGCAGGGCACATACCCAGGTTTTGGGCTTGACCCCAGCCAATGGATGTCTCTCTCTCATCAATAAAAACATATTTAAAAAATAAATAAATAATTGCCAAGACCTGGAGACTAAACCCACTACAGAATGCATTAGGCCTTTTTCCAGTATCTGTACAGTACTGTCATGGCATCTGGCTTGTGTCTTTATTTTAAAAATCCTGTCATACATTAAGAGGTGGTAGCTTTCTTTTTGCATTACATCAACTAGTCCTGTGACTCATATGGAGTAGCATTCAAAAAACATTTGTTAACTTGGAATGCCAAATTATTTTCATGCTGAAACCCATTCTGCATGGTCCATGTATTAAGCCAAACAGTTCTGTGTATTAGAACTGTTTTTGAGAAACACACTCCTTCTGGTATGCTGAAGCCTTACGTCTCATGTAGCCAAGCCAGAGGCCAAGGCAACAGGCTTCATTCTAACCTCTTCTAATAGTTTACTTAAAAAACACTGCAAATAAGACTGGCTTTTAAAACTTCTTTGTCAATAAAAGTGTAGTTTTGAATAAAAATGTAAAACATTTGCTAGCTGTGGATAAAAAGTTTGTGTTAATCTTTTTTTATCATTATCATTTGCTCTATTTCTATCTCCCTTTCCTTTTCAACTGTTAAATAAATATTTTAGGTTTAATTTTTTTTTTTTTTTTTCAGAGAGGAAGGGAGGAGAGGTAGAAACATCAATGATCAGAGAGAATCATTGATCGGCTGCCTCCTTCATGTCCCCTACTGGGGATTGAGCCTGCAACCTGGGCATGTGTCCTGACAGGAATCAAACTGTGATCTCTTGGTTCATAGGTCGATGCTCAACCAGTGAAGCACACCGGCCGGGCTAATATTTTAGGTTTAATTTTGCGCAGAGGTGTACTGTCATTAGTGGTAGTCACATGGTTGTCTCTCATAAAATTCAACTATAGGATATATATAGGCCTTGAGAACCACGTGGAATACACACACACACACACACACACACACACACACACAGTCTAACAGTTTTGTCCTCCCATGAACTGCCAAACCAGTTATTAAATATTCCAGATGTATAGTTTCAATTCTGATGGTCAGTTAGGCCAAGTCAGATAGGACTTATTGTAAAATTCTGCTCTGGTCTTCAAACTGTGGAGACCCATCCTTGGTTATGTCAGAGAAATGAGACAATTGTCCTAATTAAAATAGAAATTAGCATAACTTTTGCACTAATGAATAATGAAAACCAAACAATGGATATTAATGCAGTATTGCTGTAATTAGTTAATATTCTACTTTTATTTTTCTTTACTCAATTATAATATTCTGCACAAGATGACAATCTTGTTTTTGACCTACACTGAACACTTAATTTCCAAAGTTTAGACTTTTGCACTAACATTCTGTTCCTTTTGCACATTAAAGAGAAGAAGGCAAATGGACATTGTGGCTATAACTGCAAGTGAAACTCTAAACTTATTAAACCTTTGAATTTTGACCTATATTCTCAAAAGTTAATAAATTACATCAAACCCCTCAACTGACTATCAGATAACTCAGAGCACTGTGCGAAGAGCACATTCACTTTTCTGACATCATCAGTGTCTTAACTTACATAGCCTGGAGGCAAACAGTCCCAAGATACACTGTTGGTTGGAGAAGGAAGTTATGCAAAAGTTTGGTTGGGAGTACCTGCACTGTTTTCATTTTCTTTTTTCAGACAATCCCCAGAGCATGCTCCAACAAGGCAGAAATTTGGTAGGGCCTTAAATAACATCTCCTCAAAACACATAAATGAAAGTTTTAAGTAACATTCAAGCTGTCACTCTTAAATGAATCTCAATATAGAGAATGTATAGGTTTCCAAAAAAATAAAAATGCAAGAAGCCAGAAAAATATAGTTAAGATTTCCATACATGTTTAGCAGTCAACTGATGTTTGCTGTATCCTTTTACTATGAACCTACCACAATATCAAAATAATGAGCATGATTTTAAACTCATGGTATTTATGAATTTTCATGAATTTAAAAATTAAGAACTTGAGGTGTTATTCCCATCTCAGTGCGATGACTTTGCAAAATTTAAAAATTCCCTTTAACACACTGAAGAGCACCAGCTGTTTTTAATCTGTTAAGACATAAAAATTTAATTTTCTGTATTCTGAAAATGAATTCCATACTGGTTTTTAGATAAACTCAACATTTAATAGGTTGGAAGCTTATTGAGGAATCCAATTTTCCTACTTATCTTTAAATAATTTTCATCAGGACTTCATAAATACTTAACACAAAACCCTTTTGTCACTATGTTCTACATTCAACGTAGTGAATGATGCTTTACATCCGACTCCATAAAAGAAAATTTAAAAAGGAAAATTAGCAATTCCTCCGTCAGTTCTTAAGCTGCATGTAATCAACCACTAGTGGAACAATTACAAATGCAAATTCCTACTTCAGCTGGATGGCTCAGTTGGTTTGAGCGACAGTCCCATATACCAAAATGGTTGCGGGTTTGATCCCCAGTACAGCTGTGTACAGGTGGCAACTGATAAGATGTTTCTCTCTCTCCCTTTCTGTCTGAAAACAATCAATAAACAGATCCTCAGTTAGGATTTTAAAAATGCCAATTCCTAGGCCACATTATCAGACTACCACGAGACTGATTCAATGAAGGGTTCTTACTCTTCTTCAATAAACACTCGGTGCGCTCTGCTGCCATTTGTCTAAAGAACATTGAAAACTGCTTATGTAGTGAAAAAAAAAATCTTACTTCTTTACTGAAGTTCTATCAGTGCATATGGCAGTTTCCGATGAATAAAGCTAATTAATCAAAATGTTTGTGCTTTACAAACCTTGCAAACTACCCAGTGACAATGAATAAGCCACCCTGCCCAATTTTTCTTCCTCCTAGACCATTTTAAGGGTTAAATTTCAAGGGTATTAGAGTTGCAACATTTAGTATCCTGAAGTGGAAAGTTAAGGGTAAATAATTTCTAAATTATTGTAACCTTCTGTTTTTTGGAGTAAGTTTTGAGGACATTGAAGTCCTTACAAGCTATGTTGGTTTAGGAGACTATATAATTCCTTGAAAGACAGTTAAAAACAAAACATAAGACAACCTGTACTAAGACCTCTTAACCAGAGGAGGAGCTTTAGAACAGGAAACGAGAGATTAAATAATAATGACAGGTAAATCATTTCCTAGACTTCCGGAGATTCTTGGCAGCAAAAGGTTGTGCCTTTGAAAGAAAAAAATCATCCGCCACAAAGTGACTGATTAATCAAGTGACTTGTTACAAATAAAAAACGCCTGTATTTGTGTCATGATGGGCTTGTAGCAGCTTGCTGTGTTTGCTCCCAAAAGACAACTGCAAACACAGACTTATTGTCATGCTGACTCTTTTTCTCCGAGTAAAATTTAACAATTTTCTGGATAATTTGATTAAATAAGACAGGGCCCTCTCATATTGTCCTGTTTGAGCTTGAATTATTAGGTCAATATAGGATGACATTTCATGATACCCTTTACCTGAATCAAAACAAGCTATGTTTTCCATGTCTTTCCTAACATAAGATATTTGGTATCATGGCGATAAAACAAATCTTGAGTCTAAAACCAGATAGACTGAAAAAAAAAAACAAAACACACACACACACACAAAAAAAACATAGCCATGATTAGCTGACGTCAAGAAAACATTTTGGCCTCACTTGCAAGCATTTCTATGTGTATTCTGCATGCCTGACAGAGGATATTCAATAAATGTTTATTGAACTAAATTCCTTTCTCTGATCTTGAATTAGCTTCATGGCATTTGTTCTTAATACTGGATATCAAAAAAAGTCTAATTGTTTATCTTTTAGAGAGTCTCCTAAATGAATCAGTTTAAGATTTAAACAATAATCACCTTGCAAAAACAAAGGCAAGCCAGCAAATCTACCAAAGCAGATGGAAGGACAAGAGCAAGGATATAGCCAGAATAAGTTCCCATGTTTAATATAGATAAGTGTATCAAATGCTCAGTTATTTCTCTCCCAATTGCTAGAATTATCTCTGAAAATCATCAAATCTCCATGATACTTTATTTAAAGCAGTAACCACAGATAAAAAACATCTTATATATAAGTGAAACTATTTCACTGAAATGCTAGCTTTAACATAGAATGTGGTTTCGTTTCTTTCACTTTGAAAAAAAAGGGGAGGGGGGAAATAAGACAAGAGTTCTGTTTAATTTCAAACGTTAATATATTTTCTATTTTATATTGAACATTTGCACCTGTAACCCCTCATTTGCAGCAACTATCACATCCTCATAAAAGGGGCAAAATTTGTAAGATGCCTCTTAAAATAAATATTCTTTTTTATAAAATAATAAAACTTCAAATAAATATTCTTTACACTAAACAATATGTTGAAAAAATTAGAAAATAAAGGTTGAATTTTACTGTAACTGTACAATATACATGAAGTCCAAAGGGAAATCAGAGTCTTACAATAAAGGCTTTCTGTAAGGCAAAATACAATCTAAAAACATACTGATTGATTCACATTCTTCCGAATGTACAACATATTAGTATAATATTTTGTGACTGTGCCAAGTAGCATGGCACAACTTGTTTTTCACAGTTGCAAATATTATTGTATATACAAAAATATAGCACATTATCTCTGAAGAAAACAATGGAAAAAAAGTCATTTGCTAATTTACAAATTTTGCAAGGACTATTCACAAACAAAAAATTTTGCCTAGGAGTGTCTGTTGCTTTAGCTTATGCAACATGTGAGTCGTCAGGTTCTGTATCCCCATACCTTGAGTTCTAACAAACATTATCAGTTAAAATGGCACATGGACAAAAGCATTTCACTGCAAACAGCAAAGAATATCCCAACCCTCTATTAACAGTGCCAAGATTATAACTGTTTAGTTGGTTGCATGTGTGTGTTAAAAGGAGAAGAAAAAAAAAAAGGAACATCCTATTACTGTAATATTCCTGATTAATAATGCTATGTTGGTTTTTCAAAGTTCCTGGGTGGGACAGTGGGAACTTTGCAGCAAACTGTGTTTGAGTTTTTACACCGGCATCCAGGCCTATTAACCCGATCATAACACCCCTGGCACAACTTAAGGCAACCCTTGGCTGGAAGGTAACACCATAAACAAGGCAAAAAGAGAGACATGACGCCCATTGCCGACCAACGTGTACAACAGTGAGACTGGCTGCAAGAACACGGGTTGTCAGCACAGTTGTCCTCGTCATCATTAGAACAGTGATAGAAGAGACCTTTCACACAGCACACACAAGTCCCATAGTCAATCACGTTCTGGGCCGAGCAAAGACACTGCTTGTCGCAGATCCAGTCTGACGGCAGAGGTCTCGGATAGGTGCATTCCTTACACTTGCACTTGCCACAGTCCTCACACCTGTAGGCATGCAGGCCCAAATCTTCCTTGCTCAGCGGCTTAAGCTCACCTGGCTTGAGCTCAGATTTGGGCTGCACCCGGATTATCCCATCGGCAATTGGCCCAGAGGAGAAGGATGGTCCCAACAGTCTCTGTTCAGAGGAGCTGCTGCTGGTACTTGTCCTTGTACTGCTCCGAGACCCCGAGCTGACCGTGCTGATAGACCTGGACAGAGGAGCTCGTGCCGAAGAATGGACCTGTGGGTGTTGGAGCCTGGGAGGCTGGCGGTGCTCGGGCAGACCGTGGAGTCTCTCGTGTTTGTGCTGAGCAGAGGGGCGAGGAGCAGGCTTGAGGCCAGGTCTTGGGACAACAGTAGGCCCCTCTGTGTACTCATTGGTGTTTCGTATAGCTCTGATCTGATCCAGGGACAGCACGTGTACCTGCTGGATGAGGGCTTCTCTAGGGTCAGGCTCCCCACGCTGTCTCCCACTGTTACGGGGTGCCTGCAGCAAGGGCTGTGACCCACTGCCACTCTGAGCTCTGGCCGCCATCAGGTCTTGGAAGTGTGGTCACTCCAGCAGGCTTAGAACACATCTGAATTCCTGCAGAAACCAAGAGGAAAGAGTACGTTTACACTCCAGGATACTTCCTACTCTCCACCCACCTGAGTTAACTCTTCACTTCCCACTTCCTCTAGAGAAACAGGATTGTATCCGAGTGGCTGTGGGGATTATTAGAATAGCCATGTGATCAATGCCTGCACCAAAATGTAAAATTTTGGCTGGATACCGACAATTCTTTAATCTTGTGATGTGTAGTGACACAAAGCTGACTTTGTTTCAGTCACTTAAGTATCAATTCCTTCTTCAAATAAACATAAAATTTGCAAGGTCTAGGTTCCCTGTGAAAATTGCAAGGAATTAGAACATAACCACTGCAACTGACATTTTCAAAAGTTGAACACCTTTTCCAAATTTGGAAAGGTTTAAGATTATCATGGTCATTTGTCTTTAGCGTCAATAAATACAGCCTAGAAATTCTTACTTTAAGTCTGTTTTTACATCATATACCTTGAACTATTATTTAGCTAGTATTTTGTATGATGAATATGGCATGCAAAAAGTAAATATTCCTCCCCCAAAGAATAGTTATAAATTTTACAATCATGCACTATCATTCAATACACAGTAGGCACAAAGTTTTAGAATTAAAAACAAATCGATTCAAATCCTGATAGGTGCCCAGGAACACAATCAAGCAAACTCACACAAACAACAAGACAGGAATTCATTTTCAATTTCTCAACTTCAGAGTATATTTTACAGACTGATTGCCTAGAACTTAAATTCTGTAGCTGTTGCCCTGTTTTAGAAATAAATTATGCCAAAATCTTAAATGCTTTGCCCGCTTCTAAAAAAAAAGTTAAAAAAAAGAAACACTTGAGAACATAAACCGGTTGGTGATAACAGGAAGTGTTTTAAAAATTCAAGTGTCACATCTCAAATCTATCATTCTGACAAGTCATCGCTTTAATTACAATCTCTTTATAAAAACTAACATCCCCTTTACCACTAAGTCTACAATGAATAAAAACGGGCAAAAGTAGACTTTTATCCAACCTCTGATTTTTAGAAATGAGACACAGGCAGGTGACACACGCCTCCCAATCTCGCAAAGGCAGAGCTGGAAACCGGATCTCACTTCCAACAGAAAGGCAGACAAGACAACCTTGCTCTAGCTTTCTCTGTGTTTATCGGCTCCATCAGCGCTCCAACACCGTCCCCAGCAGGTGGGACAAAGTCGGGGCCCCGAGGGACTCGGTCTCCGGGCGAATCCACGTAGCCCGGAGGGCAGGCTGCCCCCCCCCCCCCCCGCCGCGTGCAATCGCCACAGCGAAAGGCAGGCGGGGGGCGGGCGCCTCTGAAGGGTGTGCTGTGAAACTCTGGGGCACACTTCCCCAACCCTCCCTTTCCAGCAGAACGGCCCCCACCCCAAAGAAGTGCCTCCCAGACCCAAACGCAGCCACTCCACCCCCAGGCAGAGGTCACGTAGCCCCCCGCAGGGCGTTCCCGCAAAGGCTCTGGAACATCCGGCACGGGCTTCCAGCCCCGACGCCTGGAGGTCGAAAAGCCCTGCCTTAGACACACAGCCGCGACACGGAGGTCTAACCCACGCACACAGGGCGACTCCATCAAGGGGCCCCGCCTGCCATTTGCACACTCCTCTATTTCTGAAAGTTAACGAGAAATTACTTTTTAAAGAAAGGACATTTTCCTAGGCTCCACTGCACGTCGGTCATGCAGGACCCATACCTCTGGGCTGGGAACTTTCCGCGCAGATTTGCTTGCAGTGGAAAGCATCTTTGGGGGAGAGATTTTTTTTAAATATATATAAGTTATTTCTGCCAACCCCTGGCCTGTTTCGCATCCACCCGCCCCGCAGTCCCCTCACTCTTAGTCCCGCTTTTAAGTTACTTTGCAATCCCCATTAAGAAGTGCCTGATCAGATTAAGGATTAGGGGGGGAAAGTACTGCAGCACAAGGGTGGGGCAAATCGACACAGAAACCACTTTGTAAAAACGCACAAGATTCCAAATTAAAAAAAAAACAACACACACACAGCAGCGACAACAAAAAAAGTAGATCAGGCAATGAAAGGGGAAAAGAAAACTAGCCTCTTTTGCCACCTATTTTCAGGTGATGGAAAACGACCGCGACCGCTTGATGACTTTCTTCCTGTGTTGGGTCAGCCCAATCTTCAAAAAAAAGCATGACCCAGGCCGACCACGAAGAACGGAAAAAAGAGAAAGCTGCACTTCCGAACCGCAGCGACCGGCGCCAGGCAGGGCGACGCTCCCACCCGCACCGGGCTCTGTCCACACGGGACAGAGGCGGGGCTCCCCCTCCCGGCCCCCTCTCCTTTTTTCACTCGCGGGGTCTCGCTGCCCCCGTGAGGCGAGAGACTCGCGCGCCCTCGGTCCCGCGAGCACCCAGCCTCGGGACAGCCTCTTCCAGGACTCGCCCTCCCCAAGAGGTACAGGTTAGAAATGCGGGCGCCTGCAAAGGCGACCTGGAAAACACAGTGTTTCTCTCCCTTTCCTACTCTCAGCGCCGAATTCGGGACCAATGCACGGCAGGGAGCCGACTCTAGGAGAGCCTCCGCCACCCCAACCCTCCAGAGTGCGGGCGCGTGGGTTCGGGGACTCTGCACCCAGCGCAGTGCAGCCTCCGCCCAGTCAGGCCGAGCCCCCGGCCAGGCAGACCCGCGGGCAGTTCTCAGGATCTCCGCGGGGAACCTGGGAGTTAGAGAATGGGAGGCCACAGGAGAGAAACCCCATTCCCGACCCGGTTGCACCTACTCCATGTTGCCCATAACGCGCCGGCCCCGGCGCCAGGAGGGGGGGGGAAGAGCCGAACGCTACTCACCGTGATCGCGGCTTTGCACCAACCCCTCTCCGTTGGATTCTCTTCTTCCAGCGATGTGCAAGTAATTCCAGCCTCGATGCAAACTTTCCCCACTTCTTTCCAAACTCTGCTTCAGTCCAACTTCGGAGCAATCGGCGGGAGTTAAAAAGGAGAGGAAAATCCGGAGCCAAGTCCTCAGCCGATTAACACTCCGAGGTTTAGGGTTGGAGGCGACCCCCCCTTTCCAGAAGCGCACGCGGAGTATTTCCTCGTTTTTCTCAATGAACTGGAGGCCGAAGCGCTAGCAGCGAGTCTCTTTTCCTGGCAGATGAGCGAATGAGAAAAGAAAACGGCCTTACAGAGAAGCTAAAGCCAGATGGCCAAGTCGTGAGGCTGCCGCCGCGTCCGAGCGGAGGCGGCGCGGGGCCGCGGGCCGGGCCGGGCGGGCGCGGGGGCCTGGGCGCTGCGCGCTCCGCCGGCCCCTCTCCTCCGCTCGCGCTGCGGCGCGCAGCTCTCTGTCGTGCAGACTGGGCGTTGTGGAGGCGCGGCGGCGAGGCCGAGGCGGGGGCGGTGGGTGCGGAGGAGGAAAAGGCGGAGGAGGAGGAGGGTCTGGGGCCCGGCCGGGGGGGGCTCGCGGTTGGCCTGCGCCCTTGCCTTTCCGGAGGAGGCAGGGAGCTCTGCGGCGGCCGCGGCAGCAGTAAGTGGCGTCATGTGGATCCGAGGCGGAACATAGCAGTTGTTGTCCCAGAGGATATATCGCATCCGGTCCCAGCTCATTGGCTCCGCAGGGCTACATTCACTCACACTCCAGCGCCTGCCAGCGCCTGCCAGCGCTCGGAGCCGCAGGAGGCATTCAAAAGGGCAACCGCGCCGCCCTGCGAGTCCCCAGGCAGGTCCTGCCGCCTGGGCGCCGTCACGCGGGGCGCCCGCGGGGCCGGCTGGGCACCGCTGGGTCAGTTTATCTAGTTTCAAGGAAACACTGACCTAAGATTTCCCCAGAGGCCATGAGGACGAGCCATAGGCTCGGTCTGACTTATGGAACTTCCCCCGCCACTAGGAAAAGGAATAAACATTTAAAACTAATTGGGGCCACTCAATGTTAGCATTTAAAACAAGTTGCAGGTTTTGAGACTATTTCAGAATCCATTTCAAACCCACCTTCCCTTTTCTGATCCCCCTGGAGGGGGCGACGGGGAGAGAAGAGGGGGAAGGGAAGGGGAGCGGGAAGTGAGGTGGGAGGGCTATTGGTTTATTCTTTGTCTACTGGATTAACCCGATTATACACCAGGCACCAGCACTAACCGCCTCCCCCACCTCGGAGCCGCGTGGAACGGAATGCAGATTCGGGTTTCAAGTACCTTCTGCTCTGGCCGGGGATTTGGTTTTGATTGTGTTCATTTGTAGTTTTTCGGTTTTAATATTAGATTTTATTTTAAAAGGGTGGTTAGCTACATAAATGGAAGCTTTTTTGAAGATCCTTCTGTTTTGATTTACACAATAGCTGATGGAAGTTATACAATAAGCCTTGTAATAAATAGTTAATTCAGTAATAAACACACGATTACTAAGGGCCACACCACGGGTTTCTGAAATGGGAGGGGGCTCGCCGTTACTCAGCAGATTTCCACCTCCACTTACCCAGGACAGTCATCCTTCATTTCCCACTCTTCTGTGACTTAGAACACTTCTCAAGAAGACCCTATTATCAATTTTGATAATATGGACTGCATTTTCCTACTTAGAAAATGTAAAGCTAGAAATGCATACAGACGCACTGCTCTAACTGCCGTTCAGTTACTAAGAAACGTGCTTGCGCGTAAGTACCAGTGAGAAATTACCCCCCCACACCCCCGCGCACACACACGCACACACTCCTAATACTGGATTCAAGTGATTTACAGAATGTTTTTACAGGTAAGTACGATTAGTACTTCCGAATAGCACCTGCGATCTGGCCCCCGTGTGGAGTTAGCCAGTGCTAGGAAAACGTGGTGCTTGATTCCCCGCGCTGGGTCCTGCTCCAGCCCACATCCGTTTGCAGCCGCCCTGGCACTCGCTGCCCTCTCCGAGCTCTCGCTCTCGCACGTCCCGGGCACCTCTCCTGCCGCGCGGTGTTCTCGCCCTCCCTTCTCCATGTTTCGTTCGGGCTCTCCCGCCTCGCCCGGGGTTTAGAGCCAGAGATGGCAGGGGAAGTGCCATGCGTTATTTCCGGGCGCTGGCCTACGTGCCCCCCCACCCTCGGGTGAGAGTGGACGAGGCTCCATGAGAGAGCTGTGCCGCGTCTCGGGGGCTGCAGGCGCGGATCTACCGCGCCCACCCTCCCCACCCCAGCAGCTCGTCCGATGCCCTAGTTCTGAGAGCCTCCGGGTGACTGCAGGCGCCGCGGCTCTTACGGCGCGTCCGGCCACCAGGGGGCGCCCTCCAGGCGCGGGGCTGGGGCAGCCTTCTTCCCCAAAACTCTGGCGAGGTTGCTTTTACTCACAAAATATCCATTAGGTCGGCTGGTTCAAAATGGGAAAAAAAAGGTATTTAAAATATCTGTAACATAAATGCCATAACAGGCAGTTTTCCCTCTCATCTCTTCCGACACATTCGGGTTGGAATGCGAAATGAGGTACCTGGGTTCGGAAGAACTCCAGCCTTTACCAAGATGAAGGAGTTGGGGGCCACAGCCAGGCTGCGCAAGCCTGGTCCGAACAAGTTTCCGGCAGAACAGGTGAAAGAGACGCCTTCTCTTCGCCTCTTCAATCCCCTGCACCGGAAGGCTGCTTCTTAGAAGACACTGTGCCCATGCTGTTCTCCCAGTGCTGTAGTAACTCTGCGAAGACAGGTTGTTTTGGATCAAAGCATAAAATGACATTTTAAAAAAGGAGCTTCCGGCTGGTTAGAGCACCTTATATTTTTATCAAGTAAATAGGGAAGAAGCTAGGAATTTATATTTATTTTTCATGAGCTAGAAGGAATCCCATGTAATCTAGCTCCCCGCCTCGTTCCCCACAGCCTCCCACTTGCTGGCTGGGAAAACATTTAACCTGTAATTGAAGCACGAGGTAAAAACAGAAATCTGTTGGATTCTTTCTAATTTACTCCTTACTATTTATTTTATGTAGTGCAATTATTATTTTTCATACGTGGTGTATAAAGCAGTATATTGTGCCTTCAAAGTTTACGTAGGGAGTTATAATCCCTAAGAGGAAGTATGTTTATGTGTATGCATGTGCATGTACACATAATGAAGCGTTTGGTGCAGCTCTTGTAATGAATTCCCAAACTGATTTTCATGTTGCATTACAAAATTAGGATGGGCTCATTTTGGATGGTTCGTCAGAATGATGAAAGAATGTTATGCAAAATTTGACAATGAAGTCCATTTCCAAATGTGTTGTGGAGACTTCTAGAGAGGCAGCCCTGATGCCTGAATAGGTGTTGCCATTTGCTCAATGTTGAAAAATATCAAGTCCGTGGAAACTCATGCTGTACCAGGTTCTCCAAATTCTGGGGGTAATAACATGCCTACTTAGTCCTAACAGTTGATCAGGACTGTGTGTCATACATTTGGAACCTCTGCCTTCATTTTACTTTCTATATTCATTTATTTGGACTTACTTCCTTTTATAGCTATAACTTCTCAATGTATTTATTTACTTTTAGTTATTTTAAATATATTTTTTTATTGATTTCAGAGAGGAAGAGAGAGGGAGAAAGAGATAGAAACATCAAAGATGAGAGAGAATCATTGATTGGTTGCCTCCTGCACGCCCCTGACTGGGGATTGAGCCCGCAACACAACTCGGTATGTGCCCTGACTGGGAATTCAACTGTGACCTCCTGGTTCATAGGTTGACACTCAACCACTGAGCCATGCTGGCTGGGCTGCTTTGTTTGCTTGTTTGTTTATTATTTTTGTTTAAAAAAAAATCTTTATTGTTGAAAGTATTATATGTCCTCTGAGGCAGTGTACAAACCCATGTGAATTTTGCTTACTTTTATCTTTGGTAGAAGACATCAGGATGGACAATGAGGACATGCTTTTTTATCAGTAGGTATGTTGGCCTAGTTAAGTCAGATATTTTCAAGTTTGCACTTACTCATCTAAGCTTCTGATTTATGTGTAGTAATAGGTGAATGTAGCTTTAAGCAACTCTAGTTCCGGTTTCTTTTTGAGATTGACCAAATCACTTGACCTTACTGGGTTCAGAACCAGTTTTGATAACCAAGGAGAAATCATACAGTGATATGATGTGTTCTTGAAACAAAGAAGAACTAATAATTATTGATGATTTGGTTGTTTCAAGGATCTATTCCAATCTCAACATTAGACACTCCATAAGTGCTTTCCAATAAGCCCAGAGCACACCAGTGTATACTGTTTCCAAGAATAGCAATTTAGGTCTTTCAACCATTATTTCTCCTCACATCTCAATTGCAGTAATAAACTTAATTTATGCAGGGACTCTTCTGAGAAGGACCATCCTTGCCGGGGCTGACCAGCAGACCCTGAGCGACGAATGAATGATTACTCTGACACAGGTTTGCTGTGAAAGGGAGGGCTAAGGGACTGCCTGGCTAAAGGAACCAGACAGCCTCGATTGCCTGCCTTGTCAGGCTTTTATTGTAACAGCAGTTTGAGATAAAGTTTATCTTTTAGATAGAATCAGTAGGGTAAGTAATCTTGTGGGGGACACATGTGTCTGCAGTGTCCTTTAAGCAAGGACACCTAAAGATTAAGCATAAGGATTCCGGTAAACACCTGAGAGTCTGCATGTGCACAGACTAGTTTGAAAGGTGAAGGAACAATTAGGGGTGCCGCCTTCAGCCAAACTCCCCTAAGTCAGAATTCCTAGAAACAGGGCGGGCTGCCTTCAGCCCACTTCCCTTTTCATAATGTCCTCCTTACAAACTTTCCAACCAAGTCTTCCATGCTTCACTACACTTCCTCAATTAAAGGGTTTTCCAGTAATGGAACTTTTGATTTGGTAGCATTGGGAGTCATGTCACTCTTTGAATTGCTTTGATTTTCTAAATTCTATTGATATTGCCTCTAAGAGGGAATTGGGAGTGGCTGCACTAAAAGATGCAAAGGAATTAAAAATGGACCACTTGAGTTTTTATCTAGGCAGCTTGGAGAACTGGGAACAATTTATCTCTGCATCTAACCTTTATTCCTAACTCAACTGGGTGGTGTCCTTTATTCCTAACTCAATTCGGGAAAGATACAGAGTTATCCCAGGGTAAGAGGAGTAGTCTTCGTGAGTTAACCTTGAACTGGAGGCTCCTGTGGGTCTGGTCTTTTTCAGAAATCTTACATTCAATCTTGTGGTTTTTATTGGTTAATCAATCTCCCTGTTAGATCTATGCACATTATTACTGAAATTTATGCAAAATCAAATGTGGACTGAAGTTCTTTAACAAGGCAAAACAGTATTTCTGTCCTGGTCAACATGATTTTCTCATTCTATTTCCAAATATATTTGTTCCTTGACTGAAGGTCAAGAGTCTTCCTTTGTAGGATTGATGTAGGCAGAGAAAGTGTAATCAGTGGAAACAGTGTATTGTTGCTTTGCCTACTCCCTCAACAATAGCCCTAGGTTTATTTGTTTTTCTGTTTGTTTTAAACATTTAATTCCCTCCCCCCCTTTTTTTTTCTGGAAACTTTTTAAGCCAGATGGTAATGCTTCATATAAGTTAAATCATAAATTGAAATGATTATTTAGATATTACCGGCCAACTTTAATAGCAATAGGAAGATTTTAGCCTCTGAATAAATAGGAAGTTTTGGTTTTGTACTTCTCATTATGTGGACACTTGATTAGAAGGGCATAGGAAGTTCAACCTGTTCTCTAAGGAAGATGTAGTCAAACAGATTCCACTAAAGCCATTCTTAAGGTCCAGATGCCACAATAATATCAAGGCTGCCAGCCAGCCCCAAACCAATCTCAGTTAATAACAGTGCAAATATAAAAATATTCAGTTAAGGAAATGGAATAAGAGTGTATGCAGATTTAATTTGTGCCTTTGGACAAGAAGTGTTTTGAAGTTACAGTGAATTGTGAATCATTTATGAACATGGTGGGGTTATATCAAATAGCTCTTCTATACATACTCCATGTTGGCGGAGACTCTTAAAAAGATAGACTATTCCAGTGGTTGGCAAACTCATTAGTCAACAGAGCCAAATATCAACAGTACAATGATTGAAATTTCTTTTGAGAGCCAAACTTTTTAAACTTAAACTATATAGGTAGATACATTGTTATTAACTTAATTAGGGTACTCCTTCAATCCCACTGTACGTGCCCACCCACACGCGGTATTTTGTGGAAGAGCCACATTCAAGGGGCCAAAGAGCCGCATGTGGCTCACTAGCCGCAGTTTGCACCACTGGACTATTCCAAAGATTTGGAGAGTATACATCAGACCTACTTTGGACTTCTTTGTTAGGGTCCTGGAATGGAAATAGATTTTCACCATCTCATTCTTAAAAAAGGATCTATTCCAATCTCAACATTAGACATTCTATAAGTGCTTTCCAATAAGTGAAACTAAGGAATATAATTAAAATAAGTAAATATTTAACACCTTAATTTTGTGACAACAAAAGTTTTTAAATTTTTAATGACAGAATTTAAGTCATTCCTCTAGCCTGGAAAATATCATTGTGTTTTGCATAATTATCAGGAAGTAACTGAAACGAGTTTTGTTTTTTTTAAATATGTTTTTGTTGATTTTACAGATTGAGAGAGAGAGAGAGAGAGAAACATTGATAGGATACCTCCTGCATGCCCCTGACCTGGAATTGAATTGGTGATCTTTTAGTCACAAAAATAAAAAGTTGCCCAGCGTCTGTGGCTCAGCAGTTGAGCATTGATCTATGAACCAGGAGGTCACAGTTGGATTCCTGGTCAGGGCACATGCGGGGGTTGTGAGCTCTATCCCCAGTAGGGGGCGTGCGGGAGGCAGCCAATCAATGATTCTCTCATCATTGATGTTTCTATCTCTCTCCCTCTTCCTTCCTCTCTGAAATCAATAAAAAAATAAAGAAAATAGAAAGTTAAAAAAGGAATATTTTTTTCTAATCCTCACCAAAGGATGTCTTTTTTTTTTCTTAGAATGTATTTGGAGAGAGAGAGAGAGGGAGAGAGGGAGAGGGAGAGGGAAAGGGAGAGAGAGAGAGAGCGAGAGAAGGAGAGAGAGAGAGAGAGGGAGAGAGGGAGAGGGAGAGAGAGAGAAACATCAATGTGCAGGAGAAACATCCATCAGTTGCTTCCCATAGGCTCTCTGACCAGGCAGGAATCAAACCCAAAGCCTAGGTTTGTGCCCTGATGGGGAATCCAACCTGCAATCTTTTAGTGCACAGCTGATGCTCCAACCAACTTAGACACCTGGCTAGGACAAAAATAAAACTTTTTAAAAATGTTAATGTCTTTTATTTTTCAATTATAGTTTACATTTAATATTATTTTGTATTAGTTTCAGGTGTATAGCATGACGGTTAGAAAATAAATCTTTGTGGAATTTTTATGTAATAGAAAGGAAGTCTGTAGGGGACACCTATTCTTAAACTACATGATCAAGAAATTATCAAACAGGTGGATGGTAGAAGCCTAGAGAATATAGGTAAAAGTAAACACCTTTGAATTTCTTACTTTGAAAAGTGCATGTGGCAAAAGTATGACAATATTAATTAAAATTAAATATTAACCTGTAATTTCAAATTAAGAAGTTAGCATTTTGCTAACTTCTAAGAATGTATTTTAAAAATAGCTGCAAGACTTAAGCCACCACATAGTGAATCATTTTGTTTTTCATGTTCTTTGTGAAAATCTCCTTGTCATTTTGAGAAATACTCTTCTCACCATACTTGTATTATATTCTGAAAGATGTTGACATAATGCACTTGCCAAGTTAGAAATCAGACTTTTAAAATTATCATTGTTTATTTTTTAAGGGTAATTCCTAAAGTAAAATTATACTGAAGGTTGTACTCTTAAATATCCTCATAGGTTCTGAAATCTAGGCCACATTGGGCAAACCTGAAGCATTTAAGCATGCCCTGCTTCTGATTATTCCTCGGATAAAGATTCAAGTCCTTAACCCAACTTCAAGGTCCAATAGTCCAGCACTCTTCTCTTCCCAGTCATCTGTTACACCACATTACCTGTTTTCTGCTCTGAAGCTGTGACCTGTAGGTTGCTCAAAATTATCTCTCTCCTGCCACAGGGACATTCGTTGTCCCTTTTCTGGCCTTTTGCCATATTAACTCCTACTTATCTTTTAAATCTCTGTTGTGATTTTTTTCAGGACAGCTTTTTCTGACATCTATGACTAGGTCACATCTCTCTTTTTCCTCTCCCGACCTTTTCTGCTATAAAATTAAGCAATCATTTGACTAATAACTGTCTCTTTCACTGTATTCTAAGCTCCATGAGGTCTGGAATCCAAGTCAGATTTTGTCTGCCATTTTATCCCCAGCACTGAAGCGTCTGGCAATTTAAGGAACTTAAACATTATTTTTAAATAGGGTGAATGAATGAATAAATGAAATAATTAACAACTTGTTCCCATCTGTAAAAGGGTTGCTGTGGAGATTGCATGATGTAAAATATATATAAAGCCTAGCACGTGGGAAGCTCTCAATAAATGGCAGTGATAATTTCAATTCAATTGAGTTTAGTAGTTTATTTGGTAAAATTAGCTATTTTGCCTCCATATTTTCCTTTTTAAAATCTTCATTGTTCAGATTATTACAGATGTTCCTCTTTTTCCCCCCCATAGCTCCCCTCCACCTGGTTCCCAGGCCCTTGCCGCCCACTTCACTGTCCTCATCCAAAGGTGTAAGATCTTTGTCCAATCTCTTCCCGCACCCCCCACACCCCCTTCTCCCTGCGCCCTTTCCATGCCCCTGATTCTATTACGTTCTCCAGTTTATTCTGTCATCAGATTTTTTTTTCACTTGATTTTTAGATTCACTTGTTGATAGATAAGTATTTATTGTTACTTTGTTGTTCATACATTTTTATCTTTACCTTTTTCTTCTTCTCCTTCTTCTTAAAGAATACCCTTCAGCATTTCATATAATACTGGTTTGGTGGTGATGAACTCCTTTAGCTGTGAAGCTCTTTATATGACCTTCAATTTCTAAATGATAGCTTTGCCGGGTAAAGTAAACTTGGTTGTAGGTTCTTGCTATTCATCACTTTGAATATTTCTTGCCTCTCTCTTCTGGCCTGCATAGTTTCTGTTGAGAAATCAGCTGACAGTCATATGGGTACTCCCTTGTAGGTAACTACCTGTTTTTCTCTTGCTGCTTTTAAGATTCTCTCTTTGTCTTTTGCCCTTGGCATTTTAATTATGATGTGTTTTGGTGTGGTCCTCTTTGGATTCCTCTTGTTTGGGGTTCTCTGTGCTTCCTGGAATTGTAAGTCTATTTCTTTCACCAGGTGGGGGAAGTTTTCTGTCATTATTTCTTCAAGTAGGTTTTCAGTATCTTGCTCTCTCTCTTCTTCTGGCACCCCCATAATTCTGATGTTGGTACGCTTGAGGTTGTCCCAGAGGCTCCTTACACTATCTTCATATTTTTGATTCTTTTTCTTTTTGCTCTTCTGGTTGGGTGTTTTCTGCTTCCTCATATTTCAAATCTTTTACTTGATTTTTGGTATCCTCTAGTCCAGTGGTCGGCAAACTGTGACTCATGAGCCATATGCGGCTTGCGAGCTGCAGTTTGCTGCTCTGTTGACTAATGAGTTTGCTGACCACTGATCTAGACTCTTGATTCCAATAATTACAGGCTGTTGTTGTTCCTTGTGATTAAGCCCCTATCCCAGTGGTTGGCAAACTCATTAGTCAACAGAGTGGCAAACAGGTTTGCGAGCCGCAGTTTGCGGACCACTGCTCTAGTCTGCTGTTGAATTTCTGTATATTATTCTTTATTTCAGTCAGTGTATGCTTAATATCTGACTGGTCCTTTTCCATTTTTTATTTTTATTTTATTTTTTGGCATTCTCACTAAGACCCTTGAAGTTCTCACTAAGTTCCTAGGAGGTTTCTAGAAGATTCTTGAGTAACCTTATAACTGGTTTTGAACTCTATATCCAGTATTTTGCTTTCTTCCATTTCTTTCATTTGTGACATGTTTCTTTGTCTCCGCATTTGGCTGCTTCCCTATGTTTGTTTCTATATATTGGGTAGCTGCTAAGACTGTGAGGACCAGCTGTGTCTACAATGGAAGAACTGCTGTGCAGGAGATACACTTATGGGGCAGGACTTGCTTCAGTGAGGCTTTGGTGCTCACTGAGTCTGCCCCTTGAGTGTGTCACTTGATGTGAAGAGTTGTAATCTGGTATCGTCTCACACTGACCACTGGGTACACGGGCTCTTGGATCTCCAAGGGGGTGCAAAGTCAGCCACTGCCTGGGGCCACCCAGCAGGAGCTACAGAGAGATCTGCAGATTCCTCTTCTTTGTATCAGGTTTGGAAGTACCCAGATGAGGCCCAGCTGTGAAGCAAGGCAGGCTGCTGCTGCTGGCCTTGGGTCTTCTTTTGATAGCTTTGGGGCTCCCTTACCCAGCTGCTGCCTGTTTTGACAGGTTTTAGGCTGAGAAAGGACAGACCATTCATATGCAAAAGCTTCTGTGCACAGCTTGAGTGGGGTTATAAATTGGGTGGGGCAGGGTCTCAGGGAATCACCAGGGTGAAGCAAACAACAATGGCTGCCAGTCAGCCCTGCACCGGAGAGGTTTCAGTGCAGGAACAATGACTGCTGCAAGCACGTCGGTCTGAAAGAAAGCCACCCTCACATTTCTGTCCTGATGCCAGACAGTCCAATTTCTCCCCTTATGTGTCTGGGTCCCCCAGAGTCTTGCCTGGAACTGGAGTTCAGAGCAAGCTGGAGCTGTTATCTCCCTCCTGATTAAAAAAGCAGCACACCCAGCCTGTTCCATGCCTCTGAACCTCCTACCAGTCTCAATGCCCTTTCTTCTTTACCTCTCTGATTGTAGTACTTCCACTCAGCCACCTTTCCTGTGGTTCTGGATGATAGTTTTTCTGTCTTTCAGTTGTAATTTTGATGTGGTTGTTAGAGGCAGCAAGTACAGGTGTTTATCACTGCCGCCATCTTGGTTTTCTCCTGCCTCCATATTTTCAATACCTTTTAAAATTAGTAAGCACATTGATTTATTTTATCTATCTTATTTGTGTGAGAACAAACACTGAAATTTAGTACAAGTTTTATTGAC
The DNA here is from genome assembly GCA_026230045.1 of Corynorhinus townsendii. NCBI lineage: Eukaryota > Metazoa > Chordata > Mammalia > Chiroptera > Vespertilionidae > Corynorhinus > Corynorhinus townsendii. The sequence continues at coordinate 57,570,240 of JAPDVU010000003.1, read as the reverse complement.
TTTTATTAGCTGTATTCAGCTATTAATAGTATTTATATTAAATTTTGTTTTCAAGTGTAACCTTCTCAAAGTAGGTAGAGCACTTTAGGGAAGAAGGGACTGGCCTGTTTGGCTGATGTGGTTGTTTCTTACTGGGAAGTCTACTCATTGAATTGCCTGTTCAAGAAGTCTGTAGGCATAAGAAATGCGTTTCCTCTCAGAGTGGCTTCCACATTTGGGCTCTTATCCAGCACTGAATCTAACTTTATTTTTGGGGATGGAGGTTTGTGTCTGCACTGGTGTTGAAGCGCTATCCCTTGTGAGAGGAGGATGGATATTCACTTATATCAAATGATCTGTGGCAGAGGTATTTGTTGTACACTAGAATGCCATGTTTTATTCTTTCACAGTCCTTAGGTTATTATGTTGTATAAAGGTGGATTTGCACATGCCTTAGAGCGGTGCTTCTCAACCTTTCTAATGCTGCGACCCTTTAGTACAGTTCCTCATCTTGTGGTGACCCCCAACCATAAAATTATTTTTGTTGCTACTTCATAACTGTAATTTTGCTATTGTTAATTAATCGTAATGCAAATATCTGCAACCACAAGTTGAGAACTGCTAGCAGGATCGCCTAAGACCTACGGAAAACACAGTTATTTACATTACGATTCATTAACAGTAGCAAAATTACAGTTATGAAGTAGCAATGAAAATAATTTTATGGTTAGGGGTCACCACAACATGAGGAACTGTATTAAAGGGTCGCAGCATTAGAAAGGTTGAGAACCACTGCCTTAGAGTATAACAATCCAACAGAATTCTTAGGTTTAGAGTCTTACACTATGTAACAAGCGCTAATCTCCAGAATTTGGAGGGAAAACACACATCAAGGGCTCTCACTTATTTAATGTCAATATGGTATGGCCTTATGGGGGCAAAATTCTTGTCTTCTTGACCTTGGCCTGGGATAGAGCTATGGCTCTATCACTTTGCTCAGTGAGTTCCAGATAAGAACTAACTAGTTTCTGACTACAAGGAAGTGACAATCTACATGGGAGATTATGCAAAGAGCCATGAAAATACTAGAAAGTCATTGGAGGGAATCCACAAAGGCAGTTTACAACTGGATGCTATTGATGCTTGAGGGTTTAAGGAGAAGTGAAAGAGGTTCATGAAGGACACAGCCTCTGAGCAGAGCAGTTGTTTGAGGTCTTTGAGCCCCAGTTTATAGATCTGTCATCCTCTCATTTTGACAATACAAATTTTAAGTGGTTCATTAAGAAGCTAAAATTCTCTGAATATATACTGAGGGTGTGGGTGAAAGAGACTAATGTAACTTTATAATGGCATTTGGTTAAGAATCGCGCAAGTATATTCAAGACATCATAGGGGCGTTTCAGCCCTAGGCTGGGCCAGAGTTTGTGGCAATAGACAAACGATTGTCTTCCCATATTTGGCAGCTTTTCCCTAAGAACTTCATACAGTTGTTAAAATAAGTTGTTTTCATGTCCTACCTTCTTCTTCTTCTTTTTTTAAAAATAATTTATTTATTCATTAAATATATTTTATTGATTTTACAGAGAGGAATGGAGAGGGAGAGGGAGATAGAAACATCAATGATGAGAATCATTGATAAGCTTCCTCCTGCATGTCCCCTACTGGGATCAAGCCCTTGACCAGGAATCTAACACAAGACTTTCTGTACACAGACTGATACTCTAACCAGAGAGCAACACTAGCCAGGGATAGATTCCCTGTTTCTGAGGGCTTGAGGACAGGTTGATTTGCTAGAATAAATAATACTGTGATAAGCATTCTTGTTCATATGTATTTGCACATTTGTCTTACCTTCGTAGGACATATCAACTGACAAAACTAAGGCAATTTAGTAATGAGTTTTATGTCCTTTGTTCAAGGACAAATTATTCATGAGTTAGAGGACTGTAACTCACAAGCAAAAGAGCACTGTTCCAGACAAACATTCAAAGAAATAGGATTTATTTGAGATAAATTTGTGCCTATTAAAATTTTAATAATATTGCTAACAAGCTCACTGAAAAATTATTCCAGTTTACATTTCTATTCCCAGTTTACGAGAGGGACTGTTTTTTTTGAAACTCTCACCAATAGTGAGTTTTGTCAAAATTTTTAATCTATTAAAAATTGTTATCTGATAGGTGAATCATAACATCTCATTGTTTCATTTTGTATTTCTTTGTTAACTTCTGAAATTCAGTATGTTTTCTTATATTTACTAAACATTTGCAATTTTTTTTGTGTGTGAATTCAACTTGATATCCTTTTTCCATTTTTAAATTGGGGTGCTTCTCTTTTGTTGATTTTCCATCTTTCTTATTTTAGAATCCAAATATTGCCACTCCCTATTTTTCAAACTTACTTTTAATATTGTTTTGTTTTGTTTTGTCTTTTGCCATAAAGACATTTTCAATTTGTATGTAAATGCATGCCTAATAATCTTTACATTTCTGGTTTCTGGCTGTGTTCAATTGCTTAAAAGAGCTTCCTGGAGTCCAAACTATAAAAATATTGAACATTGTAGTAAATTTATAATTTAATATTAAGAATCAAAATCATTGGAAATTAATCTGGTAAATAGACAGTAAAGCCATGTTGTTTATTGGCATAATCACTAGGCCTAATTTGGAGAATGGATAAGTTTGGATGGTGAGAAATGAAGGAAAATAATACTTGAGTTTTGATTCAAGCATGAAAATTCTTGCCCCAAATTATGCCAGGGTTGCCAGATTAAAGAGTTAAAAATATGGGACACTCAGTCACAATTGCATTTCAGATAAACAACCAATAGTTGGTTTAAATAAGTATAAGTATTTCTCATACTATAGTTTATCTGGTGACCTCAAATTAAGCAAATTAAATAAATAACAAGCCTATATAATAAAAAGGTAATATGCAAATTGACCATCACTCCAACACACAACATGGCCGCCCCCAAGTGGTCAAAGATAGCTGCCCCTATGTGGACACAAGATGGCTGCCACAAGATGGCCAGCAGGGGAGGGCCTGTTGTGGGCGATCAGGCCAGCAGGGAAGGGAAGTTGCAGGGGACAAGGACTGCAAGGAAGGGCAGTTATGGGCGACCAGGCCTGCAGGGGAGGACAATTAGGGGCAATCGGGCCAACAGGGGAGCAGTTAGGCATTGATCAGGCTGGCAGGCGAGTGTTTAGGGAGTGATCAGGCTGGCAGGTAGAAGTGGTTAGGGGCAATCAGGCCTGCAGGGGAGGGCAGTTGGGTACGACTGGGTCTGCAGGGGAGGGCAGTTAGGGCTGACCAGGCCTGCAAGGGAGGACAGTTGGGGGACCCAGGCCTGCAGGGGAGTGTAGTTGGGGGCAACCAGGCCTGCAGGGGAGGGCAGTTGGGAGCAACCAGGTCTGCAGGGGAGGGCAGTTAGGGGTGACCAGGCCTGCAGTGGGGGGAGCAGTTAGGGGCAAACAGGCTGGCAGGGGAGCAGTTAGGCATCAATCAGGCTGGCAGGGGAGTGTTCAGGGAGTGATCAGGCTGGCAGGTAGAAGTGGTTAGGGGCAATCAGGCAAGCAGGCAGGAGAGCGGTTGGCAGCCAGCAGTACTGGATTGTGAGAGGGATGTCCGACTGCCTGTTTAGGCCCAATCCCGGTGGTGACCAGGCTGTCAAGGAAGGGCAGTTAGGGGTGACTGGGCCAGCAGGGGAGGGCAGTTGGGGGTGGGATTAGGCCTAAATGGGCAGTTGGACATCCCTCGAGGGGTCCCAGATTGGAGAGGGTGCAGGCTGGGCTGAGGGACACCCCTCCCCCATGCACAAATTTCGTGCACTGGGCCTCTAGTATAAGAATATTTGAAATTAAAGCTAGTCCCTTCAAAATCTAATGATACCTCCCTTATTGAGATATTTATATTAGAATATTTTTTTTAGAAAACTGCATCGTATCCTGAAGATTGTCTGCATTCTCACTTTATTAATCTCTCCAGAGGTTTTTCATGTATGGTGTGTGTGTCTGCATAACCAAATACAAGTGTGAATTGAGCTTTATCCAAGACCTAACATGTAGTTAGCCACTTTTAATTGGAAAGTTATTATATATTTTTTCAAATAGCAATTGTTCTTTGTTTTCTAGATCAGTGGTTCTCAAACCCCAGCTGCACATTAGAATTACATGGGGAGTCTTGGCTGGCAGCTCAGTTGGCTAGAGTGTCTTCCTAATACACCAAGGTTTCAGGTTCAATTTCTGATCAGGGCACATATAAGTATCAACTAATGAATGCATAAATAAGTGGAATAACAATTTGCTGTTTCTCTCTTAAACAAATCAATCAGTAAATTAAAAAATATTTACATGGGGAGATTAGAAAAATCAGATGACGTGATCCTTCACTAGAATCTGATTTACATTAACCTGGGAGGGGGCCTTATATAAAAACTAGAGGCCTGATGCATGAAATTTGTGCAAGAGTAGGCCTTCCTTCCCCTAGCTGCTGGCACCAGCTTCCCTCTGGCACCCGGGACCCAGTCTTCCTTCACAGCCCCAGCTTCATCCAGAAGGTCATCCGGAAGGACATCTGGTCTAATTAGCATATTACTCTTTTATTATTATAGATTAAATCTCCCACTGTTGTAGTTTCCTCACCCATAAGTGGAGATAAAAATATTTCCTATTCCTGAGCATCAATGTGTGGATTACATGAATAATACATGTAGAGCTTTAGAGGAGGTCTGATTTGTAATAAGTCCTTAATAAATGAATGCCATTATATTATTATAATGAAGCATAATAGAGATTCATAGCTCACTGAGAATAAGAATAGAAAATGGAGTAGACACTAAACAAAGTATGGATAGATGAAGATGCTGCAACAGTCTCACTCTTGCTTGAAAGAGCTGATTAATGATATCTTGTCTCATCTCCACATTTAATGATGGTATTAGGTTTGAAAATCAGCCATGGTGAGTTTACTTTACAACACAGAAATCACCAAATCCTGTGTATCCCAGAGAATCAATTATTAACACTGACCTCCACCTGAGAGGATAAAGGCAGTTGAAAGGTAAGTCGAGGTGAAAAAGACCATATGCTTACTTCATGGTTTAGCCTGGGCATCGGCCTGGCCAATAATGGCATCTGTTTGTCATTCGTGGAACTGGGGCCTGAGCTGTGGGTCCCCAGGGTTGGTGGATGGAAGAACATAGTGATCACTTGCTTTTGAATCTAGACTCACCAGGATATGATAGAACTCTCAACCAATCATTAATTCTAAGTCTTAATGCTGTTCTCAAAAATCTAAGGATTTAAACTTCTAGAACAGAGGGTATAATGGTCGTCGCCAGAGGGTAACGGAGAGGTGAAATGGGAAGAGGTTGGTAAAAGGACACCAACTTTCAGTTCCAGGATGAATAAGTTTTGAGGATCTAATATACAGCATGGTGACTATAGTAATAATACTGTATCATATACTTGAAATTTGCTAAGAGAGATCTTAAGGGTTCTTACGCACACACACAGGAACTATGTGAGATAATAGATGTACTGATTAATTTGTTGTGGCAATCATTTCAAAATGTATACATATATCAAATCATCATTTTGTACACTTTAAATATAGTACAATTTTATATGTCAATTATACCTCAATAAAGCTGGGGAAAAAACACACACCAAAAACCTAAGGATTTGTGGAGATATACCAGGGGACACAGGAAGCCTCAAGATAAACATGGTCCACCTAACTATTTCAATCCACATACATTCTTAAAACACAAGCCAATAATAACAATAACAACAACACAATGAAGAGAAGAAATCCCATTGCAACTTTTAGGTTATTTTTGGAACACTGAGAATATGTTCTCTGTCCTTTGCCTTTGTTGGGTACTCAGGTGGAAATAGGTGGAAAGCACTGGAGTTCCTCCATACCTCAGTTTCCTCACTGCTCAGAACAGAATGGTTGTCAGACTGAAATGAAATCAAGGATTTTAACTGCATGGTGGTGTAGTTAAATCCTCAGTTTTTAAGAACGTTTGTTTTGTCAGTTTATGACCTAGGAAAATGGAGCTAAGTAAACACCCAGCCAGAGTCTTAACTTTGACCTTGGGCCTCAGTAGCCCTAAGTGCTTCGAAGACCAATAGTCCTAATTGATTCAACCAAGACAGAACTAAGGAGTCCCATTGCCTGACAATTTATTTTTGCCGATCTCTACATAAATCAGCAGTTGTTATAGTTCAATTTAACCTTTATTTGACTTGATTTAACAGCAGACATAGTAAAAATCTTCTAATGATGAATGAACCATTCTTCACGTATGAAATCTGTTTTGAAAAAAGCAGTTTGTATCCTTCTGCTAATTTGCAATAGATTAAAAATGTGCAACATTGTTATTTTGCATTATTCTTTATAAATCTGTGTAAAAATCATGCATTTAAAATTTTTTAATATGGTGCTTTTAATTTCTTAAAAACTCCAAAGCACAATTTTATTTTAGCAAAAAAAAAAAAAGTCATAGTACTTCGCTATACAGTTAAATTCAACCAGAAATGTACATTTTTACACATCCTCCTTGGAAGCAGCAAGTATGTAAAGTTATTATATATTATATTTATGCTGCATGCACATAAAATTGACTATAGACCCCCAAAGTATGCCCGATGGAACCCAGGCTTGATTGTCAATCTGAGGACCCTGGAAAATAAACTCTCTTTGTCTGAACATATGAAAGGTAGCCAAAGAGAGTGAAAACCAGTTTTCCTTTATTTATTTATTTATTTTTAAACTTTTTTGTTTTTCTAGGAGAACCAGCAGAGGAAGAAAAGATCACTTCCTCTGTAGACACTTTATGGGTTTCGGATTCTGTAAACTCTGCCCTGTAACTTGACCCCAAAGCTAATGAAATCCCGTTAGACTTTCCCTGCCCTCCTTCCTGCTTCCATCTTTTGGATCGTCTCACCTTTTAAAAACCTTTTATTTGTATACAGGGTGACCCTCATATCATTGTTTGGCTAATTTTGCCCAGGCACTTTTCACCTACATCCTCTCTTCCCTTCCTTTGGCAGCCGGTTGGGCTTCTTCCTGCCTTGAATACCACATTGCCTAGTTATTCATGCTCAGTCATTAGCACCCGGTCCTCCTACTAAAATTATGAATGAAAAGCCTTGTTGTTCCTTACAAATAACTCGGGCTTCCTCAGTCAGTCAAATTCGGAATGGAAGTGACTGCTGGACAAAGGCGCGGGATGATGGACAGTCCTCACAGCAAGTCATCAATGCCTACAGGAAGTTTTTAAAGCCTCAATATAGGTAGAGAGGGATGGGCGTTCCTGGAGGACAAGCCTACAGAAGGGGGCTGGGAGCAGGGGGATAGGGGGTGTGGGGGGAGGTGCTCTTTGTACCCGTTTGGGTTTTAGAAAAAAAAAAAATCCACAAAGCCCAGAGATAACAATGTATAGAGTCAATTTTGCCCTATCAAGAACTTAAAAATCCTTCCATGGAGACATCTACCTTGCAGTGATTCTGGTTTAAACTGACACTCACAGACAAAAGTGAAGGCACCGACCATTTACTGAGTTTTGAATGCTGAACGGAGCAAGCGTGGGTTACGTACTCGGAGCTGCACAACTCCCCGCTGAGAAGTGGCATTGTCTTGGGCCCCTTTTTCACAACAGGGGAAAAGGTAATTGACAGCCCGATTGTTCGGCCGGGACCCCTGCTGTTTTAAAACCCTGGAAGGCCCCAGTCACACGTTGTCAATAATAGCCGTCGGAGGTGCGGAGTGAAGAAGGGCTGTTCAGGAAACAGTTTGAGCCCTTCAAGTGGACAGGCCTCAGTGACTTTTCTTGCACTCTGGCTGCCACAAGCAGCTTATTCAAAAATAACCTTAAAGTAATAAATCAAACTTGTTTCCTGAACTATACAAGGAACAGCTGGTTATTTTTTCCTCACTTTTTTTTTCAAAGACAAAAAAAAAAAAAAAGAGGAGAGAGAGATTTTTACTACAGGAAATCAAGCATGTCAAAATTTGGCAAAGCAATTTGGATGATTTAACAGCTAAACACTTCTCTTTTTAATGTTATGCTTTCATCGGTCTTTTTTATTTAGCCTTTTCCTTTTTGCATTCTGTTTGCTGCAGTGAGCGGCCCTTATCTATTCTCTCCCCACTTTTGAAAGGAAAATGAGTTTAGTGTCTCTCGTTCTTAGAATGTATTTGGTGCAGTTTCTAACTTATTGTTCAAGTCGCTCTGTTTATTGTACAGCTAAAATTTGTTTTCTTCCACAGGGATTTGGGATTTTCATGTACAGCTCCACGTAGTTGTTTCTCATGAGATCCATATATTTTGGAGTTGTGATGACAAGGCAGTTTTTCTTCAGTCTGTTGATTTAGGAACCCCAAGCTAGTGCATATGTCCTCACTGAAGTAGTCTGGTATTTTAAGGAAGCACATTTTGGACTTTTTCTATCTCTTTGTGTCTCTTTGTGCTTGTCTTTGTGTTTTTCTTGGTGTGCATCTTTCCCTCCTTGAATGTGTTTGCTTTCTAGATTCTGGGAAAATCTGCCAACATCTGATTGACCTTACAGATAATTAGAAATATAAGTATACAATATAAAACAATTACCTTCTGTGATGATTGCTCTTTCTCTTTACTTAATAGATGGCTGGTATTCAAACAAATCCATCCTAAGTGAAAATATCAGAGTATATAACTTAAGAGATTAGGTTTTCACAACTTGTGGACATTTAGAATTAAAAAAGAAATATATTCAAGCATCTGTCAGATTTTAACTATGTCTAGTTCAGTCAATTTATTTAAACAGTCAATGTTTGTTTGTTTTTTTAAATATATTTTTATTGATTTCAGACAGGAAGGGAGAGGGACAGAGAGATAGAAACATCAATGAGAGAGAATCATTGATTAGCTGCCTCCTGCATGCCCCCCACTGGGGATCAAACCCGCAATCCAGGCCTGTGCCCTTGACCAGAATCGAACCCGGGACCCTTCAGTCCGCAGGCCAACTCTCTATCCACTGAGCCAAACCAGCTAGGGCAAACAGTCAATGATAAGATGAGATATTAAGTTATATAAAACATCTCTTTCACAGGATAATTTGATCACCATTTAATAAATAAAAACAAGAATTATTGGTCACAATTTAGCATTTTATAAAAAATTGTAAATTGGATGTTGTCCTATGTGTGATAAAATGATTTTCCTCCATTGTGTTAAAGAGATGATCAATTTGTAATAAATTACTTGCAATGAAAGTTATGTTTACAGAAAGATAATGATGAAATTCAATTTACATTAGAATTGGGTCACTGTCAGCTTCTTTTCTATTTCTAGTCTTTCCTTTTTCCATTTTTTCCTTTATTTTTGCAGTAAATGACAATGCCATAATAACACAAATAAAGCAATCTTTTGCTAGACTCATGCACTTTGCATATATACTATGATCTTGGCTGATACAACTTTGAATTCAGCAGTAGGTGTGGTTTTCATATAAATGTTTCTTCCTTATATGGCTGATATTCATACTGAACCTGTTTTGATGTAACACTTCTTTACTTTCAGCCGTTCAGCTTCAAACATGTGATACGTGACTGGATTGAATTCCTTGAGAACTGTATTAACATGTTTCAAGGAGTTGAATTCTGAGGTGAGTACCATGTCAGAAAACAGTGTTCCTTGTTTCATGCTATTTTGCTACCTAAAAGTATTTGTCTCTTTCTCATGATGCCACAGACTTTTGTGTTGCTAAGAGATGATCAGAAATTGATGAGTTAAGTGGACTTGGGACCTGCTGGTGTCCTCATGCAGCCTCACAACTCCTCCCCTTGGCCCTGTGGACTTCGGCCACAGCAGGGGCGCGATAGCGAGTGTAGACTGAAAGTGCTCTGTACAGACTTGCTTTCTGGCCTCCCGTTCAGCTGCCAGTCTTGCAGCTTGCCCTGAGAATGGACTTCCTGTGCTGTCATTTACACTCAGTATCACACTAAGCACTCTTTGTCACTCAGCCTTTGAGACAGAAGGGGGTGAGATAACAAATCTAGACTGCCTGTGTTGACTTTGGGGATAAAGTAAAGGGCTGGAGTCAAGAACCCTGGGTCTTATCCTGACTTTGCAACTGCCTTTCCTGTGACATTGAGCCAGGCTTTTGACCTCCCCATTTCTCAGTTTTTCTCATCTCTCAAGTGAGGATCATTATGCAGTGTTCTCTTATTTTATCACGAAGGTGTGATTATTGAAAGGTATTTTAGTGCTTAAAGCCTTAGCAAAAGGAAAAAGAAGCAAAAAAGAATGACCTATTCCGGCCTTTGGGGAGATGGAAAGGAAGCCACAGCTGCCTAGTTGCTCTCCACTACCAGAAATAATTCTCTTTATAATCCCATATGTAGGGAGTTTCCCCTCCTACCTTGGTCAGTTTTTTTTTTTTTTCTCAACCCCTTTTCTTTTGCTCTTTTTCTCTCTCTGTCTCCCTCTCCCTTTCCCTCTACCCCCGCAGTGTTTCCTACATAGCCACATACTATTAGATCAAGGTATATAAGTTGGCAAAGATGAAGAACATCTCTAATAGATTGTGTACAAAGTGGGTATACAGAGAGAGAAAGAAAGGAAGGCACTTTGAGTTGAATGGATGGGGAGTAACCGTCAGGGCTATCGAAGCTTCTGCCAATGTATTGGGTTCAGAAAGATAAACCTTCACAGATAGCTACTAGCTGGCTAGATGGGTGTCTGAGCCCTAGACCACTTATTTAGAAGGTTCTCTTTGCAACAAGATGGGGTTGGATAAGGGTAGGAAGCCATAGTAAAATTCAAGGGTTCTGTCGACGGGATGGGTCGGAGCACCTCTTCTGGCCGTCTATGGCGGTATCCTTTTCCTTTTTCAGTTAAGTTGTGCAGTAGAGTGTGTTTTTGAGTGGAAAGAAATTTGGTCCCTTACTTCAATTAGAACATGTGAAATATTGAAGAATGCATTTTAATATATTTCATTTTTTAAAAAGCCTTGACTGGTTTGAGTTTTATTGCTGTTGTCTTGTCCTCATTTTGTTTTGTGAAGAGATTGGTAATATAAATTGCTAACCAGAGATTAATTAACATAGTATTCCTCTTGTCCTTCTTCAGAAGGGCAGTGTCTATTCCAGCTTGCTTGTTTTTCCAGAGCAACACATCTAGTAATATGTGTTTAAATATTTTTCATTTGGAAGACAGTGATCTTATTTCAGGTTTGTATGTTTTTCATCTGTATGTACATGGTTTTTACATGATGTGACATTGTGTTTACATAATATTTCCTATTGAATCCACTGTATATTCATGGATGTTTCATGCTATTTTGCTACCTAAAGATAGGCTTTTTTAGTATGAATCCATTAAAGAAAAAAACAAGCAAGTATAAAACTACATGGGGATATATATATATATATTTTTTTTTAAATTAAGAATTATTAGAGGGCATAGTGGAGATAAATGGTGATGGGAAAAATAAAATAAAAGTCAATATATACAAAAGGAATTATTATTTTTTTATTGTTTTAATAAGAAGGATACGAAAGTATAATACACAGGGTCTTAAGGAGAGGCAGAAGATTATTAAATTTTAAACTTTTTTTTCTAATTTGTTTCACTTTGTACAACACACATGTACTTCTTTCATAATTAAAATATTAATAAAGAAAATGTTTCAATACTGATTTAATATAAATAGTTAATGAGAAAATTTAGCAGGCAAATATTTGTACTTCATAAGTGTTTTGCCAATCTTGATAAAGTGTCTAAAAATCCACAAAGAAAAGACAGTCCCTTTTGTTTTAACTGCACATAGGCAAAAAAACAATGGTTGGTGCTCCCTCTGCTGGTTCTCTGAAACAATTAGCTGGCTAACTTGGGAGGATGAAAAGAGAAAATTATGGTGATTCTTTGACCTTTATTATTTTTTAATATCTTTATGCTGAAAGTATTACATGTGTCTCCTTTTTCCCTCATTCAACCTCCTTCAGCCTTCCCTCCTACCGCCACCCTACATGCCCCAGGTCCTCACCACCCCACTGTCTGCATCCATGGGTTATGCATATATGCATACAAGGTCTTTGGTTGATTACCTCCCATGACCTTTAAACACCCTTTCTACACACTAGTTTTATCCCTGATTGACAGCAAGTGCCATTGTAGTTTGTGAAAATGGATTCTTTCCTAACATGTAATAGTGATATTGAAGTTGGGTTAGATAATTATACATTTTTAAAAAGTGAATTTCTTCTTTCTCATTTCATAAAGTAGGGCATAAAACACAACTATTATTAATTTATTAGGTATTTTTGGGGTAGGTATTAAATTATATAACTAAATCTCAGTAATTTGATCTAGCAGTCAGTTGGTTATTTGCAGGTCATACTAGTAAGCAAAACTGATGAGGGAGTGACATTATCACTGGGCAATTACATTGCTTATTAAACACCTTTTTATATCATTATGAAATATATACCTTTTAATACAAAAGATACTTGGAAATTGTTTGAGTTAATTAATGTTGATACTAGACTAAAAAGATTCTTAGAATTCATTGAGTTCATCAGTTTGTTTTCTGAGAATCCTAACTTTCCTGATAGAATATGTTAAGCCATATATACTAGTCATTTATCAAACACTTGTTCTAAATCATTCCTGAATCTTCATCCTACTCTGTATAATCTATATATATAAAAGGCTAAGTGACCGACCATCCATCCATCTTACTTCCAACCCACTGGCCGGTACATATGACACGCACTGGCAATTTAAAAATAAACATTGGCTCGCACATGCTCGATTTATATAAAACTCTTACTGGCACCAATCTAGACAGAGTAGGAATATTCCTACCTGAACCCGTTTCAGACATGGTCAGTTACATGTTGCTTTCTCTCGAGTTTGAAGAGCATGTGACAAAGTTAAATTTGCAAATAGTTCATCACAAGGGAAATTGGTCAAGCACTCTGAGAGTGTTTTTACTCTTAATGTGGTATACAGGGAGATATTAGAATAAGTTTAATCAATTTATCAGTCATTGTTTTTATCAGTGTTGTTTTTATATTATGTTTTTGTTGTTTTTATATCATGTTTTTGTTGCTTTTATATCATGATTTTGTTTTTTACATCATGTCTTTGTTGTTATATCATGTTGTTATTGTTTATTTATTAATCAATTTATATATTATTTTCGTATACATTTTACTAATTTTCTTTCATCTCTGACACTTCTATTATGGAGAAAGGGAAAATAGCGATATTAAAATATTTCTTCTAATTAATTTCCTTTCAATGTGCACGAATCCGTGCACCAGGCCACTAGTAGTACTATAATCTGTGTCTTAATGGTGTTTAATGTGAAATTCTGCCTGTGCATATTCAACTCCTACTACTACTAGCTTTTGCCTTGAAGTAGATGCCAGTTATGATATTAACTGATAGAAAGAAAAAAAAAGAAACTATTACTCTTAGGTATATATCCATTTAATAAGGATCTCTGGAGAATTATAAGCTTTTAAGAGAAGCATTTTTATGGTAGAGTTCAGGGAGAGGGCTTGCAGTAAGATAAAAATAGACTGGAGAAGGGCCACCTCTAGAAAATGGACAGGTACATGGTAATAGGAGAATGAAGAGAGCACCAAAAAATAGGCAATAAAGAATGGGGGGTGCTGTCTAGTAGGGAAGAATAGGAGCTGTAGGAAAACTGTTCTCCTCTCAGAAAATCATCTTTGTGCCCTAGCCGGCTTAACTCAGTGGATGGAGTGTCGGCCTGTGGACTGAAGGGTCCCAGGTTTGATTCCAGCCAGGGGCACGTGCCCGGATTGTGGGCTTGATCCCCAGTAGGACCAGGAGGCAGCTAGCTGATCTATGATTCTCTCTCATCATTGATGTTTCTGTCTTTGTCTCCATATCTCCCTTCCTCTCTGAAATCAATAAAAATACATATAAAAAATCATCTTTGTGAGGACATATAGATGTCTGATAGAATATAAAAAATGCTCAGTGTCACTAATCATCAGAGAAATGTAAATTAAAATTACAATCAGGTATTACCTCACACCTGCCAGAATGGCTACCATCAGTAAGTGCTGGTGAGGGTATTGAGAAAGGGGAACCTTAGTATATTGCTGGTGGGAATGCAGGTTGGTAAAGCCATTATGGAGAATAGTATGAAGTTTCCTCAAAAAATTAAAAATAGAACTGTCATTTGACCCAGTGACCCTAATTCTGGGAATAATTCTAAGAAACCCAAAACACCAATCAGAAAGAATATATGCACCCCTATGCTTATAGCAGCATTATTTACAATAGCCAGGATTTGGAAACTGCCCAAGTACCCACTAGTACAGTGGTCGGCAAACTCGTTAGTCAACAGAGCAGCAAACTGCGACTCGTGAGCCGCATGTGGCTTGCGAGGCCACAGTTTGCCAACCACTGCACTAGTAGATAAGTGGATGAAAAAGCTGTGGTACATTTACACAATGAAATTCTATATAGCTGTAAAAAAGAAGGACTTCTTACCCTTTGGGACAGCATAGATGGACCTGGAGATTATTATGCTAAGCAAAATAAGACATGCAGAGAAAGGTAAATGTCACATGATCTCACTATATGTGGAATCTAATGAACAAAATAAACTGACAGACAAAATAGGTCTAGAGGCATGGATGCAAGGAACACACTGACAGATCTCAGAGGGGAGGAGGGTGAGGGGGACAGAAAGTGTTGGGAGCACACGAGACTTGGTTGGAAAGTTGTAAGGAGGGCATTTTGAGAAAAAGGAAGTGTGTGGAAGGCTGCCTGCCCTATTTATTGGAATTCCAACTTAGGGGAGACTGAGGGGATTATCGAAGGCGGCACCCCTAATTATTCCTTGACCTTTCCAAACAAGTCTGTGCATGTGCAGACCCCCGGGGTGTTTACTGGAATCCTTATGCTTAACACCTGGATGCCCTTGCCTAGAGGACAATATAAACACATGTGTTCTCCCAAGATTACTCAACCTACTGATTGTATCTAAAGATAAAAATTCCAATAAAAGCCTGATGAGGCAGGCAATCGAGGCTGCCTGCCTTCTTCAGCTGGGCCGTCCCTTAGCCTTCTCTTTCACAGTGAAACTGTGTTGGAGTAATCTGTTCATCCGTCATTCAGGGGCTGCTGGTTGGCTCTGGCAAGAAAGAGATTAACCAAATAAGTTATATGCAAATATGCATAACCCATGGACACAAACAATAGTGTGATGAAGGTCTGGGGTAGGTCAGGGACTGGGTGAAGGGTGGAGAGGGGTGGAGGAAATGGGGGACATCTATAATATTGTCAACAATAAAAAACATCTTTTTAAAGGGTGTTTAGGGCATGGTAAAGGAGAAAGAAAATAACAGGGTAGAAATGTGGGTCTCATAATTCAATTTTACCCATCACTGATGAGCCAGATACCTTAGTTAGATCATCCTAACACCCTGGAAAATAGCTGGTAGAGATTTAGGCAAGTGACAATGTTAGGTAGAAGCAGTTTCAAATACCAGAGATCCAGCCACAGCTGTTGGAATTTAGGTCTGAGATTTCTAGGATCTGGAAAGAGTGGGGAGAGAGATGAGTGTGGGGGGGATGGGTATATTGAGGGTGCACAAATTTTAGGACCCTGATGCTGGAGGACCCAGACTATGAGGCAATGAATCAAAGTAAAGACAAGACTAGATTCCCTCAGCTGGGCTCTGAGGTTAGGAGGATTCTTGGCAGGGTGCCTGTTTTGGACCATGGGATATGAGCAGTCAGGGTCAGGTCCAGTTTGGTACCAACCCCGATGTACTGCAACATTCTTTATCCTTAGTGTGGTGAGGGTGTATACACATGAGTGCACGTTCAGTTAGAACATACAAGTCACCCAGACAATTGCTCCAAATCAGGAATTTTAGGAGATATTATTGGATGGAGTGGGGGTGGGGTGGGGGTCATGCTCTTTGCTGCTTAAACCATGATATATCTGCTAATGCTAACTTAGTCTACTTATAAAGTCATTCTACATTAGAAGTTAAGAATTAAAGAGACCAGAACACCCCTTCTTTAAACAACTTTTACATTACCTTCAACCCCCCATAATTGTTCTCTAATTTTTTTATGTATTTGGTTTTAGGTCTGTCTCTTCAGAGATAAATTTTAAGTTTCTTAAATGACTGCCTTTTTGGCCCCCTGCGCCCCCCCTCAAAAAAAAAAAACTTTTGCATTTCTCTAAGTGCTTAACTTAATTTTATGCCCCTGTTATTCTAAATGACAGCTTTTTAGTGGGTGTTTTTCCAACAATGCTCTATGTAGCTGTAGCAGATTCACTGAGTTACCATAAGAGGGTGGGAGAGGGAAGAGAGCTTTGATTTTGCATGTTTGGCTTTCATATAGTACTAGTGTCCCGGTGCATGAAATTCATGCACAGAGGGTGAGGTTCCCTCAGCCCAGACTGCACCCTCTCCAATTTAGACCCAATCCCTAAACCGGCAGTTGGATATCCCTCTCACAATCTGGGACCATTGGCTCCTAATTGCTCACCTGCCTGCCTGCCTGATTGCCCCTAACTGCCACTACCTGCCTGCCTGATCGCCCCCAACTGCCCTCCCCTGCTGGCTTGATCTCACCCCCAACTGCCCTCCTTTGCCAGCCTGATCTTGCCTCCAACTGCCCTCCCCTTTGGCCTGGTTGCCCCCAACTGCCCTTCCCTGCTGGCCTGATCTAGCCCCCAACTGCCCTCCCCTGTCAGACAATTTGGTTCTGATTGTTTGGTTTCTATGCCAGTCAGTGTCAAAAGCTCCTCCTCCTAGGCAGCCATTGGCTCCTCACAGTTCACCCAGATTTGGTTCTGATTGGTTTATGCCAGTCAGCGTCTCCAGGCCTATCTCCAGGTCTGATCAGAGAGGTGGGGCAGATCAGCAGCCCCCATGGAGGCAGGAGAGAAAGAGAGGCACGGCTGCTGGTGAAGCCTGGAGAAAAAGAGAGAGGCAACAGCTGATCAACAGCTACCATGGAGGCTGCGGGTCAGACCCTCTCTTTGGGCCTATCTCTGGGCCTGATCCACAGTCCCCTGAGTTGCTGTGGCGACCCAGCACTGACTTCTGGTTGGTCGAGCCTTCGATCATTTTGTATGTTACAGACCCTGGGTTTTTATATATTGGGATTTCCTTTGAAGAAAGAATTGACCTTAAAACTTTCAGAAAATGATGTGTGTTTTGCTGATGCTGATTAAACTGATACTTAGAAGGAACTGAATGTAGGGAACTTTTCATTGAAGGCCTACATTTCTAAAGTGGGTTCTTTATGAATAAGCTATTTATGAATTTTTTGGTCCTATATGAACCAACTTAAAGTTAAATGTGTTTTTTCCTTGTTTTGTTCATAAAAGTTATTTTAAACTATGCTTCTTATTGTTTGAACTATTAGTCAAAACAATGCTCATGTGCTCATAGTGCATAAGTTTGAAACAAGAAAATTCCCTCTGTATTTCTCAAGAGTTCCACATGGAATAGATTAGATGGATGTGCATTTCCCCACCCTTGGACCACATCAAATTCTGACACTAAGCAAGGCATTAATCTTAAATCAGGCAAGGAGGCATGTAAGGGCGGGTGGATTTATTTCCGGGCTTCTTTAACCAAAGCTATCTTTTAGCTGTGTTTATATTATCTGAGAAAAAAGGCTAAATGGGTATCTTCTTCCCTGCCTTTCATCCTCTTCTGGTCAGAGGGATAAAATCCTTTAGATCTCGATGGTTAATGGTAGCCATTAGCCACATGTGACTGTTGAGCACTTGAAGTTTGATGTGCATTGAAAAGTACAGCAGATTTCAAGGACTTGGATTAAAAAAAATAGACTGTAAAATATTTATATTTTTATGTTGATTATATGTTGAAATGATAATAGTTGAGTTAAATAAAACATTCTTAAAATTATTTTCTTTTAATTAATTTCTGTTCTTACTTTTTTGCTACTCAAAAATGTTGTTACGTATATGGCTCACATTTCTATTGGACAGAACTCCCTCAGACCAACAGTTTATATTTTTATTATTTATTTTGTTTATTTATTTTTATTTACTTATTTTTAAAATGCTATTGAATTTATTGGGGTGACATTGGTTAATAAAATTATATAGGTGTCAGGTGCACAACTTTATGATACATTATTTGTATATTATATTGTGTGTTCTCCACTCCAAGTAGGCTCCTATCACCATTTACCCCCGATACACCCTCTTCTCCCTCCCTCTAAACCCATTTCCCTCTGGTTATCACTATATAACCATACTGTTTTCTGTGTTTATGAGGTTGTTTTGTTTTGTTTTTCTTAATCTCTTCACCGTTTTCATCTAGACTGGCAACTCCCCCCCACCCCTCTGGTAGCTGTCAGTCTGTTTCTATTTTGTTTGTTACTTTATTTTGTTCATTAGATTCCACATATAAATGAAATCATATGGTACTTGTCTTTCTCTGACTGGCTTATTTCACTTAGCACAATGCTCTCCAGGTCCGTTTATGCTGTAGCAAAACATAAGACTTCCTTCTTTCTTACAACCCAGTAGTATTCCATTGTGTAAATACACCACAGTTTTTTTTACCCACTCATCTACTGATGGCCACTTAGGCTATTTCCAAATCTTGGCTATTGTAAATAATGCTGCAATGAACATAGGGGTTCATATATTCTTTTAAGTTAGTGTTTTGGGTTTCTTCAGATATATTCCCAGAAGTGGAATCGCTGAGTCAAAAGGCAGTTTCATTTTTTTATTTTTTGAAGTAACTCATACTGCTTTCCATAGTGGCTGCAGTCCACCAACAGTGTACTAAGGTTTCCTTTTCTCCACATGCTGGACAACACTTGTTTGTTGGTTTATTGATGGTAGCTATTCTAACAGGTCTGAGGTGATATCTCATTGTGGTTTTTGCTTGTTTTGTTTTGTTTTGTTTTGTTTTGTTTTTCAATTTACCTTTATTGGTGAAAGTATTGCAGATGTCTCCCCTTTTTTCCCCATTGACCCCCCTCCACCCTGTGCCCACCCCCTCCCAGGCCTTCAACACACTATTATCTGTGACCATGGGTTATGCTTATATGCATATAAATTCTTTGGTTAATCTCTCCCCCCATCTACCCTCTGAGATTCGTCAGTTTGTTCCATGCTTCTATGTCTCTGGATCTATTTTGTTCATCAGGTTATTTTGTTCATTAGATTCCACATATGAGTGAGATATGCTTTATATATTGTGATGCTCTTATTTTGGATGCACAACTGTTTAAAAGGTTCATATCCTCTTGTTGGATTGATCCCTTTATTATTATGTAGTATCCTTGTTTATCACTTACTGTAGCCTTTGTTTTAAAGTCTATTTTGTCAGGTATAAATATTGCTACCCAAGCTTTTTTTTTTTTTCATTTCACATGAAATATCTTTTCCAACCCTTCACTTTCAGTCTGTGTATATCTTTTGTTGTAAGGTGGGTCTCTTGTAGACAGCATATTCATTTACCCTATATCTTTTGGAGCATTTAAGCTATTTACATTTAAAGTGATTATTGATATGCATGTTTTTATTGCCATTTTTTTTCTTTTAACTATGTTCCTCTTGGCTTTTTTTTTTTCCCCTTCTTCTTCTTTAGAAGACCCTACAAACATTTCTTGTAATACTGGTTTGGTGATTGTTAAAGAGTTGGAATTTTTGAGCACTCCAGAGAGGCCGTAGACCATGCCCCAGATAGAGTTGTCAGTGCTGGCATCAGGCCAGGCCTTGAGATATGGTCTCATGGCCCCTTCCCTGCTGCACCTCACAAAATAGCCTTGCAAGATAGAACACTGTCAGCTTTCTGAAGAACAGGATGACCCTATGAATAACATGGTAATCAATGGCATGATCCTGACATTACTTGGGAAAAACTGCTTTGTCTTAGGTTGCTTGCTCTGCAAAAACAGGATGTGGTTAATGTGCTTAAAAGTGGCCCTGAGCAAAGGGTTGGGGCTGCTCTCTGGACTCCCTGCGTGGAGAAAGGCAGAGCAGTTGCCGGTCGGCTATTAAAGGCTCCCTAAATTTTAATTTGGTCTGCACTCCAGAGGTCGTTCACTCGTGTTCGCTCCACAACATGATGACAAACTCCTTTAGTATTTTCTTGTTTGGGAAGCTCTTTCTTTTTCTTTCAATTTTAAATGATAGACTTGCTGGGTAAAGTAGTTAGACCAACCATTTAAAAATTTTATTAAAAAAATAGCAGATTCCTTTGAGAATCTAATAAAAGCTCAATAAATTATAGAGATAGATAAATACAATATGATAGCAACATGGCACTTCTTAACCATGGTAGGTGGTGAAGAAATATATCAATATTACAACAAGTAGGGCACTTGACTTTGAAAAATGTCTCACTTGCCTGCAGGAGTAGATGCTCCTATAATTGCTGTCCACCCACAACCTCCCTATCTCCATCCTATGGCCAGAGGAAGAGAACAATAGAGAGATAGAAAAAGAGTGAGGGAAGGATATATAAAGAGAGAAACATACCAGAGAACAGAAAGGAAAAATACAAAATAGGCTGAGAGGAAAGGGGGAGTAAGAAAAAGAGGGGAGGGCATGGGGTCAAGGGGCAGGGTTGCAGTTTGGGAGTTATTGGAAGGTTACCTGAAATGAGATCGGAAGTTGAAACAGCAGATAAAGAAAATTGGAACAGTACATGGAATAGCAAAAATATAGAGCTCACTATTCATGAGAGTTGTGTGCATGCATTTGTTTTGTTGATTGGTGTGCAGCTCAGTTCAGCAGGGTGCACTTTTCTGTGTTGGCCTAAGCTGAATTTGGCATAAGAAAATGTTAAATTGGTGTTATGGATAAAATTTTCTCTAATTCATCAGTCACCATTGGAACAACTTTGCATTTTCGAAACCAGCATTTTAGCAGAACTGACTATAGCTACACATACTGCAATAGATTGTCAATCACAGCCACATTGGCAACCTCCAGATTAGAGGAGTGTCAGAGAATGCTAAACATTAGGAATCAAATCTGGCATGCCAGTGTTGGGTTTTTAAAATTTATTTTCATTGTTTTTTAAAATATATTTAAAAAAATTTTAAGTTATAGTTGACATACAACGTTAAATTAGTTTCAGGTGTACAGATAGTAGTTAGATATCTATGCAGTCCTTGAGTGTAGCTTAGGGAGTGAAAGTGTTATTGGGGTGGATCTATGGGGGTAGAGGGGACATGTAGGATTTCGGAGGCAGAGAAAGTAGATTCTCTTTAGATACCAACTGAGAATAATCCAGCTCCACAAGCCTTTTCTAATCTATGACAAAACTGTCCAGAAAAATCCATTTGTGAAGAGGACTATCGAATTTGCTCCCAGTGAGAGTAAGTAAATGCTTGGAGAGCAGAGAAGTTTCAACAGGTAGCAGAGAAAAAGAGCAGATGCTATCTTAATTTTATGCTCCTACTTATTCTGGGATTTAGTTGCCATTTATAGAATTTTGTTACTGTGAATTCACATAAATAGGCCTAATTATCCAAGTGAAGCAAACTGAGATCTTCAAGTCACCAAGAATAGTGAAGTAATTTTGAAAATTAAATCAGACCATTGAAGATGTACTGTGTGTTTTATTTTATTTAATATTCCCAACATTTTGAGATAGGTTTCTCTCACATTGATATTTCTCTCTGTCTTTCCTTCTCTCTTCCACGCTCTCTAAAAATAAATGGAAAAATATCCTTGGGTGAAGATTAAAAAAAAAAAAGAAAAAGAAAAAGAAAAAAGATGAAGCCTACAAAAAATAAATACAATAAAAATAATTTTTAAGTGAAGATCAATAAGTGGGACTATAGCAAATTAACTTTTTTTTGCATAACAAAGGAAACCATCAACAAAACAAAAGACAACTTACTAAATGGGAGAACATGTATTACAGTGATACATCTGATAAGGAGTTAATATCCAAATTTAAAAAGAACTCATATTATTCAATACCAAAAACAAACAAACAATCCAAATAAAAAAATGGGCAAAGGACATAAATAGACACTTCTCCAAAGAGGCCAAACAGATTAGAAATGCAAATTAAAACTACAATATGCTATCACTTCACACCTGTCAGAATGGCTATCTTCAACAAATCCACAAATGACAAGTGTTGATGAGGATGTGGAAAAAAGTAATGCAGACTGGTAAAGCCACTGTGGAAAATAGTATGGAATTTCCTCAAAAAATTAAAAATGGAGGTGCCTTATGACCCAACAATTCCACTTCTGGGTATATATCTGAAGAAACTCAAAACACTAAGTCGAAAGACTATATGCACCCCTATGATCACTGCAGTGTTATTTACAATAGCCAAGAAATGGAAGCAACTCAAGTACCCATCAATAGACGAATGGAAAAAAAATGGTGGTACATATATACAACAGAATATTACTCAGCCATAAAAAGATTAAATCTTACTATTTGCCACAGCATGGATGGACCTAGAGGATATTATGCTCAGTGAACTAAGTCAGTCAGTGAAAGATAAATACCATATGATTTCACTTATATGTGGAATCTAAAGAACAAAATCAAATAACAGACAAAATAGAAACAGACTTATAGACACAGAGAGCAGACTGGTGGTTGCTAAGAGGGGAGGAGTGTTGGGGGACTGGGAGAAAGAGGTGAAGGAATTAAGAGGTACAGATTGGTAATTACAAAGTAGCCATGGGGATGTAAAGTACAGCATAGGAAATATAGTTAATAATATTGTGATAACTATGTATAATACCCATTGGGTACTGGAAATTTGGGTGGGAAAACACTATGTAAAGTATATGATTGTCTAACCACTATGATATACACCTGAAACCAATACAAAATAATATTTAAAGTAAAAAAATGTGAAAAATAACTTTTAAATTCTATATCCAACATTAAAAAATATTTTTATTGATTTCAGAGAGGAAGGGAGAGGGAGAGAGAGAGATAGAAACATCAATAATGAGAGAGAATCATTGATTGGCTGCCTCCTGCATGCCCCCTATTGGGGATTGAGCCCAACCCAGGCATGTGCCCTTGAGTGGAATCAAACCTGGGACCCTTCAGTCCACGAGCCGATGCTCTATCCACTGAGCCAAACCTACTAAAGCTCTATATCCAACATTTTATAATACATGTATAATAAAATGTTCTTATTTTAGACATGGGCAAAGGGGGCTGTCTGTCCATGTATAAGCTTAACTGGGAGTTTACTTTGCTACCAAATGTATACAGAATTGCTAACTATAAATTACAGTAATATTGGGCAATATAGTCAATTTTAAATTGCTGTTCAGTTTTATAGAAGAAATATTTAGTATTAGGTCATTAAAATGTTAACAAATGCCATTTATTATTTTTCAGAAATGGGCAAAATTATTTTTCTACATGTCCAGTTAGATTTTCTTGTGTCTGATAAATGATGTTCCATGTTATATAAAGGTAACACATTATTCTAAAACCTAAATTGCATATTTGTTAAAATTATGTTCCGTTTTATTATCTTTGTTCTAGATTCTAATTTATAAAAGTATATAGTAAGATAGTTCATGTTCAAGCTAATCACTTTTTAATTTTTTTTTCTGCAAGTAGCAATGGGTAATATCTCATTTTATATCCTTTGTTTTATAAACTTATTGTTTTTCCAGATACCTGGCTCTTGCTAGTGGATTAGCAAATGGGAGATTTTAGAAAAGAGAGTAGAAGACCATCCTTCCTCTCTGCCCTCTTTAATCCCCATTTTCAGATATTACATGACTTGGGGTATGTCACTGCACAAACTTTTTTCCAATTCTCTGTTGTAGGAGAGGAAATAAGAATATATGTTGGAAAATGAGATTTCCTTAAGGAAATTTTATTTTAAAATCCCAGAAAGAGCACATTTCTCCCATCATCCTATCTAATAAAAGAGTAATATGCAAATTGACCATACCTCCGCTACACCCACAAGCCACCACCCACAAGCCATGCCCATCAGCCAATCAGGAGTGAATATGCAAATAAACCCAACCAAGATGGTTGCAGCTACAGAGAGCAGGACCGAGGCTTGGGTTTCCCCGGCAATGGAGGAAGCCAAGCTTTCCGCCTGCCCTTGCCGGCCCAGGCCTCCACTCCAGGCTACAAAGTTTCAATTATAGAAGATAAATAAATCCAAACAGAAATGGCTGAGGCCTGGAGCAAGCAGAAGGCTTGGCTCCACTCAAGGCTACAAAGTTTCAATTGTAGAAGATAAATAAATCCCAGATACCAGGTCCTCTGCTTGGGTTGCCGGGGGGTGTAGCCGGCCTGCAAACCACCACAGGCCCCTTGCCCAGGCTGCCCCACACCCCAAGGGAACCCCCACCCTGATCCAGAACACCCTTCAGGACAAACCAGCTGGCCCCCACCCGTGCACCAGGCCTCTTTCCTATCTAATAAAAGAGTAATATGCAGATTGACCATCACTCCAACACACAAGATGGCTGCCCCCATGTGGTCAAAGATCCTGCCCCCATGTGGACACAAGATGGCCACCACAAGATGGCCAGCAGGGGAGGGCAGTTGGGGGCGATCAAGTCTGCAGGGGAGGGCAGTTAGGGGTGACCAGGCCAGCAGAGGAGGAAACTTGGGGGTGACTGGGATTGCAGTGAAGGGCAGTTGAGGAGAACCCAGGTCTGCAGGGGAGAGCAGTTAGGGGGTACAAGGCCAGCAGGGGAGGGCAGTTAGGGGTGACCAGGCCTGTAGGGGAGGACAGTTAGGGCCAAACAGGCTGGCAGGGGAGCAGTTAGGCATCAATCAGGCTGGCAGGGGAGTGGTTAGGGGGTGATCAGGCTGGCAGGCAGAAGCGGTTAGGGGCAATCAAGAAGGTAGGCAGGTGAGCAGTTGGGAGCCAGCAGTCCTGGATTGTGAAGGGGATGTCCGACTGCCCATTTAGGCCCGATCCCACTGGGCAGTTGGACATCCCTTGAGAGTTCCCAGATTGGAGAGGGTGCAGGCTGGGCTGAGGGACACCCTCCCCCCCCCCCCACACACACACACAAATTTTGTGCACCAGGTCTCTAGTTGGATAATAAATACACAGGGAGGCAATCTCTATCTCTTCCTTGGATTCCTTTTCAGAGTTCCCTAGAGCAGAGCAGAATACCTGGTCTGCTCTCCGCATCACCTTATCTGGCTCCCCAAACATTCTTGGCTGCTCTCACCAGAAAGATGGTATGTCTGGGACCGCTCAGGGGAAGCTGTTATGTGCAGCTGCTCTCCCCTCCAGTGCTGGCCACTGCTCAGCTCCCCTGAAGGGAATATTCGTATATGGCCTCTCAGTGGTGTAACTGTGCGCTTCTGCCAGCAGCCTGGGCCAGGGGCCAAAGGAGAGGAAGGAGGGGGGAGAGTCTCCTTCACCACCAGACATACTTCTCTGTCCTGAGGGCCTAAAGAGAACTTAGTTCAACCCATAGAGGTATGAATAAAAAAACAGAGTGGCAGGTCAGAGATGACCTTTAATAAAGGAACGTGCTCTTCTAAAAAATATGGTACTGATAATATGCGATAAAGGTTGGAGTTCTAGTAAAATAAAGGTGATGCCCATGTACAGAAAGCCCCTTTGTTATGTCAGGCAAGTGGACATTAAGCACACAGTTTATCTTTGAGTCTGGGGAAGTGTTAGCATTTCTCTCAAAGGCTGAGTCATCTTTCCAGTCTTGATCATGAATTGAGACATTTCTTGCCTGCCTTGGCATCACCATTTAGCTTCTCCAGGGGACCAGGAAAATGGTGCATTACCAAATTCTTCCCTTGACAAGAGAAAACAAGCTGATAATTGCACTGGAGGACTGATTTTCATCTCTCACCTCCATTCTCATTCCCTTCCTGTCCTTTCTGCCGATTCCATGGGCTCTGGTCCATGCTCACATTTAGGGTGAGTGCCCTGGGCCATGGGCAGACAGGGAGAAGCACACTTGTGTGGGACAGGATCCTACAAATCCCAGCATGCGCTCTTTCACGTAAACTCAGGCCCCAACACAATCAGCTGGGGAGGGGACAGGGATTTAATTTCTTCAACATCTAAATAATGACTTGCCCCACCCCACCTTTTGGAAACAAAATTTTAAAACATAATAATAATTCTAGCACCATCCTTCACCACCCCAGAGGCTTAGAATGGGGGTGAGGAATGGTTTTCCAAGTCAACTTCTGTGTGCACTAGAGAAAAGAAAGAGCCAACATGCTAATTTGAAGTCACAAGGCATGTCAAGATATGTAATGTGGAGGAAGGCAATGGATCTTGGCATATTTAAGAAATATTTTATCCTACATCTTTCCTATTAAACAAAATTCACAGATGAAGCAGATGAATGTGAGTTTCTGAGGCAAGTGAAACCTGTCCTAAGACCCCTGACACTTTCCCCTACCCCTGGATAGATCCTTCTGTATCTTGGAAGAATGCTGGAGGACCTTGCCTAGCTGTAGGTCATTCCCTTTTTAGAAGGTAAAGGGAGGCCAATGTGGTTCTGAAGTTTAGGGCCTCTTTAGGGTAGTGTAAAGAAAAACTCAGTTTTCTCATCTACTCTTAACACTTCTGACACCAGATGTGTGGACTTTTTTATGCCAATCAATTCTCAGCAGACACCAACTGGGCATCTTATCAATTTAACTCAATTACGACACTATCCACCAGTAGATAGCATCAGATCCCTCAGGCTAAGGTCTCACAAGACTGGTTCCACTTCAGATGCCAATCACAACCAGCCTTCCCATGAACCCCTTCTCAGGTTTGGTAATTTGCTAGAATGGCTCACAGAACCCTGAGAAGTATTTACTGATTTATTACAACAGGATACAAACTAGGGACAACCAGATGGAAGAGATGTATAGGGCAAGTATGGCAGAAAGGGTGCAGAGCTTCTATGCTCTTCTAGGACACACCACTCTCCCAGCACCTCCATGTGTTCACCAATCCAGAAGCTTATCAAATCTTGTTATTCAAGAGTTTTTATAGACCTGAATCTCAAGCCTAATTGACCCCAAACTTGTGCTAAACCAAGTTCTCCCACAGACCAGAGAGGGCCAATCATATCTGGTGTGTTGTAGATATCTCTGTCATGTTTATCTTATATCTCTATCTCCAATCCCATGCAATAGTGTGGTCTCCTGTACCTAAAGAAAATACTTGAAGACCTAATAGAAATTAGACTGACTTGGTTTATATAGAAAGCTTTATAGAAATCATACCTCAGGTCTAGAAAAATGAATGACAGCATTCAACAATGGCTTCAAGAAAACTCATCCCACATGAATGAGTACGCAATCTAGCATTTCTCACTATAGGAATTTAGTTAGTTTGCTAGGGCTGACATAGCAAAATACCAGGCTGGGTATCTTAAATAACAGAAGCTCTCTTTATTATAGTTTTGGAAGCTAGAAGTCCAAGATGAAGGCTTGATAAGGTTGGTTTCCTCTGAGGCCTCTCTCCATGGCTGGCAGATAGATTGCCTTCTTGCTGTATTCTCACATGCTCTTTCTTCTTTGCCTCTGTGCTTGCACATCCCTGGTGTCGCTGTGTGTTCTAATCTCCTCCCCTTAGAAGAACATCAGTCAGATTAGGACCCATTCTAATGGCCTCATTGAACTTAGTTACCTTTTTTAAGGTCCTGTTTCCAAATATAGCCACATTCTGAGGAATGGGAGTTCAGGGCTCCAGCAAAGGAATTGGGAGGAACACAGTTCAGCTCATAAGAGGAATAATGTCCTTTTGTTTCTCATTTAGAACACCCAAGCAGTAGTTGCTTTCGGCCCAGCCTTGTCTTTTGAAAGGCAAGACAGTGTTTTTGGAAGGAGCATGGACTTTGAAATTAGACTGTTAATGGTGCAAATCCTGATTTGATAATTCACTCCTTTTTTTTTTTTTTTCACTTTGGGCTCTCTGGGCCTCAATTTCCTCATTTGTAAAATCTGTGTAATATATTCTTGGGGATACAATGAGATAACCTTTATGAAGTGCCTGTGGCAACTATGTGGGCAGTAAATTAGTTCTACTTCCCTCTCTTCAAGGATATGTGAAGGTTTCTATTACTTACAAGGGAAGACATTCTTCCCTGGTTCCTCTAGTGCAGTGGTTCCCAACCTTCCTAATGCTGCGACCCTTTAATACAGTTCCTCATGTTGTGGTGACCCCCTAACCATAAAATTATTTTTGTTGCTACTTCATAACTGTAATTTTGCTACTGTTAATGAATCGTAATGTAAATATCTGTGTTTTCCGATGGTCTTAGGTGACCCTGCTAGCGGTTCTCAACCTGTGGATCATGACTATCGGAAGCCTAAGACCATCGAAAAACACAGATATTTACATTACGATTCATTAACAGTAGCAAGATTATAGTTATGAAGTAGCAACAAAAATAATTTTATGGTTGGGGGTCACCACAACATGAGGAACTGTACTAAAGGGTCGCAGCATTAGAAAGGTTGAGAAGCACCGCTCTAAGGCATGTGCAAATTCACCTTTATACAACATAATAACCTAAGGAATGTGAAAGAATAAAACATGGCATTCTAGTGTACAACAAATACCTCTGCCACAGATCATTTGATATAAGTGAATATCCATCCTCCTCTCACAAGGGATAGCGCTTCAACACCAGTGCAGACACAAACCTCCATCCCCCAAAAATAAAGTTAGATTCAGTGCTGGATAAGACCCCAAATGTGGAAGCCATTCTGAGAAGAAACACATTTCTTATGCCTACAGACTTCTTGAACAGGCAATTCAATGAGTAGACTTCCCAGTAAGAAACAACCACATCAGCCAAACAGGCCAGTCCCTTCTTCCCTAAAGTGCTCTACCTACTTTGAGAAGGTTACACTTGAAAACAAAATTTAATATGAATACTATTAATAGCTGAATACAGCTAATAACAGTCAATAAAACTTGTACTAAATCTCAGTGTTTGTTCTCACACAAATAAGATAGATAAATCAATGTGCTTACTAATTTTAAAAGTTATTGAAAATAACTTTATGGTTGGGGGTCACCACAATATAAGGAACTGTATTAAAGGGTCGCGGTATTAGGAAGGCTGAGAACCACTGCACTAGTGGGATTTAATACCCTTCCCAAAGGAAAAGAAAATGGCCAAGGAGGTAGCTGCAAGTACTTGAAATGCTACTCCTAGGTATACCATGGGTTACTTAGGCTTTTGTGGGTTGGACTAGAAATTAATAATCATTTAGAGCCCTTTATGTTAGGGAATGGCATTCAGTTTGGGAACAGGACATAAGGTATCAAGGGCTACTGCTTGCTGCCACAAACTACAAGAGTTGGGTAGGGAATTAAGGACCCAACTAAATGGTTAGTGAATAAACTGATACCTAAAGGCCATTTACTAGGATGGAACAGCTACAGCTCAGTAGGCTTCAAAGAAATCCACATTTGGGGCTATAAGACAACTTTCAAGTTAAATCTATTAGTGAATCTAGGGCTTGTGGTACATTGCTCAGCAGAACTACTTGCAATTGTAAGCCCTTAGAATTTGTTACCAGAGTAAGGCAGGCAAGGGTAAGATTTGTATAGTAGTCTGCCATTTGAGGGCAACTAATAAGCATTTTCTGAGCATAATTATTGCTCACGCTCTTGGCTGATTTATCTCCTCATAGAAATAACAGACCAAATAACATGTAATTTATAGATTATCACCATGTTTCTTTGACTTTCCAATCATTTCTAGAAAACATTTATGATGATACCTCCTTTTTTTTTTTTTTGGTTGTTGTTGTTATCATAATGATTGACAGTAGAGCAGAATGAAGAAATATGAAGAAATAAAGTTAAGTAGAGAACTCAAACACACTGTCTATTAGTAATTTTCCACTACTTAATAGAAAATGTCACTTTTCTCCCAAACAGCCCAACCTTACTCTTATCACCAATGTACATAACATGATTGATATTGCATATCTGCTACGTAAATATTGCTTTAATATTTTTCATTACTTTTGCCCAAATGACCCCGAGTGAATGTAGTATCTGGCACAAGGTGGTAGAGTTGTGGCACTGTTTCAAAGCCAGTGGCTTTGTTGTACAACATGAAATTCTCAGAACTTTGGCAGAGCTGGAGGTTTGTTTCTTTCTTAAAAATATTGTATTGGATATTTCACCTTTATTATCCATGAAGCTCTATTGCCTAGTAACTAGACACTAAAGGCTAAAGGGAACCAAACAAAGGAGATACTTTTAACTAATTGGGTAATGATAAATGGTTTACATATGAAGAGTGCCCAGTAGTTGGCAAACTATTTTCAGACACACACGCGCGCGCGCACACACACACACACACACACACACACACACACACACTACATTTTAAGTAGAAATAAGAATTCACTTTAGCAGGAATGGAATCTTACCTTCTAAAAAACAAAGAGGGGGATGTTATCCCATAATTATTTTTCTATGAATGTCCTCATATTCACTGATATTAATGTTTGGAGAGAATTTTTAAACCATCTGAGTCACAGTTGTATTTTCATTCAGTGAAGGGACGCTAATCTGCTCTCTCTCTACTAAGTCAAGTAAATTTCAAGGATATTTAGATTTCTATGTTATACCACATGGAGCCTTCTTCACATATACAATATATATAAAGTCTTTATAAAATCCAAGGTAGTTTAGTTTTCTTCCTGTATAGAGACAAAACTGTCACAAATACAGTTAGATAAAGCAAGAAAGAATTTGTGTAAGAGTTAATATACAAGCTGTTACAGTGTTTTTTAAACTGTAAAAAGAATAAAAAGAAAGTGTTTTGAAACTATGAATTTCTTTGCACATGATCAGTCTACTTGCTGATAGCACTTGCATTTGTCTATAGAATGAACTAATGGTGAGACTGGCCTAGAAAAAGCATCTGCAGAGGACTTGACCAGGAACTGAGCAAATACCCATAATCCTTATCCATGAGCAGGAAGAGTGAGCCATGGGATTAACTAGAGGGTCACCAGCTCCCTTTGGTTCTACTTCTGGGACCCTCTATTGAAACCCAGGCAGAAAGATCTAGGATATATTTTTATTTTGGTATGAAAGTGTCAAATCTAGGTCATTAGGAAAAGATTTTGGAAACAATGAACACATAAATAAAATCTTAACCTTTCATTTTTTCTCTTTTACTAAATCAGACTTTAAGAACATATAGAAGTGACATATGAAATAGAATATGCAGGTTTTGGTAAATGTCAACATAGTTTCAAAATCTAATTATTGATATGTGATTGCTAATATCTAACATTGATACATTAGTAAATAATTGCTAACGTTGCTTTGGCATCATTGAATGGCATCATTCACAGGGAGTGTGTGTCAGATATATTGGAGCAGCTCCCTGCATTTGCACTGGTTTCAGAGTTACAAAAGCTCCAGTGCTTGCCTGGCTACTTAGTTTTCCACAGAAAGTAGATCTCATAGATCTCCAGTTCTCCAGTTCTGTATTCTCCCCACTTCAGCTCTTTAAATTAATTTTGCTGCCATCAATGAGCGCATTTGACTTTTGGTATGTTTTAATAAACATTGTTCTAACAAACAACAAGTGTTAGTGAGGATGCGGAGAAAAAGGAACTCTTTTGCACTGCTGGTGGGAATGCAGACTGGTGCAGCCACTGTGGAGAACAGTATGGAGCTTCCTCAAAAAAATAAAAATGGAACTCCCATTTGACCCAGTGATCCCACTTCTAGGAATATATCCCAAGAATCTAGAAACACGCATCAGAAAGGAAATATGCACCCCTATGTTCATAGCAGCACAATTCACCATAGCCAAGATTTGGAAACAACCTAAATGCCCATCAGCAGATGAATGGATTAAAAAACTGTGGTATATCTATACAATGGAATACTACGCTGCGGTAAAAAAGAAGGAGTTCCTACCATTTGCAACAATATGGATGGAGATGGAGAATATTGTGTTGAGTGAAATAAGCCAGGCAGAGAAAGATAAATATCACATGATCTCACTCATTTGTGGAATATAATGAATGACATAGACTGATGAACAAGAATAGATCCAGAGGCTGAGAAACGTTGATCAGAACATCATACCTCAGGTAAGGTAGAGGAGGGTGGGGGTAAGGTGGAGAGATCAACCAAGGGACTTGTATGCATGCATATGAACCTAATCAATGGACACAGACAACAAGGGGGCGGGGCATTAAGAGAAATTGTCTCATGTGACAAAAATTTTTAAATGAAACTCTCTGTAGACTGAAAATTATTTTGGAAGGAAACAAAGAGAAGTTTCCTTCAAAAGTCATAAGGATTGTAATTGAAAGTCAATATATTTGGCCTCTTGAACTAAAGTAAGTAATTTGTGTTTTTGCCTCCCTGACAAAGTTTATATAAAGCTACAAAAAGAAATTGACAGCCAGTTTGAAATGGAATTGCCAGGGCCTAGGGCAAAGAATATCCTTACATGATATTATTCTACAATGTCATTATAATTTTAGATATTTTACAACACCATATTTTACAATTATCCCAAACAAACTTACAAACTAATTCTTTGAATGGTTGGCAGCAATTAAAAAAAAAAAGGGACATGAAAGGATTTAATCCCTTGCAGAAGGAATTAAGGCACTGGGAAGGCACTTGAGCATCCTATATTGGCCCCTCTTGCCCTTTTTGCCAAGAGGGACCCTCTTCTCACAATCCAATTGCCCTCAGCTGTTACCTGAGCTTTCTGTTCATGCTGAGCTTGAAGCCTCGTGGGGGCTGGTACCATGGATCTGTCTCACATCCAATTGTGTGAGCTGGGCCCTCACTGGAGAAGAAACCCGAGTTCCCCGAGATATGTGATCAGCACCGGGACCCTGCCAGCAGGCCAGGGGTTCCCAAGGCAGGTGCTGGGTGTGGAGGCCACGGGGTCATAGGCTACCAAGGAGACAGAAGTGAACCTCATAGCACCCTGCTTGGCCCCGGAGGATGGCTGGTTAGCCAGAGACGGGTAAGATTCCTCAAGGAAGGAACAACCTAAGACAGGCACAGTCGCAGAGGTGCCATCAGGAGAGAACTTGGGGGGGAGGCAACAGAAGTGGGGCACAGACGCTCACCCCTCCAACATTGCAGGGGCTTGAACCCTCACCCCCTTCTAAAGGAGGTCTCCTGCCCCCATGGCTGCTTCGCGCTTCCCACACCCAGCTCAGATCAGGACCCAGGCAACAGAAAGAGACCTGGCCCAGCTCACATCGAGATACAGGTGACAGACAGAGACTTGGCCCAGCTCAGATTGGGACCCAGGTAACAAACAAGAGACTTGGCCGACAGCAGTTGCCCTATATCTAAATTCAGCCGAGCATTTGGAATGCTCAGGGCCCACTCAAGAACGCAAATAATCCTTCCCACTAATATTTACAGGGTAAACTAAGATTGTTGGTAGAGTATTAAATTTGACAGTAAAATAGTAATCGAGTTTTCAGATTAATTTAAATAGGCTAATTGAAATAAGTGAATATTCAAGTACTGGACAAAAAGCTGTTCTTAAAGTAATAACTAAAATTTCTATTGGTAGTTCAACTCATGGTAAAATTCCTGAGTATGCAATGAACCTAAAGCAGTCATATGTGTGGGGGAAAAAAAAATTTTAAATTTAAAGTTATCAAGACTGCATTATAAAATTTACAAAAACCTCCATTAATAAAAAAAAGGGAGGGGGGATAGTAGGGCAATATCATGTAAGGAAAAATATCCTATAAGTAAATTACATCTAGAAAATTTTTACTTTACCAAATTAAGTTTCATTTGCAATGCTAACAGCAAGACGGCCATTAAAAACACACATGGTGTCTAAATAAGACAAAGGAAAATCGTTTGAACAAAAATAAAAAGGATCCCAAATCAATTATATAGAAAAGATTCCTTTATTAACTTGTGGTCGAGAATATATTTGTATATTTTCAGAAAACAACCCCAAGACCAGATGGATTCCTGCAACAGAGAGGAATTGACAGGAGTGCTTCAACCAGGAAGACAAGAGGAAAAAACAGTCCAGAGATGGAAGACGCTGACAACGCTTTGCCATGGGAGCAGTCAGCAGCTGTGCACCGCTGCAGGTTACCTAGGACCAAACCAGAGAAGGTCAGACCTGCATTGCCACCATGTGCCCACCATCCAGATATCATTGCTGACATGTACACATAAGGAACTGTTGGAAATTGAAATTGGGACTCAAACATTTTTTTGTTTTGTCTTGTTTTGTTATTATATGTTTATTTCCAGTCTGCAAAGGCAAAACTTTTTAAAGGAAAGAAATGGTGGGAAAAAGATACAGAGGCAAAGAAGCATTGAACAGACTGTCAAACTGCATTGGGAAGACAGGGGAGGTTGGGCGAGGAGGGCTGTAAGAGACCAACCGAAGGACTTGTACGCATGCAATAAGCACAACCAATGG
Organism: Corynorhinus townsendii; assembly: GCA_026230045.1. Taxonomy (NCBI): domain Eukaryota; kingdom Metazoa; phylum Chordata; class Mammalia; order Chiroptera; family Vespertilionidae; genus Corynorhinus; species Corynorhinus townsendii. Next base: position 57,535,829 of record JAPDVU010000003.1, on the reverse strand, counting down.
ATATAAGACACTGGGGCGGGGGGGAGGGTGGGCAGGTGAAGGCATGTCCTGGGGGGTAGGGGAGGTCGGGGGGAGATCAAGGGGGGAAAAAAAGAAGACATATGTACTACTATTTGTAATACTTAAAACAATAATAAAAAAAAAGATAATTTCTTTAGAAAAAACAAACATTGTTCTGTTTGACAATAGACAGCAGGCAAAGAGTCAGAAGACCTTCCACCAGATAGCCTTTTATGGTTGTGAAAATACTACTGCTATTGCCCCTTTTCTGTTTTCTTTCTCTGTGCAGTTCTGATAAAAAGTTACTAAAGTGAGAGCAGAATTACCAAGAACCCAAGTTACAAAGAAGGTCCTATCTCTGAAACTCATGGCAGAAAAGGATAAAAGATATCAGGGATGCTAGTCATAGCAAATTTTCCTACTTGCTGGCCATAATTCAGCCACTGCAGTATGCTCAGTGTGCCTGCACATCGTCCAGCAGAGATGCAGCTGATCTGAGGTTCTGTGTCACATATCATGACCACAGATTGACATTTGTAATGGCCAGAGAAGAACAAATACTTTGTTTTTGGTATGTTGAATAATGAATGAATGAATGGATGGATGGACAGATGGATGGATACATAAATAAATAAATAAATAAATAATCAATTCCAAATAGCATTAATACTTCTGGCTGGGAAATATACTTCCATATCTGTCACTAGTTAGGTGTGTGTGTGTATATGTATGTATGTGTATATATATATATATATATATATATATATATATATATATATATATTTAGCTGTTAAGGGTTCTCAACAGCCATTTCCCATCTTTTGGAAGTAGCACTTTAACTTTCATAATTTAAGTACATGATCCATTTTCAGTAAATTTTTGTATAAAGTGTGAAGTTTAGGTCAAGTTTAATTTTTTTTACCTATCAATATTTAATTGTTCCCAGACCATTTTTTAAAATTTAATAAATCTTTATTGTTCAGATTATTACAATTGTTCCTCTTTTTCCCCCCCATAGCTCCCCTCCACCCAGTTCTCACCCCACCCTCTGCCCTTAGCTCCACCCCACTGTCCTCATTCATAGGTGTATGATTTTTGTCCAGTCTCTTCTCGCACCCCCGATACCCTTTTCTCCCCGAGAATTGTTAGTCCACTCCCTTTCTGTGTCCCTGATTCTATTATATTCACCAGTTTATTCTGTTCATCAGATTTCTTTATTCACTTGATTTTTAGATTCACTTGTTGATAGACATGTATTTGTTGTTCATAATTTTTATCTTTACCTTTTTCTTCTTCCTCCTCTTCTTAAAGAATCCCTTTCAGCATTTCATATAATACTGGTTTGGTGGTGATGAACTCCTTTAGCTTTTTCTTATCTGTGAAGCTCTTTATCTGACCTTCAATTCTGAATGATAGCTTTGCTGGGTAGAGTAATCTTGGTTGTAGGTTCTTACTATTCATCACTTTGAATATTTCTTGCCACTCCCATCTGGCCCGCATAGTTTCTGTTGAGAAATAAGCTGACAATCATATGAGTGTTTCTTTGTAGGTAATTAACTGTTTTTCTCTTGCTGCTTTTGATATTCTCTCTTTGTCTTCTGCTCTTGGCATTTTAATTATGATGTGCTTTGGTGTGGTCCTCTTTGGATTCCTCTTGTATGGGGTTCTGTGTGCTTCCTGGACTTGTAAGCCTATTTCTTTCACCAGGTGGGGGAAGTTTTCTGTCATTATTTCTTCAAATGGGTTTTCAGTATCTTGCTCTCTCTCTTCCTCTGGCATCCCCATAATTTGGATGTTGGTATGCTTGAGGTTGTCCCAGAGACTCCTCACACTATCTTCAAGTTTTTGGATTCTTTTTTCTTTTCCGGTTGGGTGTTTTTTGCTTCTCTGTATTTCAAATCTTTGACTTGATTCTTGTGTTCCTCTAGTCTGCTGTTAGGTCTCTGTATAATATTTTTTTATTTCAGTCAGTGTATGTTTAACTTCTAGTTGGTCCTTTTTCATATTCTCGAGGTTCTCGCTAAATTTATCAGCCTTTTTTAGGAAATTCTTGAAAAACCTTATAACCATGGTTTTGAACTCTATATCCAGTCGTTTGCTTTCCTCCATTTCTTTCATTTGTGATCTGTTTCTTTGTCTGCATTTTTGCTGCTTCCCTGAGTTGGTAGAGTAGCTTTGTGTGGTAGGTGTCCTATAGGGCCCAGTGGCTCAGCCTCCCCCAGTTACCTGAGGTGGGCACTCCTGGTGCACTGCTTTGTGGGCTGTGTGTACAGCCTTGTTGTAGTTAAGTCTTGATTGTTGTTGATATCACTGGGAGAAACTGACCTCCAGGCCAATTGGCTGTGAGGATCAGCTGTGTTTATGCTGGGAGAACTTCTGTGTGAGAGACACCCTTATGAGACAAGAATTGCAAAATTGCAAAAGCCTCTGTGCTCAGCTTGGATGGGGTGGAGTCTCAGGGTGGAGTAGACAGCCTTAGCTTCCCATCAGCCCTTCCCTTTGAGGCCCCTGAGTCTCAGTGTCCCTCGGTAATCGCTGCAAGCACCTCTGAGAGAAAGCCACTCTCGAGTTTCGCTCACTACCAGACAGTCCAGTTTCTCCCTGAATGAATCTGGATTCCCAGAAACTCTCCCGGAACTGGAGTTCAGAGCAGTCGGGAGCTTCCATCTCCATCCTGCTTTAGAAAGCCAGCCACGCTCTCAGCCACCTGTGCACTCAGCAGTCAGTCCTCTCTGCACGTATGCGTGCCTCCGGACCTCTGCCTTCTGCAGCTCCCCTGAGTCTCAGTGTGCTTTCTCTTTTCTTGACAGTCCAGATTCCTCCCGAATAAGTCTGGGTTTCCAGAGTCTCGCCTGGGACTGGAGTTCAGTGCAGTCAGGAACTTCCATCTCCCTCCCGCTTGGGAAAGCCAGCCACACACTCAGTCACCTGTGCACTCAGCCGCCCGTCCTCTCCACGTGCGCGCATCTCTGTACCTCAGCCTTTTGCAGCTCCTCTGAGTCTCAAAGTGCTTTCCTCTTTCCTTCTAGTTGTAGAATTTCCATTCAGCCAGCTTTCCTGTGGTTCTGGATGATGTCCGTTTTGTCTTTTAGTTGTAGTTTTGATATTGTACGAGGCAGCAGTTTAGGTGTTTACCTATGCCACCATCTTGGTTTCTCCTCTTAATTCCCAGGACCATTTCTTGAAAAGGCTACATATCATTCATTGAATTTCTTCATGGGTAGAAGTGATATTCATAGTGTTCCATTTTAATATGTATATTTTCCTATTCCTTCAATGCAGGGAATTTTTTCTCAATATGCCTTTGAATATTTTTATTCTATTTTTTATTGGAGAAATACATAATACCAACTTATGATATTTTCTTCAATGTACAGGTAGCTAAATTAGTGTACTGCCATTCCTTTTACTTAATCTATCCCGGAGAGCAATCAATGATACACCTGAGCTCTACATTTTGGATAAATAAATTACACTTGCTGGGCTTGGTTCCTACTCCTTTTCTTGTGGGGAATAAAAGCTTGAAGGAAGCAAGAACCAAGAAGCAGGATAGCTTCTGCTTTCTATGCAGGAATTCTTACTAGTTCAGGCCATCCACCTCCCACCATGAAGAGCACACCTCTCATCAAATACTGCCTGTGTCTGAATAAAAACGTCAGCCTAATTCTAGGGTTTAGTTAGCAGGCACCTTCAGCTTTTACACTAACTTGCATCCTTTAGTTTTGCCTTTATCAACCAGAAAGGTGATTATTTGGGTTGCCCAGATGCTGCTATGTCTTCTTTATCAAGTTTTTTGAATAATCTCAACTAACGAAAGGGGTGCTATTTATCAAGGCCCTTTAAATGTCCTAGCATTTGGTTTATAGGTCAGAAATATTGCTGGATATAACAGAAAATAAAATTTGCAGATAAAAATTGCACACCAATAAGCTTTTGACATGGCTTTGGGCTTTCAATTCTATGTGTGTGTGTGTGTAGATCATTTTGAGCTTGGTGCTTTGTAGAAATTTATATTGCATTAGCTTTCTATTGCTACTGTTTATAGGCATGTGATATTTGACTTAATCTCAGGCTGCTGTAACGAAATACTATAGACTGGGGGGCTTAAATAACAAACATCTATGTTTCATAGTTCTGGAGAATGGGAAGTCCAAGATCAAGGTGACATCAGATTCAATTCTTGGTGAGGACCCTTTTCCTGGCTCACCTATCACTGCCCTATCACTGTATGCACACCTGGCAGAGAGCAGAAATTCTGGTGGCCCTTTCTTATAAGGGCATTAATCCCATCACAAGCACTCCACCCTCATGGCTTTATATTTAAATCTAATTACCTCCCAAAGACCCCACCTCCTACTTCATCACATTGGGGATCAGGGCTTCAACATATGAATTTGGGAGAACACAAACATTCAGCCCATGACAGTCTATAACCATAGTTTATGGGGGCTTGATGCACAGGTACGTGATAGTTTCTATAGATTCAGGGAACATTTTAGGATTTTTAAAAACCTACCCATGGGCTGTTGGCTTCCTTATCAGTGAGTGTACAGAGATATCTTAGGTGCCAACTGTGTATAGGGCTATGAGACAATTAAAGGAGCTTATGGAGCCAGAGTTTCTTTACAAGAGCACACAGAGGCAAATAGTGCCCTAACAACCGTGCAGAGATCCTAGCAGGTAGGCTGTGAACTGTCATCATCAAATATTAACCACATAGGTGGCCAGAACCACACCTGTGATAAGGTTTCAGGAAAGCTTTTAAAGTGCAGATTAATATAGCTTTTCATGCAAACTTAGCTTTTCTTAAGCACATTTTCTGATACATTAATTGTACTATTAAGGATGATTTCCCCAGTTAAATGTGGAGACAAGATGAAACTTCTTTTTTAATGCCTAAAGTATTAATAGCTTATTAATTAATCAATTAATGCATGAATTTCACTAATAGCCCCCATTTTTCACACCATTTGTATCCATGCCCTGTTATACATTCTCCCATACTAATTCTGGGCTTGTTCACATGACTTTTTATGGCCAGTAGAACAGTAACAGACAGGATACAAGCAGAGGTTTGAAAAAGTACTTGAGTGATTCTACTTCTTCTCTTGCAATCCATAAAGGCAATGGAAGTGGAAGTAGATATACCTTTGTAGTTTGTTGAAGGATAAGATACCACATGAATCAGAAGTAAGCTGTTTCAATGATGCTAGCCTAGATCCCCTGGCTCCTGACCTATTCTTTCCACTGAACACAAACATATGGAGGAACCTAAATGAGACCAGCTAAACCCAGCCCAGGGCAACAGTCCAGCTGACATTTAGACATAAATAGAAATAATAAATAGTTGATGTTGGAAGTCTCAACATTTTAAGATGATTTGTTACACAGCAATAATGAATTAATAACAAGAATCACATTTCCAAAAATAAGAGGTTCTTTAGAGGCCTCTTAGGCATTTTTGACCATCCCTCTACTTACAAATTGCTGCACTTGAACTTCAAGGTAGCTGAGATTTTAATTTTATATTCTTACTCTCAGGCTAAGTAATTAGTGCTACACTGACAGACGCAAATTCAGCTGAATCTTCCTGATAAGAGTAAAGGAGGAAAAGCTTATTTGAGAAAAAGACGTAAAGAAATGCTTCTCAAAGTCTGAGACATTGCATACATATTGTTCTTTGTTAGGTCTCTGAGGGCCTAGTCTTAAGAAATACCAATAGCTGCTCCAGATTAGGAATCTATTAAAGATGTTTTTTCCAGTTAAATGTGGAGACAAGATGAAACTTCTCTTTTTAAAGCCTAAGTCACTCTAGAACAAAACCCATTGAAGTATGGGGCTAAAAATGCTTTGTCATAAGAATTTGTCAATGTTATCTCACCAGATAGAATTAATTTCAACACCAGTGTCGTCAATAAAAAAAAAATCAAGAAATGTTTTTTCTTTTTTAAAAAATTTATCTTTATTGGTAAAAGTAATACAGGTAGACTCCGACCCCCCCGCCCCACCGCCCCAGTTGATCTCTTCTAGCCTGCTCCTTCCCTCAATCCAGGCCGTCACCCCACTATTGTCTGTGTTCATAGGTTATGCATATATGCATATAAGTTCTTTGGTTAATCTCTTCCCACTCACTTTCCAAGAAATTTTGAGTCTTCTTGAAGGGGGACAAAAAGCACTTTGAACAGACCAGGTGACTGCAAATTTCTAATCTTTGCATGAAAGCAGCATACTTGTCAGAATGGATCAGATTATGCTGCAGTAACAAAAACCCCAATCTCAGAGGCACTTAATAAAGCAAAATAACACAACTATATCTTTCACTTCCCATGTGTCCTACATGGGTTGGAGGGCTCTGCTCATTGCCATCTCTCAGGGACATAGGCCAATGGATGTGCCATCCCTACACATGCTTCCATAATCACCAAGGCAAAAAAGTAAAATGGGGAATATGGCTAGTTGCATATTGGCTTTTAAAACTACCACATGGAAGAAACATATGGCATTTCTATTCACATTTTACTGGTCTAAGCAAGTCATATAGGAGAGGGAAATAGAATCCATCTGTTTGCTTGGAAGGAGAGGGGAGCAGAACATAACCTAATGTCTTCTACAGTTGTTCTGTGCAACAAAATATTTGGTTCAGTCTTCTTTTTATGTGCAAAATACATTTACTCCCATCCCGAGGAAAACAACCAAAAAGCTCAATGGAGTAATGGCACAAAATGCAAAGTCTAGTATATCTAGTGATGTGCTGTAGTCTCCACAGCAGGTCTAGAAATGGTATTTTTTTAAAAAAATCTAGAGACTTTAGGGTTAATGTGGTAAGTTTTCTCCCCTTTACACATCTGATGATATTGAGAGAGGATAACTGCAATAAACTCTTCTATTCAGAAAGGCCACAATTGGGACACATACAGTAGAACAATTCTAAACATGTTGAGAGACCTTTCCCGGAGAGTGAGCACTGGTCCTCAAATAATGTATGACCAGTTAGAGTAACACAGCCTTTGTCCACCTCTTCACTCACTATTCCAAGAAGTTAGAGTGACATATCATTGATAACACTGGAGAAACCAATTGGAGAATCTTTCTTTTGTATGTTTGTGCTTATTTTTAAATTAAATTTATTGGGGTGACATTGGTTAGTAAGATTATATAGGTTTCAAGGGCACATTTCTATGATGCATGAGCTGAGTATTGCATTATGTGCCCACCACTTAAAGTCAAATAATCTTCTACACCATATATTTGATCCCCTTTACCCTTTACTACCCACCACCCTCTTCCCTGTGGTAACCCATACTGTTGTTTGTATCTATGAGTTTTTGTTTATGTTTTTTTTCTTTGTTGGTTTCAGTTTTACATCCCACATGTAAGTGAAATCATATAGTTCTTAACTTTTTCTGACTTATTTCGCTTAGCATGATATTCTCAAGGTCCATCCGCATTGTTGCAATGTCAGTATTTAATCTTTTCTTATGGCTGAGTAGTATTCCACAATATATATGTGTCATATCTTCTTTATTCAATCATCTATTAAAGGACACTTTGGGTGTGCCTGTGTCATGTCCATGAGTTGGAGGGCCATGAATAGTGCTGCCCAATTGGGGATTCTAATGTTTACCACTCTTTCTCATGGTAGTGAGCAACCTTTAGGGAGCAGACATTCACTTCTACTCACCATTCTCCACCTGACTTGGTACCCTATCCTCCAATCTTTCAGGTGAAATGACCAGCCCTGGTTCAGCATTGCCTGATGGATAAGGTATGCATGCCAACTTCTGGGATTCAAATAGCAGATCTGTTTAGCTGCACAACCAAGTTACATTCCTAGACTTTATTAACAATAATGACAATATTTTGATCCTTTATCACTGATGTACTTTATTTCTCATTTTTTTCAGATGGGAATGATTAAACAGGTTTTTCTCAGAATTCAACAGTTGGGTTTTCTATTTCAGAAATTCTAGCTAGACTTATGTTGGAATGTCTTTATCATCAATATTTATGCTCTTTTCTCTAATTGCTTTGATCTGTTTGTTTTATTGTAATCATTCATTCATGATTATTTTTTTTAGGAATATTCTCAATGTTGGAAATTATATTTTCATTATGCTTGCTTTATTTCTGTTTCTGTTTCTATTTTTTAAGTTCTATGTTATAATAGTGTTATTTTTTATTACTAAATTACTTTTCCTACAGACTCATCCTTTATGTCATTTTGCTGATATTTGAGTGTTGTTCAGATATAGAAGAGATTAGTTAATTTCTACAGATCTTGAATTAAGTAAGGGAAATGAGGGAGACTGAAGAATAAATATAATTCTTAGATATCTGGCTTGAATAAATGGGTGGTACTATTCACTGGTATAGATATTTAAGCAGGAGAAAAGTATTTTGATTCTAGAAATAAATTTATTTTGCACATTGGAACTGGTAACACCTCAGACCTGAAGAATAATTTTAACAGTGCAGACCTGAGTGAGTTACTTCAGGGGGAATGAGGGGTACTAAGAGAAATGTAAACATAGCTTCTCAAGAGAGGGTCTACAGAATGTTAGGAAGGAGTGCTTAAAACAGATTGGAAAAGTGACAAAGGCTAACTTAATAAATTTTAAAAATTTACCTCAGATTTTAGAATCCTGAATTTTAATACAAAGGAAACCCTTTTCCTTCTTATAGTCTTTAATTTGTATAACTGTATATGACTCCAAATCCCAAGAATCCAGTACTCTCTTTACTATTATAATTTATTCACCTATTAGATTTGTGAACTAACATTAGATTCTAGGAACTACTTATAAATTAGGGAAAATGAGTTTCAATTTCCAAGAAGAAGACAATGTATAAGAAAGTTCTGCCCCGGTGGTGTGGCTCAGTGGTTGAACATTCACATATGAACCAGCAGGTCACAGCTTTATTCCTGGTCAGGGCACATGCTATTCATCTTGCTCTTCATTACTTGAATATTTCTTGCCAGGTTTTGGGCTCGATCTCCAGTAGGAGGTGTACAGGAGGCAGCTGATTAATGATTCTCATTGATGTTTCTCTCGTATATATAAGGAAAGTGACAATTAAATTGCATGGAAAGGTGATATAGGAATTCAGAAAAGGATCAGAGCCAGGCAAGGTAAGAAAGAAAAATAAGATGAAGACAAATAGAGAAGAGAAAAGAGAATATTTCAGGCAGGAACAAGAATAAGAAAGACAGCCGAAACCGGTTTGGCTCAGTGGATAGAGCGTAGGCCTGTGGACTGAAGGGTCCCGGGTTCAATTCCAGTCAAGGGCATGTACCTTGGTTGCAGGCACATCCCCAGTGGGGAATGTGCAGGAGGCAGCTGATCGATGTTTCTCTCTCATCGATGTTTCTAGCTCTCTATTCCTCTTCCTCTCTGTAAAAAATCAATAAGATATATTAAAAAAAGAGAATAAGAACAGAGTAAAAACTGAGTATGTTTGTGTGTGTATGCACATGTGAATGGAGAGAGAGAGAGAGAGAGAGAGAGAGAGAGAGAGAGAGAAAGAGAGAGAGAGAGATCACAAAGAACTAAAATAGAGTGCAATAGGAAGACAAGCCTAACTACAGAAAGGTTTCATAGGCAGAGTTGGAAAAGATTTGGCAGAAGACTTTAGACCTACCTTTGTGGATAAATGGAAGACATTGTAGAGTGTTTCAGCAGGAGGATAATAATAAATAATTGGTTTTGAACAATTAATCTGGTGGTAGAATAATGTGCAGAGCAGATTGAAGGTGGGGAATATTCAAAGACATGAAGACAGGTATAAAGGCAACAATAATAATTTGGAGGGAAGGAAAGAAGGACCTAGAAAAAGGGTAGCAATGGGAGGAAGGATGAAGCCAAGAGACATTATAAATAGAGAATCACAAACTTGGCATTTATGGTGGTGGCATTTATGGAAATTATTTGCTTAGGGGCAAGGCACAGAAAGTAGTTTAAGGAAAAATACAGACAATTTATTGGCATGCACATACAAACCATGGGTTGAGTAGTATTGAGACTGTCCTTAGGAATATTTGGAACAAGGGTCAATTCTCTGTCTCTTACCTCCACATCTTCCCATATTGAGTCCAACTCCATGAGGTAGAGAGCCTGGTCATGATCAGCTGGGGGATGGCTTTCTATTCAGTGTTATTAAAAAATGTGTAACAATATTAATAAAAGTTTAAAGAGAAAACAATCACCAATAGCCCTATCATCTTTTTTTTACTTTAATAAACTTTATTGTTCAGATTATTACACTTGTTCCTCTTTTTCCCTCCATAGCTCCCCTCCACCCAGTTCCCACCCCATCCCATGCCCTTACCCCCCTGCCCCTACTGTTCTCATCCATATGTGTAAGATTTTTGCCCAATCTCTTCCTGCACCTCCATACCCTCTTCCCCCTAAGAGTTGTCATTAGTCCATGCCCTTTCTATGCCCCTGATTCTATTATATTAACCAGTTTATTCTGTTCATCAGATTTTTTATTCACTTGATTTTTAGATTCACTTGTTGATAGATATATATTTATCATTTTGTTGTTCATAATTTCTATCTTTACCTTTTTCTTCTTCCTCTTATTAAAGAATACCCTTCAGCATTTCTTATAATACTGGTTTGGTGGTGATGAACTCATTTAGCTTTTTCTTATCTGTGAGGCTCTTTATCTGACCCTTAATTCTAAATGATAGTTTTGCTGGGTAGAATAATCTTGGTTGTAGGCTCTTGCTATTCATCACTTTGTAGATTTCTTACCATTCCCTTCTGGCCTGCATAGTTTCTGTTGAGAAATCAGCTGACAGTCGTATGGGTACTCCCTTGTAGATAACTGTTTTTCTCTTGCTGCTTTTTAAGATTCTCTCTTTGTCTCATGCCTTGGCATTTTAATTATTATGGGTCTTGGTGTGGTCCTTTTTTGGATTCCTCTTGTTTGGGTTTCTCTGCACTTCCTGGACTTGTAAGTATATTTCTTTAACCAGGTAGGGGAAGTTTTCTGTCATTATTTCTTCAAATAGGTTTTCAATATCTTGTTCTCTCTCTTCTTCTGACACCCTCATAATTTGGATGTTGGTATGCTTGAAGTTGTCCCAGAGGCTCCATACACTATCTTCATATTTTTGGATTCTTTTTTTTTTTGTTTTTTTTGGTTGGGTGTTTTTTGCTTCTTTGTATTTCAAATCTTTGACTTGATTCTTGGGATCCTCTAGTCTACTGTTGAATCTCTGTATATTATTTTTTATTTCAGTCAGTGTATGCTTAATTTCTAGTTGGTCCTTTTTCATATCCTTGAGGGTCTCACTAAATTTCTCAGAGGTTTCTAGAAGATTCTTGAGTAATCTTATAACTGTGGTTTTGAACTCTATAACCAGTATTTCACTTTCCTCCATTTCTTTCATTTGTGACATGTTTCTTTGTCTTCACATTTTGGCTGCTTTCCTGTGTTGATAGAGTGGCCTTGTGTGTTAGGTTTCCTATAAGGCCCAGAGGCTCAGCCTTCCCAATCACCTCAGGTAGACACTCTTGGTGCATCGCTTTGTGATCTGTGTGCACAGTCCTGTTGTAGTTAAGCCTTGATTGCTGTTGGTATCACTGGGAGGAATTGATCTCCAGGCCAATTGGATGTGAGTACCAGCTATGTCTACAATGGAGGAACTGCTGTGCTGGAGACACCCTTATGGGGCAGGACTTGCTTCAGTGGGGCTTTGTTGCTCACTGAGTCTGCCCCTTGAGTGTGTCACTTATGGATTTGAGGAGTTGTAATCTGGTTTGGTCTCACACTGACCACTGGGTACACTGGCTCTTGGATCTCCAAGGAGGTGCAAAGTCAGCCACTGCCTGAGGCCACCCAGCAGGAGCTACAGAGAGATATGCAGATTCCTCCTCTTTGTTTGGGGTTTGGAAGTGTTCAGATGAGGCCCAGCTGAGAAGCAATGCAGGCTGCTGCTGCTGGGCCTTGGGCCTTCTTTGGAAGCTTTGGAGCTCTCTGACCCAGCTGCAGTTTGTTAGGTTTTAGGGTGCAAAAGGACAGGCCATTCATAAGAAAAGGCTGCTGCGCACAGCTTGGGTGGGTTGTAAATTGGGTGGGGTGGGATCTCAGGGAATCACCAGGGCGGAGCAAACAGTCAGCCCTTCACTGGAGAGGTCCCTGGGTCTCTGTGTCCCTCAGCTTCCTGCAGGAACAATGATTGCTGTCAACACCTCTGAAAGAAAGCTGCCATTGAGTTCTGGCCCAATGCCAGACAGTCCAGTTTCTCACCATATGAGTCTGGGTCCCCTAGAGTCTCACCCAGAACTGGAGTTCAGAGCAATCAGGAGCTTGTATCTCCCTCCCGATTGAAAAAAAAAACACAACAATAGCGTGCCCAGGTGCCAGCCTGTTTTTCATGTGCCTCCGTACCTCTGTACCTCCTACCAGTCTAAATGTACTTTTTTCTTTCCTTCTAGTTGTAGAACTTCCACTCAGCCAGCTTTCCTGTGGTTCTGGGATGATATTTGTTTTGTCTTTTAGTTATAGTTTTGATGTGGTTGTGAGAGGCAGCAAGTACAGGTGTTAACCTATGCCGCCATCTTGGTTCCCAGTCCTATCATCTTAAGGCAGTTATTAGAATTTTTTACTCATTCTTATAATTTTTTGTAGATTTATACTTTTTATGTGGCTGCAATTTTAATAGCTGTTTTTCATTTCATTAGCAACATAAGCATGTACAAAAAACATTGCTACATAGTCCCCATTCTTTTCTTTCTTTTTAAAAAAATATGTTTTATTGACTTTAAAAAAAAAATCCTCACCCGAGGAAAATTTTCCATTGATTTTAGAGAGTGGACGAGAGAGGGAAAGACAGAGAGAAACACTGATGTGAGAGAAACACATTGATTGGTTGCCTCCTGCACATGCCCTGACCAGAGCCTGGGCAGGGTAGGAACCTGCACCTGAGGTACATGCCCTTGACCAGAATTGAACCCTTTGGTCTGCAGGCGGATTCTCTGTCCACTGAGCCAAACTGGCGAGGGCTGTTTTTATTGATTTTTAAAGAGAGAAGGATAGAGATAGAAGCATCTATTGGCTGCCTCCTGCACGCCCTCTCCTGGGACATTTAGAGAGAAAGCTTCTTTGGTCTGCTAATGAATTCTTTCTCATAGTCAGGTGCAGACCTCTCTTCAGGAAAAATAGTACTCAATTGTCCACAGTCTGAAGCAGTTCCTGATAGAATTTTGTTGCAACCATTTTAAATTTCACATTGAGCACCATTACTCCATGTCTGTATTTCCTGTGTCTGAATAAGGATGAGGCAAAAGATAAGACAATTCACTCATTGGAGACCTCTGTGATGGAAGAAACTCCAGTTATTATTTCCATTTATAAAACAAAACAAAACACCGAGCCTTGAAAGTCTAAGATATGATTTTTATTGCCAATAGCAGAATAATTTATTTTGTTAAACAGACATTCATATAGTGGTTATTATGTGCCAGATATTACAACCCTAGGAGGTATTATTTTTATTCTGATTTTAAGATGAGGAAGCTGAGACCCAGAGACGTTAAGTAATTATCCCAGTCACACAGCTGATAAGTGGCAGAACCTGGATTCAGAGCCAGGCAGTCTGGCTCCAGAGACTGTATTGTTCTCCACTGAGGAAGGCAAGAACTAGGAACTAACTCGCCTGACTTGGGATTCTGTCCTTTTTTTCCAGTAAATGAGCTAAGTGCACATTCAATTATCTGCCGAGTCAGCAAAGCCAGATTTATGTTCAATGAACCTTGTCTATCAAGTTTTCATCAAGCATTCTTACCAATTATACCCCTTGCACTTGATCTGCTGCTGGTCTTTATAAGTGACTCCACTACAAAAGAAAACCAAAGACGATTCCCTTCTGGTAGGAGCTGAATCATTGGTACAGGAAGTCATAAAATACTGAAAGTTAATGCTGGAAGTCATATTCTTTAAAGGATACTGGTGTTAACGTAGGATGTCTTGCTTGGCTGCTGCAAAGAGATAAACAATAAAACCAAACACAAATGTGGTCAAGCTAAAAGAGATAGGAAGATTCCCATCCTTTCTCTCCTGGCAATTGAAGGACCACACCAACTATATTCTTGTCAGTGTACTTGCTCACAAATGATGTGAGGTTAAGCCTGGAGAAATAAGAGAGATGAAGAAGAGTTCTTAATGTGACATTATTTAGTAGACTTTTTACTAGGGGTCAGAAAATTAGTACAGTGATTTTTCCCACTTCTACTTTAATCTGGATTTGATTGCTGCAACTATAAAGTATCAACTAACTTCTTACTACTATCTATCTGTAAGAGAGGGAGCAGTGAACTTATGAAAATTATTCTCTATTTCTAGTCCATTGGGTTCCTTGCTTCCTTCTTAAATGAAGTACAAATTTTAAAGCATTATGCTAAATTGTATTACCTGTCCAGGTCTCTTGGAAGTATCTAATTTTTTGTTGTTGTTATAAGAAATCAAAAAATGAAACACTGCTTAAAATGTCAATCTTTGTAGCATTCAGAGGAATCAATATTGCTATTTGGTATCAATAACAATAGTAAAATCTTTACTTTCTATATAATGAACTCAAGCATTTCTTTTATCAGAAGTTTGAGCTGTTTGCCCAGGAGAACTGCAACATATGGTTTTTCTCTTCCACTTTTTAATATTTTGGTCTCCGGTGATTCCGCATACAAAAGCTTCCTTCCTTTAGCAGGAGTCCACAAATGAAAGGCTTTTCTTTTTCTGATTGTAGATTAGCCTGCCAAGAAACAAACATGAGCTGGAGAACATCACTTTAATTTATTGATGGGATACAGATGACAAGGAAGTCTGTCCTCATCTAGGCTTTTGGGAACGCTTCAGGCTGACCCAGCACAGTCGAGTTCATATGGCAAAGACAGACTTTGCCAAGAACCGAAGCCAATAGTCATTGCAAACCTCTGAACCAAAACATTCCTTTAGTGCTTGAATTTCCCTATAATTTGTGTAGATTCCCTTTTTTGTCAATGAAGCTAGCAGTGGATAACTAGCTTAGTGCAATCAGACAAAACAACTGTGCCATTCATCAGTAATTAGATGATAGCCGTACCATGCTTTATGGTTTCCGTTCTTCATTCTTTCCTTTCTTTTCAAGTCCTTGGAGACAAACTCTGGGATGTTTGGCAAAGTGGAGGCCCTTGTTAAAAAATATTCTGTCTTTTTTACTTTAGGGTTGCTAATAAGTTCTATTCTCGGAGGCAAAACATTAGATGCACGCAGCAGGGAGGATCAGCCACATTGAAAAAAAAGGTTTGGTTTTCTTTGTATTACCTTTTGCCTCACTTTACCTTTTGCCTCACTTTACAGTTTTGCCTTATTTATGGCTGAAGAAGGTTTTACTCATTGTTATATCCAACAGTACCCAAGTGAATTTGATACTGAAGCTAAATGCATATAGTAGATCTTACATAAATTACTTTTTAAACCTTCAGACATAAAAAACTTTACAAGAAGTAAAACAGAGACAAAAAGAAAAAAAAAGAATTAAATGGAGAGGAGGATTATGTGATTTAAATTAATCTGTGTTGAAGAAGGCATCCTTGATTAAATTACTGCCTGGTAAACTGTGCTAAGAATTATCGTGCTAATACTTTTCCTTCTTTTTTCAAGCTTTTTTTGTTTGTTTGTTTGCTTGCTTGTTGGTTTCCCAAATTTCTAGAAGGGTAGAGAGGGAAAACTTCTACAAGAAAACAGGAATACTAGTTCAGGTTTTGTTACCATTGCTGCCTTTAATATATAGTGATGTCAACATCCAAAAAATTGGTATTGGCTGCCTTCCCTGAAGAGTTTGGCTCTGTCAGTCAGGAGTCTAGGCTGCAGATAATCCAGCTTGAACTACTTGGAGGAAAAGAGGACAGTGTTTTGGTTGCTCTATGTAATCTGTAGGAAAGGCAGGGCCTTTATGGGTGACAGAATTTGGGACCTAGGGCCTTGGTAGGATTCTCTTTCTCCATCTCCTCCTCATCTCTGATCTCTGCTTCTCTTTTGGCTTGGCCTTTTTTTCCTGGGCCATCTGAACCTTCAGGTAGAAATATAGTGTTAAAAGAGAGACTAAATTTTTTAGTTTATTTGAGCAAAACCCCATGCTAAGTGGTTGGTGCTAAACTGGAAGTAGTTAAGAGCACTCCTGTGAGACTTTTATAGAGAAAGGGCAGAAATAAAGTAAGAAAATTATTGATTGGTTGTAGCTTAAAGCCTGATTGGCTGTTTGTGGTTGATTGCTCTTAGGTTTCAATTTCATAACCTTGAAGCATTTACAGTCTTAGGTTCTTTGTTTGCTTAGTAGACCACTACCATATTAGGTCTTCTTGGCCTAATGGCCTCCTTATTGATTAATTTAAAATGACTAATGAGCAGTTACAGTTCTGATATCAAATAGTTGAAACAACAACAACTCTCTTCTCAAACTCCAGACACCCAGGAGAGTACTGTAAGTTGCCTGATTTGGGGTATTTCCCTCCTTTAGCCCAATCACTTTGGACATTTGGATGAAGCATTATAACAGGTCCAGCTTAGGTAAAAAAACACACAAGCATTCTTGACCCTGAGGCCAAGGGCATGGGCCATGTCTCCAGAAGAAGAGAAGAAGAGCTGAGCAGCTAAAAATAAGAGTCACTAGAAATTGCTGTCTCTGATTCTTATTTTATCTACTTGAAAACAGTATTTGATATTTTGAAATGCCATTGGTTGAAATTCTTCACTGAAAGTATAGTAGAAATGAATATACCAAGTAGATCTTAGTGGTAACATTGGCTGGGGGTGGGAAGGGCAATGAACTGAATTGTAAGAGAAATGGTGTTTATAGTCTTTGGTCTGACTTATGAGCACAAGGAAATTCTATAATTACATTGAGGTTAAACTCCCTTTCTACTCCAAGGAACATTTGAGGGTTTTTCCTAAGTACTATAAAATAGTACATTACTATTAAAGAAAATTCCAATTTTTCTCATTATATCAGTGGAAAACAAGTTGGCCTGAAGAGGTGTAGCACATAGACTGCGACGGGAAGCTTAAAACTGTCATCTGGCTCCATAGCAGAGATCAGTAAATGTTTTTTGTTAATGACTATATCTTAAGTATTTTTGGTTTTGCTGGGTATAAGTCTCTACTTCAACTAGACAACCTTGCTCTTGAAGTGGAAAAGCAACCGTAGACAAATATGTAAATGAAAGGGCTTTTTTGTGTTCCAATACAACTTTACAAATACAGGGTGTGGGCAGCAGTAGTTTATTGACTCTGACATAAACATACTGAGAAATGAGTAAAGTGAAATATTAAATAAACCCTAAGTATCACTAGCATTTAGAAGTGTCCTTTAGTGATTGAAGAGTAGATTTATAGAAATCGCTTGATCAGAAGATTGGCTATTAAATATCATAAATATATGTTTAAAATGTTATTTCTTGGGTCAAACATAACCACAATAAAACTATTTCCATTAGTGAAAATTTCTTACAGATACACTTTTTATTATATGATGTTAAACATTTTTAAAGAATGAATATAGCATTGATTGAAATTCAAGTCTGATAGAAACCCTTGAAATCAAATGTGTTTTTCACAGGATGTGGGCATACCTAATGTTTTATCGGTTTTACTTCTGGGACAAAATGGTTATTGGCAACATATGTTGTGAGCAAATGTGTTCTTTTATTTGTAATGCTCGCAGTCATGTGAGTGTATCATTATTACTTGACATTTGAAATATGTCTCAATTGAAACGTGAAACTTTTTATGAACTGAAAAACTTGGAAATCCTTCAGGCAGAGGATTATATTTATGATATAACTTTCAATATTTCCATTATATCACTTTATTTTAAGCATTTATTAAGTAGCTATAAAAAACCACTTTGGGACCAATCTTGATGTGTTTCTTAAATGTGATGATTGTACCAAATAAGAAAATGTATTTTCCATATTTCATCAATTCTAAGACACTCATATTTTTTGTACATTTCAACATCTCTATAGTAAGGGTTCTAATGATGGAAGACATATTACAAATTGTTATAGTATGAACAGTTGTAATTACCTGCCTGAAACTTTGTCTGAAACTCCTTTCTTGGAATTTTATGGTAAGACCAAAAAAGTCAGCATGAAAATTTATAGTATGAGGGTCAATGTCACGGAAGAAAATTCTTGAGACAATGGTGGAGTACTCTTTTTTTTTTTTTTTAAATAAATCTTTATTGTTCAGATTATTACAGGTGTTCCTCTTTTATTTTCCCCCATAGCTACCCTCCACCTGATTCCCCACCCCACCCCAGGCCCTTACCCCCCGCCACTGTCTTCATACATAGGAGTAAGATTTTTGTCCAATCTCTTCCCGCACCCCTCCCACCTGCTTCCCCTGAGAATTGTCAGTCCACTCCCTTTCTATGTCCCTGATTCTATTATATTCACCAGTCCATTCTGTTCTTCAGATTTTTCATTCACTTGATTTTTAGATTCACTTGTTGGTAGGTATGTATTTGATGTCATTTTGTTGTTCATAATTTTTATATTTACCTTTTTCTTCTTCTTCCTCTTCTTAAAGGATACCCTTCAGCATTTCGTGTAATCCTGGTTTGGTGGTGATGAACTCCTTTAGCTTTTTCTTGTCTGTGAAGCTCTTTATCTGACCTTTGACTCTGAATGATAGCTTTGCTGGGTAGAGTAATCTTGGTGGTAGGTTCTTGCTGTTCATCACTTTGAATATTTCTTGCCACTCCCTTCTGGCCTGCATAGTTTCTGCCGAGAAATCAGCTGACAGTCGTATGGGTACTCCCTTGTAGGTAATTAACTGTTTTTCTCTTGCTGCTTTTAATATTCTCTCTTTGTCTTTTGCCCTTGGCATTTTAATTATGATGTGTCTTGGTGTGGTCCTCTTTGGGTTCCTCTTGTATGGGGTTCTGTGCGCTTCCTGAACTTGTAAGTCTATTTCTTTCACCAGGTAGGGAAAGTTTTCTGTCATTATTTCTTCTAATAGGTTTTCAATATTTTGCTGTCTCCCTTCTTCTGGCACCCCAAAAATTCGGATGTTGGTTCGCTTGAAGTTGTCCCAGAGGCTCCTTACACTATCTTCATATTTTTGGATTCTTTTTTCTTTTTGTTTTTCTGGTTGGATGTTTTTTGTTTCCACACATTTCAGATCTTTGGTTTGATTCTTGGGGTATGTTGATCTACAGTTGAGTTTCTGTATATTCTTTATTTCAGACAGTGTATGCTTCATTTCTGACTGATCCTTTTCCATTTTTTTGGCATTCTCATTAAGCTCCTTGAAGGTCTCATCAAGTTTCTCAGCGGTTTTAAGAAGATTTTTGAGTAACCTTATAAATGTGGTTCTGAACTCTATGTCATCCAGTAGTTTGCTTTCCTCCGTTTCTTTCATTCGTGACATGTTTCTTTGTTTCTGCATTTTGGCTGCTTCCCTGAGTTGATGGAGTGGCTTTGTGTGGTAGGTGACCTATAGGGGGCAGTAGCTCAGCCTCCCCAATCACCTGATGTGGATGCTCTTGGTACACCCCTTTGTGGGCTGTGTGCAAAGTCTTGGTGTAGTTAAGCCTGAAATGCTGTTAGTACGCTGGGAGGAATTGACCTCCAGGCCAATTAGCTGTGAGCACTCCCTGTGTCTATAATGGAAGAACTGCTGCGCTGAAGACACGCTTATGGTGCAGGACTTGTTTCAGTGGGGCTTTGGTGCTCGCTGAGTCTGCCTCTTGAATGTGTCACTTATGGATGTGAGGAGTTGAAATCTGGTGTCTCACACTGACCACTAGGTACACTGGCTTCTGGATCTCCAATGGGGTGCATGTCAGCTACTGTCTGAGGCCACCCAGCAGGAGCTACAGTGAGAGCTGCAGTTTTCTCCCCTTTGCTTGGGGTTTGGAGGTTTTGGAGCTGTCTGACCCAGGCTGCAAGTTTTCTAGGTTAAGCCCGATAGGGCAGGCTTTTCTTATGCTAACTCGGCTGCTTGGAGCTTGGGTGGGTTTGTAGGTTGTGTGGGGCAGGGTCTCAGGGTGTCACTAGGCTAGGGCATGGCAAACAGCAATGGCTGCTAGTTAACCGGCTCTGTGTCCCAGACTGTGTCCTGGAATCCTGTGCCCCAGTGCCGTGAACAATTATTCCTGCGTGCAGCTCTGCAAGCAAGCCACTCTCACTGGCAGACAGTCCAGCTTCTCCCCATAGGAGTTTGGGTCCCCCGCGTCTCCCCAGAAACTGTATTTCAGAGTAATCGGGGGCTTGTCTCCGTTCGGGTTGAAAAAAGCAACGCACCCAGTCGCCCGCCGCCAGCCCGGATCACGCGCCTCCATACCTCAGCTTTTCAGCGCTCGTGCACGTCTCAATGCTCTTTTCTCTTTCCTTCTAGTTGTAGAACTTCCACTCAGCCAGCTTTCCCGTGGTTCTGGGTGATAGACGTTTTGTCTTTTAGTTGCAGTTTAAATTGTTGTGGGAGGCAGCAGTTTAGGTGTTTACCTACGCCGCCATCTTGGATTCTCTCTGGAGTACTCTTAAGGAATGTGCATGACACCACCTTTGATGTCACAAAGGAATCTTGTGTGGAAAGTCATAGATATCAATGAGGCTCAATCATAATGTGATTTAGAAGAGCAGCCTCTGAATGTGAAGTAGTTTGGAATAGCTTTACCGATTTATTTTGCTGATATATTATTTTTTATATTTGAACAAGAACAAGCTACACTAATAAAAAAGAAAATGCAAATTGACCATGACTCTGCTATGCCCACCAGCCAATCAGGAGGGAATATGCAAATTAGAAGGACAAAGATGGCGCCCGCCTAACTGCTCCAGGTGCAGAGTGGCCGGGCAGAGCAGGATGCCTGCTATGAGAGGGAGGGCAGGGGAGGCAAAGGGATCTATAGGAGCGGAGTGCCACAGCAAAGATGAAGCTTTCAGACTCTGGAGTCTGCAGCAAAGATGAAGATGTCAGACTCTGGCCAGAGCGAAGGCCTGGGTCCTGGGTGCCGGAGGAAAACTGGTGCTAGAAGCCAAGGGAAGGAAGGCCTGTTGCACGAATCTCTTTGTGCAATGGGTCTCTAGTAAACAATAAAAGTCTACATCTAAACAAGTCTAAATGACTCTTCCAATAAGTATAACAAATTTCAAGGGTAAAAAGCACTGTGAGCAGGGAGAGGACTAAGAGGGTAAAGGGGGTCAAATATGTATATAGTTTAGTGCAGGTGAGCACTATCTGTCACATGGCAATCTGGATCTTGAATATGACTTAATGCCAAAAGTGTTTGATATTTCTGCCACGAAATGTCTAATAAGTAATCATTTTAGAGGGGAGGTAAAAGTTTGATCAAAGTAACAATGGGTTGATTGCCAATCACATATTATTGATGTTAACATGATAGCAAGTGACCATACTTCTTGCACTAAATCACCCATAGTAATGTATTTTTGTCACAACCTCAATGTGATTTTTCCTACCTTTACTGTACTGGTGAGCCAGAGATTGGCCTGCACACTAGTCCTTGCAGTGATAGTAATGTATTTTTATCTAAAATATGAACAATTCTTTTTTTTTGTAATTTAATAATTATTTTAACTAGAGGTCCAGTGCATGAAATTTGTGCATAGGGGTGTGTGTGTCCCACAGCCCAGCCTGCACCCTCTCCAATCTGGGAACCCTCGAAGGATGTCCAACTGCCTGTTTAGGCCCAATCCCACTGGGCAGTTGTACATCCCTCTCACAATCCAGGACTGCTGGCTAACCACTCACCTGCCTGCCTGCCTGATTACCCCTAACCATTTCTGCCTGACAGCCTGATCACTCCCTAACCACTCCCTTGCAAGTCTGATCAACACCTAACTGCTCTCTTGCTGGCCTAATTGCCCCTAACTGCCCTCCCCTGCCACCATGGTTGCCTCTAACTGTCCTCCCCTGCAGGCCTGGTCACCCCCAACTGCCCTCCCATGCTGGCCCAGTCACCTTTAACTGCCCTCCCTTGCCATCCTGGTCGCCCCTAACTGCCCTCCCCTGCTGGCGTGGTCCCCCCCAACTTCCCTCTCCTGCAGTCCTGGGTCCCCACTAATTGCCCTCCCCTACAGGCCTGGTCGCCCCCAACTTCCCTCCCTTGTAGGCCTGGTTCCTCCCAACTGTCCTCCCCTGCTGGCCTGTTTCCTCCCAACTGCCCTCCCCTGCTGGCCTGATCACTCATAACTGCCCTTCCCTTCTGGCCATCTTATGGTGGCCATCTTGTGTCCACATGGGGGTGGCCATCTTTGACCACATGGGAGTGGCCATCTTGTGTGTTGGAGTGATGGTCAATTTGCATATTACCTCTTTATTATATAGGATTACTTTTAGGAGATAAAATATGAACTCTCTTAGGGTCACACAACTTTAATAAATTGAGGAATTTGCTTTTGCTTTGGCAACTCATAAATCTAGCTTTAATTTTATATGATGTAAATGGATTATACATTTTCAATTTTTATATGTTCATCAATAGCTTTGATGTAATTGGTGTCTGGAAATGGACCATACATGAAACAGAAATGTACCAAAAAGTGGATGTAGGCCAGATCACTTTTGAGGAGCATGATAGAGAACGTCTACGTTCCTTGAACAGATAGTAAAAATCTGGATTTGATGACACTGCTCAGTGAAGGCTCAGAAGAAAATGAAGAACATGTTGGAAACTGGAGGACGGGTGATCCCTTAATAAGTAGTGCCAGAAAACTTACCGAAATTGTCTCTTGCAGTTATGTGCAAAGTAGAACTTCTAAGTGATGAGCTTAGTTATAGAGATAAGGACATTTCCAAGCAAAGTGTTAAAGGAGCCACCTGGTTTCTTTTTCCTGTTTGTAGTAAGATGTGGGAGGAGAGAGATAAATTGAGGGAAGAACTATGAAACAAAGGAAATAGGACTTGATGAAAATCTCAGCCTCCCCCCTTGCAAATTACTAAATTATGACATGGCTTCCCAGCAGTATCAGGAAAGCCTACTTCAGTGCAGGTGTGATGTTACAACCTTTGTTAAAACTCAGAAATATCAAAAGTACAGCGTAGTCAGTCACACAAAGGGTCCTTTCAAGAAATTAAGGTTCCCCCTGGCCAGTGTGCTCAGTGGTTAAGCATAGACCCCATGCATCAGGAGGTTGTCTCTTGCAGTAGGCAGCTGATCAATGTTTCTATTTCTCTCTCCCTCTCCCTTCCTCTCTGAAATCAATAAAAACATTTTCTTAAAAAAGTGAGAGATTAAGGGTGTGCCTCACAGATTCTCTCATTCAAATCAGGGGTCTCTAAGAGGCTTAAAGGTGTTGTCTCCCAATCATCTCAGTAGGAAGCTAAGGTAGAAAAGGGTTTATCTCTTCAAGATCTGGGGTTGTAATTTTTCTCCAATGGAGTGAATCTCATCACAATCTATAGGAGATCTGAGAAAATTATTTCAGCAAAAACACTGCCAGGTGGGACTAAAATGGACAGAGAGTGCAAATGAAAGCAGACAGTCAGATCCCCAAAATTTTACAACAGGAATCAGGCCTATCCAGCTACTCAGCTGTACACACATTACTTTTCCTGAAAAGGAAGGGGAACCAAGATTCCAAGGAGTGGCATCATAGTATGTTATACACAAAACAGAAACCATGAGAAAGAGACAAAATACTTCATATTAAAGTTATTTCTAGGCCTCAAAACAAAAATAAAGGAACTCCTGAAATTTGGCCAGCTGACTTTAGAAGGCTGTGTGTCAGTGACTCCTTTTCCTCTCCATTTCCCCCCTTTTTTGAACATGAACATGGAGAGCGGTTATCCAGTGCCTGTCACATTATTATATTTTAGGCATTTTGGAGGCAGAAATTTGTCTCTTCAGTGTCACAGATCTAAAAATAGAAATTGTACCCCAAAAGCTATAGTTAAAGGGTTATACCGAGGAGCTTCATCTGTACCTTGATTTAATTTAGATGATAAAAATTTGGACATTGAGCTCAATTCTTAATGGGGTGAGATTCTTATACACCTTGGAAGGGAGTGGATATATATTTTATGTGAGACAGATTTGAAGCATTGGGGTCACAGGGTAGATTGTGGTGACAAAATTTAAGGTATCCCTCTCCCACCCCCTGATCTCCACCTTCTGGTGTTCATGTCTTGTGTAATGCCCACTGCTTGGGCGTGGACAAGACCTGAGACTTGTTTCTAACCAGTGGAAAGCAGCAAAGGTTGATGGGCTGTACAGGATTGCATTAAGTGTATCGCTTGTCTTACCAAAGTTTCTCTCTGTCCCTGTTACTGGCTTTGAAGAAGCAAGCTTCCATGAGTCCTGCAGCCACAAACTGTCAATACCTTGAGAGAGTTTGGAACTGGATCCTTTCCTCAGTTGAGAGAACTTAGTCCTGGCTACAAAAGATTCAAGGTCACTAGTTTGCTACAACTGAAATAGTCCATCAGTTAATGTATGTATGAATATATAGATTTACTAATATATCTATGTGTGAATCTATCATCTATCCATCTGACTGTCTATCTAATCTATCTTTTCCCAGTTTTGTTCAGAGCTGGGAAAGGAAGAAACCTCTGTCTTTCATCTTCTTTAATCTTATGTTACAACTCAATTTATAATTGGGCATCATTTAATTTTTGTAGGTATTTTGGTAGTGTTGATGGCTGAGAAAAGAGTGCATTTGTGCATGGGCATGCATGTGTGTGTGTGAGAGAGATTTTCAACTGTTCGGTGCTAGTTCACTCACTGTTGCCCAAAGAGGAAGTGCTTCTCTTCTATAGAGGTGTATGAAGACTTTGCTTCTTTGGGTTCTGGAAGTTCCCTCATTACCTTGCAAGCTGGATGATTAGACTTACTGATACCATGTTAAGAGCTAACTTATTTCTCCAGTCCTGCAAGTGGACACTAGTTTTGTCTCTTATAGAAGAGGAATCCCCTCTGTCTAAATTCTGCATGTCCTGGAACCCTGTGTTTACCACAGCTCTGATTTTCTGGCTGCAGGAAAATGGAAGGAGATCAACAAACTCTAAAAGTACATTGATTCATATGAGGTGAAGTAGAGAATTAAAACTGATTATAATTTTTGTTTGTTTGTATGTTTCCCTGGAAAGACACTAAAAATTGAAAAATCAGCCCTGGCCGGTTTGGCTCAGTGGATAGAGCATCGGCCTGTGGACTGAGGTCTCAGGTTTGATTCCGGCCAAGGGCACATGCCCGGGTTGTGAGCTCAATCCCCAGTAGGGGGCATGCAGGAGGCAGCTGATCAATGATTTTCTCTCATCATTGATATTTCTATCTCTCTATCCCTCTCCCTTCCTCTCTGAAATCAATAAAAAATAAATAAAAATAAAAATAAATTGGAAAATCAACATCATCCTGGGTCCTTCACCCTGTTTTTGCTCTTCCTTAGTCCAAGTCCTCCTTGAACCCCTAAATCCATTCTAATGTACACATTGCTGATGTGATATAATGTAAATCTGTCTCTATATGCTAGGTCTATTACTATTTTTTCTCATTAGCTTTTATCAATTTTTTTTTCAAATGCTGCTACACTTTCCATCAACTCCACTTCTTCCTATCCTTTGAGAAGGATTGCTAACAAGCTCTCTTACCGAACAGAATTTGAGTTGATGTGAACATAATCTGGATTTGAGCAATGTCTGCATGTGGATTGCCTAATGCTTTGCCTTCCTCTACTGTCCTTTTCCTCACCCTTCTCATGTTAGAGATCAGAAACACTGAAGCAGGAAGAAATTAGATATATTATACAAGTGCATTTAGCAGATCAGTAGGTAAAGACCTCACTTGAAGCCTCCGCTTTGGGTCAGTGACAAAATCTTTGCTGTCTCTCAAAACAAATTTATTCAATTTAGAAAAATAAGCAGCTCTATGCCAGGAGTCTTGCATTGTCTAACACTGTGAGGAAAGTTACCTCAGATCCAGCCTCAGAATTAAGCATGTGCATGCCTCTAGCACTACATAGCTAGTCTTTGCCAGAAACCTGGCTCCAAATTTTCTCTCAGCTGTTTCTCCACAAACCCAGAATGGTAGCATAGACAATGAATAGAAAAAGTGTGACTCACATTATACAAGGGGAGTGAAGCCAGAGCTTCTAAATCCCAGACCACACAGCTACAGCTTTCCTTGAGATATAGTTTTGTAGAGCTGGTTACCTTAGAATCTCAACCCTTTGTATATTCATCTAACGTCCTAAAAATATTTTTATTGATTTTTAGAGAAAGAAAGGGAGAGGGAAAGAGAGAAACATTGATGTGAGCAAAACATTGATCCCCTGCCTCCTGCACACCCCTTATTGGGGGATGGAGCCTACAACCTGGGCATGTGCCCTAACCCGAATTGAACTGGCAACCTTTTGGTGCACCAGGAGAAGTCCGATCAACTGAGCCACACAGCCAGGGCTATATTCACCTAATTTTTAAAAGTTAACTGTAGCCTAGCCGGCATGGCTCAATGGTTGAGCATTGACCTATGAACCATCAGGTCACGGTTTGATTCCCAGTCAGGGCACATGCTGGGGTTACAAGCTTGATCCCCAGTAGGGGACATGCAGGAGGCAGCTGATCCATGATTTTCTCTTATCATTGATGTCTCTCTCTCTCTCTCTCTCCTTCCCTTTCTGAAATCAATAAAAATATATTTAAAAAAAGTTAACTGTAATTATTTTCTGGTGATGACAGTTTTATGTGCCCATTGATGTAAAGTTGGTAAAAAATCTAGCAGAAAAAAAAAAACCATCATCTTAATAACTTGCAATTTTACATGTGAATATATTTCCTTCCATGATTTTCTCTAGACTTTTTAAAGATATTTAGAATATTCATATACATATTTTTTAATATCTGTATTATAGCCCATCATCCTGAAGAAATATTCTTTTCCCTAAAGTCCTGTTCATTTCATTAAAAGAGTTTACTATAACCATATTTATAAATTTTGTCCTAATGATGACTTGGGAGGCCCTTCAGGGGTCCTCAAACTATGGCCCGTGGGCCACATGCGGCCCGCTGAGGACATTTATCCAGCCCGCCGGGTGCCGCTGCCTGTCCTGCTTAGCAGCCGACTCATCCCGGGCCCGCAGTGTGCATAGGAATTTGTTCATAGTTTTTTTTTTTAAACTATGGTCCGGCCCTCCAACGGTCTGAGGGACAGTGAACTGGCCCCCTGTTTAAAAAGATTGAGGACCCCTGCGACTGGTGTCCAAGCACCTTTCTGAGTTCAGCTCCTACTACTCTGCCTCTCCTCACCCTATTCCATCTATATGGAGTCTTCCCTGGTTGTTGAGTCAGCCAGTCTCTCTGGCCTATCTTGGACTTTCCCAACATGCCCTCTGCCAGGAATGTTCTTCCCACAAAAAGCTTTATGGTCGGTTTCTTCCCCTCCTCAAGGCTTTACTTGAATGTCACCTTCTCACTCTTTTTATCATTTTCTCACCCCTCCCGCCCCCACCCTATTACAATGTGTTGCTCTTTCTTCTTTAGGGCTAATCTTACATCATTCATTTACTCGTATTTATGACATTTATTAATGCACATGCTTAAGTCTGAGGCTGCATCTGAAGTAACTTTCCTCACAGTCTTAGCATAGAGCTGCTTATTTTTCTAAATTGAATAAATTTGTTATGAGAAACAGCAAAGAATTTGTCACAGACCCAAAAAGGAGGCTTCAAGTGAGGTCTTTACCTACTGATTTTCTGTGTGTGCAGTGTGCTAGGCTTGGGGGATTCAGTCGATTCACCATTACGGACAAACTAAACATGGCTCCAGCTCAGGTGAAGCTTGACCTTGGCTAAGGGACACAGACAAATAGGCAAGAATGACAAAGGCTGACAAGTACTAGAAGTAAAACAGGACATATGGGGGCACAGAGCAGAGAAAGGAGGAATGCTACTACTTTGAAGAGGGGTAGAAAAAGCTCGCTCCTTCTGCTGGTCTCACCTTCTAGGTGTTTCCATTACCTTTTCTTCTTTTTCCTGCCTCTAGAGAGCCACAGACCATTGTCAGTGCCCATTGATGGGCCAACTCTCAGCCACATGGCCAGTTAGAAGTCATTGTATCTGCAAGTCCCTGTCTTTTTTTTTTTTTTTTTGTCAACATTAAAATTTCCATTCACAGAATATTCCTATTTTCTATCCCCAGTTTTATTTATTTCCTTCTATTTTTCTCCATAGTATCTATCACTATCTAACAAGATATCTCAGGTATATGTGTATGTATACTTATATATGTATGTATGTATGCATGTGTCTCCCATCACCAATTAGATTGGAATTCCATGGGCACAAATTTTCTGTTTTGTTTACTGCTGTGTCCCTGATGAATAGAAAATAGTGTCAGGTCTTTAGTCCTCAATTAATGTGTTTAATAAATCAATGAAAATGTAAACACTGGAATAAATGTGTTTATAAAGTGAACTGCTAGCATTATAGGATGCTTCCTTAAGACAGACTCCTGGAAGTAGAATTATGAGATTAAGGCTTATG
This sequence comes from Corynorhinus townsendii, assembly GCA_026230045.1. Taxonomy (NCBI): domain Eukaryota; kingdom Metazoa; phylum Chordata; class Mammalia; order Chiroptera; family Vespertilionidae; genus Corynorhinus; species Corynorhinus townsendii. The sequence goes on along the minus strand of JAPDVU010000003.1, from coordinate 57,507,336 downwards.
ATTATTTTTAACACTTCTTTACCAGATAGTATCCATTTACCAATTTACATTCACTTTTGCTATGTATGAGGATGACAGCTATAGTTTGTCTATTATTTTTACTTAAAAAGTAGTAAATCAGATGAAATAATCAGGATATGCTTCATGTGGATCTTTTTGTATTAATTTTATATTGGAAACTATTAGTTCAAATGCCATATTACATATACTTGCACTGTCATACATAATATAGGCTTATGGGGAGAACTTAGAATACTTTGGTGTTTGGCATTACTAATGACAGGAAGATATTTAGCACCATATTTAGAATAAAGTTATATAATTTGTGGCAAATTATCTACTTCTTCTACAAAGAGCATGATTTGATTTAAATGTTTAATACAGATGTTAGGCCCACAGACCAAATCCAGCCTTCCTCCTGTTAAATTGAAACATAGTCACATACATTCTCTTAGGTATCGTCTATGGTGGCTTTCTCACACAGCTGCAAAGTTAAGTAGTTGTGATGAAGAGTGTATAACCCACAAAGCCAAACATAGTTACTCTTTGGCCCTTTATGAAGTAGGTTCTCTGACCCTTAAATTAATAAGTTAAAAAACTTAATAATGCTTATAAATTTAATTTGCTTATGTAGGGAATTGTAAAATATCTTATTTATGATTTCTCAGTGCCTCCCGATCGATCATCTTTCAGTTTCAAAAACTCTTCACACATTTTTGGATTTCTCTGCCATTGGACACAGCAAAACATTAGTTTTTGGCTTAGTTAAATAGGAAAATACCAAAGTCTGTGCTTAGGAATGAAGAATAAAACATCATCTTTGCATGTAGAGCTAGAATTCCAGAATCCCTAGTCTAGGGCTGGTCATTTGGTTTTCAAAAAGTCTAAGGACAATGGCTTTTAAAATTTATTTCAAAGCTATCTACTTTCATGCATTAGACCTCATATAATGATACATATATATATCAAGTACCTCTGAAGAGACAAATGTAGAGAAAATAAATCTTTACACATTTATTAGAGGCTTGATTTTATTATTTGTACTATCTTGGTATTATTGTATCTGTATAGTTGCTTCTTTAATACAGAAATAGTGCCCATAAATTCTCTCTCTTTTTTTTTTTTTAAATTTCAAATTATGGAAACAGAGACTTGTTAAACTTGTTGGGGAGAAAGACTAGGTTGGAAAGTTTGTAAGGAGGATATTCCAAGAAAAGGGAAGTATGTGGAAGGCCACCTGCCCTGTTCATCAGATTTTCGATTTCGGGGAGACTTAGGGGAGTGTCGAAGGCGGTGCCCCTAATTATTCCTTGACCTTTCCAAATGAGCCTGTGCATACGAAGACGCCCGGGTGTTTACTAGAGTCCTTATGTTTAATTCCTGGATGCCCTTGCCTAGAGGACAATGTAAACGCAAGTGTCCTTCCAAGATTACGCACCTTACTGATTGCATCTAAAGATAAAAATGCCAATAAAAGCCTAACAGTGCCTGCCTGGTCACTTCGGCCAGGCCACCCCTTAGCCCTCTGCTTCACAGTGAAACTGTGTTGGAGTAATCCGTTCATCCATAGTTCAGGAGCTGCTGGTCAGCCCTGGCAACTTGTGTGTATATAAAAATGTGTGTATGTTTATGTATACATATGCAATACATAAGCATATAATGGGGAAATACAGTTTTTTCAACTTTATGAATATATAAAAGTTAATATAAGCCATTAAGATTCAGTTAAAATTATCTTTACAGATAAGATTTATATTTAATAAATTATATTAATGAAATAATTATATCTGAAGTCACATTTAGTCCGGCTGGTGTGGCTCAGTGGTTGAACATCGACCCACGAACCAGGAGATCAAGGTTTGCAGCTTGATCCTCAGTAGGGGGCATGTAGGAGGCAGCTGATTGATGATTCTCGCTCATCATTGATGTTTCTCTCTCTCTTTCTTCCCCTTGTTATTTGAGAGACATTCACTCCATCCTTTAGTCATGGTTTGTTGGGTTTTCTGTTATTTGCAACCAAGCCCAACCCTAACTTAACCATGAGTCTTGTTATCACCTCTCTTCTGCACTGTTAGTCCTCTTCTGAAGTGGTGTTGGGCAGTTATATCTTCACCTCCTACACTCTGAGTGTCTGCCAGCCAGAAAAATCAAGCTTTTCTATTTCCACTTCCCCCTTGGGACACCCAGGTTCAAGAAACAGTGGAGTAGCAGGGATCATGGTGAGGGAAAATGCAACCCATTCTGCTTTCCTCTGATATCTTTCATTTGTTTATTTTGAACACTCAGCCAGAGAGTAATTTCTGCTCTCCATTGCCCTGTTCTTAGTCACCTAATGCCCTCCTATAGTAATACAACATCTATTTTTCACTTGTTTCTAGAAGTATATTAAAGCAACTATTTTCATATTAACTACTGTGATGAAAATATCTTTAATAATGGGAGGGGCAAGTTTATTATTTAGAGCTATAATTACATTTCAGAGTAGCAAGATGATATAGGATTTGATAAGTTTTGGTTATACAAAGGTAGACTTATAACTAAATTAGGCCAAGAGGCTAACAAAGTGAGGAAGATCAGGGGTTACACAAGAAGGATGGATAGAGAAGAGAAAGGGCCAGGTGAGGAAGGAAGAACAGAGACGGGTGGAGTCCTAAATTAGATAAAATAGTCTATGGGAGAAAAACATAGCTATTAGGTAGCCAAAGGACTATTTATTTATTTATTTATTTATTTATTTTATACTAGAGTCCCTGTGCACAACATTCGTGCATGGGCAGGGGTTACCCTCAGTCTGGCCTGAATCGTCTCCAATCTGGGACCCTTTGGGGCCTAAACCGGCAGTCAGACATCCCCCTCACAATCAGGGATGGCTGGCTCCTAACAGCTCACCTGCCTGCCTGCCTGATCATCCCTTAACCAATCCCCTGCCATCCCAATCACCCCCAACTGCCCTCCCTTGCAGTCCTGATCTCACCCCCAACTGCCCTTCCCTGCTGGCCTGGTTACACCCAGCTGCCCTCCCCTGAAGTCCTGTTCGCCCCCAACTGCCCCTGCCAGCCCGATTGCCCACAACTTCCCTTCCCTGATGGCCTGTTTGTCCCCAATTGCTCTCCCCTGCCAGCCTGATCACCCACAACTGTCTTCCCCTGCCAGCGATTTTGTGGTGACCATCTTATGATGGCCATCTTGTGGTGGCCATCTTGTTGTGGCCATCTTGTGATGACATGGGGGCCATCTTGTGACATCATTGTGGGACACCACCTAGGCTTTTATTATATAGGATTAAAAAAATTTTTTTATTGATTAAGGTATTACATATGTGTCCATATCCCTCCATTGTCCCCCCACCCTCACCCCACTCCTGTACATGCTCTCACCCCCCTGCTGTCTCTGTCCATTGGTTATGCTTATATGCATGCATACAAGTCTTTTGGTCTTGTGACAATGTGGGGCGGCCATCTTGTGACGACATTGCAGGACACCACCTAGGCTTTTATTATATATGATTTTTATTGATTTCAGAGAGGAAGGAAGAAGGGGAGAGAGATAGAAACATCAATGATGACAGAGAATCATTTATCGGGTGCCTCTTGCATGCCCACACAGGGGATTGAGCCCACAACCCTGGATATGTGCCCTGACTAGGAATCAAATGGTGACCTTCTGGTTCATAGGTTGATGCTCAACCACTGAGCCATGCCTATTGGTCCCAAAGGACTTTTTAATGAGGATGTAGCATTTAGTTTGAATAGATGCTTTGCTTGAATGTGAAACCTTTTACACCAGTATGTCACCCCCCGCACCCCCTCCCTTGTCTTCAGTTAAGTCTGCTACATTCCCATCTGATTTTTGGAGAAATACTATAAGAAAATCTAAGTGTTACCTTTGGTTCAACATAATGAGAAATAGATATTGGAAAAGCAGAGCAACTCAATGATTTCAGCTGAAACTTCTGCTTACAGCCAACATTCTAAGGCTTCTTGAAAATCACAGAAGTCTTATGAAAAATGGGGTTTGAGGCAATGATACATGCCTTAAAGGGCCATATGAATCCAAATGAAATGTGATTTAACCATTTATAAGAATTATTACATTCTTAGTAGTTAATAGAGTCCACCCAAATAATGAGGTATAAAGTTTTGCTTAAGTCTTCCAGATTTGAGAAAGTATGGAAAGAAAAATTTTTTCCTTTAAAAATTTTGCTCCCCCCTGACTATAATGTAAGCTTATGTGAGGAAGAGCTATTTCTATTTTATTTTGCATTATAATGCCAGAATCCAGGGCAGTGATAGTCATATAATTGATTGAATGAAATTAATTTAGAAATTAATCTTGAAGATATGAAATTGAGAGGGTAGAATTATAGGATGATGATTTATGGCTTCTTTTGCTCCAAGTGCCATTTAAAGATAACATTTTATTTAAAAATTATATTGTGGCCCTAGAATGCATATTTCTATAGATGCATTCAGATCTTTGAAGAAACTACATGAAACTTTTATAGTGTCCTACTACTACACTGGATGAGAAATGTCACTTAGTTGTCACATTTCAAAGACCGTTTTGCCAAAATTCATTCATGGTAGAATTTGTGTTTTTCACCCTTTGAATTTATGCTGATGCTAAAATAAATGCTATTTTTAATCATTTGGAGTACATGGTTGAATCAATTTTAAGCAACTCTAAGTAACTATAAATAATGGCAACTTGGAAATAATCTCTATTTTATCACTTGATTTACATCCAGCCTATTCTGAAATGCTGTCACAATTGCTTTATCATATGTTCTCAGGCTTGTTACTAGGAAAGCACAATAGATATACATCCTATCTAATAAAACAGTAATATGCAAATTGACTGTACCTCTGCTATGCCCACAAGCCATGCCCATCAGCCAATCAGGAGCGAGAATGCAAATTAACTCAACCAAGATGGCTGTGGTCATGGAGTAAGCAGGAGGCTTGGGTTTCCCCGGCAATGGAGAAAGCCAAACTTCCTGTACACCCTGGCCGTCCCAGGCTTCCACTCAAGGCTACAAAGTTTCAATTATAGAAAATAAATAAATCCCAGATACCATGGCCTCTGTTTGGGTCAATGAGGGGCATGGCTGGCCTGCAAACCACCACAGGCCACTCCACACTGCAAGGGAACCCCACCCTGATCCAGGACACCCTTCAGGGCAAACCAGCTGGCCCCCACCCATGCACCATGCCTCTATCCTATCTAATAAAAGAGTAATATGCAAATTGACCATCACTCCAACACACAAGATGGCTGCCCCCATGTGGCCAAAGATGGCTGCCCCCATGTGGACACAAGATGGCCACCACTAGATGGCCAGCAGGGGAGGGCAGTTGGGAGGGACCAGGCCTGCAAGGGAGGGCAGTTGTGGGCAACCAGGCCAGCAAGGGAGGGAGGTTGGGAGGGACCAGGCTGGCAGGGGAGGGTAGTTAGGGGTGACTGGGCCTGAAGGGAAGGGCAGTTGAGGGGGGGGGGGACCCAGGCCTGCAGGGGAGAGCAGTTGGGGGGACCAGACCCACAGGGGAGGACAGTTAGGGATGACCAGGCCTACAGGGGAGGGCAGTTAGGAGAAATCAGGCTGGCAGGGGAGCAGTTAGGCATCAATAAGGCTGGCAGGGGAGTGATTAGAGGGTGATCAGGCTGGCGGGCAGAAGCACTTAGGGGAAATCAGGAAGGCAGGCAGGTGAGCAGTTGCGAGCTAGCAGTCCTGGATTGTGAGAGGGATGTCCGACTGCCCGGTAGGATCGGGCCTAAACGGGCAGTCGGACATCCCTTGAGGGGTCCCAGATTGGAGAGGGTATAGGCTGGGCTGAAGGACACACGCCCCCCCATGCATGAATTTCATGCACCGGACCTCTAGTACTTTAAATAAAATATCATTAGTGTCTTAATATGGACTACTATGTATGCAAGTATTTCTTGAAAAATTCTGATTTTCTTTTGTATGATTCATCGCAACCTCTTCCCCTCATTTTTTTCTATAATTTTATTACCTGAAGGTGACCATTTCTCCTCAAAAACAATGATGGTTCTTAAAAAAATTTTTTTCATCCCAACGCTATGCTTTTAAATTATGAATCAATTCCATTGTCTTCAAATTGGTTTCAAAATCTAGGAGAGGTGGAAGATTGTGTCATTGTCAATATCCCGGCTACTTTATTCCCCTATTTTTTTAAATGATGTTACTGTTGGGGAAACTGGGTAGTGTACCCTGAATCTCTCTATTCATTTAAAAAAATATTTTTATTGATTTCAGAGAGGAAGGAAGAGGGAGAGATAGTAACACCAATGATGAAAGAGAATCATTGATTGGCTGCTTCCTGCCGCCCCATATTGGGGATTGAGCCCGTAACCCAGGTATGTGCCCTGACCGGGAATCAAACCATCACCTCCTGGTTCATAGGTCCAATGTTCAATCACTGAGCCATGCTAGCCTGGCTCTATTCATTTTTTTATAAGTTTATGTGGATCTACAATCATCTCAATAAAATTTCAATTAAAATTAAATCCAAGAGAAGTGTGCTTCCAGGCAGGGCAAGTTGACTTTGGAAATGCAGGCAGTAGTAATGGCTAATGTAAATTACTATCTGGATTATTAATTAATTAATATGTTGAACTATGAAGTATCTTTCTCCTACCTGAAGCTAGTGCCTCCCACTCTATTTTTGGTTTATCTCTTCTTTCTTGGTTTATTTCTTCTTTCTCATTTCTCCTTTGAGTAATTTTTCCTGTACTATATCTTCAATGTTCTCCTCTTTGAGTTTTATAGTGGCATTACTTAATTGCTTCCCAAATTTATTGTTTTATTGCAACATCCTTTATCTGCTGACTTCTGATTTTGAGAACCATGTGGCTCTCATGTGGATGAATTCAGTTCTGAAAAATGTTGCTGAGTCTTGGTTATGGTATCTGCCCAGACCTAGGGATTGGTTCAGTAGTAGATAGGTGACAATCACAATTGAATTCCAGAGAATACTGTGGGAATTCAAGGTCTCTGGGTATGCACACAGATGTGAACCTGCATATCTTTTGTTACTGTAAGGGCAGCCAGCCAGGGGATAAAGGTCATGCATAGACATGAGCAGACTTGAGAGAGAAAGTCAGAGAAATAGAGCCCTGATCATAAATTAACTGAAGGAAAGAAAAGGAAAGAAAGAAAGAAAGGAAGAAAGAAAGAAAGAAAGAAAGAAAGAAAGAAAGAAAGAAAGAAAGAAAGAAAGAAAGAAAGGAAGAAAGGAAAAAGATTAACTGAAGACTTTACTATCTCTGGACTTTTTCAATGCATGAGATTAAGAAACAACTCCCCTCACCCCACCAAAACCCCACCATTAGTGTTGCAACATAATGAGTCTTACTGAAATTGAATGATATTGAATTTATCAATAGTAAATAGAATGTTGTGGGTAAAAATGTAGAACTGGTTTGACCAAGGAAAGAGGAGGTAGAGAATTGCTGTCTTGTGTTGAAAAGTTAGCTTTCTTTATTTGTAGTTACAAAAGGTGTTTTTTAAACTATGGCCTGTTGAACTTAGAGATAAAGATCATGTAAGAAAGATCAGAATGCTAATATGTGTTGAAGCTTTCTTTGAATGTTCAATAGTGTTCTATGATGAAGAGATATACTTCATTTGAAAATTGGCCTCCTAAAAGTTGAGAGGAGATAAGATATGTTAAGGATTCTCTTCTGTCTGTAGACTGCTACCAAAAGGAAAAAAAAAAAAAAAAAGACTTGAAATCTGGTTATCTGGTTTCTAGTAAGGTTGAAAATACCAGATTCCTGTCTCCAAGCTGAGATTAATATAAGCAAAAGCAGAGAGAGAGAGAGGATTTAGCAAGGTAGAAATTTAGGGTATAGGAAGGGCCTGATTTCCTAGTCTTTTCCCCAGGTCCTCTGTTGAGCCTTCTCTTCTCATCAAAAGTAAAAAATCACTCTTATTTTGGTGAAACATCCAAGATACAGTCAAGGGGCAAGGGACACATTATATTTGCCTTATCAGTCATATGATTTTGGTTGGTAACTATTATAATGAGGGCTTGGTGTAGTGGAGAAACCAATGCTGGGCTACTAGGAAACAGAAATCTCTAGACCAGATCTGGGTTTAACAAGTCTTACCAGATAATATCTATGGCTTTAACTACTAGCCCTTGATATGGGTTGGAAACAAATAGATAAGAATCTAAATTTCCTAAGGTAGCAGCATTACCAGTAAAACTCAACCAAGCCTGGCTAAAAATAGCCTATATGTTTTCAACCTTTAGATCTATTTCTAGACCTCAAATTTACACTATTAGAAAGTTGGCTGCTGAAGTAGTCAGCTCAGAAAAAGTCATACCATTGTCCATCTCTAATGTCACAATGAGGGAAAATGGGCAATGAAACTCCCTCCAGAAAGCTGTCCTAGAAACTGTTTTATTGAGGAACTAGAGGCCTGGTACACGAAATTCATGCACTTGTTGGGGAGGGGTCCCTCCACCCAGCCTGTGCCCTCTTGCAGTCTGGGAGCCCTCAGGGGATGTCCGACTAATGGCTTAGGCCTGTTCTCCATGGGAGAGTCGGACATCCTTAGCGCTGCCACGGGGGCAGAAGAGGCTCCTGCCACCACTGCTGTGCTCCCCAGCCAGCCGTGAGCCCAGCTTCTGGCTGAGCAGTGTTCTCACTGTGGGAGCACACTGACCACCAGGAGGCAGCTCTTGTATTGAGCGTCTGCCTCCTGGTGGTCAGTGCGTGTAATAGTGACCAATCGTTCGTCTGTTGGTCGATTTGCATAGTAGCCTTTTATTATATAGGATGAATGACAAGAGAACTTTAATTGACAAATTACTGTTGAGTTCAATTCTCCTTTTTTCAAGTCAGAGGTTTTATTGCAATGATCCTATTCTCCCTCCACTAGTAAATGCTGAATGTGTGTGGTGGACAAGTTCTCAGTTACTATAGGTACTTGAACCAGTCTTCTTGGAGAAGCTGCACCTGATACAAAGACACTGGGTTGGTCCTACATGCAGTAACTAAAAATGATTTTGAGTTTACTACATTTGGGGAGAGAGGAAGTATATTTCACATAGTCACAGTGAAATATAAAAGTGTGTTTCTGTGATAAAAGGTATATTTGGATGTTAGATTTTATATCCAAAGGAGTGGACTGTAATGGCCTACAGGGAAGGGCCCTAACTGCCCAACCCTGCAGGCCTGGTCACCACTAACTGCCCGCCCCTGCAGGCCTGGTCCCCCACAACTGCTCCCCCCTGCAGTTCTGGGTCCCCCCCCAACTGCCCTTCCTTGCAGGCCTGGTCACCCCAACTGCCCTTCACTGCAGGCCCAGTCGCCCCCATTTTCCCCTTTTCTCACCAACAATATCTAATTGGGGAAACAACAAACTCCCTAGGAAGCCTAAGCCACTGCTGCCTTTAGTACCTAGTCCTCTAGAGCAGTGGTCGGCAAACTGTGGCTCGCAAGCCACGGTTTGCTGCTCTGTTGACTAATGAGTTTGCCGACCACTGCTCCAGAGAAGAAAAACTCTTATTAAACTACTAAATTCGTGCACGCGGGGTGTGTGTGCATGTGTGTGTGTGTGTGTGTTCCTCAGCCCAGCCTGCACCCTCTCCAATCTGGGACATCCCTCTTACAATCCAGGACTGCTGACTCCCAACTGCTTGCCTGCCTGCCTTCCTGATTCCCCCTAACCGCTTCTGCCTGCCAGCCTGATCACCCCCTAACCACTCAACTGCCAGCCTGATTGATGCGTAACTGCTCCCTTGCCAGTCTATTTGCCCCTAACTGCCCGGCCCTGCAGGCCTGGTCCCTCCCAACTGCCCTCCCCTGCTGACCATCTAGTGGCAGCCATCTGTGTCCACATGGGGCGGCTATCTTTGACCACATGGGGGCAGCCATCTTGTGTGTTGGAGTGAGGGTCAATTTGCATATTACTCTTTTATTAGATAGGATAGAGGCATGGTGCATGGGTGGGGGCCAGCTGGTTTGCCCTGAAGGGTGTCCTGGATCAGGATGGGGGTTCCCTTGCAGTGTGGGGTGGCCTGTGGTGGTTTGCAGGCCAGCCACGCCCCTAATTGACCCAAACAGAGGCCATGGTATCTGGGATTTACTTATCTTCTATAATTGAAACTTTGTAACCTTGAGTGGAGCCAAGCCTCCTGCTTGCTCCATGGCCACAGCCATTTTTGTTGGGATTTATTTATCTTCTATAATTGATACTTTGTAGCCTTGAGCGGAGGCCAAGGCAGGCCAGGGCTGCAGAAGCTTGGCTTCCTCCATTGCGGGGGGCAACTCAAGCCTCCTGCTCTCTCCAGCTCCGTGGCTGCCACCATTTTTGTTGGGATTTATTTATCTTCTATAATTGAAACTTTGTAGCCTTGAATGGAGGCCTGGGCTGTCCAGGGTGTGTGGAAAGTTTGGCTTCTTCCATTGCTGGGGAAACCCAAGCCTCCGTCCTGCTCTCTGTGGCTGCAGCCATCTTGGTTGGGTTAATTTGCATACTTTCTCCTGATTGGCTGGTGGGCATGGCTTGTATGTGTAGCAGAGTGATGGTTAATTTGCATATGGCTGTTTTATTCGATAGGACTAGAGGCCCAGTGCATTAAAATTCATGCACTGGAAGGGGGAATCCCTCAGATCAGCCTGCCCCCTCTCACAGTCCGGGAGCCCTCAGGGGTAGGAGATGATGGGAAAGATGATGCCCCCATCACACCTCTGCTGCTGCCACTGCCGTCAATGTAAGCCTTGGCCAGTCCTGGTTACCTGAGCCTGGAGTGGCCCTGGGTGGCTGGGCAGCTGCCATCCAAGGCTTGCCTGTGCCTTGGGCTGGCCCTGGGCAGCTGGTGGGCTGAAGGGACTCTGGAGGCAGGCATGTGGAGAGGCCGGACCTGCCTGGGGATGGCCTGGCCATGCTGCACATATGCTGCCCCAGTGGGGCTTAGGGCACTGGGCATTACCTTCTTGTGGCTATGGGTGCCGCCATCTTTGTGAGGGCATGATGGTCAATTAGCATATCCCCGCTTTATTAGATAGGATTTCTAAAGCTGGCTCTACTTCTGGATCGTTTTACTTTAAAGAGTTAATAAATTCCCTTTGTTGCTTAAGCAATTTAGGTTGAATGTTATATTCATTACATAATGAAAAACATATTCAATGCTCAATTCTCTTTTTGAAAGAATACAACCTCCCTTCTCTTCTATCTCCTTCTAGCTATAATTTTATTATTTTTCTCTTTACAACTAGTTGAAAATGTAGTTTGCCTGATCTCTGTAATTCCTCTTCTCTCAATTACTGACCTGCTTTCTGCTTTCCATTCTCATCACTAACAGAAATGACTATTGACAAGGACATAATTGGCTTAATCAAACCAGGCAACCTATTTCAGTTCTTGACTTACTGAGTCTCTTTCCATTGGTGTCAGTTGATACAAACTTTCTCTCTTTACTTCCTTTGTTTCTTGTCCTTCTTTAAGTCCCTCTCTCAAGAATCTTTAAAATACCCCTAAACAGTTTTTCAGCTCAATATTTTTTATATATGTATTTTTAAAATTTAATAAATCTTTATTGTTCAGATTATTACAATTGTTCCTCTTTTTCCCCCCCATAGCTCCCCTCCACTGCTTCCCACCCCACCCTCTGCCCTTACCCCCCCACTGTCCTCATCCACAGGTGTCCAATTTTTGTCCAGTCTCTTCCCGCACCCTCCACACCCGTTTCCCCCCAAGAATTGTCAGTCCACTCCCTTTCTATGTCCCTGATTCTATTATATTCACCAGTCCATTCTGTTCATCAGATTTTTTTATTCACTTGATTTTTAGATTCACTTGTTGATAGATATGTATTTGTTGTTCATAATTTTTCTCTTTACCTTTTTCTTCTTCTTCCTCTTCTCAAAGAATACCCTTCAGCATTTCATATAATACTAGTTTGGTGGTGATGAACTCCTTTAGCTTTTTCTTATCTGTGAAGCTCTTTATCTGACCTTCAATTCTGAATGATAGCTTTGCTGGGTAGAGTAATCTTGGTTGTAGGTTCTTGCTATTCATCACTTTGAATATTTCTTGCCACTCCCTTCTGGCCTGCATAGTTTCTGTTGAGAAATCAGCTGACAGTCATATGGGTGTTCTCTTGTAGGCAGCTAACTGTTTTTCTCTTGCTGCTTTTAATATTCTCTCTTTGTCTTTGGCCCTTGGCATTTTAATTATGATGTGTCTTGGTGTGGTCCTCTTTGGATTCCTTTTGTTCAGGCTTCTGTGCGCTTCCTGGACTTGTAAGTCTATTTCTTTCACCAGGTGGGGGAAGTTTTCAGTCATTATTTCTTCAAATGGGTTTTCAGTATCTTGCTCTCTCTCTTCTTCTGGCATTCGGATGTTGGTACGCTTGAAGTTGTCCCAGAGGCTCCTTACACTATCTTCATATTTTGGATTCTTTTTTCTTTTTGCTTTTCCGGTTTAGTGTTTTTGCTTCTCTGTATTTCAAATATTTGACTTGATTCTTGCAATCCTCTAGTCTGCTGTTAGATCTCTGTATAATATTTTTTATTTCTGTCAGTGTATGCTTAATTTCTAGTTGGTCCTTTTTCATATTCTCAAGGGTCTTGCTAAATTTATTGGTCTTTCCTAGAAAATTCTTGATAAACCTTATAACCATGGTTTTGAACTCTATATCCAATAGTTTGCTTCCCTCCATTTCTTTCATTTGTGATCTTTTTCTTTGTTTCCGCATTTTGTCTGCTTCCCTGAGTTGATAGAGTGGCTTTGTGTGCTAGGTGTCTTATAGGGCCCAGTGGCTTAGCCTCCCCCAGTTACATGAAGTAGACACTCTTGGTACACCCTTTTGTGGACTGTGTGCAGTCTTGTTGTAGTTAAGCCTTGATTGTTGTTGGTATCACTGGGAGGAATTGACCTCCAGGCCAATTGGCTGTGAGGATCAGTTGTGTCTATTCTGGGAGATCTTTTGTGCTGGAGACACCCTTATGAGACAAAACTTGCAGAAGCCTCTGTGCTCAGCTTGGATGGGGTGGAGTCTGAGGGTGGAGCAGACAGCATTGGTTTCCTGTCAGCCCTGCCCTAATAGGCCCCTGTGTCTCAGCGTCCCGTGATAATCGCTGCAAGCACCTCTGAGAGAAAGCTGCCCTTGAGTTCTGCCTGCTGCCAGACAGTCCAGTTTCTCCCCGAATGAGTCTGGGTCCCCAGAGTCTTGGCCGTAACTGGAGTTCATTGCAGTCGGGAGCTTTTGTCTCCCTCCCGCTTGAGAAAGTCAGTCATGTACTCAGTTGCCTGCCCTCTCCATGCATGTGCCTCAGTACCTCTGCCTTCTGCAGCTCCTTTGAGTCTCAGTGTGCTTTTCTCTTTCCTTCTAGTTGTAGAATTTCTACTCAGCAAGCCTTCCTGTGGTTCTGGATAATGTCTGTTTTGTCTTTTCAGTTGTAGTTTTGAAATTGTTGTGCGAGGCAGCAGTTTAGGTGTTTATCTATGCTGCCATCTTGGTTTCTCTGCTGCATCACACTTTATATAATCTCAATATTTTTTTCTTCTGCTTATATTTTCCAGAGTTTCACTCTTGCTCTTTCCCATTCCTTTCACTTTTAAGCCAGTGAATTCTTACTGTACATCCTATATAATAAAAGGGTAATATGCAAATTGACCGTCACTCCAACACACAAGATGGCTGCCCCCATGTGATCAAAGATGGCCGCCCCTATGTGGACACAAGATGGCCATCACAAGATGGCCAGCAGGGGAGGGCATTTGTGGGTGATCAGGCTAGCAGGGGAGGGCATTTAGGGGGGACCAGGCATGCAGGGGAGGATAGTTGGGGGCGACCAGGCCTGCAGGGATGGGCAGTTGGGGGGGACCAGGCCTGCAGGGTAGGGCAGTTGGGGGCAGCCAGGCCTGCAGGGGAGGGTAGTTAGGGGTGACTGGGCCTGCAGGGGAGGGCAGTTGGGGTCAATTGGGCTGGCAGGGGAGCAGTTACGCTTCAATCAGGCTTGCTGGGGAGTGGTTAGGGGTGATCAGGCTGGCAGGAAGAAGAAGTTAGGGGCAATCAGGCAGGCAGGCAGGCAGGCAGGCGAGCAGTTGGGAGCCAGCAGTCCTGGATTGTAAGAGGGATGTGCGACTGCCCGTTTAGGCCCGATTCTACTGGGATCAGGCCTAAACGGGCAGTCGGACATCCCTTGAGGGGTCCCAGATTGGAGAGGGTGCAGGCTGGGCTGAGGCCCCTCCCCCCCCCTGCACCCCTGTGCATGAATTTCGTGTCCTGGGCCTCTAGTCCTTATATAATTGATAAACATTATATTTGGCAATTCCAGGACTACTTTCTCTTCCATTCTTCTTTCTAAAATACACTCTTGTTTTGTGAGTTGAACTTTTACTTTAATCTACGGATTCTGTGAACTTGCTATTCTTACATTGTTTGCTTTATTTGAATCTCAGCATAGTACTGTACCTTTAAGTTTGCCTTATTCTTCTCTTTCTTAGTTTTCCCCATTACATTGGGTAGGAATTCCTCTCCTATGCTGGGCCTTGTATTAGTCAGGGTTCTTCAGAAAAACAGAATAGGATATATGTCTATATGTAGATCTACAGAAATAAATTTATTGTAAGGATTGAGTCACATGATTATAGAGGCTGAGAAGTCCTAATCTGCCACCTGCAAGCTGGAGGCCCAAGAGAGACAGTGGTGTAGTTCCAGCCTAAACCTAAAGGCCGGCGAACCAGGAGTGCTGATGTCCCACAGTGAGAAAAAAGGGAGCAAATGTGCCCTTCCTCTGCATTTTTGTCCTCTTGAGTTAGATTATTCCCACTTACTTTGGTGATAGTGATATTCTTTACTCACTCTACTGATTCAAATGTCAATCTCTTCTGGAAACACCCTCACAGACACAATGGTTTTTCAGCTATCTGGGTACTGCCTAGTTAAGTTGGCACATAAAATTAATGCTCACAGGTCTATAGTACATAATCCCTTCTACATCATCTGCCTACTTCAAAACAAGATAAAGAGGGAAGAATTGAATGTATATTCATTTTCTTTCTTACCACCACTTGTAAGTCAATTAAGACAGACTGTGTTGCAGCAACAGTTAAATGTTATGAAGCCACTGAAAACCAAGAGAAAGATAGAAAGATGGCTTGATAACTGTAGGCATTTTTATTTATTTATTTCTGCACAGTCCACATCTTTAGCCAGTGATATTGGTTTTGAATACTAGTAAGGTGACAGAGATAAAAATAATGTTAAAAGCCTGGGAAGTAGCTGGTACAGTTTCTTGTTTGTCAAGAATATCCTAATTGGATGGCTGGCGTAGGGCTCTGCTTTTTTTATTTTAGAACTCCTACACTTAACATCCTGGGAAAAATAGAGATACCTCATATGGAGATGCCTCACACGTATAAGAGGTCTATGTAGGAGATCTATTTAGGTACTATAGCTAGCCCCTTCATTATGCTACTTTTATAGAATTGTCCTCTGAAAGAATTGTCTAAAATGTAGAAGGGTTTGTTATTTTCCAAACCTTGCAGGTAGAGGCTTGGATATTGGGTTAGAAATTGGAGGCAGGTAATAATTATTGCTCATTGAGAAGGAGCTGCCAAAGACAAGAAAATGATTTTCAAGTGTCTCTACGTGCCCAAAGAAACTAGAAAGAGTAATTCAAGTCATACCATTTCATCAAGAACTGCGGTCCAGTATGATGTGATTTATTTCCTAGGTTTCTTTTCCGGAGCTCATCTCTTAAATTATGGTATTCTCCAGATGTCCATCTTCGACCCACTGTTCTCATGCTGTGAACTTTTCCAGAGTGATCTCATTTCCTCTCATGATTTCAGTTCCTGATGACTTCAATTCTCTATCTTTATCCTTGACATTTTCCCACAGATTCATACTTCTCTCCATCTGTCTACTCTATGTCTCCCATAATATTGTCCTAACATCTCAAACTCAACTTTTATAAAAATAGTAGTTATTCCCACCACCACAAATCTACCCCTCTCCTCATATTCCCAACTCCATTATTTGTATTTTTATGTTCTTTGTTGTGTTTGGAATTACTGACAGTCATCTTATTCACCCAGCCTAAAAACCATCCTCCGTGACTCTTTTCTTTAGCCCAGTATTTAATAAATTCCTATGCATTTTAACTCCTGACTATTTTTTTTTACCCTCCCTTCTCCTTTCCATCATGGTAACCTTGTTTTAATTTAGACGACTACCTTCTTTCATCTTAAATTATTGAAACAACCTCCTAACTGGGCTATCATTCAGAATTTACATTGAAAAGATGTTCAACTTCACTAGCTGTTAGGGAAATGTAAATCAAAACTATGAGATGCCACCTCACACCTGTTAGAATGGCTATAATAAATAAGACAGGTAATAACACATGTTGGAGAAGTTGTGGAGAAAAAAGAACCCTCATTCACTGCTGGTGGGAATATAGACTGTACCACCATTATGGAAAACAGTATGGCGATTCCTCAAAACTTAATAGTAGTTACCATATGACCCAATAACCCCTCTTCTGGGTACCAACCCAAAAAACTTGAAAACATTTATTTGCAAAGATACATGCACCCCTATGTTCATTGCAGTATTATTCATGGTGGCCAAAATGTGGAGAAAACCAAAGTGAACTTTGATAGAGGACGGAATAAAAAAAATGTGGTGCTTATATACTATGGAATACTACGTAGCCATAAGAAAAGATGAAAATACAGCCATTTACGACAATCTGGATGGACCTTGAGAATATTATACTAAGTGAAATATCAGAAAAAGCTAAGAACCATATGATTTCACTCATATATGGGGTGTAAAACTGAAACTCATGGACACAGACAACTGTATGGTGGTTATTGGAGGGAAGCGGTGGGTGGGTATAAAGGGTAAAAGGGGCCAAATATATGGGATGGAAATGGATTTGACTTTGGGTGATGGGCACACAGTGGAATACACTGATCATGTATCATAGAAATGTGCACTTGAAACCTATATGATCTTATTAAGCAACTAGAGGCCTGGTGCATGAAATTCGTGCCCGGGGGGGGGGGGATGTCCCTCAGCCTAGCCTGCACCCTCTCCAATCTGGGACCCCTCGAGGGATGTCCGATTGCCTGTTTAGGCCCGATTCCACTGGGATGCCACTGGGATCAGGCCTAAACGGGCAGTCGGACATCCGTATCACAATCCAGGACTGCTGGCTCCCAACTGCTTGCCTGCTTGCCTTCCTGATTGCCCCTAACTGCTTCTGCCTGCCAGCTTGATCACACCCTAACCACTCCCCTGCCAGCCTGATTGATGCCTAACTGCTCCCCTGCCAGCCTGTTTGCCCCTAACTGCCCCCCCCTGCAGGCCTGGTCACCCCCAAACTGCCCTCCCCTGCAGGCCTGATACCCCCCAACTGCTCTCCCTTGCAGGCATGGGTCCCCCCCAACTGCCCTTCCCTGCAGACCCAGTCACCTCTAACTTTCCTCCTCTGCCATTTGGGTCACCCCTAACAGCCCTCCCCAGCATGCTTGATCACCCCCAATTGCCCTCCCCTGCTGGCCATTTTATGGTGACCATCTTGTGTTCACATGGGGGCAGGATCTTTGACCACATGGGGGCAGCCATCTTGTGTGTTGGAGTGATGGTCAATCTGCATATTACTCTTTTATTAGATAGGATAGAGGCCTGGTGCATGGGTGGAGGCCAGTTGTTTTGCCCTGAAGGGTGTCCCGGATCAGGGTGGGGGTTCCCTTGGGGTTTGGGGTGGCCTGGGCAAGGGGCCTGTGGTGGTTAGCAGGCTGGCCACGCCCCCCAGTGACCCAAGCAGAGGCCCTGGGATCTGGGATTTATTTATCTTCTATAACTGAAACTTTGTAGCCTTAAGCAGAGGCCAAAGCAGGCTAGGGATGCAGAAGCTTGGTTTCCTCCATCGCCGCGGGCAACCCTAGCCTTCTGCTCTCTCCAGCTCAGTGGCTGCTGCCATTTCTGTTTAGATTTATGTATCTTCTATCATTGAAACTTTGTAGTCTGGAGTGGAGGCCTGGGCTGGCAAGGGCAGGTGGAAAGCTTGGCTTCCTCCATTGCCGGGGAAACCCAAGCCTCCCTCCTGCTCTCTGTGGCTGCAGCCATCTTGGTTGGGTTTATTTGCATGTTCCCTCCTGATTGGCTGGTGGGCGTGGTTTGTGGGTGTAGGGGAGGTACAGTCAATTTGCATATTATTCTTTTATTAGATAGGATGTCACCCCAATACATTTATTGAAAAAGAAAGGATGTATTTTAAAATAACTATCACTTGATGTACCAAAATACAGCCTGGTTGTCATAGGGTGTTGGTGTTCTCCTTGATGGACAGATGTCAACAGACAAGGATAAAAGCTACAGATACCTTTAATGTAGGTTAATGATGTATCTTAGGATAAAAATAGCTCTGAAGGGCACAGGTGCAGCCCCATCCAAATTAGAGAAGCTTGTTTCTCTGGCCTTTCCAAAGCCCCACAAATCGTGAGTGAGAAAACCTTGAAATAATGCCTTGTTATTCTTCCAAGGCCTGGACAGTATGTTACTGAATCCTACCAGCCACCCTGGAACCCCTGCCTACAAGGCATGGTTTCCCCGAAGAAAGTGGTTGGTAACACTCTAGCACATTGGAGGTGTAAAACTGAGTCAGTCAAATGTAAGTTTCTGTCAAAATATCCATTGAAGCTAATTTATAAACCTAAACAGAACCTATGACATGGAATGAATAGTTATAGATGGAAAGATAAGAAATTGCTAATGGTCGTATTTGAGTTACTGGCATGGCCATGCTACGTGGCTCAATCTAGTAAATAATGGCACCTGTGCTCAACCAAACAGTATATAACCACTAAAAATGACATGTCTAAAGATTTTATGAGCAGCATAAAAAAGTGCTTTTACTACCATATTAAATTAAAAAGTGGGCTGAGGTATTATGAATAAAATCTGGTTTCATGTGAGTAAGGAAGAATGCAAAGGAATAACCCTGAAAAGAAATACAATGTTTTCAACCCTCTTTCTCCCCCCCACCTTCCTCTCTACACATACTCAAAAACAACAAAGACAAACCAATAAACCAACTGAAAAATACTGAAGTGGAAAAAAAAAAGTGTGTGAACCAATGGCGTCAGCTGTGGCCATAGCCGAGGCGATGTTAGAACAAACTGTGAACACTGGCTCTGCTGAGAAAGCACCATTCTCACCTCTGGCCCTGCTGAAACTTCAGACTTCGGACGGTGCTATTGTTGAGTGCCACAGCCAAATGTTCCTTTATGGCATTTACTTCAGATTCCAAGTCCTGAGTGCGAGTATCAAACTGTATGTGCAAGCCTTAGATGCTGGGAAATGGGGAGAAAAAGAAAATCTGTCCTCCTTCAGTGGCTGTGGTGGGAAGTGAGTCCTGAAATCTCTGAGCTTCGAGCTTTGAACTTTCTTTTAAATTGGAAATACTGAGCCACAAGAATAACAACAAAAAGTTGTGTCCAGTAAGTTGCCTCTTCTTCCAGTCATTCCCCCCTCTAACCAGTCTTTCTCATGGAAACCGTTCTTGTGAGGAAGTTGCCACAAACACCCAAACAAGCAATTGTGGCCTTTTGAAGTAAAGTTGTGACAGATGAGTGTAGAGAAATGGCAGGTTGGAGAGTTATGAAGAGCCTAGAATCAACAGGGGTTTATGATTTACAGATGTGTGGGATGAAAGTGATAGAGAAATTAAGGTTGGTATTGATATTTCTTTCTCAAACAATTAGGAAGAAATGAGAGATTATTTTAATTTTGGAGGTATTTAATAGCTGGGCTTGTGGGAGAGCCAGTGCAGATGTAGTCTAAGTAGATGGCTGTGTAAGTTTGGGGTTCAGAAGACAGAGCAATATTATATATATATGAAATCATCTTACCTAATAATAGACAAACATGTATATTGACCGTACCTCCACTATGCCCACAGCCAATCAGAGTGAGTATGCAAATTAACCCAACAAAAATGGCGGGTTAATTTGCATATGCAGGTGCAGAGCGGCTAGGAGGGGTGGGACGCCTGCTATGAGGAGGAGGGGGAGCAGTGGAGGGAGCTACAGGAGTGGTGGTCCGGCCAGAAGTGAGGACTTGCCGGCTCCTGGGTGGGCCAGGAGTGGGGACATGCTGTCTCCCGGGCAGCTGGAAGTGAAGCCAGGGGAAGGAAGGCCTATTCTTACATGAATATCATGCAACAGGCCTCTAGTCTATATATAAAAGCCTAAGTGACCACCACAACTGAACGGATGACCGAACAGGCTGTGTGGGTCACCCAGGCTGGCAGGGGGATTAATGAGGGGTGACCAAACGACCAAACAGCAGGCTGCGTGGGACAACCAGGCCAGTGAGGGGGGCAGTTGGGGGAGATCAGGCCAACAGGAGGGCAGTTAGGTATGACCAGGCCGACAGGAGGGGCAGGGAGGGGGTATCAGGCCATCAGGCAGAGGTGGTTAGGGGTGATCAGGCTGGTGGGGGGGGGGCAGTTAGAAGCAATTAGGCAGGCAGGCAGGTGAGCAGTTAGGAGCCAGCAGTCCAGGATTGTGAGAGGGATGTCTAAACCAGCAGTCAGACATCCCCCAAGGGGTCCTGGATTGGAAAGGGTGCAGGCTGGGCTGAGGGGACCCTCCCCCCCGTGCATGAATTTCATACACTGGGCCTCTAGTATATATATAATATATACTAGTAGCCCATCGTGTGATATTGTGTGCAGTAGGCCGCCTGCCACTTCTGCGGGAGCTGGCGGGAACCACAGTGCACCACCGGGATCTGGGCTGCTTCCATGGGAGCTGTGCGGCTTCCAAGGGAGGCGGGAGGGAGCTGCGCTGCTTCTGTGGGAGATGGGCCCACCATCTCCTCTCCAGGACTGCACTCGACTGTGGAGGCTGCGGGCTGGCCCCCCTGTCCCCTAGAGGTTCTCCATAGCTGGGGTTTTGCTGCAGCGATGAAGCAAGCATCCCACCCCAGCTGCTCTGTGCCCACTGCCCAGAGGCCCTCCTCTGGGTGATGAAGCAAGCATTCTGCCAGGCCACTCATGCTGCCTGCTCTCAGCGGTAGCCCCCCCAGGACTGGGGGACTCTGGCGAGGCTAAAGGGACTGGGTGCCGCCATCTTGTGACTCTGGGCACAGCCATCTTTGTGACAGAGTGACAGTTAATTTGCATATTACCCTTTTTTATTAGATAAGATATATATATATGTATATATATTTATTTCATTAATGAAATATTTGTTGAATTTGCTGAGCACTTAGCGTACGCCTGGTTCAGAGAGATAAGATATATCACTAAATCTTCATGTACATAGTCAAGTGTTTTTTGATGAATCCATAGCAAGAGCTGACATTTCTTGGGCATTTGCTATGGGACAGGTACTGTTGTAAACATGTTCTAGAACATAGCTTCTCAACCTGGGCACTATTGACATTTTAGAGATATATTTTTTGTGAGCCATTAACATAAAATTAAAAATTACAGTGGTAGGAGCTGTTGTACTCACCTAGGGATGATATATGAAGCTCAAATAGGGTCGGCTCCCCAGCATGCCTCTTTATGGAAACCATCCAGAGACATTTGGACCACATCACCTCAATTGTTTAAAATTTAGCACTTGGCTCATTGCTTCTCTTGTGTTAACATTAATCCTGCCAAACTCTTGGTGATTTCAATATGCTTCTACTGAATGTGTTCCATCATCCTGGTGTCTCAAATCCTTAATTTCCTTAGTTCCAAAGATTTTGTCCTTCACCCCACATCGCCACTCACTTTCTATTGTCAAACCCTGGTTTGGTGTTTTTTTCAATCATGACCTTTTAGCAGATTATGAAATCAGTGAAGTTGTCATAAGAATAATTTCTTTTAAATGAAATGTAATTGATCATAAAGTCATTCTTAGTGTATAAACTGGCTTATACATCTATCCCATCTAATTGTGTACAGGATTTACAATTGCTCAGATAGGGAAAGATGTCTCTGAGGAGACAAGGGAGTAAATAAAGGGAAATACTCAGGTTATTTTATGCTATTCTGTCTTTTTATAGCACTATTAATTTTCCTTGTCTACAACCTTATTCTCATCTGCATATAAAGAAGGTATAAAATATGCTGCCTGAAAAGAATGCCTCATCTGACCATCCTATCCCAACTGCTTCATTTCTGTTTATAGAAAATTCCCTCCCACAATTTTATATACTCATTATTTCCTTTTCCTCTTTCCTTGCAGCTAATTGTGCTCATTGCAGTGAGCTGTTATTAAAAATTCTCTTATTAAAGTTACAGAGATCTCTGCTTTACAAACCCAATGACCATTTGATCTTATTTAATTCATAAACTCTGTCTGACATTGTATATCACCACTTCTTTTGAAAGACTTTCCTTGGTTAATCCTGATTATTTTCTATTCTATTTTTCATTGTATTGAAAAATAATTGACATACATCACTGTATAAATTTAAGGCATACAGTATGGTGGTCTGATTTATATATATTGTGAAATTATTTTCATAGTAGGTTCAACTAACATTCATCTCATATAGATACAACAGGAAGAAAAAAAGGAAAAAAATTATCCTTGTGATGAGAACTCAGGATTTACTCTCACAACTTTCGTATACATTGTATACCAGTATTAGCTATGCTCATCATGCTATACATTACATCCTTAGTATTGATTTATCTTATAGCTGGAAGTTTGTATGTTTTGACCACTTTCCTCCACTTTTCCCTCTCCCTACTCTCTGCTGTTGGTAACCACAAGTTGATCCTTTTTCCTGTGAGTTTGTTTTTGTATTGTTATATCCCACATATAAGTGAAATCGTACAGCATTTGTCTTTCTCTATATGACTTATTTCTTTTAAAAATATTTTATTGATTTTTTCCAGAGAGGAAGAGAGAGGGTTAGAGAGTTAGAAACATCGATGAGAGAGAAACATCGATCAGCTCCCTCTTGCATACCTCCTACTGGGGATGTGCTCGCAACCAAGGTACATGCCCTTGACCAGAATCAAACCTGGGACCTTCAGTCCGCAGGCCGATGCTCTATCCACTGAGCCAAACCAGTTAGGGCCTATCTGACTTATTTCACTTAATATAATGCCTTCAAGTTCCAACTATGTTCTCACATTTTTTTTTTATGGCTGAATAATATTATATTATTTTGAACATGGGAGTGCAGATATCTTTTTAAAAAATATTTTTATTGATTTCAGAGAGGAAGGGGGAGGGAGAGAGAGATAGAAACATCAATGATGAGAGAGAATCATTGATTGTCTGTCTCTCCTGCCCACCCCACACTGAAGATCAAGCCCACAACCCAGGCAAGTGAGTAGGAATTGAACCATGACCTCCTGGTTCATAGGTCAATGCTCAATCACTGAGCCATATCAGCTAGGTGTGCAGATATCTTTTTGAGTTAGTGTTTTCATTTCCTTTGGGTATGTTCCCAGAAGTAGGATTGCTGTGTCTTATAGTAGTTCTATTTTGCATTTGTTGAGAAACCTTCATATTGTTTTCCATAGTGGGTGTACCAATTTACATTCCCACCAACAAGGATTCCTTTTTTCCCATATCCACACCAGCTCTTGTCCTTCTTATGATGTCCATTCTAATAGGTGAGAGGTAATATCTTATCGTGGTTTTAATTTGCATTTCTCTAACTAGTGATATTGAGCATCTTTTCAAGTACTTGTTGGCCTTTCACATATCTTCCTTGTAGAAATGTCTATTCAGTTGACCACTCTTTCACTGGTTTCTTTACATTTCAGTGATCACTTATCTGTAGCATGTTACAATGTAAACCACTTCCTTCAGCTTGAAATAGTTGCTTTCTGTGGCTTCAGCAATACCAGCTTTGGGTTTATTTGCCTCATTGTTGGAAACTTCTCAGTTTTCTTTATAAGCGTTTCTTCTTCTTATTATCTAAATCCTCAAACATCATGATTTCTTTAGAAACCCCTTCTTAGAATCTCCTTCATTTGTTTATTTATTTAATAAATATAAAGTTAGGATTTATTAAAGATGAATATTATCATGTATATTGGGATGTAGCAGTGAAACGAATAGCAGAGTTTGTTTACATTAAATACAATTCTGTGGAAGTAACAGAGAATGAGTACATAAGCAAAAAATATGGAAATAAGTGGGATGAAGGAAAATGAGTCATAATGAGAGTGTACATAGTAATTTGATGGGGAGGCAATTTTATGTAGGGGTTAAGGACGGCTTTGAAAGAAGTAAGGGCAGTTATAGGTTATAATTTAGAGATTGACATTTTGGGAAGATGAAACAGCAATATACACAGAACCTCAAGCAGGAGGATACCTGGTATGTACAAGAAAAAACAAGGAGGCCAGTGTATTTGGAGTGGAAAGACAGAGGGATGGATGGTAGAGTAGAGAGTAAGTGAGGAAATAAAAGCCTTTATCAAGGAAAGCCTTGTAAGCCATGATAACAACTTCAGATTTTACTCTGCATGAGATACAAATCCAAGAACTTATATGTCTCAGGTTTAGCTTTGCTAAGTGAAAACTAAATGGTTTTATGAAGGTTGAGGGGGGTGGGGGAAGAAAAATTGAATCAGAGAGACGAATTAAGAGGTTACTGAAATTGGTCCTATGAGAAGTGATGACATTTTGCACAAGGGTGGTGGTGGGAGAGATGAACAACACTGATCACATTTCAATGATAGAGAAGATAGGATTTCTCTATGAAGCTTGGATATGAAGTTTGAGACTAAGAGAGAAGTCTACATTTTTGGACTGAGCAACTGACAGAACAGCACTGCCATTAACTGAGATGGAAACGTCTAGGAGATAAGCCAATTAAGGTAATCAAGAATTTGGTTTTGCTCATTTTAAGTTTGATGTACCTGTTAAATATCCAAGTGTATATATCAAGTAAGCATGTGGGTAATATGATTCTGGAGCAGTGGTTCTCAACCTTTCTAATGCCGCGACCCTTTAATACAGTTCCTCATGTTGTGGTGATCCCCAACCATAAAATTATTTTTGTTGCTACTTCATAACTAATTTTGCTACTGTTATGAATCGTAATGTAAGTATCTGTGTTTTTCAATGGTCTTAGGTGACCTTGCTAGTGGTTGAGAACCGCTGCTGTAGAGGTTCTCAGAAGGTCGCCTAAGACCATTGGAAAACACAGATATTTACATTACGATTCATCACAGTAGCAAAATTACAGTTATGAAGTAGCAATGAAAATACTTTTATGGTTGGGGATCACCACAACATGAGGAACTGTATTAAAGGGTCACGGCATTAGAAAGGTTGAGAACCACTGTTCTGGAGTTTCAGTGAGAAGTAAATGCAGGAAATATTACATTTGGCTGTTGTCAGATGATAGTTGAAGTCATGGAACTAGAGAGGAATCAGGAATTACCTGGGATGACAGTGCTAGATATAGAATTAAAAAGGCAGTGCCCCCAGCCCTACGCATGTTTTTTTCTAGCAAGGGTGGCTCTTAGTCTGAAGTCTTTGCTCTTGATTCACTCCTGTGGCTTTTGTGAGGCCCAGCAATGTCAGTGTCCTTAACTCTGACATCAGTGTGGAAACTTCAAATGCCTCTAACACTGAGTAGGCATTGGAGCTAAAAGTAATGGAATATGAGGAGCTTTCTAGAGCAGAAGAAAATGAAATAGATTCAGTCGCAATGAATAAAGACTGCCTTTAAAAAAGAGAGCCAGAACTTTGTCAATGAGACATTTCTAAATCCTTTCAGAAGCTGCCTTGAGGAGAAGGGAGTGGGAGGACTATCAACAGTGTAAGGTCATGTTGGAGGGTCCCTGGGACCTTTGTGATACTGCTTCCAGGATCATCAGGTTAGGCTAGACTCATGGTGGAGGAGTATGTTCAACCACTGGCGGATCTCTTTTACTATACCAGTAGACAATTATTTGAGGATATGTGGCAATTGGAGCCTGGAATTTTGTACTTTTGGTCTCCATTTTGGCTTGTGGTGACACTAAACCTTCTCCCTTCATTGATGCTCCTGTGTTGCCTTTGGCTAACATCCCTTCTGAGGTCATGCGCCTTCTGGGTTCTGGCAGGTGGCACAAGGGGCCAGTTTCTAGGTCAGCAGTGTCAGTGAGAGTGTGTCAATTGGCACGAATATGACGGAGATGCCAGCAGAAGAGTCACCCTTATGGCCTCGGAGTCTGAAGTCTAATTTCTACTCATCAGCTTTTCAAAAGTCTGTACGGGTATATATTTAGGGAAAAGAATATGTTTCTTTTAAAATGTAAGCAAATGATAAACCATAACAAATAATAAAAACTGAGACTTCTGAATGTAGATACAGGTCACATAAAGAAACCAGTCATCTGAAATTTATAATAACAGGCTGCCAAATTAACCATCTACAGTTTGTTAAACTGTCTAACGAGTGAGATGCTAAATATTATTGTATTGCTAAGAGGTTTTAGTTTAAAGGTCAGATACAAATGGAAAAAAGAAATTAATTGAAAGTATATTGAGCATCTCATAGAAACACTGGGAAAGCAGAACAAAGAGGCTGAGATTTGATGCAGTAAGAACCACAACCTAAAACACATCACATAATTGGTCTGGAGAAAATGCAATTGCTACTACTGCTGAGACTGTACCTTGGTGTGTGCCCCATCTACACTGCTGCTAGTGATGCCCCAGTTCTGCCTTTTCTGAAAAGCAGGTACTGATGTCCCACTGCCAGCATCAGAGCACATTTTCATCTGTCCTTCTTCTCACCATTAATTTCTGATGTAGAACAGAGGGTGGGTTCCTCTGATTGGCTCAGCCTAAGAAGAGTGCCCATACCCTAGCTGCAAGAGTCTGGCTTAGTAATTATCTGGCATCTTTTGCTTCTATAATAAGATATGTCTCCCCTTAAGATGTGTAAGATGTGAAATTCTCTAAATGTATGTACAGAAGAAGGTCAGATGCTGGGTAGCCAAAAAAGTGACAAATATCTATAATGGTATGTATCATTTGGCTGCTTAAAATCAACACATACTTCCTTCTACACTTAAACATCTAAAAAATAAATTGCTTCCATGTAATGTAATAAAATAATTCCATAAAACCTGAGGTTGTACCCACTGACTTTTACAAGGGAAACAATCTGATATATAAAGAAATTCAACTCAATCCCAGGAAGACAAACAATCCAATTGAAAATGTGCAAAAGACCTGAATAGGCACTTCTCCAAAGAGGACATACAGATGGACAATAGACATATGAAAAAATGATCACTGTCACTAATCATCAGAGAAATGCAAATTAAAACCACAACGAGATATCACCTCACCCCTGACAGAATGCCCACCATCAATAAATCAACAAAGAAGTCTAGCGAGGATGTGGAGAATAGGGAACACTTGTGCGCTGTTGGTGGGAACGCAGACTGGTGCAGCAACTGCAACACTAACCACTTTATATACAATGGTAGGGGAAGGGGAACAACAAGAATAGGAACACTGTTGAGGTGTGTAAGTTGTAATTATACATGTGACATGGAGAGGAAGTCTTTTTATAATTCACAGAGACCATCTTTCACTCCATTCTTTTTTCCATTCCTGTCTTACTCATGTATGAAAACAATCACTGTTTTCTTGATAAGACTTTATTTATCACAACCTTTTCTACATTTCCTTTCTCCTCAGTCATCATCTTAGATCAAGATGTTGGAGTACTTCAATAGTCCCTGCTCATTTTCTCTTTTCCCTCCCTTTCTCCCCACTAAATTCTTTCCATAAAAGATAGTTATCTTTAAGAAATGCACATCTGATCACGTCTCTTCCCTGCTTCCAGTGACTTGTAATTCTCCTTCAGAGAAGGTCCACAGTTCTCAGCATGGCCTAGCAGGCTTTCTCCATATGACCTCTGTCCTTCCCCAGTCTCTCTCTCTCTCTCTCTCTCTCTCTCTCTCTCTCTCTCTCTCTCTCTCTCTCTCTTCCTCGTCTCTTCTCTCAGTTTCTAAGAAACCCCACACTCAGGGCTTTGCAGTGATATTCTCTTTGCTTGGAATGTTCTTTCCATCTTCTTCTCACCCTGTACTTCCTCAGGTCTTCAAATCTTCATGTTTCCATCCCACCCTTGCCCACACACCCAGACAATCAAGGCACCCACCTTGACTACTCTTCAGAACACTGATTGTCACTGTATTATTTCTATTATTATTTTCTAAATACCTGTCCTGACTGGAAAAACCTGAGGTCCATGAACTTATGCACTGCTGTGTCCTTGGTGCCTAAGCTACTTACAACCTGGCACATGGCAGGTGCTCAATGGGTCACTGCTGAGCAAACAGATAAGTGAAAAGGTCCTACATTGGTAATTATAACACCAGGCATTATATGTGTCTGTGTTCAGATTTCTGCTTTCTCATGATTAAACTCCTCAATTACTTAATCCTCAATTATTTAATTTTGGCTGGGAAGGTATTGATAGAAAAATTGTATTTGCATTAAGGTCTGAATTCATATTTGCCATGAGAGGTGGGACAAATTTTCAGCAGACCAAATGTCATTTGTTTTCCAGCACTAAATTTTGGCAAGAATAGTTCTCTGCTAATTTGAGTGACCAAGAATTTATGCCATTTCCTCTGAAGAGAATTATCCTTTAGAGAGCATGAAGAAATATTATTCTCTTCACCTAAATCTAATCTTTTTACCAGGCTCCATTTCTTCTTGCACCTGACTTTCTTTTTTTCATATAGAACCAATTCCATCTGCTTTGTAGAAACCTCTCCTATTTAAAAATTTGCCTTTCAAACCCACAATGTCCTAGGATGTGTATATCGAAAGACCAGAAATAACTCAGTGACATATTCTTCTTGCTTATTTCATACATATTTCCAACTTATGACTCATTGGTTTAAAGAGGACAAATGTGAACTAAGAGCAAAACAGAGGACTTGAGGTACTTGTGCCTGGGAGGAAGATGAATCACCGTGCTGCTGGCAAAGCTTCGCAGTCAGGGTGCCTGTCTCATGGGTTTGAATGACCCCTACTGTTCCTTCTCCTGGCCTCACTCACAAATTCACATGCAACCTCACACAAACACACATCCAAAACACCACTCGCTTCTCACTTTAGAAGCCCCATGGAACTATTTTAGCCTGGAAGGCATGCATATAGTAAAGAAAGTGACTGTCTTGGAGGCTATAACTTGATATATGAACACGTCAATGGGATCTAAAATGTTAGCAGTGGCATTTTCATACTCGATTTTCAAAGAATTTTATTTTCCTCTCTCCTTCCACCATCTGTTTTTCTTACTGTAGCAAATGTCATTTCCTATGGAGTTTAATAGGATATGAAATAGGATTGTTTTACAGTGAATTTTGATGTAGCTTCATAATTTTTCTGAGTGTAATCTTCTCCCTCTTTTCTTCCCTCCCTCTCTTTTATTTTTCTTGTTTATTTCTTCCTGTCTCTTTGTAACCCTCCTTCCATCTTCATTTTTTTCCTTCTTTCCATTTTACTCAGAAAAATTGAGCTAGCTTTGACATTAAATTAATCATACCAACTTAAAAATGACTCCTACAGGTTTGCTTCTAGTTTCTGAAATCCGTGGAAAGACAAAGTTCTTAAATATATGAATTTTTATAACAACCATAAATTAAACTGTTAAACAGTAAATCCCCATTGAATGGACAAGCTAAGGATTTTAACTTCTGTTGGAGTTGGTGCACGGAAAGGAGTAAATGGAGAATGCAAAGTAGAGGAAGCGATGCAAGGAGAAGATGCGGGAAGTGATAATGTATTGCTTTCTATGTGACAGACAGTGTTTAAATGCTACATATATGAATTTATTTAATTGTCACCTTAACTACACAAGAGATATTACAGCTTTCTCCATTGGACATAAAACAACGGAGGCACAGTGAGAGGCCACACTACTTAGTGGCGGAGGTACAGGGTCCTCTTCCACTAAAGGATTACCCGCACTGTTTCTCACATATGGACTCGAGTATAAATCTGTAGCATGATGGAGGAGAGACTCTTTTGTGAAATATTAGAGCAATCTTTTACTGTCTTCCTTTGAGGAAAACAAAGCCAAAGCGTTTTAGAAAGCTCCTCTCAGTGTAGTAGGGGGAAACTCCAGAAGTCAGGAGTATGATCCAATTGAGAAGTGGGCTGTGTAATCTCCTGGAGAATGGTGGAGAGAAGCAAGGAGATATCCTGGCATGTTTGGCGAATGCGATGCAATCACCGGCTGTTTCCTAGATTCTCTTCAGGATAAACTTCTTGGGCTGTGTGTAACTTTGAGTAGGACTTTACTCTTGCATGTTTTTGGCACAAAGTGTACTGACTTGCCAACTGTTGTGAGTCCCATTTAGGTAAAACCTTGTCGGCACTTGGCCTATTTGGAATAGGAAAAGGAAGGTATCTTGTCTTCCCTTGACTCTAGGATCCAATATGAAAGAAAGACTCAGAAAAAAATGCTTTTTTTTGGAAAAAAATCTTTATTATTAAAAATATTACATAGGTCCTCCTTTTCCCTCCATTAACCTCTTCCTGCATACTCTTTCTTGTCCTCTCTCCCCCCACCAGGCCCTCACCACCCCATTGTCTGCATATGGGTTATGCATAGACTAGTATGCATACAAGTTCATTGGTTTATCGCTTTTCACCTACCCTCCCTGGCTTTCCCTCTGAGGTTCAACAATCTGTTCATGCTTCTATAACTCTAGGTCTAGGTTTATTTGGTCCATTAGGTTCCACATATGAGTGAGATCATGTGATACTTATCTTTCTCTGATTGGCTTATTTTGCTCAGCATAAAGCTCTCCAGGTCCATCCATGCTGTCATAGATGGTAAGAGTTCTTTTTTTTAAAATTGCCGTGTAGAATTCCATTGTGTAAATGTACCATAGATTTTTTTTATCCACTCATCTGCTGATGGGCACTCACTTAGGCTGTTACCAAGTCTTAGCTATTGTAAATTGTGCTGCTATGACATAGAGGTGCATATATTCTTTCTGATGAGTGTTTCAGGTTTCTTAGGATATAGTCCTAGAATTGGGATGACTGAATCAAATGGGGGTTCCATTTGTAATTTTTTGAGGAAACTCCATACTGTTTTCCACAGAGGCTGCACCAGTCTGCATTCTCACCAGCAGCGTACTAGGGTTCCCTCTTCTCCACAACCCCGCCAACACTTATTGTTGGTTGATTTGTTGATGATAGCCATTCTGACAGGAGTGAGGTGACAGAAAAAAACTTTCATTATACGTTTTGCTGAACTGGAAGATAATGTACCATAAAATTGGATATTTGTCACCCTACAAAGAAAGACTGGAAAGAATGGCTGCACAAACACACAAGTGCTGCACTCCCAAGCAAAATGGCACAGGTGAAAAAATAGCAGTTCAGTAAATAAACTAAAAAATAAAACAAACAAACAAACAAAAAACAACCCACCCAATTTATTGAACATGTCTGATATGGATGCATTGTATGAATTATATTTCTTTGATTCAAACTAGATTAACCAAAAGAAGGGAATTCATTGTCTTTTAAGTTTGGAAAGGATTTTTTTTAAATTTATTTTTTTATTGTTTTAAGTATTACAAATAGTAGTACATATGTCTCCTTTCCCCCCCCCATTGACCTCCCCTACCCCCCAGTACATGCTTTCACCTGCCCGCCCTCCCCCCCACCCCAGTGTCTTATATCCATTGGTTGTGTTTATATGCATGTGTACAAGTCCTTCGGTTGGTCTCTTACAGCCCCCCTCACCCAACCTCCCCTGTCTTCCCAATGTAGTTTGACAGTCTGTTCAATGCTTCTTTGCCTCTGTATCTTTTTCCCACCATTTCTTTCCTTTAAAAAGTTTTGCCTTTGCAGACTAGAAATAAACATATAATAACAAAACAAAACAAAACAAAAAAATGTTTGAGTCCCAATTTCAATGTCCAACAGTTCTGAGTCCCCGTTTCAATGTCTAACAGTTCCTTATGTGTACATGTCAGCAATGATATCTGGATGGTAGGTACATGGTGGCAATGCAGGTCCGACCCTCTCTGGTTTGGTCCTAGGTAACCTGCAGTGGTGCACAGCTGCTGACTGCTCCTGTGGCAAGGCGTTGTCAGCGTCTTCCATCTCTGGACTGTTTTTTCCTCTTGTCTTCGTGGTTGGAGCACTCCTGTCAATTCCTCTCTGTTGCAGGAATCCACCTGGTCTTGGGGTTGTTTTCTGAAAATATACAAATATATTCTCGACCACAAGTTAATAAAGGAAAGGATGTTGAGGGTAGTTCACATGAACAAAAGAAAAGTCTCAGGGATTAGGATTTTACTGGTTGGGACTAAAGGTCAGAACTGACAAATTTCTCCTTTCCTCTCCTTGTCTCTCTCCACTCATTCTGTTCTCTTACTTTCTCTTTCTCCCCTTCTCATCTGCTTCACACACACACACACACACACACACACACACACACACACACTTGTTTGAGTTCTAATGTTCTTCCCAAGTGGCAGGAACTATTGGGCTACTGTAAAGCCCAGATTCTCATTCTCCACGATTAGCAAATCTGGTAGAAAGAGCACTTCTCCTCCCAAGTTCATATATCAATTTCAGGTAAGGTCTTTGATTAGCCTGTTTGTTTGAGTGGCATGCCCATTTTTGGTCTAAGCAAAATGGAACTCAAGTTAGGTTGAAGACCTATTACAAAGGGTAATGCAGTGGAAACTAGGATCTCCCTGACAGAGTG
Source organism: Corynorhinus townsendii (assembly GCA_026230045.1). Lineage (NCBI taxonomy): Eukaryota > Metazoa > Chordata > Mammalia > Chiroptera > Vespertilionidae > Corynorhinus > Corynorhinus townsendii. The sequence continues at coordinate 57,474,608 of JAPDVU010000003.1, read as the reverse complement.
CTCTTAGAGTCATAAACTGGTGGTGTTTTACTTAGAATTATGTTTCTGACATTTGTTTTTAAATTGTGTTGTTGCCCTCTGTGAGGGCCATGGCAAACTCTAATTACAAGAGCAGAATCCAAACCAAGTAACTCCCCTTTGCAGCATCTCTCCCCTTATAGCTCTCTCCAGACTTTTCCCATTCACTCAAAACAAGCTTGAGTTCCTGCCTCGCAGGGATAACTGCAAACTATAGGCAGATGCAGGCGCTGCTTAATCAGGTCTGGGGGCCAGGTCTTAATTAGAATGCTTGGAAAAGAAGAGCAAATTATTAAACTACATTCTCAATTCCTGTTTCCAATTTTAAAGAGGAAATTATGCATTAATCAAGCCCTGTACTAGTGCTCCAAGGCACGTTTTTGAAATATCCCAAAATAACAAGAGGAAAATTTTTGCTCTGTTTTGATAAAACCACCCTTGACTACTTGCTATGTATAGCATGATATATTCCAACATGCAGTGAGCTAGGTTACAATACACTAAGTTTTAGTTACATGAAAAATTTCTTCCTGAAACATATAATATTAAATGTCAATTGTAATTGGAAAAATAATATAAAAGTTGAAACTTAAAAAAAAAAAGTTTTTTCTGGACTCAAGATATGTCATGATAATTAACATTAGGCACATATTCCCAGAAAATAAAACAGTACGGTGCAGAGCCCATTTCAGAGGTGAATAGAAGGTGAGTTACTAAATAGTTTAAGAGAATACAACTCTACTAAGAACTACAGGGACAGATGACTTCTGATGAGCAGATAACTACTTCCATAGCAATGTTTTATTGGTCATGCCGATTTTGAATCAGTGATGATACTGTAATTTGTGATGCTCAAACTTATACTTAAGGAAGGGAAAGTATGATTGTTTTATGTGAGAATGGGAAATTATTTTTGTTTTCCATGAAGCAATAGAATACAAATACCATATCCTTAAAAAATTCTAAGCAATTAACTCCACGATTTCTTTTTTTCTTAAATAAGGTGTCCATTTAAAAATATTTTTATTGATTTCAGAGAGGAAAGGAGAGGGAGAGAGAGATAGAAACATCAATGATGAGAAAGAATCGTTGATTGGCTGCCTCCTGCCTGCCCCCCATTTGGGGATCAAGCCTGCAAACCAGACCCTTCAGTGCACAGGCCGACATTCTATCCACTGAGCCAAATCAACTAGGGAAGTTCCCCAATTATTATCCTAAACCACATTATGAAAATAAAGACACATGGTATCGATGTCCCTGTTCTTGGGTAATATTTGCACTCCTATACAAATATAATCACTGCTTCAAATAGTGGGGAAATGACACCAGAGAAGTCTCCATTGGCATTGGGATATTAGATAGACCACGGTTATGCATACCATGAAATTCAAGGCAGCACCTATAACAAATGAAGTAGGACTCTGTGCACCATGGTGGAAAGATAGCTAAGACATTTTTAGGAGAAAAAAAGTAAGTCACAGGAAAATGGGTTTAAATGGGAAAACAATATATTTATAATTTATAGATGCACATCCTATATAATAAAAAGCTAATATGCTAATTAGACCAGATGGTGAAATGACCTTCCAGAATGACCAGTGGGAGGGGTGTGGGGCTGCGAGGCAGCTGGGGCTGTGAGGGCTGAGCCCCTTGCATGAATTTTGTGCATCGGGCCTCTGGTATGTTTATAAAAACTTTAGAAGGCGAAGTGGTACACTGTTAACAGCAGTTACTTTTGGGGATGAGAAACTTTCACTTTCTCATTATATTTCTATACCTTTCAAGCCTTCTGTTTTCAATGTTTACAATAAAGTCTTTGTATATTAAAAAAGAAAATTAAAAAATATACTAAAGCTGGGGACAGTGAAGCAAGGAAGGGCTTAGCATAGAAGAAGCAACAGGAGAGCCGAGGCTGGGCTGCGTTGGTTCTGTAAAAATGGTATAGGCAAGAAATGAGCAGAGGAGGAACTGCTTTAGCTCAGTGGGAAGTCAGAGAAAAGGGGGCCTTGGAGATAGGATCAGGGGTTAGCCTGGGATGAGCTGCCACTGCCCACTGCTCCTCTGGTTGTGAGTCTCATGGGGTCCTTTAGAGTTTAGGACCCCTGTGGAGAAGAGAGGGAAGGGAAAGCTTGTTCTGAGTCCTTTGTCCTGAGAGTTCTTTTGCACTTGGGAACCTTAGGGAGAACTCAGGGAACAGTTTCAGCAGAATATCTATCAGTTTTCCAGGTGTTCTTTTTCAGGGTTGTGGCCTCTCCTGATTGATCAGCACCAGGGCAGGGTCATTGGTCATTGCAGCTGGTCCTGGCATCTACCACCTGGTTTCCTGTTTTTCTGGGCCTGGAGCTGAAGTACAATGGAGGCCTAGATATTATTTCTAGGGAGGTGCCCTTCTTTGCCTGGCTGCAAATTGCTTGGCCAGTTTGTTCAGCTGTCTGTCTCAGTTTCCCTCAGTTTTACTTGCCAAGGAATTTTTCTAGCTTCTTACTATCCTGCCTCAAAAGTAGGCATGTAGAAAGTATTTGCCAAGTGGCTGAAGCTACAGGTGGAGGATTATTTAGGACTACGGGAACATGACTGGGGATTCAGAGATATGATTTGTTAAGAAAACAATAAAATAGTAAGGAAATTATGAATGTACCAGAGGCCCGGTGCACAAAATTTGTGCACAGGTGTGTGTGTGTGTGTGTGTGTGTGTGTGTGTCCCTCAGCCCAGCCTGCACCCTCTCCAATCTGGGACCCCTCAAGGGATATCCGACTGCCCATTTAGGCCCTAAGGAAGTCGGACATCCCTCTCAAAATCCAGGACTGCTGGCTCCCAACTGCTCGCCTGCCTGCCTGCCTGATTGCCCCTAACGACTTCTGCCTGCCAGCCTGATTACCCCCTAACCACTCCCCTGCCAGTCTGATTGATGCCTAACTATTCCCCTGCCAGCCTGGTTGCCCCTAACTGCCTTCCCCTGCTGGCCTGGTCACCCTTAACTGTCCTCCCCTACTGGCCTGGTCACCCCCAACTGCCCTCCCCTGCAGGCCTGATTGCCCCTAACTGCTCTCCCCTGCCAACCTGGTCATCCCTAACTGCCTTCCCCTGCTGGTCCAGTCATCCCCAACTGCCCTCCCCTGCGGGCCTGGTTCCCGCCAACTGTCCTCCCCTGCAGGTCCAGTTGCCCACAACTGCCCTCCTCTGCTGGCCTGGTCACCTCTAACTGCCCTCCCCTTCAGGCCTGGTTCCCCCCAACTGCCCTCCTCTGAAGGCCTGGTTGACCCCAACTGCCCTCCCCTGCAGGCCTGGTCCCTCCCAACTACCCTTTCCTGCAGGCCTGATTGCCCACAACTGCCTTCCCCTGCTGTCCATCTTGTGGTGGCCATCTTGTGTCCACATGGGGCAGCCATTTTGTGTGTTGGAGTGATGCTCAATTTGCATATTACCTCTTTATTATATAGGATAACTCTTCTGAGAAACTTCTATAAGCAGGTTTCCAAACAATTTCATGAAGTAGGCAAACTCACATCCTTTCCTTAAATTTAAAAGGTAGTCTAATTTAATTCTCTTTCTTAAGACTAGGTCACTCTGCAAACAGGTTAGTTTTCAGTTTGTTTTCCTAGCATTTTATTTCAGGCACTTTCTCCATTCTGACAATTTTCTGAGTTTCTTGCACTCTGGAGTAAATGATTTCAGGATTATCTACCTGCCAGTTCTGGTCTTTCATCCTCCTTAACCACCACCATTGGAGAGAGAGAGAGAGAGAGAGAGAGAGAGAGAGAGAGAGAGAGAGAGAGAGAGAGAGAGAGAGAGAGAGAGAGAAATACAACCACATTAAACCAAACCAAACCAAACCAAACCAAAAAGTCTTTGGGACTCAATGACCCATATCCTGTTTTAGTAAAGACTTTTCCAGAGCTTCTACTAGGTTTGGCACATTTAGTGTCACAATTTTCTTCTTCTTTTTCTTCTTTTGAGTGCTTTTGTTTCTTGAGTTTACTTATAATAATGTCTGTTAAAGGAAGGGCAGAACAAGCAGCAACAGGACTTAGGACACCATGTCACGGCAAAGACAGCCAGCTTTTGGCCTCCTGGTAAAAAGTTAGCTGCTTAATGAATAACAAATTATAAACAGACCCTGAGGTTAAAGTATAATAGGCACAGTCTTGGCCTCCACCTTATTAAGTTGACACACTTCCATAGACCTTGGGCCAATTACATCAGTGGAACCCATTGGGGCTAATTCAAAAGTTCCTGTTGTGTTTTCCAGCCTGTTTACTTATTTGGACTTCATAGCTAAACAGGACCAACCTTCACCTTGATGTGTTCTATTTTAGTATTGTTTAAAAAGTAAGAAACCCCCGTCTGGAAAAATTAGGTCTATTTTTGTCAGTTCTAGGGGTTGTGTGGTTATCAAGTTTAGCATGTGTAGCTGACAGAGGAACATGGTCAGACTGAAGAACAGAGGTGTGAAAAGATGTTAACAACAATAAGGGTATAAAAACACTTGCCTCTTTTTAACCAAGCAAAACATTTCTTATGTTCCTTAAAAGAACTGAAAGGCCCTGATAACTGATGATGAGGTTCACATCATCATTGATTCAAGTTGATCTTTTCTGAGAAATAGGTCTGGTGTTAGGTGAGTATTTTTGGCTTATGGACTATTTACATTCAACAAAACATTCATTATGCTCCCATTATGTACCAGGTATTTTGGTTAAAGTCAGGACTACAAACATGAATATATATATATAATGTTTCTATCTTTCATCCCCTCTCCCTTTCTCTCTAAAATCAATAAAAATATATTTAAAAAATAATAATAAAATTAAAAAAATACTAAAAGTCTCACAATGAATAGCAATCATCAGTCCCACATAGACCTTCTGACCACCCAGTTCTGATCTTTTGATACAACCACTTTTAATACTTAATCTGTTGTCTTTTTTCTGAGATTTATTTTCACTTATCTAGATGATAAGGTTCATGGCATTTGTTGATTTATCAGTATATTATATATAAATTTCATTTTTTATACCAGGACTTATGTCTTTTATTCTTACCCTACCCTACCCCTTCTCATTGGGTAGGTGGAGCTTTGAACAAAAGTGAAAGATTAGGAAAAGAGGGATTTATTTTGAGTGATGTGAGGCAGGATGTTGCTGGGCATTTCTGGTTATGATTCATAGATACCATACAAGGGAAACAAGAAGTAATCTGATGAGTTTATTAGAGTGTTTTTCAAAGTGTGGTCCCTGAACAGGCAGTGTCAGTATCACTGGGAACTTACTAGAAATGCAAATCCTATGTCCTACCCCAGACCTACAGAACCAGAAACTCTGGAGGTGGGCCCAGCAGTCTATGATTCTTGCTACAGCTGGAGAAACTCTAGCTTTAGAGTATGAAATTTTAAACTTGACTCAGAAGCATCTGGGAATTAAACACATGATGCCTGTGCCCATCCCAGAGAATATGCTTTAACTGGTCCAAGGAAATTGAAATTTTGAGAGACTGAATAGTTTCCCTAAGGTCACAGAGCTAGCAGGAATTAATGCCTAGTTCAGCCTGGTATCAAGCCCCAATGTGTTTATCCATGTGTTGCATAGACCTGCCAAACTGTGTGAAAATGGAGGTTGAACAGCCTTTCTCCAGGGCACCTGGACTCACTGTAAATGACTTCTCACTGTTTAGCTTTGTTCTCTCAAAGGAAAGAGTCCTTGAACAACACAACACTTGTAAATGTGACTTTGTATGTCAAGAATAAGAATATATCATAGCTATGTTTATTTTAGTTACTTTTACAAAGTACATTTTTTGTAAACCCATGAACTGCCTAGACTTACAACAACCTACCCCTACTTTGAGCAAAGCCAATATGTATAAATTTTATATAAAGCAGAAAAATAGAATCACTCTGAAACAGGGCAACATTTTCACTTTATGAAAAGGTTCATAGCAGGGTTTCAAGGTTCTCAAGTGCAGTGCTCAACCAAATGTTGTGGCTACTACTTGTGGCCCTTGAGATTTTTAGTGGTATGCAAATGCATATTCAAAGAATTAATAATTGTGCATGACTTAACGGCTTTTTCTAAGCAATTATATTATCTGTTCTCCATGGTAGGGCCTTTACATAGATTATCTTATTAACCCATATAACCTTCTATGAGATACCTAAATAATTCTACTTCTTTTACAGGTTAGCAAATTGAGGCTTAGAAAGATCAAATAACTTCCATTAGCTGTGTGGACTTGGATGTATGTAGTTAATTCAGGATTTAATTCTGACAGTCTGAAGACAGAATCTGGCCGTATAGTGCTTTGGACTCCATGTCACTCTGAGTATGAGTATCCAATGACTCTTTTTAGTAAGGCAGCTATAAGAATCTTCCTTTCTTATTGATTGCCAATGGCAGCTAGCTAAAGGCTGGGTGCCTGAGAAGTTGGTGATTTCGGAGTAGCCTGGATCAAGAATTCTGTCTTTCAGGGGTGTCTTCACTGAGTTCTGCCCAACAGTGGGATATGTACTCTCTTTCAAAGAATTTTGAAGTCTTTTAATCAGACAGTAGGTTGGCTAGACACTTGAAGAAATCCAGCGAAACAGAAATCCTTCGGGGTGCTGCAGAGATGATTTCCCTTGTTTACTGACTTCTGGGTGTTTTCTTATAGGAACTCCCATTGTTCAGAGTAAACTTTGCCATATCTGTTTCCTGTCATCTCCAAGAGCCTGACTAATAACCTCAGGAGAATCCAATGAGAGTTCTGTATGTATGGGTGTGGAAAGTGAGATGTTTAGTTCTGAACCTCTCTATGAGTCAGAATTGATTTTATCAGCTTGGAGACCTGAAATAAGACTCCACCCTCCATCTTCCAGTTATTTGTATTGATACCTAAAATAATGAAAGGGAGGGTGTGAGTTCTTGACCCAGTTCTATTCCAGGGCCCCCAAAAGGTCTCCTAGGGCACATTTATTATTTTTTTAATTTAATAAATCTTTATTGATCAGATTATTACAATTGTTTCTCCTTTTCACCCCCATAGCTCCCTCCACCCGGTTCCCACCCCACCCTCTGCCCTTACCTGCCCCCCATTGTTCGCATCCATAGGTGTACGATATTTGTCCAGTCTCTTCCCACACCCCCACACCCCTTTCCCCCTGAGAATTATCAGTCCACTCCCTTTCTATGCCCCTGATTCTATTATATACACCAGTTTATTTTGTTCATCAGATTTTTTATTCACTTGATTTTTAGATTCACTTGTTGATAGATATGTATTTGTTGTTCATAATTTTTATCTTTACCTTTTTCTTCTTCTTCCTCTTCTTAAAGAATACCTTTCAGCATTTCATATAATACTGGTTTGGCAGTGATGAACTCCTTTAGCTATTTTGTATCTGTGAAGCTCTTTATCTGACCTTCAATTCTGAATGATAGCTTTGGTGGGTAGAGTAATCTTGGTTGTAGGTTCTTGCTATTCATCACTTTGAATATTTCTTGCCACTCCCTCCTGGCCTGCATAGTTTCTGTTGAGAAATCAGCTGACAATGGTATGGGTGTTCCCTTGTAGGTAACTAACTGTTTTTGTCTTGCTGCTTTTAATATTATCTCTTTGTCTTTTGCTCTTGGCATTTTAATTATGATGTGTCTTGGTGTGGTTCTCTTTGGATTCCTTTTGTTCGGGCTTCTGTGTGCTTCCTGGACTTGCAAGTCTATTTCTTTCACCAAGTGGGGGAAGTTTTCGTCATTATTTCTTCAAATAGGTTTTCAGTATCTTGTTCACTCTCTTCTTCTGGCACCCCCATAATTCTGATGTTGGTACGCTTGAAGTTGTCCCAGAGGCTTCTTACACTATCTTCAAATTTTTGGATTCTTTCTTCTTTTTGCTTTTCTGGTTGGGTGTTTTTTGCTTCTTTGTATTTGAAATCTTTGACTTGATTCTTACGTCCCTCTAGTCTGCTGTTGGGTCTCTGTATAATATATTTTTTTTATTTCAGTCAGTGTATGTTTAATTTCTAGTTGGTCCTTTTTCATATCCTCGAGGGTCTCGCTAAATTTATCGGCCTTTTCCAGAAAATTCTTGAAAAACCTTATAACTGTGGTTTTGAACTCTATATCCAGTTCTTTGTTTTCCTCCATTTCTTTAGTTTGTGATCTGTTTTTTTGTCTCTGCATTTTCGCTGCTTCCCTGAGTTGGTAGGGTAGCTTTGTGTGCTAGTTGTCCCATATAGTCCAGTGCATCAGCCTCCCCAGTTACCTGAGGTGGACATTCTTGGTGCACCCCTTTGTGGACTGTGTGCTCAGTCTTGTTGTAGTTAAGTCTTTTTTTTAAAAATAAATCTTTATTGTTCAGATTATTACAGGTGTTCCTCTTTTTTTTTTCCCCATAGCTCGCCTCCACCTGATTCCCCACCCCACCCCATGCCCTTACCCCCCGCCACTGTCTTCATCCATAGGAGTAAGATTTTTGTCCAATCTCTTCCTGCACCCCTCACACCTGCTTCCCCTGAGAGTCGTCAGTCCACTCCCTTTCTATGTCCCTGATTCTATTATATTCACCAGTCCATTCTGTTCTTCAGATTTTTATTCACTTGATTTTTAGATTCACTTGTTGGTAGGTATGTATTTGATGTCATTTTGTTGTTCATAATTTTTATCTTTACCTTTTTCTTCTACTTCCTCTTCTTAAAGAATACCCTTCAGCATTTCATGTAATCCTGGTTTGGTGGCGATGAACTCCTTTAGCTTTTTCTTGTCTGTGAAGCTCTTTATCTGACCTTCAACTCTGAATGATAGCTTTGCTGGGTAGAGTAATCTTGGTGGTAGGTTCTTGCTGTTCATCACTTTGAATATTTCTTGCCACTCCCTTCTGGCCTGCATAGTTTCTGCTGAGAAATCAGCTAACAGTCGTATGGGTACTCCCTTGTAGGTAACTAACTGTTTTTCTCTTGCTGCTCTCAAGATTCTCTTTGTCTTTTGCCCTTGGCATTTTAATTATGATGTGTCTTGGTGTGATCCTCTTTGGATTCCTTTTGTTTGGGGTTCTGTGCGCTTCCTGGACTTGTAAGTCTATTTCTTTCACCAGGTAGGGAAAGTTTTCTGTCATTATTTCTTCTAATAGGTTTTCAGTATTTTGCTCTCCCTCTTCTTCTGGCACCCCAAAAATTCAGATGTTGGTACGCTTGAAGTTGTCCCAGAGGCTCCTTACACTATCTTCATATTTTGGATTCTTTTTTCCTTTTTTTTTTCTGGTTGGGTGTTTTTTGTTTCCTCATATTTCAGATCTTTGGTTTGATTCTTGGGGTACGTTGATCTACAGTTGAGTTTTTGTATATTCTTTATTTTAGACAGTGTATGCTTCATTTCTGACTGGTCCTTTTGCATTTTTTTTTTGGCATTCTCATTAAGATCCTTGAAGGTCTCACTAAGCTCCTCAGAAGTGTCATCAAGTTTCTCAGTGGTTTTTAGAAGATTCTTGAGTAACCTTATAAATGTGGTTCTGAACTCTATGTCGTCCAGTAGTTTGCTTTCCTCCGTTTCTTTTATTCGTGACATGTTTCTTTGTTTCCGCATTTTGGCTGCTTCCCTGTGCTGATGGAGTGGCTTTGTGTGGTAGGTGACCTATGGGGGTAGTAGCTCAGCCTCCCCAATCACATGATGTGGATGCTCTTGGTACACCCCTTTGTGGGCTGAGTGCAAAGTCTTGGTGTAGTTAAGCCTTCATTGCTGTTGGTACGCTGGGAGGAATTGACCTCCAGGCCAATCGGCTGTGAGGACTCGCTGTGTCTATAAGAACTGCTGTGCTGGAGACACGCTTATGGTGCAGGACTTGTTTCAGTGGGGCGTTGGTGCTCGCTGAGTCTGCCTCTTGAATGTGTCACTTATGGATGTGAGGAGTTGAAATCTGGTTTCTCACACTGACCACTAGGTATACTGGCTTCTGGATCTCCAATGGGGTGCAGGTCAGCTATTGTCTGAGTCCACCCAGCAGGAGCTACAGTGAGAGCTACAATTTTCTCCTCTTTGCTTGGGGTCTGGAGGTTTTGGAGCTGTCTGATCCGGGCTGCAAGTTTGTTAGGTTAAGCTGTGCGATAGGGCAGTCCATTCATATGCAAAAGCCGCTGCTTGGAGCTTGGGTGGGTTTGTAGGTTGTGTGGGGTGGGGTCTCAGGGCGTCACTAGGCTAGGGCATGGTAAACAGCAATGGCTGCTAGTTAGCCGGCTCTGTGTCTCCAAGTGCGTCTCGTGCCCCAGTGCAGATAAACAATTATTCCTGTGCGCAGCTCTACAAGCAGGCCCCCCTCACTTTCCGACCCAGTAGCAGACAATCCAATTTCTCCCCGTAAGAGTTTGGGTCCCCCGCGTCTCCCCAGAAACTGTATTTCAGAGTAATCGGGGGCTTGTCTCCCCTTTGGGTTGAAAAAAGCAACACCTGCCGCCAGCCCAGATCCCGCGCCTCCGTACCTCAGCTTTTCAGCGCTTGTGCACATCTCAGTGCTCTTTTCTCTTTCCTTCTAGTTGTAGACTTCCACTCAGCCAGCTTTCCCTTGGTTCTGGGTGATAGACGTTTTGTCTTTTAGTTGCAGTTTAAATTGTTGTGCGAGGCAGCAGTTTAGGTGTTTACCTACGCCACCATCTTGGATTCCTCCTCTGTAGTTAAGTCTTGATTGTTGTTGGTATCACTGGGAGGAATTGACCTCCAGGCCAGTTGGCTGTGAGGATCAGCTGTGTCTATGCCTGGAGAAGTTCGGTGCTGGAGACAACCTTATGAGACAAGACTTGCAAAACTGCAAAAGCTTCTGTGCTCAGCTTAGATGGGGCGGAGTCTCAGGGCTGAGCAGATAGTCTTGGCTTCCCCTCAGCCCTGCCCTATGAGGCCCCTCGGTCTCAGTGTCCCTTGGTAATCACTGCAAGCACCTCTGAGAGAAAGCTGCACTCGTGTTTTTCCCACTGCCAGACAGTCTAGTTTCTCCCCCAATGAATCTGGATTCCCAGATTCTTGCCAGAAACTGGAGTTCAGCATAGGCAGGGGCTTCTGGTTCCCTCCAGCTAGAGAAGGCCAGCGGTACACTTAGCAGTCAGTCCTCTCTGTGTGCACTTGCATGCGTGCCTTTCGCGGCTCCCCTGAGTTTCCGCCTGACAGTCCAGATTCCCCCATAAGAGCCTGGGTCCCCAGGGGCTCACCCGGAACTGGGGTTCAGTGCAGTCGGGAGTTTCCAACTCCCTCCCACTAGGGAAAGCCAGCAGCAACCTCAGCAGTCAGTCCTCTCTGCATGCACTCACGCACCTGCACGCCTCCAGACCCCTGCCCTCCACAGCTCCCCCTAGTCTCCGTGTGCTTTTCTCTCTACCTGACAGTCCAGACTCCCCCGGTATGAGTCTGGGTCCCCAGGGTCTCACCCAGAACTGGGGTTCAGTGCAGTTGGAACTGGGGTTCAGTGCAAATCGGGAGCTTCCTTCTTTCTCCTGCCAGAGAAAGCCAGCCAGGTACTCAGCTGCCCTTCCTCTCAGCGTGTGTGTCTCCGCACCTCAGCCCTTTGCAGCTCCTCTGATTCTCCGTGTGCTTTTCTCTTTCCTTCTAGTTGTAGAGTTTCCACTCAGCCAGCCTTCCTGTGGTTCTGGATGATGTCCATTCTGTCTTTTAGTTGTAGTTTTGAAATTGTTGTGTGAGGCAGAAGTTTAGGTGCTTACCTATGCCGCCATCTTGGTTTCTTGGCCCAGGACACATTTATTTTTTGCCTCCGCTGAAGCTTTGAGTGACCCTGGGCATTCAGCCTCTAGTTCTCCACAGCACATATGAGAAGTTATGAAATCAACAAGATTGCAGAAGAGCAGAAGTCCAAACCTAAGAAATCTTTACTAGAACATAGGTATTTAATAATCATTGGCAGGTAGATTGTAGTTCTTCATATACCTTGATGGAGACAAAATTATTATTATTTTGCTAGCATGTATCATTTTCTTTTCTATTTGAGATTTCTATTTCAAACGTAAGTAACAGCTCACCCATTGGGCCTAATGTGTAAACAGTTGAACCTCTCCTCTGCTAAAATGCCTGGAATCATAACCGCCTTCTTTAAAACTTGGCCATAGGCAAAAACTTTGAATAATATATTCCCTTTTAGCATGCCAAGTCAGGATTTGAGAATATAAGACAGAGTCTTTGTTAGATTGTACCCCAGTATAGCATGATAGTGTAATATAACTTTAAACTGATTCCTTTAAAAGTCAAAAAATATATTTTTTAGTATGTTATTAACCTAACTACCCAAGAAATTAGGTTTTTATTGTAATAGTACTTAGAATAATTGATGGGACATCTGCCACTCTTTCCCATCCATACAATTTGCTTTGATATGATGATGTTAACAGCTGAATGCTTTATGTGATAATTATATGATCAAATGTAAGTAGTATTTACACAGGGTATGTCCATAGAGGATATTATCCAAAAAACAAACAAACACATAGCCTAAGCCCACAATTATATAACATTCTTCTTGAAATTATGTCACAGAGTCCAAAAAAGGTCAAAGAGACTTGAGAAATAGCCTTTTATAGAGTTCTTAGACTATAAGCCTTTATTGGAAAGAACTCAAATAGTTCTATTATTCCATAAACCTCAAAATAAACCTGACAGGAATGTTTTGATCAAATTTAAATAAATTGTTTTTCTGAACAATTTTAGATTACTGTTAGATGAGGACTTCTATGGAAGAAGACAGAAGTGTTTGCTAATTTTTATTTGTGGCCTTGTTTTTAAAGATGGATCTATTGCATGGAAATGTGCTCACTTTGGCACCAGAGGCCTCTGTCCATGTGTATCCTAGTTAAGCAGACAGTCTCCTGGCTCTGCAAGCAGAGATTGCTGCTCGCATTATAATAATTTGCTTTGGCAAGGGATCTTATTCTGTATTTATTTTTTCCTTGTTGTGGGTCATTTTAACATCTGTTCTTATGACCAGGGAGCTTTTCAGATGGATATGTATTTGTTGCTGTGTTAGAAAAGTCTAATTTTTTATATAAAGGAAGTAATAAAATGGCCAAAGTTTTTTTATTCATTTCTATACCCTGATATAAATGAGAAAAACCTTTTGGAATGAATGCCATTTCTACACTAACCAATATCAGTTCCCCTTATTTATAACATGAATTTTTTACCATCAGGCTTATTATTTCAGCCTTTCTCAGAACACATCTCATTGTTCCTTTAGCTAGAGACACACTTATTTTCCTTGTAATAAATTGGAGATCCTCTCATTAGCTAAGACTTCTTTAGTCATTTTACAATGCTATTTTGCTGAGGGCAATGAATTTATAATAGAAACAACAGGATTTTGGTAGCAGATGGTTCCGTGTTTGATTCCCAAATCCACTACTGATTAAATGAGAGACATTGGGTGAGTTACTTAACCTTTCTGAATCTAATTTTCTCATCTTTAACAGAAGTAATGTTTATCTCTGATTTTTTTGTAAAGATTAGGTGAGATGAACTTTGCCTAGCACTCAATAAATTTTATTTTATTTATTTGTTTATAATTAACATATTGCCCTTTTATTAGTATAGATGGATTTATTTTCCAAGGAAAATGTTTTTGAAATAGTTATCTCTGATGTAGCTGTGTCTGAAAGACAACAACTTAAATGTTTCCAAATGGCATCTTTTCAATTTCTTTAAAAAAATTTTTTTTAATAAATCTTTATTGTTCAGATTATTATAGTTCCTCTTTTTCCCCCCCTTAGCTCCCCTCCACCAGGCTCCCACTCCCCCTCTACCCTTAATCACCCCCCCCCACTGTCCTCATCCATAGGAGTACGATATTTGTCCAGTCTCTTCCCGCACCCCCCACACTCATTTCCCCTCAAGAATTGTCAGTCCACTCCCTTTCTATGCCCCTGATTCGATTATATGCACCAGTGTGTTTTGTTCATCAGATATTTTACTCACTTGATTTTTAGATTCACTTGTTAATAGATATGTATTTGTTGTTCATAATTTTTATCTTTACCTTTTTCTTCTTCTTCCTCTTCTTAAAGAATACCTTTCAGCATTTCATGTAATACTGGTTTGGCAGTGATGAACTCCTTTAGCTTTTTCTTATCTGTGAAGCTCTTTATCTGACCTTCAATTCTGAATGATAGCTTTGCTGGGTAGAGTAATCTTGGTTGTAGGTTCTTGCTATTCATCACTTTGAATATTTCTTGCCACTCCCTTCTGGCCTGCATAGTTTCTGTTGAGAAATCAGCTGATAATCATATGGGTGCTCCCTTGTAGGTAACTACCTGCTTTTCTCTTGCTGCTTTTAATATTATCTCTTTGTCTTTTGCCCTTGGTATTTTAATTATGATGTGTCTTGGTGTGGTCCTCTTTGGATTCCTTTTGTTCGGGCTTCTGTGCGCTTCCTGGACTTGTAAGCCTATTTCTTTCACCAGGTGGGGGAAGTTTTCAGTCACTATTTCTTCAAATAAGTTTTCAGTATCTTGCTCTCTCTCTTCTTCTGGCATTCTGATGTTGGTACGCTTGAAGTTGTCCCAGAGGCTCCTTATACTATCTTCATATTTTTGGATTCTTTTTTCTTTTGGCTTTTCCAGTTTAGTGTTTTTTGCTTCTTTGTATTTCAAATCTTTGACTTGATTCTTGTGATCCTGTAGTCTGCTGTTGGATCTCTGTATATTATTTTTTATTTCAGTCAGTGTATGCTTAATTTCTAATTGGTCCTTTTTCATATCCTCGAGGGTCTCACTAAATTTATCGGTGGTTTCTAGAAAATTCTTGAAAAACCTTATAACAGTGGTTTTGAACTCTATATCCAATAGTTTGCTTTCCTCCATTTCTGTCATTTGTGACCTGTTTCTTTATCTCCACATTTTGGCTGCTTCCCTAAGTTGATAGAGTGGCTTTGTGTGCTAGGTGTCCTATAGGGCCCCGTGGCTCAGCCTCCCCAGTTACCTGAGGTGGATTCTCTTGGTGCACCCCTTTGTGGGCTGTGTGCACAGTCTTATTGTAATTAAGCTTTGATTGTTGTTGGTATCACTGGGAGGAATTGACCTCCAGGCCAATTGGCTGTGAGAATCAGCTGTGTCTACGATGGGAGAACTTATGTACTGGAGACACCCTTATGGGGCCAGACTTGCTTCAGTGGGGCTTTGGTGCTCACTGATTCTGCCCCCTGAGTGTGTCCCTTATGGATCTGAGGAGTTGTAATCTGGTTGGTCCCACTCTGACCCCTGGGTATACTGGGTCTTGGATCTCCAAGGAGGTGCTAATTTAGCCTCTGCCTGAGGCCACCCAGCAGGAGCTATGGAGAGATCTGCAGATTCCTCTTCTTTGTTTGGGGTTTGGAGGTGCTCAGATGAGGCCCAGCTGTGAAGCAATGCAAGCTGTTTTGGGACCTTGGGCCTTCTTTTGGATGTTCTGGGTCTCTCTGACCCAGCTGCAGTTTGTTAGGTAATTTCAGATTGCAAATGGCCAAGCCTTTCATATGCAAAAGCCTCTGCACACAGCTTGGGTGGGGTGAGGTCTCAGGGGATCAACAGGGTAGAGCAAAGAGATATGGCTGATCCTCAGCCTTGCCCTAAGAGGCCCCTGGTTCTCAGTGTCCCGCAGTAATTGCTGCAAGCATCTGTGAGAGAAAGCTGCCCTTGAGTTCTGTCCGATGACAGACAGTCCAATTTCTCCCCTCATGAGTCTGGGTCCCCAGAGTCTTACCTGGAACTGGAGTTCAGAGCAGTTGGGAGCTTGTGTCTCCCTCCTGATTGAGAAGGACAACTGCGTACTCAGTTGCCAACCCTTTCCGCGTACATGTCTCCATACCTCTGCACTTTACTTCTGTACCTCCTCTGAGTCTCAGTATGCTTTTCTCTTTCCTTCTAGTTGTAGAATTTCAACTCAGCCAGCCTTCCTGTGGTTCTGGATGATGTCCGTTTTGTCTTTTTGTTGTAGTTTTGAAGTGTCTGTGCTAGGTGTTTACCTATGCCGACATCTTTTTTTTTTTTTTTTTTTTGCACTCAATAAATTTTAGATACCTATATTATACCTATTTATGATCATTTTCCCCTAAGCAAAGGGGAATTTATTTATATCAACTTTGTTCAAGCCCCTGATTGAAATATCCAAATTAGTATACAGGGTTTGCTTGTGCCATACACTGGCCCTTTACAACTCTTGCCTATACTCCTGCTGCAGATAACCATTTTCAACCCTTTTACTTCCTGATCCCTCAAAAATTCTTATTTTGTACCCTATTCATCTTGAGATTTTAGGTATTAACTATTGATATGAAAGATGATGATGCTCATATTTTTTATAAAATCTCTGTTGGATCTTTGTAACTTGCTTAAATTTGAGAAACTTGGTCTTTTTGTACAACTATTCTCCTCTGGTCTCTACCTCCACCATCATTCTAAATATTTTCACTGTTCCTTTCCTATGTTGGCCTTCTGTTTTCAGTACCACATGTCTGTCTTTCTTTCTTTCTTTCTTTCTTTCTTTCTTTCTTTCTTTCTTTCTTTCTCTCTTTCTCCCTTTCTTTCTCTCTTCCTTTCTTCCTTTCTAGAGGTAACTTTGTTGATACTTAAAGGTCTGCTGAATTTTGTATTCCACCCTTATACTAGTTGATAGTTTTGAAGGATAAAGAATTTTGCATTGGAAAAATTTTCTATTTAAGAAATAGACTTTGTGCTGGTCTATTCTAAGTAAAGTTGAAATGAAAGAAATTATGGTGCGTAACATAGGAGAAGGAATCCAAAATCATAGAAAGATAAGAATGTTGTAGTAATTTATGCTCATTTATCCCATGAAGGCCAGAATTCATTTCCTTCATTCAGCTATTTGGTATAAATTAGTGAGAAGAGCACAAGAATCTCTGAAAAGTGCTATGGATGATATTCTCTGGGGCTGCAAGTAGGGCTGTGCATTTTATTTTTTAATATACTTTTTAGTAGAGGCCCGGTGCATGAAATTTGTGCACTTGGGGGGTGTCCCTCAGCCTGGCCTGCACCCTCTTGTGGTCTGGAAGCCCTGGGGGGATGTCTGACTGATGGCTTAGTGGGCCTAAGCCATCATTCGGACATCCTTAGCATTGCCCCGGAGGCGGGAGAGGCTCCCACCACTCCTGCTGTGCTTGCCAGCTGTGAGCTTGGCTTCTGGCTGAGTGGCGCTCCCTCTGTGGGAGCACACTGACCACCAGGGGGCAGCTCCTGCGTTGAGTGTTTTCCCCCTAGTGGTCAGCACACATCATAGTGACCGGTCATTCCACCATTTGGTCATTTGCATATTAGCCTTTTATTATGTAGGATATGCTGTAGATGAGGCCCCCTAGAACCATAAGAAATGCAAAAAATTCACTGTTAACTCATTCTCAAATTGCCTCCACTTAAAATCAAATTGCACACCCCCCCCACCCCCCCGCACCAATGGGGCATGTGCTACACCTTGGGAACCACTGGGCTTGACTCTCTGAGCTTCATTTCTGAATACATACGCATATACCATGGGAATTGTAGTCTCTTCTCTGCCTACCTCACTGGGTTGTCATGAGGAGGTTCTGAGCTAATAAACCTAGAAATGTTTCATCAAGTAAGTGATGTCTAAACAGGAAGGGATTGTTATTTTTAAGCTCATGGGTACCCTCGCAGGTAGCAGGTGCTCATTAGGGGAGGAGGGCATGATTATTTCTGGGACTGTAGCTGTGGAAGCTTTGCAGAGGGTTCCACAGGCCTGGGAGGGGTGGGCTCTGGCCAGCAGCCCTGTAGCGGTGGTCATTCCTGGAGGCGCTGGTCAGGGGGCAGAGCATTAGGGGGGCACTAAGCGGGCAGCAAGGCAGAAGGAGGAGTAACTGTCAAACCTTCCCACTTGGTGCCATTCTTTAAATTGTATGTGGCTGTTTTGCAGCTGTACCTGCTCAAGGTGGGGTTCCAATCTCCTGGAGCAGGGTGGGGGCCAGGCCAGGGAGGAGCCAGGTGGGCTAGGAGGGCGGGTTTAGCTGCACCCCCAGCGAGGTTTCAGCGAGGTTCAGCATGCTTCCGTTGCAAAGATGGCGCTGCTGCTGCAGGGGGGAAGGGTCTGACCCTGGGGGGGCCACTCAGGCCTGCCTCCACCCAGGTCTGGAGTTGTAGGGAGGAGAGGCATGCCGGGCCCCAGCAGAGGGGGCCCAGCAGCAGCGGACCACGGGCCCCGGGTGCCTCAGGGGTGCTGCCGGGTGGTCACTGGCGTGCTATTGTTGTGGGCGCCCCTGGTGGGGGTGGCGCGGGAAGAGATTGGGAGTCAGAGGTGTGGGCTGCAGCTACCCCTGAGGTTGGGTCTTCTTGTCTGGTCAGCCTCCCTGTCCCCCCGGGGGACAGGCGGGCTGGGGTAGGATGCCTGTGCAGAGGGTTTGGAAGAGCTCCCTGTGGCCACTTCCTCTTCCTTCTTTGCATTCTGGGCTCCTGTCAGGCACTCTCCTTAGGCCTCTAGGAACTTGGCTCCGGCCGCCCACCCCCTGTTGCATGTGCAGCCTCCTGCTGGTCTGTCAATATGCAAACTGGTCATTACTGGGACACCATAATGGACAGTTAGCATATTACCTCTTTATATGTATAGATTATTGATAGTATTACCGTTATCTCCCATTCTTCTTTTCACCCCTCTCCTTCCAGTCCTTATCTATCCTCCCATGTCTTCACTATCCTATTGTCCATGTCCATGGGCTATGCATATAAGTGTGTAAGTTTTTTAGTTTATCTCTTCTCATCCACCATCCACATTTTTGACATTATCATTGGAATGGGCGTCCCGCTTTTACTGCAGATGTTGAGATTCTATGGGATTAGAGGTCAAGCAGTCTTGCTCAAATGCCAGAAGAAAGGTGGACACAGTTAGTCTATTAGCTTCCCAGGTCTACCGTGATCTTTGATGTTAGCTAAATTATCATGAAGTGCTGATATCAAAATAGACGGTCAAGGCATCGAAATCCTACTTAATCTCTATTAAAACAATAGGAAACTCTGTGTTTGCTGAACATCACTTTCAGCCTTGATTCATGTCGCAGAGCCAGAGCTCCCTGAATAAAGGAGATGGGAACCTTTGAAAAAAATATCTGGTATCAATATCACACATACTTATCTAAATCTTCCTCTAACCTTTCACAAAAAGGTTTTTGTGCACTGAGAAAAGTGAAATATCCACGTATTTGGAAGGTTATTGGGTATAGATTAAGTCCAAGACCAATTTCTGGAAGCCAGAATTTCACTATGATTCACTGGTTAGGTGGATGTCAGATGATAAATGAAGTTTTATTGGAAGATTATTTCATGTTGGGTCCAAAGAGTTTCCAAACCTACACTATGATTAATTCCTTAATTCCTATGTGGATAATTTAATGAGATATATTCAGAAAACAACAGATTCCCCAATCTTACCCTGACACATGCTATTAAGACTGCTATAGTGGGAATGGCAAAGAAGAAACCTATGGAGGGGAGACAAAATGGCGGCGGAATAGAAGGATGTGTCCTGAGCCTTCTCCCGGAGCAAATAGAGGAGGCAGCTGAGACGAGCGGAATCCAGCCCGAATTGGCGAAGGAGGCACAGCTGGTGAGACAGTTTGCAGCTGGGAAGAGCAGGGATCCCTCGGATAAAGGTAAAATCAAAGATCTAGGCAGTAGAATCTCCCGGACCTCTGTGCCCAGAAGGTCAGGAAGAAACTACACAGTGCCAAGCCGCGTCCCTGAGGACAGGCAAGGTCTGAAGGATTTTAGATAGAGTCTGGATTTGGGATCTGAGCTCAAAGGCAGCCTTTAAGAGCTGCCAGACCGTGGAGTGCCTGCAAGAGAGGAACTGGCAGAGACGCGGTCCTTCCTCGCGCTGGGGCCTGCGACTTTCCCCACTGAACGTAGTTCGTGGGACCTTTTGGAGACAGGCGCTTACCTGTGACAGAAGTGCGGGAGAAGGGGTAGAGTTGTGGAACCTGGGCAGAGTGGGCAATGGACGGTCCAGGAGAAGTGGTAGCAAGTCTGGTGCTGAGTCATATCTAAGCCCACAGAATCCATTTTCTCCTGAGAGATAGCCCCTCCCCCCAGTCTCCAGGCAACCAATATAGCCACACCCAGATTCCACCCTGATTAACACCAAGGAATCTGAATACTCCCTGAGGCCATAGGATCTACTCTAAAGAGAAATCTTCAGAAGCTAAGCACCTCAATTACACTAGATAACCAAGCCCAGGAGAACAGAAAGATTTCACCAGTAGCACCATCACCAAAAGAACCTGGGTAGCAAAGCAATTGGATCTACAATTAAAACATTTCAGGAAAACATGGGGAGACAAAAAAGCAATACCCAAAGGAAAGAAAAAGAGGAATCACCAGAAAGGGAGTTAAATGAAATTGAGGCTAGCAGCTTAACAGAGAGAGAATTCAGAGTAATGGTTCTAAGGATGTTTAAATGGATGGATGACAAATACACACAACTCAATGAGAACTATAAGGAGCTGAATGAAAATGTCACCAACATGAAAAGAAACCAAGAGGAGATGAAGAACGACATAGCTGCAATAAAGAACACATTGGAAGGCTTAAATAGTAGACTAGAAGAGGCTGAGGACCGCATCAGTGAATTAGAAGACAAGGTAGGAAAACACACACAAACACAGCAGCAAATGGAAAGAAGACTTAAAAAGCAAGAGGAGAGCCTAAGGGAGCTTTGGGACAACACAAAACGAAACAATATTAGAATAATAGGGATACCAGAAGGTGAGGAAGAGAAGCAAGGAATAGAAAACCTGTTTGAAGAAATAATGACAGAAAACTTACCTGATATTGGCAAGAAAAAAACTATGCAAGTCCAAGAAGTACATAGATTCCCAAACAAGTTGAACCCCAAAAGACGAACACCAAGACACATCATAATTAAATTGGCGAACACCAATGACAAAGTAAGAATCTTAAAGGCTGCCAGAGAGAGACAGAAAGTTACCTACAAGGGATCTCCTATTAGAATATCAACTGATTTCTCAACAGAAACACACCAGGCCAGAAGGGAATGGAATGAAATATACAAAGTGATGCAAAGCAAGGGACTGAATCTAAGAATACTATACCCAGCAAGGTTATCATTCAAAATTGAAGGTGGAATCAGGAGCTTCACAGACAAAAAAGGGCTAAGAGAGTTTATCACTACCAAGCCAGCAATGCAAGAAATGCTAAAGGGACTGCTGTAAAAAGAAGAAAGAGAAAGGCAAAAAGAAACACAAACACTAAGGGGGAAAATATGACAACAAACATGTACTTGTCAATAATAACATTAAACGTAAATGGATTAAATGCACCAATCAAAAGACATAGGGTAGCTGAATGGATAAGAAAACATGACCCATATATTTGCTGTCTACAAGAGACCCACCTCAGAGCAAAGGATTCACACAGACTGAGAGTGAAGGGATGGAAAAATATTTTTCAAGCAAATGGAAATGAGAAAAAAGCTGGGGTAGCAATACTTATATCTGATAAAATAGACCTCAAGGTGAAGGGCGTAACAAGAGATAAGGAAGGCCACTACATAATACTAAAGGGAGCAATTCAACAAGAAGATATAACTCTGGTAAACATATATGCACCCAACGCAGAAGCACCCAAATACATAAAAAAACTCCTGGAAGAGATCAAGGGAGAGATTGACAACAATACAATCATAGTAGGAGACTTTAATACACCACCGACATCACTGGATAAATCCTCCAGACAAAAAATCAGCAAAGAAATAGCAATTCTAAATGACACACTAGATCAGATGGACCTAATTGACATCTTCAGAGCATTTCAGCCCAAAGCCTCGGAATATACGTTCTTCTCAAGTGCCCATGGGACATTTACAAAAATAGACCACATATTGGGTCACAAACAAAGCCTCCCTAAATTCAAAAAGATTGAAATCATATCAAGCATTTTCTCAGACCACAATGGCATAATATTAGAAATAAACTATAATAAAAACATTCCAAAAAATTCAAACACGTGGAAACTGAATAGCATGCTATTAAACAATGATTGGGTGATCAACGAGATCAAAGAAGAAATTAAAAACATCCTGGAGAATAATGACAATAAAAACACAACAATGCAAATGCTATGAGACACAATGAAAGCAGTCTTGAGAGGGCAGTTTATAGCTCTACAGGCCTACTTCAAAAAACAAGAAAAAATGGTAATAAATCTTCTAACTCAACAACTCAAAGAATTAGAAAGAGAGCAACAAGAAAAGCCCACAGTGAGCAGAAGGAAGGACATAATAAAGATCAGAGCAGAAATGAATGACATAGAGACCAAAAAAACAATACACAGGATCAACAAAACCAAGAGCTGGTTCTTTGAAAGGATAAACAAGATTGATGAACCTCTAGCCAGGCTCACCAAGAAGCAAAGAGAGAGGACCCAAATAAACAAAATCAGAAATGAAAGAGGTGAAATAACAACAGACCCCACAGAAATACAAAGGATCGTTAAAAAATACTATGAACAACTTTATTCTAACAAACTACACAATCTGGAGGAAATGGACACATTCCTAGAAAAATACAACCTTCCAAAACTCACTCAGGAAGATTCTAAGAATCTCAATAGGTTGATAACTATGGAAAAAATTGAAGCAGTCATCAAAAAGCTTCCAGCAAACAAAAGCCCAGGGCCTGATGGCTTCACAGGGGAGTTTTACCAAACATTCAAGGAAGAACTAAAACCTATCCTCCTCAGACTATTCCAGAAAATTCAAGAAGAAGGAACACTTCCAAGCTCCTTCTATGAGGTCAGCATCACCCTAACACCAAAACCAGACAAAGACAACACAATGAAAGAGAATTACAGGCCAATATCCCTCATGAACATAGATGCCAAAATCCTCAACAAAATTCTAGCAAATCGAATCCAGCAGTACATCAGAAAGATTATACACCATGACCAAGTAGGATTTATCCCAGGGATGCAAGGATGGTACAATATTCGCAAATCAATAAACGTGATACATCACATAAACAAATTGAGAGATAAAAATCACATAGTCATATCAATTGATGCAGAAAAAGCATTTGATAAAATCCAACACCCTTTCTTGATAAAAACTCTCAGCAAGGTGGGAATAGAAGGATCATACCTGAACATAATAAAAGCCATATACGACAAACCCACAGCCAACATCATACTCAATGGGCAAAAACTAAAACCATTTCCCCTAAGAACAGGGACAAGACAGGGATGCCCACTCTCACCACTCCTGTTTAATATAGTGCTGGAAGTACTAGCCATTGCGATCAGACAAGAAGAAGAAATAAAAGGCATCCAAATTGGAAAAGAAGAAGTAAAACTGTCCTTATTCTCAGATGACATGATACTGTACATAGAAAACCCTAAAGACTCCATAAAAAAATTATTAGACTTAATAACTGAATTCGGTAATGTAGCAGGATACAAAATTAATGCCAAGAAATCTATGGCATTTCTATACACCTATAATGAACTTACAGAAAGAGAGACTAAAAAAGCAATCCCATTTACCATCGCACCAAAAGAATTAAGATACTTAAGAATAAACTTAACTAAAGAGGTAAAAGACCTATACGTAGAAAACTACATGACACTGAAAAAAGAGATAGAGGAAGACATAAACAGATGGAAGAACATACCATGTTCATGAACTGGTAGAATCAACATCATCAAAATGTCCATACTACCCAAAGCAATCTATAAATTCAATGCACTTCCCATTAAAATACCAACAACATATTTCACAGACCTAGAACGAAATTTCCAAAAATTTATCTGGAATAAAAAAAGAACCCGAATAGCTACAGCAATCCTGAGAAAGAAGAACAAAGTAGGTGGGATCTCAATACCAGATATAAAGTTGTATTACAAAGCTACTGTTCTCAAAACAGCCTGGTACTGGCACAAGAACAGACATATAGATCAATGGAATAGAATAAAGAACCCAGAAATTGACCCAAATCAATATGCTCAATTAATATTTGACAAAGGAGGCATGAACATTCAATGGAGTCAAGACAGTCTCTTCAACAAATGGTGCTGGGAAAATTGGACAGATACATGCAAAAGAATGAAGCTAGATCACCAACTTACACCATACACAAAAATAAATTCAAAATGGATAAAGGACTTAAACATAAGACGGGAATCCATGAAAATACTAGAGGAATCCACAGGCAGCAAAATCTCGGACATATGCCGAAAGAACTTCTTCACTGATACTACCCCTAGGGCAATGGAAGCTAAAGAGAAAATAAACAAATGGGACTACATCAAAATAGAAAGCCTTTGCACAGCAAAGAAAACCATCAATAAAACAACAAGAAAGCCCACTGCATGGGAGAACATATTTGCCAATGATATCAATGATAAGGGTTTAATCTCCAACATATACAGAGAACTCATACAACTTAACAAAAAGAAGATAAACAACCCAATCAAAAAACGGGCAACTGATCTAAGTAGACACTTTTCGAAAGAAGACAGAAGGCAGGCCAAGAGACATATGAAAACCTGCTCACAGTCACTAATCATCAGAGAGATGCAAATCAAAACAACAATGAGGTACCATCTCACACCTGTCAGAATGGCTTTTATCAACAAATCAACAAACAACAAGTGTTGGCCAGGATGCGGAGAAAAAGGAACTCTTTTGCACTGCTGATGGGAATGCAGACTGGTGCAGCCACTGTGGAGAACAGTATGGAGCTTCCTCAAAAAAATAAAAATGGAACTCCCATTTGACCCAGTGATCCCACTTCTAGGAATATAACCCAAGAATCTAGAAACACGCATCAGAAAGGAAATATGCACCCCTATGTTCTTAGCAGCACAATTCACCATAGCCAAAATTTGGAAACAACCTAAATGCCCATCAGCAGATGAATGGATTAAAAAACTGTGGTATATCTATACAATGGAATACTACACTGCGGTAAAAAAGAAGGACTTCCCACCATTTGCAACAATATGGATGGAGATGGAGAATATTATGTTAAGTGAAATAAGCCAGGCAGAGAAAGATAAATATCACATGATCTCGCTCATTTGTGGAATATAATGAACGACATAGATCGATGAACAAGAACAGATCCAGAGGCTGAGAAACATCGATCAGAACATCATACCTCAGGTAAGGTAGGGGAGGGTGGGGGTAAGGTGGAGAGATCAACCAAGGAACTTGTATGCATGCATATGAACCTAATCAATGGACACAGACAACAAGGGGGCGGGGCATTAAGAGAAATTGTTTCATGTGACAAAAATTTTTAAATGAAACTCTCTGTAGACTGCAAATTATTTTGGAAGAAAACAAAGAGAAGTTTCCTTCAAAAGTCATAAGGACTGTAATTGAAAGTCAATATATTTGGCCTCTTGAACTAAAGTAAGTAATTTGTGTTTTTGCCTCCCTGTTAAAGTTTATATAAAGCTACAAAAAGAAATTGACAGCCAGTTCGAAATGGAATTGCCAGGGCCTAGGGCAAAGAATATCCTTACATGATATTATTCTACAATGTCATTATAATTTTAGATATTTTACAACACCATATTTTACAATTATCCCAAACAAACTTACAAACTAATTCTTTGAATGGTTGGCAGCAATTAAAAAAAAAAAAAAGGGGACATGAAAGGATTTAATCCCTTGCAGAAGGAATTAAGGCACTGGGAAGGCACTTGAGCATCCTATATTGGCCCCTCTTGCCCTTTTTGCCAAGAGGGACCCTCTTCTCACAATCCAATTGCCCTCAGCTGTTACCTGAGCTTTCTGTTCATGCTGAGCTTGAAGCCTCGTGGGGGCTGGTACCATGGATCTGTCTCACATCCAATTGTGTGAGCTGGGCCCTCACTGGAGAAGAAACACGAGTTCCCCGAGATATGTGATCAGCACCGGGACCCTGCCAGCAGGCCAGGGGTTCCCAAGGCAGGTCCTGGGTGTGGAGGCCACGGGGGCATAGGCTACCAAGGAGACAGAACTGAACCTCACAGTACCCTGCTTGGCCCCGGAGGATGGCTGGTTAGCCAGAGACGGGTAAGATTCCTCAAGGAAGGAACAACCTAAGACAGGCACAGTCACAGAGGGGCCATCAGGAGAGAACGTGGGGGGGCAACAGAAGTGGGGCACAGACCCTCACCCCCCCAACATTGCAGGGGCTTGAACCCTCACCCCCTTCTAAAGGAGGTCTCCTGCCCCCATGGCTGCTTCGCGCTTCCCACACCCAGCTCAGATCGGGACCCAGGCAACAGAAAGAGACCTGGCCCAGCTCACATCGAGATACAGGTGACAGACAGAGACTTGGCCCAGCTCAGATCGGGACCCAGGTAACAGACAAGAGAGTTGGCCGACAGCAGTTGCTCTATATCTAAATTCAGCCGAGCATTTGGAATGCTCAGGGCCCACTCAAGAATGCAAATAATCCTTCCCACTAATATTTACAGGGTAAACTAAGATTGTTGGTAGAGTATTAAATTTGACAGTAAAATAGTAATCGAGTTTTCAGATTAATTTAAATAGCCTAATTGAAATAAGTGAATATTCAAGTAAAGTTAATTGTACTGGACAAAAAGCTGTTCTTAAAGTAATAACTAAAATTTCTATTGGTAGTTCATCTCATGGTAAAATTCCTGAATATGCAATGAACCTAAAGCAGTCATACGTGTGGGGAAAAAAAAAATTTTAATTTAAAGTTATCAAGACTGTATTATAAAATTTGCAAAATCCTCCATTAATAAAAAAAAAGGGGGGGATAGTAGGGCAATATCATGTAAGGAAAAATATCCTATAAGTAAATTACATCTAGAAAATTTTTACTTTACTAAATTAAGTTTCATTTGCAATGCTAACAGCAAGACGGTCATTAAAAACACACATGGTGTCTAAATAAGACAAAGGAAAATCGTTTGAACAAAAATAAAAAGGATCCCAAATCAATTATATAGAAAAGATTCCTTTATTAACTTGTGGTCGAGAATATATTTGTATATTTTCAGAAAACAACCCCAAGACCAGATGGATTCCTGCAACAGAGAGGAATTGACAGGAGTGCTCCAACCACGAAGACAAGAGGAAAAAACAGTCCAGAGATGGAAGACGCTGACAACGCCTTGCCATGGGAGCAGTCAGCAGCTGTGTACCGCTGCAGGTTGCCTAGGACCAAACCAGAGAGGGTTGGACCTGCATTGCCACCATGTGCCCACCATCCAGATATCACTGCTGACATGTACACATAAGGAATTGTTGGACATTGAAATTGGAACTCAAACATTTTTTTGTTTTGTCTTGTTTTGTTATTATATGTTTATTTCCAGTCTGCAAAGGCAAAACTTTTTAAAGGAAAGAAATGGTGGGAAAAAGATACAGAGGCAAAGAAGCATTGAACAGACTGTCAAACTACTTTTGGAAGACAGGGGAGGTTGGGCGAGGAGGGCTGTAAGAGACCAACCGAAGGACTTGTACTCATGCATATAAGCACAACCAATGGATATAAGACACTGGGGCGTGGGGGGGGGAGGGTGGGCAGGTGAAGGCATGTACTGGGGGGTAGGGGAGGTCGGGGGGAGATCAATGGGGGAAAAAAAGAAGACATATGTACTACTATTTGTAATACTTAAAACAATAAAAATAAAATTAAATTAAAAAAAAAAAAGAAACCTATGGAGCATGGACCCACCCCTCCCCCCATTAAATGATAAGTCAAAAGCAATGCCAAATCACTGGGGGACTTTTAAGAAATAGAGCCACCATCAAGAACTTAACTATAACAGTGATGATTTTTAGCATTTCTCCATTAATCTTACCTGTTTGGTTTGTGCAGAAGACAGATATGTATATCTTAAAGAATGATAACAAATTATAATATTTATAAGCATCTAGTGACTTCGTTTAGCTGCTATTTCATTTGGTTCTTTTTGGTGAGGCAAATCAACACATACTGGAAGTTGGTTTTCTCTGTAGCTATTAATGTCCCCAGAAGATGTTTGCTTTTATTTAATAGAGAGAAACGTAATCCATCACCTTTATATTTGTCAATTCTCTAACATTATACCATAATTTACTCCAGGGATTTTTATCATCACATCATCCCTTGGGATATCGAGCACACTGGTCTACTTTTATCATCTTATATTTTAGGATATAATGCTTGAATATTACATCAGTCATGCAGCTAGGGCTGCGTAGTAGTAGCAAAATAAATATTTAGGTAAGACCTACATTTGAAACAGGATGGAAGATATATTACATAAAACTTAGGGATCTGCTACTTAAAACCTTCCGGGGTCTGGAGCTTGTTGAGATATCTCCTCCAAAGTGAAAAATCTACTAGGAGTCCTCATTTTCCTACACTAATAAGGAATAGATGCAATAGTTTGTGGGTACTTGGATTTTATATTAATATATAACACATGTGGATATGCAGCTCTTACATATTTATCAGATGAACCACTTACAAAACTGTTTACAAATAGTGGGGCCAGACCCAAAAAAGGAATTCCAGCAGATCTAGGCTGTGGTACAAACAGTTCTTTCCTTTGGCTCTTATGAAGCAACAGATCCAATGGGGCTTTTGATATCTCTGGCAGACTGATATGTTGTATAAAGCACATATAAGCACAAATAAGAACTACCATAGAAGACGCTAAGGCTCTATTGAAAAGCCATATATTTTTTAGCTAACTGTTCTTAGCTTCTTACTGGTCTAAAGCAGAGACTGTAAGCAGGTGCTGCAACTTGAGCTCCTAAAATGAACTCTTTCTATCTTGTTTTCCAAGCATAAAGTCAAGTATGCCGAAGAATTTTCCATCAACAAATTGAAGTGGTAAATAAGAAATACAGATTTCTTAGATTCTGAAAGCACAATAAAGTTGCATGCATTAAGTGACTGATCCCCAATGTACTTACTCCTATGGCTCTGCTTCTGAGCCTCCAAGAATAGACTTAAGGTAGTGTTCCTATGAACAGTTGACTTAACACAGGGCAATTTGAGTCTGCTTTAAAGGTGATAAATAAATTGCTGGCATCAGAGGACTAGCTTACTGTGTAGCCCACCTGAGGGGTAGCATTGAAGGGAAAGTCTCTTGGTGAGAACTACCAGTCTTCATCAATGCATGCATAGTGACTAATGAGGTTGACCATTCAGGGATTTAAAATAATAAGACAGGAGGACTAGTGACAAATCAGTTTGAAGAAGAGAAGTGTGGATAGATCTCTTGGAATAGGTCCAAAGTATGAGAACATTTGTGCCCTGGATGAAAACTCACCAGAAGGACCCTTCTATGGAGGAGTCTTTCAATATCAGTTAGATAAGGTTACTCTGTGGATGTCAGTCACATCTTTCCTCACCCAATCCAGTGCTTGTTTAATGGGCTCATGAATGAAGTGACCATAATAACAGATACTGAGGTCATGCTTGGACTCAACAACATGGAATTCCCCCACTGCAGCTAAGTGACTTCTACTGCAACCAGGAGCCCAGCCTGTCAAAAACATCAACAAAACTTGAGACCCTGATATGTTATCATTTCCTAGAGGGACTAACCTATCTTTGGCAAATAAATGAACTGTCTTAAGAAGTATTCTAAAATATATTCCTAGAAAAATGACTTTCAAAATATTAAACTAAGCCAGAATTCAAGCCTTAGTTTTTTTGTTTTGTTTTGTTTCAAAGCTTAGTTTTTATTTAACAGTGATTTAATAATTACATTAATTTCTTCCCTACTAGGTACAGTTTTTATTTTGTGTGAGCAAAAAAAAAAAAAATCAAGGTTTAAAAAGTGCTGTTAACAGTGGTATGAGAAGAAAAGATGATTTAACTTTAGACATAATGCATTATAACTTCTATTTGTAATTACATAAATATAATTTCATATTTATTTGAAATGACTTGGCTATTTTTTATTATGCCCAAATTGCTTTTAATTAATTTGATATTATTACCAAACACCAAGTCCATTTATTAATGCTATTATTTTTTAACTTTCTCAGACAATAATAATTATTTTTAAAAAGAGATACACAACTTTAAAGTGAATGTCTCTTACTACAATGAGATTTGGGGTAGCAGATTAACTTGCAAAAACAAGCTTATCCTACTTTAAGTTGGTGGAAAACTGCTAGCTTCTTGGCTGTTGGAAACACATGTTGAATCATTTTACTGTAGATGCATTTTTAAATTTCAGAAATGATTATTGCATAGTAGTTTAAAAATTACTTATTAATATTTGTAAGCACTGTTGAAATAAAATTTATTTAAGTAAAAGAATATTTGCACTATGAACTTATTAAAAACCACTTAATGAGA
Source organism: Corynorhinus townsendii (assembly GCA_026230045.1). Lineage (NCBI taxonomy): Eukaryota > Metazoa > Chordata > Mammalia > Chiroptera > Vespertilionidae > Corynorhinus > Corynorhinus townsendii. Next base: position 57,444,304 of record JAPDVU010000003.1, on the reverse strand, counting down.
AAATCATGATAAGTAAATTCAAGAAAAATTTTAATTTTAATCTGAATAGAATTAAATCTGATGATTTATACTTCTTATATTCCTGAACAGTCTTCCTACTTCCTTTTTCTTGTACTGATTCCATAGATGAAAAGGGAGAATTAAGTTTCTTCTTAATGATACAATACATAAGGACTACTTTGCTTTCATATAGAAAATTTCTTGGGCTTGCTTTTAAAAACAACGAAACCAGCCACTATTTATAATTTACCTACATGTTGAATGTCTCAATATGGAGCTCACATCAAAATCATAATTGTATCTGCTGTCAAAATTTTCTTGAGGTAATTGTATAAGTGAGATTTAAATACATGTAGCTAAATAATATTTAAATAGTTGTTTAAGAGAGTGTAGAGATGATACCAAAGACAGTCCATATATAAGTAAAATTAATTTTTATACAATTATTGCTATAGGAATTCAGAGAAGTGGTAGATCACTTCAGACAGGCTTGGTCTGTAAGGGTGCTACATTTCAATGGGAAATCTAATTATCTTGGTTCTGAAGGTAATTTCCTGGGCTAGAATGGACAAACAGATATATAGTTATGGGTTAACTTTAAAAAAAAACTTCTTTGCTAAAAATATGCATAACTTGGAATTTCATTTTTTAAATATAACTTAGCTAGAAATAGAAAATAGGCGGTTAGACACTAAAAGTACAAGGGTTTCCATTGCCATCAATTCAGAGAAAGAGGTGAGATCAGAGCTGTTCAGGAGGGGAGAGAAGATTTGGATCTTAGCGAGCAAGAACTCTGTCTGCAGAGCATTTTTTGGCATGTCTAACAAAAAATGTTCTGGGGATGTTTATGGTCAAGGGAATCAAATATGTTGGTTGAAGCAGAGGCATCATATAAGAAAGTAGTTGGCAATCAGGCCAGGAACTTAGGATTCATGGTGAGATCAAAGATGAAAATCCTGAATACCCAGGTTGTTTTAAGCCATGGGAATGAAGGATTGTAGCCAGATTCAGAAGAGCTCAATGACATGGAAGAAAAATTACAAGACAAGATAATAAAGAATGGCAATTTCTCACAGCTGCCAGACAGATGTGCATCACTCTTCATGATATATCATTCTGTGGATTCTCCATTCCAAATAAACCTACAGGGCCTGCCACTGTACTATAACCACCCAAAGCTAGTTCTTTTTGGTAGAGGTAAACATAATGTATAAATTAGTTAATTAAGTTTTGTCTACTATAATGATTCATGGCTGCTTGAAATGCCAATATCAGATGTTTCTTTAGTTTAAATTAAAAATACAAAGGCATTCAAGAAGGGTAATCAATTCAGGCATATCTGTCATTTATTGCTTAGTATTAATGCTTTTTCTAAGAATTTTTTTCCCAAAGAGTAAGATTAGATGGTATGAAAGAGAAAGTATGGGGCAAAGAGTGATAGTTATATTTCATTAGTGTCAGCTTAATTTTCTACTCCTCTTCATGGGCAAGGACATGAGAAGGGGATACTGATGTGGAAAAATGAAATATAAAAGACTTGTTTCTCTGGTCCAAGCCATACTACTTAAATTTTATCCAGAGCTAGCCAATTATCACTCTGCTTTCCCCAAAGTGCCTTGTTGGACAGTTCTATTTATTTTAGAAAATATATAACAAAATAATCAGTTGAGTGATTTCAACATTAAAACAATCAGATACCTGATTGCTTCCTGAAATGAAAATCTTGAAAAATTTTGCCAGAAAGATAAAGAAAGAAAGTTTTCATGTTATTGCCACCTTTTCTCTTTCATTTTTAGCCATCTTTATATGGTATAAAAGTCACTTTCAGAGTATAGTCTCTTGAGGGCTCTATTACACATTCTGAATATAGTCTTCAATTATATTTAAAAATTTACCTTGTTTTTCATTGGGAAAGCCAGGCATCTTGTTTCAAATGTGCTTTCCTTGGATAGAAGAGATAAGCAGGCAGGGAATTATGTGTGAGTTCTGAAACATTTTGACTAAGGCATTTGTAACATTCATTTTTGAAGTATTAATGTTATCTGGAAACATAAATTAGGTACTAAGATGTTAAAACACAAGGATTTCAATTATTATCAATTTAAAAATGCAGTGCCTAGCCAAGGTCTGGAGTGATTTATGTAACTATTTTTAAAAATTACACATGGTCTTATTTTGTTACTTCCTGGTTGCTGTGAATTTGATTCTGCCCATGTTTGGTCAAGTTGATAAGTTTCTAAGAGTTCTTCAACATTCCAGGCTGTTTGTTAGGGGCTTGCCAAGTCACTGAGCACATAAGGCTGCTCATGGCAAAGTGCTTCAATATTTAGCATCATATTCTCAAATGGACCAGAAGGACCAGCTGGAGAACACTAGATACTACTAGATACTTGGCAGATATTTCAACTAGCTTTATAAATTATATGTGAAAAACAAGGATAAAAGCTTGACTGAGTATTGCACAATCAGCCATGAGGTTGTTAAACTGATACAGATATGATTTAAGAAGGTCCTGAACGAAACCCTTTATCAAATTCCCACAGCTACAATCATATAACATAAAAATAAGAAGTATTTATTTAGCTAATAAGTCTGCAGGTCAGTGACTTAGTCTTGGCTCAGCTAGGCTCCTTCACATATCTGGCTATCAGCTGATATGATGGAGCCACTGGGTACCACATGTGTGCTATACTCCAGCAGGCTAGCCTGGGTAGGTTCTCATGGCAAAGGCTGAAGAGTGAGTCAAAAAACATGAATGCATGCCTAGCCAGTGTGCTCAGTGGTTGAGTGTTGACCTATGAATCAGGAGGTCATGGTTTGAGTCTGGGTTAGGGCACATGCCTGGGTTGTGGGCTTAATCCCCATGAGGGATGTGCAGGAGGCAGCCAATCAATGATTCTCTCTCATCATTGATGTTCCTATCTTTCTCTCCTTCTCTGAAATAAATAAAAATACATTAAAATAAATAACCAAAAAACAAATAAACAAATGTACATGGCACCCTATTCACTTCTATTACATTTTATTGGCCAGAATAAGTCACAAAGATAGACCAGATTCAGGGAATACGAATATAGACTTCTCCACATGATGGGAGAGGTTGTGAAGAGTTGATGAATTGGACCATTAATGCAGTAAATCTACCACCAAGTCCTGAACTCCAAGGACTAAATACTGCATCCCTAAATCTCCATGTAGTTACAGGTCAGGCTAGGTGATGCTGAACTAGGATAATCAAGGTCCGACTGGCTAAAGGACAAGTGGTTTGATTGCAGATTATTCTCAATAGAAAGCAGATAAGGAGGATTCTCTTTCAGATTTACCGGGGTGACAGATAATAAATACAGATTTATGTATATGCTATCATGAATATGAGTATGCTGTAGATGGAATGTTTGTGTGCTCCCCAAAGTCTAAGAGAAAATTCACACAGAGAAAGAAGAGTGCTGCTATAACAAATACCTAAAAATGTAAAAGCAGCCTTGGAAGTGAGCAATAGAGACTGGAAGAATTTTGAGGTGTATGCTAGAAAACCCCTCTATTGTCTTAGACAGTTAAGGGTGATTCTGGTGAAAGCTCATAAAGAAAAGAGGACAGCTGTAGAGAAAACCTCACTCTTCTTCAAGAATACCTAAGTAACCCTGAACAGAATGTTGGCAGAAATATGGAGAGTAAAGGCCATTTGAACACATCTCAGAAATGAGGACCACGGTATAGGAAACTGGAAGAAAGGCCATCCTTGTTATAAAGTGGCAAAGAACTTGGCTAAATTTTGTTCACGTCCTCGTGTTTTGTGAAAAGGTAGAACTTATGACTGATAAAATTGGAAATTAAGCTGAAGCTATTTCTAGGTAAAATGTTGAATCAGAGGCATAAATCCTCTTGGCTTCCTATAGTAGACTTCGAGAAGAAGGAAATAATTTAAAGATGGAATTGTTTACCTAAAGGAAAGCAGAATGTAAAGATTCAAAAATTCTCGCTGGTCCATATTGGAAAGAGTGAGAAATCCTGTTACACTAAAGAATGTGGCTAAACAGCTGTTAAAGAGATTAGTTAGCCACCTAAATAGAAGCCAGGAGCTATTCAAGACAATGGAGGATGGCAAAGAAGAGTGTCCTGGCGCATGTGGGGCCTCAGTATATGCTGTCTACCTCTCAGTGCTGCTTCTACTCCAGCACTCCGGTGACATATTCCTCAGTTACCCCAGCATGACTATGGCAGGCCAGGCAGCTTCTCCAAGACAGTGCAGGCAGCAAACTTTGGGGGGTGTCCACACTGCTTTCTCCTCAGGCACCTCAGAGTATACAAGATATGGGGATCTGGCTACCTTCACCTAGATTTCAAAGGATGCAAGTCAGAGCCACTGGGCATAGGACCCAACCACAGGGAATTCTGGTCTCAGGGCCCCAGCCTTGGAGGAGGGTCTAAGCAGAGAACTGAGGGTGACTCAGTCAAGCTGTGGGGGCAGGACCACCCAGAGCCTGGAGGGTCAACCCCTGGTCTGCCAAACTGGAGGGATGGAACCTTTGCCCCTGTGGGCCTGGAGGTCAGAGAACTGAGCCAAAGAGGATGTTCTTGAACTTTAAGTTGTAATAGAACTTGCCCAGTTGGATTTTGGACTTGCTTAGTACCATCACTTCTTTCTCGTTCTCTAATTATCCCTTTTGGAATGGGAATGTCTGTCCTAAGCTTGTTCTACCACTATGTTTTGGAAGCATATATCTTGTTTGATATCACAGGTTTGCTGCTGGAGAACAGTCTGTCTCAGGATGAATCATATCTTGAGTCTTACCCATATCTGATTCAGATGGTTTAGATAAGACTTTGAACTTAGACTTTAAAGTTGATACTGGAATGAGTTAAGACTTTTGGGGCTTGTCAGATGGAATGTATGTGTTATGCATGCAAGAAGGATATGACTTCGGAGGAGCCAGAAGCAGAATGCTATGGGTTGAATGTTTGTTTCCTTCCTAGATTTATATGTTGAAACCTAATCCCCAATGTGATGGTGTTTGGAGGCGTGGCCTGTGGGAATGATTAGGTCATGGGGTGAAGCCCTCATGAATCAGATTAGTGGCCTTATAAAAGAAGACTCAGAGAGATCCCCAGGCCTTTCTGCCATATGAGGACACAGCAAAAAGATGGCCATCTATGAACCAAGAAGCTGGTTCTCACAAGACACTGAACCTGCTGACGTGTTGACCTTGGACTTGCCAGCCTCCAGAACCATGAAAAATAAATGTTTGTTGTACCAGCCTGAACTAGGAAAGAGTAATGAGGTATTTATTTAAAATGTTAACAATTAAGTATAATGAAAATATGTTGATCTTCTTGAATGGTCTTGTTAAAATGGAAAATGAATGAAAAATAAAAAATTAAACTTTCAGGGAAGATCTTCTAGAATGTGTAATTATATTAGTTTCAAGTAATTTTATAATTGCCACATTGGTCAGAAATGCCTTATGTTCTCTATTGTATTAGTAGAGATGACCAATAACAATAATTGCCAACAAATTTTTATTGAGCTTGTAGTATCAATATACTTGAGTCATTTTTCAAAAAAATGTTTAATGGGTACCTTTTATGTACTAAAAAGTGCTAAGCATTGAGTTTTTAAAGTCAGAAGAAGGGCCTGGGAAGGGTCTGGGAAAGGATCTGACAGTGCCACGAATTAACAAAGTGCTGGATATTTCCAGGGAATATGCTGTTTTCCACTCCTCTTCACTTCTAACATAAGCTCACTTCCTGTAAGCATATACTCTCACTTGGCTGTAGTGGTTTGGAGAGCATAAGGCATTTCTGAGAAGTATGGTGATTATAAAGACCTACTTGAAACAAATATAATTATGCATTCCAGAAGATTCTCTTCCTTGAGAATTGAAAGTCCATGTATATTTCTTTCAATTTCAAGTAAATAAATTTTATAGCAAAGAAAGCAATCTCATAATAGGTCCATCAACCAGCTGTTTATTCATCTAGTCTTGCTAGCTGCTATTTATATGGTTAAAGGATCAAGAACATAGCTGTGTGGATGACTTTAGCCATCCAATTTTATAGTTCTTTCCTTAGTTTAGATATTGCTTTATGCTGACTTCATATCGGTTCATTTTTTTTAATGAATTCTAACACTGCAGTACTCTTTGAACACAAAAAGCTGTTGTCTCTAGTAGATTTTTATTTCAAATAAAGCATGTAAACAATCTTTATTTTTGGCTTAAAAACAAACAAACCAGTGATATTACAAATTGCAGCTTGTATTTCTGATTATTTTCCCCAAATAAGTCTTTGAGAGTACATCAGTGTTCTTTTCCCCCCAAGCTTACATCATACAACACTGACATCTGAAGCATTGAAAAATATGTCTTGGAAATATTTCCAGTGTCTTTTTAGTCAAAATTTTATAACTTAATCCCTCCATGGGCAATTGCTGACTTCATTGCATCTTTCCCTGTTTATAATTTTACAAAATATATTTTAAGATTCTCTGGTCTGTTCTTTTATATCAAATGAGAGAAGGAAGTAAATATACTCTAAATGTAAAGATATAAAAGGAAGGATCTCCTACCATTTGCAGCAGCATAGATGGAGATGGAGAGCATTATGCTAAGCGAAATAAGTCAGTCAGAGAAAGATAAATATCACATGATCTCACTCATTTGTGGAATATAATGAACAACATAAACTGATGAGCAAAAACAGATCCAGAGACAGAGAAGCATCTATCAGATGTTTAAACCGCAGAGGGAAGGTAGGGGAGGGAGGGGACTAGGGGGAGAGATCAACCAAAGGACTTGTATGCATGCATATAAGCCTAACCAATGGACATAGACGGGGGGGAGGGAGGGGGGGAGGGCATGAGCAGAGGGGGGTTTCTGGGGGGTGGTAAGGACACATATGTAATACATTAATCAATAAAAAAAGAAAAAAAAAGATGCTCAGATCTTATAGAATGCTTTGATTATTGTCTGACTGGGGATCTTTCTTTTCCTCTTCAGGGTCTTTTGAGAAAACTGGATACCAGACAGCACTAAATAGAGCTTTTTCTTCTCATTTTTTATTACTATATTGTCCTCTTTTCCCTTTTAAGCATTAAATTCTCAACTCTCAGGACATCTAATTCTCCCTTTTCCCACATCTATAATTAGCATAATTTGTGAATCCTGGTTTGTGCTTTCTTTTGACTCCATTCCATATTTTGCTCCTCTTATCTTTTCTAATCCAGACCTTTAGTGCCAACATTTTATTCTGATTTGCCTGCTCATGTCCAGTCTTTTTCTATCATTACTGCAGGATATTTTCATTCATTCTCTTCCTTGGTGTTTTTCTGTGGAGTCATCATAGCATGCATTTGAAATAGAAATTATTTATTCTCACATTAGGCATTTTATATGTAAAGAAATTGAAGGACAATAACCTGGATAGTGTCACAGATCATAACAGATTCAGGTTAGAGGTTTGAGTCCAGGTCCAACTTCTAGTCCAAGGTTGTCCTGACTGCTGGACTGCAGTTTCACATTCTATGAAAACATGAGTCATGACATTCATAATAACCTCCAACCTCATATTTTACAAGTTGTTAATTTTTTTCATGGCTTCCCACTTAAGTTGTATTTTTCAAAGAATACTGATCTGAAGAATGCAAAAGAAGCCAAAGGTACTTGAGTCAGCATATTTTTGCTAATTAGACAGATGATGTGCATAACCTCAAAATACATTTTTTAAGAAGCAGGACACCACAACCAATTCTCAATCCTCATACATACAATCATCCTAGGAATAAAATGTTCCCAATTTGATGGATTTTATCCTTTCACTGATAAGAATGGTCTTACCCCCCTCCCAGTATTATTTGATATTAAAGAAATCTTAAAGAGTTATTATCAGATATTGATGAAATTAGAAGTCCGCTAATTTGTTCATAAAGCCTCAGGCAAGTTTAAAAATCATACATATGTGATTAATAAAACTGCACTGAGGAAACAGCATATGGTTATATTCGTGGGTTTTAGGGATAGCAGTCATGCATAACTATTTTTTATTTAATAAGTAGTTGTAATTTCTATACATGCAGAGTCATTCTTAATGGGCTTATTTTGAGAAGTATGTTTCCTGGTTTGTAGAATATAATATCACATGAAACCATGGGAAAAAACCAGAATTGACTTATAATTTTAGGCAGCTAATTCTTTAATATATTCCTGATGTTTGGTTTCCAGAATCCCATTAAGCTGTCAGGACATGATGAGATTGCTAATCACCTGGATTGTGCAGGCTGTAGTCCTGTTTTAATCACCCCCAAATGTGACTCACCATTTTCTCTTGAGCCATTGCAAGAAAGGTACCATTTCAAGTATAAAGGAGGACGCTTTTCACACTAACATTTGTTCTTTCTTTGGATATGATTAAACTGACGTGATTAATTTGAGGTTCCAAATTTGTGGTCACTGAAAAAAACTTTCCTGCATTAATGAAAGAAATCCAGTTGGCTGGTTTCTCCCTACCCCTCGGGACTCTTTGCCCCTTTCCTCTTTTTCTGAGGTATTCCAGCTCCAGCACACTTAATTTGGCTCAAGTACAAAAATAAACGGATTACTCAATCTAGCTAATGTTCTGAAATTCTGTGCATGTGTATTGTGTCATATGTGTTATACATATATGTATTCATCAACTAATATTTCTGTTATCTTGGCATAAGTTTCAAGTAACAAAATCACACCTTCTAGGTAATTCTTGTGGACCCATGGTCATGAAATAGAGGAATAACTATAGGCTTTTGAAAAGGACGCACTTCGGTGTAAATCCCATCTCTGTCACAATTTAGATAGCTTTCGGCAGGTGGAATGGTTAATTTTATGTGTAGTAAAGCAGATTGCCTGCTCTAGCATGAGTGGGCCTCATTCAATTAGTTGAAGGCCTGAATAGGACAGAAACACGGACCTTCCCTTGAGGAAGAGGGAATTCCTCATGCCTGACTGCCTTAGAGCTGGGACATTGTTTTTCATCTGCCTTCAGACTGGAACTGAAACCTCAGCTCTTCCGGCATCTTGGGCTTGCTGGCCTTTGTATTAGAGCTATACTATCTACTTTCTTGGGGTTTTAGCTAGCTGACTACTGATCTTGGAACTTGTTGGCTTTCACAGGTATGTGAGCCACCTCTTTGTAGTGAATGTATTTTTCTCTATGTTTTTAATATAGGATACCTATACCCTATTGGTTCTGTTTCTCTGGAGAACTCTCACTGGTGTAACAGGTTACTCACTCAGTCTTTTGCAACAACAATTTCATTACATGTAAAATAAGGATAATATTACCCATTTTACAAGGTTGTTGTCAGGTTTATGAGATCAGGAGGGGGCAAAACATCTTGCACAAAATAGGTGTTTATTACATGGTAATTGTTATAATGATTATTTTTCAGAGCAGAAAACCTTCCATAAGGCCCTAATTTTGAAGGAGGCAGTTCTAGTTAGCCCCCCCCTTTTTTTTCTTTCCAACCTTTCCTCTCAACTGCTGGAAGGTAGAGCTTTTGATTTCTGGCCAAGTACTGTTTATATTCTGAAGTCACCTCTTTCAAAATTCCTGGCTCAAATTGTTTCTTACAAAATTCTCTAAACAGCAAAACAGCCAATTATCCATCAGCAATAATTTTGGTCCCCCTTTTCTATCTACCGAGGCTTCAATTTCTTTTGACCCTATCACTTAGGATTGAGGCACCAGGCCTTACCTCTCCATGACACACGATCCTTAGTCTGGACAACAGAAGAAGTTGTCATGGGAATGTGGGCCTTTTAGGCTTGAGGTCAGATCTAGGAATGTGTTTGGAAGAAGTAGGTTGTGGGGGGGATTTGGGGTCAGATGGGTCACATCAAATGCTCAATGCAGAGGGCTATGCTCTATAAATTCCTCTGAATGTGCCCTTTTCTCCCTAATTTTTCCTCCCTACACCTCCAGACACACATGCACTATTTTTCTCTTCTCCTACATTTCATTGACTTGCCTTGCTCTATGTGTATGTCCACCAATATTGCACTTACAAGCCACGATTGAGCAAGTACTCAACCTTTCTGTATTCATTTCCTCAACTTTAAAGTGATTCTAGTAATATCTCCTCCTGGGATTGTGGGGAAAATCACATGATGCATGCAAAGTCTCATATCTTAGTACACAGTAGGTATAACATAAATGGTAATTATAGTTATTATATGACTCAGATGGAATAGACTATGAATTACAGGGTGATGATTCAGAGAGATTAGACCAAAAGATGTAGGGCAATGCAGCCTTGTCAAATTAATTTGGGCAAAAAACTAGAGTTGAAGCAGAAAGTACTTTCGTATATAAAGATGTGCATTAGAAGTATATATGTACTAGTAGTATATAAATTATATATATATATATTTGACCCTTTAACAAAGTAGAGTTTAGGGGTACCTATTTCTCTGCCAGTTGCAATCAGTATAACTTTTAAATTTACAGTCATCCTTTCATAAGAGAGGATTCAGCCAACCTCAGATGAAAACAGTATTTTCAGTCTGCTGTTGGGAATCCAAATTTGGGAATGTGAAAAATACTGTTTTATATCTATGGTTGTTGAATCTGCAGATGCTAAATGTGCAGATATGAAGGGTGGACTGTGTTTATTGAAAAAAAATCCATGTATAAGTGGACCCATATGGTTTGAACCCACGTTGTTCAAAGGTCAGCTGTATATATGTATATGTATATATACTTGAAGGCCAGACCAGTTCAGAGATTGGATCACCTAGCCAAATAGAAACAGCAGGAAGGAAGTGCTGGAGGTAGTTTGTAGGGATCCAGAATTACTAGGAGGGAGTAGAGAAAAATCACAGTCCATGTGTGACTGGACTGTATGTTATAGGCAAAGTTTTGAAAGATGACAGGCCGACAAGCTTGTATATTGTCACAGCAAGATATGAGGTGATATCTCCTTGTAGTTTTGATTAGCACTTCTCTGATGATTAGTCATGTTGAGAATTTTTCATATTTCTATTGGCCATCTATCTGTGTATTTGCTTCAGAGAACTGCTTATTCAATTTCTCTGTCCATTCATTTTTAATATTGGATTGCTAATTTTTTGTTATTGAGTTTTATGAGTTCTGTAAATATATTGGATTTTCACTCCTTTTCAAATATATGGTTTGCAAATATTTTCTTCCATTATGTAGGTTGCCTTTTCATTTTGTTGATTGTTTCTTTTATTGTGCAAAAGTTCTTTAGTTTAATGTAGTCTTACTTGATCATTTTTGCTTTTGTTGCTTATGCTTATATTTGAAAAATAATTGCTGAGGCCAATGTCAAGTATGTATACTTTATATTTTATTCTAGGGGTTTTACTTCAAGTCTCTCTCTCTCTCTCTCTCTCTCTCTCTCTCTCTCTCTCTCTCTCTCTCTCTCTCTCTGTGTGTGTGTGTGTGTGTGTGTGTGAGTTGTATGAGGTAGAGGTCCAATCAATTTAAATTTTCTACATGTGTTTATATAATTTTCCCAACACCATTTATTAAAGAGGCTATCCTTTTCCTATTGGCCATTCTTGGCTTCTTGTAAAATATTAATGACATATTAGTCCAAAAGTACAAACACATAGATTCTAAAGATCTAAGACACAGCATTGTGATTATAATACAATACTATATTATATACTTCACAGTTGCTAAGAGACTAGATTGTAAATGTTCTCAACACAAAATTAAAAAAATAAATGTGAAAGAATAGAGGTGTCAGCTAACACTATATTGCAATATATAAGTATATCAAGTCAACATTTTGTATGCCTTAAACTTATACCATATTATGGCCAATTATCTCTCAAAATGTTATAGCCAGAGTATGAAGGGCCACAGGTGCTCAGGCATCAACTACTTGTCTTGTTCCCTGGTGGCAGCATCCACTTAATGAGGATGAATATGTTTGACTGTTATTTTGGGGGACCAACTCTTTTTTTTTTTCTGGACCACACAGCTAGACAGAGAGTTAGAACTTGATCCCAGCACTTCCAAACACCAGCTGCTCTTCAGAGCAAGCTTTTTACCACATCCCACATTACTGAAGTGCATGCTTCCTGAGAAATCTTTAGCAAAGAGAAAACACTTGAGTTAACTTTTGAATGACATTCTCAGCAAAGGGCCCTGAATGGGAGAGATTAAAGCAGCGGGTATCTGAGTGTAGGTACAAAGTGGACATGATAATGGAAAATGAGCTTTGAAAAAAGTATAGGTTAGTAGTCCTTAAACTAATAAATAGAAATATTACCCTGGAATCCTGGAGTTATTGAGATTATTAGAATATGTTAAGCAAGAATGGCATAATGAGAGATGTGTATTTGAATGTGTAGAGAATGAATGGAAGGGGGATTAAGCTGGAAACTGGTAGATTAATTAAAAGATATTTCAATAAATGATAGGAAATGCCAAGAAACCCAATGTAGAAAACATTGGTGAGGTTGGAGAGCAGGGAATAGATTTAACAGGTATGAAAGACATTCAATGTAGGGCAAGTGAGTGAGAGGGAGCCGTCATTAAATGAGGTAATTAACACTGGGAGAGGAATGACCAAGGGATTCTCCAGTTGGCTTGAGACCCTGTTTTGGCAGATAATGTACTCCTTGCCAGAATGTAGCCTAGTACAAACATTTCTAGGAGAAATCCATTCATTATCTTCTTAATATGTGAAGTAGAAGGATATCCTCAGATCTTGTTGAATAGGGGTGCACTTACTTGCCTTTGTAATCCTCTTGCAATTAAATTTCACCTTCTCTGAATCACTGCTAGATACAGAGAATGTTGATGAACTCTAAAGCATCTTTGGTTCAAATTCATAGTTATACAGCAGGTAAACTTTTTCTGACACTGAAGATGTGGACTTCACTTAAGATATTATGTTAATTGAATAAACGGACCATTTATCATATTGTGGCATGCCTATAGGTACCTGTTCAGATTGCATATTCTTTCCTGTGATATTCTTTTAAAAATTCCATTATCTGCCATGATACACCCAGGAAAACTAATTATTTTTATAGGTGTTAATATATATATATATATATATATATATATATATATATATATATGCAGCTTTGTCTTTGTATGTGTTTATGATTAAGTGTTATAAATGTTATTGAGCATTAAGGAATAAAACTCTTTATGACTTTTTTCTAAAATCTAATACAGCATGTTATCAAATTTAATACCCTAATTTGAAACTAACAAGAGATGCTTTTACAATTACTTCAATGCTTGTAAGGTTATGACTCATGAACAAATTACTTTCATGGTTGGGTTGCATTTATACAAGACAGGGTGTGAATTTTAAAAGAGAGTCAACAAGATAGGACAGATTTAGGTGTGGACATATTTATGTAACACGTTTAAATATGGGCATAGAAAGCAGAAAAACAAATACATCTTTTGGCATGTTTAATACTTAAAAATCTGTGCACAATTGTATTAATGAACATTTATGGATATTGAATGAAAATTGGCATCAGGTAGAATCCTGGCAAAGATCCCTTTAGTAGAGTCAGTTGAAAGCTAGTGACACCTTAAATCCTTAAGAAAATATGGAATAATGCCATCTGCACATCCTTCATTTACAACAGATGGAATGCAAGCTCATTCCAAATGGCAGGCTACTCAACAGTGGCAAATGAAATTAAACCAATAATGGCAATGTGAATCTGTGGAAAAAAGGAAATAGACACACAACCCAAGAAATTGAAATGGAATATTAATATTGTGTTTCACATCTACTAATGCATGTCACTCATAGGTGATCCTCAAAGTCACTGTGGTGATGGTCAGGTCAGTCATACCCATTGTCTTGTTATATGCTGATTTTCCCTTTTGCAAATACAGTCCTGTTTTTTTTTTTGTTGTTGTTGTTTGTTTGTTTTTTTACTGCTTTTTACCCACAACTGAGACCTCAATCCCTCAGGTAGATTTAAGATTAGTCACTGTATCTAGTGCAGTCCTTTTATACAGCAGGCCCTCTTAAGGGCTGACAAATCTTAAATCTCTTCTTAGATCATTAACAAAGGTCAAATGAGTCTTCTCTATGGTTATGGAACCATACAAAGTGTCTCCTAAACAATTCTGCCCATGGATAAAGCCAGCCTGCTCATAGGCAATCTCTGAGCAAGTTCAGAATTGTGCAGCAAATAGAATGCTAGGCATTACCATTTATATTACAACTAAATTGGGCTTATTAAAAGATTAACTATTGGACAAAAGATAACTCCTAGAGGCTTAAGAATTCTCTTTACAAGTATCTCTAAGGAGGAGCCTACAAAAAAATGAGTTATCATCCAACTAACAAGACATCTGGTGGTGGTGGTTGTGGAGGGAGATTATGTAACAAAGAAGCTCAGACATACTACATAGACATGTAAGCATTTTTAACTCTCTCTTTCTGTACATATATACAATTATGCATTTATTATGCAATATGTATTTACATACATATATAAATGTGAGAAGGCTAAAAAGGACTAAGTCCAATGTAACCCTGATATTTGGGGCTAGTGATCTGAATCCAAGCCAGCAAGCTCAGTGTACATTCCTGATAACCTATAATTAAGTCCCTCTCTCCTTCCCAGATACTGGTCTTGCAGAACCTGTTACTGTGAACAGTGCACTGCCCTGGAGGGAGGGTTATTAATGCTAGCGCCAGGCCAGACCATCAGATATGTTCTGGAGATCCCCAACACCTGGGGGCCTTCTTGCAAGGCCCGTGAAAAGGTCTGAAGCATAATCCATGTTTGTGGGACAAAGACCACAGGGAGATATAAAGGAAAGCCCCATGCATGTTCCTTCACCCAGATTTGAAAGGCTGTTCCCTGAGTCCACTGGTGTAATAAAAAATGTCCCTCTTTTTTTTTTCTCAGAAGCGTCCTTGGTTTTCTTTGGTCTTCTGCAACAAATGCACATGCTTAATTATAATTCTACATATACATGCGCTAAATCAGATGCCTGAATCATATCCTCCTTTTACTAACTCTTGAAATTTTCTCTTACTAATCATTAGGAGAGTAGATCAAATTATTTGTCACAGGTTGATTCAGAATTTCTGAAGTTCTAAATCTACAGGTAGATAATTGGCATCATCTGTTGGGCACTTTTAGAGAGAATTATCTTCTTCTTCCCCAGGAATAGCAAAGGATTGTGATAAAAACACTCTTGCCCTAAGCTTACCAGTATTCTTTGAGCTCCCGGTCATTTTGTGCAGTTTCCAGAAATAACGGTGCTTCCCTTGCTCCTTGGTTTATAGCTACTTCACTCAGCATTCCTAGAGGGCATCTACAAGCAATGCTCTCAAGTGCAGAATTGTAAGTTTCTTTCAAAGACGAATTCTCAGTAAAGTTTCTCAGAATCCTTGGAGATTATCTAATGGCCATAAACTTTCCTGATGACTGTGGAATGTTGCCCAAATGATCCTTTAAAAAAAATCTTTGTGGCTGAGAGTATTAGAGCTGTCCCTCTTTTCACCCCCCATTACCTCCCTCCACCCATTTCCTGCCCCGCCCCAGGCCTTCACCACCCTATTGTTTGTGCCCATAGGTAATGCATATATGCATGTAAGTTCTTTGGTTACTCTCTTCCTGCCCCCTCCCCCCATCCCTCTGAGATTTGCCAGTCTTTTCCATGTTTCCATGCCTCTGGTTCTATTTTATTCATCAGTTTATTTTGTCCATTAGATTCCTTGTTAGTTTATTTTGACTTTTAGATTCAATTGTTGATAGATATGTATTCATTGCCATTTTATTGTTCAGATTTTTTATCCCTTCTCCTCCTCCTCCTCCTCCTCCTCTTCCCCCTCTTGCTCCTCTTCTTCTTCAAAAATACCCTTCAACATTTCATGTAATACTGGTTTGGTGGTGATGAACCCTTTTAGCTTTTGCTGGGTAGAGTAATCTTGGTTGTAAGTCCTTGCTACTCATCACTTTGAATAATTCTTGCCATTCCCTTCTGGCCTGCAAGGTTTCTGTTGAGAAATCAGCTGACAGTTACCTTATAGGTAACTAAGTGCTTTTCTCTTGCTGCTTTTAAGATTTTCTCCTTGTTTTTAACCTTTGGCATTTTAATTATGATGTGCCTTGGTGTGGGCCTCTTGCTTCTCACAGGAGGCCTCCTCAGCCAAGATATCCCCCCTAATTAAAAATATGCCACACGTGGGTGTCAGACCAGCCCGTTGTGCACCTCTGACCCTCCTACCAGTCTCAATGTGGTTTATTCTTTAATTCTCTAGTTGTAGGACTTCCATTCAGCCAGATTGCAGGCAGTTCTGAATAATGGTTGTTCTGTATTTTAGTTATAACTTTGATGTGGCTGTGGGAGGCTGTGAATACTGGCATTTACCTACACCACCATCTTGGTTCTCCACACAAATGATCTTTTAAAGTATCTTCACAGACACTGCATTGCAAAGCTATACCAAGTCCTAAATCTGGTACCCATACTTAGTAAGAATCCTGAGAGATGTTTCATATGTCTTTGCCATAAATCTGTGAGACATTATGGACACCACCTTCTTTTTTATATCCACATGTCCAGTCCTGTTCATTCCACCTACTTAGCAATCTCTTGAATCTTCTCTTTATCTGGGTGTCTTCACCATAGCTAAACCATCTTTTCTCTCATGGATATTGTAAAAACCTCCTCTTTGATTTTTCACATTACCACTGATCCCGTCCAATCGTTCCTACAATAATCAAAGTAACACCTTATTATATTCTGTTTTTCTAGTTAAAATCTTTCAAATGACTCTTGACTGTTCTTTTATATAATTTTATTGAATTTTAGAGAGAGGAAGAGAAAGAAACAGCAATGTGGGAGAAAAATATCTATTGATCGCCTCCTGCAGGTTCCTTGACCAGGGATCAAACCCACAACCTAGGTATGTGCCCTGACCCAGAATGGAACCTGCCACCTTTAGGTGCACAGGATTATGTTCCAGCTAACTGAATCACACCAGCCAGGGAGACTCCTGACTGTTCTTAAGATAAATCTAAAATCTTTATGTGGTCTATAAGGCCCTATCTAGTCTGATACATACCTACCTCCATAACCTCATCTTTTGTAATGCTTTCAAGGTGTGGTCTCTGTCTGTTTTCCAATATTTCCCTTCTGTCTGCCTCATGACTTTCACACATAATCTTCCCTCTTTGGAAAATACTTTTCTATCCCTCCATCCATTTCTTTATCTATCTGGGTTCTAGTAATCCTTAACATTTTAACTTAAATAGACCCTGTTCAAGAAATCTTTTACTGATACCACTTGAATAAAGATGACCAATTATGTACTCAGTCCAATGTACTTCATTACAAGTAACCATTGACATGAATTGTTTTATACTTATTTTCTTCTTTAGACTTTAAGGTTTAAATGAGCATGGACTGTATCTTATTCTAGTTTTGCAATACTTACATCATGGTTTTCCCCATAACTAGATTGAAGCATTGTATCCAATAGGTGCTCGATAAATATTCATCTATCACTTTTTAAGTGCAAGCATAGCCTTTAATTCAATTAAGTAAACATGAACAGTAACTCTAATAAAATTTCTATTACACTACTAAAACTTTGGAGCACATAAAATATTAATTTTTTTCTTCTGGTTTAGTATGAACAAAACTGTTTATGTGAATCATTTGTCCCTGTAAAATTATATCTCTTTCTTTTAATCTCATATGATGTTTGCACAATACATAGGTGAACAGTTGCCGAATTCCTGATAGTCTTAAGAGGGCTTTCCACTGCTCTAATTCTTTGACTTAGCTATTTCATTTGAGTGTTCTTTTGGTTTAATATTAACCTATTAATTCTAGAAACCTGGTACAAATTTCCCAAGGAACTCATTGGAAGATACATTCAATGAAATATCACCATTTACTACTAAAAATATTCCTTTTTGCCCATGGACCATATTTAAGAATTTTACCTTCTTCCATGGGGTGAGTTCCTTCTCAAGCTGGTATGTTGTCTAGAAAAGTATTGGTGATCATTCTTTTCAATTTAAAACTACTTTTTAGCTCCCAAATACCTAGTCAGTCTCTCTGCAATGGGGACCACTAGGTCCCATGCAATTAAAATTCAGTCCAGTATTGTCTTATTTGCATAATATTGATGCTATCCAAGTTAAATACAAATAATATATATATATTATTTATATATATATATATATATATATATATATATATATATATATATATCCAAAACCATGTTTACAGCTCTTTCTTATTTAGGGCTAAAGTTTTACCTATGTACTAAATGGTGATGCTTTCATAACATCTCTTTGGTTTTGAAATATATGTCCTATAAAATAAAAGGTAATATGCAAATTGACAGAATGGTGGGTCTGGTCGCTATGACATGCACTGACCACCAGGGGCCTGATGCTCAATGCAGGAGCTGCCCCCTGGTGGTCAGTAATGTTGCTCAGCCAGAAGCCAGAACCCAGAAGCTAGAAGCCGGAAGCTGGGTGAGCACAGTGGCAGGAGCCTCTCCTGTCTCTGAGGCAGCGCTAAGGAGCAGCAAGCTGAGTGGTAAGGAGCAGTGAGCAAGTGGGGGTAAGGAGCGAGGGCTCCCTGACTGTGAGAGGGATGTCTGACTGCCGGCTTAGACCTGCTCCCCACGGGGAGCAGCAGGTGGACATCCCCCGAGGAGTCCCAGACCGCAAGAGGGTGCACGCTGGGCTGAGGGACCCCCCAAGTGCATGAATTTTGGTGCACTGGGCCTCTAGTGAGTGTGTGTGTGTGTGTGTGTGTATACACACACATACATTTTTAAACCACATTATGCAGTCTGAAAGGAGTCTATGTATGATGAAAGAAAAAAAAAAAACCCACAGGAATCACATGTGCTCTTGCTGATTTAATTAAGATTTATTACTTGTATGTGATAATACTGATGGCAAGATACTCATGTTTGGACCTGCATAATAGATTGGATTTTTATAAACAGTTACTGCTAATAGAATTGCTCTTGTGTTTCTTTCTGAATTGTATCATACAAAAGAAATGTAGGAATATGTCTTGGTTCTCTTTTCTTCATATGCTCTTTCAGTGGTTCAAATGAAGAAAGATAATTTCTTTGTATGTACAAATTCAGAATGATATAAAGATGAACACATCTTGTGATTGTTTTAAATTCTGGATTTCATTTCATTTTCAGACTCTAAATGTATGAATGTTGAAATCTGTGCTTGGGTATAGATTCTGCACCTCTTTCTGAAAGAAAAAAAAGTGGTCTTAGGGTTAAGTCTGATAATGACTATTTCTCTGGCTTACACCTAAGAAGTTTTCCATCAGTTATTTATTTCTTTTTAAAATTTAATTCTTCAAGTCTTACCTAAATATGTTTGCATTGCAAAAGATGAAAACAACACAGATAAAGCAAAAATCGCTCCTGGTAACTCTATCCCCTGTCTCCTAATCTCATTCCCTTTCCTAACAGTGACCATAACTAGATGTTTGATATGTATTTTTGCTAAACTTTAAAATACATTTCAGCCAAAACCGGTTTGGCTCAGTGTATAGAGCGTTGGCCTGCGGACTGAAGGGTCCCAGGTTCGATTCCCGTCAAGGGCATGTACCTGGGTTGCGGGCACATCCCCAGTGGGGGGCGTGTAGGAGGCAGCTGATCGATGTTTCTCTCTCATAGATGTTTCTGACTTTCTCTCTCTCTCTCTTCTTCTCTGTAAAAAATAAATAAAAATATATTAAAAAATACATTTCATATACATGTTAATATTTATATCAATAAATATATAATGACTTAAGTCAAACCACTCTTTTGTTTAAAACTCTCCAATGGCTTTCCATTTCAGTGGGTATGCAATGCATGTCTCTCTCACTGGTCTATAAGGCGCTTCAGGTTCTGTTTCTCTAACTTATTTCCCACACTTATTTCCCACTTGTTCACTGTGGTTTAGGAATACTGAATCACTCCACCTCTTTAATATGTCCTGCAATGCTCCTCCCTCAGAATATCATCAGAATACTATACACCCAACCTTTACATGGCTGCTACCTTCTCATCATTCAGATCTCTGCTTAAATACTATTTTCTCAGAGAGGTCTTTCCTCAGAGGCTGGTCTGATTATTTAGTCTTCCACCAGGTACTCTCTAGCTAATTATTCTGTTTGAGTATTCACAGCACTGACTGCTACTTAGAGCTACATAATCAAAAAAATCTCATGATTATTAACTGCTTTCTCTACTAGAATGTAAGCCTCATGAGGGCAGGAACTTTGATGGGCTTATTCATTATATCTTCAGTAACTAGGTAGTACTTGCATATAATAGCTGAATGTTGAGAAATGAAGACTAGAAAGCAAAGGAAAGCCTGTTTGCACCATGACTTATATGTACACTTTTAAAGTCAAGTGGAATTGGATGCAAGTTCTATTTAAAGGTGTGTGTAGTAAGTTATTTAACATTTTAAAGTTTTCTCATTGTTACAATAATAATAATAGAAATTGCTTCAACAAATTATTGTTGGAATATTAACTGGAATAATGCCAGCAAAGTGATTGGCCTTGTGCCTGGTATATAGGATGTACTTATGACAGCTAAAAGGGGAATGATGATAGGATCATGGCTGATTTTAATAAGATGTTTCTCATTTGTGTTATCCCCACCAAAACACACACACACACAAAAACACCACACACAATAATTTGACATATACCCATGGAAAAAAGAGCCTCGTGGAAGCTGCAACATCTAACACCATATGCCATGTGACTTGAGAGGAGTCTTGCCCACTCATCTGTCAGGTGATAGGACTATAGACCTTAGTGTCAGCTGTGGATCTTGCTGTGGCCCATAAAGTGGCTCCAGAACCCTTTGGCCATAGTGTGGGAACCCCTGGGTGACTGCCTAAGATAAGCAGAGGAGAGAGTCTTTGTGGAAGTCTGGGTTTCCAGCAGAGAAGTTACAGCACACCACGGGAGCAAAACCAACCAGCCAACCAGCCAACCAACCAACCAAACAAACACAAGTTTGGGTACATTGTTAAGGGTAAAAGAAGCAGTGTCATCCCTCTCCCAAGACAGCATAGCTAGGGCCAAGAAAAATCTTCTTAAGTAAAATAAAATAAAATAAAATAAAATAAAATAAAATAAAATAAAATAAAATAAAATAAAATAAAATGAAAGAGGAGACATTACAACCTACACCATAGAAATACAAAGTATCATAA
This sequence comes from Corynorhinus townsendii, assembly GCA_026230045.1. Classification (NCBI taxonomy): domain Eukaryota; kingdom Metazoa; phylum Chordata; class Mammalia; order Chiroptera; family Vespertilionidae; genus Corynorhinus; species Corynorhinus townsendii. The sequence goes on along the minus strand of JAPDVU010000003.1, from coordinate 57,423,086 downwards.
GAAACTACCAGAAACAATTGTACACTAACAAATTGGATAACCTGGAAGAAATGGATAAATCCTGAAACTATACAACCTACCAAGGTTGAATCATAAAGAAATAGAAAATCTGAACAGTTTACTAGTAAGGGGGTAGAATCAGTAATAAAAAATCTCCCAACAAAGAAAAGCACAAGACCAAATGGTTTCTCTAGTGCTCATTTAAAGATTTAATGTCAATTCTTCTCTAATTATTCCAAAAATTGAAGAGGAAAGAACATTTCCAAACTTATTATTTGAGGCTAACATTTTTCCAATATAAGGCCAGATAAGGACACTATAAGAAAAGAAAACTACAGATTAATATCTCTGATGTAGGTACAAAATATAGATACAAAAATCATCAACGAAATGTTAGTGAACTGATTTCAGTAACACATTAAAGGGTCATACATTATGATAAAGTGAAATTTATCCCTGGGATGTGAGGATGGTTCAACATATGCAGATCAATAAAGATGATACATCACATTAATAGAATAAAAGAAAAAAATCCTATGATTATCTGAATAGTTGTATAAAAAGCATTTGACAAAATGAAACATTCTTTCATGATAATAGAACAATTCTTAACAAGTAGGATATAGAAGGGATATACCTCAACATAATGAAGACCACATGTGAGAGACCCATAGCTAACATCATACACAACAGTGAAAATTTGAAAGCTTTTCCTCTAAGGTCAGGAAAAGATAAGGGTGCCCATCCAATCTCACCACTACTTTTCAAAGTGGAAGTCCCAGCCAGAATGATCAGGTAAGATAAAGATATAAAAGGCAGTCTTATTTGAAAGGAAGAAGTAAAGCTGTCTTAGTTTGCAGATGGTATGATAAAATATTTAGAAAATCCTAAAGACTCCACCAAAAAACTGTTAGAACTAATCAACAAATTAAATAAAGTTTCAGGATACAAAGTCAACATGCAGAATCAGTTGCATTTCTATATGCTAACAACAAAATTTCTGAGAAATAAATTAAAAACCCAACCCCATTCAAAAACTATAAAATACTTAGGAGTAACTTTAACAAAGGAGGTGAAAAGATCTGTGAGCTGAAAATTATAAGACTTTGATGAAAAAAATTGAAGAAGACACAAAGAAATGGAAGATATCCTGTGACATGGGTAGGGATAATTAATATTATTAAAATGCTTATATTGCCCTAACCAGGTTGTTCAGTTAGTTGTAGCATCATACAGCATACCAAAAGGTTCCAAATTAAATTCCCAGTCAGGGCACATACATAAGTTGCAGGGTCAATCCCTGGCCAGGGTGTATATTGATGTTTCTCACATTGATGTATCTCTCTCTATCTCTCACTTTCACTCTCCCCAAAAAAATCAGTAGAAATATATCCTTGAGTGAGAATTAAAAAATATGCTCATGTTACCCAACCCATCACCAGATTCAATATAATGCTTATCAAAGTTCCAATTACATTTTTCACAGAAATAGAATAAACAATCTATTCACACAGAATCATAAAAGACCCCAAACAGCCAAAAAAATCTTGCCAAAGAAGAACTAAGCTTGAGACATCACACTTCCCGATTTAAATCTATATTACAAAGTCATAGTAATTAAAACAGTATGGTACTGGCATAAAAATGGACACATAGACCAATGGTACAGAATAGAGGACCAAGAATTAAAACCTTGCATATATAGTCAACTAATATTTGGCAAGGGATCCAAAAATACTCAATGGGGAAATAATATACTCTTCAATAAATGGTGTTGGGAAAGTTGGATAATCACATGCAGAACAAGGAAATTGGGTCCCTATATTACACCACTCACAAAACTTAACTCAAAATGGGTTAAGGACTTAAACATAAGAAACCATCAAACCTCTAGAAGAAAGCACAGAGAAAAATCTTGTAATTGGTCTTGGCAATGATTTTTTTTTGGAAATGACACCAAAAACACAAGCAACAAGTGTAAAAATAAACAAATGGGACTACATTAAGCTAAAATTTTCTGCACAGCAGAAGATACAATTAACAAAATGAAAAGGCAACCTATTGAATGGGAGAAAATAATTGCAAATCATATGTGATAAGGAGTTAATAACCAAAGTGTATAAAGAATTCATATAATCCAATAGCATAAACAAACAAATAAGGACAATCTTAAAAAATAGACTGAAGAACTAAATAGATATTTATCCAAAGAAGATATCCAACTGACCAACAGGTACATGACATATGCTCATCACTAATCATTAGAAAAATGTAAATTGCAACCACAATGAGGTATTACTTCACACCTGTTACAATGGCTCTATCATCTAAAATGCAAGAGGTAATAGTTGTGGGTGAGGATGTGGAGCAAAGAAAGTCCTTGTGTACTTCTGATGGGAAAGTACTGGTAAATTGGTACAGTCACTATGGAAAGCAGTATGGAGGTTTCTAAAAAAGTTAAAAATAGAACTAGTATATGATACAGAAATGCCCACTTCTGGGTGTATATCCAAATGAAATCAAATCAGGACTTCAAAGAGATATATACCCTCCCATGCTCACTGCAGTATTATTTACAATAGCCAAGATATGGAAACAACCTCAGTATCTGTCTAGAGATGAACTGGATAAAGAAAATGTAATGTATTAATCAATGTTACCCCAATACATTTAATTTAAAAAGAAGAAAATGTGATATATACATATTAATATTATTCAACCATGAGAAAGAAGAAAATTCTGCCATTTTAATACAGATGGATCTTGAAGGCATTATGCTAAGTAAAATAAGTCAAAAAGAGAAAGAGAAATGCTGTATATGGTCTCACTTACTTGTGGATTCTAAAGAAGCAAACTTACAGAAACAGTAACATGGTGGAAAGTTGTTAGAGATTAAATCTTAATTATTCTCACCACAAACACATACACACACACACACACATAATTATGTGAGGTGATAGAGATGTTAACCAACACTACTGTGATAATCCTATTTAATAAAAGAGTAATATGTAAATTGACCACACCTCTGCTACACCCACAAGCCACGCCCACCAGCCAATCAAGAGCGAGTATGCAAATTAACCCAACCAAGATGGCTGTGGCCGCAGAAAGAGCAGGAGGCTTGGGTTTCCCAGTAATGGAGGAAGCCAAGTTTTCTGCACACCCTGTCTGGCCTAGGCTTGGGTTTTCACGGCAATGGTGGAAGCCAAGCTTTCTGCCTGCCCTGGCCTGCCTTGGCCTCCACTTAAGGTTACAAAGTTTCAATTATAGAAGATAAATAAATCCCAACAAAAATGGTGGCAGCCACGGAGCTGGAGAGAGCAGGAGGCTTGAGTTGCCCCCAGCGATGGAGGAAGCCAAGCTTCTGCATCCCTGGCCTGCCTTAGCCTCCGCTTAAGGCTACAAACTTTCAATTATAGAAGATAAATAACCCCCAACAAAAATGGCTGTGGTCACAGAGCAAACAGGAGGCTTGGCTCAGTTCAAGGATACAAAGTTTCAATCATAGAAGATAAATAAATCCGACATACAAGAGCCTCTGCTTGGGTCACCAGTATCATGGCCAGCCTGCAAACCACCACAGGCCCCTTGCCCAGGTCACCCCACACCCCAAGGGAACCCCCATCCTGATATGAGACATCCTTCAGGGCAAACCAGCTGGCCCCCACCCATGCACCAGGCCTCTATCCTATCTAATAAAAGAGTAATATGCAAACTGACCATCACTCTAACATACAAGATGGATGCCCCCATGTGGTCAAAGATGACCGCCCCCTTATGGACATAAGATGGCCACCACAGGATGGTCAGCAGGGGAGGGCAGTTGTTGGCAATCAGGCCAGCAAGGGAGGGCAGTTGGGAGGGACCAGGCCTGCAAGGGAGGGCAGTTGGGGGTGACTAGGCCCACAGGGGAGGACAGTTAGGGGCGACCAGGCCAGTGGGGGAGGGCAGTTAGGGGCAAGCAGGCCTGCAAGATGGCTGCCCCCATGTGGACACAAAATGGCCATCACAAGATGGCCAGAAGGGGAGGGCAGTTGGGAGGGACCAGGCAAGCAGGGGAAGGCAGTTGCGAGGGACCAGGCCTGCAAGGGAGGGCAGTTGGGGGTGATCAAGCCTGCAGGGGAGGGCAGTTAGGGGTGACCAGGCCTGCAGGGGAAGTCAGTTAGGGGCAAACTTACTCTTTTACTGCCCTCCTGGCTGGCAGAGAAGGGAAGTTGGAGGTGACCGGGCCTGCAGGGAAGGGCAGTTGGGGGGACTCAGGCCTGCAGGGGAGGGCAGTTAGGGGTGACCAGGCCTGCAGGGGAAGTCAGTTAGGGGCAAACTGGCTAGCAGGGGAGCAGTTAGGCATTGATCATGCTGGCAGGGGAGTGGTTAGGGGGTGATCAGGCTGGTAGGCAGAAGCGATTAGGGGCGATCAGGAAGGCAGGTAGGCGAGCAGTTGGGAGCCAACAGTCCTGGATTGTGAGAGGGTTGTCTGACTGCCCGTTTAGGCCCGATCCTACCTGGATCGGGCCTAAACGGGCAGCCGGACATCCCTTGAGGGGTCCCAGATTGGAGAGGGTGCAGGCTGGGCTGAAGGACACTCCGCTGTGCATGAATTTCATGCACCGGGCCTCTAGTCATTTCATAATATACAAGTGTATCAAATCAACACATTGTACATTTTAAACTTAGACTACGTTAAATGCCTATTATCCTATATCATAAAGAGGTAATATGCACATTGACCATCACTCCAACACACAAGATGACCACCCCCATGTGGTCAAAGATGACCGCCCCCATGTGTACACAAGATGGCAGCCACAAGATGCCTGGCAGGGGATGGCAGTTGTGGGTGATCAGGCCAGCAGGGGAGGGCAGTTGGGAGGGACCAGGCCTGCAAGGGAGGGCAGTTGGGGGTGACTAGGCCTGCAGGGGAGGGCAGTTAGGGGTGACCAGGCCTGAAGGGTTGGGCAGTTAGGGGTGAACAGGCCGGCAGTGGAGGGCAGTTAGGGGCAATCAGGCCATCAGGGGAGCAGTTAAGTAGGCTGGCAGGGGAATAGTTAGGCATCAATCAGGCTGGCAGGGGAGTGGTTAGGGGGTGATCAGGCTGGCAGGCAGAAGTGGTTAGGGCCAATCAGGCAGGCAGGCAGGCGAGCAGTTCGGAGCCAGCAGTCCTGGATTGTGAGAGGGCTGTTCGATTGCCTGTTTAGGCCCGATTCCACTGGGATCAGGCCTAAACAGGCAATCGGTTATCCCTTGAGGAGTCCCAGTTTGGAGAGGGTGCAGGCTGGCCTGAGGGACGAATTTCATGTACTGGGCCTCTAGTCCTATATAATAAAAGCCTAATATGCAAATTGTCTCCTCACCTGGGAGTTCGACCAGGGGGTGGGGCCGGCTGGCCAACTGCTGGAAGAGAGGTCCTGGCCAGCAGCCAGCAGCCTCTAAGGATCCTACCCATGCATGAATTTCATGCACTGGGCCTCTTATATCTCTATAAATCTGGGAAGAAAATAACAGCTAAAAGGAAAAAAAAGTGAAGAAATAGAATTAGGTTTATAATTTGGTGTCAACTAATCAGTAATATTTCTGAGGCCTCTCATCTTTTTTTCTAATGTTTTAGCTAGAATTTCTACGAGGGAGGAATAAGAAGGTTTTTGTTTTGTTTTGTTATTTTTGTTGGGTTTTTGTTTTATTTTAATTTAAGAAATATGAGATGGTAGGAAGGTAAAGATAAATTACATTGGTAATCCATCTCTCCTTGCCCTTGTTCTTTTATTTATTTACTTTTTTTGAAATAATTCAGGTATGAATATAGAAGGAGGATCAGGAAACAGGACACACTAAAGTTCTCTATTTTATTTACCATATAAATGTGTACTGTTAGTGGAGTTCTCTAACTCTACACAGTTTAGTCTATAGTCAGTGGACAAGTAACCATATTATAAGCAGCAAACCTGAGATGGAGACAGAAAGATAGTCAGTTTGTTGCTTTAGAAGCAATGTTTGCTTATTTCCAGTAGACAGGATTAAAATTTATCTAAAATTGTAGACAAGCCTTTCCTACCAACCAAATAATCCTCTGTTGTTTACAAACAATTGCAATTTGGAGTCCCATTTAATTTGTTCATGAAGACAAACAGGAAGGGGAAGAAGCGCAGTTCTTAAGACTGTAATATAAACAATTAACCAATGCAGGGATGCAGACCATTATAGCTAGGTTCTCCCTGGCCCTCTTATTCCTTCATCCTCTTCTTTTCCTGGAATTAAACCAGAATGAAATTAATCTGGTTAGCAGGAATTTCCCTTGTTTAATGGTTTTAAAAGTAGTCTAAAAAATTATACAAAATGTTTTCTTCATGTAATAGCATAAACTGAAAATATCCAAGTCTCAGCCACCAGCTGAACTATTTATAACAACTCTTAGTGGGGTCAGCAGTGGGGAAAGCTTTTATCTGAGAAGATATAAGGATGAGATTAGCTGGGAAAGCCTGACTTTGTAATTCAGAATAAGAAATCTACTATAAAATGAACGTTATCACTTCCAGATTCAAGAAACCATAAGCAATATGCAGTAGGTTCTCCTGTTAATTCATATTTTTCTCTTAACTAAAAAGTCTCTAAAATCTTGAGCTTTACATATTGTCAGGAGATCTAGTTTTATCTAAGTTAGATTTCCCCTGTTGCTTTTTCTCAGTTCTGCTGATTCCCTTCTCTAGTTCCTTCCCCTTTCTCTAGTACATTTCCTTCCCTTCCCTTTCATAAGAACCTTGAAATGAGTTCTTGGGTAGAGTGTGGAGAGGAGCCAGGTGTGGGGAATCTGATCCCAGCTTGGCTGCTTCCAACGTGGATCTTCATATAAATTACTTAACTTCTCGGTGCCTTATTTTTCTCTCTCTAATGGACTTAACTGACAACTTCATGGACTTGAAGTGAAAATTAAATTAGTTAATAAATAAAATGTGTTTAGAAAGATTGATAGAATATAGGAAATGTTATGTACATTTTAGCTCCTATCTTTATTTCCAGTGGAAGATTTGGTTTAGGTTTACCTGCATTTGTTAAATTTACTCTTTTATAAACCAGCTCTTCAAATAGTATTCTTTTTTTTTTAATCCTCACCCAATGATATGTTTTTTATTGATTTTGAAAGAAAGAGAAAGAGAGAGAGAGAGAGGGAGAAATCTATTGGTTGCCTCCCTTACATGCCCCAACCTGGCCTGAAACCCACATCCCAGGTGTGTGCCCTGAGCGAAAATAGAACTTTAAACCTTTTGGTACATGGGATGATGCTCCAACCAACTGAGTCACCCGGCCACGAGGTAGTAGTATTTTGAAGAGTATTATTACTAATATTATTCTTTCAACTGCCTCTATTAATGCTTATTGCTCAAGAAACAGTTTCGGTAATACACATTAGTATTATTATTTTATGTTCAACAACCATTCCCCCTTAATTTTTACCTAGAAAATAGCATCTGGTTTTCTTTTGGGTGAATTGTCTCATTACCTTTAGATACAATCTGTTAGTAAAGGCATTTTCTTCTCCTCAAGCCTAACTGGGCATTCTTAGAATTCTGAAGATTGGAGTAATTGACAATTGACACAAATTAAAAATGGTTGAGAGGGAAGGGTGATTGGGAACTGGGTAAAAAAGGTACAGGGATTGAGAAGTACAAGTTGATAGTTACAAAATAGTCATAGGAATGTAAAGTACAGCATAGGGAATATAGTCAATAGTATTGTAATAACTACATATGGTGCCATGTGGGCACTGGAAATATAGGAGGGAACACTTTGTAAGGTATATGATTATCTAATCACTATGCTGTATACCTAGAACTAATCTATCCTAATATATAAAGAGCCAGGGTCCATAATGTCCAAAATGACTGAATGGATGACTGAATGCCAGGCTGCATGTGCAGCAGGCTCAGGTAGGCAGGGACTGGCAGCAGGCTGACCTGCTGACCTCTTGGTACCTCCTGGGTCGTGGGCGCTGCGGCAACCCAGCACTGACTGCCATTGCCAAGGCAGGTGTGATGTGATTGGTCGGGGGGTCCCTCCATTGCCCCACGATTGCCCTGCAGAGGGAGGCCCAGGCTACCTGGCCGGTGGCAGTGGGAGGGGCCTCCCTCTGCAAGGTGATCAATCGCAGGGCTCCCAGACTGCGAGAGGGCGCAGGCTGGGCTGAAGGACCGCCCCCCCCCGCCGAGTGCACAAATTTCGTGCACTGAGCCTCTAGTATATATATAAAAGGCTAAGTGACCAGCCATCCATCAGTCCAATCCTCTGACCAACCAACCAGCCAGAACATATACTAGTAACGCACACTGGCACTTTGAGAATAAACCTTGACTCATGTATGCATGATATTTGTCCCTGTCTGACACTGGCTTCCCATTTAAATTAATTCAGAGACAGTTTCCTGTGATGCCAGTATTTGCAATGACTATTAATAAATCACAAGGAAAAACTCTAGACAGAGTAGGAATATTCCTACCTGAACCTGTTTTTGCACATGGTCAGCTATATGTTGCTTTCTCTCAAGTTCAAAGAATGTGTGACCTTAAAGTTAAAGTTGTAAATACTTCATCACAAGGGAAATTAGTCAAGCACTCTAAAAGTGTTTTTACTCTTAATGTGGTATACAGGGAGATATTAGAATAAGTTTAATCAATTTATCAGTCATTGTTTTTATATCATGTCTTTGTTGTTATATCATGTTGTTATTGTTTATTTATTAATCAATTAATATATTATTTTCATATACATTTTACCAGTTTTCTTTCATTTCTGACACTTCTATTATAGAGAAAGGGCAAATAGTGATGTTAAAATATTTCTTCTAATTAATTTCCTTTCAGTGTGCATGAATCTGCACACCGGACCACTAGTACAAAATAATATTGAATATAAATTGTAATTTAAATGTAAAAATAGATGTTGCACTTATTTATTTCAGTTGTACAGCCGTTGGAGGAATTTCTCAAGTAGGTCTTTCTAATTTAGACTCTAAAAGCTACCTAGTTGCTACCTGAATTTTACTCTTAGCTCTGAGTGCTCCCCTTATATCCATCTACTCAATACCTTGTCTTTTTATATGCCCATTCTGGCCAGAGTAAGTTTCTTTTACCCAAACTGGCACTAGTTCATGTGTTAGTGCTACAACCCTGCTCTCCTCCCACGCATTCTGGGCCTACCCGACCTTAGTGTTTCACTCTGTGTTCTGTGCGTTCCGCCCAGCTTCCTCTACCTTCTTTCCCACTGTCACAGTGGCAAGCATATTTCATTCTCTAGCATCTGGCCGAAAGAATTGTTTCTTGATGAGCATCTGAGATGGAAATGGTTTCTCAATTAAGCAAAATTGTCAAACACATACTAGACCTCTTACAATAGTACAGCAAGATGCTTTGGTCCTTGCTCGCTAATGAGTGGGTGTGAGTGTGTTCTGGTCATGTACCTTGCAATCACACCAGCTGGCTGATGCTTACTGGACCAATGATATGCATCTCGCTAGCCCAAGGCAGCAAGTCCATGTTTCACCAAAGCAGAAACTTAGGACTTGCACAGCCTGGCTCAAAAAAATGTGTACAGAGCCAATCTCTGACGAATTTAGAATTGGGCAATAGACCTGTCTAGGGGCACAGTTAAACTTAGGGGCATCACAATGACATATGAAGAGTTGCTATTGTGTAGAGGGGGCTGACGTCTTATGCTTGGAGACCTGTGCAAGCTGAAGCAGAAGGGACCTTGCAAGAGAGGCAGATGAATGGAGTAGTCCAGCAGGAAAAGGCAGTAATGTGTGAAACCAGGATCTCCAGGGGAAACCAGGAGACTTTGGTTGCTGATGGCTTTTTTGGTGTAGTTCTTAAGAAGCACTGCTGGTCTCAAATTTCTGGGATCTTTATATATTCTTAATATATTATATGCTACACTTCCCCCCCTGTGATTCGTGAAGTGAAATGTTTCCTGCTGAAAGCAGATATGACACTTCCTAATTAACACCAATAATCCTACTCTTTGGCAGTAGGTGGTTCAGATTATTTTCCTTAAATAGTATAGAGATTTTCTTCTTATTTTTGTTGTTTTTAATTAAGTTATTGGCTTTACATATGCCACCTCTTCTTCTTACATAGCTTCTTCATCTTGTTCTCAAGCCAGTAGTGACCTGTACCGAGAACCTCCATACTATTAGGTATACCTATTGTCAGTGTGCTCCACCAAGTCTGTGTGACTCATTCAGGATCATGGTGATTCAATCATATGTTTAAAGCTGTTCCTTTAAAGGAAAGGATAAATGCAAATTTTCCACAGAATTAGGACAGTTGCTTTATTTAGATGTAATATAACTACCCCTTATCTTCTCTCCTTTTGTAAATGTCAATTCTTTTTGAAAAACTGTAGAAAATATTTAAGGAGTTTCTTGGAATAATGCTCTTACAATGGTACAATAACTTTTACAAGCTCTGGCTGCTGAGGTAGTACTGGGTGGTCAGCACAATGGAATCAGAAGTAGTATTTGGTTTGACCTCAGCCTTTACAACTTATGAGTTGTTGCTTTGGTTAAGTTCCTTAATTTCTCTGATATACATATTTTGAAATGGTGATAATGTCATATCCTAGCTAGGATATAGGATAATCTACTATTATAACAAAACCTCTAACTATAGAGGATGAAAAAATACAGGAATTATTTTTCACTTACATAAAAGTCCAAAGGTAGGAAAGCATTTGGAGTAGGAAAAAGGCTCTATAATCCTCACACACAGTTGCAACATGTGGGTCCATGGTGGTTACCACAATTTTCACCTTCTCCATTTAGCAAAAAGGAGAAAAAAATGAGGGGATATTATGACAGTTGTTTCACAGGAAGTACCTGGGGATTGCTCATACATTACATCCATACTGTTTGCTGAAAGGTCACCCCTTACTTCAAGGGATATTGAGAAATATATTCTTTGGGTGAGCAACCATGTGCCTGGCTTCAAGATTAGAGAAGATGAGAAGAATGGCTAATAAGGCCATTTCATTTTCTGCCACAGTGCCTCACAAAGTTGCTGTGATGTTTACATTAGTTAATATAATTAAATTATGTGCAAATGAGTTGAGGCTCAGAAAATAGAGTAATAAATTATAGATGCACTAGAGGTCTGGTGCATTTGTGCACCATGGAGTTCCTTGGCCTGGTCTGCGGGATCGGGCTGAAACCAGCTCTCTAACATCCCCTGAGGGTCCTGGATTGCAAGAGGGTGCAGGCCAGGCTGAAGGACCCTACTGGTGCACTATGGGGGCTAGGGAGGGACTGCAGGAGGGCTCCAGGGTGTGTCCAGACCGTCTAGTTCAGTCACCATTGGCTGGACCCCAGCAGCAAGCTAACCTACCAGTCAGAGCGCCCCCTGGTGATCAGTGCACATCATAGCAACTGGCTGGCTGCTGACTGTCTGCCCCCAGTGGTCAGTGCATGTCATAGCAAGCAGTTGAGTGGCCTTAGCATATTAGCATATTATGCTTTGATTGGTTGAACAGCCAACCAGTCAACCAGTCAACCAGACACTTAGCATATTAGGCTTTTATTATATGGGATTCCCAGTGCCATGTCAATTTATTTCCAAAAGCGCTTGCATTGCTTCCTTGGAAAGAAAATAGAAGTTTTTCTATTATCATACATTTTCTAATCCAGGGCTACTAAATCTTGATAGTATTGATGTTTGGGGCCAGATAATACGTGGCTGTGGGAGGCTATTTTGTAACTGTAGGATGTTTAACACATTACACCTAATGGATGTCAACACTACCCTTACCCATAGTTTCTATAACCAAAAATGTCTCTAGACATTGTTAAATGTCCCATCCAATGGGATGGAGAAGGGAGAGGGGTCAAAACTGCCTTCCTTTGGTCTAATTTCATTAATTATTATCTCATTATTATTATCAACACATATGTTGATTTTCAATAGCCTTCTGAAAATATTGAGTATCTTTACCATTTATGTCAATCAATTAGAAATAATACTCATGAATGCTAATTAATGAGAATAGTTTAAAATTTTGCCATGTCAAGAGACATATTCTCACCTTGGCTGGGTAATTCAGTTGGTTAACATGTCATCCTGATACCCCAATGTTGCTTGTTCTATCCCCAGTCAGGGCACATGCAAGAAGCAAACAATGAATGCATAAATAACTGGAACAGTAAATTCATGCTTTCTCTTTCTCTCTTTCCTGTCCCCCATCTCTCTCAAATCAATAAAAAAAAGAGAGAGAGACATTTTTTCTCTTGGATTTTCTGGAGTTTTTCACTTGTTCATTGAGTTAAAAATAGTCCTGGTTCTCTGTTTTCAGGGGATGTAAATAATTTTAGCCCTTCCTAAATCTCTAACTGCATCTTCAACTTTTCAGGGAGCTTTCTCTATAATATATACCATAAAATGGCCACTAGAGGGTGAATTTGTGTTCTTTAGAGATCCAGATGAAAAGATGAAGGGTAAGTGACTGGAGTTCCCTACAGGGACATTTGAGACAATATTGTCTGAAAATGCCATTGAAAATCCTTCAAAGTAACAACATACACTTTTCAAATTGCCAATATGGCTAAGGGACTGTGAATCCTTTTAGTGGACAGGAAAATTTGTACAGCTTTCTTGATGTACTAGAGGTCCAGTGCACGAAATTCATGCAGGGGGGTGGTTCTCCTCAGCCCAGCCTGCACCCTCTCTTATTGGGACATCCCTCTCACAATCTGGGACTGCTGGCTCCTAACTGGTCACCTCCCTGCCTTCCTGATCACCTTTAATTGCCCCCTCTGCCAGCCTGGTTGTCCCTACTGCCCCCTTTGCCAGCCTGGTCGCCTCTTGCTGCCCCCCCCCCCCCCCACCCCGCTGGCCTGGTCACCCCACACAGCCTGCTGTTCAGTCATTTGGTCATTCTCAATAACCCCCCTGCTGGCCTGGGTGCCCCACGCAGCCTGCTGTTCAGTCATTTGGTCTTCCCTCACTAAACCCCCTGCCAGCCTGGTCGCCCACACTGCCTGCTGTTTGGTCGTCTGTCTGGTTGTTTTGGGTCATAATAGACCCTGGCTTTTTATGTATTAGGATAGTTGGTTCTTTAGATGAGTTAATGCATGTCTCCCCAAGACAATGTTCTCAATTATACCATATAGGTAGAGCTGGGTTAAGACTAAGAATACCAAGCATTTTGTCTACAAAATCCACATGCACTTATGAAAATAATATATAGTTTTGACTAGAATTATTGCAATATCATTGCATGAAGCTTGAGAGACTCAGAAAAAGTCAAATATAAAAATTACTAAATGAGAAAATTTGTTTTATTTATTTATTTTTTATAGTTTATATTTTGATGAATGTTTTAGTGTCATTCTTTCCTTTCCTCTTCCTCCTTAGAGGTGCTTCCAATTTATGTCATCATCAAGTGATGATAATTTTATCATCTTTTTAAAGCTAATCTAAAGCTAATTCTTTTAAAGCTAATTCCTTTTCCTACCTTATTTCATCATCTGGAATTTCAAAAAACTGTTAATGTAGTGAATAATGTTAAACCAGTAATAATGGCAATATTCTGCTTTTGACTTTATTGGAAATACTTATGTCATGATCAAATGTGACATTAGCTATTATTTTAAAGATAGATACTATTTTGTATCTATTCTGTATAGATAATTTTTACTATATTAAATAATTATCTATGTATTAATAATTGATTAAAATTTTATAAGTAGATATTGAATTTAAATACATTGTATTTCAGTTTCTATTAACATTGTCTTATTTTTATCTTCTTATTTTTAAATTGATTTTTTTTAGAGAAAGAGGAGAGGGAGAGAGAGAGCACAGGGGGGAGAGACAGGGGGGGGAACATTGACATGAGAGAGATACATTGATCTATTGCCTCTTGTGCATGCCTCCACAAGAGATTGAACTAGAAACCTAGGTATGTGCCGTGACTGAGAATTGAACCTGGTGCATGGGATGATGTTCCAACCAACTGAAATACATCAGCCAGGGCTATTTTTGTCTTATTTTTGATGTAATCCATATATTTAAAGAGGTAATATGCAAATTAGCTGGGACACCTTAAGGCATCGTGACTGGCTCAGGAGGAGCTGCATGCACAGATGGGCAGGAGGGGACTGTGGGCCACCCCCAGCCCCAGTGGACACACACCAGGGGTTGGGGCATGCTCTGAGCAGCCATGGTGTGTCTAGGAGGATGCCCCTGGTGGGTGGCAGTGGCGGCCGGAGCGAAGCAACTTGGGTCCCAGGTGCCCAGCAGTGGCAGGAGCAAAGCAGCCTGGGGCCCGGTGGGTGGCGGTGGTGGCCAGAGCAGAGCAGCCCAGGTCCTGGTTGCTAGAGGGAAGCCGGGGCTGCCAGCCAGGGGAAGGAAGGCCTATTGCATGAATCTTCGTGCATCAGGCCTCTAGTAGATTATATCAGCAGATTTTCTAATATTGTTCTATTATTGGAATTAACTATATTTGGCTATTGTGTGTTATTATACCATGACAGTAGTGGATTTCATGGATTCTTTATGATTTACTCTCTAAATTTAGATAGACCATAAGTCTATCTAAATTATACATAAACTCTCTTTATGTATAATTTAGATAGACTTATGGTCAAGAAAATTTTCCATAGTTAAAGTGGTTTAAAAATGGTCACAGATTAGTATTATCCATTATCACTTAAATACTCTAAATCCTGCAGTCAGAAACTTGTTTTACTTAAAGTTAGCATTTCAAAATTATGTTTAATTAGAAACTCCTAATTTCCCAAGGAATCTATATATATAAAAGCCAAGTGACCTCCCACGGCCCTTTCCCCCCCCCCCCCGGCCCTGCCCCTGATCGCTCCCCCCCCTCCCCATCAGGGGTGAGGCCAGTTGGCCAACCTTCTGTGGCCCCTCCCCCAGGCTGGCCAACTTCCCATGGCCCCTTCCCCCCACCAGCCCGGCCCTATCGGCCCCCATTGGGGCAGACTGGCCAGACTCCACTCATGGAGGAATTCATGCACTGGACCTCTAGTATTTAGTATAATAGCAGCTAACTAGAATTCTGCAAAACACACTTTGGGGAACATTTTTTGCAATTTTTCTTGTGGGGGATAACTTTAATTATATCAGGTTCTTCGGGAAAAGAAATGTGATGGTTTAGTCTGTTTTTATGTGTTTGACCAATTTAAGTAGCACTGAAATTATTGACCCATTTAACTTACTGTGAAATGTATGTGAAAAGAGCAAAGTGTTCTGTTGAAGGATTTTTTGGGAAACTTTGCAGGTACTTCACTGGTTATAGCTCTATTTAATTTTTCTAATGTTTCTGAACAAATTCTGATTAGAAACTTTCTCCAAAAATAAATTTTCTTTGGAAAATAATTTATTAACAGGGAACTCTATTAATATTCTTCTATAATTAAGAAAAAAGTCTTGCAATTATATCCTTTTTTGTCATTTATTTTTTCTTAATCTTAGAAGTTTGTATATTTGATTAGTTTTTCTTATGAACCAGCTCTTAATTTTAGTTTTCAATTCTACTGTTATTTTGCTCTATAATTTATTAATTTTATCTTTCATTATTTCAAGATATTTAATTCATACTTACCCAGTTTTAGTTGAATTCTGACTGTATTTTGATTATGTCTTACTTACAAGTGAAGAAATTTAAGATTATTCATTATTAGAGGCCCAGCGCTTGAATTTGTGCATGGGTGGGGGTCCCTTAGCCTGGCTGGCAATCAGGGCTGATTGGGGCCAATCAGGACTGGCTGGCTGGAAGGAGGGACCATGGGAGGTTGCCCAACCAGGAGTGGGGGGGGGGGAGAAAGGGACCACAGGAGGTTGGCTGTGTTAGTGCACTGACCACCAGGGGGCAGCTCCTGCATTAAGCATTTGCCCCTGGTGGTCAGTGTGTCATCATTGTGACCAGCCGACTGGTCATAATGGTCTCTTAGGCTTTTATATATATAGATAAGTACCATTTAAAAAAATCTCCCAAATGAAAAAGTAAGTTTGTTATTTTTAAAGTCATCCTAACTGCACTATTGTGGAATTTATTTTTCTTTGAATCAGAGATATTGGGAGTTTGTTTATTTATTTATTTATTTTACTTACTGTATGGGTGTAGCAACATTTGTAAAAAATTAAACGTTGGTCATAAAGTTCTGGTTTTAATAAATTCTATGGCCTTACATTTTATTTTTAGGAATGGTAATACAGCAGTGGGGAAAGTTGTCAATGCGCCTCCTCATTTTGGCTGGATGTTTTGGTCATAGCATGCATACATCTACTTATTTCACCTCCAACTTATCTTTTCAGGGACTTTATTACCAGGAGTCCCATATCCTGGTGATTTCAAGTATATAAGAAAATAGATAATAAAGAAAATTGAATAGTTCACCTTAGATCATTCTAATTATTTTAGCAAGCTTCTTAAAACTTTTCTAAGGCATAATTATCTCTATAAATGTGAATCTTTTGTATCCTCATTTGTTTCATAAGTGCTTGGCATATTGTTTTCAAAGATAGCTACAATTCCTCCTATCCCATAAGCCCCCTTAGTAATGTGACTTTATAACTCTTTTTATCAAGAGATAAAGTTTATTTTCCCTCAACTTGATCTGTGCTGGTCCTGTGACCTGCTATGAACAATGAAATGCAATAGATTTGACTTCTGGCCCTAAGTGTTAAGATATCTTGAGGCTTCCACTTTTACTCTTGGAAAGATGCTCAGCCTAGACCAGCGGTCGGCAAACACATTAATCAACAGAGCCAAATATCAACAGTACAACAATTGAAATTTCTTTTGAGAGCCAAATTTTTTAAACTTAAACTTCTTGCCACTTCTTCAAAATAGACTCGCCCAGGCCATGGTATTTTGTGGGAGAGCCGCACTCAAGGGGCCAAAGAGCCGCATGTGGCTTGCGAGCCGCAGTTTGCCAACCACTGGCCTAGACTACCAAATGAAAAGAATGTACTAATACTACCAAATGCAGACACATGTCGTGTGGGGGACAACTGCAGGCCTCACAGTACCAGATATGTGAGTGTGCCATCTTGAACCCTCCAGCTCCAGTCAAGTCACTCCAACCATGGCTGTATGGAACAAGAACTGAGCTGTCTCTTAGGAATCTTACTTGAGTTCCTAACCCACAGAATGGTGAGCAATAAGATGATTCTTTTTAGCCACTAAGGTTTGAAGTGGATTGTTATATAGCAAGAGAATTTAAACAACCAGTTTAAATTCTGAGGAAATTAATACAACCAGTCATATAAATCTAAATATAAGCCAGTCTCCTACAGGTTTTGAGATGGCACTCACCCCCTCTGTGAAAAGTTGAACACTAGGAATCAAGTCCAACCATATTTTTAGAAGGGAGGACAGTGACAGTGCTTGCTGAACCAAAATTATCACCAAAGCTCAAAAAGCTGACCATATTCATGTAACCACAAGCCAATCTTATTTAAATCAGGACTGCCCGAAAGAAATGCTCTATTAGCCATTCATGATCTGAATTCTGGTGCATGAGATCAATTTAAATATGGTACACATAAAAAAAAAGTCATGAGACATTGGTAATAAATAAGGCAGTGGCCAACTATTACTCACTAGTAGCTTTTTTGAGATAAGCTATCAAGTCTGCCCTTTCTGCACTCTTCTTTATGCCAGCGAAGATCATTTTTGTTCCAGGGATGTACTTTTTGGGATTCTCCAAATACTCCATCAGTGTAGCCTCACCCCAGGTGACACCTTTGTTCTTGTTGGCATCAGTGTAAGAAAATCCAGGGGCCTGACCTGTTTTTCACCGAAAGAGACCATGGAGATTTGGCCCAATCTTGAGCTTGCCTCCCTTTTCCACAGTATGGCACTGGGCACACTTATGAACAAAAATCTTCTTGCCCTTCTCAACAACACCCATTTTTAAATCATTCGTGCGCAAGACACGGAGGTCCTCACTCGCAAGCTGGACGTCCTGCTCTCTAACTGGAACTGTCTTTTCTTCCTGTTTGTTTGTTTTGTTGTCATTAATCCTCGTCTGAGGATACTTTTTCCATTGATTTTTAGAGAAAGTGGAAGGGAAGGGAAGAGACAGAGAAAGAGAAACATGGAAGTGAAAGAGATACATCAATTGGTTGCCTCCCACATACACCCAGACCAGGGCTGGGATCAAGCCTTTGACCAGAATAGAACCTGCAACCCTCCCATCCATAGGCTGATGCTCCAACCACTGAGCAACCAGCGAGGGCCTTTTCTTCCTCTGGATGTTAAGTTGTCTTTCCGGGCTTGAACCCTGTCCAGTACATGTTTTTTTTTGGTGTTTCATCACAGAGCAATAAATTGATTACACAATAACTGTAACTGACTAAATTAATTCAACTTCATATGCCTGGAGAAAAACAAGGTTAGGTTGATGATGTTCAGCAACTGTTTTGGGAAAGAAGTTTTGTTATAATTTGGTATTTTAATTCATGACCTTCTGCAAGTCAATGGATGGCAGGAGGTCTTGGTGCTGACAATTAAAGTGCCTGAGTATCTCCACCTCCAACAAATTTTGTGAAACCACAATTCTGCAACCAGTTCCCGTTGGAACCACTAATAAAATAGAGAATAAAAGCAGGTAAGTATAAAGCAATGGAGGGGGAGAAAAGAATGTAAATGGCATCATGCTAAATTTCAAGAAGGTTTAATTTATTTGTTCTGAATTGTGTTATTTTGGCCTTCTATTTTAGAGTAATATAAATAATCTCTATACATAAAACCCTAAGTGACCAGTCAACCGTTCGACTGGCCGCCCGTTTAACTGGTCACTGTGACATGCACTGACAACCAGGGGGCAGACGCTCAACACAGGAGCTTCCCCCAGGTGCTCAGTGCACTCCCACAGAGTGAGCGCTGCTCAGCTGACCCACTGGCGCTAGACTCCCAGCTCACGGCTTGCGAGCACATTTGCAGTGGTGTGAGCCTCTCCTGCCTCCACGGCAGTGCTACTGAGCAGTGGCAGTGGCAGGCACAGTAGGGCCGGGATGAGTGGGAACAGTGAAGCCTCCGGCCCAGGCTCTGGCTCCTCCCAGGCTGCCTGCCACTTTGTGTACTACTACATCCCGTTTTTGGATGTCAGATTGCTGTTTTCGGCTGATCCTGGCTTGGCCTTGTGGGGATTGGGCTGAAACCGACAGTCTGACATCCCCTAAGGGGTCCCGAATTGTGAGAGGGTGCAGGCCAGACTGAGGGACTCCACCAGTGCACGAATCTATGCACTGGGCCTCTAGTCTTATATAATAATAGAGGAATGTGCAAATTGTCTGTTACTCCATAACGTAACGTCCGTTTAGCAGGCTGTGCATGCAGCAGGCTCAGGTGGGAGGGCCACGGCAGCCAGGGGACAGAAGCCTGTGGTGCCTCCTCTAGAGTTGGGGAACTAATGACGAAGGGGCTCTGGTCCTCCTCCAACAGCCCTCTCCAGCAGGCATGGGGCTGCTGAGATCCAGGCCGGGCCTCTGGCCACAGATCCACAGGTTCGCAGAGACCAACTCTACCAGGCTGCTCGGAGTCCATGTGGCTGGGCCACAGGGTGCCTGAACCCGGTGCCCATTC
Source organism: Corynorhinus townsendii (assembly GCA_026230045.1). NCBI lineage: Eukaryota > Metazoa > Chordata > Mammalia > Chiroptera > Vespertilionidae > Corynorhinus > Corynorhinus townsendii. Next base: position 57,403,493 of record JAPDVU010000003.1, on the reverse strand, counting down.
AAGACATGAAACAGAGAGGAGGTACGAGAAAAAATCCAGAGAATAGGATGTGGGGGTTCAAGATTCACTCCCTTTGGGCTTTGTCCTTCTTGGCCCACCTAAGGGGTGGCTCCTGGGCAAGCGTTGCAGCTTCGTCAAAGCTGCTGGCCAGGAGGCGGGTGGCCCAAGGGGCACAGAGCGTTGCTGAGTGGGGTGCACCGGAGGGGGCTCAGGCCGGGTCAGGGGACTGGTGGGCAGGAATCTGCCTCACCCACGGAGAGCGAGGTTCTGCAGTGGGTCGGCCTGGTGGGAAACAAGAGGCAATGACTGCCAGCATGGAAGGACACTCGGGTGGAGGGGCGTGGACCCGCAGCCCTTAGGCGAAGGCTGGAGGGGCACTGCACTGCCCCTGAGGTGGTTTGATGAAGCTCCCAGTGTTAACCGGGCCTCATCCTGGCGGCCTGCGCACTTGAGAGGCTGTGACTCCTGCTCCTGCCATGGCCCAAAAACAAGCCTGCGCCCACCCCGCCCCCAGTTCCCTCCCCGCCACCCCCGACGGCAGCACGCGCCTGCGCAGTGAGTGCAAAGCCTACCACCTGCTCCAGAGAAGACAGGGGCAGTAAAGAATGGGGCAGGGGATGGGGGAGAGGAAAGAATGTGGAGCCTCCACAATGAAGAGGTGCCTGAGAAAGAGGCTCGGAAGCCTGATGGGGAGGTTTGTTCTGTTTGCCCCCCAGCTGTCCTTTGGAAGGGCGGAGAGAACGGCTGTGAGGGCTCCCAGCACGCTGAGTCCGGTTCCACAGCCAACTGGAATTAGCCTCAGTTTCCTGGTCTGTAAAATGGATTAAACATGTCCCAGTGCCTTCACTGAGCTTTGAGGGCCGATTGAAATACTATAAAAAGAAAATGAGGGAAGAAGTGAGAAAGAAAAGGAAAGGCGAACAACACAAAAGAAAGACTGGAAGGAACCTGTAAACCCATTGTCACTTAAATAGGGAATATAGTCAATAGTGTTGTAATGATGGTACGATGCCAGGTGGGTACTGGAAATATCGGGGAACACTTTGTAAAGTATATGATTGTCTAACCACTATTCTGTAACTAATATAAAACCTGAAACCAATACAAATAATATTGAATGTAAAGAAATGAACATAAGAGTGAGATTTTTATAAATTTCAATAAAGGCTGTAAAGGAAGGAAGAGGGAGAATAAAAATAGTGTTTTTCATTTTAACACTTTAGTGTCTTTCAGTACATGAAAAGGACAGTTGTCTTTATATGGTGCTTTTTTACTTTTCTAAGTCATTATCTCAGGGCAACTTAAAGACAAGATAATTATTTCCTCCACTATTCAAAGAAAGGAAATCTTGGTGTCTGGCCCAATAATTCAATCGTCAAACCCTTATTGTAAAGCAGGGTTAGGGAAATTTTCTGTGAAGGGTCATATCTACACTAATAAAATCCTTGGGGGCGATGAGACCAGCAAGGGAGGACAGTTTGGGGTGATCAGGTGGCAGGGGAGCAGTTAGGGGGCAATTAAGCTGTCAGGCAAAAGTGGTTAGGAGTGATCAGACAGGCAGGCAGGCGAGTGTTTAGGAGCCAGTGGTCCTGGATTGTAAGAGGGATGTCCAACTGCCGGTTTAGGCCCAATCCCTGTGGCCTTAACCGGCAGTCGGACATCCCCTGAGGGGTCCAAGTTTGGAGAGGGTGCAGGCTGGGCTGAGGGACAGCCCCCCCCCCCCCCGCCCCCCCCCCCCCGTGCATGAATTTCATGCACCAGGCCACTAGTTCTATATAATAAAAGGGTAATATGCAAATTGACCCTAACAGCGGAACAACCAGTAACGATTGGTTGCTATGACGTGCACTGACAGCCAGAGGGCAGATGCTTAAGGCAGGAGCTGCCCCCTGGTGGTCATTGTGCTCCCACAGGGGGAACACTGCTTAGCCAGAAGCTGGGCCCACGGCTGACTGGTGAGCGCAGCAGCAGTGGCAAGAGCCTCTCCCGCCTCTGTGGCAGTGCTAGGGATGTCCAACTGATGGCGTAGTCCCCATCTCCCGGGGAGCGGGCCTAAGTTGGCAGGTGGACATCCCCAGAGGGGTACTGGACTGCAAGAGGGCACAGACCAGGCTGAGGGACCCCCCTGAGTGAACGAATTTTCATGCACTGGGCCTCTTGTATCAAATAAAGCACAGGTAGATAGTATAGAAGTGACATTGTGATTCCTATATAACTCCCTACTTTCTGTAATTAAGAAAAATACCACAAATTGAGGAAATAAGTATTAAATTATAGCTATAATAAATGTGACATCAGTATATTAAACAAAATCTGTGGTCTTTTATCATGAGGAATAAAGGCTAACCTCTGAGGCAGGGGTCCTCAAACTACGGCCCCTGGGCCGCATGCGGCCCTCTGGGTGCCGCTGCCTGTCCTGCTCAGCAGCCGACTCATCCCGGGCCCGCAGTGCGTATAAGAATTTGTTCATATATTTTTTTAAACTATAGTCCAGCCCTCCAACGGTCTGAGGGACAGTGAACTGGCCCCCTGTTTAAAAAGTTTGAGGACCCCTGGAGTAAGGTATAATATTTCAAAGCAGATATGTGTATCCTTAAAGGCCTTCCTTCCTTCCTTCCTTCCTTCCTTCCTTCCTTCCTTCCTTCCTTCCTTTCTGATCCTTTCCTTTCCTTTTTCCCTCCCTCCTTTCTTTCTTTCTTCTAGTGAATGGGCTAATTATATATAAAATAATAAAAAAATCCAAAGTGCCAAAATGAGTTTTCAGTTATGTTCCTTTAAGTAAATTCCATGTTTTGATTGGTTGGAAATGACCTCTCACAGCTAGCTACACATGGGAAGTTGTGTCTTTATTTATCTATTTTTATTTCTTCCATTAGTGTCTAAATAACAGCCACTTGTACTGAATTACTGCAGGGATTGTCTCTCCTTCTTTCAAAAGAAAGTCATTCATCAGGGTGCCTTACCTTTACCAAGAGACATGTTCTCAGCTTCATGATGGCTAGCAGCCAGAGAAGCAATTTCCTTTTCTTTAAAAGGAATTGGAAAGCATCTGATGATATCAGGAAGAGGCATTTCAGTTTTCAAGGTGAAAGAACACTTGCTTCTTTTATAGATAATGGAAGAAATAAGATACATTAGCGAAAGCAGAGGGCACACCAATTAAAAATATCCAGGGGATACAGTCTGGGATGTAGTCTGTCCACATGTTATCTCAAGGTACATTAACAGAGCAGGGTAACAATGCCAGTGTTCTCTCTGTGACTTAAATAATTTAGCTTTTAAAACAGGTTTTCTTGAACATACAGGGTGTACTCCCAAAAATCACCTGTCCAGAAATTTTGTAGGTGTTATTCCATTCCTCACAATGTTTTTCTCTCTAATATTTATTTAATTTATCACAATTTTTAACTTTGACTATATATTTGCGGGGATATACATACTTTGAATAATTATTAATTCCAATGGGTTAAATCTGAAAAGAAAGAAACATCAACTGAGCTATCAGCTTTTAAATGTGTTTATGTTTCTTTGAGACACCTTGTAATTTCTATACTAGAACAACTGATGATACAAATATTCATTACTTAGAAGATCTTAAATTCTGTGTTTCTGTGATAGAATAATATTAAATGCTCAGAACAGAAATTATAATGCTGGGGGGGAAAAAAACCCCAACTTTATTTCTTACTTACTTTACTTGGGCCTTTAGAATTTTGTTTAAGAGAAAACAAAACAAAACATGGAGGTTCCTGGAATTATAAGATGTAAGAATATTCGTTATTGACATTATCTTTAATTGTTGTGACTTTCAGATAAAATAACATAAAAGAAAAAATGCCCAGCTCACACAGGGTATTCAAATTAATATTTATGGTCTAATCTTTCCTACATATCCTCTATGCCAAGACTGTCTAATAGAAATGTAATGTGAACCACAAATACGAGCTACCTATGTAATTTTAAGTTTTTAGTGGGCACATTAAAAAATGCAAAATAAATCTGCTCTATTAGTAATAATAATATGTTTTATTTAGCATGATATATTCAAATACTATAATTTTAATATATAATTAATTTATGTTATTAATGAGATTTTTATATTATTTTTTTATACTGAGTCTTCAAAATCTGTAATGTATAGATTTTAATATAGCATATTTCAATTTAGACTAGTTACCTTTAAAGTGCTCAATAACTATATATGTCTTGTGGCTACCATACCAGATGACACATCTTTATGTTTTCTCTACTCAATTTCTATGTTTATTTTTTACTTATGTTTATTTCTAAGACCAGGTCTTTAACTTCCAATTTTTCTGATAAAATTTTCCATGTCTACTTTGAGAGAGATACATGAGGCTCTCTCTTCCTGCCTGTGGAAGTTTTTGTGTGCTATTTTTATAAATCTCCTGAGCTCTTTATTACCATTTTATGAGAAGCTATCCAGCATTAACTTAGGAATTTAGCAAGCTCTAGGTGCAGATAATTCACACTTTTCTCTGTTTATTTCTAATGTCCATCCCCTTCTATTTTTCTGAGGAAGCTATTTGACATTTTGCAAATCAAAATCTCCTAGGCTTGGTTTTGAAATATGTAAATGATATTAATAGATGATCTCACAGGTTTTCTGTACCTTTACATGTCTAGAACTCTAAGGTTATTCACATTAGTAACTCGAACTCAACATTGTGTAGGTGGCTCCTCACTCAATGTCCAGTTTCTTAATTATGATAGGTTATTTATATACTAGGGGCCTGGTGCAGGAAGGTTTGTGCACGGGTGGGGGCGGGGGGTGGGTTCCTCAGCCCGACCTTCACCCTCTCCAGTCTGGGAGCCCTCAGGGGAGCCCTCTCCAATCCAGGAGTTTCTGTCTGTCTTTGCAATCATATGAGTGAATTGTCTGAGACCCCAACCCAGTTTGGTTTGGTGCTCACAGAATAATAGAGGTCTTTTTTTATCTTTGCTCCATTGGTGGAGATTTCCTAGAAGTTGCAGGATATCTTCCCTTTAATTTTTCCTCGACACTGTGATTTTACTTATGTCTCACCTTTGCTTTCCCTCCATCCCCCACCCACAACAGTAACTTGCTCCAGGCTCACTTTGCTCTAGTGTCTAGGAGATCCTACAACACATCTGCCACCAGAACTGCAATTCCCAGCTTTCCTGGTGCTTCCCGCACTCCTGGTTTTTTATTCCGGTCCAGGGGCTGCACAAACCAAATGGACTGTGAACTCCAGCTGCCCCCAGATTGGGCTGACAGGACCAGACACTCCAGTGGCATCCTCGAGACCCTGGCTGCTCAGCACTGGTGCACGCTGGCCACAGACTTGAAGTGGTCCCGGGGACATGGAGGGTGGGTGGGCGTCCCACCCTGCCCCCGGCCACTCAGTGCCTGCGTGCATAGGCCCTGAGCGGCTGGGGGGCAGGAACGCCTGCCCTGGCTGCTTGTCGCCTGCAAATGTGCATGCGCTGCCCACAGGCCTGCCATCTTTGTCAGGTTAATTTGCATACTCACTCCTGATTGTCTATGGGTGTCGCAGAGGTATGGTCAATTTACATATTTGCCTATTATTAGCATAGATGCACTGAATATCCTTAAGCAAAAACTTTCTTTGATAATATAATGTATCCCATCAATTCTTCCTTTATCATGTATTACCTGTATCTAGACTCTAATCATCTCTCCAAAAGTTTTATAGATGCTATTTCGTTACTCATGATGTTTCCCTCTCTAGTATTTGTTTAAGTTTGTTTAATTTATAATCTTTTAAACTTTGAATATACATTTATGGGAATACACAAACAGGAGGGAGGCCTTAAGTTTGTATATGTAAGGGGATATGAAGTAGACATTGGGAATTAAGGTCCCAAGTTCAAGGCTGAAATTTAATCATCTGAGGGTAAGCAGTAAATGTTTGCCTGATCTAGAAGACCTCAAAGAAGCTAGAATGCTGAAATATGTTAGTTAAGAATTTAATATATCTTATTTTTGCCATTGAATAGATTCTCTACCGTTAAGGTGCAAATTGTGAAACTTTCTGGTAATGAAGTAGTCAAATGCTATGAAGTTTGAATTTTATAATCTATGATTTTAGTCCAGTCTATGAAATTTATATAGTGATTTTGAACCATGATCCAAAGAGAACCCAGAAGGACAAAGAGAATTGGAAACATTCTGTGTATAACTCTTGTCATCTCAAGAGCTCTAATCAGGAGGTATGGTAATTGTTTGGACACCTACTTTAGCTGAAGTTATGGAGGAGAATGTCAGAGAATGTCTACAAAGAGGAAGAGAAGACCAATGACTAGGTTGTAAGAATCTTCATACTGTGGAATATATAAACATTCAAAACAAACAAACAAAACAAAACAAAATATAAAAAAATTCATAGAGACAGATACCAAAGGGATAGGTATCAGAAGGGAGGGGGTGGGTGGATGGGTGAAAAAAGTGAAAGGTAATAGAGTCAATAATATTGTGATAAGTTTGCATAGTGACAGATAATTACTAGAATTAGTGGGGAGATCACATTTTAAGGTATGAAAATATCAAATCACTATTGTACACATTAAACAAATATAACCAATACTAGGAGCCCAGTGCACGAATTTGTGCACTTTGAAAGGAACTGTGGGCTGTGAGGCTGTGGTGAGCACAGGGGCAGGTCTCAGCCCATCCTCCCTGCTTCCACCTGGCCCCTCCCACTGCGGCCCCCGAACCCCTGTCTGTCAGTAGCCCCACTCCTGCTGCTGCCGGGCGTAGGCAGCGGGTGTAAGTGGGGCCGGTGCCGGCAGCAGGTGCAAGTGCCCGGTGGGACTGCAAAGTGTGGGAGCAAAGAATTTTCAGTAACCACCAGAGGCTTGCCCTGATGACAGCAACCAGCACCCTGCCTTGGTCTGGAACCCCTGCTCATCTGCTCCATCATCCTGCTGCAGCCAATGCCCTCCATGTTCTGTGCTCTGCTGCTTGCTGTTGACACCCACCATGTGGGTGGTGGTCAGTGCACATCATGGTGACCAGTTGTTCAGTTGTTCCACCATTCGGTCTATTTGCCTATTAGCCTTTTATTGTATAGGACTAGAGGCCTCTTGCACAAAATTCATACACGGAGTGGGGGTTCCTTAGCACCCTTTCAATCTGGGACCCCTAGGGGGATGTCCAACTGCCAGTTTAGGCCCGATCCCTCTTGCAATCCAGGATGACTGTCTCCTAACCACTCACCTGCCTGCCTGCCTGGTCACCCTAACCCCTCTGCCTGCCTGCCTGATCACTCCTACCTTGCACCCCTGCCTGCCTGATCACCCCTAACCTCTCTGCCTGCCTGCCTCATCGCCCCTAACTGCCTCTGCCTGCCTGCCTGATTGACCCTAAATACCCTCCCCTGCAAGCCTGATCTCACCAAAAACTGCCCTCCACTGCAGTCCTGATCTTGCCCCTAACTGCCCTCCCCTGCTGTCCTGATCACTCCTAACTGTCTCTGCCTCGGCCCTCACCACCATGGCTTTGTCTGGAAGGAAGTCCGACTTCTGGAAGATGGCATATTACCCTTTTATTAGTATAGATAGATTATATAGGAAAGGATTGCTTAAAAATGGGGCGGGGGTGAGCCTTTTTCAGCAGGAGGAGTTGCTCTTGGCAGACAAAAACACATAATCCCTATATCTGGACTGATAGCCAGCCATATGCACTATACTGCTAAACTGGTCATTCAAAAATTGAATCACTTTCTTATACCTTACACCAAACAGCTGTTGCCCTTAAAAACCCTCCTCAGTCCCTACCTTAGGTTCTGCCTTTGCAGTTCACCCAGAGTAGGTTCTGATTGGTCGGTTTCTATGCCAGTCAGCATCAAAAGCTCCCCCTCCTAGGCAGCCATTGGTTCCTCACAATTCACCCAGATTTGGTTCTGATTGGTCAGTTTCTATGCCAGTCAGCATCTCCAGGCCTATCTCCAGGCTTATCTCTAGAGGTGGGGTTGATCAGTAGCCACCCCAGGTTGCGGGCGAGTAGCTACTGACCACTTTTAGAGAGAGAGAGGCTTGGCTGCTGGCGAGGCCTGGAGAGAGAAACAAGGTCTGATCACCCTGCTTCTCTCTCCGGTCCTCGCCAGTAGCCACTGCCACTGCTAATCAGCCCCACCTCTCTTTCTGAGAGGTCAGCAGTTCAGTCCACTAACCTGCTGCGCACACAGCCTGGTGCTCTGTCAAGCCTTCAGTTGTTTTGCATGTTATGACCCTGGTTCTTTATGTACACTGAGTGGCCAGATTATTATGATCTCTGAACGTATAATAATCTGGCCACTCAGTGTATATCCTACATAATAAAAGGCTAATATGCAAATTGTCCCCTCGATCAGGAGTTCAACCAGCAGGCAGGCTAGCCAACTGCCCATGTACCCTCCCCTTGGCCAGGCTGGCTGGACCCTACCCATGCATGAATTCATGCACTGGGCCTCTAATATATACACTGAGTGGCCAGATTATTATTCATTCAGAGTCATAATAATCTGGCCACTCAGTGTATATAGACTAGAGGCCTGGTGCACAAAAATTCATGCACTCAGGGGGCTCCCTCAGCCCGGCCTGCACCCTCTCACAATCTGGGACCCCTTGGGTAGGGTCCATAGGCCTGGCCTAAAATCAGGGCCTATCGGGGCTTTCTTTCCCCAGCTGCAGGCAGCTGGCCCCACCCCCACCACTGCCACTGCTTGCCATCTGTGCAGCGCTGCCCCCCCCCTCTCCTGCCACCAGTGGCCTCCCTCTGCAGGCAACAGGCTGGGGTGCAATGGCTTGGCTGGCCTGGGCCTCCCTCTTTCTTTGCTAGGGGGCGGGACCAGTCCTGCGAGGGGCTGTCTGCCTACCTGACCACCCCTAACCACTGGCCTGCCTACCTGATCTCCCCTAACCCCTCTGCCTGCCTGCCTGATTGCCCCTAACTGCTTGCTTGGGGGTAGGGCCAGCCTAGTGAGGGCCTGTCTGCCTATCTGATCTCCCCTAACTGCTTGCCTGCCTAACTGATCACTCCTAACTACTGGTCTGCCTACCTAATCACCCCTAACTGTTGGTCTGCCTACCTGATCACCCCTAACCACTCTGCCTGCCTGCTTGATTGCCCCTAACTGCTTGCTTGGGGGCAGGCCCAGCCCAGCAAGAGGCTGTCTGCCTACCTGATCTCCCCTAACCACTTGCCTGCCTACCTGATAACCCCTAACCACCTGTCTACCTACCTGATCACTCCTAACCCCTCTGCCTACCTGCCTGATTGCCCCTTACTGCTTGCTTTGGGGCGGGGCCAGCACTGACTTCCGGTTGGACAGCCTCCGGTTGTTACGACCTGGGGTTTTTATATATTAGGATAATACTGTATACCAATAAACTTAAAAAAGACAAAGTTGTAGGGACTTTACCCTTTAAGATATGGACACATGTAATACCTTAATCAATAAAAAAAAGAAGTGAACAAGTACAAGAGACTGAGGAATATTTGGAGAGGTTGGTGGAGAACTATGAGACCATAGCAAACAAGTTAACAATGAAAAGGAGTGCACATAGGTCAAATGAAATAAGGACTGAAAGAACCCATTTAAAAATAGTGGTATTTACTGGAACATTTATAGGGCAATGGGGAGGACAGAGAAGTTTTTAAAGTCTTTTTGCTGAACCTCATTAAGGTAGCAATTTTTGAGAACATCACATGAGATATGTGCAAAAGTGCTCAACATGTGATGTGATTAATGCTGATTTATCTTTTTGCTCCAAACCTTATAATTTTCTCTTTCAATACTTATATCTTGTAATATTCCCCCCACCCCCCAATTGTTTTTGGCATCAGAAAATTGCCTCTGAAAAAACTATTAGTATAGATTCTGGTTTCCATTACTACCATTGCCCATTACTTCATTAGCTTGAACATTCAACAGTTACAGACCTGGTTAATTTTAAGTGGGAGCTTCTTTCTCTAAGCCCAGAACTTGTTCCAAGCTTGTTACAATGTGGCTTGTGAGTTCTTAAAAGAAACCTCAATGCTTAAAATCCAGTAAAATTATTTCCTACAATTGCTTTAAAATAAATAACTATAGCAATAAGTAGTAAAATAAATAAATAAATAAATATTTATTGATTATTTTTTATAAAAATTTACATTCCAATATTTCTATAAGTTTTTAAAAATAATAGAAAAAGTCTATTATTCTCTAATTTTTCTACTTCTCCCAATAAATTTCAAATCTTTTATGTATTTCTTGGGTATTTACCTGAATGTTTCTGGAAAATAGTCTTGTACTACTTTACTAATATAGCTATACTTTTCCAGTTTTAGACATTATGTATTCACTTATTACAGTGAAAGATGAACATTTAATTCTTTTCACTCTTTTCTCCCATTTTCAGTATGTTCATTTTGGTTGTTTGACCAATAACCAATTTTTATATTATTGTGTATAAATATTTTTCACAGCTAACCTATATAAGTTATTATGTTTATATTTAGTTTCTTGGAGACAGTTTTAGGGTTTTGCCTTTGAGTTAAAAGTGAGTGTGTGAGTGTGTGTGTGTGTGCATGTGTATGTGTCTGATTCATTTCCAAACTCTGCAAAGTGTAAATGTCTTCCCAATCTTTTAAACATATAGGTATTTCTATGAATTCTGTAGTCTTGGAGATATCCTTCTTTTCTCCTTCTGATCTCCTCTGGAATTATTGCTTTATTGGTCTTTTGCATAACTATTATTTTTTGGGATTTCCCTTCACAACGATCCTAGAAATTCCTGTTGTATTATACCTGTATTGGATCTCTTCCATGTAGGTTTATGTTTTTCTTCTTCTTGGTTTACATTCTCATTTTGGTGAGACGTTTTCTATTCATTTCATGAGAAAGAGTTCACGGTAGACCAAGTATGTGGTATGTTGTAAATATGAAATGTCTTTATTCCACTCTCATACTGTATTGCATTTGGTGGCTGTAAATAAGTAGGATAGCAATAACATTCATTCATAATTTTGAAGTCATTGTTTTTCTTATTGGTTTATTTGTTTGTCTAGTGTTGCTGCTTACAACTTTGATGCCATTCTGATTTTTTCTCTGTGAAAGTTTTGTCCCTGTGTTCAACACTTTAAAGTGGTATGCATTGACATGGGGCTTTTATTTTTCCCTACTGTGTTAGACATTCCAAGGACTTTTCACTCTGAACTTCAGTTTTGGAACATTTTGTTAAATTATTTCCTTGATAATCTTCTTACCATAACTACAGTACTTTTGTTCTCTTTTTCTGTTATTCAGATAATGCATTTCTAAGATGGGTACTCTCATTTTTTCTTTGTTAACTTTATTCTAACTTTTCAAACATTTTCTAAAGTTAAAATTCAAGATTTTATCATTGATTTTTTTCTCCATTTCTGCTATCATATTTCTAATTTCCACAAATTTTCTTTACTTGTCTGGACATTTATTTCTTTATTATTTATTATTACTTTCCCATTGCATTCACAACTTCGCACAGGGGCCTAGTTTTTGGCATAGCTTGGCTTTTGACATGCCTTTCTTTCTGAGCTTAATCATTTCTAGCTTTAAAAAATTCATTAAATTTTTTAAAATATTTATTTTTAAGGTGGTGTTATTTTCATGCAAGCATAATTTTCTTTCTCTGGGAGGCAATGTTAAACACAGACACACACAGAGTTTACTTCTACTTCCATCACTCTATTTTCTTCTTCTGCTTATTTGGTCTCTGTCTTTCATGTTAGAAGCTTTCTTCAAATATTTGGGGATCCTTGGCCCATAAATATTTAAGAATAAGTTACTAAATATCTGATTAGAAACTTATGGGCTTGTCAACTAGTGTGTCTCCACCAGTTGACAGCTAAATCCACTTAATTATTTTAGTAAGATGTCATGAGGAAACAGAAGTAAGCATGTGTTTGTTGGCTTTGCTGTACAGTTTAGACAATTTGGAATATATACTTTTAAGACACAACTGCTTAAGATATGGCATTATTTAAAAACACTTATCTAAGCATGTAAGTTACAACGTCTAATGTTTTGTAAACTGAATAAAACCCACATAAGTTTCTAAAGGTGATAAAATTGAATCACGAATCTCTTTTGTAACAAATAATCTACATCTATTTTAATGTGCTTCACACATTTTTAATAACCATGAAGGGAATACAGTATTCTCAATAGATCAAGTCCATGCTTCATCTTATTAATCATTCTAACTTTCATAACGCTGGAAGTGCCAAAATATCTCCTCACTGCAGCTGCATATTCACGGTCCAAAACATTCTTTCCAATATGACTTGATTATCCTCATCAACTTTGTAATAACCTTCATATGTGAGGTGAGAGAGTGAACAAGAATCAATGTTGCCACCAGTATGAGTGGATTTGGAGTTCTAATGTGAATTCAGATTAGAAACAGTACACTAGTTCTGAGGAGAATTAGTTGGAGTGAGTTGCCATAGAAGAAACACTAACAAAAATGAAAAAATAAAAATAGAGTAAAAACCTGACTGCCCCTCATTTTCAAGAACTTGATTAAACATTTAATAATTTTAAAGAATAAACATATATTTTGTCAAAAAGTAGGCATAATATAAATGTTAAAATCAGAGCAAAAGGGATGAAAAATATTTGTATATGGTGATGTCAGTATGACTTCAAACCTGCATGCTAGAGAAAAGAATGAAGTACCTGTAATTTAGGATGAAAAACTGCCTCCATTCTTGTGCGATGCAATTCTGAAGTTTGAGTAATTTCTATGCGAGTTAAAATAGTCCACGTCAATGAGTGGTTTTTATGGGAGACCTCTATATGGCAAAAGAAATCGAAGAAGGTAACAGAGTTCCCCTGAGGGCTAACCACCCTTATTCAAGTTAATGAGATATGCGCCTGAATAAGGCCTCAGTCAACATTAATTTTTTTTTTCTTAAATACGAGGTTAGAAAAAATAACCTTTCTCCTAATGAGCACTTTAGATTACATTAATTTTTTCAAAATAATTTATGTGAATTCTTTTTTCCTAAAAAAGTTTATGTATATTTATGCCACTTGTTCTGTAAAGAAAAACATTTTTATTCTTCTGATTGCATAGAACAAAAGCAGAAGCATGGCAAAAAAATTGGTGGCAGGAGAAGAAGGGTGGTGAGATGTTCTGAAATTAAGGAACTCAAAATAAAAGTGGAGAATATTCATGTTTTTCCCCCCGTGGTTCTGTTTCCAAATATGCACTCTTAAATTAGCATAGAAAGATTAGTTAGTGCTTAATGGCATGTAATTCCCTTGCATAAATTATAAAAAAATGAAAGATATTTGCAGTTATATCTAACTCTGAATTTTAAAGCCAACAGAGAAAGCAAACAAATTAAAAGAGAAAACTAAGGAAAAAAATTATGCCAATTCAAAATCAGTGGGACTATTTTACTGTGTGGATTCATAAAGTCAACTTCAAAAGATACCTAATGCACTTTAATAATTTGTAAGAAGTGGCCCAATTCTTCAATTTTACTTAAATTAAGGTAAAAATTCATAATGTTGACCAGAGTTGAAACACAGATTTTATTCCCTCAGACAGTTTTATATCTATCATTCACTCATCGCTTTGTTCACTTACCTTATGAACAGTTACTTAGTGTTTATTGACAGCTGGGTATAAGGACACTGAAGAGGAAAAACTATGTGTTTTCAGGAGCTCGGCAGTTGGAGAAGGCAGATACAATAGAGCTTAGTGCTATGTGATGTTTCTCCCCTCCCCCCAAAGATTCTCTTTATAGTTTTATACCTACAATTCTATGGTACGTATTGCATTGTGTGCCCACCATCCAAAATCAAAGATCTTCTATTACCATAGATTTAGCATCCTTTACCCTTTACTACCCCTTCCCTCTGGTAACTACCATACCGTTATCTGTGTCTATAAGTTTTTGTTTGTTTGATTTTCTTATTTGTTTCTTTCAGTTTTATATACTACATATGAATGAAATTATATGGTTCTTGATTATTTCCACCTGACGTTCCTCTTAGCATGGTATTCTCAAGATCCATCCATGTTTTTGCAAATGACAGTATTTCATCTTTTCTTATGGCTGAGTAGTATTCTACTGTATACATGTACCACATCTTCTTTATCTAACCATCTATTGAAGGACACTTCTGTTGTTTCTGTGCATTGACCACCATAAATAACGCTGCAATGAACATAGGGGTACATATATCATATAGAAATGGATGTTGAGTGTTGTGGTGGGGAAAGTAAAGGAAGATTTCAGAAGTCATACTGGATTTCAATCTAAGTATGACTAAGTTCTCAATAAATCAGTGGATGAATTATTCCAGGTAGAAGAAAATGTGCAATAGACCGGGGCATGGATTGTTTTGAAACTGCAGCATAAGCTTTGCAGAGTTGCAGAAAGTGGTAGGAGATGAGATAAAGAAAGGTGTTTGAAAGGTTTTATGCATGCTACAAAAAGGAATTTGTACTTTAGTGTTTAGGTATTGGGGAGTCACTTAAAGATCTTTAGAGGGAGACAGACATGATTGGTTTTGCCTTTGGAAATATCTCTGATAGAATCTTCAAAGGTGAACTGGAAAGGACTGAGCATTTAAGCGAGAGAAAAAGTGAGTAGCAATTGTAATTAAAGAGAAAATAATAGTTTTGAGACATATTTAACACAGCTATCAGGTACTCATCACTTATTAGATTTGAAGGGAAGGGGGGAAAAAACCAGGAATGATTATCTGGTTTCTAGTTTGGCCAAATGGAAAATGATGTTTCTATTACTCAGATAAACAGAGGAAAAGCAGAGAGAAGATAATAAATTTGTTTTGAGAAAATTGGATACTTTTGTAATGGAGAGTAAAATAATTTATTTGAATACAAATACCAGAAGAGATTTTTTTTGGAAAAATAGTTTAGTCCTCTAAAATAAATATGTTTTTTTTTTAAAATCCTGGGAAAATATTACTAATAGCAATTGATCTCCACATATCTGTACGTCTACCGTTCCCATTTCTGGAATAGGGTATTACTTAAACCTACTTTCTCTGGATCACTGACTTGGCAAATAGCCTGAAGAAGTATGCAGACTTAAGAAAGTCTTTGCAGATGGAAATTCTGCTTTCCTCATTGTATTACCATTAATGTCCTTCCCTTTTCTTGACCATGAAGAGGAAGAATTCAGTTAGAGGACACCTTTAGGTTTGAGCTTTGGCTTATAATAACTGGATATATTTCGTTATCACAGGACTAACAGATGTGCCTAAAAAACCACCTGATATTTCCTTTATATTGTTTCAGGGACGAGACAAATGGAGACCAGATGGTCCAGTCCAGAAAAGCCTAATTGCCAACTCTGATTTAAGCTGGAAAAACTCCTCAAATGAAAATGGGAATTTAGCTTCGAGATAGTAGTTTCCATGTGTGAGTTTTAAATTCTCCAAAAGGGGTGGCTGGGGAGGAATAACAGGAAAAAAAATCATTTGCAGGATTAAGATGATAAGTTTATTTTTTTGAGAATGTAAAACATCTATTTCTTTCTTGTGTATATTTGTACAAGTAGAAATAATTAACCTCTTTTTTTCAGACCTTAGTGTTTCTCATCAATGCTCTAGAAGGAGTTAACTGAACTGACAGATTTGATTACTCAAAGTGGTCAGTCTCATTTTTTATTTCACTTTGACATAAGACTTGGCACAGGTGTATTACAAGTTAGGCTCATTTATTGCTGCACTTCTAAGTTATAAATCTGGTTTACATCTATGGAAAATGTAGTGTAGAATTGAAGACATGTCCAATTATCTGGGCAATTTGTTTTATGAACTTATACCAAATTAAATAGAAAGCTTCACCAGTATTTGTTCTTCCTCTGTGGGCTGCAAATCAGTTAGGAAAAACTTCTTCAACAGGGCATGGAAAGTTCTGGCTTTTCAGACTGTTTCCTGAATGTGTTCTGATTAAAACAGGATCTGAAAGTCTGATTGATAGTCTCTGTTTCCTTTCTTAATGTCACAAATACATTCAGAATGTTGACTCCTATGAAAGGTAGAATTGCTAAGCTGGACTGCATTGCATTCAGCCGTTCTTCATATTAGAGGAAATGATTTGACTAAGCACTTAAATCATGGATATGCAAGGCTGGGTTTCTCAGGAAGTAATTATTGAAAGAGATTTTGTGAGTCTCTCATCTATAAAAATGAAACAAAATTCAACCTAGGATGGGCAATCAACACATAGTATTATGTGTATATGCTTTTGGACTTTAAAAAATAGAGTGCCTCATCTGACCAGCATCATATGTAACAGTAAATTGTTAAGGATTTATATATAACCACCTTTTCTCTCAAACGCAGCAAAAATATATCAACAGGGATAAATATTTTAAAGTTGAAAACTAATGAACACTTTACTTCTTCCTTAAAAAAATTTGCCAGTAGAAAATACTCTGTTAAAAAATAGCAAAAACTGTGCTTAACACTGCTAAGTGCCACTCCCAAATACTAAGGAAATAAATGTTATTAGAAGATTAAAATAAACCAAAATTCTGTTAGGTTCAAATCTGCAATCATATATGGCAAATAAATTTGCACAAATAGAGGGACTTAGAAAATAATCTTTTGTGGTAAAGGCAAGTTTTAATTGCCTGGTAAAATTAATTGATCTTTGTGGGTGAGAATTTGTTCCCTAAAAGTTGGTCAACACCCATTAAAGAAAGTCATTTATACAAATTTAAAACTATTTCTCAAGAGAACTATTATAGAAACCTTAAAAGAAATCGCCTTATTCCCAATACATTTTCTGATCAGTTTTTCTTTCTGTTGTTAAAATTAAGCGGATGATGTGTTGAAACTTATCCTCATTGCTTTTTATTCTTCCCAGAATTATTCATACCATAGTCTATTTTCTCCATTTACTGTACCAATTTTCTTTTAATTTGACAGTTTTCCTTGTATTTCAATGTATTGTTTTGACAGATACTCATCAAGATTTCACTTGAAACAAGAAAATCATAATTCATGCTCACATTTTAAACTTAACTCATTTTAGTCTTTCTTCTTATTTCATAGTCCTATGTACCTTACAATGACACAGACTATAAGTGACAAGATAATGGATTAAACTTAGTAAGTTTATCTACTTAAAGAGGGTTTGCTGGATACTAAAAACTAAACTAAACTTTCCCACAAGAGATGGACAATATAATGATTTTAAAAAGCCAGTACTTTTTATTCTTAACCAATAACAAGCTAAATTATATATAATTTACTCTTATTCTTTTGTCATGGCATTTATGACCTGGACTAGTCTACCATGCACTGGCTTGTGAGTAATATTGCTTTGCCTTAATCTGCACACTGCCTTCTCCCTTATTTTCATATTCTCCTTGATGAATGAACTTTGTTTTCACCTTTCTTCCCTGCACTTTGTCTGCCTTTCCTATTTTTTGTTACTATTATCTATCTATCTATTTATCATCTATCTATCTATCTATCTATCTATCTATCTATCATCTATCTGTATCATCACCATCTGTCTATGTATCTACATCATTATCATAATCTTTTTTTATCTCAGTATTTCAATAATACACTCTGACATGGTTTTGGTGATGGCAGGGAGGTTTTCTTTTGCACATCTCTGCCTCCTATTCCTTATAAAGTTTGATAAAGAAGATTGGGAAGTTAAAACTCTTTAACCCTGTAGTTTAGTTTTTGGAAAGATCCTTTTGATTGCCAATGTTTTCAGTTTTATTAGGCAAAGGTGTCTGCAGAGTATGCAGTGGGCAGCTTGAATGGAGGTCTTTAATCAGTGTATTATGTTAGGAATCATCAGCCAACAGCCCTTGAACTGAACTCTGTCTAAAAGGCAGTGAAAAAACACCTGTGCAGAAAACTCCTGCCTCATTCTGAATCCCGTTTTCTTCTTAGGTAGATCAGCTTGGGATGGAGTCTGAAAGGAGAAAGGAGTTTTCTTCTGATATAGAATCAAAGGATTTCATGACTTTTTTCCCCCCAAAAAGTCCACTTAGGAGCCCATGGAGTTGAACCAAATAGCTTTCTCTTCCTCATTCATGATAATGAAGGAAAATTATTGAAGGCAGTATAATTTTTGAGTGTGAGCTTTATGAACATAATAGAATATATTACTTTTAACTCAATATGTTATTTGTTTATAACCCTTGTTTTTATATTATGCTTTATTTAATTTTTGAATATTTTGGGATTATAATGATTATACAAAATTCATGTTAATATTGTAGATAAATATAATATTCTTTTGAATGGATTTTTAAAACTTCTTATTCCTATATACATTATTTTATTTATATTCTAATGAAATGATTAGTACAAATTCTACAGAATTTGGGTGAAAGTTTAACTTGACTGTGCTTCAAAAATTATTCTTAAATGAGGCCATTATCATATTAAGTACATAGCTCCTATATTACTACTCCTTTGAAGCACTGCTTTAAACAATAAATAGATAAAAATCATTCTCATTCATAAGGCTCAATATAAATTTAGTGTAAACATCCTATTTACTTTAAAGAAAACAGCTACTTATTAATTTTTTTTGACAAAAGTTACTTCACATAAAGAAGTTAAATATCACTGTTTAATGAACATTAAACAAATAACAATGGAAATGAAGCAGGACAAAAGGGCTGTTAAGTAGCCTGGACTTGATTCACACAAGAGACTGTTGAAATTTATGCTCAAGTCACTGAATACCAATGTATGTAACATCTGAACATGTGGGTGCCACATTTAATTCTTAAAAAAACTCTGTTTTTTTTTTAAATAACATTAATTGGACAAATATCTGATAAATACTTTCTTTCTGAAACATATAACTTTTCTCTACCCAGTAGCCCTGGCTTTTCAGCTAGAAACAGTACCTTACTCCACTTCATTGTCCTAGAGATGCCATTTACTGCATAATAGTTGATTAATTTTAAACTGGAAAAATTATGATACCTCATTCCCTTGGCCTCTGGTTGGTTTAGTTATAGGTATATAGTTAGAGTTGGCCAGTCCATTCTTTATGTAGTATTTTCTTGTTACCATGTGCATTTATTGTGGCAAAAGTTTTAACATATAAAGAGATAAACAGTAGTATATAGACACTTTCCATGCCTTATTGGCTAGAAGAGCAAGGTGAGTTGTCTGGGGAGTGGGTCAGGAAAGGAGCAGTAGAATAAAAAAGAGAGAGAAAAACGAGAGAAGAATGAAATGGAGGGAGAGGGGAGAGAGACAGGGAGAGCTATTAAGTTGACCCTGTGGGTCAACTTAGAAGATAAATAAATAGTCCTGATGGCATTCAAATTATTTGAATTCTTGGTGCTCTACTTGACTTATAGCTTGGTTGTTCTGCAAGATATCCCAATATCTATAATAATAAAAGCCTAAGCGACCATTGCAACTGACTGGATGACCGAACAGGCTGCGTGGGGTGACTGAGCTGTCAGGGGGGTTAGTGAGGGGTGACCAAACGACTGAACAGCAGGCTGTGTGGGGCGACTAGGCCTGCAGGGGGGGCAGTTGGGGGTGACCAGGCAGGCAGGCAAGTGAGGAGTTGGAGCCAGCAGTCCTGCCAGTCGGACATCCCCCAAGGGTTCCTGTATTGGAAAGGGTACAGGCTGGGCTGATGGGGACCCCCTCCCCCTCTCCCTCTCCCCCCTCCCCATGCACGAATTTTGTGCACTAGGCCTCTAGTCTTTCCAATAAATAGGCTCCCTTAAAAGTTGTTTTTATCGAGTATTCTTCACTGCCACCAAAAGATTTCTAATAAATGCAAACTTTGATTTATATTATAGGTCTCATTTCGAGAAATATAAACTTGAATTAAAAGCAAACTTGCAAATCTGATCCATGTCCAAATCCAGAGGCCTTCATAAAGCCATTATGAAGCCATTTAATATCAAATATGGTTAACTTTTAAGAAAAGCAAATAGCCAAAGTAAATGTGTTGAACCTACGGAGCTACTTAGAAATCTTTTAGGCTTTGAAACATAGACTTTCTTTAATGAGTTAGAAAGGCAGTTGATAAAATAAATTTACATGTGAGTCTTTGTTACTCAGTTTATCTCACATAGACCTAAATAATCCCAGCAATTTTGATTCTTTTCACAGAATTACCACGTTGTTAAAATGAATTTTGCTTATTTCTCTACATAAGTTCTGTTCATTATTATCTGTAAAATAGTGCTTATATTCCAACTTCAAATTTCCTGTCATTTTAATACCCTTTCTAAGGACCTTTATTGTAAAAAGAAGTGTTCTCAGCTCTGTGTTGATATGAATACAAAGTCTCTGACATAGTACAACTTATATTTAATGGAGGAGGAAAATATAATAATGAATGACTTACCAAAGGTGCAGATACTTATTATAAGGGTTTAAGGATACTTAGAGCTCCAAGGACCCGTGTTTGTCTTCTTGCTTTAGCCAGCAACCAGAAAACTGGAAAATATAACCTATTAGGTAGCCCAGTAACCTCTGTTTATGATTCTACAGTCAAGACTATTTTTTTTTAAATATAATGACTGTGCAGAATATTTTGTGAGGAGTGTGATTCTGAGCAGCACTCTGTCCCTTGCAGATAGATTGAGGAACATGCAGAGTGGGCAGATTACCAGTCTCCCAAAGGAAGGCATTAGCACCTACTGAGCACTGATGATGTCACTCTGGCCCCTCATAGTAATTTTCCTGTTTTCTGTACTCATTTCTTTGTCAGATGCAATACTTCTAAGTCTCCGATTCTCCCCAGACGGCTGCTTTGCTGCTTTCCTGCTTTGCTTACTGATTTTTACTCTGACTCAGCTTTCCTGCATTTGGCCCACTCTAAACTCCCTATTTTCTGACATTGTTTCACAAACAGCTTTGACATCCCTGCTCTTCTGTTTTCAAAGCTTAAGTCCCAAAGGAACTTCAATTCACTTGCACCTTAGTTTTTTAAAATAAAATTTAAACTCATTGTTGAACTTAAATCCCTTTCTGAACTCTATTGCTAATTTACAGATTATAAGGGATGATTGAAGATTTTTGCCTAGATTGGAGAAGGTCATGATGAGAAGACTGTGGTGATGTCAAGGATAAAATTGAAGGCTAGTGAGAGTTTAAGAAAGAAATACCACTTAAAGTTATTATGTGATTCCACATTTGCTTGTCTGTTTCGCCCAGTATAGATACTTTTGAAAAATTATTCAGTAAGCATAATGTCTGACAAGTAATTGATGGCAAACAGATATTGTTTCAAAAAATAGGTAAAAAATAGCAGTGAGAGTTAAACCAAGGCCTCTGGGGCATGAAGAAGAAGTTATAATCCATAGTACCTGACTTCTATTTGGAAAATGAAGGAAAGAAGTCCAGGTTCTCTCAGATTTCAAGTTAGTGTTTTTCTGAGTGGTTGGTGGTGTTATCGAAGGAGCAGGAGAAATAGAGGAGTTAGCAGGCTCTGAAGGTACAGACTATGACTTTGCTTTTTGTTATACTTGATTTTTGGGTGTCTATGGGACATGCCAAAGGTGCCGTCCAGTAAGGAGTTGTATATTTGTACCCGGAACTCAGAGGAGATATAGAGACTGGAGATCTGGCCTACAAAATGAGATTCTTAGAGTGGGGAACCTCAGTTTTTAAAAAGTGAACTGCAAGAATATGCTATAGAGGAGGTTGAATAAATTGACCTAAGAACTAGAAAGGGAAACAAAAGAATATTGCCATAGAAATGTAGAGAAGAGAAAATATTGAATGTGATGATATGGAATAATTATACTTCCCGTGGTAGTCCTATGGTTTGACTTAGGCAAATGGGAGGTGCAGAAGAACAAGATGACCTATGCAGGCATTGGTGAGAATCCTAACACCATGGCGTGGCCCTTTCATCTAAATCTGCCTTTGCAAGTTTGGCTGCAGAACCTACTGAAGGCTGCACATTTCTCTTTCTCTAACTGGAGAGAGTTGCTTGTACACTTGAGAGTACTATCTTTGCTTTAAAGGTGAATAACTGCCCTAGCTGGTTTGGCTCAGTGGATAGAGCGTTGGCCTGTGAACTGAAGGGGCCCAGGTTTGATTCCGGTCATCTTGACCAGGTTGCAGGCTCGATCCCCAGTGGGGGGCTTGCTGGAGGCAGACAATCAATGATTTCTCTCATCATTGATGTTTCTATCTCTTTTCTCCCTCGCCCTTCCTCTCTGAAATCAATAAAAAAATATTAAAAAAATAAAAAAATAAAGGTGAAGAACTTAACTTCTGAATCCTCAAAATAATGTCTGGGCAGACTTTTCCACTTAAACCTGCTATTTCCTAACTAGTGTTTGTACATAGTTGGTAGTACAGTGCTTTGTACACAGCTTGTGTCCACTCAGAAAATGTCAAGTGAATGAATAATGTTGCTACTGACTCCTACATTTTTTAATCTGTTCACATGGCATATATGAGGCTGATGCAATGGCTCTTTTCACAGTATGTAATGGGCACAATCTCCAGTCAATCTAACACATTAAAACATTTTTTTGGTACTTTTAAAGTGGAGTCAATCTGTGAGGAAGTGACAAATGATGAGTTAGGTCCGTGGTCGGCAAACTGCAGCTCGCGAGCCACATGCGGCTCTTTGGCCCCTTGAGTGTGGCTCTTCCACAAAATACCACGGACTGGGCGAGTCTATTTTGAAGAAGTGGGTTTAGAAGAAGTTTAAGTTTAAAAAATTTGGCTCTCAAAAGAAATTTCAATCGTACTATTGATATTTGGCTCTGTTGACTAATGAGTTTGCCAACCACTGAGTTAGGTGAATAAACCATTCAATTCATACATTCCTTACTCTTGATAATTTTTTTTCAGTGTAAAATTTTTACATTTAGAATTAGGCAGCTGGACTCAGTTTAGATGATTCCAGTTTTGTTGGCAACATCCAAAGCATCATAGTCAGGAGCCAGTCAAACATATGCCTTCTTCTCGCCATCAGGCCTGATCAAGGTGTTGACTTTGGCCACATCAATGTCACAGAGCTTCTTCGCACCTGTTTGATCTGGTGCTTGTTGGCCTTGACATGCACAGTGAACACAAGTATATTATTGTCTTCTATCTTCTTCATGGCTGACTCTGTAGTCAGGGGAAATTGATGATGGCATAGTGGTCAAGCTTGCTTCTCCTGGGTGCGCTCTTTCGAGGATATTTAGGCTGCCTCCGGAGCCTTAGTGTCTTTGGCCGTCGGAAAGTGGTGATGAACGGATCTTCTTTTTTGTGTGGCTGAGGAAGCATTTCAACACTGCTTTCTTTGCTTTCAAAGCCTTTGCTTTGGCTTCGGCTTTGGGAGGGGCAGGGCTTCCTTCTCAGCTTTCGGCGCCATCTTCATAAAATGGACTTTTGATAATTTTTGTGAGAGTTTTCTTACCATTTCCATGCTTTAGTTTCTGATTCTGGAAAGTTGAATCTTCTTGGACTTGGGCCATTGGCCTATTTTTGTGTTTCCAGTTCTTGCAAATTGGAACATATCTGAAATCTATTAATTTTAGAGTACATAAGCCAAAAGTGTATTAAAAAAATCCCTATTTGCTCTTTTGTAACGTAAAAGTGAAGTGACCTCCAGTAGAAAGGGACCCCCCTCTTCTATAGGCTTGCCTGAAGGATAGGGGACAATTTACATGTGAGCTTGGAATCATTGTGCCAAAAAAAGCGGTGTGTTTTGATGCATCCTATCAATCATTCTATTCTTTTAAGAGTTTTACTTTGTGTTTCACAGAATAGAAATCTGGCTTATTGCCTTTAAATATTCACAGTCAATATTATCTTTAAATTTTGATGTTTTTCTTAGCATAATTCTTAGATTAGAATTAAGAGTTTTTGTGATTTATGAGCCAATCAGTTGAGTTTATGAATATAAAATGAAACCAGTCAAGCCACCAGAATGAAGATGCATAAGACAGGTTGCTCTATAGATGAATATTAGTTACTAGTAGTTGAGAACTACATGCTGCCACTACAACAAAACAGACTACCTCTATGAGAGCTATAGGGTAACTAGTTAAATAATCAAGCAATTTGTTTTTGCTGTTATTTCTACTCCGTCGAGGGGACCCAAATCTGGAATGCTATGGACTGAACATATATGCCCCACCAAAATACATGTGTTGAAGCCCCAAACCCCCAATGTGATGGTATTTGGAGATGGGCCTTTAGAAGGTAATTAGGGTTAAACTAGATGATGAGGGTAGGGTTACTGTAATAAAATTAGTGGTCTTATAAGAAAAGGAAGTGAAGATACAGCCAGAAAGCAGCAAGTCAGGCTCTGAAGGTAGAGACTATGGCCTTGTTTTTTTGTTATACTTGATTTTTGGGTATCTATGGGTCATTGTCACACACAAAAAATTTATCTGCACTTTGATTTTGTACTTCCCAGTCTCACGAACTCTGAGTAAAGAAATTTCTATTTTTGAAATCACCCAGTTTATAGATTTTGTCATGGAAACCCAGATGAATTAATAAACAAAATGGTCAGAGATTGTGAGGTATTATATAGGATATAAACAGGATGATGTGATAAGGAAGCAAAAGAGTGACTAGGGAAGACATCTTATTGGAGATGTTATTGCTGTCAAGAATATGATTGCTTAGTGCTATAAAGAGTAAAAGGGAGAGAGTGTTTCAGGACAAGGGAACAGCCTTCTCATTTGTCCTATGTGTACCCTGGAGCCACTCTGTGTAATCTAAATGTTAAATAAAAAGAGTTGGAAAAAAGTAGACAAAGATGAAATGTATTTTGGATTTAGATGGAGAATGACTTTGAAAATATAGAAGTTTTTCTGGGCATGAATGCAAATCATTTAAAATAAAATAATGAGAAATTATTTAAAATAGCAAGAACTGTTGAAAAGGGAGCTTCTTGGTAAAATCTATATTGTTAGGTTAACATTCTCACTCTTACTCTTCCTTTTACTTTTGTGTTACAAAACCATTTGTTGTGTCTGATTTCTGTAGGATCTACATTCACAATTGTGAATACCTCTCTACAAATGGACATTGGAAACTATGAATGGATTGGGAAGTCAGTATAGATTTGCTGGAGTGCAGTGTTTTATTTCTGCTGTGTAAGCTAAGGTTTAACCTCTGGATCCAGATTTCTGCACCGATTTCCTGTCTGAGGCTCTGCAAATGTGGTTGGCACCATACTAGGGTGGCTCAGGTAGCCAGGAACTGAGATTATGTTTACCATTTTCATAAACCCTCATGGAATAAATATAGGCTCCAGTCACTCTCTATTCTACCCTGCACTATAGCTGTGAGCAGGAAGGAAGTATCATTTTCATCTCCTGGTACAATGAAAGCTCTGAGAATCTAGTTACAATTTCTCTTAGCAAATGGAATCCCAGAAGTGTCTGCACATAGCAAAAACGCACATGCATTCTGCTGTTAGAGGTTTTTTTTCAGACCATGGTTGAAAAATATCTGCTCTTTAAATTATTCCACTGCTTTACAGAGGAAGTATTAATTACATGACTGCAAGCATAGATCAGGCTGGGATGTAATTACAGGGCTTGCTTTGTCTCTGTTGTCCAACAGAATTAGGCAGGAAGTGCTCATGATGCCAGCATTTTAAGGTGTGTTGGAGCCCATTATGTTTCTGGTTCTCTCAAGAACTTAAGCATGGATCAAATGACATCTCTGTTGCCCAATTTTCTGGAAAAAATGACAACGCAAGTTTTAGCAGAAATACAGTTTTACAAATTTTATGTTTGTACATTGATAGAAAATGTTGTAGGAAGTCTTAAAAAGGGCGTCTTCTAGAGCATCACTCTTGCTCTCTGGTTCTCCCTTTTGTCACACTGTGAGTCCATTACTGGCTCTACATTTGGTTTCCCATTAAGCAATGATGCAGCTGAGAAGGTGAAAATGTGTTTGCATTATGCAGTTTATTTCTTTCTAATAATACATCTATATAAAATTGTTTCTCTTAAATGTCTACTTTCAAATTAGAGTGTCAGAATAAAAATAAAATTTCTAAAACTACCCTTCTATTTAATTCGCTTTTTGAGTTGTTCTTTTCTATATTTTTATTTTTTCATCATTCTCATAAAAATTAAGTCTATGTAAGTTTTTGTCTGTTAAAGTAGACAGATAGGATAGAGGTGGACTCTTAGATGCAGAGAGCAGACATGACTGCCAGAAGGGCAGAAGATGGGGGACTGGGTTGAAAGGATAAAGGGAATGAGAAGTACAAATTCGTAGTTGCAAAATAGTCACAGGGATGTAAAGTACAGCATAGGAAATATAGTCAATAATATTGTAATAACTATGTATGGTGCCAGGTAGGTCCTAAACTTATCAAGGGGATTACTTTGTAAAGTATATGATTGGCTAACCAGTATGCTGTACACCTGAAATTCATACAGAACTCTAATTGAAAAATAAAATTAAGCAAGTTTTTGATTGTTAGTTCTATTGCAAGTTTCCTTGCAATAATCATCTTTATGCTCAGCTTTTAAACTCTCCCTTCAGGCAGTTAAAGTAGTTAAATTTTGCTACTGTTTTCTGTCATTTGGGATTCTATATCTTCTGAAAATTCTTTGCATAGTTAAAGATTCCCCTCCATCTCTTCTCCCATACCAAATATTATGCTTTTGATATTTTTCTTATAACTATTGAGCAATCCATAGACTTCTTTCAAGACTTCCAAATTATTAGAATGTTTGCTTTCCTCAAAATCCACCCCAAATTACATTTACAGTGCACATGTGCTTATAATCACTTCTAGGCCCAGTTACAAAACCTGACATTCTTACTGTTTTTGCAATCATTGAATATATTTCCTATTCAGTTTCATTTTTTATGTTTTAATTCTCTTCCTTTTAAGATAAGATGACAATTTCTATACTATAGTACAGTGGGAGAAATGAACCTCCAGGGTCATACATGCCTTCTCTCCCCTTTCCTTTTATTTTGGTCCATTTCAAGAAAAATCATCACTGGAAAAACAAAGACTTGGATTTTTTAAAAATTTAATAAATCTTTATTGTTCAGATTATTACAATTGTTGCTCTTTTTTCCCCATAGTTCCCCTCCACCCGGTTCCCACCCCATCCTCTGCCCTTACTCTCCCCCCCCCACTGTCCTCATCCATAGGTATACGATTTTTGTCCCGTCTCTTCCAGTACCCTCCACACCCCTTTCCCCCCAAGAATTATCAGTCCACTCCCTTTCTATGCCCCTGATTCTATTATAGTCACCAGTTTATTCTGTTCATCAGATTTTTTATTCACTTGATTTTTATATTCACTTGTTGATAGATATGTATTTGTTGTTCATAATTTTTATCTTTACCTTTTTCTTCTTCTTCCTCTTAAAGAATACCTTTCAGCATTTCATATAATACTGGTTTGGTGGTGATGAACTCCTTTAGCTTTTTCTTATCTGTGAGTTCTTTATCTGACCTTCCATTCTGAATGATAGCTTTGCTGGGTAGAGTAATCTTGGTTGTAGGTTCTTGCTATTCATCACTTTGAATATTTCTTACCACTCCCATCTGGCCTGTATAGTTTCTGTTGAGAAATCAGCTGATAGTTGTATGGGTGCTCCCTTGTAGGTAACTAACTGTTTTTCTCTTGCTGCTTTCAATATTCTCTCTTTGTCTTTTGCTCTTGGCATTTTAATTATGATGTGTCTTGGTGTGGTCCTCTTTGGATTCCTTTTGTTTGGGGTTCTGTGTGCTTCCTGGACTTGTAAGTCTATTTCTTTCACCAGGTGGGAGAAGTTTTCAGTCATTATTTCTTCAAATAAGTTTTTAGTGTCTTGCTCTCTCTCTTCTTCTGGCACCCCTATAATTCGGATGTTGGTATGTTTGAGGTTGTCCCAGAGGCTCCTTACACTATCTTTACATTTTTGGATTCTTTTTTTCTTTTTGCTTTTCTGGTTAAGTGTTTTTTGCTTCTTTGTATTTCAAATCTTTGACTTGATTCTTGGGATCCTCTAGTCTACTGTTCAATCTGTGTATATTATTTTTTATTTCAGTTAGTGTATGCTTAATTTCTGATTGGTACTTTTTCATATCCTTGAGGGTCTCACTAAATTTCTCAGAGATTTCTAGAAGATTCTTGAGTAACCTTATAACTGTGGTTTTGAACTCTATATCAAGTATTTTGCCTTCCTCCATTTTTTTCATTTGTGATCTCTTTCTTTGTCTCTGCATTTTGGCTGCTTCCCTGAGATGATAGAGTGGCTCTGTGTGCTAGGTGTCCTATAGGGCCCAGTGGCTCAGCCTCTCTAGTTACCTGAGGTGGACACTCTTGGTGCACCCCTTTGTGAGCTGTGTGCACAGTCTTGTTGTAGTTAAGCCTTGATTGTTGTTGGTATCACTGGGAGGAATTGATCTCCAGGCCAATTGGCTGTGAGGATCAGCTCTGTCTATGCTGGGAGAATTTCTGTGCTGGAGAAATTCTTATGAGACCCTTATGAGAGAAGATTTTCAAAAGCCTCTGTGTTCAGCTTGGATGGGGCGGAGTCTCAGGGCAGAGCAGACAGCACAGGTTTCCCATCAGCCCTGCCCTATTAGGCCCCTATGTCTCAGTGTCCCGTGGTAATCGCTGTAAGCACCTCTGAGAGAAAGCAGCCCTCGAATTACGCCTGCCGCCAGACAGTCCAGTTTCTCCCGGAATGCGTCTGGGTCCCCACAGTCTCACCCTGAACTGGAGTTCAGTGCAGTCGAAAGCTTTTGTCTCCCTCCCACTGGAGAAAGCCAGCCACGTACTCAGCCACCCACCCTCTCCGTGCGCGCATGCCTTGGTACCTCTGCCTTCTGCAGTCCCTCTGAATCTCAGCGTGCTTTTCTCCCTCCTGACAGTCCAGTTTCACCCCGTATGCATCTGGGTCCCCAGAGTCTCACACGGAACTGGAGTTCAGCACAGTTGGGAGCTTTTGTCTCCCTCCTGCTTGAGAAAGCCAGCCACACGCCCAGCTGCCAGTCCTCTCCGCGTGTCTCAGTACCTCTGCCCTTTGCAGCTCCTCTGATTCTCAGCGTGCTTTTCTCTTTCCTTCTAGTTGTAGAATTTCTACTCAGCCAGCCTTCCTGTGGTTCTGGATGATGTCCATTTTGTCTTTTAGTTGCAGTTTTGAAATTGTTGTGCGAGGCAGCAGTTTAGGTGTTTATCTATGCCGCCATCTTGGTTTCTCTCTTAAGTTGTTTATCAAAGACTTGGATTTAGAGTAGCATCTTCATTCTTTGTTAGGAAAGCAACACCAATTAAATTGGCTAATTGTTTCAGAAAGAAATGTAAAATAATATTTAATATATTGCAAGAGTTGAAATCTTGATAAATATGGGTACTACGAAACAAAATACAAATATTCAAGAGGAAGTCTATATTCTAAAACACCCACTGATGCAACAGAAAGAGTAATGATATAAAGTCAAAACCCTAGGTCTGTGTCTTGGCTCTACCTCTTACTTGCTGTGTGATTTTGCTGGACACATCTCTCAACTCTGTTAAGTCTCAATTGTCTTATGTAAAAGAGAAAATATTTATCCATCTCCAAGACCTGTCATGTTAAAATTCAAATAGGATTATAATATGGAAGTGGCTAATAACCTTTTATCATCTTCTTGGCTATTGCTTTATGATAGTCTGTATTCATTTTCTTTTCTTTGAATGAGAACAATTTAATATTTTTTCTCAAAGAGAAGTATATCAAATATACTTGAAAAGTTTCTAGTGTTTTCAAACTAAAAAAATCACTTTTGAAGAAACTTTATTTACTTATATAACATCCTGTCAGTCATTAGGCCCAAATGATTTTATTATAAATTACATTACCGAGTTCCTTGGCCTCATAATAAGTTATTTCTCATGCCAGTTTTCATCAAACACTCTCACATGATATTCTAGAATTTAGTCTTTATCATCAATTAAATATTGCATGCCTGGTTATGGAGACATTATTCCAAGCAGCAAAAAAAAAAAGAGTGTTTTTTAAAAAATATATTTTTATTGATTTCAGAGAGGAAGGGAGAGGGTGAGAGAGATAGAAACATCAATGATGAGAGAGAATCATTGATTGGCTGCTTCCTGCAACCTCCACTACTGGGGATCAACCCTAAAACCTGGGCATTATGCCCTTGACCAGAATCAAACCTGGGACCCTTCAGTCCACAGGCCAATTTTCTATCCACTGTGTCAAACCAGTTAGGGCTAGAACTTTGTTTTTAAACCTTATCTTGGAGTAGGAGAGTGATGTACCTTTGATGAAGATCACACAGCATCATGGTTGAGAGCACAGAATCTAGCCCAGCAGTTTGGTACTTATATCTCAGCTCTCTTGCTTCCCTTTGGTGTGTTCTGGGGCAAGACACCTGACTTCTCATATCAAAGTTCCTTCTTCAGTAAATTGGGAATCTTTATATAAACCAGAGGCCTGGTGCATGAAATTTGTGCATGGGGGGTGTCCTTCAGCCAAGTATGCACCCTTTCCAATCTGGGACCCCTTTGAGGGCAGTCAGACATCCCTCTCACAATCCAGGACTGCTGGCTCCCAACCGCTCACCTGCCTCTGCCTGATTGCCCCAAACCACTTCTGCCTGCCAGCCTGATCACTCCCTAACCACTCCACTGCCAGCCTGATCAATGCCTAACTGCTCCCCTGCTGGCCTGATTGCTCCTAACTGCCCTCCCTTGCTGGCCTGGTCTCCCCCAACTGCCCTCCTCTGTCAGCTTGGTCACCCCCAACTGCCCACAACTGCCTCCCCCCCCGCCCCCCCGCCAGCCATCTTATGGTGGCCATCTTTGTCCATGTGGGGGCAGCCATCTTTGGCCACATGGAGGCGGTCATCTTGTGTCTTGGAGTAACAGTCAATTTGCATATTACTCTTTTATTAGATAGGAAGCCTAAGCGACCATTACTACTGAATGACTGGAATGACCAGAACAACTGGGCTATTGGCTGGTAACTGATCCGCACTGACCCAGACCTTGCTGCTGGGGCCCTGACAGCCCAAAATCTGGTTCACCTGCACCCCAGACCCAGACAGGAAGGAAGAGGGAGCCTGATTCCTTGTGAAATCAGCCATTGGTTAGATTGCTGCTGAGGCCAACCTCCTGTGTCCCTCCCCCTGGCTGGCCCCTCTGATCAGCTCTGATTGCTGGCCAGGCCCAGGGACCCCACCAGTGCACGAATTCATGCCCCGGGCCTCTAGTAATAATAATAATAATAATAATGTGAGTCAGCATCTAAAGCATTTTGCATGCAGCTGGCATACAGTTCATAAGTATTCAATCAATGTTAGTGATCACTCAAACCACCACCACCAAACTGCTACAAGTCAACAGTTCCCTTAAAAGGCATCCTAATCTCAGGAAGATAATGTTGCAGTTGTTTTTTTTTCCTTAAAATTTTTACAACATAATATGCTAGCATCGTTTATGTATGCAGCATAATTCCACCTTATGGAATAAAGCTAGTACATTTTCTGAATTAGTTCACAGTATAAATGCTGGGTTTTATTTAAAGGAAGGAAAATATTTATATATATTGTATTTACTTTTCTTTTTTAACAGACCACATGTGGATATTTGTAATGAATATTTCATTTTAATACAATGATTGTTGCTAAATCGATAAATTAAAATTAATAATTGAGTTCACTGGAAAAAGCAGTGAACTTTATAACAGAATACCTGATTTTGTATACCATTTGTTCTAGCTCCTGGCAGTGTGATGTGACCATATACTTTTATGACTCTCATTTTAATCTTACAAATTTCTGTAATCTCAGCCTCCTTGGGTCAGAGAAAATAGATACAGCTTAATGCAGAAAAAAAAAATAGCAGTAATGAAATTTATTTTATTTTTAGATGTATACTAGTGGCCCGGTGCACAAAATTCATGCATGAGGGGGGGGGGGAAGGGTTGTCCCTCAGCCCGGCCTACACCCTCTCCAATCTGGGACCCCTTGGGGGATGTCTGACTGCCGGTTTAGACCCTAAACCGGCAGTCGGACATCCCTCTTGCAATCCAGGACCGCTGGCTCCTAAGTGCTCATCTGCCTGCCTGCCTGATTGCCCCTAACCATTCTGCCTGCCAGCCTGCTTTCCCCTAACTGCCCCCCCCCCAGCCTGCCTTCTCACCCACAACTACCCCCTCACCCCCACTGGCCTGTTTGCCCCAAACTAACCCCCTCTATCTTGCTTGCCACCAACTGTCCTCCCCTGCTAGCCTGATCACCCCAACTGCCCTCCCCTGCTGGCCTGATTGCCCACAACTGCCTTCCCCTGCTGACCTGATTGCTCACAACTGCCCTCCCCTGCCAGCCATCTTGTGGCAGCCATCTTTTGGTGGCCATCTTGTGATGACATGAGGGTGGCTATCTTGTGGTGACCATCTTGTGATGACATGAGGGCATCGCACGAGGGCGCGAGGACCACCTAGGCTTTTATTAGTATAGATTATTTATGCAGTTCTCTTTTTAGCCCAATTTTTTTATTCCTATAACATCAAGATCAAAAATGTTATTTCTTCTGTGTAAATATTTTTCTGGTATCCTACCCTTAAGATATATCACATTTTGTTTTATTCCCCCTGCCCTCCCCCCATACACACCAAAAAAGCCTCTTTAGGTTTGCATAGTGATTTTATATCAGTTCCTTTATTTGGACAGTCACATTAATTTGGTTTTGCTAAATATATCTAGAACCTGAAAAGGTGAAAGAAAAGAATATGTTAAAGAATCCTAATTGTGCCTCCTATCCCTCTGGTCAGGGCAGATATCACTAATGGATTACATCATTCCCTTTGAGAGACACTTCAGCCTCAGTGTCAATCACCTGTTTGTCAATATCACTAACCCACATGTCCTACTATACTCCCACTGAATTTCTTTATAATTCAAACTACAACTTAATTTTTGATCAATTCAATAGTCAATCTTTACTTCATCTATCCCTGGGCTAGAGAATACTTCTGCAGAAATGGGCATACTAAGCAGATTAACACTATTGCCATTGTCTCACACTTTATTTGGACCCCATAACAGTGTCTGGTAATGGTTTGATGTCTTCCTAGTAAGATCTATTGCTAATCCTCCAAAAAAAATTATTAATTACAACCTTTTGTTTCAAGTCTCTGAAAACCAACTTGAACTAGTTTAAGCAATGGGGGGGGGGGGGGGGGCGGGATTTATTAAAATCTTTCTGTAATGTCTCACAGAACCAAAGAACTAGGACTGGTTCTCTGTTATAATTGAGCAAGGGAATTAAATTTATTTTATCTTCCTCCATATCTTTTATTATCTTTTTGTGAATTTATTACATTTATGTTTTTGTTCAGATTGCACCTGCTCTGTCTTCTATATACTGGGAAACATGGTAAATACAATCAAAGGACAACAGGATGTGTTATTCAGGCTTCTATCTTAAAATCCAGATTGCTAGAAAGACTGTGACTTTTTCAACTCAGTTTCAGAAATTTTAGGTGAACACTGATTGGTTACACTTGATTCTGGGCTAATCATCTGTGGCCAAGGAGGCACATTTGTGATAGAACAGTTGGGCAGTTCCAGTGGGAACAATATGGATGACATAAAGTGGACAGGACAGTTACTGTCCTGTGAGGTTGATGGATAAATACTATCATATGTACTGATTCATTAACCTTTTTACTTTATTTTTTTTTAATCTTTACCTAAAGATATTTTTATTGGATATTTTTATTGATTTTAGAGAGCAAAGAAGGGAGAGACAGAAAGAGAGGGAGGGAGGAAGAGCAAGAGAAACATTGATTGGTTGCCTATCTTACTGGCCCAACCAGGGATCAAACCCACAACCTAGGTATGTGTCCTGACTGGTAGCTGAACCCTGCAAGCTTTTTGGTGTACCAGATGATGCTCAACCAACGGAGCCACAGGGCCAAGATCTACTTTTCTTAAATTGTAACCTCACCATGCTGTTCTTCTGAAAAAAAAAAAGAAAAAAAAAAAGACATTAGTTTCTGTTTCATGAAAATAATATGAACATAAAACTTCATTTGTTCTTTCTCCTACCACACCTTTCTATAATAAAATAGCTGCACCTCACACTTATGGTGAACTTCTAGGTCCTCATTATTTATGGGCTGCCATATTGCCTCTGAACTGGTCCCTAAACGCTTGCTTTTACACTGCCTGGTTCAGCCCACACAAGTGCCAAATAAACTTTCTGTACCAACAGCTGTCTCTGTGATTGTTCTCTTAGAGACACCTTCTTGGGATCCTACCTCCAATAAAGTAAACTATTTAGTTTGGCATGTAGGGTTCTCTACTCCACAGTATGTTATAACCTACTTCCCCAGTTTTATCTCTTATCGCTCCTCCAGATGTGTATGTCATACCTTAGATGCTTTCATTGATTTCTTTAACAGACTATGAGTTTTCCCATTTAGTGACTTTCTCCTTTCATTGCCAATATCTGTAATTCTATATTTACATTTGAAATCTCTTCACCTTTCAAGATTTATATGATTAACCAATTTGTTTGAAAGGCTTTTCTTCATCTCTCTACCAAAATAATTTCATCTTTATACAAACTCCATTGTACTCTCTTATATTGTGGTAACGGGGGTACTTGTGCCAGTCCATTCACTAACTTAATTTCCTAATCCAGACATTACATAGAACCCTCTTTGCTTTAAAAAACAATAGGTTTATGTGGATTAGACCTTCATAGACCTTCTGTGAACCAATAGAAAATAAATACCTTTTCAAGTTTTCTCTAGTAGACTCCACTTGCACACAATATTTGCCACAAATGTAGACTTTACTGAAGTTTGCATATGGCCTTTAGTTGATGGGTTTACATTAAAATGTACACAAAGGTAGTATGTTTTTACCATAGCACCCTTTCTTTATCTTGTAGATTCTTCACTTTAACATCCATTTCTCTTCTGCTCCTTTAGTCTTTTTATTTTTATAACTTTCACTTTATTTCATAAAAATATGCCATTAATTATTCTTTCTGGGACCCCGGCTGCTCAGGGCCTATGTGGGGGCCTACAGGCCACTGGGTGCCTGTGTATGATGGTTAATTTGCATACTCCTCCTGATTGGCACCCAGTGGCCTGTAGGCCCCCACATAGGCCCTGAGCAGCCAGGGTCCCAGAAAGCCCCTGGGCCTATGGGCACAGGCACAAATGGGCTGGGGGTGGGGCGTAGCACCTGGGTTCCTCCTGCTAAGCTAGGAAGGCAGGCATCCGCCCAGCTCCCCCTGCTCTGGGCAGGTGAGGAGAGTGTGGAGGTGCTGGGCTGCCCGTGAGCTGGGTGGGATGCCTGCCCACCCCGGTCCAGAGCGCACTGCCCAAGGCAACGAAGCCAGGCGCGCCCTTCTCCGGGCCTGTGGGCAGCGTTCACAGGCATGGACAGGCCGGTGGGCCGGGCAGGGAGAGATGCCTGCCTTCCTCACCTTGGGCAGTGCTCTCTGGGCATGGGCAGCGTGTGGCCGGTGGGCAGCACACTTTGGGCCAGTGGGCAGCAAGCACAGGCTGCTCCGGGCCTGTGGGCAGCAGGCGGAAAGCCTCTGGGAGGGGGAGGCAGGCTGGCGGAGGGCGGCCAGTACTCCCCACATGGCTGCGTGGCAGCCATGAGCATGCCAAGTGGAGCCTGCGGGCTGAGCTGAAGTAGCGCCTGCAGGTCAGCAGTGCCAAGGAGTGGCTGCGCAAGTCCCGCCTCCTGGCCCAGAAGGTGTGCGATTGCAGGGACAGCCACCGTGGCGGGCCAGATTGACATCCTCCTAGCTGGGCCACAGGGGTTTGCGTACCTGCACTGCTGCAGGCCTCCCGTGCGGTGAGATTCCTCTCCTCCCCATCCTGGCGGGCCAACGTCCCCCAGCGCGGCATCACCCACACACACCTGCAACAGTCCTAGACCAGGGTGTGCTCAAGTCTCCCCCCTCTCACCACCCCCCCCCCCCTTCACTCTTACTCAGCACTTCCATCAACCCCAGCATGCTTACATCCCCTCAGGCATGCTCACGTCCTTTGGAGAGTGTGTGGGTGTTCTGGGTGCCGAGGATGGTGCCTGTGAGATGACAGTGAGAGGGTGGAGTGGTGATGCCCTATTCCTGCGGAGGCCAGTGCAGCGATGAGATCACCTCCATGGGACTAATGCAGGTGCTGAGGCGGGAGCAGGTACAGACAGACACACCTGGTGCGCAGGGGCGGCCCTCGCTGAGGTGCCTTCAGTCAGCGTTCAAGATCGGGAACCCAGGGGAGGCGAGGAGTTCCGTCTTCTCAGTGAAATGGTGGGATAGTTGGGGCGACTGCAGAGGAGGAATGTGCACTTTGGGTGCCATGAGTGAAGGCCGCCCTGACTGAGCCTCGCTCGCTTGGGGCCTGGCGCACTCCTGCCGGGCAGCGGATGACAGGACGTGCTTTTCCGAGTTAATGAGAGAAAACATTGATTCTCCTGCTGCCCACAAGGTGGAAAGTGGAGTGGGGAGACATGCGGGGAGTGAGCGAGGTTCCCTGTCTGGGGGTTCCAAATCCGCAGTTGGTTCCTTTCACAGCTGACTAGAGATATACAGCGTGTCCCCCCCAAAATGTATACACACTTTGAATACCTACTAATTCCAATGGCTTTAAGCATGAAAAGAAAGAAATAACAATGGAGCTGTCATCTGTTAAAAGTGTGGGCACAAACCAGCAGTCAGACATTCCCCGAGGGGTCCTGGATTGGAGAGGGTGCAGGCCAGGCTGAGGTATCCCCCTTTCCCCCCCCTCCCCCTGCAGGAATTTCCTGCACTGGGCCTTTAGTAGGTAATATAAGGACAGAAACAAAACTAGAGAATTATGGAACACATATCAAACTTTCAGCTCTGCTTTTTAAATTACAGGGTTCAGGTAATTATGGACATGCCCCCTCTAGGAATTTATCCCAGCACATTACTTTCTCTGTTGGATAAGAAAAAGTAGAAGTGAACTATGTGATATAAATTAGATTAATAGCCTGTATGGAGAAACATATTAGGGGAGAACATTCATATTCCCTAAATAATTTTATTAGCTCAGTCCTGTTTTCACTTATCTATAGTTAGTGTATTTTCCATGTCTTAAAACGAGTTCTTTTATTTTCCCCCGTGTAAGGAGAATTATGTCTTCATGATGCCAAAATTGGGAAATTTTTTCAATGGTTGAGATTATAAAATTTGTCCATGTCCTAATTAAGAATATTGTTCTCTAATGACTGTATTCATGTTCATTAATTTCCGCACGAATGTGGTTTTCAGAATGGTCTATGGGAGGTAATCTTAAGTCTCCTTTAAGTTTATATTATTACATCCCATGAATAACTGTTTAAAAATAAAATTTTATTTTAAAAAGTAGACCCTTCAAAATATCGAACTAAAATTACAAATGTGGAATTTTTCTCTTTTACCCTCCAAATTTTAGAGAGTTATGTGAATTAGGCTGTTGAAGCATATTTTACTAGGTATTATCCCCTGTGTATAAGAGATATACATATTTTATTAGTCAAGTCTTGATTAGAGAAACAGCACCAGTGGGAGTGATAAAGTCTAGGGATTTATCATAGGGATTTGGCCTTAGACATTTGTAGAGGCTAATTAAACAGTTTATATAAGCCTGCTTTTCTACCTTGAATACTGGGCCTGATGTTGGTAGGGGAGGCCATTGGAAAGGAGGGATGGGGATGTTGGTGAGGGACAGAATACATTTGTGCACCTATAGAACTGGAACTCATGTAGGTCTCCTGGTGTGGCCATGCCTCAACATCAGCACTGTGACTGGCATGTGAGGTTGGTGCCCTTCACTAAGGAGCTGGCCCAAGAGTCAGAGAAACTAAAGCCTGGTGGGAGTTCCAAGACCAAAGGAACTGGGAACTATGCAGAAAAAGGAATTCTGAGAATTAGAGTTCCAACATGGATGAGCTGACACATGTGAATCACCTTGCATATATTAAAAATGAACAAAAGCGAGAAAAGTCCAAACATTTCCATTTTCCCCCTGGAACAAACATGAATATCTTTTGGTCCATGTTATGTTTTCATCAGGATTCTTCTCATTATAGATTCTGTGCCTGCATCAGATAATGTCTTAGGAAGTCTCATCCAGGTTACCTTTCCTCCAGACACACTGGATATGATCTTAATTACCAAGGATATTAAGAGAAGATAATAAGATAATAAGGGAAGCAACAGCCATATGATGTGGTAATTATCAGTCTGGGACCTGGAAGCTTTAAGAAAAATATTGGGTAATAAGGACTTGGAGACTTGCATGTTTAATGTCTTCATTCATAGTGACCTGATGGGTGTGTTTATTACCATGGTAAAGATCTTATGTTCAAATTCAAACCCCACCTGAGAGGACTAGAAGACTATTTAAATTGTCAGGGCAGCCTGATAAAGGAGCCAGGGCTGTATACAAACCATTAGTGCAAAGGGCAAGGATACATGTAACACACAGGGCGATAAACAAAGAGAACCTTGTGTAGAGTGTAAAAGAAGCATAATGCCTACAAACTGCCTGAGGCTGTGAAAGCAATTTACTGAAAAAGCTTTTACAGTGGCCCACTTTGGAGCCATTGATAATTAACCAAACAAATAATTCAAAGTATGTCCAACCAGTTTCAGCAAATTTCTTTAGGGAGTTGCAATACTTTGAATTCCATATTATGATATGGTTGGATCAGTGTCTTCAGCTGCAGCATGTAAACATACAGTACTTGATTCATGATTGAGTGGGTAATAACTTAAGATCAGCATTTCAAATGATGTAATCGAAAAACAGCACGGAAGCTCTTACCAGTAATAAAGAGCAATTGAGCCTTAGTTGTGGGCATATGGAGTCATTATGAATTCTGCCAAATCTATAGATTTATGCTTACACAAATTACTGAGTGATAAAAGAGATAACATTTTCTTATAACTTATTACTATAGATTTTTTCATGTATGACACCCAGAAACCAAAAGTACTATTCTCTCCACTGATTCTTGTGGGACCTGAATTTAGAGCTGATATTTCTGCTCTGTGGGGCACTCAGCATTTTTCTCCGTTGTGCTATGGGATGTAAAGCTTGTGTTACTCATACTCTATGGCATTAGGGAAGAAGCTTGGGCCTGAGAGCCATCTGCTTCAGGGATCTGCTTAGTGATGGTTTCTGCTTCTGTGTAACCGGGGCCGGGCATCATTTTCCTTCACTCACACGGTCACCTTGAGAGTCACCCAACATAGTAGAAAGCAAAGGGAGTTCTAAACAGTAAAGCACTAATGAAAATGAAAGCTCATTTCTGTTTCCACCTCAGGTTTCTTGTACCTCAGGGGCTAGTGACCAAGGACAACCACTTATGTAAAAGGACCTAAATTGAGACGTCTCTTTGATTTGTGAACTCCCTACTTTCTACTTTCGACATACTCCTGATGCACACTGAAACAGACATAATCTGATCTTTCTCTTAGCCTGACATTCTTTTCCTTTTCAGTAAAAGTGTGGGAAGCAGCATCACATTCTTTCTTCATCCCTTTCATTATTTCACTATTCATGGTCAGCAGAATTTCTCATTGTGGGTCACAAGTTATCCATTTCCAGAACTGATTGGAATTAACTGTGTTTGGATATCGATGGTATTGCCCTTTCAGTAAATAATAGCCATCCTTTCCACTCCTTTTTTCCACTCACCTGTTCTATAGCCAACCAGTCCCCTATTCTCTGGTTTATTAGCAGACTTCTGCCAACACTTAAAAAAATTTGGCCTGGATCATTGTTTATTGATTTTTCAACATTCCTATCCAACTAAATATTAAACCCTGAGTTAGTCTAACTCTCCAATTTCTTTGTTCCTACTCCAGGGCTATGGAGATTGCTAGGGAAAATTATGCATCCTGAATCCATGCACACCCTTGTAAATGTCCTGTCTGGACCTAGCTATAACTCACCTAACCACAGGCAAAATGAGTGGAGCAGCCAAATAAATGTGTTTGCAAAATGCATTCTCCTGAACCAAGTCTCCACTGCCCACACGTGGGCATTCTTCCTTGCTGCTCATGCTCGGCTTCTGCCCTTTTGCCTCCTCATTCCATCTGTTTGCCCCATTTCCAGTTCTGGCATCTTGGCTTTTCTTACCTGCTTCATCTCCTGGCTTCAAGCTGGTTTCTCTGGGTTGCCAAGTTCGAACTGATTATCTAATATTCTGCATACCTTGGCGTGGCCCCAGGACTCTGTTTCATAACATTTTCCAATGGATAGCCTCAGAAAGGTTCGTGTTTTTGGGATCTGTCCTTTCCTGAGAGGATCCAGAGTTGGACATTGGTTTCCAACCCTAATTGAAACCACAAATCTTGGCAATACTTTTCCTCCCCATTCTAGTCAACTTTGCTTTTTCAAAGCAAATTTTGAATATTCTACCATTTTCACCAAACTTTTTCACTCTAGGCCTTTCATATTTAATTACTAACCTTGTCTTTTGCCTCCTAGAGAACACAGAAGTCATGAAAGCTCACATTCCCATTTGCCAGCCCCACTCCGCCAATACCTGTATCCCTACCAACCTGATTTTATTCAAATCTCAAAGGAAGAAAATGTCTTTGTCCTTTTCAAATGTATCCCCTCTCTTCTCCTGATTATCATTCTGGAATCTTATTTTCAGCCTATGAACATGTTGGCTTATTCTCTATTGTTTGCAACACACATCCCTCCCCACTTTAAGCCATTACTGTCATCCTATTTCTTTTTACTTCCTCAATTCTTATAGCAGTAGTTTCCCTTAACTGAGCTTTATCGCCTATCCACTTAGCTTTTCCAAGATAAACTCCTTTAGCAGCTATTTTCCTCAAAGTAGATATTTATGGGAATATTTGCTTTATAGAATTTTGTAAACTAGTAATATACTGACAAGTTCCCTCATCCATTGGCCATAATTCCTCTTCAATATGGCATTATCAGTTCCCTTATGGTGCTCCTTGATGGTTTAGTTCCCTTATTGAGTAACAATCAAGATTTTCCTATTCCGGTGCTACCTTCCCAGATCTCTTTCCACTACCAAAATCTGCAGGCCACTTTCTTTTAGCATCTTTACTAGTAAAAGGCTACTTGCCTAATCTTATATAGGCTTACATCAGTGTTTGAGAATGGCTCAATGTGCCTCACGAAGAACAGTATTTTTATAAAATCCCTGAAGTGCCTTAATCTCAACATTATCATTGTTGTTGTTATTATTTTATTTTATACCATCCTTAAAATTCTATGTTAGGCCAATGGCAGAAAGATATTTTTGGGTTGTAGAGTTTTATTGACATCACTCCATGGAGAGAGATCCTTATTTTGCCCACAGTTTAGCTCTTTCTTGAGAAGAAGTTTTGAGAAAAAGGATTAAAGAAGAGAAGTGGCATAAATAT
The DNA here is from genome assembly GCA_026230045.1 of Corynorhinus townsendii. Lineage (NCBI taxonomy): Eukaryota > Metazoa > Chordata > Mammalia > Chiroptera > Vespertilionidae > Corynorhinus > Corynorhinus townsendii. Next base: position 57,362,143 of record JAPDVU010000003.1, on the reverse strand, counting down.
TGTCTCATAATGAATTCCTTTCTTTACTTTGTTCTCTCATTTTCCTCTTACTTTTTCTAATTTTCCTCAAAATTTATTTTTGTTTTATAACATTTATTTCTTAAATAACCTACCTTGATTTCTATCTGCAAGTATTCTAAAGTGAGCTTGACTTCTCAGTATAGGATACTTCACTGTGACTTTCATATAATCCTTCTATTTTTTTTCCAATCCTTATATAAAATAGGCATCTAATATGTTTTATGAGAACAAAATTATGGTAAGCAAATATAAGTGGCCAAGAAATTATTTGTAGAAAAATAAAATGCAGTAAACATCAGTCAATGGTCCATATATTTTAGTTGTCACAACACACAATGCATAGCTTAAAATATATATTGACATCAACATGGGTTTTATTTTTTGTGTAATGTGATCTCTCTAGATTCTTTTGTTCTCCTTTGTAAGCCTGATGAGAATTACTACATAGATGAAGTATGTTGGAGTAGATTTCATTATTTCTATTTTCAAGTTGGGAACTTGAAAGTTTAGGAAAGCTACATGAGTTCCTAGGGACAGGTTTAAGTACCTTTGGGTCAAAGTTCATGTATTATTATAGCCTGCTTTCCTGAATGTGTCTTTTTTTAAAAATTAAAAAAACATCAATAACAATTTAGATTCAATATTATTTTGTATTAGTTTCAGTTGTATAGCATAGTAGTTAGACAATCATGTACTTTACAAAGTTGAACATGTGTATCTTTATGTAGTCAGAGTTCAATAAAGGTTTATGGGCTTAAAATGCCTGGGACTTACCTTAGGTCTTCTGACCTTCTGCCCAGAATTCTTTCTCTGACATGGTTTTGTTATATAAAGAGGGTATTACAAATTGGAAGTGGGCTCCTTATTAAACTCTGCCTACTACCTGTAGCCTCGGGCAATCCAACATTGAACAATGGGTTTTCTAAATAGGTGCAGGGTTAGAGTGGGAAGGATACTTTTTATCAATCACATCCACCTGCCTTTTCCTCATGGAACTAGCCACTCTACTTGGCGAATTTTGGCTCCACTCATTCTTAATAGAATCCAAATCATAAGCAAGATGTGGATAACAACCAACATTGCTTCTCCCCAGCCAAATGTGCACCATCTAATGACTTTCTGCTGCCACAACGTATTAGTTTTAGTGACTAGTCATGGCCAAACTTCATATTGCCTTCAGGGAAATATGCTAAATGTTGAAATGGAAATAGGTGAGGGGTTGGGGTATGGTGTACAAGGGGCACATTTCAGAGAGTGAGGCTCAGGGGCATATTATTGTGTTGGGACAAAGCAGGTTAAGTCATCAGGAACTGCTTGTAAGTAATATGGTTAGAGATGTTCAGTGTTGGGCGAGGGTGCATTTATAGTGACTATCCCACAAAACACCTAAGTGCAGATGTTCCTGGTATTTCCTTTGCATGCATCCTAGAGGTTCCCTTTTAATTCTGTCTAACTGCCCTGATTGCCTAAAGTACACTCACAAAACTGGTTTAATCCAACTTTGAATGGGTGATTAGTCATTTATATAACCAATGTGGCCAACTTTGAAATTTTCTCTCTTTCTACTGTATAGGTAAAAAAAAAAAAAAAAAAAAAAAATTAACCAGACATTTTTTTCTTAGCACTTACACACTTACACATTTACCTTTGGTTTACAGGATGGAAGAAATAGGTTTCAAAAAAATGAAGTTTAACCTTCTCAGTCTAGGAAAACTCTTTTAGATTAAACATTTCCCAACTTAAATTAAACAACACATTGGCAATAGACTTCCAGATAAAGATTCTTATGAAGAATCTACACAAAGTTAAAGATAATCATTAGACAGGTGTTTAACTAGAATATGGAGCACATTTAGTTAATTCATAATTAGGGTCAAGGTATGTGGAGTTCCATGGAACTGAGACAAAATTGTTTAAATTGTTTATCCCCAAGCCCTATATGTCATAACATAGCATACAGGATAAACATTATTATTTCAGAGTCTTCCAACTGAGAAAAAGTGTTTTACACACAAAACATCAATTTTAACTCCTTGCCTTAATATATATATATTTTTTGGTGGTACTATCCTCATTAAAATTTAAATGATTTGAGATTCAGATTTCTCATAATTTTCTGCTAGCATCTTCTATTTATCCAGTAGCTTCACAGCCAACAAACATCCTGTTGCTTTGTTAAAAGAACCATACACCCCTTGCTTAATAATAAAATGTGATAAGAAAAATGAAAAAATTATCATATTGAAAAACCACAATTCTTTGTTGATTTAAAATTTTGCCTTTTGGAAATTAAAAATCTTTTAGAAACAATGCAGACAAATTTGTAAGGAAAGAAAACACAATGTACAATCTAATCAGATAATTGCTTCACTTTTTTAGGAAAAAACCAGCATCAGCTGTCTAACCATTAGCATCAATAGTGTTCATGAAAGCTGCAAAATTGGATCAAACAAATCTATGTCTCTGTAGAAAAATAGATTTCATAACAAAAGAAATATTCTTTCCACTTAGAAATATGTTTAAAATAACTACCTTTACTTTACTCTCCATACTTATCTAATTTATCATTAACATATAAAAATTGTATATGGGATTTAATTCCTAGCACATAATGTATATAGATACACATATTTCTCATTCCTTCAATGTGTCTCCATGCTTTTTTTCCTACTCTCTTTCTCAAAAAATAAAAAAATAAAAAATAAAAAGAAATCTCAACTTTCCATATATCCTTGTGGCTTAGCCCAGTGGGAAACATGCGGACCACCAAGCTGAACAAGCAGATGCACAAGTCAAGCAAGAAGCTGGTGAGCAGGGATGCTAGTGATGCAGAGGAAGAGAACCAGAAGAAGGCTGCAGAAGTAATGAAGGCAGGGGAGCGGGGAGGCGGTAAGAGATCTGCTGAAGGACTTGTACGAATGCATATAAGCGTAATCAATGGACACAAGACACGGGATTGGGGGGGGGTGCCTTAGGGCATGTGCTGGGAGGTAGGGGAGATAGGAGGGGAGGTCAATGGGGTAAAAAGGAGACATATGTACTACTATTTGTAGTACTTTAAACAATAAAAAATGAATACGTTTTTTGGTTCTTTCAAGAGGGGATCTCACACGTAGCTCAGATGCCATCAAATTCTTCCAGGAATTGATAAGGGCAAGGACAGGAGAGGCATTAAAACTGAGCAGGCAAATGGCAATAGTGGTTTGGTGAATTTTTAAAAAAAAATGTAAAAGTGCTGTAGAACTTAGACTCAACTGAAGCTCAAGGGAACTTATTTCACTCACATATTATAGGATATGAATTGGAGAAGGTACAATAGGAGTCCACTATCCACTGTGGATCCGCTAATTTCGCTGCGCTTTGGGGAGCTCTGGCGGTAAACACACCAGCCGCCGGAATTTATCCTCAATCTGTTGCTGTGCTTTGCCCCTATGAATGACATTTTCCTCATGCTAAAGCTTACTTCGAGCCCAGAACAATGAGAAATTCCTGCACTCGGCGTCTAGACGTCAGTGCGTTATTTAATATGAGTTGTTATAACGGTGCCTGCAGTTTTAGTCTCATACATACATACATCATTTACATTTAAATAGGCAAGGTGGCCACCCAGGGACGCCTGGCACAAGCACAGTGCCACCTGCATGAGAGAAAACACAGTGTTTTACGAGACAAATACATCAGTTATTTCCAGGAATGTGCACGACGTGCTGCACTAAGTAAAACAATATGATTTAAAAGATTTATAGAAAACAAACCAGAGGGCCATAAGGGCAAAAGTGAAGGGAGCTTTTAGAAAGAAAATATATTTACTATCGAAAACTTACATAAAATAATACAAGCGTGTTTACCAAGTTTTCAAGATATTTTCTTCAAAGTTGCAAGTCAGAGGAGAATGTTTGATTCAGAGAAGAAATATTTACTTGAGTGGCCAGTTTTTTTCCAAAGCATTCAATGTCTTAGTATTGTAGATCTTCAACTACAACACTTGTTTGAAACAACATTCACCTTCATATAAAATATTTGGGAAATATTAGTAAGGTGCAAAGAAGGACATACACACAATTAAATCAGAAATGATCTCTTAATGATTTTGGTATATAACTTTCTAGTCATTTCGGTTTTCTTTTCCATAAATGTTTAAGCATTTAAAAAAAATGAGATATTTGGGGGTTGGGTTCTTCCTTCTTCTCAGAAATAGTTTTCCAAATACCAGGTGATTGTGGGATGTCTCTGGTTGGATATGGCAAATCCACTGGCATGCCTTGGGAGGGATCTAGTCCTTGAAGGTCCCTTCTCTCCATCTTTTGCTCAACATGAGGACTCAGTGGGTGACCTTCCATGACTGCTCCGATCCCTCAACTAAAAACGTCACACTGCCCTGCTTTGTGGCCTGACCTACATTACAGATACATTTTGTTCTCTGTTTTGGTCCAAATTTTGAATACAAGGAGATGTTTCTGAAATGGGAAAATGATCACTTTCTCATTAATTTTAGAAATTTTCTCTACCTATATTACATTTTTTCCGGTCATAGTTCCTCAAATAATTATGGCATTAAAAGCATAAAATTTAAGCCTGGATGGTGTGGTTCAGTGGTTGAGCATTGACCTATGAACCGGGAGATCATGGTTTGACTCCCAGTCAGGGCACATGCCCAGGTTTCAGGCTCCATTCCCAGTAGAGGGGGGAGGGGTGCAGGAGGCAGCCCTTCATGATGTTTCTCTTGCCCTAACCGGTTTGGCTCAGTGGATAGAGCATTGGCCAGGTTCGATTCTGGTCAAGGGCATGTACCTTGGTTGTGGGCACATCCCCAGTAGGGGGTGTGCAGGAGGGAGCTGATCGATGTTTCTCTCTCACCAATGTTTCTAGCTCTGTATCTCTCTCCCTTCTTCTCTGTAAAAAATCAATAAAACATATTTTTTAAAAAAAAGATGTTTCTGCTGAAACCGGTTTGGCTCAATGGCTAGAGTGTTGGCCTGCGGACTGGAGGGTCCCGGGTTCGATTCCGGTCAAGGGCATGTACCTTGGTTGTGGGTACATCCCCAGTAGGGGGCGTGCAGGAGGCAGCTGATAGATGTTTCTAACTCTCTATCTCTCTCCCTTTCTCTCTGTAAAAAAATCAATAAAATATATTTAAAAAAACGTTTCTCTCTCTGATGTTTCTATCTCTCTATTCCTCTTCCTTCCTCTCTCTCTAAAAAATCAATAAAAACATATTTTAAAAAGCATAAAATTGGACAATATTTTTGAAACTATAACAGGATAAATGTACTACTTAATACTTTAGTAACTTTGTTTTAAAATATCCTATATACCTTCAGATAAATCAATCATAAATTTAGTAGTGATGCCAGGAAAATCAACACATTTAAGCGAATCAGCCTTGCTGTTAATCTTAGTGATTAATCTTCTTAGGTTTATTAGAGTTAGGCATGCAGGTTCACAATGGCTAAGACCTGAAAACACTGCAAAATGTTACTTTGATAGTTGATCATGCCTATTTAATATCATATCATTCAATAAGCAGCCTTCTACATGATGTATCTAAACCAGGAATTCATTTGTTAATTTTCAGTGCTAGTTCAGGCTTACTGAGTTGTAAATAGGTCATTTCTTTTAAAAATTGTATAATGATTTCTTGGGGAAGTATAAGAGTATATATTAGCAGGCTGGGGAAATCGTTTAGCAAATTTACAAGGCTACACCATATTATGTTTAATTGTCTCCTACTTAATATATTGAGTCCCATTTTTACCCTTGTCTAAAATTAATAACAGAGTAAGAGAATTTTAAAAAGTACATATGAAATGCCTGTGTTGGGCACATGTTAGGACATTTTGTCCTAAATCTATTATTTTGCAACCCTATAAACCATATATTTTAACATCAGTTATAAATATATTTTATGCATTAATCTTCAACACAAAAATTTAAAAGGTTATTTCACAAGAGTGTCTAGGCGTTTCCAAATGTTTCCTATTAGATTTTTTAAAAATGTAGTATGTTTGTGGAATTAGTTTCTTCATAACTGCCTTGGCTTTGGATCTTGGTTGCTGATTTTGCAACTAGTCTTTGTGACTCAACTTTTTCACTATGCCTTACCTGAAACTTTGTTTCTAAGGAATCACCCTCTCCCACATTGATAGATGCTATGTATGTATATTGCCAGTGTAGCACACTACTCATCACATCATTCTTGAAGAGTTTCTCAAGTTTGAATCCATTGTATAGAGCATAGAGAAGAATGGTTATAGGTGGTAATTATTCCTTGGTAAGCAAGACACACCAAGTCCCTGACTTTACAATTTAGTGCAAGAGGCACAAACACAAATAAAAGTGTTAAATAAGTTCAGGACATTGCCAGGGCTATGAAGAAAAAGAAAGCAGGGCGAGGAGAGAGTAGAGATGTTTCTATAGACAGGTGGTCAAAGGGGTTCTCCCTGAGGAGGTGATCTTTGAACGTAGAACTTGTTAAATGAGGCAGTGTAAGTAAAGGAAACAGTAATCACAAAGACCCTAAAGTGATCTGTATGCATTTTCCATGTCGTCTGAGATCCATACAGGCTAAGCACAGGAAGAGAAAGAGAAGGGGTAGAATATGAGTTTGAAATACAAATCCTGGGTCAGAACATGCAGGAGTTAGTAAGCCATGGTTCAACCTGTTCGCACTGGTACAACAAAACTCATTTAAATATTAAATACTGCCACAGAATTGAGCTACTCAGAGCCCCTTATTGTCTCCTTGCCTTGGCGGGTACCCTGATCTTTCCATCAGGACTGATACAAGGGTAAGGAGTGGGGGTGGTCAGTGTTGTTGTATTACTTATTTTTTTAAAATAAATCTTTATTGTTCAGATTACAGGTGTTCCTCTTTTTGTTTTCCCCCTATAGCTCCCCTCCACCTGATTCCCCACCCCACCCTACCCCATGCCCTTACCCCCTGCCACTGTCTTCATCCATAGGAGTAAGATTTTTGTCCAATCTCTTCCTGCACCACTCACCCCCACTTCCCCCTGAGAATTGTCAGTCCACTCCCTTTCTATGTCCCTGATTCTATTATATTCACCAGTCCATTCTGTTCTTCAGATTTTTATTCACTTGATTTTTAGATTCACTTGTTGGTAGGTATGTATTTGATGTCATTTTGTTGCTCATAATTTTTATCTTTACCTTTTTCTTCTTCTTCCTCTTCTTAAAGAATACCTTTCAGCATTTCATGTAATCCTGGTTTGGTGGCGATGAACTCCTTTAGCTTTTTCTTTGTCTGTGAAGCTCTTTATCTGACCTTCAACTCTGAATGATAGCTTTGCTGGGTAGAGTAATCTTGGTTGTAGGTTCTTGCTGTTCATCACTTTGAATATTTCTTGCCACTCCCTTCTGGCCTGCATAGTTTCTGCTGAGAAATCAGCTGACAGTCATATGGGTACTCCCTTGTAGTAACTAACCATTTTTCTCTTGCTGCTTTCAAGATTCTCTCTTTGTCTTTTACCCTTGGCATTTTAATTATGATGTATCTTGGTGTGGTCCTCTTTGGATTCCTTTTGTTTGGGGTTCTGTGTGCTTCCTGGACTTGTAAGTCTATTTCTTTCACCAGGTAGGGAAAGTTTTCTGTCATTATTTCTTCTAATAGGTTTTCAGTATTTTTCTCTCTCTCTTCTTCTGGCACCCCAAAAATTCGGATGTTGGTACGCTTGAAATTGTCCCAGAGGCTCCTTACACTATCTTCATATTTTTGGATTCTTTTTTCTTTTTGTTTTTCTGGTTGGGTGTTTTTTGTTTCCTCATATTTCAGATCTTTGGTTTGATTCTTGGGGTACGTTGATCTACAGTTGAGTTTCTGTATATTCTTTATTTTAGACAGTGTATGCTTCATTTCTGACTGGTCCTTTTCCATTTTTTTGGCATTCTCATTAAGGTCCTTGAAGGTCTCACTAAGCTCCTCAGAAGTGTCATCAAGTTTCTCGGAGGTTTTTAGAAGATTCTTGAGTAACCTTATAAATGTGATTCTGAACTCTATGTCGTCCAGTAGTTTGCTTTCCTCCGTTTCTTTTATTCGTGACATGTTTCTTTGTTTCCGCATTTTGGCTGCTTCCCTGTGCTGATGGAGTGGCTTTGTGTGGTAGGTGACCTATAGGGGGCAGTAGCTCAGCCTCCCCAATCACCTGATGTGGACGCTCTTGGTACACCCCTTTGTGGGCTGTGTGCAAAGTCTTGGTGTAGTTAAGCCTTAATTGCTATTGGTACACTGGGAGGAATTGACTTCCAGGCCAATCGGCTGTGAGGACTCGCTGTGTCTATAAGAACTGCTGTGCTGGAGACACACTTATGGTGCAGGACTTGTTTCAGTGGGGCTTTGGTGCTCGCTGAGTCTGCCTCTTGAATGTGTCACTTATGGATGTGAGGAGTTGAAATCTGGTTTCTCACACTGACCACTAGGTATACTGGCTTCTGGATCTCCAATGGGGTGCAGGTCAGCTATTGTCTGAGTCCACCCAGCAGGAGCTACAGCGAGAGCTACAGTTTTCTCCTCTTTGCTTGGGGTTTGGAGGTTTTGGAGCTGTCTGATCTGGGCTGCAAGTTTGTTAGGTTAAGCTGCGATAGGGCAGGCTTTTCTTATGCTAAAGCCACTGTTTAGAGCTTGGGTGGGTTTGTAGGTTGTGTGGGGCGGGGTCTCAGGTAGTCACTAGGCTAGGGTGTGGCAAACAGCAATGGCTGCTAGTTAGCCAGCTCTGTGTCTCTGACTGCGTCCCGTGCCCCAGCTCAGTAAACAATTATTCTTTCACGCAGCTCTACAAGCAGGCCCCCCTCACTTTCCGACCCGGGGGCAGACAATCCAGCTTCTCCCTGTAGGAGTTTGGGTCCCCCATGTCTCCCCAGAAACTGTATTTCAGAGTAATCGGGGGCTTGTCTCCCTTTGGGTTGAAAAAAGCAACGCCTGCCGCCAGCCCAGATCCCGCGCCTCTGTACCTCAGCTTTTCAGCGCTTGTGCAAGTCTCAATGCTCTTTTCTCTTTCCTTCTAGTTGTAGAACTTCCACTCAGCCAGCTTTCCCGTGGTTCTGGGTGATAGACGTTTTGTCTTTTAGTTGTAGTTTTGAAATTGTTGTGCGAGGCAGCAGTTTAGGTGTTTACCTGCGCCACCATCTTGGATTCTCCAGCGTTGTATTACTTATTAAGTGTTCTTTATTTTGTCCCCGATAGCGAGGTTTTAGGCTTCTACTCTAAGTGTTAAGGAAAACTACTGGATGGTTTTAAGTAATGGGCAGACAATATGTGTGAAACCATCTTATTTACTGATTTAAAATATTGAAGAAGAGACTAAGGGAATGGAAGCAGTATTCATCTGGAATACTACTGTAGAAGTCCAAGCAAGACATGGTCGTGTTTTAGACCAAAGCGGCAGAGATGGAGAAAGTGAGGATTGGTTAGAATTAAGATATATTTTGGTAGTGGTGTTTAATAGGCAAGGACATCTTTCTAAAGTGTTTTTTTTTTTCATTGCTATTGTTTTAGGACAATGCTGAAATATTTTTGTAAGAATAGAATCCTTAGCGAGTTCCACTTATCTTTAAGTGAACATATTTTCATTATGAATTTTGTGTTAGTATCTAGTAGAGTCTTTCAGAGCAAAGTATAATCTAAACAAACAATTTAGAAAAGGGAACATAAAAATTACTTACACATGGTAATATCTTCACCTGTAAATTCTTTTTAATATATGACCAGTCTATATAATTATAAACTATACATGTTTTATACCTGAAAAGTAACTAATTATTGATTTCACAAAGCAGCAAAGCCATGTGTGTATATTTAGAAAATAAGGTAACCATTTTTATTTAAAAATTTTAATGATGTTACATCCTTGATATTTATTTAGTATCTACCGTGGTCCAAAATGAAGTGACTTCCAAAAATACATGTAAAACAATCAATAAAAAATTAACAAAAGAAAACAGAGTAGAATACTAAGAGGGCAGAGGTAAGTTACATACAAATCATATATAATAAGACCCTACTAGAGCTATTAAGATATAGTATAATATTATATATATGTTACCCCCTAGTTTTAAAATCAAAGGCAGATAAATGGCAGGGTTATGGAAGTCCATTTTAAACCCTTCAACAGCATTAATAATTGAATTCACTGATCCAAATCTGAAGAAGATGATTAAGGTTGATAAGGTCAGAATCAATTTCACAAATTGTACAGAAATTGATATGATTGTTGAAATAAGGACTTATTTAACTTCCTTGAATAGGAACCATATTATAGAATTTCCTGCTGCCTTTAGTGCGGTAATACCATGAAGAGGTTATGTGCAACTTGTTCTCAATATAATTTAAAATAAAAGGCTCTAAGACAAAAGAAGCGTTCTAGCTGTTAGAAAACAATTCTCCAGGAGATTTGTGGGAAAGTACCATTTAAAATCATCCATTTGTATGTTCCTGTGTTTACCAAAGCCAGTACTTAACCCAGATAAAAAAAATATGCTCAGTGGGACAAATTATTTTCAAAACAATATCTTTGATAATAAGTGGCAGTAATTGTAATAAGTCAAATTGTCTTTCTTCCCATTGCTGCCTTCAAGTCCTCTCTTGCTTCCCTCCCCAAGCTTTGATAAGTTTTTTTCTTTGCTTTGCTTTTTTTTTTTTACCTTTAAATATAATTCCTTCACTTGCATGGACTTTGAGACTTACATTCATCACTAAGCAATTGAATCTATGACACCCATTGTGCTTTTTGAAAAGTCAGGTGTGTATCTTTTTGCCTCTGTATCTTTTTTGTCTGACTGATGGCTTAGGCTCGCTCCCCGCAGAGCTGGCCTAAGCTGGCAGTCAGACATCCTTAGTGCTGCTGCAGAGTCGGGAGAGGCTCCCGCCATCCGCTGCACTCACCAGCCATGAGCCTGGCTCAGGACTTCTGGCTGAACAGCGCTCTCCCTGTGGAAGCACATTGACCACCAGGGGGCAACTCCTGCATTGAGCGTCTGCCCCCTGGTGGTCAGTGTGCATCACAGAGGCAAAGAAGCATTGAACAGACTGTCAAACTCCACTGGGAAGACAGGGGAGGTTGGGCGAGGGGGGCTGTAAGAAACCAACCGAAGGACTTGCACGCATGCATATAAGCACAACCAATGGATACAAGACACTGGGGCAGGGGGGAGGGCGGGCAGGTGAAGGCATGTACTGGGGGTAGGGGAGGTCGGGGGGAGGTCAATGGGGCAAAAAAAAAAGGAGACATATGTACTACTATTTGTAATACTTAAAACGATAAAAATTAAAAAAAATAAAAAGAAAAAAAAAGAAAAGTCAGGTGTGCTCTATTTCTTTTATTTTCTACATTATAAAGTAATTTCTTTTAGTTATTCACTCATGATGCTTGATTCATTTTTTTGTGTTTAGAAAATAGAAAAACATATGATCACTTCGCAAAATAGGACCAAAATTTGTTCTCCACTCTCTTTGCATACCCTGGTCCACTCAAAGTAAACATACTCCTCTCCTCTTTGCCATGTTTTCAAATTAATTTAGAAATATAACAGAAAACAAAAAGTGGGGTTGACCTATTACTAGTCAACCTTCCACCCTGACTAAGCTCAGACCACTTCCATTTGGGAAAACACAAATGAGCACGTTCCTTAAATGCAAGTAGAGATGTTCAGAGTTTCCTATTTAGCTCTAGACAGGTGGAGTGCCCTCTTTCCGTAGAAGTTCAAACTCTCACGCCTGCACCACTCTGGGAGTGCACTGGCCATTACTATGGGAATAGCAATAACAATGAAAATAATAATAAAATGATTAACATACACTGAAAGCTTCAAATATACTAAGTGGCCAGATTATTATGATCTCTGAACACATAATAATCTGGCCACTCAGTGTATATCCTATATAATAAAAGGCTAATATGCAAATTGTCCCCTCGACCAGGAATTTGACCAGCAGGCAGACCGGCCAACTGCCCATGTCCCCTCCCCCTGGCCAGGCTGGCCGGACCCCACCCATGCACGAATTCATGCACTGGGCCTCTAATATATATAGAGTGGCCAGATTATTATGTATTCCAAGATCATAATAATCTGGCCACTCAGTGTATACTAGATTTCATGCTCTTTGTCCACTAACTCATTGAATTCATATCACAATCCAATGAAGTATCACCATCAACTTTTTAAACATGAGGAAAATAAGGCTTAGATACCTTCAAGGTTTCATGGCCAGTAAATGGCAGAGTTGGGATTCAAACCCAAACCCGAGACCAGCTTATTTCAAAGACTGCTCCTAATGACTGGGCTTACACACCACTTTCAGCCTCCGGTTTCACAGGTTTTACGTACCATCATATTTAAGTTTATAGGTTTGTTTCTGGATTCAGAACACAAATAATTGTAGCTAACATGAAATAAGCCCCTAATCCAGAGCCAGGCAATGTTTCTGTTCCTTACGTGCATTATCTACTTTACATGGCACAACCACGTTTGTCACATCTTTAATTTTTTAAAACGTTTTTACAGATGAGGAAACTGAGCTTCAGAGATATTAAAGCACTGTGGGAAAGCGCTCAGTTGGTCAATGGCGGGTCTGTGATTCAAACCCAGGCCTTCCCGACAACAGGAAGGGAGTGTTTTCACAGTTCTGCACATTCAGGGATTTCTGAGCAAAGAAAACTTGAACAGGGGTTAAAGGATGAGCCTAGGTTAAGGGAAAATAAAAGATGACTACATAGATCATGAGAAACCCTTAAAGAGGGTTAGGATTTATTTTGAAGTGTGTTTACTTTTTAAGGGGATAAAACCTGGAGTCACAGACCCATCTGTCCACATTCCACAGAATTGTAAAATGTTAGGGAGCAAAGGTTTCTCCCCTCTTTTAGCAGGGGGAGGAGGCACGGGGTCACCCTTACAAGCTTCCAGATCACTAGTGTCAGCTTACTCTCCCATGGTGTAAGAAACCCCCTCTGTACACACACAGGGTCTACCTGGTTCTTCCCCAACACCCTGAAGGTGGGTATGGGGGAACCAATGTAATTATTGCTGAGAATAATAGTCCCTGATCCAGACATCTCATGTTTGCTTTCAGGATAACAGAAATAAACACAGATATTATGCACTTGCTGGCTTTATATAAAACTCTAACATTGTGATGTATTTCCTTTCAAAACAGTCCATAATCCCTCCTACAATCCTTCCATTTGCTACTGTTTCTGAAATGAACTCTTGGTTTGGGCCCTCACTATCCTATGAGATGGGATTGTTGTACCTGGACCATTACCTATTTCATTCCTCTCTCCCGGTTTACTTTTACCCATTTCTATCTTACTACTGCGTATTTTCAATGTTGAGCTCAAATCCCATATTTGGCAAAAAATCATTTTTTGATCATTTTGCTTTTAAAATATTTTCATTTTCTGCCTAGTAATTTTTGAAAGTGAACAACTTAGTACTTCTTGGAGTGTTTAAAATATTTGTCTTAAATGCTATGTTTTTAATGTTATCACTCTTTTTTTATTCCAATACTAGTATTTTATTTACCTCCATTTCATCCTATTTTATTTCCCTCTCAAAATAGCAGTGATATATTTTTATAATTGTTTACTGCAATTATTCTGATTTTTTTCTGATTTCTCCAGAAAGTTAAAATTTATATATTTTGTTATTGCAGTTTTGAGGCTATTCACCTAAGAATTTTCCTTCAGATTTCAAGTATGTACATTAATATGTACTTTTCTTCCACTAGAAATTACAATTTAATAAGCTGCCTGCACTATTGCCTTTTATTCAAAAGGTAATATTAAAAGTGTTTTATTAAAAGTGCTGATCAATTCTGTTCACAGATTTTGCATTTTAGAAATAGATAATGCTTGTATAACTTGTAGGTGTATATTTAAAGTACAGAATCAAACAATAGAAATCAAATGAATCAAATAAGCCCTTTATTCTGGAACTAAAGGCAAATTAGGCTAATTACCTAACTAGTTTATTTTTCTGGGATTCAGTATTTGATATTAATGCTTATTGCTTATTTATCTTTGTGAAATGATAAAAATCAGAATTAGCACTTTAAGAATATGATAGTGTTTCACACCATTATTTTATAAAAAATATTAATTTGTTTTTTACTGCTCTATAGAGGTGCAATGAAATTTAGAGAAATAGATTCTAGAGTGAGCTGAGCTGTCATGGCAGTGTGAGACTCACTATCAGACTAAGTGTAATACCCAGGAGGCAAACTCAGAAGTGGGCAGAGGTTGTTCCTACACAAAGGCTTCCAAAGATGTGTGTGTGTGTGTTGTGTGTGTGTGTGCGTGTGCGCGCGCGCGTGTGTGTGTGTGTGTGTGTGTGTGTGTTTGGGTGTGCACGCCTACTTGATAAGCCAAAATTCAGAATGTTAGAGGTAAAACTGAATCAAAGTCAGTCAGGCATTGAATGTAAGAGCTAGTTACAAGAAAGAGGAATAGACAGAATGTGGAAATTAGAAGATACATTAGATAGCAAAGAAAAGTTCAGATTTTTAGACAAGAGAAAGTACTGCTGTTTCAAATGGTTAGAATTCCTTCTTTTTTACTGCAGTGTAGTATTCCATTGTGTAGATGTACCACATTTTTTAAACATATTTTTATTGATTTCAGAGAGGAAGGAAGAGTGAGAGAGATAGAAACATCAATGATAAGAGAGAATCATTGATTGGATGCCTTCTGCACATCCCCTATTGGGGATTAAGCCTGCAACCGGGGCATGTACCCTTGACCAGAATCAAACCCGGGACCCTTCAGTATGCAGGCCTATGCTCCATCCATTGAGCCAAATTGGCCAGGGCATGTACCACATTTTTTTTAATACGCTCATCTGCTGATGGGCACTTAAGCTGTTTCCAAATCTTAGCTATGGTAAATTGTGCTGCTATGAACATAGGGGTGCCTATATCCTTTCTGATTGGTGTTTCTAGTTTCTTGGGATATATTCCTAGAAGTGGGATCACTGGGGAACATTATGCTAAGCGAAATAAGCCAGTCAGAGAAAGATAAACATCACATGATCTCACTCATTTATGAAATATCATGAACAACATAAACGGATGAACAAAACCAGATTCAGAGACAGAGATGCATCAATCAGACTGTCAAACCTCAGAGGGAAGGTAGGGGAGGGTGGGGGTAAAGGGGAGAGATCAACCAAAGGACTTGTATGCATGCATATAAGCCTAACCAATGGACACAGACACCAGGAGGGTGAGGGCATGCGTGTGTGTGTGTGTGGGGGGGGGTTAGTGGGGGGACAAGAACACATATGTAATACCTTAATCAATAAAGAAAAAAATTGTTTGGCACACCAAAAAAAAAAAAAAAGAAAGAAAGTACTGACCCAAATGATTTGTAGTTATAACTAGCACTGTTAGAATACTCCAAAAATATTCCATTAAGGCAATACACCTTCCTCTCCCTGGGAAAAATAAAATATTCTTAAGTTTTATGGATAGGAAAATTTTTTATGAAAACATGAGAGAATGACACACAGAGAATGAGACCTAAAATATATTGTTTGAAAGGTAAAGATGCCAACAAGTTTTTGCTGTTGTCCTATCTGGTGAAATGAAGGACATCTCGACCAAAGACTAAAGAAGGACAAGTACATTTTGGAGGATAAGTGGTGGGAATCCATGTTTAAAATGAAGTTTGGAGGGGCTCATATTCAAAATATTGTCTTCTCATTTTGTTTAGAAACACCTCAGTCTTGAAAGAGACAACAAAATATATATGGCATAGTCATCTTTCATTAACTGGCTTATAAATCACATAGTGTTGCCCTTTATTAATTCATATGTAATAGAATGCATGGATTGGATTTAAAAACTCAGATGATTAGTGTAAGTAAAGGGTTAAGTTTAAAAGTAAATGAATAAACTATGAGTTGTGTCTGTGTGTGTGCATGTGTGTTATACATTGCATAGGGAGAACTTGGATCCAATATACCAGGTTTGAACTCAAGCTCTATACCCAAAGCTCATATTGAGCAAGATATTTAGTCTTTCTGATCTTTAGTGTTCATATTTGTAAAACGTGAACAATATTCTTTACACTAAAATATCCTAAAGGTTATATGAATTTGTGTGTGTAAAAACTATAAGAATGGGTCTAGCAAATACTAGGTGGTCAATGAATATTATTTACTGTTCTTAATAATACTTCGTTATACCTTGTTAATTATAATAAGACTAGAGGCCCGATGCATGAAATTCATGAAATGGGCTCAGCCCCTGCAGCCACGGTGGCTTGCCTCGGCCCTCACAACCCCAGCTTCATCTGGAAGGATGTCTGGAAGGTCTTTTGGCTGTCCCATCTAATTAGCATATTACACTTTTATTAGTATAGATACAACAATTCCTCACAGTGTCACTTTTTTATGTTTTTAGAACGGTAGTGCCCAGTAGTTGCAGAAAACAAAAATGTTTCCTTTTAGCTACTCTACACATTGTTCTTAGTAAAACATTAGATGATCTTATATGCTTCCCAGTTTTCCTCAAGAATCATTGCATGTTATACTCAGGTCCTGGTCAGCCATCATAATACACAGTTAGTTAATTTAAGAGTTTAGATGCTAATGGGCTCATTGCAAATCCCTTGACATTTTAAACCAAGCCAAATAAAGCAAGCAGGAGAGTATTTTACATGAATTCTCCAAAGAGGGAGGGTTATCAAATTCATTTACATGTTTACAAAGGCTGTGAGCCATCCTGACTTATTTGGTGGAGGACTATTTTTATATGAACTGAACTCCATCTCTGATGGTCTGTTGGCAGTAAAACAGCATGAAATCTCACTCATCATTATTACTTACTCAGTGGACCTGTTTTTCATCAGTAGAGTTTGGCGTTTAATCAGAGTTTGGGGTGCATCATTTCTGAACATGAATACAGTGCTAGAGGCAACAAAAATCATTAAAATTTGGCTCTTGGTATAATGATGAGGTGCACGAATGGGGTGGAAGTTGTAAAGGACTATAAAACTGTTAAATTTGGTGTGTGGGAGGAAGAAATTATTTGTAAAACCCATAAACTTCTTTAGCCAAAATATCTATTACATGCTAACTGGCGCTAATGAGCTGTTCTAAAAGTCCAGGTCACTAAAATATATATTTGCCTCTCTTTCTGGGTAAGTGAACATTACAAAAAGGAACTGCAGGCTTCCCTTACTATTTCTGAAGGAAAAACCAAACAGTCTTAGTACTACAAATTAAGGGCCTACGCCACATTTTTCTAAGTATTATTTTTAGAAACTATTATCTTAAAAGCAAGAATTTCACATAAGGGTTTGCATTGAGATTTTTCTAAACAATTGTCTTATTTTTATCTGTAGAATGAATAAAAAGATATAAATTCTCAAAGAAGTAATGGTTTTTAATATTAATTTTAAAAAGAAAAATGTTTAATGACACTGATAAATATAAGTAGAGTATATCATTAAACAGTCTGACAGGGAAATTGATGAAAATAAAGAAAAACCAACATTCTATATTGATACTTATATCTATGTTTATGTCTATAACTATATATCTATTTTTATATTTATCTATGTATCTATCTCCATTTCTCTGCATCAATATCTATATATTCATATATATCTGTCTGAGAAGAAAGATGCAATAAAAATCAGCTTATAATCAGTTATAAACATCCTGTAAATAAGTCTGTCATAACGAGATAGGAAAAATAAAATTAAAATCCCCTTATTACATCAAGCCACATGTTCAGTCACTCACTTTAATGTGCTGCTTTGAATAGCTTTATCCAAATTATGAAGTTAGTAAAGGGTAGGATTTGCAATATGGTTTAGCAATATGAGATTACAGTAGGCTTGGCTTTTAGATCAGACTCAATATTTTCTTGGGAAAGTTAAATCCACCCATCTAGTTCCATTAGCAAATGAGCACTAACACAACTGTAGATCACACTGCTCCTGTGATTTATGTCAAGTGAATAAGGCTAACTCCAGCTTTGCTCCAGGAAGCTGCCAGTAAACTGACTCCATACCTTCAGAGGCTGAGTCAATCAATACGGAGAAGAGTCTAAGCAGGAGAGACAATAGCCAACCAATCTGTTAATTAACAGAAAGAAATGGACATTTAATTAAAATGTAATTTAATGTCTCTATTAAGAGTGGGAATAATGGCAATCAAGGAGATGAATGAATTTTTTTTGCAGATATTTTGGCGTCTACTCAGTTCTGATGTGGAAGATCCTTCTACAATTGCTCTCTAAGTTATCAAGGGAAGATGGTGATTGAAAACCATGTAAACCTAGTATGGAAATCTGTTGCCTATATCTTTAAAACAGTCTCAGATTTTGGTACCTGTCTTATTCTCGATTTAATGAACACACCCCCTAATATAGTAGTCAGGACTAAAACGCATATTCTGGATTTTGTCTGCCCTAAAACTTTCATCTGTTTGACCCAAATGTATTGAGTAACTACTAAGTGACAAGAACCCTAGGTGCTGAGGCTGCTGTGATGCCAGAGGCAGACACGTTCCTTGTCCTTTGTGAGCCTATTGGCCATATTTGAATACACAACCCCATTCTAATAGAGTGTTATTTGTACGATGATATGAAAATCCAAGTTAGGGGATCAGGCATGGTGTTCTGGCAAGAAAACTGCTAAATTGAAACCTGGAGTATGGGTTGGAATTTAGTCACATGAAGAATGGACGATGAACATTTCATCAGGGGACAACGTGGAGCAACAGACTTGGAGGTTGTGTGGTAATTCCAAGGAACTAGAGAAAGGTCTGTGTGGTGGTGTTTGAATTTACTAGGGAGAAAGTTATAGAGATCAGGTGTAAAGGAAGTCTGGGCTCTGATCGTAAACCCATTATTAAACCAGGTCACGGAGTTTGAAATTTTACTAATGGCAAAGAAGTGTTTTTGAAGCACCATAAACCATTGAGAAAATAGTTACAGAAAGATTATACTGTAACATGGACAACAGAGTGGAAGGAGACAGGGTGCATCTTTAGGAACTCTGAGAATACAGCTTTAGGCCAAAGGTGATAGTAGTCTGGATTAGGGGAGTGACGTAGTGGCGATGCTAAGTAGATGTGTGTGTGCGGGGTGGTGGTGGTTCAGTCAGGTACACAGGTCACCAGACTGTGCAGGGGGATAGAAGCGGATGCTACTTCCCAGGGTAGGGATGACAGTAGCGCAATAGACTAATGGGAAAAAGTAATAGGTACATATTTAGACAACTTGATTTTGAGATGCCTATGGAATAAATGGATTGTATGCAGTTGAAGGTAGTGTCTGAGCTCAGGAGAAAATTTGGGACTGTGGATGTAGATTTATGAGTTATCAGC
Source organism: Corynorhinus townsendii (assembly GCA_026230045.1). NCBI lineage: Eukaryota > Metazoa > Chordata > Mammalia > Chiroptera > Vespertilionidae > Corynorhinus > Corynorhinus townsendii. Next base: position 57,342,775 of record JAPDVU010000003.1, on the reverse strand, counting down.
ACAGAGATGGCTGTCAAGCTCTAAGAGTGTTTGGAAAATTTAGAATGCAGAGCATATGGAATGAGAAGAAGAGATAAATGTAGGGCAATAACATCAATGTCCTCTCTTAATGCCTCACTTTCCTTTAAAAACAATCATACTCCTCTTTAATATGGATGATGGCAAGATTCACAAAAGAGAAAAGCCCACAATGCTTTAAGTTACTTAAAGAAAAATTTGGAGAACACTGATATGAGAAGATATTAAAAGAAAATAACCTGGACTCCACAACTAACAATAAGGCGATGAGATACTTTTTCTAATGAGAACTTTCATCAAACAGAGTCCTGTCCCTTCAAAATAATGGTACATGCATGAAGGAGCAATTAATTCTATGTCTATGCTAGAGACACAACTAGAAATGTACTTAGGTTGGTAATTGGTCTTTGATTGGCCTTATGACCCTTAATAAGCTACAGACAATATTTTTAGTATTGCTACACTTTGATTTACAATTTTTGTAAGAGCAGTCTAAGAAGCCATCTGTGAGATTTCCTAAAGGTATTCATTCCTAAAGTAAAGATTCATTTCCTAAAGTATTCATTAATTAATTTCTTCATTCATTTTTTCTATCATTTTAAATATAATTTCACATGTGTCATGATACAGTTAAGTAGTTCCAAATATCTGCACTGATTTTCATTTCCAGAACATTTTTTCTCCTTTTGTAATAGCTTGCCCATATATAGAAAGCTTACCACCCTGAGGTTTTTGAGGAGCATAAAGGCCTTTCATTCTTAGGAAATAACTCTATAAACACTTAATAAATTTATGTTTGCAAGAACAATAGAACATATATCATACAAATGATCACCGGGTCCTGCCTTTATAATTACAGAATTCAGTAAGAGAATGTAATTTATGTTTTAATTAAAAAAAAAAGTGATGATAGAAACGGCTTTTATTTAGACATTAGCAAATGTGACCAGAGAAAGTTTTTTGTTACACTCAGACCTTAGGCAATCAGTTCTGAGTGAATTTGTTTTACCAAGAGGAAAAATTTATTCTGTCAATCAAGCTAGTGTGAGACCAGAGAATAGGACTTAGCTTATATTGAAGCCTCCATTATAATCCTCTTTTATAATCTTTTTGTTTTTGCACTGTAACATTTCTTATCTCTGAATGTAGTGGTTCCGTCCTCTTTTCCCTACTTGACAAGGAGGTGTCTTCATGGAGAAGGTAGAACTCCAGCTGAAGAGGGAAGGGTCCATATTTGAGAAAAGGGCCTAGCAGTTCTGTTTGAGAAAAAACATGGTAAGTCTGTGAAATAGAGGAGAAAACATGTTTTCCTGGAATGGCAAGTCCTCTCTGGAAAACCTTAGGGGATGCTCCAACTGTACATATTAAGTGGTTCTAGTAGAATATCATAATCCTGAAAACATTGGTTCATTCACCTAAGTTTTTTAAAATGGGAGAAAGGTATTTTAATTAATATCCCTTCAAATACACACACACACACACACACACACACACACACACACAAACAAACAAACACAAACACACACATATATCTGAGTCCTGTATTTTTTTTTTCTGGATAAGATCTCTGGAATCTATAATTATTCCAACTCCGCTGGCATACACTTTGATTGAAATATTTATTTTTATCCCATATGATAACATTTATTTTTTTTTAGTTATAGTCTAAAAGTAGATTTTGCTTTGTAAAATCTAGGCACTGACAGAATATAGATAATCTGAGCTCCTGTAAAAAGCTAAATTTTCTATAATAAGAGTGTCAAAATTATGTATTATATAGATAGAAGAAAAAGTTCCTACCAAAAATAATGAGGCTCCAATGTGCATTTATTTATGTGTAATATAATTAGATTATGAATTCAAATTTGATTTATTAAGTAAATGGATTTTGATTTATAAACTTAAATGAGAAATTATGGAACTTCTCACTTCAATGTCCTTTGCCACTATATACATTATATAAGAACTAGGGGCCTGGTGCACAAAATCCGTGCATGGGGGGGTGTCCCTCAGCCTGGCCTGCACCCTCTCCAATCTGGGGCCCCTCTGGAGATATCTGACTGCTGGTTTAGGCCCCATTGCACAGGGATTGGGCCTAAAACAGCAGTCGGACATCCCTCTTGCAATCCGGGACTGCTGGCTCCTAACTGCTCACCTGCCTGCCTGCTTGCCTGATCGCCCCTAACCACTCTGCCTGCCAGCCTGATCACCCCAACTGCCCTGCCCTGCCAGCCTGATCACCCCCAAATTACCCCCCCACCAGCCTGATTGCCCCAACTGCTCCACGCCTGTTGGCCTGCTTGCCCCCAATTGCCCCCCCTCCCCACAAGCCTGCTCTCCCCTAGCCTCTGCCTCAGCCCCGCCACAATGGTTTTGTCCGGAAGGGTGTCCAGAAGGTCTCCTGGAAGGTCTTCCGGTCTAATGAGCATATTACCCTTTTATTAGTATAGATATTATTCATAATCTAACTTAAATTTATTCATAGAAATATAGAATAGTTGAACCTACCAGATTCTTTGGGATAACTCATCCAATGGTTCCTCCTGACAGGGATTTGAAGTCCCTTCTCAAATATATCATCCTCTTCTGGAAACATTCAAATTCATTGATGTCTCAGTCCCCAGAAAAGGCGCTCATTTCAACAATGGTCTCAGCAGAGTAGAGAGGGGTTCTCAGCTTCCTCATTTCAGAAGTCATATTCAATTGATTCAAGAATGTATTAGCTTCTGCAGAAACAACTATTTGGTTAAATCAGAATCCTCAAGTCTTAATAAAATCTACTTACATTACCTCAGAGATGGGAAACAAATTGGATTCTTCTTAAAATCAGTTCAGTTCAAAATATAATGCAGTCCTTTTGAATCTGTTAAAGATTTGTTATAGTTATAGTCAAACGTGCATTCCCAGAATTTGAGGTGATATGTAAGGAAATAATCAGGAAGAAGGTAGGCTTGCAAGCTATTTTGAGAATTTAAAAATACATGGGGAACATTTGGTGTCTATTGATAATAAGGGTGGAGAAACTAAAAAGGCAAATCAAGTGTTTTCACTTTTAGCTGGAATCCTATCAACTCAATGTTAAAATGCTGTTCATTTTGTGGAGTCCTAAGGTTGTATTTATATACATACATACATACTTATATCTGTAATATATGTTTGCTTAATAAACGCAGGAAATATATACATTATTCTCGAATAAATGCAACATATCAGCTGCATAAATTCAGTTGAAATGTTTTGAAACTAGTGTCTTCAAAAGGCAGAAAATCTGAATATATATATATCTAAGAACATTTAGTGCGACTCCTGGTTGTAGATTAAAACCCTGGTTTATAAAATTCATAGAAGTACTCCTCACCCCTGTGACTGGCGGAATATGGGCTGGAGGAACCATCTATACAGCTTACTGCTTCTGTGGCTATTTTGTTAGGACAAGTTTTCCTTTGAGATCCTCACTTAGATAAAATCTCTCCTGTGTGTAACAGCCCCTAGGAAGCGGTCTCCCTGGCTTTCTCATATCTGTGCACATTTATTACAGTCAGTGCTATGAACGAAAAGCAACTTCCTTTCAGTTGTCCCAAAAAAATGATTTGCTATTTTCCCAGTCTAGTCAGAAACACTCCCAATTCTGTAATACATAATACATTTTAGGTAAAGCAAATGGAGAACTGTCTGTGACTTTCCAGCTTGGAAATCTTTGTTTTGCCTCTGCTGGCAGTGCAGAGTGCTCATTAAGCTGTAGGTCTCTTGGTTTCAGGATGTGTGCTCAGCGACTCTGGCCACCAGAGAGTTCCCTCACTCAGAGTCCAGCCTCTTCTGGTTAGGAGCCACCACATCTGCAACTCTGTTTTTCTATTGAGCTGGGATGCCACCACCATGCTTCTCCCTTTTGGTATGAGCATGATATGCTGGAAAAAAAGCCGTTATTTTTCATCAGGTACATATGTTAGTATGTGTACAGAAACAATTTTTGGCCATTGGTAATAGCATGGATATTTGAAAGAAATTCTATTATTTATTAATTTCTAATATATGAGCCTTTTATTGTATATTTGTGAATATCTTTATGGAGCATCAAGCACTGGGTATACTACTATTAAAGCCTTAAGAGGTAACGAAAGGCAATCTTATCTTAAGCTAGAGCTCTTTTCTAAAATGGAATATGTTTCTTAGAAAAATAATCTCAAAAGTTTTTATCTTAGGACTTACATATGCCTCGAAGCCACTCCTTTGACAGCATAGTTTGGCAAATTTCCTTTTGGTTGAGAAGGAAGCTCAGTACCCATATAACTATTTCAAGTTGTGGCAGGTGAAGGGAAAAGTGAATGACAGGATTGGAAGCATAGCACAGGCACCTGGCACATGTTAAGGATTTTAGGCTGCTCCTTGCAAGAGCAAAGAGTGGCAAATTGAAAAATACCTGTGCCACTCCTATAGGATACATTTTTTTTGTATGAAGAAAGACAGTTTGTAGGTTTTGGATGGATCGAGTTGTTCAATGCAGACCCAGATTTCACTGACATGTCTCATTCTAATTCCTCCGCATGCTTTGGTTATAATTGCTAAAGAAATATAACACATATTCACGCATATTTTTATTCCATTTACCTGTTATCCCAGAAATGTCTATTTTTTTTGAAATGTCTATTTTCTGTTATGGGACATAGCTGATGTCTCTGCATTTGAAGTGCCGGTTGTGGAGTTAGGGCTTAGCCTCAGCCCCTCTCTGATGTAGTTATGGTAAGTAGATGCTAAAGATATGGTTGAACTTTGTAACAGTTTTAGAAAATTCAGAATGCATACTATACTTATGTAAGTATTACATTTTGTTTTTTTCTTTCCTCTTGTTCCTATTGCAGTTTTACTGTGAACTTTTGGTTCTTTGAAGACATTTTTCTTTCCTGTCCTTTGACACTCAAACTATTTTTTAAAAATTTAGAGATAATCACATTGGCTGTCTTCATTTCATTTCCTTGGACCTGATTTCCTCTTGATTGTGAATTTGTCATTGGGGAATCGTTTTCTTCCTTTAGGCCAAACATCTGTTTATTGTTTTATTTTTTTTTCTTCTTCTCCTTTCCTTTTTTCCACTAAGGAGGTCAAGTTCCTTTGGGAGTGGAGGGGAACTTCAGTTCATTACATTCTTTTCTTTTAAACCAACATGTACAGCAAGAAATACAAATTGCTTTTGACCTGAGAGTTGCTGTAGTATTTGGAGGTATTCATTTAAATACCTTTTCATTTCCGAATGGTAGCACCTCTTCCAACCTTTAGTTAATACCTAGTTAGCAAATTATTATAGCTAATTCACTTTTATCTGTAAATATGAAAAATGTGTTCTTAACCATGTATTAGTTGGCTGCTGAAAATAGTGACATTTGTTTAGCTTTTGTTCCTATTTTTCTGTGCTTTCACATTCCACTTATAAATACTGAGGACTGGTTAACACAAATCATTAATCAAAAGCCTATTTCAGTGCATTGTTTTGGGCACTACTTATTCCATCTATATAGTGTACAATATCTTCGAATTGAGTGACTCATTACATGTCTGGTGTTGAGAACAAATTGATTTTGTTAGTATGAAATTATGTAATCAGAATAGTGATGAGCCATACAGATGATATTCAGCTCAGAGAACTGTTAGTAAAATTAGGCAAATCAATCTCAGCTTACATTTAACTTGACAGCACGATAATACATAAAGTAGTGAAACTCACACAGGTTTGCTATATGTTTTGAAAACCAGGATATCATCCAGGCTCCAGTGATCTTTGCTTCTCTTCATGAAAGAAATAGGACAAACACAATATTCACTGGTAACAGAACAGTCTACTAGTATTTGCTCTTTCTTCCATTCCTCCCAAGAATTTGATATGTGGATTAATTTGACTGAGCCATATATTATAGAAACACAAATACTTCCATTGCACATTGGCTGGGAAAGCAGTTTTGCTTTTTTTTGTATGCAAACTATTACTTTTTTGTGCTTGAGTACTTGAAGTCCAAGGCTTTTTAGAAGATGGGAGAGGGAACTAGATCAGCTCCAGTCCTCATATCTCTGCATAGTGCTCTAAAATAGGAACATCAACCAGCACTGTTGTCATTTTAATGTAGCATTTTGAAATAGTGTCTGTCATTTTCTCTGCTCCTTTTTACTCTTCCTCGATAAAAGGGAAGCTGCAAAGTCCAATGACAGTACAGCATCCCTTGTGTCCTCTACCGGGTGCTAAAACTATATGGAAAGTCTTTGCCTTCCTGTGATCCTGTATCCGGCTGCTTTTCCTCTCTCGTGTGCTCTCTTTCTGTTGCTTTGGGGAAAGGTCTGCTATCTCCAGCGATTCATTTGTAACTGAATGGGTGAACTCATTGTGAGACGTTGTACAACACCCAATGGGAGTCTACGTTCCAATCAAGAAATAACTCACGCTGTATTTCAATGTCCACTTGGCTCTTGCATCTTCAATTTATTTAAAAAATGAAGATAGCAAGAAGAAGACTCATAATAAGTCCCCCCTCTCTCTCTTTTTAAATATATATTTTATTGATTTTTTTTTTACAGAGAGGAAGGGAGAGGGATACAAAGTTAGAAACATCAATGAGAGAGAAACATCGATCAGCTGCCTCCTACACACCCCCCACTGGGGATGCACCCACAACCAAGGCACGTGTCCCCAACTGGAATAGAACCCGGACCCTTCAGTCTGCAGGGCGATGCTCTATCCACTGAGCCAAACTGGTCAGGGCAAGCCCCTCTCTTTTGAGAGAAGAGAAGGTGTTGGAAATATGGGCAATTGCAGATAGAAAATTACATGTCTGTATGGCCTCTTTTCTCTTTGTTTCTATGTGTGCATTTGCTTGTTTACTTTGTGAACTATCATGCCAGCATCCAGGCTCCGTATCCTCCATTCTCTTTGCTGCTGTAGGAATAGTATCTTGTCACTGCTAAGATGGGATTTACCTTGTGAGACTTCCCTGGAGCCCCTCTCAGATGTTGCTGTAAGATATCTAGGCCAACTCTTGTAATAGGAAAGGGCTATTTTCTATGACAAAACTCAGCCCAATTTACTGTCCTGTCACTTGCCAGCTTGATAAACTGTCCCTCCTGAGGTATGAACACCTCATACCTCCCTTAGGTGACCTCACAAAGGGAGCTGAGATGGCTCCCTTTGTGAGGTCACCTAAGACACAGCATCTAACTGGCATGTCAGTTTCACGTGCCTTTCCTTAGCCTGATCTTATGTACTCTGTGTCCGGCCAAAATTCTCACAGTGACTGCCAATTTGGTGACTTCCGTGATTTTAATCATAAATGCAAGTCCTCTGTTATTCTGTTTCAGAGAAGAGGAGATGGCTAAACCACCCTTGTCCTTATGTTCCCATAGTTCCTCACAATTCTTGGATTATAAACTTTGAAAGTAATAAATATCCAGGTCTCTGGAACTTTAGAAAGAGAAAAACTAAATTAAAAGAGCAAGATGTTTCACATAGCAGGCACACTCATAGATTTCTCTGCCCACATTCAAATCTGGAGGAATGATTAGAATCTTTCACGCCTGAAAGCAACAAAAGAAGATATTTTTAGATAGGCAAAGTTTTAGGCAGCACATTACCTAGTTCTGGTAAAAGAAGAGAATGAAATTGTTTTTTACATACCTTTCTGCCTGAAATTACTGAAATGATATAAAAAAGTGAAGACCAACCTTAACTCTAATAAACCAAGAAAGAGCCACATTATCAAACCACGTAATATCTTTTAGAAAGAGTGATACTCTAAACCTAAATGACTAGGACAAGAACTAATATAATATCTCTTCAGAAACAATATATATATATATATATATATATATATATATATATATATGGTTAATTTACTTCAATATAAATCAGAGGATCCTAAAGGACCCTAATCAAAAATTCTTTACTTGGGAAAATGAGGATTTGGGAATGGGCAATAGGATATAGTATCCAATCCCCCCACTATAAGACATCAGGGGAAGGAAGGCTTAATGAAGGACATGCAATTTTTAATTGCTTTGAACTGTGGCAATGCAAACATTTCAGGGGAAGCATCAACATGGAAATCAGTTTTCTAGCTGTTGAATTATATTCTTAAGCAGAGATAAGTTAGCATTCAAATATAAAACAGAAATGAGAGTGTTCCATGTCTTCACTGTGAGTCCTGGGGCTGTACAGTAACATGGCATTCGATCAGAGAGAGCTACTTGGAAGGGAGCAATGATTTTGGTCTGAAGATGAATTTACCAATTTGGCAGAACACACTTTCTTACATAGAATAATTGAATCAGGGCTGCTCAGTTATTCTCTAACATACTGGTCCCACTTGTCCCCAAGTAGCCAAAGAATTGAAAAGGCACTTAAAACTATCAATAGTCCAGCCTCTAAACTAAGTTCTAAGGAAATAATTAAAGTGGTTTACAATAAAAAAAAAAAGGCCCGAGACAGACACCACCAAACTACTCTTATACAAAAGGCAACTTTAGAAAGATCTATGGCAACTCGATAATGAACTGTAGATAGGATAAATCCTGCAAGAGATCTGTGCCTGAACAAGCAAATTTCAGAACGAGGAAAATGGTAGCATGCTAATTATAAAAAATGTGATACAGATTTAGCTTTACAGAAATAAAATTCATAGCAGTAAACAATCATTACATTGAACTACAAATAGTGTAATTTAATTAAGCACTGAAGATAGAAATTTTACAAAGAGCAAGAAAAACACAATGTAAGGAGCAGTAGAAGATATTGCGATAAAAATGGGTGTAGACAGGGATGCAAGCAGAGATCGTAAGAACAGAGAGACCCAGATATGAAGGGACTTATAGGATTGGGAAGTTACTACTTCTGCATCCCAAATAGTAAAGAAAGACTTTGAACAACAGGCCTGATAGATTTCTCACTCTACTGAATTAGTCTTGTGTCAAACAGCACGTTATCTTTGGCCCACACTTATTTTCTTTTTAAATATAATTTATTGATTTTTTTACAGAGAGAAAGGGAGAGGGACAGAGAGTTAGAAACATCATGAGAGAGAAACATTGATCAGCTGCCTCCTGTACACCCCCTGCTGGGGATGTGCCTGCAACCTGAGACCCTTCAGTCCGCAGGCCGGCACTCTATCCACTGAGCCAAACCAGTTAGGGCCCTATTTTCTTTATATGGTTTCAAGGCAGCCACAGTGAAGTCAATTGAGAAGGCACATCTAGAAAAAACTTTGCCTGTGGTAATTAATATATACTCAAAAAAAAAAAAAAAAAAGGAACAGAAGCCTCATAAGAGTTTGATGGAAGAACCTGGTCTGGTCTGGGCAAAATGAAAACAATGTTTCCCTGCTTAAACCTTAAAATAATCTTTGGGTTCACCAAGTGTCTGCTCAGGAAGATTCATAATTGCTACAGACTAGCAACCACTCTATTGCTCTCCTAAATTCTTCCAAGTGATGACCCCCCTCCCCACCCTGCACTGTTATCTGTGGAGCAAGTAATTTTTCATAGGTCACTGGACCCACAAGGAAGCTCATTCCAGATCTGATGGAGAGAACTGCCCCCATTTAGAAATCCTGAACTTTGAGATGGGCATTTGGTTATTTCCCTGGAGGAGGAGGTGGCTGCCTTCTTTGGAAAGAAAGATACAAATTGGAGTTTTAAGAGGAGGCTCTGGTGCTATACCTTAGTTATTCACTAAACATAGTTTCCTTTCTTTCATCCAGTGCATTATAGCTCAGCACTCCTTCCACGCCTCTCTGGCAGTTATTTGTGTCTATGTGAATGAATTATTGCAAGTGGAATCTGAAGAGAAAGTCACATGTAATATATATGTTTCTCCAAGGCCTTTTGCTTTTTGCCTTTTGCAAGAATGAGACTGACTTCATTAGCAGCCTTGAATTAAGAATGGCAGAGCCACAAGCTGGAAAGAGTATGGGTCCTTGAACCAAAAAAAGGGAGGAAAGCCTTTAGTAACCAGAAACCCTTGGTTGGTACTTATAGAAAATTGATTCTTTTATATTTGAGGCATCATATCTGGGGTTTCTTCTTACAGAAACTAGTATTCTCTTATCGATAGATGGTACATGACTTTTATATGCCTTCTATTATAATTTATTCCTTTTTTTGTATGTAAATAACCTGGTCACTATCTGATTATTTTCGTAGGGTTTCTACATAGAAATTTCTTCAATATTTTTAAAGATTTGATAAATATTGCCAAAATTTGTTCTAGAAAGATCTTACTAATTTTATAATCCCACCAGAAAAAAATAAGGGGTCAAATTTTTTTGGACTAATATTTTCTCTTTCCAGTGATTTGTGATGAAAAACCATATATATATGTATTTTTTTCTCATAAAACATATTATTTCAAGGCTATGAATGCTGATTTCTGTGTATACTAGACACAGATCTCACTGTTTAAATTACTGGAGTTTTATTATATGTGTTAATATTTGGTAACATGGACATTCACTTGTTTCTTCTCTAAAATGCCTGCTTGTTTCTAGCCATATTATCTTTTGCTGAAATTTAGAAACACTTGTTAAGATCCTTAAAAAGTTCCATAGGAATATTACATGAGATTTATTTATTTAGTATGTATTTTTTAAAATTTAATGTATTCACAATATTTAGCATTTCCAAACAGAAAGATATTTTTATGTTTGCTTTGTTAATCAACCTCAGTACAAATGTGCACTTTTCTTCATATACTCAGGCACACTTGCTTTTTAAGTGTAAGCCAAACTATTTTGTTGTTTTCATTGCAAGTATGAATGGAACACATGTGATTTAAATTTATAGGGCAACATGTTTTAAAAATAAATTGTACTTGGAATAATTTCTGTGCAAAAGATTTTGCTTTTCTGTAAGTTAATATGAACCAACAATAACTAAAAGCATAAAAGACTTGTCTGTTGTATTTTTAGGCTGGTTAATATAGCTACACACTTTCAAATATAGCCATTAATAGTTTCATCACATTTTTACATCGAACTACATCTGAGCACTATGTGTAGCTAAAGTTGCTACAATTTAAGACAAATTTCAGAAAGTTAAGTTTGTCTAGCACAGGAAGATAAAGATTGGGAAGATTTTGGAAATCATGCCAAACAGAAAAAAGTTAAAAAAATTGGGAATGTTTAGTCCACAGAAAGGAAGGCTTTGTATAATAGATGTAACAACATATGTGAAGAGTTATCCTGTCAAAAGAATAGATTTTTCAGGTCTCTGCTGAATGAAAAATCTAGCACCACAGTTAAAGGTCCAATGACAGAAATATTGATATAATGGTAAGTAAGAAATCTTTTGACCACTGGAAATGTCCAAAAGTGAGCAGGTCCCCCCCCCCCCCCCCCCTTTATCCTGAACTGAAGCTGGGTAGGCCATCTGTCAGGGACACAGGGTAAGACATTCTTGTACAAGGTCACAGCCTGGCCTCGATGTCTCTACGGTCCCGGCCAGCTGTGATTCTTTCATGAGAGTGCCATGCAGTGAAGGTGGTCCCCACAGTTGGTGGAGCCTCATTTTAGCCGTCTCAGCAGTGAGTGCTAGGGCCAGCTATGATTTTGTTCGTCTGTGAGCTCTGTGCTGCCCAAATTTTGTTCATGCAGAACAAGTCCCTATCCCCTGCACCTGCGGTTGAAAGTTCAGTTGCACAATCAGGAGTTCACTTCCCTTATTCAAATGGCTCTTCCAACAGCAATACGATTTCCTCTGCCACAATTAAAATTTCTCCCCCTTTAAAAAGATCTTGCCATATTATGTGGCAACCATTTTAAAAAAATCTCAAGTCCCAGGCCCCAAGTACAGATTAAACAAAATGATGGAATCTGGAATAAAATAATCAGAATAATAGCTCTTTATAATTCAGGGCAGTTAGTGTGTCTAGTCTTTTACAATATAATTGCTTATTTAAAAAACAACCCTATGAGACCACTCTTACATCTAAGCTTCTGAGTTAAAAAATAAATTAAATCTAAGCAATAATGCATTGTGTAAGGACATTATAACTGTTATAATACCGTCTTTATGTCCTAATTTCTAGCATATATAAATGAAGTCTGAAGGAATTGGCCTCATAAGACTTGATGCAGGTCTTCATTGGAGGGAAGGTGATCATACCATTCACCACAAGCTAATTCACTTGGCATATGCTTGCTACACTCAGGACTCATCAAAGCCACACCAGGCTGTGGTTACTTTTTAATTTTTGTTTTTGGCAGAAAAACAACAACAACAACAACAAAAAAAACATCAAAATACATTTTAGGATTTCTTATTTTTACTTCAGGGATTAAAAAACAAACCCATTATCTTAAGTTCCTGACAGGTCTGGAAAACTGGGTGATAGCACATTCTCTCCTTGTACAGCACATTTAACTTGTGCTGTACCTTGTTTTTCAGACTGCCTAGGCTCACTGAAGAAGGAGCTGAAACCCAACAATAGGAGGCAGTTGATCGATTTTTCTTTCTCCCTCTCCCTTCCTGTCTCCCTAAAATAAATAAAAACATATTTAAAAAAGGACTCAATTTGTAAGACAAGGTAGTATTAAAAATATAAAAATTAAAACAAATAAGACAGTGTGAGGTACCAAGTGCTTAAGAAATGTTAGCATTTATTATTATTACTGCATTATTATCTATATATATAAAAGCCTAAGCGACCTTTATGACTGAACAACCTGAATGACCGATCAACCAGTCACTATGACACACACTGACCACCAGGGGGAAGATGCCCAATGCCGGAGCTGCCCCCTGGTGGTCAGTGTGTTCCCACAGATAACCTCCCACTGCCTCTCCTCTACCCCCGCCCCCCCATTCCCTCGACTGGCCAACCTCCTGTGGCCCCAATCGGGATAGGGCGAGAAGGCCCCAATTGGCCTCGATCGCTGGCCAAGCTGAGGAACCCCACCCATGCACAAATTTGTACACTGGGCCTCCAGTCTATATTATAAAAGGCCAGTGGCTGTAATGTTGGAACACCAGAACGACCAAACAACTGGTCACCAGGAGGTGCATTGATGGGTCTTACGGCATGGCGGGTCTTGGTCTTGCATGATTTCGCGCACTGGGCGTCTAGTTGTTATTATAAAAAGGAAAACAATCACCCTGGCCGGGTGCTTCAATTGTTCTCACATTGATGTTACTCTCTCTCTCAAATCTATAAAGATATCCCCAGGTGAGGATTAAAAAATAAGAAGGAAAACAATTAATTATAAAGCCAAATATATAACAGTATTTCTGGAAATGTTTGTTCAATCACCTAAATAGTAATTTTGACAGAGGGTCTCTTTCTGTTTTCCACAGACTCAGACTTTTTGGGTAGACTCAATTATGGATGTGGGCAGCTTCGGTTGTACATCAATCACTCGCATCAGAATCTGTAAGATCCAATCTAGCATTTTAGAGTTAGCATCTTTCTGTTGTAAAGGCAAAGAAAGGAGAAGATGTTATTTACAATACCAACAGCTCATTTATTTCAAAGATCAGGCTCTCTGCTTCCAGAAAATTTTGTTTATATTTTCCTCTTTCACTATTGTCCCTTTTAGAAAATGAATGAATATTGCTAGGAGAAAAAATAATCTTTATAAACCATCTTCAGTTTACTAGGTGTACTGGTTAATAATGGTGGATTTTGTAATAAAAGAAAACATGATAATTTCAAGAGAAACATCTAAAGTGCTTTATTCAAAGTAATGTCCATCGCTAGCTACACATTGCCCCCATCTTTCAGGTAATTTGTGGATACCATCTCAATAGAACTTTTCTTGTTTTGAGGCAAACCATTCAGAGACCCAGTTTTCCACTTCTTCATATGTTTTGAAGTGCTGCTCAGAAAGTGCGTGTGGCATCGATCAGAACAAGGGGCAATCTGAAGGAGCAAAGTCTGGTGAATATAGTGGGAGGGTTAATACTGCCCAGGAAAGATCTTTTAATGTGTCTTTAACTGGTTTTGAAGTGTGTGATGGTGCATCATCATGAAGCAAAATTACTTTGCCGGGTCTTCTGGCACGTTCTGGTCATTTCACAATCAAAGCGTGGTTCAAATTGATTCTTTATTGTCAGTAGTGATCAGTATTAATGGTTTCACCTGGTTTTAGAAGCTCATAACACACCACACCATCCTGATCCCACCAAATACAGAACATTGTCTTCTTTCTTTCTTTTTTTTAAAAAATATATTTTATTGATTTTTTACAGAGAGGAAGGAAGAGGTATAGAGAGTTAGAAACATTGATGAGAGAGAAACATCGATCAGCTGCCTCCTGCACACCCCCTACTGGGGATGTGCCTGCAACCCAGGTACATGCCCTTGACCGAAATCGAGCCTGGGACCCTTCAGTCCGCAGGCCGACACGCTATCCACTGAGCCAAACCGGTTTCGGCCATTGTCTTCTTTCTGAAGCAATTTGGCCTTGCAGTCCATGTTGATGGTTGACCATGATTTTGTGCATTTGGGATCTTCAAAATAAATCCATTTTTCATTGTCAGTCATAGTTCAATGCAAAAAAGACTTTCTTTCGTGCTATTGAAGCAACATTTTACTGATGACTTTTCGGTTTTCCATTTGTCTTTCATTTAGTTTATGTGGCACCCATTTTCCTTCCTTTAAAATCTTTCCCATTGCTTGTAAATGATTGGAAATTGATGCTGAGTAATGTTTAATCTTTCCGCAAGTTGTTTTTGGGTTTGACACACATCTTCATACAATAATGCTTGTAATTGTTGGTCTTCAAACTTTTTCAGCAAATTTGACATATGAAGTTTTGAAGCTTGCTGTCAATACAACAAAATAGCATACATATGAAATCGCATATATATCAACATATGTGTAGCTCCATCTATTGAAAAAAATCCACATTATTAACTGTATTTACTTTGATTTACAAACAGATCTGTCAGGAAAATATGTTGCAAATTTTCATGAAAGTTGAGCCTCAGTTGTGGGTAAATATTAAAGAAAAAAGATGGGTTATTACTAACACTTTCAACAGTTATAAATATGCATACTGCTAAAAAGTAAATGTTACTATTCTTACGCCAATGGTAAGAAACTGATGAAATATTTTTATCCTTTGTACATCTGACCTGTACTGAGTTCACTGTAATGACATGCAGTGCATCTAGAACTGGCCTTGCTTGGCATGTTTTACTAGTATTACCCAGTGATACATCCTTTTCCTGGGAACATTATGGAGGATTCTGCTTCATGTGGGAAGAACATTTTCTTTTAATAATAATTTACTAGATTTTAAAAATACATTTGTATTTTTGGAATTAGGCAAGTGGACTGTGTTTTTCTTATTGTTAGTACATTGAATTGAATGTATCCTCCCATATTTAGTCTGCAGCCTTACCTCTCAAATCAGTTGTGTCATGTGCCAAAATCATTATCTTTCTCCCAATCACTATATTTCTTTTTGTTGTTGTTAATCTTCACCTGAAGATATTTTTCCATGAATTTTTAGAGAGAATGGAAAGGAGGAGGAGAGACAGAGAGAAACATCCATGTGAGAGAAACACATTGGTTGCCTCCTGCATGGGCCCTGAGGAGGGACGGGATCGAGCCTGCAACTGAGATACTAGTACATGCTCTTGACGGGAATCAAACCCAGGATCTTTCAGTCCAGGGGTTGACACTCTATCCACTGAGCCACACCAGCTAGGGCACTATATTTCTTTATATGACAGCAAATGGTCACCTGGGGAGAGATAATAGTCTTTAAAGACTAAGTTTTCACTTAGAAAAGAGTTTTCCATTTACCTCTAGGTGATTATGAAAGCAGATGGCCTTCTAATGTGAGGGCATCATCTCCAGAATAGTTATATTACATGTTCACTTAAAAATGTAGTAGCACTTATTAAACACCACCAAACACCAGAATTGTGGCAAGAATTAGGGTACAAAGGTGAAAATTTTTCTTGCTCTCAAAGAATGTACCATCTGACTGACCTCCAGTTTGAGGGAGGAGAGAAGCAGGTAGCAAGTTGTATAAACTGGTTAATATTCTTTGAGAATTCATGCCAGGCCATCCACACACTTCTCTGACTACTCAAGCCATAAAATAATTACATTATTTGTAACATTAGAGCAAAAAATATTTTATGCCATATTTTGTGCTTTTTTCAGTTATAAAAGTTATGCTTGAACACGACTACAAATAATTTTAAAAATACAAAAAAGGACATACAAGCTAAAGGATAAAGCTCTTGCCCCTCACTTTCTCTTCCCTCTCTCTCCAACTTCTTTGTCCAAAGGCAAAAAAGGACTAACAGTTTAGGAGGTTTCATTTGCAAGATTTGGTTACAAGGGATAAATGTCAATGTGTGTCTTTCCAGTAGGGAGCATAGGGTCTGTGTTGCATTTGGATCATTTTCTATTACGTTTTCTAATTTCTTATTGCTAATTTATGGAAAAGTGGTTTCGATTTTTATAATTTTGAACAACATTATTATCTGCTCACATTTTTAAAATATTTTTTAAATGGAATCACTCTATGTCCTAGATAAATGTAAATGCCACTGACCCACAATTACATACATGGTCATTCTATTCAATGCTGTTTTTCCCTGTTCATTTTCTTTCTCTTAATGTACTCTTTGAGATCAATATTGGGTAGATGATATTTTTGGTTGCAAATAACATTTTGTTACTATATTGCTTACATTGTTATTGCAAAGAATACATTTAACTTGAAAAAAAACTTAGGTAAAAAGAGGAAATTATTAGGAGAGCCCAACAGCTGGCAGCTGGCCTGAAATCACTGTAACTCGGCCCGAAGAACACAGAACCAGTAACTGCAGTGCAGCCAGGGTCATTCTCTCACAAACTCATTTTAAATTTTCCTTTCATTTAGGCCTCATTTTCGGCAGCTATTGATTGCCCCCTCATTGACAGGGACCATATATGCAGAGAGCTTCATGTTTCATGTCTCGAGGCTCCTGCCATTAGTTGGAACTGAATCTCTTTCTTCAGCTTCAGTTGGAAAAACAAAAATGAAAACAAAACCTGAAAAAGAATGATTGGCTCGGCTCGGCTCACATGCTCGACTTTAAACAATGAACTGAGGGTGGTGACCCCCTTCATCCGTACCATATAGCTGTGTTGCCATGGGGAGCGGTACCCCACAGAAGGGGATTATTTTCCTAGAGGAAATGAATGGTGCTAAGCAGAAAAATAAAGCATGCCCATGACAGTAGGCCACCTAATCTTATTAGTAACTTTAATGGGATTGCATTTGAAAAATGTTTTTCTATGAAGTGTGATCTATATAAATGCTATAATATTTTGGTAGATACATTTTAACAAGCTAAGGAATTGGTTTTAAACTTTATGTTTGTAGTGTGTTTTTATTATTTCTCTAGATGACCTCCGGGGTTGTATCTTAATGTCTATTCATGTCATTTTAGCATTTAAATGGATTTTTAAAAATTGCCTATATATATACCTTCGCCCCCCCCCCCCATTTCCTTTCTCTTTTCCCTATTCTTCCCCACCCTCACCTTATATATTTACTTATTTTGCCTTTTTCTTCTTCCCTACCTCTCTCCCACTTTCCCTCCCTCTCTTGAACCTTGACCAATTTTAAGATTTGGTGAAACAACTCTCAAAAGAACTATGACAGTTCCTGGGGTGGTATTTCACCAGTAATCTCAAGCAAGAGACATGAAAAACTAGAACAATCTTCAATTATCCTAAACACAAGATTAGCAGCAGGCAGAGATGTAGGAAACAAACCTGGACCAGACCTGGAGGACACTCATGTGCCCCTCCCCTCCTCATCCTTAACACTCCCGCCTTGCTGTCACTGAGGGAGTCAGATGGTCGTCAGGTACCTGGAGGTACATCAGCTGAATAAAGCTTTATATTTAGATCTTTCAAATGACTTCACAATATTCAGAAATGCTCTATAGATGAGCAATTTTCCTGGGGGAAAATCTCCTTAGCAACAAGTAGTATTCCAATCTACAGCTAAACTGTACTTTAAGTTTTATTTATATTTTTGTCTCTTTTTATCAAAAAATTAGGTTAGAATTTTTTTGTAATGCTAGCCATTTGCATTTTGACATGAAGATTTTGCAACCCTGAGATGCATTCTTTATGTTTCTGCTTTCTAAAAAATGTTCTACATTTTAGGACTTAACTATACTTTGATGGTTTTGGGAAGCTTCCAAATAAGGCTGTTGGGGTTTGATGCATTTAAAAGGGATAAATCTTTTAAATGTCTATGATTTTCCACTCTTATCAGATCAATCTGGTCATTGCATATTTTCCTTACAATTCAATTTTTTTAAATTTATAGATGAAAAGTATGGAGTTACTAGTATGTTATTTTTCCATTCTTAAAGCTCTTCAAGTTTTCTAACTTTTTTGTTTTTTTGCACTAGACTAGTGGTTCCCAACCTTTGTTTAGGCTATGCCCCATGTAAATATCTCTAAAATCCTGATGTGACCCCTGCCCCCCCATGACATATAATTCTTATTATTCAAAAAGTGACCTATTCACGTGGAGGAAGCCTAAAAGGCCACTAATGTGGTCTAAACAAGCTTTCAAAGAATATGGCATCCATGAAAGAGAAAAATAAAAGAATGAAAGGACAGTTGAAGTACTGAGGAAGAAATTACTAAAAAGTTGTTAAAAAATAATATGAAGTGATATGAAAAAATAGCAAATAAAATTTTAAAACACAGAGAACTGAAATGCATAAATATGTCACAATATATATTTCTATACTGTATATGAGGCCCTTAGAACCATAAGAAATGCAAAAAATTCACTGTTAATAACTCATTCTTGAATTGCCCCCTTTAAAAATCAGATTGCCTCCCTGTGGGGCATGTGCCCCATGTTGGGCACAACTGAACCAGACTCTTCAAAGAAACAGCTATTGCTTTTATGAATCTACTAGTGGCCTGGTGTATGAATTAGTGCACATTGAAAAGAACATCACTAGAAGAAATATTTTAATATCACTATTCGCCCTTTATAATAGAAGTGTCAACCAAATTCACAATTGACAATGACCAATCAAAACACACGCATGTGATTGGTGCCAGCGAGAGCTTTATATGTGTAGATAAACTTGATTAATTAGTTCTGCTCTCTGATTAACTAAACTTTTTCCAATCCAGTGAAGTACCCCAACTTCTCTTTCAGGTAATTGTCAGCAACATAACAGTAATATCAACACAAAGCAGATTATTATTGTATATTATGCAGGAAGAACAAAGGGTAAAATATTAAACCTCAGCAGTGTTTGACTATATTCTGCACAGTGATAAAACCTGAAGTCATTTTCAAGGTCCGCCATTGCTTACTTCTTTTCAGTCGGGTCAAGTTTCTAAACTTTCTAAAACTCCATTAATGAAAAGAAAATAGGATTCTAACGAGTCTCCTATCTACCTTCTCCAGGACTTCTGTGAAGATCAAATGAGATAAGGCATGAAAAAATGCTTCACAGACATTTGGTTAAAGTGTAAAATGTTTCCACTTGGATATAAAGCAAGTCGTGTTCATTCTTGGACTGAAGAAACTCCAAGGAGGCTAGTCGCTAGGGAGAGGAAGCTGGCCTTGCTACGTGACATCATTACCTGGATGGTTGGACATTTAGCATATTAGCCTTTTCTATATATAGATTATTGGTCCTCTCACTGTTATTTATTTATATTTTTATTATTTATTAATTTCTTCCTTTGTGAGTTGAGTCTTACTGTTACATTTTCTTGATCCTTGAAGTGAACATCTAATTTTTTAGATTCTTTTTTGCTTTCTAATGTATGTGTTTAGGATTATACAAGTTACTGAATGCCTTTTAGCCTTGTTCTGCAGGTTTATGGCATGTTGTGCTTCTGTAAACAATCTCTAATTTTAAAGTTTATAGTCTTTGTGATCCTATTAGTATATTAAAGTGTGTTTTACATGTTTAAGAGGATACATTTACATTGAATTTTCTTTGTTTTTATTTTCCATTAACTCATAATCTGGCAATGTTGGAAGCAAGAATGATTCTCATGTAAATAATCTGTCTTCTTCAGCTTTCTAGGAGTTTATCTGAACTATTATATTTTTTGTTTGTTTCTTCCATTCTCTTTGTTCTCATCTTCAGGAACTGTTATTACATAGGCGTTCCCATTGAGCCTGCCTCCCACTTCTCTCATGTCATTTGACTCTGCATCCTCTTTGACTACTTTCTGAGGGAATCCATTGGCATTATCATTGGATCACTCAGTTTTTAGTCAAATGCATTCTGCTATTCACTCTATGATTTTTGTAATTTTACCAGTAATTTTTATAATTCTAATTTATTATTATTATTTTTCTTTTTTTAAAATATATTTTATTGATTTTTTTACAGAGAAGAAGAGAGAGAGAGAGAGTCAGAAACATCGATGGGAGAGAAACATTGATCAGCTGCCTCCTGCACGCCCCCCGTACTGGGGATGTGCCCATAACCCAGGTATATGCCCTTGACCGGAATTGAACCTGGGACCCTTTAGTCCGCAGGCCGACGCTCTATCCACTGAGCCAAACCGGTTTTGGCTATTATTTTTTCTTTATGCCAATCTTTCTAAGGATGCTAAAGCCTAACAAATTTCTTTGTATGCTTATTATACTTATTTAAAATTACTTTTTGTGTTATCTTTAACTATTTCTTGAATACAGTCATTCTATTGGAATGTTTATTCTAAGCTCCATTTAAAATTATGTTTCCTTAGCGGAAGAAATATTTTTCATATCTACAGTTATTTTACATCTCTGAACTTACTGCAAGAAATTCTCTCTTGTGAAAAAGGAACCCTCGTGCACTGTTGGTGGGAATGCAGACTGGTGCAGCCACTGTGGAGAACAGTATGGAGTTTCCCCAAAAAACTAAAAATGGAACTTCCATTTTTGACCCAGTGATCCCACTTCTAGGAATATATCCCAAGAAACTAGGAACACCAATAAGAAAGGATACATGCACCCTTATGTTCATAGCAGCACAATTTACAGATTTGGAAACAGCCTAAGTTCCCATCAGCAGATGAGTGGATTAAAGAACTGTGGTACATCTACGCAGTGGAATACTCTGCTGCCTTAAAATGGAAGGAGTTCTTACCATTTGCAACAGCATGGATAGAGCTGGAGAGCATTATGCTAAGTGAAGTAAGTCAGTCAGAGAAAGATAAATATCACATGATCTCACTCATTTGTGGATTATAATGAACAACATAAACTGTTATTATATAGATGTTCCCATTGAGCCTACCCCCCACTTCTCTCATGTCTTTTGATGAACAAAAACAGATCCAGAGACAGAGAAGCATTGATCAGGTGCTCAAACCTCAGAGGAAAGGTAGGGAAGGGTGGCGGTAAGGGGGATAGATAACCAAAGGACTTGTATGCATGCGTATAAGTATAACCAATGGACGCAGAAAACAGGGGGTGAGGGTGAGGGCATGATTGGGAGGGTAGGGGAGCAATGGGAAGATAAGGACACATATGTAATACCTTAATCAATATAAAAATTCTCTCTTGTATTAGACTCTTCAAAGAGCCAGCTTTTGATTTCACTGTTCTGCTAATGATCAATAAAGGAAGCCCGGCTTCTGTGTGTGTGAGTGTGTGTTCTCTAGAGTGAAGACTCCTAGTTCTTTATTTTGTTTCTCATTTTTTGGGGGCATTGCCTTGATTCCACGGCTTGTTTACTCAATTTACAATTGCCTCATCCATAAGAAAACTCAGTTCTATTTGGAGAACATAATGCCAATTTTTACCTCAGGGCAATTCTGACATTCACATGAAAGTGATAGAAATTTGTTTGATGTACATGACTCATCCATTTCCCCAGCCAACACTGCCTCTGATCATGTAGTGATATTGGATTTACTTTTCATGAAGCTTCATATATCCCCCCAAAAATGTATACACACTTTAACAGTTAATAGCCCAATTGATATCTCTCTTTTCAGATTTAACCAATTGGAATCAATAATGGCAGTCAAAGTGTGTAAAATTTTTTTTGGGGACACCCTGTGTGTGTGTGTGGGTGGGCGTGTGAATATATATGTGTGTGTATGTGTATATATATATATATATATATATATATATATATAAACATTTCATATATATATGAAATGTTTGTGTATTTATTATTTATTTCATCTATAAGTTTTGCGTGGTCATTCTGGCCCTGTTTACTTTGTATGTTCCAGAAATTCTTACTCTTCTTCTCAGCTGAGAGCACCATTACAGGATTTGCAATTCTGCTATTACTTTTGTCTATTTTAATATTTCTTTAATAATTTCAAAGGAATTTTTTTATAAAATTAGAAGAAACCCATGTTTTCATTTATCTATATTTCTAAATGGAATTGAATTATGTGATATTTTACCTACTGAAAATAATTATTTCCTTTAGGATGATAATTTCAACACGTTCTGTGTTATGGACTGAATGTGTTTCCCCAAAATTCATATGCTGAAGTCCTAGCTCCAATATAATGGTATCAGGAGATGGGGCTTTTGGGAGGTATTTAGGTTTAGATGAGCTCATGAGGATGAGGCCCCCATAATGGCACTTGTGTCCTTATAAGAAGAGAAAGAGACACTAGAGTTTCCTTTTTTTCCATTTGAGGATACAGGACAAGGATAGACATCTGCAATATCCAAAGAGGGCTCTCATCGAGAACTCAATCTGTAGCACCTTGATCGTGGACTTTCCAGCCTCCTGAATTATGAGAAATAAGTATCTGTTGTATAAGCCACCCTTTCTATTCTTTTGTTTTGATAGCCTGAGCTGACTAACAGTTTAATACAAACTTTTTTTGAATATTTCTTAAACGTTTTAAATTATCATAAAGCTATTTTATTTCATATGCCACTGGCTGAAATTTGTTTATTCACTCCACATAAGAATCCTTCTAAGGCTATCTTTAATTTCCTTAGACTTCTTTATGGAAGGTATTGGAACAAATGATGAGATATTCTCTACTTACAAATGTTTCTGAGATTGTCTCCATTCATCATCATCTACTTGTATTGAGCAAGTTACTAAGCTCCCTGTGCTTTGACTTGGCCCTTGAGTTAGATAGAACAGTGTCCTTCAAACTTTAGTATGAATTGTCTGGGTAGCCTGTTAAAAAGCAGATTTTGACTTGTAGATCTTGGATATAGCCTGATAATTTGTATTTCTGGCAAGCAACCAGGCCATGATAGTGTTACTCTGTGGGCTGCATTTTGAGGATCAAAACTAAACATGTTCTAATTTCTTTTCAGCCATTTGCACACATCAATTAAATGAAGCCCTTGATAGAATACAAAGAGCCAGTCAGAAGCAGTGACTCCAATCTTATCTCACTAGGATCTCTTTTCTGTTCTCTGGGCAAGATAATCTCAGAGTAGAGGTGGCTGGTGATGGAACAACATTAATGATGTGTCTTGGACCATAGTTTGATATCAACTAGGCTCTCATTATATTTGTCTTCCCAACCCAAAGGGGCTCAGCCAAGATCTAAAAAGGAGTCTCAGTGTGTCATGGGAGAGAGCAGAATGAGAATGTGGCTATCTTATGCCATCACATTGTTGTCATAAAGAGGGACCTGGACCTTTATGGTTCTTTCCTGTGTGGTTACATTAGAGCAGAAACTTTGTTGCCTCTTGAGTTCTCGCCTCTAAGACCTGTTCTTTAGAATGGGTGTCTTCCTTCTTGTTGGCCCAGCAGCTGTACCTTGCTAAGTGACATACATGTCTATCTCCTAAAAATAATTGTGGCCAAACTTTGCTGACCAACTCAAAATTGCTATCTGTTTTCTAATCAAATTACTTCTTGTTTGGAAACTGGCAAGAACTTTGTCCTTTCCTTTTTTTTTCTTCATTTCTTAATGGCAGGAAAAACTAACAGCAAATTTAAGACATTTATTACATATTTCAGACTACCAAAAATTATAATTTGAGTTGTATATATTTCCTATATTGATGTATGTTCATCAGTAATTTTTAGACTTGTATTTTTCATTCAAATGTTAAACTGTAAGTTGTTTTTTGGTTGTTGCGGTGTTGTTGTTTTTTTGCAGAGATGGTGCCTTTGTTTCTTTGATACAACATATAGTTTCAGTACAATATTCTATATACAGTGGAACTCATGTTATATTTTTAATCAAATGAATTTTATTTTATTATTTATTTATTTATTAATATATTTTTATTGATTTCAGAGAAGAAATGGGAGAGATAGAAACATCAGTGATGAGAGAGAATCATTCATCAGCTGCCCCCTGCACACTCCACACTGGGGTCGAGCCCGCAACCTGGGCATGTGCCTTGACCGGGAATTGAACTGTGACCTCCTGATTCATAGGTCAATGGTCAACCACTGAGCCATGCCAGCTGGGCTCGATCAAATGAGTTTTAGATTCCAGTTTAGTAAATATTTTCCAATGAGAGTCATTGCTTTCAAGGTACACAAAAAATGACTAATCCTATCTAATAAAGATGAAATATACAAATTGACCATAACTCTGTGACAAAGATGGAGGCACCCACAGCCAATAAGGAGAGAATATGCAAATTGACGCAACAAGGCAAGAGGCAGAAGGCGGCTCTGGGCTGGAGCGAAGGTGGAAAAGTGGCTCTAGGGCCGGAGTGAAAGCAGTGCCGGCAGCCAGGGAAAGGAAGGCCTATTCTTGCACAAATTTTCTTGTATCAGGCCTCTAGTAACTACTAATTGCCTGCTAAGTTGGCTATAGCAATGGATAAACTATATTCTTAGGTTTTTCCTTACCCTAAATGTTACAGAAAATCTATAGCATATTTTACAGTGATTAGTAGCTTCTGCCAGATGTGTGTGTGTGTGTGTGTGTTTGTGTGTGTGTGTGTGTGGTGTGAGAGAGAGTTCAAAATCAGGCAGAGTCTAGTGTACTGCAAGTAAGCAGAACTCCTGAAATAACTTTCTAAATGATACAGACTACTTAAAATAATATGGTAAAATAGGATCAAGGTTTGCAGACACAGAGCATGGTAAT
Organism: Corynorhinus townsendii; assembly: GCA_026230045.1. Classification (NCBI taxonomy): domain Eukaryota; kingdom Metazoa; phylum Chordata; class Mammalia; order Chiroptera; family Vespertilionidae; genus Corynorhinus; species Corynorhinus townsendii. The sequence goes on along the minus strand of JAPDVU010000003.1, from coordinate 57,317,739 downwards.
AATAAATGCTAAAATGAGATCTCCAAGTTCATAGATGACAAATAATAATAGAATAATAAAACACATAAGATACATGAAATTATTTCAAGGAATAGTAAGAAATAGAAGGGAAGAGATCACACCATCTTTATTGGGGGACATAGACTCTACCAAATCCAGCAAAGTTCATAAATCATACCAAATTTATTTATTTTTTAAATTTACGTAGCATTTCCCCAGATCTCACATGATATAACCACTCTTTAGAGACTACAGAGAAGTGTTAGAAAATCTCTTTCAGTTGAATAATTCTATGTTCTAAGTCATCTTCCAGACTTGATGGCTCAAGGTAATTATTAGTAAAAATCTCTTCTATGGAGGTTAAAATGAGTAAACAGCAGGTATTCTCAACACTGCCTGCACTGCCTTCCTCTGAGTGTTCCTGGAAATGGCAAGCTCAAGTTCTGATAGCATTGAGACTAACATTTGAAGAAATCTCAGACTTATTGAGCATGAATTAGATAAAGTGCAAATCTCACATAGATTCCAGTTAATGAGGAATGTAATCAAGAATATCAAATGAAACCATGTGTTTCTTCAATCTCAGAAGCCAAATTGAAGATGCCTAGAACAAATGATAGTTTATTTTCCTCAAACGAATGAACAATTCAGTTTGCCCCACAGCAATCCTTTCCTTGTCAGCCATTTCGCTTTCGATTAATAAAGTGCATCTCAATACTTTGCAGAACTGGTGTCCACAATTGAATTTGAATACCATGGCAAGAAAATAGAGGTTTATATGAAGCTCGGGGAACATGCTTGCTCTGAAGAAAAACAAGTGAGTGAGGAGTACGGAGAGAGTAAGTATAACCAGTGTTGCTGAGACACCACAAGAGGCCACACTGCAGTCATGTTCATGTTGGGGGGAGGGAGAGATGCGAGCTGATGACCAAGAGGGCAAGGAGTGAGAAAAGTTGTCACATGAGTAAAAGAGAGGGAGAGACGGGTACAGTTGAAGTGACAACTTCTGCTCAGGAGGCCATGTTGGCAGCAGGGTCAAGATTACTTCACGAGCCATGCAACCTAAGGCTGTGAATTTATGCTCCATTCCTATTCTTGCTGAGAACTTTCTGTGGCAAACATCTGGTGTCAGGGGGTGTGTGATCCATGGCAGACCTCTCCTGGCAGACAAAAAGGGTTGGGTTCGCCTGCAGTTCCACGCAGGTCAGGCCTGGGTGCCTGACACAGCCATGAAGAGGATCTCTCTCTGATACCCGCCTGCGCTTGGAAGATAATATGTTATGCACTGAATGTGTTAAGAGGAATAAAAGGGTTATGGGAAGATTAATTAAAACAAGGAAGAAAAAACAACCTGGTTTGAGCACCCTCAATAAATAGTGGAGAGCTCACAGCTAAATTAACTTGTAATCCGGCGATTGCTGTGTTCTGTCCTGAACATCCTCAGTGCTGCCTAATGCCTTGAGTACAGATGTTAATGTCTGGATTCTGTCCCTGAAGTTTGCTGAAAGGTGACTACCACTGCTGCTTCAGGTGTTCAGCTATACAGAATATACTAGTGATTTGGTTTTGTTTTAGTTAATAGTTCTTTTTCTTGGCAGTTTTAGGCTTTCAGAGAAATTGGGCAGAAAGTAAGAGTTCCCAAATTCTTCTCCCCAATTTCCTCCACTATGAACACCCTGCACCAGAATGGTATATTTGTTGAACTTACGTTGACACATCATTATCACTGAAAGCCCATAGTTGACATTAGGGTTCACTCTGTGTGTTTTATATTCCATTCTGTGGGCTTTGACAAATACATAATGAGATGTATCCGCCATTATAGAGTCATACAAAATAGTTTCACTGTGCTACAAATTCTGTACTTCTGTTTGACATTCCCTATTCCCAACCCCTGACCCACTGATATTTTTACTGTATCCATAGCTTTGCCTTTCCCAGAATGCCATACAGTTTGAATCATACAGTAGCTTTTTCATATTCACTTCTTTCACAGCAATATGCATTTAAATTTCCTCCATGTCTTTTCATGGCTTGATAGCCCACTTGCTTTTGGCACAAATATTCCACTGTCTGGATGTACCATAATTTGTTTATCCATTCACATATTGAAGGCCATCTTGGTTGCTTCCAAAATTTTGGCAATTATGAATAAAACTGCTATTTCAAAAACTCTTACTATCAAACTATCATTAGAATAAACGATACATTGGATAATAACCTACCCTTGGGCAGAAGAGGAAGGTAAATAGAAATAATAGAAATGGAATTATGTCTTCCACCATTAACACCCATGTTAAAATCTGTGCTGATTTAGAGGAAGAGTGAATTTTTTATTGAGCAAGAACAGCTTGTACTGAACGAAAGGGCAAGACAAGAGGAAAGCAGTGGGAAGAAAAAAGTACAGTGTTTGCTGGAGTGTGTCCTTCAATGAAGGCATCTCTGTTCAAGGTCTCTGTTCCTGACTCATCAACTAATTCCTTTAAAGGCTTGGAGCCAGTGATTCTGTCTGCGGCAGGCAAAATTTGTCCGTGGTGGCGGTCAGTGCAAATGGAAGCATATGAGGAACATACTCCCACGCTCAAACTCTTTTTTTTTTTTTATGAACATCTGTTCTCTTAGAATCAGGAGAGCTAATATCACGGGAAGTAAAGGCTATTTCCTAGACTGGTATGTTGCCCAATACCACATCCTGAGGTGCTGAGAAGAGAAAGGACAGCTGTGAAGGTAGCAGCGCCAGCTGCTAGGAGCCTGTTTTCTTGATTTTTATGATCAAATGTATGAAATTGGGTATGTAAGAGCTGCATGGAGACTTGAAATTCCAAAGCCTTCTTTAGAGGAATCATAGAAGCAGAAAATAAAGTTCTAAGAAATAAAAAATAAAAATTATAATAATAAAAAAGTGAAATGGTTTCACCTCTTATTTTGTAAATGTTTACCAAATAGTGTGTAAACAATATTTTGCTCTGGGTATTGCAATGTTTTGCTTCTCTAAGATTGGTTCTCATAATCTAAGTTGATAAGAAGTTATTTTTTCCTCTGCAGTTTAAACATAGATCAAAATCTTGGCATCATCTTGGACACTTTCCTTGGACATTCTAATTTTGATTAGTTATCACTCTAAGTTTCCTTTGATTCTATCCTTACAAGTACAACCAGTTTTCCTTATTTAAATAATCCTGGATGCTGCCATCAACTGCATTTTCTTAAAGCAACACTAAACATTCTGGCTCAAAATCCTTCAATGAATTCTCCTTGATTTTCAGCTACTGTTTAAACTATTTATTTTAGCATTTAAGGTCCTTAAAAATTTGATACCAATTTTCCAATGGTATCTTCTATACTTCCTTTACATAGATTTCATGTTCCAGGCAAATTGGAATGTTTAATATGTCAGGAAGGGCCCTTCACAAGTCCATCTACTCAGTTGTACCACATGTACCCTCTGTTCGAACCATGTAAAACCATCTATTCTTCCTCTAATGCTTCTGGAGGATTCATTTGTTTGTGCTTTTGCAAAGTGTTGCTCACTCAAATATCCCCTTTCCTTTATATGTTTTAATTCCACTCAGCTCTCCAAAACTAAATCAAGAACAGCCTGGGAACCTATCCATATTATCCAAGCAGAAGTGATCATGTCATCCTTTTGACCATCCCTGTATTCACTGAATTTCTTTATAAGCATGCTTATGGCAATATACCGTGGTAATAGATTTACTTCTCTCTTTCTGTCCTCCTAGACTGATGGATATCTTGGGAGCTAGAATACTCTTTCATTCATCTTTGTAAATCTCATGGTCTTGGCAGAGTTCCTGGCACACAGTAGGTTCTCAGAAAATTAATGCTGACTGTGTGACTATTTGTTGATCCTTGGCATTTTTAAAATCTCGGTACCATTTTTGAAGCCATTTCCTCTTAATAGAATGTTCTTTGACTCCCCCTCCGTGCATGCTTCAGTTGCTCATGTAAGAGAATGCATGAACTTTTAACTGAAGCAGAATTTAGTATGAGAGCCATCACTCTACTTCCAAGCTGTTATATGCTTCCAAGGCCATCTATGCATAAATATATCATGTACTTAGCACTTGATGTCATATTTCTTTCTTTACATCATAGTCCTAACCACCTGGCTGATCGTTATATTAACACAAAACCATATTTAAACAATATCTTTGTAAATGAATACTTAGCACATTGCCCTGCATAAGGGAGGTGCTCCATAACTGTTACTGAACATGAACTGATGGCCTTATTTCCATCTCTTGACATTTCACTACCTGGAACAGCTATGTGCCACTGACAACGATTAAAAACCTTATGAGTGTAGTGAAAGTGGGAAATCTTTTACTTGCACACTTCTTTTTTAGTTGTGTAAGCTTTAGGGCCTTTCATTGTTTAGTTATTTATTTCCTAAGAAAAATCTATATTTTCTCTGACCTCAGTATCCTTCTAAGTCAATTCTGAATCTGTAAAAATATTTCCCTTTACATCTTCAGTTATTTCTTTCTAGTCATATGTTTAGTTATTTCTGGATGAATCCACATAGCTTAAGCATAATATTTTCTTTTCTTACAGAAACTCTTTGCCTTTTTTCATACCTGTTATGTTTGTTTCATTGCCCATTCATTAATATAACTTCCACATGTTAAGTAAGAAATTGATACTCCATTGGTCTATATATTTCAACCTAACATTTATGACCTTTTTGGGGATTTGATTCATATTAGCAATCTAGTAGTCCTAGAGTATGGTAGAAGTAGAAAAATAAATTTTACCTGTCAGCCAAGGGTTTCATATTTTGATCTCTGTATTTTTTAACCTTTTTTCATGGATATAATCCAATGTTACTAAATTATGTTGATATGTATTATGAGTTTTACATGATGTTGTAATATTTCAACTTCTAATAAATATTTAGGCATAAACATCAGTCAGATGTTTTCCTCAATGAAGACCAAGGCACACAGTTCAATACCAATCTCTATCAGCCTGTTCCCTCCCTATTCCCCACCTCCATGGTACACATCAGTGTCTGGCATACAAAATAGTTTACTTATTTTTGTTTACTGTCTGTCTTTCCTCATTGTCATGTAAGGGCATGTAGTCAGGGACATGAGGCTATTTTGTTCTTTAATTGTTATATTATACTCTAGAACCTAGAACAGTACTTGATATAGAATAGTTCTACAATAAACATTTGTTGAATATATGAATTAATTTAGTTAGTTTTTTTTGTTACTTCTATTTATTTCTAACCATGTCTTCTATATATTGATCATTAAATACCACTGTTGTCTTTCTCCCATTGATGAATTGAATCTTTTACATTTGTTTACACATTTCCCTGCCATTCTTCTAGTTGGTTCTTTGTCCATTCCCTATTGAATATTTGATAGATTCTTTCATTATTTATGTCACTAGAAGAAAATTTTAGAAGGGACTTGGAATAGATAAACCAAATAAGTATTTTATTCATGTCTTGTGCAGAAAAAGCAAATGATAAGATCCAATTAATCTATGAGCCAAGAAAGCTTTGTTCATCCCAGAAATGAGCTGGCACGGTCTCTGAGTGAAGTGAAGCAGAGGAGAGCACCAGTTGGTACTTAAGCTGTGGGATCATCTAACTTATTAACACAACAGCCTTGCTTTCTCCTTAGGAATTACCATCATTTTCATAATTATAGTTATTTTATCACATGTTTTTCATTCACTGCTGATAGTTTAAGACTGGTTATTTTCAGTTTATATGTGTTAGATAAAATGATGCCATATGCCATAGTTCTTATGTCAGTCTATAACAGAGGGTAGACATTGCAAAAATAATTTTTATAAATGCTTATGAATATTAAAAATTCTGAATTTTTAACACTTGGTAATTTTCAATGCCACCCTTCAAAATTGTGCAAAGGAATCCTTGATTCAATTAATTTGATGTGTTAAATTTAAATACCAAGATCCAATAAACCAGGATTCTTTGCAAATAACTTTAGAGTTAGCCACATGAAATTCAGTAGGACTACATTAAACCTTTGATAAGGACGCATAGTCCCAAAGTATAGCAAAGACTAATAATTAAAATTAGGCACATTTACATGCATACCCAGAAGTAACTGATTTTCAGGGGTGCAAGTATGAAACACAGAAAATTCGACTTGTTTCTCTGCCAATTTCTTGCTATGTTTCTTCATTCAAGCCATAATTGCATTGCTAAAGATTCCACTGCGGCAAGTGAAAAGATGAATGGAATTTAGGTCTCTTTTGTGAGCTCTAAGAGGAAAGAGAAAGGACACAATAAAGCTTTTATTGACCCAACTCCAAATCCAGTGTATCTAATTAGAAAATTGTTCATTCAGATGAAAGCCAAAAAGCATCTCAGCCTAATGTGGCTGAAACAGCAAAATCAATTCTGAGCACAACAGCTCTGTTTAGTAAATGTTTAAGGAAGAGAGAGAGAGAGAGAAAAAAAAAAGGCCTGTACAAATGAATAAATAATATTAAGAGTAAGAGTTATGTAGCTGTTGCCTAATACCCCTTTTATGATATGCTTTTTTATATGTTTCATTGCTGGCAAAATAACTATGAATTTGTCTTCATCCATTAAAAAGAAAATAACTATTTTACTAAAACAGTGGTTTTCTTATAACAGTTATTTTTGATATCACAATTAACTTATGCCTCTGACCTAACCTTTCTTTCTAAAGACAAGATGGGTTTACTCTCCCTATTGATAATATTTTATCTTACTCTCCTAGCATAAATAATTTTTGTGCATATTTAAGCTTCACCTCTGTTTTGATTAAACATTTTTTACTTATCAATTATAATTGACACTCAATATTATTTTAGTTTTAGGTATTAGACATTTATATAACTTACAAAGTGATCCTCCTGATAAGTCTACTTGCTTTGATTTTTACTGGCTGATATTTTGCTTACTGTCAATTTCAAAAAAGTATAAAGCAATATTTAAATTGATTTCTATGACTCATTATGGGAAGAAAGTATTTTTAAACTAGAGGCCTGGTGCATGAAAATTCATGCACTGGAGGGGGGTCCTTCAGCCCAGCCTGCCCCCTCTCATAGTCCGGGAGCCCTCAGAGGCAGGAGGTGACCCAGTGATCAGGGGAAGGTGATGCCCCCATCACATCTCTGCTGCTGCCACTGCCAGCAGCGCAAGCCTTGGCTGGCACTGGTTACCTGAGACTCGGGCAACCCTGGATGGCTGGGCAGCTGCCATCTGAGGCTTGCTTGAACCTTGGGCTGGCCCTGGGTGGCTGGGGGCTGAGGGGACTGGAGGACTCCTGAGGCAGGTGTGCGGAGTGGCTGGACCCATCTAGGGGCAGACCCAGCTGTGCTGTGTGCCTGCTGTCCCGGCGGGGTGAGGGGACTGGGCACTGCTATCTTGTGGCTGTGGGTGCTGCCATCTTTGAGGGTGTGGCAGTCAATCAGCATATTCCCTCCTTATTGGCTGTGGGCGCCACCATCTTTATGAGGGCATGATGGTCAATTAGCATATTCCCGCTTTATTAGATAGGATGACTGATTATATGATGTTACAAAAGAAACATGCCAATAAACTTATATTGCTTATTAGCTTCATTGGACAATGAATCACAGTTTATTAGTGATTGTCTAATTTTTGTTATTAAATTTTGCTGGATCCAGATATATGCAATATAAGTTATTTCCATGTATATCTCTTTGTTATTCACATTTTAATAGATAAGATCTAGATTTAGTAATTGTCAATCAATATAAGCCTTTGAGAATGTCTTTATTAACAATCATTTCCTCATATTGTGCTCTTATTGAAAATGTCGTCTTACTTGAGTTATGCTTTCATTGTTACTTACTAGCTTTAACACTCATACACACAACATGGTGGGAAGCATCGGGCTAGGTTTTTGCCCCTGTTCACTCTAGCTAGGTTCTCTTGTGCTTTAAAGAAACTGCACAACACATGCAGTGGTCTTGGTAATTACTTCCAGCAAAATACTCAAATAGTTTATGCCTCAATGTTGTATTTCTGTGACAGACCCGTAATGATAGCACATGAAGTATGGAAAGGAAAACTAAAAAGTCTTATGTAGGATCAAACATAACATAAAAATCTCCATGGCCATAAATTAAATAGAAATACACATGAATAAGATGAATTCATGGGTGTGCTGTACTACCAACATCCTGAGGTAGTCAGGAAGTTACCCCTGCAGGGTCATATGAAGTAAGTGTTCTGTGCAAGATGGTGAGCCAAGTTCACTGCATGAATATAGGGGTTTGATTGGCACTGTTCCCATCTTCCACCTGTGAAAGAAACCTGAAAAAATTTTCTAGTTGCTTTCTGTTTCTACGTGCTATAAGAAATGGCAAGCCTGGGGACACATGAGGAAAGAAGACAGGATCACCAGCAGGATCGGAAAATGATTTGCCCCCAGCTCCGTGAGGATCTAAAGATAAATTTCTGTGACCTTGCAGGAGTCGACTCCAAGCTTCTCTTGTTTTCCTTCCGATGCAGAATACAGCAGGCTCACAGCTTAAGACTACTTATTCTTCTATTGCTTTATTTCGGGGACAATTGGAAAATCTGAATGTGGATGATATGTTAGGGGTGACAATGGCATTATGTTTATGTAGGACAATGTTCTAGTTCCTAGGAGACACATGCTGAAAGAAATATTTAGTGTTCAGAAGGCAATGATGTCTGCAACTTCCAGATGATTTAGCAGAGAAACTACCTATCTATAAGTCTATTATCTATCTGCCTATCTATTATCTTTCTATCTATCTATCTATCTATCTATCTATCTATCTATCTATCTATTTATCTATCTGTCTATCTATCTGTCTATCAATTTATAACCTATCATTTGTGGAGATATGAAAAAAGTATGGTAAAATATTAATATTTGATAAATCTAAATGAAGGGATATAAATATTTATTATAGCAATCTATATAGATTTGAAATTATTTAAGATAAACTAAAGAAAACAAATACAAAATAGGACCTCTGAGGTCTTCTGACATGCTTCTTTTTTTCCCTAGTTTCTGGCCACAGACTACTTTCTAGGATAATCAGGACTAAAGCCTCAGCCAATATATGGTAGTGACCTCCTTCTTTTGCTGCTGTCTCAGGGACAGGAAAAGCTCAAAATGACCAGGTGGTAGTCTCAAATTCGGGCTCAGTGGAGTGGCCACTATATCCCCTAGTACAAGTATTTTCCTTGGTATCTTCTCCACAAACAGATATTTTTAAAGGATAGTTTGCCAGGTATATAATTCTTGGTTGATAATTTTTAAATTAAAAATCTATAAGGTAGGAGCATTTTAGTTCCAATGTATAGTGGAAAAGGAAGAACTTAGGGGACTGAGCTAAAGTGTGTGGAGAATGATGGAAAAAGGATCTATGTCCAGGAAGTAGAACTGGCCTATTCAAGGTGTTCTCCCTTTTCAGGGTAGGTGGATCTCAAAATGTCTACCTAGGGCATAGCAACATTTTATATACCTAGATCTGCTGTTGATCTCCTCTCTCGAGTTTAGCAAACATCTTGTGTTTTGAGACCATCTCATTTCCATGTCTCATTTTTTTAATGGGTGTGTGTGTGTGCAAAATGACATGTATTTTTAGTTCATACGTTTCATTTCAAAAGGAGTCATTTCTTAATGTGATGTTCAGCTATCAGTAATTTCCTAATGGGGGACCATGCATCATTCAGAGGTCTGCTCCTCAAGCTTGATGATGTGCTGATGCGGCTTGTGGGTTATCTCCACTGAATGTATTTTGATTGCAAGAAGTGTTCTAAATATCACTAACCAGAAGGTTAGACTGTGGAACTCATTGGAGTTACTCATATATTCCAGTTCTACTGTTTCATAGTATGTGTTAAGATTGGTCTTCCCTTTCTATGAGTGGAAATGACGTGTATCTTTAAGAGTCACTGCATTACTCACTACTATCTTGTCCCTCAACCACAATGATTATAAAAGGTGTTGAGGTGTAGTCTTTATTAAACTGGATCTCTAAATGATATGCATTGAATAGTATAAGCAAGAAATAAAGTTTTGTAATGTTAGAGACATGGAGGGTCGATATTTTAGTACTGCATCTTAAACTAGGTTACACTGGTGTTGATACTACCTAAAAGTGAACTCTAGCCTCAAAGGGATACATATAAGTAAAAACCGCAGTGGTCACGGACAACAGGGGGGTGGGGGCATGCGTGGGGAGGGGTTTGGGATGGGAATGGGGGGATGAGGACAAATATGTGATACCTTAATCAATAAAGAAATTAATAAAAAGTAATAAACAAACAAACAAATAAATAAATTGAGTTGAGACTTGAAGAATGATTAGCCAGGAAAACAAACAAACAAACAAACAAACAAAAAGCCCAGAAACAGAGAAGATATGGTAAGGGAGCTGATGATGAGCACTGAATTTGTTTCAAGACAAAATACTGGTTGGAGCCTGTGGTTTAAAAAGAGAAAAATAAATACTTGAAACCTTGCTAATATAAAAATAATACAATTAACAAATTTTATGGATAAAGGAACAGCAAAAGTGTTAATATCTTAATATTTTGTAACAGAAAGTAAAATAATAATGTGTAAATTAAAATATAGCTAAAATGACTGAAGATTCATAATATTTGAGAGGATATCTCTTGAAAAAACATTCATTTAAAGTTTGGAAATTTCTTTGTTTTTAATTGAGTTTTTCTTCTGTTAATTTAAATATAATATAATTTAAATAAAGTTTAATTAAGTTATTCACTATAATGGTAAATACAGTATATTCTAGGTTTTATAAAATCATATCCAGCCCTAGCTGGTTTACCTCAGTAGATCATTGGCCTCTGGACTGATGGGTCCCAGGTTTTATTCTGGTCAAGGGCACATGCCTGATTGTGGGCTCAATCCCCAGTAGGCGATGTGCAGGAGGCAGCTGATCAATGATTCTCTTTCATCATTGATGTTTCTATCTCTCTCTCCCTCTTCCTTAATCTCTGAAATCAATAAAAAATATGTACATTTTAAAAATAAATAAAATCATATCCACCCATCCATCTATCTATTTACCCATCCATCCATTTGCTCTCCATTCATATATCCTTTTATTTGTATATTCTTCTATCTATGCATAATAGTGTAAATATATACCTGAAATGCTATTCATAGTAAGGTAATTACAGTAATTTATAGATAGCAGAATTTTAGTGATATTTTCCCATATATTTTGTTCTTTTCTTTATTGAATGTCTTCTTTCTTTCTATCATTTTTGCAAAACTATAAATTCTTAAATCTTAAAAAAAATAAAAAAAGGCAAATCTCTTGCCTAAATACTTCAAGAGCATCACTTAGGTAACATAAAATCAAAAGTTCCTTTTAGATATCACTTCCCACCAAAATTATTTTTTCTTCAATGATTTTTAAATAGTGAAAAAAAGACTTTGAGGTAAAATGATAGAATCTGTTGGTAGGGTACAGATCCAGTGTTTTAATTGTTCAATAGAATACATGGCAATAATCATAGAAGAAGGGATTAGGGAAGTGAGTGAAAGCACACATTTGCTTAAAGCTACATAGAAACTTAAGCCTTGGAAATAATTATTCTCTAAGACTTCATGATCTTCTCTTCACACCTAATTTATCAATTAATACATCCATATTTTTAATCACTGGATTCAGGAAATTGAATTATTACTAGTCTGGTGGTTAATTTTTTCCATCCATCTGCTAGCATATTGTCATTATTATTTGAGCCTAGCTCTATGATAACAGACATTAAAAAACACTTTCATTAAATTCAGGCAGTGATTGTATAAAATCTTAAAAAAAATAAGTGCTTTGAACCAGATTATTTCTGTATTAAAATTAAGGCAAAATATGAAATGCGATATAATTAAGTTCAAATTGAAGGACACTTTCAGAAACAGTGGTGTCTAATGATGTCTCCAAGTAGCAGCACTCTTTCTTAGATGATCTTTTGGTTGAGATTGAATCCAGAGAGGTTTCTGGTCTAATGGATACTCAAGCACTAGTGAGGTGGTGATGTTTGTTTAATTAGTGTGACTTAATCTACTCCAGAACAATTTCAATGCTTTAAGTGCACTTGTCAAGCTATTCAATTCCCTGAGAATCTTTGTTACTTTAGAATAAATTGTTTACTCCTGAAGTCACAAAACAACAGTTATGGTTATCATAAAAAATACAGTTTGATTTCTTTATGGTCTACTAAGAACATCCAACTAAAATAAAGACGCTATAATAACATTTTATGGGGACCTTATCTGTTTGCAATAATATGCTTAAAAAATGAATGAAAAGTAGCCTGCTTGTACAACTAGTCTTTCTACTTGCTACTATGAACTGAACAAATGACTTAAGTATTTTTAAAACAATTTAGCCATTAAGTATATATTTGAATATCTAATATGTATGCAAGGTCCTGGAGGGGCACAGGTATGTGGTTTCTCCTCTCCAAGCATTTGCCATCCAGAAGGTCCTCCACATAAAATAATACAGATCTGCTTACTACAGGCTCCCATAGTGTTCTGTCTGAGCTTTCACAGCGCTTATTCTTCATCATGTTCTTATTTTAAATTCTTTGTTAAAAGCCCACTTTGACTGCCTGGTCCTCTCCCTGTGGGTGGGAGCAGTGCCCTTTAGTTAATGGCTGTAACCCTAGTGCCCACCACAGTGATGGGCACATCACTGACACATTAGCTATATATTTTTGACTGGTTTATGCAGATTATGGGAATTGCTACAGGAGAGGTATAATGTAAAAAAAGGCTACTGAAGATGTATGCATTACTACATAGAATCTTGCTAGTTTGGAAAGAATGGTTCAAATTAAATGCATTGAAACTGGAAGAGAGAGAAGAGCTAGGCCAAAAGACAGAGCATGTTTAATGTTCTGAGGCGACTGAGGAGGGAATATTTATGAAACGGTGGATTACTTGGATCCATTGGAACACCAGTTAGATGTCAGGAAATTGGGCCCAGACACTGGAAAGAACACCTGAATCAGGTTATTAATAAGGCATTTTAGTGAAATGTGAGAAATTTTAGGTTCAATTACTAAAATAAGTTACATTTTAGTTGCATATCCACAATCTCAATTTTCCATAAAAACATTTTTTCAGAGAAGAAAAGTTTTTTAAGAGCAGAAACTGTACATTTTTAACTTTATTAGCACAGTAATTGGCATAGTCATTAGCACATTTTAGATATTGAGTGTATATATATATATATATATTTAATATATTTTATTGCTTTTTACAGAGAGGGAGAGGGATAGAGAGTTAGAAACATTGATGAGAGAGAAACATCAATCAGTTGCCTCCTGTACACCCCCTACCGGGGATGTGCCCAAACCAAGGTACATGCCCTTGACCGGAATTGAACCTGGGACCCTTCAGTTTGCAGGCTGACGCTCTATCTACTGAGCCAAACTGGCTAGGACATAAATTTTTGATTAGGTTGTCATTTGAATTTGTTAAGTGAAGTAATATTCTTGAAGATACTCAGTGATTTTTGTTTTGGACTATAGATAGATAAGAGGTAGGTAGCTAGGTAGGTAGATAAGACTTAAAAGTAGGCACATGGAGAGACATATAAAAAACAAATATTCACACATAACCACGCAAACATATACACAATATGTACATATACCTAACCACACACACATAGACTCCTACACACATACATAGGCATATGCATAGATAGACCCACACAAGTACACATATGGCAATACATATACATGTACACAATCACAAATACTAACACACATAGACATCCACATACATGTTTGTGAGAAATAATAGATTAAATATTAGGATTATGTTATAAGGAACAGATAAAAATCACAGTATCATCAGGGAAATGGTATTATAAGGACACACAACAGATGGAAGAGGATTTGAAGACAAATTAAAGAATAAAGAGTTTAGTCTCCGTGAAGAAGAGGAGTCTCTCTAAGTAGATTATCATAATGTAGGCAGATTTCCCCAAATCATATTGTGCATTGCCAAATACTTACTTATACATCACATATTATGTACACTAGACTCTGAGTCTGAGAATAGGTAATGAATGTATCATATTCATCAAATTTGACAATATTTTTAATTTTTTAAGGAATTCAAATGCTTGCTTTAAAGAAAGAGATAATATAAAGGAATAGAATGAAATAAATTATATTATCACAAATCCCAAATTAGTGTTAACATATTGTGTTTTTTAAAATTCTAATTTTTAAAACTATGGAACAGGTATTGCATCCTGACATTTGGGGACACACTCTTTAAGGTTTAACTATTTTGGCAACTCTGGGTCTCAGAATTTATAATTTGTGTTAGATCAAGGGATTTATTTGTTCTGGCCAGCCATCTGTAACAATATCAGGAAGGATTATTTAGCATCATATTTCATGAATATTCTAAAAGGATTAACTGAGAGCCATAAAACCAACATTTAAAAATGCTATTGTTTATTTAAATATAAACATATACAATCAATTTTATAGTGATGTATAAAATATTTAAAGTGTCTGTGCCTTCTTACTAAGCAGGCTGAAAAACTCTCCTCTGACTAGGGAGGAAAACTCTTCCCTCTGATTATGGAGGCTCTCTTTAGGTTGGGAGCTAGAGAGCACCACTGAGTTTTAATGCACAAGGCCTGATGGTGACAATTTCTATTAGATTTTTTTTTTTCATTTGAGAGCATCTGGATTTTCCCTTGAGTCCTGCAAAATAGTACCCTGGATATAGAATTCTGAGTTGACAGTTCATTTCTTTCAGCCCTTGAATATGTGTCAATTTCTTCTGACCTCCATTGCTTTTAATAAGAAGTCCACTGTAAGATAAATAGCTTCTATTATTTTTTCCTATGGATGTGTTTTTTCTTTCACTGCTTTCAAGATTTTTATTTTTTAAAATTTTGAATACAATGCATCTTAGTGTGGGCTTCTTTGGGATTACTCTGTTTGGGATCATTCAGCTTTTTAAAAAATCTGTAGATTTACTTCTTTTGCCA
Organism: Corynorhinus townsendii; assembly: GCA_026230045.1. Lineage (NCBI taxonomy): Eukaryota > Metazoa > Chordata > Mammalia > Chiroptera > Vespertilionidae > Corynorhinus > Corynorhinus townsendii. The sequence goes on along the minus strand of JAPDVU010000003.1, from coordinate 57,302,700 downwards.
AATTTGGAAATCTTTTTGCCATATTTCTTTGAGTACTTTTTCAGCCCCTTCCTCTTTATCCTCTCTTTCTGGGACACTGATGACACAAATGTAAGATCTTTTGTTATAGTCGCACAGGTCCCTGAACTTCTGTTCCCCCTACCTTTTTCGTCTAGTTTCTCTCTATTGTTCAGAAACTATTTTTTTCTATCTTCAAGCTCACTGTCTCTTTTATATTCCCACTTTATTTTTATGCTGAACCCATCCATTGAGTTTTTTTTTTTAATTTCATCTATTGTAGTTTTCTGTTCTAAAATTTCCGTTTTTTTTTAAATCTTTTATTTCTTTGCTGAGACTTCGTATTTCTTCATTGAATGTTTATATTTTTTAATTGACTTATATATGTTTATAATTGCTTTTTGAGGTGATTTTATGATGGTAGCCTTAGAGTCCTGTCAGATAATTCTAACACCTCTATGTCTTCAGTGTTTTCCTTTATTGATTGTTGTTGTTCTCCTTCAGTTTGAGATCGTCCTTGTTCTTAGTGTAACAAGTGGCTTGTGATTGAGACTTGCAAGTTTCTGGTACCCTATTATGAAACTCTGGATCTTATTTAACCTCTGTTTTAGTTGACTTCTTTCAACATTATTCTGGCAGAGACAGAGGGAATCAGTGCAGTCTCTTTACTGCCAAGTTAGAATAGAAATCGAGGTTCCCTACTCAGCCTGATGATATGAGGAAAGGGTTCCTCTTTGCTGTTGGGCATATGTGGGAGTTCCAGCTCTTGGGGAGATCTCCACTCAGACCCTCTGGCTGGGATGGGCAAGAGTGCCTCATGACTGCCCCTCAGCCCTGCACTGACACCATGGAGGGGTGGCCTCATTATCTGTGGGAGCAGGTTATAGTCCTAAGTCTCCATTAGGCTTGATGGCGGGAGCAGTGCCTTACTATTACCAAGTGCGTGAATATTTATCTGCCTTTGCTCATGCAGATGGGCATTAGGCCATCATTTTTTCCTGTGGTGTTGGCTTGAATAGAGCAGTGATTGTCTATTGCACTAGGCTACCCATACTTTTGTTTTGCCTGTGTCCATTTGCCACCTTCTTCAGCTTCATGTTGTCTGGGATATGTGAGGCAAAAAGGAAACCCAGGGAACTCGTCCTCGTGTCATTGCTTGAGTCCCAATGCCCTACCTGTTCTGCCTTCTTATATTCATTTCTCAGTCTTCTTATGTTTGCTTTATATAATAACTAGAGGCCCAGTGCATGAAATTTGTGCACAGGGGGGTCCCCTCAGCCCAGCCTGCACCCTCTCCAATCTGGGACCCTCGGGGGATGTCCAACTGCCGGTTTAGGGTTCGGGTCTAAACCGGCAGTTGGGCATCCCTCTCACAATCCGGGACCACTAGCTCCTAACTGCTCACCTGTCTGCCTGCCTGATCACCCGACACTGACCCCCCCGCCAGCCTGATCACCCTTAAGCACCTCTGCCTGCCAGCCTGATTGCGCCTAACTGCCCCCCCCCCCACCAGCCTGGTTGCCTCCAACTGTCCTTCCCACTGGCCTGGTCACCCCCAACTCTCCCACTCCACCAACTTGGTCACCGCAAACTACCCCCCTCTGCTGACCTGGTCACCCCCAACTGCTCCCCTCTGCTAGCCTGGTTGCCCCTAACTGCCCCTCCCCCCAGCCAGCCTGGTTGCCCCTTACTGCCCCCCCTGTCAGCCTGGTTGTCCTACGCAGCCTGCTGTTTGGTCATCTGTCTGGTTGTTTCAATCATTATAGACCCTGGCTTTTTATATATTAGGATGCTAGATATTTTGATTGTATTGTATGAAGTAGGAGAAATAAGGAAAAGATGGATCTTCTCACATGATGAGTTTTCAGAAAATAGACTTTGAGGAAATGATTCAAGATGTATTCATGGAAAATCGGCTGAAAAGTTACTCATTGGTCTTCCAGTCAATCTGAAGTCTGTGCAGATTAGTCATCATTCACATTTATTTTCATTAAGAATGATCAAAATCAGATTGAGAGTCAGAGATTAGATCATAACAATACTTATCTGACCAGTGTCCTTTTTTAAAAATTTAAATTGTCCGATTTTTATTTTTTTAAATTATATAAGCTTTTTATTTTATTTAAAAAATCTTTATTGTTGAAAGTATTACATATGTCCCCTTTTTTTCTCCCATTGACCCCTTGTAGCCCGCCCTTACTTCCTGTCCCCCTTGTATCTGTGTCCATGGATTATGCATACAAGTTCTTTGGTTGATCTTTTCCCACCCACCCTCTCCCACCTTCCCTCTGAAGTTTGATAGTCTGTTCCATGCTTCTATGTCTCTGGAACTTTTTGTTCAAGAGTTTATTTTTGTTCATTAGATTCCACATTTGAATGAGATCATGTGATACTTGTCATTCTCTGCTTGGCTATTGACCAGGGTCTTAAGAGGAATTTCTTCAATAATCTTTCTTGGAACAATTCTTCAAAACAAAATAAGTTTTCATTAGATTCTGCTGAAAAAGGGAGTCTTATATATTTCAACTTTTTATATAGATAATAATATGGTGCCTCATATGTTTTACCAGTAAATGTTAAAGAGGCATTCAGTTGTTTCACTAAAGGTCTTCTATGCAGCTAACATTTCCTTTCAAGCTAATAATTTTAATGGCAATTTTGAGATTATTTTATTTCCTTACATTTCGTTCAAAGGGTCAATCATTCAACCCTAGAATACAAATGCTTAATCTCCTGAGACTCCTCTGATGAATAGCCAAAGAGATAATGGTTTAGGATTCAACATATTTCTTAGCAAAATTATAGAAATCCAAATATAGATTCTGGAAATTTGGGATGTCATGTCAATATGAGGAATTCTCAGGGGGACTCTGGAACTCTCATGGAATTACTAACTTATAGCAGTAAACATAGTAGGCATGGTTTTTTAATAGTCAAAACAAAGTATGATCTATGTAACATATTTTGTAACATAAATAATACAACCTAATACAAAACAGGTGATTAATATTGCTTAACTATTTAAGTGTACCATATGTGATAAAATATAGCCAAATGGTAAGTTAATTATTTCCATTCCAACATGTAAAAAGCAGATGATCTTCTGCATTATGAACATTGTGATTGTGTATTGTGATCAAGTCTTCAATTTATTATATATAATTAATGATGAAAAAGTAAATGAATATTTAGATATTCTGGGAAGGAATTGTGTTTTTTATGTGAAGAAATCAGCCATCCAAAGACATATTTCCAAGAAGTATATTCTGCCATGGTGAGCTGAACATTTGTACTGTTTAGCTCAGTTATTGAGAACATGAGGTTCACGGAGGAGACCCAACCTTTTGCTGCACCTTGAGCTGCTGGTCTACTCCATAGTGATGAAGACACCCCTATCTGAGACTGTTCTGGGATAATTGCATCTTGTGAAACCAAATGAGAAAATACATTTGAATACCTGGGAAATCTAAAGTATTTATCTAGATATTGGATCAGTAACATTAATTCTTTTACCATAGATAAATTTAAATAAATTTAAATAATTAAGTTGAGTAGCTGAGGCATGTGTAAGTGGATAAATGCAATGGCAAAATCAGTAATGTTTGTGTCCTGATCTGTCGTGGGCTTCTGCTCCCAGGATGTATTCACTTGTGTGGGATACTATTGGCTTTAATCAATACACCAAATTATAGTATTATCTCCCTTAAATTCTTCTTCCAGTATCAACATGTATATTTTCACTTTACTCAGACAGCTTGGCTTTAACAATGCATATTATTAGGTGAACAACATTGGTTTTAAAGCTACGTATTGCACTGTTCCAACTGTATGATATTTTCTGGTTAAGCGATACTATAGTGACAATAAATAGATCAGTGGTTGGCAGCTGTTCAGGCAGAATGGGGAGCGGAATGAATAGGGGGATATTTAGAGCAATGAAACTATGCTGAATGATATTTTAATGGTAGATACATGACATTATGCATTTGTCAAATTCCAAGAGCAGTGAAACCCAAAGAATGAGACAATGTAAACTATGGCTTTTAGCCAATAGTAAGGTATCAATGTTGGTTTAACAAATGTACCACATAAAGCAAAATGTTAATAAAAGGGAAACAGTGTTTAGGTGTGAGGAGATATATGGGAACTCTGCATTATCTGCACAGGTTTTCTGTATACCCCAAACCAGTCTGAAAAATAAAGTCTAGTAATTTAAAAAATGCAAACACTAAAATAAATGAAGTTATAGTTTCATATATAATATGAAAAATTTTTATTAACCTTCTTATGTTGAGACCTGGGCAACGCCCTCCCTCTCGACTTTTTTTGTATCAGTCACAGGAGGTAGGTAAAAGAATCTACAAGCTCTGACTTTTCTTGGGAGCAGATATTTTAAACAATTTCCCGATTTTTTATTTTAACATTCTGCCTTCTGTAGACCTTGAACCTGAGTTTATCTGTAATTCTAAGTTTGCTCACAGCTCCTCAGGTTCCTTCTGTCCAGACAGCTTGATTGAACCTTCCTCTATTCTGTTAATTAATTTTCTGATCTATTTCTTTTCCATTTTCAAAAAATTTGTTGTGCTATATTGTATGGTCTTGTTTCTTATTTTTGTTCTTGTTAGTTTAAACATTCATAAGTGCCTTACCTTCATTTGAGCAAAGCTTCAGGGGTGAGAAGGAATAAGCACATATAGCCAACAACCACATTTAACTAAAAATGTAGATGGCTTTCTGGTCCTCTCTCTCTACTTTTCTTTCACAGTCCTCATCTTTTCTTTCTCTGGACACAACCACTACTATAATGTAAAGTTAAATATCACCTCAGTCAATGCATCGCATAATCATATGAACTACTTTAAATGGAAAAATGACTATTTTTAGCAATGAATGAATTCAACTGAATCATGAGATAGTATCGGATGTAATTACTTAATTAATGGAAATGAAGCATTGCAATATTGAGGATCTTGAATTCATGTTCAAGGATACAGTGGATAAGAACTATGGCCCAAAGCCAACTGAGAGCAATTCACATGGCAAATAATGAAATGATGAATTTTCATTGCTGTTTTCCTTCTCTAAGCTTTGCATCTGATTGAAGCAAAGACATCTGTCTTTTCTAGAATAGCAAGAACTTTGGTTGCTGTGGAAACATGTTGACTGGGGAACTTAAAATGAAGATGGCTCATTTCCAAATCACTGTTTTTTCTTTTTCCTCACAAAAAAGCACACATTGGCAAGAAAGCTCTGCTGGAATTTTTATAATCAATAAACCTGTTGTTCACTGAAGGATTATATCCCCAAATTTGCATGTTGAGCAGGTGAATAAATGTACATTTGACATTCATATGCTTTTAAATTATGAAAGGTTGCACTATCCTATTCTAAATATCTTTTTTCTCCCCTTCCTCCCTCCTTTCTTTCCTCTCTTCCTCCCTCCCTTCCTCCCTTCCTCCCTTCCTCCCTTCCTTTCTTCCTCTGTCCCCCTCATTTTAATTGGAATGGTAGGGACCTGGGAGGAGGGGCAAAGGCGATGAAAGAAACTCTTCAAAGGCCTTTGCTAAATGCAGAGCCTGGTTGCTAGGGTTTGAAAAGATTGTTATTTGTAGCTAACACAAAGTTATTCCAAAATCCACTCAGCCTTAGAAGCAAACAAGTCCTACATTTTTAAGAGAGGCATGGATCAAATCTTCCAACATATGAAAATAATCTTTTGACATGTTGGGATGCACATGTATTTGGGCATTAACTTTTATGAAATACTGGTAGGGGGTACATTTTAAACATTTTCTTAAATTGAAGACATAAATCTTTAAAAACTCATATAAAAGCACTTGAATTTTTATAGTATTTATTTCAAAAATTTCATTTTCTTTTGAGTCTTGTTGTAAAGTTGGGTTCATCAACAACAAACTTGCATGACAGGAAAATAAATGTGTCATTCTACTTCAGTTTTATTTGTTGACTCCTTTCCAAACCTAAAGCTATGTAATTTGTTTCCTTTTCATTTGTTCCATAGAGACTATTTCCCCCAAATTAATCAGCACATCAATTCCATTCACATTCCTAATTTTTAAGAATAAAAATATAAGCAGACTTTAAAGTTAATAATTAAGACTAAAAAACCAACAATAGGAAAGATAATTTAGGAAATGAAAAAGATTATCCTGGTTATCTACTGATGGATAATAAACCACCAGAAGGTTTAGTGGCCTAAAAGAATAATTAATTGTTATTTCAGTGTATGTTGAATGGGCTTAGGTGGATGGTTTTTGATTAGGGGTTTTCTTATGTATTTGTAGTAAAATCTTTCTTAGGGTTGTGGTCATCTAAAATCTCAGCTTTGAGTTTGCTCACATTGTCGCCAGCTGATGCTGAATGAAGGCTAGAAGCTCAAATGGGGCTATCTAGAGGTACTAGGTGTATCAGTTAATAATAGCAGATTTTGTAATAAAAGAAAACACGATAATTTCAAGAGAAACATCTAAAGTGCTTTATTCAAAGTAATGTCCATCGCTAGCACATTTGCCCCCATCTTTAAGGTAATTTGTGGATACCGTCCCAATAGAACTTTTCTTATTTTGAGGCAAACCATTCAGAGATCCAATTTTCCATTTCTTTGTATGTTTTGAAGTGCTGCTCAGAAAGTGCGTGTGCCATTGATGGGAACAAGTGGTAATCTGAAGGAGCAAGGTCTGGTGAATATGGCGGGTGGGTTAATACTTTAAAACCAATTAATGTGTCTTTAATTGGTTTTAAAGTGTGTGATGGTGCATCATCATGAAGCAAACTTACTTTGCCGTGTCTTCTGGGACATTCTGGTTGTTTTACGATCAAAGCATGTTTCAAATTGATTATTTGTTCTCGGGATCAATCAGTATTAACAGTTTCACCTGGTTTTAGAAGCTCATAACACACCACACCTTCTTGATCCCACCAAACACAGAGCATTGTCTTCTTTCTGAATCGATTTGGCCTTGCAGTCCATGGTGATGGTTAACCTGGATCAACCCATGATTTTGTGCATTTGGGATTCTCAAAATAAATCCACTTTTCATCGCCAGTCACAATTCAATGAAAAAAGACTTTCGTGCCATTGAAGCAACGTTTTACTGATGACTTCTCGGTTTTCCATTTGTGTTTCGTTCAGTTGATGTGGCACCCATTTTCCTTCCTTTAAAATCTTTCCTATTGCTTGTAAATGATGGGAAATTGTTTGCTGAATAATGTTTAATCCTTCTGCAAGTTGTTTTTGAGTTTGACACACATCTTCATCCAATAATCCTTGTAATTGTTGGTCTTCAAACTTTTTCAGTTGACCTGGACGATCTTTGTCTTTCACATTAAAATCATCACTTTTAAAGAGTTTAAACCAATGTTCACAAGTATCTTTAGATGGAGCATGTTCACCATAAGTTTCCTGAAGTACTCAGCAGCACTTTTCTTCAAAATAAAGCAATGAATTATAACTTCCTGCAAATGCTCTTTTTTTTGGCACAAAATTCGACATTTTTAAGTGTAAAATATCTATGATGTTAACACCTTCAGCAAATTTGACATATGAAGTTCTGAAGTTTGTTGTCAATACAACAAAATAGCATACATATCAAATTGCATATACATCAACATGTGTAACTCCATCTATTGAAAAAAAATCCGTATTATTAACCAGTACACTTAGTGTGTCTACACAAGGCCTCTCCTCATGGCTTGCGTTTGTCTTAGCATGGCAGCTGTGTGCTGAGAAGGACCTATCCAAGAGATGGCATTTCAAGAGACTCAGGTGAATGCTGCAAGGTTTTGTGCCTAGTCCTGGAGTCCCAGAATTGTATTTCCTTTGCATTTTATTGATCAGTCAATTCTTTCTGGCCATCCCGAATCAAGAAAAGTCCTATCTCACTATAGCAGAAGAGGAAAAATGCATTCTTCTATAAGCCACCGCAGAGAGGCACGGGATTTCCCAGGTTTCAGAACATATTATGTTAATTAAAAACCTCTCATGGGCATAGGGATAGACAAACACAAAGTAACTAAGAACCCTCAGAAAAAACGTCCTGTTTTCTAACCATCGTGTTAAGATGAAAATTGTTGAGATTATTTATATTTTGTTTAAATTGTTACAGCAAAATCAATTATTCATCAGAACGGATTCACATAGAATTCAACTTCTTGGGGTTCCTTTTTTTGTAGCTTGAAATGTAACATCATTTAAAACAGCTTTGGGTCTTAGGATGCAGGTAAGGAATAGTGCTATGTGTTGACCAATACAGTTAGCATACTGACCAACATAATTAACACACAAACACTATTAAGTAATACTGGTTGGTGGGAAGCACATCACAGAAATAATGCCTTCATTGGTCTCTGTGAAGAATTAGTCTTAAATATGCTATATTTTGGTGAACTTTTAATTGAGTTTTAAGGGACAGAGAAAGCCTAGATATTTGTTGTTGGTGAAGCAGAAATTGAAATATTTGGGATGGTTGGCATAATGCTAATATATCCAATAAATGAATACTACTAAAACTGGACCCTGACTTATTTTAGTGTCTGTGTAGGCATTCCTTTAAACAGGGAAATATACCTCTTAAAGATGCTAACTGCAAAGGAACTTATACATATGACTAATGTCCTCCATCACTCATTCCAAATATCTGAATATCCTCAAGTTTTTCAATAAAAAACCTATAGAATTCTGGACTATTGCATATAGAAATGGAATACTACTTGGCAATAAAATGGAATATTATACATATTGCAAAAAAATAAGTCTTGCCATTTGCAATAGTATGGATGGACCTTGAGAGTATTATGTTAAATGAAGTAAGCCAGTCAGAGAAAAATGAGTATCACTTGATCTCACTCATATATGGAATTAATGAGACAAATAAACTGATGATCAAAAATAGACCCAGAGACACAGAAGCATGAACAGACTGTTGAATCTCAGAGGGAAGGCAAGGGAGGGTGGGTGGGAAGAGATTAACCAATGAACTTCTATGCATATATGTATAACCCGTGGACACAGGCAATTGGGTGGTGAGGGCCTGGATGCGGGGTGAGGGGGATGGGATCAGGCTGGAAGAGGTTAATGGGGGGAAAAGGAGGACCTGTGTAATAATTTCAACAATAAAAAAAAGATGATTATGAAATGGAAAATTCAAATATTCAAAATTATATTTGAATACATATTCAAAATTAACTCTTGACCTTAAAGGTTTACAGTATAATCCCCAAAAGTGTTTAGTTTTAAACAGATTGTACCCTGATGTTACCCAGTGAAGGAAATCATCAACCAAACAAAAAGGCAACTTATATAGAGTGGGAGAAGGTATTTGCTAATGATATATCTGGTAAGAAGTAAATATCCAAACTATGTAAAGAACTCATACAACTCAACTTAAAAACAAAACAAAAAACAATCCAATTAAAAAATGGGCAGAGGACTTGAGTAGGCATTTCTCCAAAGAAGACATACAGATGGCCAACAGATACAAGAAAATATGCTTAACACCACTAATTATCAGAGAAATGCAAATCAAAACCACAAATGAGATAACGCCTCCCACCTGTCAGAATGGTTGTTATTAAAAAAATGTAACAAAGAACAAATTTTGGTGAGGCTGTGGAGAAAAGGGGACCCTTGTACACTGTTGCTAGGATTGTAAACTACTATAACCACCATGGAAAACAGTACAGAGAGTCCTCAAAAAATTAAATATAGGACTACCCTATAATCCAGCCATCTCATTTATGAGTATTAATCTAAAGAAAACAAAAACACTAATTCAAAAAGATATATGAACCCTTATGTTCATTGCAGCATTATTTACAATAGCCAAGATATGGAAGCAAATCAAATGTCCATCAAGAGATGAATAAAGATGATGTGGTATATATATATAATGAAATATTACTTAGCCATAAAAAATAAAATCTTTCCATTTGCAACAAGATCGATGGACCTAAAGAGTATTATGCTCAGTGAAATAAATTGGACAGAGAAAGACAAATGCCATATGATTTCACTTTTATGTGGACTCTAAGTAACAAAACAAGTGAACAAACAAAATGAAACAGAAACAAACTCATAGGTACAGAGAACAAATTGATGGTTTCCATAGGGGAGGAGGTAAGTGCATGGGAAGACAAGGGGAAGGGTAATGAGAATGACAAATTTTAAGTTATAAATTAAGTCACCGGGATGTAATGTACAGCATAAGCAATATAGTAAAAATATTGTAATAACTATGTATAGTTATTAGATTTGTGGTGATCACTTCATGAGTTATATAAATGTCTAATCACTATATTATACCCTTGAAACTAATATAATATTGTATGACAACTAGAATTAAAAAAACACACAAAATGAACATAACTAAATAATCAGGTATTTCAGAAAAAAAAAAAAAAGAAAAAAGAACTGTACCTTGAAGTCCCTATGGAATGATATGCTTCTGCCCACTAGAAACACTGTCATTTGTAAAAAGTGGATTAAGACAGCCTTTTTTTAAAACAATATACACCAGCCTTGTCGAAACAAGGCCACCAAAAATTTGGTTGCCTCCCCCCCCAAAAAAAAATTGGGAGAGAGAGAGAAGATTGAAACACTGTCATTTGGGTATTTCTCTTATCACCTCCACTAAATAAAAACACATGTATGTGTTTAATATTGTTGCTATCTAAAGCACATAGAGCAACTTAGGTTTTTATGGAATACCCACATAATAAGTTGAATTAATTTTTATAAAAATAATTATTTGCATCCTGGCAGGGTGGCTCAGTTGGTTAGAGCATTGTTCTATACACCAAAAGGTTGTGGGTTGAATCCAGGTCAGGGCACATACCTAAGTTAAAGGTTCAATCCCAGTTGGAGTGCTTATTGGGGAAACTTATCAATGTTTCTCTCTCACATAGAAGTCTCTCTCTCTCTCTCTTTCCCCCCTCTTTTTTTCTCTCTAAAAATTGATAAAAACATATCCTTGGATGAGGGTTAAAAAGTAATAATAGGAGATCCAAGATGGCTGCCAATGGGACGGCAAGCTGAAAGATAGTGTGTGAGTGAAAGAACGAAAGGAGAGTATGTGGATGTGCAGGGAGTGTCTGTATTTGTGAGTGAGGGACAGTTATATTCCAAGGAAATGTTGGGGACTGCCGGACCAGCTCCCTTGGCTGGGCAGACTCTACTGCTGCGGAAATCTCTCCTGGAATGGCTGGTTCTGCCATGGAGAGTGCACCATCTTGAAGGGGAGAGTGTAAGTGATCTGAAGCTCAGCCTTACCTTCAACCGGGGACCTCAGATACCTCCTGGAACCCTACAATTACAACCCTCAGAGATGAGCTGGCTCAGCTGCGAACCCAGGAACACCAGATTCCAGCCTTTTTGACAAAGGGCACCAAGAAAATCTGTCCAGAAGGAGACAAAGCGGTGCAAATAAGCAGATGAGCCCTGTGCCTTCTCACAGAGCAGAGAGAAGGAACAGCTGAATTGATTAATATCCACCTGGAATTGGTGAATTAAACACAGGTCAGATATCACCTAGGGAAAATCAATGCAGGAGAGAGAGAGAGCTACATAACCAGACATCCAGAGAGGAGAGATTATGGGTAGACAAATAAACAGCACATGTACAAAAGAAAAGGAGGAATCACCAGAAAAGGAAGTAAATGAAATGGAGGCAGGCAATATAACAGAGAAAGAATTCAGAGCAAAGGTCATAAGGTTGCTGAAAAGGATGGAAAACAAATTCAACAACATGTGTAACAAACCAATGAAGAACCAAGTAAAAATGAAAAATGGCAGCTCTGCAATAAAGAACTCAATAGAAAGCATCAAGAGTAGACTAGAAGAAGTAGAGGACTGCATCAGTGAGCTAGAAGATGAGGTAGGAAAAAATACCCAAGCAGAGCAGCATTTAGAAAAAAAAATTTTAAAAAACAGGAGGAGAGCCTAACAGAACTTTGGGACAATAAAAAATGAAACAACATCTGCATAATAGGGGTGTCAGAAGGAGAGGAAACAGCAAGGAATAGAAAACTTGTTTGAAGAAATAATGACAGAAAACTTCCCTGATATTGGCAAGAAAAAACTCACACAAGTCCAAGAAGCTCACAGAGTCCCAAGCAAAATGAACCCCAAAAGACTGACACCAAGACATATTATAATTAAATTGGCAAACACCAACGAGAAAGTAAGAATCTTAAAAGCTGCCAGAGAGAGACAGAAAGTTACCTACAAATGATCCCCTATCAGACTAGTGACTGATTTTTCAACAGAAACATATCAGGCCAGAAGAGAATAGAATGAAATAAACAAAGTCATGCAAAGGAAGGGTTTGAATCCAAGAATACTGTACCCAGCAAGGCTATCAATCAAAATTGAAGGTGAAATCAGTAGCTTCATGGACAAAAAAGGACTAAGGGAGTTTATTATCACCAAACCAGCAATGTAAGAAATGCTAAAGGGTCTGTTGTAAAAAGAAGAAATAGGAAGGGAAGAAGGAACACAGGCATAAAAATGGCAACAAACAAGTACCTATCAATAATAACTTTGAATGTAAATGGATTAAATTCCCCAATAAAAAGAAATAGGGTAGCTGAGTGGATAAGAAAACATGACCCATATATCTGCTATCTACAAGAAACCTACCTCAGAACAAAGGACTCACACAGACTGATGGTGAAGGGATGGAAAAAGGTTTTTCAGGTAAATGGAAATGAAAAAAAAAAAGCTGGGGTAGCAATACTTATATCTCACAAATTAGACCTCAAAGTGAAGGCCATAACAAGAGATAAGGAAGGCCACTTCATAAGATTAAAGGGAGCAATTCAACAAGAAGATATAACTCTGGTAAACATATATGCATCCAATACTGGAGCACCCAAATACATAAAAAAACTTCTGGAGGATAATAAGGGAGAAATCGACAGCAATACAGTCATAGTAGGGGACTTTAATACCCCACTAACACCACTGGACAAATAGTCTAAACAAAAATCATCAATGAAACATCAATCCTAAATGACTCACTAGATCAGATAGAATTAATTGACATCTACAGAACATTTCACCCAAAGCCACAGAATATACATTCTTCTCAAGTGCACATGGGTCTTTTTCAAAGATATACCACATATTGGGACACAGGCAAAGTCTCTTCAAATTTTTGATATGATTTCAAGACAATAGAAATCATATCAAGGATCTTCTCAGATCACAATGGCATAAAACTAGAAATCAACTACAATAAAAACAATTTAAAAAATCAAACACCTGGAGGCTAAATAGCATGCTACTAAACAATGATTGGATTACCAAAGAGATCAAGGAAGAAATAAAAAGCATCATGGTAACAAATGATAGTGAAAACACAACAATCCAAAATATGTGTCACAGTGAAAGCAGTCTTGAGAGGGAAGTTCATTGCCCTACAGGCCTATCTCAAAAAAAAAAAAACAACAAGAAACTATGGTAATAAGTTATCTAACCCTACAGCTCAAAGAGTTAGAAAGCAAGCAACAAGAAAAGCCCAGGGTAAACAGAAGGAAGGAAATAATAAAGATCAGAGTGAAGATAAACGACATAGAGACCAAAAAAAAAAACAATACAAAAGATCAATAAAACCAAGAAGCTGGTTCTTTGAAAGGCAAACAAGATTGATGAACCTCTAGCCAGGCTCACCAAGCAGCAAAGAGAGAAGACCCAAATGAACAAAATCAGAAATGAAAGAGGTGAAGTAACAACCGATCCCACAGAAATACAAATGATTATGAAAAAAATACTCTGAACAGCTATATTCCAACAAATGGACAACCTAGATGAAATGGACAAATTCTTAGAAAAATACAAGCTCCCAAAACTCAATCAAGAAGAATAAAAAAACCTGAATAGACCAATAACTACCAAAGAAATTGAAACAGTGATCAAAAATCTTCCAGCAAACAAAAGCCCTGGTCCAAACACCATGACCTAATGGGATTTACTCCAGGGATGCAAGGCTGGTACAATATCGGCAAGTCAATAAACATGATACAGCACATAAATATATTGAAAGACAAAAATTACATAGTCATATCAATTGATGCAGAAAAAGCATTTGACAAAATCCAATACCCTTTCTTGATAAAAACTCTCAGCAATATACCTCAACATAATAAAAGCCTTATATGACAAACCTACAGCCAACATCATACTCAATGGGCAAAAACTAAACTAATTTCCCCTAAGAACAGGAATAAGACAGGGATGCTCACTATCACCACTCCTGTCCGATATAGTGCTGAAAGTGCTAGCCATAGCAATCAGACAAGAAGAAGAAATAAAAGGCATCTAAATTGGAAAAGAAGTAAAACTCTCCTTGTCTGCAGATGACATGATACTATACATAAAAAAACCCCAAAGACTCCATCACAAAACTATTAGACCTAATAAATGAATTTGGCAATGTAGCTGGATACAAAATTAACACCCAGAAATCTATGGCCTTTTTATATACCAATAATGAACTTACAGAAAGAGAAACAAAAAAAAAAAAGAAAACCAATCCCATTTACCTTTGCACCAAAAAATTTAAGATACCTAGGAATAAATTTAACCAAGGACGTAAAAGACCTGTACTCGGAAAACTTCAGGACATTGAAAAAAGAGATAGAGGAAGACATAAACAAATGGAAGAACATACCATGTTCATGGATTGGTAGAATCAACATCATTGAAATGTCCATACTACTTAAAGCAATCTACAGATTCAATGCGATCCCCATTAAAATACTAATGGCATACTTCAAAGATCTAGAACAAACTCTCTAAAAACTCATCTGGAATAATAAAAGACCCCAAATAGCCACAGCAATTCTGAGAAAGAAGAGCAAAGTTGGAGGGATCACAATACCAGATATCAAGCTATCTTACCAAGCCATGGTTCTCAAAACTGCCTGGTACTGACACAAGAACAGACATATAGACCAATGAAACAGAACAGAGAATCCAGAAATCAACCCAAGTTATTATGTTCAATTAATATTTGACAAGGAGGCAAGAGCATACAATGGAGTCAAAACAGTCTCTTTAATAAATGGTGCTGGGAAATTTGGACAGATACATGCAAAAAAATGAAACTAGATCACCAACTTACACCATACACAGAAACAAACTCACAATGGCTAAAGGACTTGAATATAAGATGGGAAACCATAACAATCCTATAAGACTCCATAGGCAGCAAAATAGCAGACATATGTCGCAGCAATATCTTTACAGACACAGCTCCTAGGGCAATGGAGACCAAGGAGTAAATAAACAAATGGGGCTACATCAAAATAAAAAGCTTCTGCACAGCAAAAGAAACCATCAACAAAACAACAAGAAAGCCCACTGCATGGGAGAACATATTTGCCAATTATATTTCAGATAAGGGCTTAATCTCCAACATTTACAGAGAATTCATACAACTTAACAAAGAGAAGATAAACAATCCAATAAAAAATAATGGTCAATGGATGTAAATAGACATTTTTTGAAAGAGGACATTCAGAAGGCCAAGAGACATATGTAAACATACTCAAAGTCACTAATCATCTGAGAGATGCAAATCAAAACAAGAATGAGGTACCACCTCACACCTGTCAGAATGGCTATCATTAACAAATCAACAAAGGACAAGTGCTGGCGAGGATGTGGAGAAAAGGGAACCCTCCTGGACTGCTGGTGGGAATGCAGACTGGTGCAGCCACTGTGGAAGACAGTATGGAGTTTCCTCAAAAAATTAAAAATGAAATTCCCATTTGACCCAGTAATCCCACTCCTAGGACTATATCCCAAGAACCAGAAACACCAATCAGAAAGGATATATGCAACCCTATGTTTATAGCAGCACAATTCACATAGCTAAGATTTGGAAACAGCCTAAGTGCCCATCAGCAGATGAGTGGATTAAAAAACAGTGATACATCTACAGGATGGAATACTACTATGCCGCTATAAAAAAGAAGGAACTTTACCATTTGCAACAACATGGATGGGACTGGAGAGCATTATGCTAAGCGAAATAAGCCAGTCAGAGAAAGATAAATATCACATGATCTCACTCATATGTGGGATATAATGATCAACATAATTTGATGAACAAGAATAGATCGATCTAGAAACAAATGGTAGGGAAGGGGGTTAGAGAGCAACTAAAGGACTTGTATGCATGCATATTAGCATAACCAACAGACACAGACACTGGGGTGGTGGGGGCTTGCCCGGGGTAGGAATGGCTGTGGGGAGCGGAAAGGGTTAATTGGGGAAAAAGAAGACATATGTAAAACTTTAAACAATAATAAAAAATAATAATAATTTGCAATAATAATGCAATTAATTATTGATCATTTACTCTGTGCCAGTCACCATGCTAAGCACTTTCAAAACATTATCTCATTTTAATTCTCTCAGTGATCTAAGATGTTATTTCATCTTACAAATGAAAATATGGGGGCCTGTGAAAGTTGCTTAAGTCTACACAGCTAGAAAATTGTGGAAGTAAGATTCAAATATAGATTTAACTCAAATGTTAAGTTCTAAATTGCAATGATACATTTCCTTTTGCATTGAAGACTTGTGACTGTAGAGAATTTTACTCAAGTAATATGTTCAGCCAGTCAAAATTAAAATTTTAGATAAATCAAGTTTCATGATATAAGTGCAAATTCAGTTTGTGATGGATTGATTGCTTGTTAAGAATAGTTCAACACTGAATCACTTCTTTTAGTTTATAAAATTAAAGGAATGTCCATTCTTTAAAGGACCTATTTATCTTACAAAATATTACTTAACTATTAGGCCAATCATTTATGGTTAATTAAGAACAAAACAATTCACAAATACACAGAAATAGTCTGTCATTTTAATAAACAACTTCCTGATACTCATTGAATGATTGTAACAAAAACAAAGTATTTAGTCAATTCAATGTTATTTATGCTGTATTTATGTGATAACTTTGTAGTGAACATGAAACTCTTGTATTTGTCCCTATGTAAACCAAACTATAAACTTAGAGTACATTATTTGCTTTACACTATGTTTATATTTGTGATGAAAGGGAAATACTATATGGCTAATTAAAACAAATCATTTTCTTGATATTTTTTTTATCTTGTGGACACCACCATAATCAGGAGAAAATCCATCTTCCTCCACAATAGGAAACTGAAAACCAAGAGTGAGTCACAGCCTTCAAGTTGCAGCAGCTGGGCACAAAGTTGACATTAATAATATACTTAAGAGTATCTGATTTTTAAAGTAATTCTAACTTGCTTAGTATTAATATATTTGAGAAATTGACTTGGGCAATCCAAAATTCAACTTTAGGGTAAGACTATAGTTTAAGTAAAATAGCTATTATTTCTTTGAAAAAACCATTACAATAAATGAAAAGACTCTGCTTTTGGTACCAATTTAGCTACTTGACATCACAACTCATCAACTGAAATTTATTTATTTTTGTCACTTTGTACATGGAATTACACTACATTCAATGAGAATTCAAATCTTGATTTTGTTATTTTTTATTTTTCATAAAATGAATAGGTGACTATAAATAGTTGTTTTTTAAAGTATGAATGGCATATTAAGAAAAGTTAATGGTGTAATTGTAGGCACATAACTTTTTAAATCAGATTTTGTAGTTGAATATTTATTTTCCTCTGAATCTATTATGTTTGAAGCCATTTAAAAAATTCTATGCTGCCTTAGTTGGTTTGGCTCTGTGGACTGAGCATTGGCCTGTGGACCTAAGAGTCCTGGGTTTGATTCCTGTCAACACCACACACCTCAGTTGCAGGCTCAATGTCTTTTGTTTCTCTCTCTCCGTCTCTCCCCCTTCCCTTCCACTCTCTCTAAAAATCAATGGAAAAATATCCTTGGGTGACTATTATCAATAGCAACAAAAAAAGTTCTATGTTTTTTTCTTATTATTTTCTGCACTGTAGTATCTGCAAAATGATAATAACAAAACCAAATCAGTTTATAATTCCAAGTATAAGTTAAATGAAATACATTCATTTTAGGTGCATTTTATTGATCACAAAACTGCAAACCAGTAAAGGTCACTGTTCACACGTCTAGCTTGTGGCAAAATTGCAAAGGAAGCTCATGTGCTTGGCAAATGAAAGACTGATGATGTGTATTTGAAGGTTTATTCATCTTTAGAATGCTCTGACAATCTGTTCATCCTTTTTTCTCTCTTATAAGCACTTATTAGACAACTCATTACCTGGACAGTTGGTTTCTCTTTTTCCCTTTGTAATTAATTATTGGTATTTCTTTATTGGTTGCTTGGTTTATGTACTTCGGTTATTCTAAGCTAAGGTGGCCAAATAAATGACCTAACTCCATTAACTACATTCTTTTTGATATGACACTAAACCTGTGATACATGATTTTTCTAAAATATACAAATATTAGAGTTACCATATGACCCATCTTCTGGGAATCTACCTGAAAAATATGTATACTTTTATTTGTAAAGATTATGTATATCCATATGTTCTTTGCAGCATTACTCACAGTAGCCAAGACATGGAAACAACTTGTATCTTTTGATGGATGTCTGGATAAAGAAGCTGTGGTACATATATACAGTGGAATACTACTCAGCCATAAGAAAAGATGAAATACTGTCGTATGTGACAATATGATGGAACTTGAGAGTATCATGTTTAATAAAATAACACAGAAAAGGAGAATCATATGATTTCACTCCTATGCAGGATATAAAAAAGAAAGCAACAAATGAATGAACAAAACGAATGAACAAACAAAACCCTCTTTGACACAGACAACTATATGATGGTTGCCAGAGGGAAAGTGGGGTGGGGGGAGGTTGAAGAGGGTAAAGAGGTCAGATATATGGGGACTGAAGGAAATTAAACTTTGAGTGGTGAGCATACAGTGCAATATACAGATGATGCATTATAATATTGTATACTTAAAAATTATATAATCATATTAGCCAATGTCTCCCCCAGTAAATTTAGTAAAAATACAATTACTTAATCATACAAGAAAGAAAAATACAATTCTTTTTATAATATAAATACAAAATCTTCAAGAAGAACTAATAAAATATGGAGGAGTTTTGAGGAACACTCATTGTCCACCATATTTTGAAAACTGCTAACATAATAGTTGTTGCAGTAATATAATTCTATTGCAACATTTGCTGGTCTATTTACTCTTGGAAAAATCTATTCTAAATACAAAGTTCAATTACAGAACTAGCTTTAGGATGTTGGTTTTACCCAATAAGGAATAAATAGTATCATGTCTAAGGTAGGCTGTGTTTCAGAGATTCTATAGGGATTGGTGGAGATGCTGGTGAAATGAATGCTGGCTAAAGATGACTCCACTTAATTTACTCAGTGCCTTTTGACTGCTGGCATCTATGAATGATGATTATTCACTGTTTTACAGTCTAAAATGTCTGCTCTCTCCATTCAAATAGATGTTTTCCTGAAATCATAACCAGTGTATGTTTGTGGGTGAAAAATATCCTTAAATGTTCCTGGGATACACTAGGATTTCATTTATTTAATATTTCAAAGTACTTCAGTCTATTAAATCCACTACATTGCTGATTGAAAGCATTTCTAAATTTACCAATAGAAAGGATGAAAACCTATCCACCTCTCCTTTAAAAATTCACCCTTGCAAAAAGGAGAACAACCACAAATAACATATTTGTTATAATTTGTCAAAATCTGTAATTTCTTCCCAAATTTGTGAAAATGAAAATCAGACCAGGAAACAGCAAATGATTCAGCAAAATGGAGGAGAGTCAGAATTAAATGCTTACAAAGGCACAATTCACCATAGCTAAAATTTGGAAATAGCCTAAATGCTCATAAGCAGATGAGGGGATTAGAAAACTATGGTACATCTACACAATGGAATACTATGCTGCTATAAAAAAGAAGGAATGCTTACCATTTGCAGCAGCCTGGATGGACCTGGAGAGCATTATGTTAAGTGAAATAAGCCAGGCAATGAAAGAAAAATACCACATGATCTCTCTCATTTATGGATAATAAAGAACATTATTACCTGATGAATGAAAAGATAGATACAGAGGCAGTAAAGTACCAAACAGCCTGTCAAATTACAGCAGGAAGGTTGGGGAGTGTTGGGAAAGGGGGAGAAAAAGATCAACCAAAGGACTTGTATGCATGCATATAAGCACAACCAATGGACACAAGACACTGGGGGGGGGAGGGAGGTGGGATGAGGGCATGCGATAGGGGGTGGAGGAGGCTGGGGAAGGTTAATGGGGGAAAAAAAGAGATATATGTACTAATATATGTAATACTTTAAACAATAAAAAAAAGATTTTAGGTTCTCTAACAAAAACCAAAAAAAAAGACATTAAAAAAAGTAAATGCTTACAAAGGGAAAAGTGATCCAGCAGTTAATTCATTTCACAACCATAAGAATGAAATAGTAAACATAATGGGCTTTGAAATATAAAGCCAGAGTGAAGGTCTGAAAACAGGTGAAGTGTTTGAAAGTTTGTATGAGAAACCGTTAGAGGGTCAGGGTCACCCCTATACAATGTGCCCTGAGATTGCTGCTCCTTCCCTGGGAGAGACCATGTATTATCTCTTAAGCAACTTTATTCTTTAGACTACAGACTCATTTTCTTTAGACACACAAAAGTGTAGACATGAAGGTTCAAGTGAAAACAAAGGGTCATGTATGATAACATACCTGACTTTCAGCCCCCTTTCCATATCAGCGTCATGTTTGCTGTAGTTGAGCAAATACCCCAGGCAGACAACTAAGTGATGTTTCTCTGAAAACACAGTTCTCTAGAGAAATACCTCCAGATTCTGATGTATGGAAATTTCTACAACAAAGTTAGACTCACCATTCTACAGCCCTTCTGACATCATTTCCATGTACTTAGAACTTGTGTTCAGCTTTCACATCTAATTCTTGTATATAAATGAACAATAAAAGGCCCAGACATTTGAGGAAATGTTCCACATGAGAAAAGGAACTCCATTCCTGCCCATTCCATGCAGAGGTTCTGCTTCCAATTGAGGTCAGAGACATTCCTGTTGGACTGACCTCCCACTGATGTAATAACTATAAACTCTGAACAAGAGTTTTGAAACTATCCAAAAACATTAGAGAGTGGCCAAAGCAAAAAGATACTGTAGGAGAACTCATACTTGGAAGAAAGAATGCAGTGAGGTTCCCACTTTTTTTTTTTAAAAGCTCCTTTGGAGTGGTATCAGGCTGAAAAGTCTGCCATGCTTCAGGTTGGTTACTGAAGACTCTATGTTTAAGGATTTTTCTTTTTAAGAATGGGTAGGGTTGAGCCAGGAAGTTCCTTTGCATAATAATTTGGAAGACAGAAAGAAACAGAATGCTCTAGTAAGGAAATGTATTTGCTTGCACAAGTGTGTCAATGATAGAGAAATGAGAGGGTAGTTAATTGTATGAAAAAAAGTATTATTTGAGTAAGAATTTGTATGATATGGTGTGCCATACTATTCTCTAAATGATCTATAAATATTAATTTACCCTATAATATTAATAACCCTAGGAAGTAGGTATTATTATATGCACAATTTACAGATGAGGCTACAAAAGTACAGAAAGGTTAAATAACTTCCCCAAGATCTCACAGGTAATGAGTAGCAGAGCCCCTTTTGGCTCCATTATGATAGTTGATATAGCCAAACAACCCTCCCCCCTGACCCCCCCCCCCCCACAAACACAATTTCTTACATAATATATTGTGCTTTGTGAAGCCTTACAAAGATTATGAGCAGATTCTCCTTTACTCAAGGCTTTGAATAAACCTGGTTCCTTGTAGTCTTCAAGACCATTGGGCTTAGTTTAGAGGCACCTGGCATTTAATTAAAAAGCTAGACTGTTTTCTATGATATGTCTTATCACAGATACACGGTGCATTCCTTTCATATACTCTAATCCTCTTTCTCCCAACAAGTGACCGCCCCTGGGCAGCCTCTCAGGTTGTTCTCTTTGCCAAAGACCATGCACTTGACCTCTGCTCTGGGCCTCTGGGGGGGGGGGGTGCTGCAGGCAGGTGCTTTGCTTATGCAAGAGCCCAGCAGACCCCTCTCCTTCCTCTTTCATCTGAGAGCTCCAGCCTTTCATGAGCTCTCCTTTTCAGTGACCTTGAGAATTTCCTATATTTCTTTGTTTGGTAGGCTCTCTCTGAGAATTTCTTGCCCACCTCTTTCTGCCTCTTTTCTTTTCTTTGCCCCCTTTTCATCTTTTTCTTCACTGCCCTTCACCACAGGGACTCAGCACTCAGTCCATTGCCAGCTTTGCTGTTCTCAGCAATGCTCTTCAATTCTCTGCACTGCTTAGTTCAACTGCTTCACTTTATATACATATTTGGGGGAGAGCTGTTAATGGTGAGAAAAGTTGTTTCTTTTTGGAAAGGATCGATGTTTCACAACTGCCTTGATAATACATTTGTGTGCTAGGCTTTCGAACATACAAAATCCACGTGTTTTCTTAACAGGTAGAAAATGAATACAATAACCTACAGGTACTCTTCTTCTCATAATAAATGTAGCATAAAAGATCATGTAGTTAGTCATCACATATTTATACACACAGACAATTAAATTTCAGACCAATTCTTCATTTAAATTATAGGACATTCGTAAGGAAAATTAACCTGATGTCTCAAATTCCAATAGTCTGATGAGGAAAAGGTTTGCCACCTTTTAATATTTTCCATGTGGTCTCACCTTTTGGTTCTTTTTCTACAACCTCTGGATAAAAATACCTTGGATAAAAACTGGAATCAAGACTTTCTGCATATACATTTTATTTATATAAAGCATTTTCTCCCTTTAATCATTCTTATAAATGTAATGATAGGCAAGTCAGGTATAATTTTCTCTTGGTTACTGCACTCATATACTCATGCAAAAATAGTAAAATGTTTTATTTTTCTTTCTTTACTTAACTGAAATTGGTGGCTTACATCATACTGAGAGGCCCACATGAGTATTTGTTTTTAAATTAGGACCATATTCTCAATTCGATACACAATAAAGGGATTGTACATTTAAAAGAGCTGTATGCAATCAAGAAGAAATTTTAATTAATCACAAATAGAACTAGCCCAATGGAAATAATTTGACCCGACAGTTGGAGGTTTGATCAGCATAACACAGAGATTAAGAAGACTTTTGACCTGAACAGAGTCGGAATTGGTTCAGTCTGGAACTTTAGAAAGGGAAAGCTAATGGGTTCAAATCACACAATATCATTATTTCCCATAAAGCTGCCATCCTATTAGCAACCAGTGAGAAACTTGCTAAGTTTCTGTAGAAACCGTCCAGTAGCATACATAGGCTCTGGTCCACAATGAGGAAACAGAGATTGCACCACAACAAACTATAATCTTTCTCCCGTGTTCTCTATGTATAAAATACTGAGCCAGCTCCTTTGAAGCACTAATTGACTGTCTATATCAATTAGTGGCCTGATCGCTTTCTAGTTTACATTTATGTCTCCATGGTAACCCATTGGCATTTGGAGGAGGATGGGAGTACTCACTGGGAAGTACTTAAATATGTGCAATGTAAAAGATTTTTAACTAGATAGGAGAACAGGGCTTAGCAATTCATATTTTGCAACAGCAACTTTATGCAAAAAGCTGAAAGTTTTACTAAAATGGAATCATTTATTAAAGTATCAATATTAAAATAATAAACATATGGATTATACAGGAAGAATAAGAAAAATTTCAACAAATAGAAGCATTGGAAGTGAAGTGAAAGACTAATAATGAGGTTAAGCATGTCATAAGATGAATGAATAAAGAAACATGAAATACAGTAAAAAAGTACAGTACAGCATGTAATAGGGAAACACTGGCTTTCATGTCAGAGAAACCTTAGTTTGCTCCTTCTTGCAGTTTCCTAGCTGGTTTACTTTTTGAGTCTCAGTTTTTTCTATATGGTAAGTGGGGATACTTGCATCACCTTTGTGGCTCATTAGGGGACTTAAATAAGCTAATACATGTGAAAGACTATGAATCATTCCTGGCCCATGGTAGGTGCTCAGTAACTATCAGACATTATCATCATCATTTCAGGGCCTGGGAAAGAGGAGAGGGATGTGCAATATGATAACAAATGCATAATATTAAAGACAAACAGATAAGCAAACAAAAATCCCAACACTTTGAAAAACTGGTAGACTTATTTCATGTTACTCTAAAAGGCCAAACTAAAACCAGCACATTGGTGTTATAATGAGAAAACTTTAACAACATATAAGCAAGTAGTTTTCTAACAATTTGAATGGAATAAGACCTGAAATCATTCTGATTGTGCATAACCATCTATCAGATTTGTAGAGATAGGATGATGCCTACATTGAGATATCATGGGCCTGGAGTTCTTATTAGCTAAAATATTTCATAATTATAATAGTTCCTATTTTTATTGAATTTATTGGGGTCACATTGGTTAGTGAAGTTATATAGGTCTCCAGTATACAATTCTAGAATACCAATACATCTTCTATACATTGTTTTGTGTATTCACCACCTCAAGTCAAGTCAAGTCTCCTTCCATCACCATTTATTCCCCCCACTCACCTTTTCCTCTGGTAATCACCCTTCTCCTCCCATCCCCCTTTCCCTCAGTAATCACCACATGGTTGTCTTGTCTATGAGTTTTTATTTTGTTTCATTTTCTTAATATTTCCTATTAAAATAAAAATATATCTACAGATAGGCCAACTTCCTGAAATTGTTAGGGGATAAATGCTAATAATTATAAATGTATTAGCCATATAACAAAGACAAAATACTATATACATAAAAACGTATAAGAAATGAAATTAACATAGGATTGCAATAAATAGAGAAAAAAACATTTTGGATACAAATTATTATAATTTGACATCTGCAATAAGTTATAGTGGAAATTAAAAGTGTTCAGCTATGAAATAGATGAACAAATAACAATGCAACCTAGAGATTGTATAATTTCTCATTGTTTGTGAAGAGTTGGCCTTGTTGAAGATAGGGGATAACTGAATAAAGTTAGAAAGGGAGAATGTGGGGATAGTTATTGGGTAGCTACCCAACAGGTTTGTTTCTCAGTTGTGCAAGCTAGGGAAACAAAGTCTGTGGCCTAAATGGTATAAAGTGAAAAGCATTATCAGCATTCATCTCCAATTCCATAAATAAGAACAGAAAAAAACTGTATCTAGAAGAAAAAAAACACACCTGTCATCTAGAGTTGTATTTTTCAAAAATCAAGTGAATATAAAGATGGAATCTTTTGGAAGTATGGGTTGTGGTTCACAGTATCTAGGAAGCAGCCTGAATGTCTACATTTCTAAGAACCTTCCAGGTCATGTCTTGGCAGATGGTTCAGAGATCACGTTTTGTATAGGAAAGCATGTGATGTGAGTCTAACTTCATTTCCTTGCTAATAAACATCATCTGTTCAAAGAAAGTAATCAGTGATAATTCTGGAATTATGACAGTTTAAGTGAAATCTTTTGATTTCATAGGATGTTATGAGCCAATTATACCATTGCTGTTTATATGTCTGTCATTGCATAGGATATTCTTTCAGGAGCTAAATGCATATTCTTTTTTTAATAATCAATGTAATTAGAACCCAGAACAATTTAATCCAATTTCAATAGTTCTCAATTCCTAGTATGTGGTTTATTTTAGTCATGTAGAATAAAACATAAAGAATATAGAGTTTCAAATTTCTGTTTAACCAAGAAAGGCTGTGGTTAATATGCACAGTATTTAATATATGTCACTATTATTTCTGATTTTTATGAAGAGTACTGGGTAATGATTAAGTAAAAAATTGGTTGACACTACTTGATAAGAATCTAACACAGGCATTTGAACCATTTAATATCATTAGCGATAGAATATTCCAGAGAGTTTTTAAAACTAGGTTCAGGCCAGATGTATTAAGTAGGTTACATTCAACTTCTCTACCGCTGGTTGTGCACTTCTATAATACATAACAACTGGTTAAAAAGGAAATAATTTAGACAATCAATATATTTTAGTAGAATTGCTTTTTTAAAAAGGATTGCATAACTGTTACATTGAATGTACTTGTATTTTAATATTGTAAAACACACTCCTATATAACATCTCAAACATGTTGGAAATGAAACAAAAGATAGAAATGATGGCTTCATACCTGGTACATAGATACCTTAATTACCTGCATAGCATTTCTGAAGACCATTTATATAAAACTGTAGCAGATGCTTTTGATACTCCATGTCACATCTGTAGGTTCACCTCTGATTTGAACTGAAGCTGTGATGAAAAATTTCATGTTCCTTGACAGCATTGCTTTTCAAATATTCATCGCATATTTCTCTAATTTTCTACCTCAGGCCCTTCTCTGAAGTTGAGCCTGCGGGAGTCTGTGCAGCCTGAAATGCAGTCCGAAAGATGAGGGAGACAATTCTCTGAAGTACGGTATTCTACAAGTTTCTTGCAGACTGGATCTAAAGAACTCAACCTTATGCTTTTCTTCCAGACCTGTCTCACTGTCCCTTCTCTCTCGCTTTTTATTTCTGGAATCACTTCCACATGAATACTCTTAAGTGAACTCAAACAAATGTGGAATTTTAACAAAACTAGTTATACCAGTATAATATTTATTCTTTATTCATTAAATATATACATAACACTTAAAATATGCCAGACTCTGTGATAAATCCTGGAAATGCAGCCCAATGGGAAAACATGAAACCAAGTAACTGAAATAAGATTTTAGGGACATTGATAGGCCCTACAAGGAACAATGGAGATACATGGAAGGCAATGGCTTTTTCTATGAAGTAACAAAGAGCATTTAGGTGTTGTGGAGCCTATGTAATAGGAATTGAGGCTAAAATTAATATAATTTGCTAGGGTGTGGAGTAGGAAAAGAGTAGCGAACCCAGTCAGAGAAAACTCAAAAATATTATGTAGTCTTATATGTTTGTTCCAGGAACCTCAAATAATTTTCTTAGTCTAATTAGGGGAACTCTAGAAAGGTGATTTGGAGATAGATCATCAAAGGCATTGCTTCTGAGTTAATTGGATGAATGTGATAAGCAAATTAGTGGATTCTGTGATCCTAATATACTTGAACTAAAGACAGACACTTATGTTGAATTATGTCCTAAACTTGTTTATTTTGTTTTAATTTGTGATAGAATGAAATAAAATAAAGAGCTATTTTTCATTCACAGTGTATTTTGCATTCTGGAAGGGTTAGAGTAGCTGAATTAAGGACTTCAGAGCAAGCACTTTACTGGGCTTGTTTTAAATGCACTAACACACCACCAGGACAATATCTGGAAATAGCTATCAATACAAAGGGAAGACAAACCAAACCCATCTACCTTTTGTGGCAAGAAAAATCTCAGAGGCTTGTGTGCCTTCTGGAGAAACTTTGTTTATAATGTCTTCAAAATATTCTCTAGAGATGTACATGCATCTCTCTCTCTCTCTCTCTCTCTCTCTGTCTCTCTCTCTGTGAGTGTGTGTATGTGTGTGTGTGTCCAAGGACACTGAGAACTTTAGGCCATGAGAGATGTGAGATACCTTTACCAGACAATGGCAGAGGGGTCTGAAGAGAAGAGGACTTGCCAGCCCCACCGACACATACCATGGCCACCGTATGTTATCATTTCAGACCCCAATACTCAAAGTTTGGAGTTCACACTGCTGTGGGTTTCTGAGGCGACGTAGGGTTGTCCATCCTATGCTAAAGGCACTATGCATGGGATTTTTTCTGAAGGCCTTTGAAGTTGAAATGCTGAAGAATTATGGGAGGAAGATTAGAACAGAGCTTAAGAAAAGGAAGCAAAGATAAGGATGGGGCAGAATGTTATGGGAAAGGTTTTAAGGATTCGGGAGAAGTCTTAGTATAGGCACCAATCACTGTTGAAACCAGAGTGATAAGCTACTGCCAAGGTATATTAAATTCTTTTGATTTGTAGTTACAATTGTTGCTTTCATTAACATGTTTCTTTGTCTTAGTTCTCCATGCCAACTCTTCATGAGCCAATTGCTAGACCTAATGGATATAGATTAGATGAGAATTATTAGCATAGTGTATGACATATAGTAACTGCTCATTATGTTAGTAGTAGCTGTATTTAGCTAAGTTATTGATAAAAGAGATTTGCCAGCCTCACATAACAACTAAAAATATCCCATGCATTCAGTGAATGGGCCTCTGTGTTCCTTGTTTCACTGGTTAACTACATGGCCACACTGTCAGGGCTCATGGCTGCTTATGGACTACCAGCAGACTTGAACCCAGGAAATATTTGTCCTTTTGTTCTTAACAAATGGGAAGATAGTATGAAATATATAAATCATATGAGCTTAAAATAGTACAAATCCAGTTAAGGGGGAAGTGTCTTCCTTAAAACACACTCACTTTTATTGAGGTATAATTGGTACGCAGTTAACCTACACATAGGCAAACACCACAATCAGGTCTTAGGTATTAGACACATCAACATCTCCCAAAGTTCTCTCTCTCTCTCTCTCTCTCTCTCGTCTTTCTTGTTAACTACAGGCAATATGTTCTACAACAGATCTCCAGATCTTATTCACCTAATGTAAAGGAAACTTGATATTCATTGAATAAAAACTCCCCATTTTTCATTTCCCCTACTCCAACCCTGGCAACCACTGTTTCTATAAGTTTGACTATTATAGATTCCTCATATAAGTAGATTCCTCATATATATATATATATCCATATATATATATATACACACACATATATATACATATATATACATATATATATATATGGACTCCTTATATAAGTTGTCCTCCTATGACTAGCTTGAGGGTGAGCCTGAAGGACATTACGCTAAGGGAAGTGTTTTCCTTGATGAAATATTATTCTTACAAAACTTCATAGAATAGTCTTCATTGGAACTTAAACCATTTTTTTCCTTACTTGTGGGCATAGGTAATTTTCTTTGACTTTAATAAATGACTAGGAGATGAGATAGTCTATTCTACGTAGAATAAGTAGCATTATTTAAAATGATGAAATTGTTTATGGGATGAAAATAAATAACTTACATTAATTATACATATGCAATATCATTAAATTCTGCAACAAAGCTGCTAAGTCACAGCTGAATGAAAACAAAATATTATTTGAATACTGGCCTAACTGCTTATTGTTATGAGGCTTAAATCTTATACAGTCTTAATGTTTCTAGTCTAAGTGAAGTTGTTGATATCTAACTCATAGGGATGACTTGATGATATAAGAAACTGCCTTGAAATATTGGTTGTTTCATAAATAAATCATGAAGCTGTCTTCTAACTTTCATTTTTGTTTAATAATTTACTTAATAAAATTGTATTCACTTTTTATTCTATAATATTTATCACTTGCTTTCTATTATGCTATGTATAATATGGATTTTAAGATATGCAAAATTCTTAATATATTTAATAAGACATAGTATTTTGTATTGTTGAAATAATTTCCAATTTATGTATTACTTGACTTATCCATTAGACAGCAGTGCAGCATTAAAATTTGTAAATAGTTAAATAAAGCTGGAATATTAAGATAAAGGTAAATATTGTTAGGATGAATAATAAATTACATAACATCAGATGCAAGCTAATTCCAGATGACATTGTTTTTGAGAAAAAATAGCAAATATTCATTATTTGTCCCATGTTATATTCTAAATTTGTTAATCGAGAAAATTGGGTATATAATTTGTCAAACTTTTATAGTATTCTTTTTTTTGGCATTTTATAAATGGAAATTTGTTAAATTGAAAGTGTAGTTAAATATAATTTTGGTAATGGATTGATATTTTGCATCAAGAGTTGATTGACACTACCTGACAATTAAACACCTACGTGCAAGATAATACATTAAAAATCGTGGAGGATATGAAAAATAAGACTAAGGCATTCGAAAAAATTGAAATCAGGAAAAATCAAGAAGAAAGGAAAATCTATCAGGTTTGTAGAAACACAAGGGCAATTATAATCACGCTAGAAGCCTGGTGCACGAAATTTGTGCACGGGGTGTGTGTCCCTAAGCTCAGCCTGCACCATCTCCAATCTGGGACCCCTTGAGGGATGTCCAGCTGCCCCCGGGCAGTCAGACACCCCTCTCACAATCCAAGTCTGCTGGATCCCAACTGCTTGCCTGCCTGCCTTCCTGATTGCCCCTAACCCAGTGGTTGGCAAACTATGGTTTGCGAGCCACATGCAGCTCTTTGGCCCCTTGAGTGTGGCTCTTCCACAAAATACCATGGCTTGGCGAGTCTATTTTGAAGAAGTGGCATTAGAAGAAGTTTAAGTTTAAAAAATTTGGATCTCGAAAGAAATTTCAATTGTTGTACTGTTGATATTTGGCTTTGTTGACTAATGAGTTTGCTGACCACTGCCCTAACTGCTTCTGCCTGCCAGCTTGATCACCCCCTAACCACTCCCCTGCCAGCCTGAATGATGCCTAACTGGTCCCCTGCCAGCCTGTTTGCCCCTAACTGCCCTCCTCTGCAGGCCTGGTTGCCCCTAACTGCCCTCCCCTGCAGGCCTGGTCACCCCTAACTGCTCACCCCTGCAGACCTGGTCCCCTGCAAGTGCTCTCCCCTGCAGGCCTGGGTTCCCCCCAACTGCCCTTCCCTGCAGGCCTGGTCACCCCAACTTCCCTCCTCTGACAGCCTGGTCACCCCTAACTGCCTTCCCCTGCAGGCTTGATCACCCCCAACTGCCCTCCCTTGCAGGCCTGGTCTCTCCCAAATGCCCTCCCCTGCTGGCCATCTTGTGTCTACATGGGGGCATCCATCTTTGACCACATTGGGGCAGCTATCTTGTGTGTTGGCGTGATGGTCAATTTGCATATTACTCTTTTATTAGATAGGATAGAGGCCTGGTGCATGGGTGGGGGCCAGCTGGTTTGCCCTGAAGGGTGTCCCAGATTAGGGTGGGGGTTCCCTTGGGGTGTGGGGCAGCCTGGGCAAGGGGCCTGTGGTGGTTTGCAGGCCAGCCTTGCCTCCCAGAGATGGAAGCAGAGGCCCTGGTGTCTGGGATTTATTTAACTTCTATAATTGAAACTTTGTAGCCTTGAGTGGAGCCAAGCCTTCTTCTTGCTCTGTGGCTACAGCCATTTTTGCTGGGATTTATTTACCTTCTATAATTGAAACATTGTAGCCTTTAGTGGAGGCCTAGGCCAGACAGGTTGTCCTCCTGCTCTCTCCGTGGTCACAGCCATCTTGGTTGGGTTAATTTACTTACTTGCTTCTTGGCTGGTGGGCGTGGCTTGTGGGTGTAGTGGAGTGATGGTTAATTTGCATATTACTCTTTTATTAGAAAGGATATGTTTTTAGTACAGTTTTTGATTCACCAACCTGATTTTCTTTTGTTTTGTATTCCTGGAGATAGGCTTTATTAAGGCCAGTATGTAAACTTCACCCAAATAGAGACATTTATCAGCCTTTAGTTTTCTGGAGCAGGAAAGCCCCACATTTCAGACAAAAAATCTGGAAGGTTTTATACCCACTTTCAACGTGGGATGGTATGATGGTAGTTCATCCACACTGACAAGCCATTCTTGGACACCAGCAGGGAATCCTATAATTTAATTCAATCCTGACTCTGCCTACCAGGAGATATTATCAGAGTCCACAGGTTAAGGGTTCAGTCCTATGAGACTGTCTGTCTCTTTCCTCCACTTCAGATGCCAGTTGCCCAGCCCAGGTTCACTTATATTTCTGACTAACTAGCTATAGGAGGTTCCATCAACTCCCTTTTTGGGTTTGATTAATTTGCTAGAATTGTGGTTGGCAGTTAGAGAAGGTCAGAGCAAGGATGACAGGCCAGGTACAGAGAGCCACAAGGGTAGAAAGCTTCAGGTGCTTAGCAGTGGGCAAAACTGAGAAAACAAGAACCTCGTACACAACGTAACCTTACCTCCCCTAGCATATCACTGGTCATGCAGTTTGGACCCCCTGACCTTTCCTCCCTAGACATAACATCTAGGTCTCAGTTGTACTTCAACTTCAGACCCAGAGAAGCAGCAAAACCAGGCAGATGATACCAGGATCAGCTGCATTGACTAATGACCCCCTGCCCTGGCACCGATCAATCAGCAGAGACCATGACCCTTAAGGATACAATTGGAAAGCTGATGAATATTCTATGTAGATCCTCCCCTGGGACCTCCCCTAATATCATCACCTTTAAAAGCCCGTTGGATAAGGATCCAACACACCCTTATCTTCTGGGAGCATGCCATAGCTTTTCCTCTTCCCCTCCTCTCTCTCGGGCAGGTAACCTTTACCTTCTTCCTAAGCTCCTGGGCCCCTTCTTTTGCCTCTGTAACTTGTTTCCTAAAGCATACTTCTTCTATATCTGTGATTTTCTAAATAAACTTTCTCATATTTTGAGTCTTGGCTCTGAGTTCTTTCCTAGCCAGAACTCAAGTATGAAGGTTGCTGAGCCAGGATCGGGTGTGACTCCACTGGTGTAATTCCTGATGCTATTTTTTGCTGCAGCCAACAGAATGGCTCTACAGAACTCAGAAGAATGTTACCTACTAGATTATGGGCTTATTATAAAATAATATAACTTGGGAACAGTCAGATGGAAGAGTTGCATAGGGCAAGGTATGGAAAAAGGGTGTAGAGCTTCCACACTGTCTTACAGAAAACCACTCTCCCAAATCTTCAAGTGTTCAGCTTTGCAAATTTTTATTTTTATATTTTTATAGAGCCTTCATTATATAGGAATGAATGATTAAATCATTAGTGATTTAACTCAATCTCCATCTCCTTCTACCCTTCCCAGAGGTGGTGGTGGTGGGGGTGGGACTGAAAGTTCCAACCTTCTAATGGAGTGGTTGGTTCCTCTGGCAACCAGCTGCTATCCCTAGGTGTAGCCCAAAACTCACCTTATTAACATACCTTTAAGGCTCTCCTAATTCAGGAAATGCCAAGGGTTTTAGGAGCTCAGTGCCATAAAAGGAGTGAAGACCAAATCTATATTTATTTTTAAGCACAGCATCACAGATTGCCTTTTCAGTAAGCTCCGAGAAGTTGGAGACAGTGATATTATTTTGGAAACTACAGAAATTACTGTCACAGAGAATGGTCTTAATTCCCATTGACTGTTGCATCTACACCTTACCATGAAGCATGGCGATTGTTTATGCCACAGGCACATCAACAAAACACAACAAAAAGCAGGGAGATTGATTCAGCATCTAGTCTTTTTAACTTTTATTTTAGGCAAACTGGATTCATGATAGTCATTTATTTGGAACAGTTTAGTAAATGACAAAATAATCAGTATGGATTTGAGTTGCCTACTCTCAGAGGTTGTATTATCAGACAGTTGTGTGGATTGCCCTTTTTCTTTGCTAGTGAGAGAAATAAGTACTTCTGGAGGCCCCCAAGGGAGGATGAGATGTGGTAGAAAGCTTTATTTGCATGGAATTACATCCCTCGGGGATCCCAATTCACTTAATCCAGTACTGGAAAATGTGTGGTTGGGGATTCAGCAGAGCTAAAAGCAAAGCCAGTGTCCAGAGTTTCCATTCCATGGTGGAGCAGGGTCCAGCACAGCGTCAGGCGAGGTCCAGTCCATTAGTCCATTGTGTGTGGGGTCCACATGGCCGTGGCCCTTGTGGGTGAGTGCAGAGTGTGAGAGTCCTGTAAGCCAGGAGTCAGGCCCCAGCAGCAAGAGAGGGGACTCCTTTGTTTAGGAGCTTAAATAGCTCAGAGTTTGAGCCCTCGCAGTGGCCACACCTATCCTGGCCAATGACCTGTTCCCATGTATGACTGACAAGAAAGTACCTTCCCTATGTCACCCAGACCTTACTGGGCATACGTCTATTCTTCCTTTGTCCATTCTCTTCCCCCAGGATCTGTGAGGAACAGACCTGAAGAGTGTCATACTGCAGCTTTTTGGCACAAATGGCATGTCTATATTATCTGGCCTTCCCTTTACTCCTTCCCTTTTAGTTAATAACCAGGCTATTAACAAAGATATCAGTTGGACCCTGTGGACAAAGAGGGCCACATACTAGTCCGAAGCCTGATAAGCTCAGGGGAGGGCTTTGTGGCGGCCTTACTAACTCAGAGACCTAAAGTAATCACATTGGATGGTCTGAAATTAAAACTTTCTAACTAAAAGCAGTTCATGGTGGGTAGTCATATCCTAGGCCTGACAAAGGTCAAGCTTTATGATTAGCATACCTTTCGAATATCGAAGTAATTTCCCCCTCACACCTTAAAGAACAACCACTGCACCAGAGCAGAGATCACAAATCCCCTCCATGTTATTATCATGTTTGTTAACTGTTAACTGTTAGCTATCCTATACCCACCTATGAAAAAGAAGTGCGTGTCTATTTGTTTTATTTTTTATCCAATCCCAGACATCCCCACACTTTGCTTTCTCCCAACTCTCTAATCTATCACCAATGAATTTGATGTAACTTTTATGCTGTCTCCTTTGATTGTATTGTATAAAATAAGGTGCAAAACTGCAATTCTCTGGAGTATTTCTCAGTCCATTGAGATTTTGCTTCCTGGCAATTATTGTCAGTTTGGCTCAAATAAACTAAAAAAAGTTCTTAGAGGTTTGGGCATTTTTTAACATTGACAACCCTGAACTATGAAATTTCTGAAGGTATTTTGGTTGACAAATGTAATAAAATAGGTTTTATTTGAAATATTGATGTAAATTGTTTTATTTCATAGATATTCACAATACCCAAGAAGAAACACCATTACCTTGGATGAGCCATCAGAATTTAGGAAGAAACAAAAATACATAACTTTGTATCAAAATCCCTATGTTCTTTTTCCTCTCCATTCTATCTCCATATGTGTGTCTACCTGTATGATGAGGTCAGGAGGGATTTTATCTAAAAATCGCTTTACCCCTTCTCTCCTAGTATCCTATGGGGGCTCAAGGGTGGAGGACGGAATTTAAAGTAATGACATAAAGGACAATTTGTGCTACTCACATGTGGGTCTCAAAGCTATCAAGTATATAGTGATTTGCCTGGACTTTTCACACATGAATTTTTAGGAGACATAGAGGATTTGAGGGTTCTGACCCTGATCATCTCTATCTTTGGACAGCTTCATAAGGCTGTGAAAGAGATTTACTCTGGAGTCTCAAACCAATGTTGTACCCGTGAGAAATTAGGTCCTTGTGTTGCTGGAGAAATCAGTGGTCCAATTTTCCCCACACTAGTGGGAGTGTGGTGGCTCTAGCAATAGCTTTAAAAAATGAATTTTCTAAGACTCACATGGGAAAGTGGATGGTTTTCATTGACATGGAATTGTGTTTCTTTGATTGCAAAGTCCCATTTCCCTCAATCCAGTCCTACAAGAGGTACAGCTGCAGCTATAGCAGAGACAAGGGCAGGGCATTTCCAAAGTTCCCATTCCATGGTGGACTGGGTCCAGTGGAGCATCAAGCTGGATTGAGTCCATCAGTCCATTGTGTGGGTCCCACATCACCATGAGCCACAGGGATTAATACAGAGTGTACAAGCCTCACAAACCAGGGGCTAGGAGTCAGGGGACAGGAGAGAGAGAGAGAGAGAGAGAGAGAGAGAGAGAGAGAGAGAGAGAGAGAGAGAGAGAGAGAGAGATCCTTTGTTCAGGAATTTAAATATTTAATTTTCTAGAGTTTGCAGTAGCCACACCTATTCTGGCCAGGTGTGACTGACAGCTAAGCATTTTCCCACATCACCCAGACCTTACTGGGCATGTGTCTAAATTGCCTCTATCCAGTCCTTTCCCCCAGGGATCTTGGAGAATGTTAACTGCAGCTTTTTGACAAAGCTGTATAGATGGCATGCCTATATTATCTAGTCTTCCCTTTACTCCTTTCCTGTTAATA
Source organism: Corynorhinus townsendii (assembly GCA_026230045.1). Taxonomy (NCBI): domain Eukaryota; kingdom Metazoa; phylum Chordata; class Mammalia; order Chiroptera; family Vespertilionidae; genus Corynorhinus; species Corynorhinus townsendii. Next base: position 57,266,749 of record JAPDVU010000003.1, on the reverse strand, counting down.
ATAACCAGATTATTATAACAGTATTACTTGTACTAAAAATAGGTTAAATCCAGGGCATCTAATTAATAAAAATCTGGTTTCAGTGATGATAGGAAATTGGTCCCTAGAGTCAACATAAATTCACATTAAAATACTCAGCTGCAATGTGTACCATTTTGGGTTTCAGATCTGAATGTTGCAGAACTGGCTGCCCTGATTCTTTTCCTAATTAGGGTTTAGTTTTATTTCAATTTTTTTTTCTATTATTTATCACTATCTTTACCAACTTACAGGTGTAAGGAGGCAACTTTATCAAATCAACTTATAGGGTTTAATGTGGCACTCCTCTGAGAACAAACCCTACAATGTCCTTTCAAACAAGCTCTTGTTTGTTTCTCTGTGAGTTTTGGGTACTGAGGTGAGGAGAGGGTGAGAAGGAAGATAAATGGAGAAAAATTAAAACTACAGCCATAGTAATTCATTGCCTTGCTTTCCAAACATTCAGATGGATGCATTTTGTGTGTGTGTGTGTGTGATTGTCTGTGTTGACTAATGACTCTCAATGGAAATTAGGTAAGGAAAATTTAAGATTTTAGCTGTAGAGGATGAATTAATCACAGGAAATGAGTGGAATTAGTTTAAGATGCAAAAAAAGTAAATGGAATAAAATCTCAGACCTACATTGCATAGAGGATTTCCCACCATAATAATATCAGGTAGAGGAAAAAAACTAACCAAATTATTACAAATAAGAGCTCATCCTCCGTACTAATCTGGGAATCAGGTTTAATAAGATAAGAGGGAAATCTACAGTTAGAAAATAAACTTTTACAACTTTGTAATTGAACCAAATCCTATTGCTAAGATTTTGGAAAGCAAAACAAGCTTCAGTGAGGCACAGAAACTTCTTTACACACAGGATTTGATATTGCAGTCAAATGACAATCCATTTGGAAAAAAAACAACAATAAAGATCAATGGCAAGATGTAGACATCCTTTTAGGAAAGGAGAAGTAGGACCAAGGTCAAAACCATGTTAAAGTGGGTAGGAGAATCTCAAAGTAAGAGCAGTCAAGTTTTTCTAATCAGCATAAAAGAACATTTGTCATTAAAATTACAACAGTTATACAGGACCTAAAATATTCAAATTCAAAGAAATGGAAATTTTAGGGAGAAGAACAATTGATCCATGTTGATCCACACAGGACTTGGACAACAGTCTTGGGAAATGCAAGTAACACTGAAGGTTGGATAGCACAAATCTCCACTTCACTTATCTGTCCTTGGGGATTCTCCATGTGGGCAGATGTATAAAAGAAGACCAAGTCAAAGGAAAGCCACACACACACACACACACACACACACACACACACACACAGGGAAGAGTCCAAGTATGTAATGTCTTTGCTCCTTACACCCAAATTACTGGTGGTGAGAAACCCTCATGTTGCTCTGAATTTTGTCTTAGAAGCACAAGTGTGAGTTTTAATAATTCAGAGTTAAATCCCTTACATAAATCATTGTTCTATCATGCTGGTTGCCTTCCCTCAAGAGCCAAATAAAGTAAGCAAAGATGGGTGAAACACCAGAGGAAAGTGAAAGGAAGGGACTCACCAGCTCACAGAAGAGGTGACATCATCCCCTCTTTCCCAACTGTCATAATACCAAGAGTTCAGGTTAAGGGTGAGAAGGAGGGCAGAATAACACAAAAACTTGGCTTTAATTTACCTTGTAAGAAACACAAATAAATTATTAATAAGGTACTAGTGGGGCAGAGGTGAGGAGAGAGCCATGCCATGTAGGTGCTGGTAAGAAGAAATAAGGGAATATTTCCTAATAATTTATTATACACGGGTAAAATTTTAATTAAGCTAAATTATTAGGAACTTTTACTAGATTTACATTTTTATTAAATGTGGCTTGAGTAACCTGTAGGAATATTCTGCATATATTGGCATAGAATTTTTTGGTAAGATTTCAAAATTACTCTATGTGGCTTTTCATTAGCTAAAGGTTTTTAAAGTTCCAAGTTATATTTGAAAACATAGTAATATTTAAAGGAATTATTGACTTTTAAAACTGATACTTTGATGAAATGGAATTCTAGACTTCAGAAAAATTTTGGAAATAAAGACAAGGTGAATATACCTACCAGAGAAATATTTAAAGAAATACAATGAAATCTAGTAAATTTGGAGATAAGATTGAGTAAACCTTTGACACTTCTTTCCAAAGCACCTAACCTTCTCCCATTCCCATTTCTTAATCATTATTATTATAAATAATAAACAGTGTATCTGCATAATGTCCAGACCTTTCTAACCGATTCTTATTTTGCTTAGTGTTCCCCAAACACCTCTCATTTTTACTCCCAACCGTAACTGCATATCCCCTAGATCAGTATCATACTTTTATCCAACACATCATTATTCAGTGATTTCTGCATGCATGGTACTGTCCTAGACAATGGAAAATTGATTGGAGAAACTTTGAATTATAGAGATAGATTCTAATAAAAGCTGACATATTAAAACTGGTGGATTATTATTTCACCAACAAGATAAAATTGATATCTTCTTGTGAAATGGGTGATAAGAAATAACTGCTGTGTTAAAAAAAAATAAATGAGATGCAGACAAGATTGGGAGTGATACATGACATATGAATGGGTCCTTTTTGAAGGTCCCA